>OV702291.1:461575615-462825615 GCA_916181665.1 Avena sativa | reverse complement strand
GTTGCTGTTCTCATCATACCTTCCTCTTGGGGTTCCCAACGAGCTCTACATCAACACCGCCATCAAGCATTTTTCTGGGCGCCGTGCATTGAGCCATCAAGCATTTTTCTGGCGCCGTTGCCGGGGAGTCAAGGACATCTTCACAAGGGGAGTCCCTCATAACCAATCTCTTTACTTTGTTATTTTTGTTTTTCTTAGTTTTCTTTTTGCTTTGTTTGCTTGTTTTGTTCTTCAAAAAAAACACAAAAAAATTAGTTTTACAAGTTTGCTTTCTTTATCAAAAACACAAAAAAATTAAGTCTCCTTTAGTTGTCACCTCTTCCTTAGCTCACCATGTTGACCCCTAATTTCACCTTGAAAGACCTTTCAATTGGTAGTGGTTCTATAATTGGGAAAGATAATATTGAAGAATTCTTTAATCATGTTAGCAAACATGAAGATACTGAGGATAGATCCCTTGTAGAACTTGCTCCAAATTATGAGATTGTTGCAGCTTCTTTAATTCACATGTTAGAAGCTAGGTTTGTTAACCTCAACCCCTTAATGCAAGTAATGTTTCTTAAGCTTAAAGAAATTGAGGATCCTGAAAAGAGAGATTTTATTCTAGAAACTTTGTTTAAGGAGTTGTATGATGTTGCCAAGGAAGCTAGAAAAGTTTTTGAACATTTCAATATGCTAGGCTCATGTGTAGATGTTGTTGGTACCGGAGAAAAGATGAACAAAACTGAACCTAATGGGGAGGAACCTAAGATACCAATACCCTTTAAACTAGTAGCAATACATGATACCATAGAAAAGAATCTTGATTGGATTGTTCCTGCAAACCCTTTTGATGAGAATAGTGAACCCAACAGAATTGAGAAAGGATCCTCTAGAACTTACTTGGATGATATACCTTGCCTTGTTGAAAATATTTCAGGTATTGATCTTAATGCTTCTTCATTTGAGAACACTTGATTCTTTCTTTGTTTCTTATGCCTAACTTAAAGGCGTTAAAGGAAAGTACTTGTTGGGAGATAACCCACGAGTTTTAGATAAGTCTTGGAAGTTATTACCTCTGTAATAACCTCTCCTTATCCTTTTTTATTTGCTTTTTGTGCCAAGAGTAACCTCTAATGAGAGTGAAGTAATGATTGGGAAAGTTGCTGTCCCGAAACAGATTTTTGTGCTTCACCGTAAAAATTTCTGAGAGAGCTCTGTATGTCGGATTGAGCTGTAATTTTTTGTGCTTCTGCCCCAGGTTGTTATATAACTTTCTTTAACTCAACATGTTTTTATTTGAGAAACATAAGGTCTTCGAAAAAATTTGTCTTTACCTGCTGGTCTGTTTTGTCAGATTTCTGCCATTTTCTGCATTTGCTTCTTGTTGGTTCCTTCTTGAGTTCTTTTGGGGAATTGAGCTTTTTGAGAGAAGTGCTACAGTAGCTAGTGTTCTAATGGAAGTTTATTTGGTGTTATAACTGAACCTTAAGACTTATTTATCTTAAGTGCACTAATGTTGCTAATGAGATTGTGTGAAGTTTTGTTTGAAGGAAAAAATTTAGGTGTATGGAAGGAATGAGTAATGAGATGAAGGATGGACTAAAGCTCAAGCTTGGGGACGCCACGTGTGTCACCCAAAGAAATATCCAAGAAGTACAAGCGTCAAAGCTTGGGGATGCCCAAGGCATCCCCTTCTTCATCAATAAAAATTCCAGGTTTCTTCCAAACGCTTCATTTTTATTGTTTCATGCACAGTTGTGTTTTTCTTGGAGCGTCTTCTTTTTTGTTTTCGTTTTGGTTTTTAGTTTGCTTGGTTTGCTTAGTTTTCTGAATAAGTTGGTTGGACCCCATATTTCATACATTGGTTTGCAAATAGTTTGGTTTGGTTTGGAAAAGAGTAGGAAAGTTCTTACTTATGTGGTAAAAAGAGCTTGTTTTTTACTATGGCCTATGCTTTATCATGCCATGCATGATATTTTTTTGGCTTTATGCTTAGTATTCTTTGCTGTAGCATGACTTGTTATAAACAATTGATATTGCTTAATGTGCCTTGGATGAATCATGCGTTGTTTTAGCATATTAAAGCATAGTATAGTGGTATTCTCCTTTGATGCTTTATTTGGGTTGACTTGGCACATGCTCACACCATGTTATGACTCTCACAAGTCACCATAGCCTTTATGATCCTTTAGTTTTCAACTTGTAGTATCACTTTATGCTTTTATCAATGATGTTTTGTCGCTCTGCATGATTATGGCCATTATTGCTCTCTTAGTTTGTCGCTCCCAGTCTTTTGCTAGCCTCCACAACAAGGTATGAGTTCCACTCATACATCCAACTCCCTAAACCAAGTTATTCCAAAGAGTCCAGCATACCTACCTACTAGCTTATGCTATTCCAAGTATATTCATGCTTTTGTTTACCTTCCACTTGTTATGAGAAAACTAGTGATTAAAGCTCTCACGAACTTGATGGCACACTTTACTTTTTGCCTCTAATAAACTTGAACCATTGGGTACTTCTTTGTTGCGTATATGCTTGCGCTTTATAAGTTGAAATTAGCAGAACCATGTTTTATGGGGAACGCTTTCAACATTTCACTTGTACTTTTTACCGCGTTGATATCATGTTCTTTTGCTTACGGATCCCGGCGGTGTGAAATAAAAGTGGAACTTGTAAGATCATGGAGTTTGTATGTGTGTTAGAGAAACGCCTGGGCCGCTAGCCTAAGCCATGCCCAATCATGGTGGAAACTTGCAGCATCACCATAATGAGCACTCTATGAAGCATCCTCAATAAAAACCTATGCGAAGAGCAAATAAAAAGATCGCTGAGATGCTCATTGTCTGCTTGCCTTGTCATTTTGATTATGGGAAAGCTCCCATATCATGTGCAAGGGGTACCCGTTGGCGGTTCTTAATGATACACATGTACTAACAATGACAAGAGCTTACTCGTGACTGAAGTTGAGTAGCATGAGGATCGGTCTTCGTAAGTAAGGGGCATGAGATTTCGGTTTATAACTTGTCAAGCATATCCTCTTAGTTGTGTCACTTTAACCTTAATCACTTCAAGATGCTTATGATAGGGGCAATGAGAGCTGAAAACTACAAGTACCATCATTTTTGGAAGCTCTTTATGAGACTTGAATTCCTACTTCCTTTTACAAAAGGCTTTTCTTCCACCATTATATTGAGTCTCCATCTTCTATCTTTATGCACCTATTTTGAGAGCATAGTGGCCATTCTTAATTCTATGTGCATTGTCCCAAGACTAGTTGATTGATGCATAACTTGTTATTGCTTGTTTGAAACTATTGTATCTAGTCACTGTTATGAACTTTGAAAGTGTCCTATGCATTTATATTTGCTACTCTATTGAGGGACAAGCTGAATACTATTATGCTATGTTTTCTTTATGTGAAACAAACAAACGTCTTGCAAAGCATGTTATTCATGATTCTTTTGTTTGGGCATTTTCATGTTGCATCATAGTTTCTTTGCTTATTGCTAGAACTTTGTCTTTCATGTTATGATTGAAGTACTATGATCCCAGCTTTGAGTGTTTTGCAAATACTTTGATCAAGTCTTTGATGGTGCATGTCACCTCAAAAATTATTTCTTTTTATCACTTACCTACTCGAGGACGAGCAGGAGTTAAGCTTGGGGATGTTGATACATTCCAAATGTATCTATAATTTTTGATGTTCCATGCTTGATTTATCCACTTTCTTGTGTTTTTACCAACCTTGGAGTAATTTTCATATGATTTCTTGGACTAACCTATTAACAAGAGCCACAGTGCCAGCTGCCTGTTTTCTGCAGTTTTTGGTTCCAGGAAAGTGAGAAAATGAATATTCTCGGAATTGGACGGGACAAAAGCCAAAGTGCCTATTTTTCTGGAAGGGATGAAGTGCCAGAATACGAGACGGAGAGGGGCCAGAGGCCGGCCACACCACCTGGCCGCGCGGCCAGGCCTGGCTCGTGCCAGGGGGTGGTGTGGTGGCTCCCGGCACCCCCTCGGCCTCTCCTTCCGCCTATATATTCCCCTCGAGACGAAAACTCTAAGTACCCGATCAAAAATCCACGAAAGAGTCTGTAGCCGCCGTCATCTCCATCCCTAGATCGGGAGGGATCTGAAGCTCTTCCCGGCACACTGCCGAAGAGGGGAATTCACCCTCGAGGCCTTCTTCATCACCATGCAAGCCTCCGGTGTGATGCGTGAGTAGTTCATCCTTGGACTACGGATTCATGTAGTAGCTAGATGGCTGGTTTCTCCTCCTTCGTGCTTTCATGTTTAGATCTTGTGAGCTCCGTTCATGATCAAGATCATCTTTTTGTAATCCATACATGTTGTGTTTGCGGGGATCCGATGGATATTGAGATGCTATTTCAGATTGATTATTGATTCTATCATGTCTTTGTTATTTGAGATCTTGCATTCTTTCCGTTGTTAGTAGCTATCTTGGCCAAGTAGATGCTAGCAACTCCAAGAGTTAGTATTTATGCTCGATAGTGGGTTCGTGCCTCTAGTAATCTGGGGAAGTGACAGAAATCTCTAAGGTACTAGATGTGTTGTTGCTACTAGGGAGAAAACAACAATCCTTTGTTCATAGAACAATCGTATTGTTTACTTTACACGCAGTTCGTAAAGCAATAATTTGTTGCTTGCAACTTAATACTGGAGGGGGTTCGGATGATAACCTGAAGGTGGATTATTAGTCATAGATGCAGTTGGATGGAGGTCTATGTATTATGTTGTAATGCCCAATCAAGTCTCAAAGGAGTCAATATGATTAGTATATGCATGTATTGCTTTCTCGGTGTTTGTCAAATGCCCCGCTGTAATTTGTTCACCCAGCATGTTATCAATCTAAGGAGAGCCACCTCTAGTGAACTATGGATCCCGGTCCTTTTCTTTTACATACAATCTACAATCTTTTACTGCTTTGTGTTTACTTTCTGCAAACTTTTACTTCTTTCCATTCAATACGTTTAATCCTTTGTTTTCCACAAAACACGGTGAGATTGACAACCTCATCACAAGTTGGGGACAAAGTTCTGTGGTTGTGTTGTGCAGGTCTCCACGTTGCTACTAGCACCGGTAGTGCGCCCTGCCAAACCTCAGCTAGTAACACCTTTGGGGTGTTTCCTTGCTCCTACTGGTTCGATTAAACCTTGGTTTCATAACTAAGGGAAACTTGCTGCTGTGCTCATCATACCTTCCTCTTTGGGTTCCCAATGAGCTCTACATCAACACCGCCATCAAGCATTTTTCTGGGTGCCGTGCATTGAGCCATCTTTGCCAAGGACCAATATAGAATTCGGGTGACTCATGGAATCTATGATTGCTTGCAGCACAAAACGAAGCTGAAGATAGAAAGTTTAAAGGGACAAACCCTAATCTGTAACCGACTCGACCTGCTACCTGAGACCTAGCCTATCTATATAAAGGCTAGGAGGGGCATCCAGGAGGACAATCACAACCCTAGTTTTCCACAACCACCGCCAGATTGCATCTGCGCGCCCCTGTAACCTTCGACTCCCTCGATAATTCCAAGAGTAGACAAGCAAGAGTAGGGACCTCTACGAGGCCTGAACCTGGGTAAACCTTGCGTCCCTATGTGCTTGTTTGCTAGCCGATTGATGCCTCTAGATCTCCCTCCTTCTCCAAAACGCAAGTCCATAACAATGGGCATTGACGAGTTAAACCCTCATCTGATGGATTCTGTCTCGAATGAGTGGGGTTCCTCCCGGGTGTGGTGCGTCGGAGTTGGTGGGAGCAAGCGGAACCCACCGTGTTCTCGGTCTTCATGCATTCCATTTCCATCGGCCTCGTCCCCCCATTCTCCCTATTTCTTGTTGTTGTCCTGGAGCATTATTGCATCCAGCTGCTCCACCTCCACCCACGAAGCATGACCCTCCTGGTCGTTTTCGCTTATTAGTGCGAGACCTTCATGGGCGTGATGCCCTTGATAGTGCTATTTTTTCACTTCTTTTGTCTCTATGTCCTTGTGCCGGAGGACCGCCTTGGTGGCATTGGGTTCTTTGTCAATGACGGCAAAGGCTTTTTGCCCATCTCCATCATGGGTGTGGCATCCGAGTTCCAACGATATTGGGTCCTAGTGGACACCTTCAAGATGCTCCTGTAGTTCCACGTCCCAATGGGGCCAGCGGTGGTGAACCTAGGATGGGCTCGGGAGGTGGCCGCCTACATGAGCCCCAGTCCCCTCGCGAGGCGTGTGGTGGACTTGAAGGGCCGAGGATTGATGGGCGAGATGATGGTCCAGGAGTTCCTCCATCGGTAGATCGTGCCCATCCAGGAGAACCGGAAGGGCATATAGTACATGTCCTCTCGCCAAGACGCGATCAAGATGTCCGCAGGTCTCCGCCCCGAAGATATGGTGGCCATCCTCACACATCTGCTCCTTGGCGACGGGGCCATCCCTGAGAACCCTTTAGGGGTCCTCTCCCCTGTACCTGACGGGCACCGCCAGTGGCATCTGCTCAGGGCTCCCCTCCTTCGACCAGTGGGGCGAGATCCCTCCGGTACTAGAGCCTCATGGGGAGCCTAGCGCATCAAGCCTGGCACAGGACTCCGTATGCAAGATGGAAGATGAGGACACGCTACAGGGCGGGACTGCCGAAGCCTCCTGGTCCGCTCGATGAGGAAGGATGATTCACTGTGTATCTTCCTCGGAAGACAACACACAAGTATCCTCGAATGCTGAGGCACGCAACACCATCAATAGTGTGGGGCGTGCCACACCCAACATGCCCAGACTTGCTGGTGCTGCCACTGCAGGATGCTCTACAGCTTAGAAACCCTCGTTAGACGGGAGGAATGCCTTCCTTCCCCCGGCCTGAAGAGGAGGATCTGGTCCCATGTTGGTCGTGCTAGCGGGAGGTAAGTTGCTCTTTTGATGGCGTCCCTCCTTTTCCTCTACTCCCCTCCAGACCTCACTTACCGGCCATCTTCTAGATGTAGGCACGAGAATAAGAGGAGGAAAAGGGTGCAGGGGGCTGTCTCCGCTCCCCTCTCCCCCAGGAGGCGTCGCTCAACTAGGACCGTTGGGGTGACCATCCCCCGTCTTCAGACATTGCGGGGGTAGTGTACACACGCGTAGCCCCTTGTCCCGGCCCTGAGGCCGCGCTCTCATTAGCCGAGGTGGACAAGATGCGCGTCGAGGGTCCTATGCCTCCCGCCTCTCCGCCCACGCTGATCAGAACGAGGGTGGGCGTTGATTCTTCTTCTGGGGACCTGATCTTCCCTATCGTCTCCTTGCTGGAAGATCCCGTGGGTGCGCAAGAGGACACTCCGTCACCCGATCATGGTGGAGAAGTGGGATTTTCTGCAGGAAGCCCCCATGCCTTTGAGGCCGCAGGGCTGAGTGCTCTTGCACTGGTGCCGGCCGACCATGCCTCTCTTGGGACAGTGGGACGTCTCTATTCCATCATGGGAGCCGTGCATGCTGGGCTCGAACGATTCCTCGGGGATGTGGCCGCTGAGGAGCATCGACTCGTGTGGCGATGGCGCCTTCTCCACCAAGAGCAGGCCATCCTCGACGTGGAATTGAAGCTGTGGGAGGAGCACCGAGGAGTGAGGAGCCCACATACCGAGGGGGTCCCTAAAGGGGAGTGCTGCGAAGGTGCGAGGATTTTGGTCCCTGACCCAGGGTCGATCCTTTCCTCCGGAGGAGGCGAGCCCTCCTCTACGGATCCTAACTTCCTGGTGCATGATTTCATGGTGCACGACCATGCACTTACCTTCTCCAAGAAATAAGTCAAGGAGGATCACAAGAGGGTTGCCGAGAGGGAGCTGGAGGTGGCACGCCATGAAGAGGCGATCCGACTCCGAGAGGATGAGGTTCTACTAGAGAGGGGGCGTTTGGAGGCATTGGAGGCATAGTTGAACATGACTCGTGAGAAGATCGAGGAGTACGAGCTTGACATCGAGCACCCGAACACCAAGATCGACGATTGTATATGCCGCTACAACACCAAGGTCACCGAGGAGTGGAGGGAGATGGAGGCGTCCAACCTTAGGGAGCTCGAGCTATGTTGCGTGGCCCTCTAGGAGGAGTATCTACAAAAGGCTGTTATGCAGGAGAAGCCCTTTCTGGAGAAGAAGACTGAGACGGAAGCCTCCTAGCGCAAGGTAGAAGAGCGTTTGGCCCAAGCTTATGTTGATCTGGACGTTATGCGGGAGCTATAGAAACACCAGGACCTCCGAGACCAGGAGTCACTAGACGACCACATGGTTGAGAAGGAGCGGTGCAAGACGTACCAAGAGCTTTCCATGCGTGCGATTTCCACCCTTCAGGAGTTCGGATGACTGATTTTCACACCGGGCCTCTTGCCGACGCTGGTGAGAGCGGTGCCTTCCTGGAGCTCTTCACTAGGATCACCGCAGCGCTGGAGGGAAGGGCCAAGCTCTACCAGACCTTTCACCTGGACGTGTGTGCAAAGATGTTGCGGGTTGCTGCGACCTAGGTCTTCTCCCTTCACCAACTTGACATTGGCTTTCCCTGGAGGAAACTCCTAGAGAGGGTGAAGCACCCAAGGGGGACTCCTCTGGGTGAGATTGTCTGCTTCCAGTAGCTCATAGATGAACATGTGGATGCCTTCGTTCCCATGTTTATCCATACCGAGGGGGAAAGGATGGCCAAGCCCCCTAGTGCCGCTTCTGATGCCGCGGAAGACACGAGAGGCGGGAGAGAAGATGACACCCTAGGAATTGGCTCGTCCAACACCGAGGCGGATGACAAGGATCCCTCCGACCGTAGTGCCCGGGACCCACTACCCTAAGGGGTTGCTCCTTCCTTTTGGCGACGGGAATGATGAGGGTGTCGTTTTAGCGAATCCAGGGTCAATGCGACCCTCCAGAGACCTTTGTGGAAGACCTTCTAAAAATGTAATTGGCTTGTTGGATTTTGATTGTTTGGCTATGGGCAAGCCTCCCTTGTTATGTGCCCTGTACTCCGTTTGCATATGTTTGTATCCATAATGGCCTCCTAGCGAGGGTTGCGATCATAGCATGTGTGGCTTGAATTTAGGCCACTACAGGGGAGGGTCCCCTCATGATCCGCCTCGTAAGCCTCTCGAGGAGAAGACCGTAGGGAAAATGCTTATCCTACTGGCCCCTCGAGGAGGAGATCATAGCTCTAGCATGAAATTTGGCCACAGGAGGGGAGTTCCCTCACGAGCCACCCCGTAAGCCACCAAGGAGAAGGCCGTAGGGCAAATTCTTATCATGTTGGCCCCTCGAGGAGGAGACCGTAGTTCTAGCATGAAATTTGGCTGCTGGAAGGGAGTTCCCTCACGAGCCGCCCTGTAAGCCTCTCGAGGAGAACACCATAGGTCAAATGCTTATCATGTTGGCCCCTCGAGGAGGAGACCGTAGGTATAGCATGAATTTGGCCACTGGAGCGGAGTTCCCTCACGAGCCGTCTCGTAAGCCTCTCGAGGAGAATACCGTAGGGAATATGCTTATCCTGTTGGGCCCTCAAGGAGGAGACCGTAGGTCTAGCATGAAATTTGGCTGCTGGAGGGGAGTTCCCTCATGAGCTGCCCCATAACCCTCTCGAGGAGACAACCATAGGGTAAATTCTTATCCTGTTGGCACCTCGAGGAGGAGACCGTATGTCTAGCATGAAATTTGGCTGCTGGAGGGGATTTCCCTAATGAGTCGCCTCGTAAGCCTCTCGAGGAGAAGACCATAGGGCCCGTGCTTATTTTGATGGCCCCTCGAGGAGGTAAACATAGGTACCGCATGTTTAAGTGCTGATGCCCAGAAACGAATATGCTCCGAACAGACCGCGTCGCATGTGCTCGCTATTTATGTTATGCATTATACGAGGGTTTCAAGCACTGGGAACCGTGGGTGAGGTGACTTATTGCTGGAGTTAGTCCACAAGTTCAGAGCTCGACACTTTAGGACCAGATGTTGACGAGAGTGGTTCAGTGATAGACACAGTCCTAGCCCCCGCTCACATGATGCATATATGGGAACGTGACGAGCACGTGGAAAGAAAGGAACACTTCAGCAACTCAAATCAACTCGCAAAGAGGAAAAAATAAATAGCTGTTCCCAATTCCTCCCTAAGCCAACGCGCCCTCATGTGGGACAAAAAACCATCTTGGGGGAGGAAAGGCAAGTTGAGAGTCACCTCAGGAGGGTCTTCCTTGGGTGTAACGTGTGTGCTCTGTAGGCGTGGGGTAGCTTTGGCCCTGAGCTCCTTGGAGCCGACAAGGGATGGAGCCCTCTATTGCCAGGCGACGGGGCTTTCCCAAGCCCCCAAATCCCTCTCGAGCTATTTACTCAGGCCCTTTGGGCGATGAGTCCTCTATGTGCTGGCCCGCACGCAGCTGCCTTCCGGATCACCGTGCTTGTTACCATGCCCATGTATCCTCCTGTCTTTGTACTCCTCCCTCACCTCCTTGAGCTTGATGCACTCATCGGTTTCATGGCCTCGCTTCCCTCGCCGTGCGGTCGCTAGAGGCTCCCTTTGTTTCCAATGACCGGGTCGGCACAGGACTACCCTTGTTGTGGACGAACAGGCTCCCAGCCTTCACCTTTGTGTATCATCAGCCATCACTATGAGCTTGGCTACCATGGATAGGTTCTCTCCGTGATGGCTGATCTTGCTGAGAACCTTGTCATCCATGACGCCCTTGGCGAAGGAGGAATTACCTCGGTGTCAGAGGCTCCACGAACCCTAACAAGGCACTATTTGAAGCGCTGGAGGTATTTACGCAAGGTCTCGCTGGGCTCGTAGGGTACCCGTCGGAGGTATTCACATGTGAAGGGGTCCCCTTCTGTTTCCTCGAACTTAGTGATGAAGAGGTCGTAGAGCTCAGACCACAACCTGATGGACCCTTCTGGGAGGTTGAGCAGCCAGGCGTGCGCCACGGCCTCGAGCCCCATACGGAACCAGTTAGCCAGGACACGGTAATCCCGCCGGATGCCTCTACCCCCATCGTGTAGAGCTGTAGGTACTCCATATGACTGGTGGTGCCATCGTAACATGGAGGCATCTCCGGCTTGAACTTGACTGGCCAAACCACTTGCTGGAGGTGCTCGGCGAGCATGGGGCATCTGGCGCTGCCGGTCATCAATGACGCCGGCGAGTGCCGCTTTGTTCTGGCTTCCAGCAGCTGCCACATCTTGGGCGATGTAGGCCTCATGACCTTGGCACCATGCCAAGTTCGCTTGGGCGTCCTCTGTCGAGCGGATGACTTGGGCCGATCCCGGCTCACGCGGGGGTCGTGCCCCGCCTAGAGGTCACCCGTTGTCTGAGCCCCCGGGTCTAATGGTGAGAGGGGAGGGGAGGTGCTCCATGGATGTGTCCTAGGTGACGTCTACAAGCTCCATGAGGTTCCCTCGCCATTCCTCCCATGAAGACTCGACGGCGAGTAGCGGAGGATCTCCTTTACCATGAGAGAGCAACCTCTAGATTGAGCGTGGCGCGCCCCCCTGAGGTGACGAAGCACTTGAGGAAGAGTTCTCCTTACGCGGCCTCGGGCGAGGGCTTCTTTATGGGACTTTGGTCCACCACTGAGGTCGCCGATGACGTCCTTCCTGTACCAGTGCGCCACCCCTGGTCTCCTAACAACAAAGTGGCAATGTTGGATTCAGCGGGGTTCTAGAGACGTCATCATGCCTTTAGCACCAAGGGGAGCAGCAACATCTTGCTTTTATCGAGGTGGGCAGGACACAGCTTGTGATGGCTGTTGGACCGATGCCTTGGGAAGACAGGGGAGCCACCAGCTCCCCCCAGGCGGAGCCTCGCTAAGGGGTATCTTGCTCCTGCAAAGCCGGTCTCGGCATTCGCCCCAGCGCAGGTGCTCCTCGTGTCCCCTAGAGGGGTGCGCACCTCATGAGGCTCTAGAGCGGAGAGCCATGTGGGACCGGCAACTTGACGGGACGTGGTACCCCATGTACCAATTGACATGGGTATGCTCCACGGGCACCCAGGTTTGGCATATATGGTGCAGGCCAAGAGAAGCCTACAGAGAGGTCCGAGACAATTCGGGTGGCCTAGGTCCTAGAAGACACGGATCCTTGGGAAGGACGACAATGTGTAGATAGGAAACTTAATGGGAAAAACCCTAATTTGTAACCGACCCGGCCTACTATCCCGAGATCTAGCCTCCCTATATAAAGTCTAGGAGGGGGCATCAATAAGAACACCTCGCAACGCTAGCTCACACACCGCCAGATTGCGTCGGTGCACCCTTATAATCTTCGATTCCTCCATTAACAAAGAGCAGACAAGCAGGATTAGGGTAGCTTTCGAGGGCCTGAACCTAGGTAAACCATGTGTCCCCGATGTTCTTGTTTGCTAGCCGATCGATGCCTCCAGCGCTCCCCACTTCCTCTAACCCAAGTCCATCAACCATGGGCATTGAAAAGTTAACCCCTCATCAATTGGCGCCATCCATGGGAAACATGAGTGCTGATGTTGTGGCTTCCTCGGCGCCATCAACTGCTATCTACAACTCTGCTGCAGCGGAGAATCGCCTACTCTTCGGCACCTTCGACTTCACCGTCCACTTGCCGGTGACTCGCCCAGACTTCGAGTCCCTGGGCGACGGACTCGACATGACTATCGGGAGCCTACACTTCCAGGTTGGCCATATCAGCATGCTCTTCTTCCCTGATCACTCGCCAACACCTTCGATTGCACCTGCCTCGTAGTTCCCACCACCAATTGGCATCCCGAACGAGCTCAACGCGTCGGCTTCATCCTACGACACGGAAAACAACAACAGTTGTGACTCCGATCTATGCAACCTGTCATCAGAGGACGGAGCCTATGGATCCAGATCAGAAAGTTGCAGGAGCAGCAACCTCCCCAACCACTACATGTGCACCGTCATCACCTGTGGTGATGGAGGCAATCAAGGAAACAGTGACAACGGATGGCCAACAAACGGAGCTCCTACCAATGGCCCCACCAACGGTGAACAAACCAACCCTCCCAACCCCGACACTCAAGCCATCAACACCAACAATGAGGAGGAGCGCCAATAGATCCTCCTCAATGAGGCTGGGTTGGAGCGAGTCAGGTAAGCCCTGCAGGGCAACCCCCTCCCACCAGAGATGTCACGTGACTTGCTGATGGTATACCACTAGATGCTCGTCAACAAGTTGAACCGCAAGCAGGCGGTGAATGCAGATCTTACGGCCCTCAAGAAGGCCACAAATGAATCGAGTGCCCGGCGGGTAGCACTCTCCTCCATCGGTGGATTCTCTTCGAAAGGCAATAGTCTCGGAGCCTCCAAAAGATGCTCTCGGCTGGACCACCTCAATGACAAAGATCGAGAAGAAGCCACCAAGGCCCTTGATTTCTCGTCCATGTCAGTGGAATCTCGGGGTAACATGATCTCCAAGACACCGCAAGCTGTGGTGATAGTAGCTACCATGTACCTGCTAATGAACCAGCCAGCCGGAGATCCATGATCAGCCATGCACCAATCCGCCATTGCCAGACTCGGGCTGGTCGAAGCTACGCTCGCTAAGGAGCTAACACTAGAGCCGAAGAAATACAAGGCTCCCCCGTGAGATATACCTTGCCATCTTCTAGCAAGGAGGAGCATGACCTATCACGGTCACACCGCAACCCTTGACAACATAGCCGTAAATATGACGCGTGTGAAGAAATCATGCAGCACAAGGTCGAGAAGATGCACGCCAAGCAAGCCTACTCAACAGAGTCGGAGGACGAAGGGGTAGATCTTTGCAGCGCTAGCTGCTTCAGCAGAGCCATACGACAAACTCGGATACCGAAAGGCTTCCAGCTTCCTTAGGAAAACCCCAAGTTCGACGGCCTCCAGGATCCGAAAATCTGTTGGAAGACCACGTCCCCTCCATCAAGTTGCACGGTGGGAATAATAACACAACCATGTAATGCCTCCAACTGCAGTTGTAGGGTGCCGCTCGAGCATTGCTCACCAATCTGCCTCGCGGATCGATCCGTAGGTGGGATGTGAGATCCAAGCACATGGCTTAATACGATTGATAGGATACTCATACCAACAAGTTGTAACTTCTTTTCTGGAAGCTCATCTGAAAATAACTCTGAGGTTAAGCGTGCTTGTCCTAGAGAAATTCTAGGATGGGTGACCGACCGGGAAGTGGGTACTGGGTGCGCACGAGTGAGGAAAAAATGCGCAGAAAATACTAGAGTTGGTCTATGGGGACAATCTAGATATCCTATTAGGTTGCCAGGAGTGACACCCCTAGGGCCCAGTGGATGGGGTGTTACAAGTGGTATTAGAGCCGATCCTCGCGGTTACACGGGTGTATGCGGGTCAGTGGCGGGACATATGGAGCATGTCGTGTGTGGCCCAGAGTGGACACGGCATGGCACATGTGCCGGCACTAGACGCACAAATGTGTACCAAGAGGGGATGTTCCTTCCCTATGCTTGATCGATAAGGGCATCGATCTTCTAAGGGTGGGTGTATGTGAGATCCAAGCACATGGCATAATATGATTGATAGGATACTCATACCAACAAGTTGCTACTTCTTTTTCAGAAGCTCATTAGAAAAGAACTCGAACGTTAAGCGTGCTTGGCCTAGAGCAATTCTAGGATGGGTGACCAACCAGGAAGTGGGTACCGGGTGCGCACGATTGAGGACAAAGTGCACAGAAAAGACTAGTGTTAGTCTGTGGGACCAGTCTAGATATCCTATTAGGCTACCAGTTTAGATATCCTATTTTGCAACTTCAAGGGAACCTACAAGCAGCCCGCGTCAATCGAAGAGCTTAGGGTCTGCTGCCAAAAGCCGAATGAAAAGGTGGTCCACATCAAAACCTGTGCAGAGGATATCTCCGAGGATCGCGCAATCGATGCATTCAACAGTGGCGAACGCCGCAGAGAGCTCAGAGACGAGTTGGGCCGCATGAAACCAAAAACCATCGACCACCTGATGGACATTGTGAACCGGTAGGCGGATGGAGAAGATTCGCTCAACAAAAACCGCATCTGCTCAGATGATGAGGATGACCTTGGCTGCAAATGTGATCGCTAAGGGAAGCGTCAGATGCGCGGTTACAAAGACCGTGAAGAGGTCAACAAGGTCGCAGCCGGCTACGCTGACAAACATGATGAGGGTAACCACAACAGGGGATACTGTAGCAGCAGCTGCTGCGACAGCAGAAAAACCGTGCAAGTGTGGAAACGCCGCACCCGCGATGACGCACCAGGCGCACCCAGTGTCTTGGAGAAGCTTTCTAGACCCTGCAGCGTACACTTCTACATCGACAAACACGATGGCAAGAACAAATCCAACCATCTCCTCAAGGATTGCCACGAGTTCCATAAGCTCCACGAGGGATACACCAAACTGCATCATGACACGATAAATCAGTGATACGGAGTTGCAGCAAGAGACATAGCTCATGGAGTGCCACCACCACCGCCTGGAGGACCCCCGCAGCCTGCGGCTGCGCCGGTACAAAACGATGGAGGAGAACAATACCCATGACCACTCGGGAACATGAGTATGATCCAGAAGGGGCGTCCCTCCAACAACACGCAGAAAAAAAATCAGTCGACAAGTCAATTTAGCAGTCAACGCTCCACCCTCAAACCCTGAGTACCTTAGTGGGTTGGAGTGCTTCATCACTTTCGACAGGAGTGACCACCCGCGCCAGGTCTTTCGTCTAGGCCATTCTCCTCTGGTGCTCAAGGCGCAGATTGACGGATTCGAGATGAGCAAAGTTTTCATGGATAGGGGCAGCGGAATCAACCTCATGTTCGCCACCACCCTACGTGCCATGTGGATCCCCCTCTCAAGGCTGGAAGCATCCGGAAAACCTTCCACGGCATCGTACCAGGGAAAGGAGGAGTATATTCCTTGGGGAAAATCTGGTTGGATGTCATCTTTGGCACGCCCGCAAACTTCCGACGTGAGTGCCTTGAGTTCGAGGTGGTCTACTGGCCATCCCAATATCACACTATCCTCGGGGGTGTAGCATTCGCAAGGATAATGGTGGTCCCGCACTATGCATACCTCCATATGAAGATGCCAGGACCTAACGGCATTATCACCATCAACGGAAGCTTCACCAAGTCCAACAGCTATGACAGGGAGTTCAATATAATCTCCTAATCTTTCGGCATGCCGGAGGAGCTCGAAAGACTCAAGGAGTTAACAAACAACATTCTTCCTCATGTGAGCAAGCAAAATGCACCGGACCAGTCTTTCGAATCTACGGTGAACACCAAAGCGGTCCAGGTCCACCCGATAGACCCAACCAAGATGGCCCTCACTGCCAACAACCTAAGTTCCGCATAGGAACTCACTCTCATCGAATTCCTCCATGAGCTCTGGGAGATATTCGCATGGTGTCCTGTGGACATGCCAGGGGTCCCCAGGGAATTCGCCGAGCACGCACTCAACGTGTCTCCGGACGCAAGAACAATCAAGCAGTCGATGCATTGACTATCAGAACCAAGGGAAAAAGAAGTTGACATGGAAGTCAACAGACTCCTTGACGCCAACTTTATGTGCGAAATCAAGAAAAGCACCTGGGTAGCTAACCCTATGCCTGTTTCCAAAAAGGACACTAACATCCTACGGATGACCGTGGACTTCACCTGCCTCAACAAACACTACTCGAAGGACCACTTCCCACTACCACGGATTGACCAAAAAATCGACTCCACTGCAGGATGCGAACACCTCTATTTCCTCGACGCCTACTCAGACTATTGATATGTTGCTAACGTATCTATAATTTTCGATGTTCCATGCTTGTTTTATCTACTTGATTATGTTTTGTCCACACTTTGGAGTATTTTTATACAATTTCTTGGACTAACCTATTAACAAGATGCCACAGTGCCAGCTGCCTTTTTTTTGCTGTTTTTTGTTCCAGGAAAAACAGAAAATGAATATTCTCGAAATTGGACGGGACAAAAGCCAAAGTCAATATTTCACCGAGGGGGACATAGAGCCAGAAGACGAGATGGAGAGGGGCCAGAGGCCGGCCACACCACCTGGCTGCACGGCCAGGCCTGACCCGTGCCAGGGGGTGGTGTGGCCGCCTAGGGCACCCACTCGGCCTCCCCTTTCGCCTATAAGAAGCCTCCGATATAGAAACCCTAAGTACCCGATCAAAATTCCACGAAAGAGTCTATAGCCGCCGTCATCTCCATCCCTAGATCAGGAGGAATCTGAAGCTCTTCTCGACACCCTGCCGGAGGGGAGAATTCACCCTGGAGGCCTTCTTCATCAACATGCCTGCCTCCGGTGTGATGCGTGAGTAGTTCATCCCTGGACTACAGGTCCATGTATTAGCTAGATGGTTGGTTCTTCTCCTTTGTGCTACCATGTTTAGATCTTGTGAGCTCCGTTCATGATAAAGATCATCTATTTGTAATCATACATGTTGTGTTTGCAGGAATCTGATTGATATTGAGATGCTATTTCAGATTGATTATTGATTTTATCATGTCTTTGTTATTTGTGATCTTGCATGCTCTCCGTTGTTAGTAGCTATCTTGGCCGAGTAGATGCTAGCAACTCCAAGAGGGAGTATTTATGCTCGATAGTGGGTTCATGCCTCTAAGAATCTGGGGAAGTGACAGAAATCTCTAAGGTACTAGATGTGATGTTGCTACTAGGGAAAAAACAACAATCCTTTGTTCATAGAACAATCGTATTGTTTACTTTACACACAATGCTTAATGCAATTATCTATTGCATGCAACTTAATACTGGAGGGGGTTCAGATGATAACCTGAAGGTGTATTATTAGTCATAGATGCAGTTGGATTACGGTCTCTGTATAATATTGTAATGCCCAATCAAATCTCATAGAAGTCAAGATGATTAGTATATGCATGTATGCTTTCTCGATATTTGTCAATTGCCCCGCTGTAATTTGTTCACCCAACATGTCATCTATCTTAAGGAGAATCACCACTAGTGAACTATGGACCCCAGTCCTTTCTTTTACTATCAACCTACAATCTACTATTTACTATTTACTGTTTTCTGTTTACCTTCTGCAAGCTCTTACTATCTTCCACACAATACGTTTAATCCTTTGTTTTCAGCAAAACCGGTGAGACGGACAACCTCACTGTAAGTTGGGGCAAAGTTCAATGATTGTGTTGTGTAGGATTACAAGTTGGAAACAACACCTTGGAGGTTTTTCCTTGCTCCTACTGGTTCGATAACCTTGGTTTCATAACTGAGGGAAAACTTGTTGCTATACTCATCATACCTTCCTCTTGGGGTTCCCCAACGAGCTCAACATCTTGAGTAAGCAAGACTTTTTCTGGTGCCATTGCCAGGGAGTCAAGGACATCTTCACAAGGGTAGTCCCTCATAACCAATCTCTTTACTTTGTTTTATTCATTTTTCTTAGTTTATTTCTTCTTTGTTTGCTTGTTTCTTTATGAAAAACAAAAAAAATTATTTGAACTAATTTGCTTTCTTTATCAAAAACATAAAAAAATCCTTGTTCTTAGCTCACCATGTTGATCCCCAAGTTCACCCTAAAAGGCCTTGCAATAGGAAGTGGCTCTATAATTGGAAAAGATAATATTGAAGAATTCTTTAATCATGTTAGTAAGCATGAGGATATTGAGGATAGATCCCTTGCAGAACTTGCTCCAAGTTATGAAATTGCTACAGCTTCTTTAGTTCACATGTTGGAAGCTAGTTTTGTTAATCTTAACCTCATAATGCAAGTAATGTTTCTTAAACTTAAAGAAATTGAGGACCCTAAAAAGAGAGATTTTATTCTGGAAAGCTTGCTTAAAGAATTCTATGATGTTGCTAAGGAAGCTAGAAAAGTCTTTGATCATTTTAATATGCTAGGCTCATGTGTAGATGTTATTGGTACATGAGAAAAGATGGACAAAATTGAACCTAATGGGGAGGAAATTCAGATATCAATACCTTTTAAACTTGTAGGAATGCATGAAGCCTTAGAAAAGAATTTTGATCGGATTGTTCCTGAAAACCCGTTTGATGAAAATAGTGAACCCAAGAGCACTGAGAGAGGATCCTCTAGAACTTATTTGGATGAAATACCTTGCCTTGTTGAAGATATTTCTGGTATTAATCTTAATGCTTCTTCATTTGAGAATACTTGATTCTTTTCTTGCTTCTTATGCCTAACTTAAAGGCGTTAAAGAAAAGTACTTATTGGGAGATAACCCAAAAGTTTTAGTTGAGTCTTGGAAGTTATTGCTTCAGTAATAACCTATCCTTATCCTTTTTATTTGCTTTTTGTGCCAAGAATAACCTCTAGTGAGAGAGAAGTAATGCTTGGGAAAGTTGCTGTCCCAAAATAGATTTTTGTGCTTCCCTGTAAAAATTCGTGTAAAAATTCTGTACGTCGGTTTGAGCTGTAATTGTTTGTGCTTCTTCCCCAGGTTGTTATCCAACTTTAGTTAGTTCAACACTTTTTGATTTGAGCAACAGAATGTCTTTGAAAAAATCGGTTTCTACCTGGTGGTCTGTTTTGACATTTCTGCCATTATTTGCATTTTCTTCTTATTGATTCCTTTTTGGGTTCCTTTTGGGGAATTGAACTTTTTGAAGTAAGTGCTATAGTAGCTTGTGTTTTAATGAAAGTTTTACTTGTGTTGGAACGGAACCAAAAGACTTATTATCTTGAGTACACTAATGTTGCTAATGAAGATTGTGTGAAGTTTTGTATGAAGGAAAAATTCCAGGTGTAGGGAAAGAATGATGTAATGAGATGAAGAATGGACTAAAGATTAAGCTTGGGGATTCCACCCATGTCACCCCAAGAAATATCCAAGAAGTACAAGCGTCAAAGCTTGGGGATGCCCAAGGCATCCCCTTCTTCATCAATAAAAATCTCAGGTTTCTTCCAAACACTTCATTTTTATTGCTTCATGCACAGTTTTGTTGTTCTTGGAGCGTCTTCATTTTCATTTTCGTTTTCTTGGTTTTCTTAGTTTGCTTGAATAAAATTTTTGGACCCCCTCATTCATGCATTAGTTTTCAAATAAGATTGGTTTGGATTGGAAAAGAGTAGGAAAGTTCATGCTTAAGTGGTAAAAAGAGCTTGTTTTGACTGTGGCCTCTGCTTTGTCATGTCATGCTTGATATTGTTTTGGCTTTATGCTTAGTGATTTTTGTTGTAGCATGACATGTTATAAACAATTGAGATTTCTTAATGTGCCGTGAAAGAATCATGCGTTGTTTTAGCATATTAAAGCATAGTATTGTGGTATTCTCCTTTGATGCTTTATTTTTGTTAACTTGGCACATGCTCACACCATGTTAAGACTATCCCAAGTCACCATAGCCTCTATGATCCTTCAGTTTTCAACTTGTAATATCACTTTATGCTTTAATTAATGATGTTTTGTCGCTTTGCATGATTATGGCCATTATTGCTCTCTTAGTTGGTCGCTCCCAATCTTTTGCTAGCCTCAATAACCAAGTATGAGTTCCACTCATGCATCCAACTCAAAATAAAACCAAGTTATTCAAAAGAGTCCACAATACCTACCTATTAGCATTTTCTATTCCAAGTATATTCATGTTTTTATCTACCTTCCGAATTAAACTTGTTATGTGAAAATTAGTGATTAAAGCTCTCACGAACTTGATGGCACACTTTACTTTCTTGCACTTAATAATCTTGAACCATTGTGTCCATCTTTGTTGCATATATGCTTGCACTTTATAAGTTGAATTTAGTAGAACCATGTATAATGGGGAACGCTTTCAACATTGCACTTATTATTCCGTTGATATCATGATTCTTTTGCTTATGGATCCCGGCGGTGTGAAATAAAAGGGGAACTTGTAAGATCATGGAGTTTGTATGTGTGTTAGAGAAACGCCTGGGTCGATAGCCTAAGCCATGCCTAATCATGGTGGAAACTTGCATCATAACCATAATGAGCATTCTATGAAGCATCCTCAATAAAAACCTATGCAAATAGCAAATAAAAAGATCGCTGAGATGCTCATTGTCTATTGTCTTGTCATTTTGATATGGGATAGCTCCTATGTCATGGGGCAAGGGGTACCCGGTTGGCGGTTCTCTATGATACATATGTACTTACAATGACAAGAGCTTACTTGTGACCGAAGGTGAGTAGCATGAGGTTCGGTACTCGTAAGCAAGGGGCATGAGATTTCAACTTATAACTTGTCAATCATATCCTCTTAGTTGTGTCACTTTAACCTTAATCACCTAAAGATGCTTATGATAGGGGTAATGAGAGCTAAAAGCTAATAAGTACCATATTTTTTGGAAGCTCTTTATGAGACTTGAATCCCTGCCTCCTTCTATGAAGGCCTTTCTTTTACTTTTATGTTGAGTCTCCATCTTCTATCTTTATGCACCTATTGAGAGAGCATAGTGGCCATTCTTAGTTTAATGTGCATTGTTCCAAGACTTGTTGATTGATGCATAATTTTGATATTGCTTGTTCTTAAACTATTTGTATCTAGTCACCCTTATAAACTTTGAAGGCGTCCTATGCATTTATGTTTTGCTACACTATGAGGGACAAGCTGAATGCCATTCTCATTATGCTTTCTTTATGTGAAACAAACAAACGTCTTGCAAAGCATTGTTATTCATGAATCTTTTGTTTGTACCTTTTCATGTTACAACATAGTTGCTATGTCCTATTATTAGAATTATATCTTTCATGCTATGTTAAAGTACTATGATCCCAGCTATCAATGTTTTACAAATACTTTGATCAAGTTATGATGGTGCATGTCACCTCAAAAATTATTCTTTCTTTTTATCACTTACCTACTCGAGGACGAGCAGGAGTTAAGATTGGGGATGTTGGTACGTTGCTAACGTATCTATAATTTTTGATGTTCCATGCTTGTTTTATATCTAGTTTCTTATGTTTTGTCCACACTTTGGAGTATTTTTATACACTTTCTTGGACTAACCTATTAACAAGATGCCACAGTGCCAGCTGCCTGTTTTTTTTTGTTTTTGGTTCCAGGAAAGTCAGAAAATGAATATTCTCGGAATTGGATGGGACAAAAGCCAAAGTCAATATTTCACTGAGGCGGACACGGAGCCAGAAGACGAGACGGAGAGGGGCCAGAGGCCGGCCACACCACCTGTCCGCGCGACCAGGCCTGGCCCGCACCAGGGGCGGTGTGGCTGCCTAGGGCACCCCCTCGGCCTCCCCTTTCGCCTATAAGAAGCCTCCGATACAGAAAACCTAAGTACCCGATCAAAATTCCACGAAAGAGTCTATAGCCTCCGTCATCTCCATCCCTAGATCAGGAGGGATCTGAAGCTCTTCCCGAGACCCTGCCGGAGGGGAGTATTCACCCTAGAGGCCTTCTCCATCACCATGCCTGCCTTCGGTGTGATGCGTGAGTAGTTCATCCCTGGACTACGGGTCCATGTAGTAGTGATGGCCCAAACTATATCGAGCTCGTTGGGGAACCCCAAGTGGAAGGTATGATGAGCACAGCAGCAAGTTTTCCCTCAGTATGAAACCAAGGTTTAATCGAACCAGTAGGAGCAAGGAAACACCCCAAAGGTGTTGCTAGCTGAACGTTGGCAGGGTGCACTACCGGTGCCAGCAGCAACGTGGAGACCTACACAACACAACCACAAAACTCTGTCCCCAAATTGCGATGAGGTTGTCAATCTCATCAGTTTTTCTGAAAACAAAGGATTAAACGTATCGAGTGGAAGAAAGTAATAGTTTGCAGAAAGTAAACACAAAGCAGTAAATAGTTGATTGTATATTGAAAGTAAAAGAAAGGACCGGGGTCCATAGTTCACTAGAGGTGGCTCTCGTTAAGACAGATGACATCCTGGGTGAACAAATTACAGCGGGGCAATTGACAAACATTGAGAAAGCATACAAGAATATACTAATCATCTTAACTCCTTTGAGATTCGATTGAGCATTACAACATTATACATAGACTGCCATCCAACTGCATCTATGACTAATAATCCACCTTCAGGTTATCATCTGAACCCCCTCCAGTATTAAGTTGCAAGCAACGGATAATTGCATTACAAATTGCGTGTATAGTAAACAATACGATTGTTCTATGAACAAAGATTGTTGTTTTCTCCCTAGTAGCAACAGCACATCTAGTACCTTAGAGATTTCTGTCACTTCCCTAGATTACCAGAGGCATGAACCCACTATCGAGCATAAATACTAACTCTTGGAGTTGCTAGCATCTACTTGGCCAAGATAGCTACTAACAACGGAAAGCATGCAAGATCACAAATAAAAAACACATGATAGAATCAATAATCAATCTGAAATAGCATCTCAATATCCATCAGATCCCCGCAAACACTACATGCAAAATTACAAATAGATGATCTTGATGATGAACGGAGCTCACAAGATCTAAACATGATAGCACAAAGGAGGAGAACCAACCATCGAGCTACTACATGGACCCGTAGTCCAGAGATGAACTACTCACGCATCACACCGGAGGCTTGCATGATGATGAAGAAGGCCTCCAGGGTGAATTCCCCTCTCTGGCAGGGTGCCGGGGAGAGCTTCAGATCCCTCCCGATCTAGGGATGGAGATGACGGCGGCTACAGACTCTTTCGTGGATTTTTGATCGGGTACTTAGGGTTTCCGTATAAGAGGCAACTTATAGGAGAAAGGAGAGGCTGAGGGGGTGCCTGGGGCGGCTAGACCACCCCCAGGCGTGGGCCAGGCCTGGCCGCGCGGCCAGGTGGTGTGGCCGGGCCCCAGCCCCTCTCTGTGTCGTATTCTGGCTCTAGGTGTCCCTCGGTGAAAAACTGACTTTGGCTTTTGTCCTGTCCAATTCCGAGAACATTCATTTTCTAACTTTCCTGGATCCAAAAACAGCAGAAAACAGGTAGTTGGAACTGTGGCTCTTGTTAATAGGTTAGTACAAGAAATCATATGAAAACTACTCCAAAGTGTGGACAAAACATAAGAAAGTAGGTAAAACCAAGCATGTAACATCAAAAATTATGGATACGTTTGGAACATATCAAGTAGCTAGATGGTTGGTTCTTCTCCTTTGTGCTACCATGTTTAGATCTTGTGAGCTCCGTTCATGATCAAGATCATCTATTTGTAATCATACATGTTGTGTTTGCGGGGATCCGATGGATATTGAGATGCTATTTCAGATTGATTATTGATTCTATCATGTGTTTGTTATTTGTGATCTTGCATGCTCTCCATTGTTAATAGCTATCTTGGCCGAGTAGATGCTAGCAACTCCAAGAGGGAGTATTTATGCTCAATAGTGTGTTCATGCCTCTAGGAATCTACGGAAGTGACAGAAATCTCTAAGGTACTAGATGTGTCGTTGCTACTAGGGAGAAAACACCAATCCTGTGTTCTTTGAACAATCATATTGTTTACTTTACACACAATGCTTAATGCAATTATCTGTTGCTTCCAACTTAATACTGGATGGGGTTCGGATGATAACCTGAAGGTGGATTATTAGTCATAGATGCAGTTGGATTACAATCTATGTATAATGTTGTAATGCCCAATCAAATCTCACAGAAGTCAAGATGATTAGTATATGCATGTATGCTTTCTCGAGGTTTGTCAATTGCCCCGCTGTAATTTGTTCACCCAACATGTCATCTATCTTAAGGAGAATCACCACTAGTGAACTATGGACCCCGGTCCTTTCTTTTACTATCAACCTACAATCTACTATTTACTGTTTTTCTATTTACTTTCTGCAAGCTATTACTATATTCCACATAATACGTTTAATCCTTTGTTTTCAGCAAAACCGGTGAGATTGACAACCTCACTATAAGTTGGGGGCAAAGTTCTGTGATTGTGTTGTGTAGGATTCCAAGTTGGAAACAACACCTTGGAGGTGTTTCCTTGCTCCTACTGGTTCGATAACCTTGGTTTCATAACTGACTGAAAACTTGTTGCTATACTCATCCTCTTGGGGTTCCCCAACGAGATCAACATCTTGAGTAAGCAACTATCATTAGATTCAAATGAAGGAAGAGGATCAAGAGAACACGACCATCATCACAGCTTTTGGCATCTATTCGTACACCATGATTCTCTTCAGGCTGAAGAATGCAGGAGCCACCTACCAACGGTGCATGTACGCCTTCCTTAAGAAACAACTAGGCCGCAACATTCAGGTATATGTCGATGATATAGTGGTCAAAACCAAAGAGGAAACTATTCTCATCGATGATCTCCGTGAGTCCTTTGACAACCTCAATCATTACAGGATCAAGCTGAATCTGGAGAAGTGCACCTTCGGCATCCCATCTGGCAATTGCTCGGGTACCTCATCTCTACTAGGGGATTAGAGGGCAAACCGGAAAAGATAAAGACTATATTGGCCATGGATAAGCCAAAGAACGTCAAGGGCATCCAACATGTCGCCCGATGAATTGCGGCGCTTAGCTGATTCATCAGTCGGATGGGTGAAAAGACACTGCTGTTCTATAACTCCTCCACAAGACAGACAAGTTCGAGTGGACGGATGAGGCGCAGGAAGCATTCGATTACCTTAAGCACCTGCTCTCCACCTTGTCTGTCCTGGTAACCCCTAGGGAGAAGGAACCGGTGCTGCTATACATATCAGCCACCAACCAGGTGGTCATTACTGTGCTGGTGGTCAAACGGGCCGAAGGAAACAAGATCCATAGAGTACAATGTTTGGCGTACTACCTCACCAAGGTACTAACAACCACTAAGAAGCGGTACCCGCATTACACGAAGCTAGCCTACAGTGTCTTCATGATAGCATGGCGACTGCACCACTACTTCCAGGAGCACCTGATAGTTGTGGTAAATGACGCCCCGCTGAACCACATCCTCAACAACCTCGATGCAACGGGGCGGGTCGCCCTCTGGGGCATCGAACTGTCCCCACGGGACATCACCTATGAGCGACGGACAACGATCAAGTCACAAGTACTGTCGGTCTTCCTCGTCCACTGGATGAAGAATCAGCTCCCAGACACACCTGGCATGTCCAACCTATGGACTATGAACTTTGACCGATCCAAGTGTAAAGAAGGAGTTGGCATCGGCGTAACATCTCCTCAGGGCGACAAGATGTGGTATATCCTCTGGATGAAGTTCCGCGCATCCAATAATGAGGCGGAGTACGAGGCACTGATCCACAGGATGCGGATGGCCAAGGCTTGCGGTGCCACACGGCTCATCATCTACGGCGGCGCCTACCTCGTGTTCTGACAAATCATGAACATGTGCAATGCCGTGAGTGATAAAATGGTCGCGTACCGCGACCTCTACAACGCAATCGAAGGGGACTTTGATGGATGCGAACTACGGCACGTCGGCCGTGAAAGTAACAAGGAGGCCGGCACGCTCGCCAACATAGGCGCAACCTATGCCCAGTGCCACTGGCTGTATTCTTGGAGCAAATCTGTGAACGATCCACCAAGCTGAAGGCTACTACAGGGCCATCAGACGAAGAAACGCACTCCGGGGCTAAGCCACCCGAAGAAGCCAAAGGATCCAACGAGGCGAAACATGGATCTGCACCCAAAGTCCCTCTGGAGGTCATGCTCATTGAGCCATCCTGAGGCAGCTGTACATCACTGCTCACCAAAAAGTTGCCAGATGACCCGACAGATGCGTGATACATCTCTCGGCGATCCAAGGCCTTCACAATAATCAATGACGAGTTGTAAAAGCGAAGCATCACGGGGATCCTCCAACGATGCATCACTACTAGTGACAGTAGAGGAATCCTCCTCGAAATACACGAGGGCACCTGCGGACATCACGTAGGAAGTCGTGTCCTCGTCTCTAAAGCTATATGAGCTAGCTTCTATTGGCCCACCGCGATGCGAGATGCCAAGGATATCGTCGAGAGGTGCAACGACTGTCAGAGATTCGTGAGTAAATTGCATGTAACAGGCGCTGAACTCAGGCCAATACTTGTGGCCTAGCCCTTTTCACAATGGGGCCTTGACATGGTCGGCAAGCTACAAAACTCATCGCCTTGAGGATACGTCTACCTCCTCGTAGAAGTCGACAAGTTCACCAAGTGGATCGAGGCCATTCCGGTGACAAACCAAACTAGATCCACCGCTATCAAGTTCTTCAAGTCCCTCGTCCACAACATCATCACTAACAATGGGACGAACTTCACCTCGAATGAGTTCTAGGATTTCTATGAAAGCCTGGGTATCAACATCTGCTATGCTTCTATGGCACACCCTTAGACCAACTGTCAAGTCAAGAAGGCCAATGGCCTAGTCCACAATGACATCAAGAAGCGCCTCCTTCAGCCTCTTGAACGAGCAGCGGGATGTTAGGCCAAAGAGCTGCCCTCCATACTATGGAGCCTACGCACAACGCTGAACAACGCCACGGGCTACACACCACTCTTCATGGTGCATGGTGCCAATGCTGTACTACCCACGAAGGTGCGCCAGAAATCCCCAAGGGTCGTTGCTTATAGCAAGGCCAAATCTATGGCTGCACTCGAAGACTCCATCGATCTCCTTGACAAAGCACGCAAAATTGCTGAGGAGCGCTCAGCCGTGTAGCAACAGAGCCTCCACAACTATCATAGCCGACGGCTGTGTCTAAGGTCCTTCATCAAAGGTGACCTCGTCCTACGACTGAACCAGAAAGGACACCTCAAGCTAAAATCTCCGTGGGAAGGACCCTACGTGGTCACCAAAGTGATCCCAGGTGGAGCCTATCGCCTCAAGGACTTAGAGACTAGAGTCGCATACTCCAACCCATTAAACATCACGCAACTAATAAGGCTACTTAGCCAGGCTACTTAGCCAAACAATGTACCTCCTGCTATTTGCCAATAAATAAAGCTAAGTGCCTCAAATACATGACTTACTATGTTTTACTTTCTATGCATTTCACACTCGGGGCTACGACTCCCTAACGACCTCGTCACACGTATAACTCCTCATCATGATTGCCTGAGTACCTGATTTAGCTTACAATCGAACCCTTGAAAACTCCAGCCCAGTTGCATCCTAGATTTAAAAGCATCAGGCTAACGAAAAGGAATCGCATAATCACACTCGAACATATACAAGATAACAAGTCTGCAATAATTACAAGGGCCAGCAAACGCCCACTTGAAACTATATGAACTTTACAACACTTATATGTTCTGTGTAGGATAGAAACTACTCTATTGATGTTGAAGAAGGACATTGGTGCACTCATTAAATAAATTCACGATGTTCTCCGTAGGCCGGGCAACCGCCTAGTAATGTGGAACCATGTTCCATGCCATATCATTTGGAGGTGCCGGCGGTCCCTCCATGATAGCATTGATACGTCCAAAACGTATCTACTTTCCCGAACACTTTTGCTATTGTTTCTCCTCTATACTTGTGTGATTTGGATGCAACTAATGCGAACTGACGCTGTTTTCAGCAGAATTGCCTTGGTGTCTACTTTTTGTGCAGAAAATCAACTATCAGGAAAAATCCCGAAAAATATGCCAAAAATCCTATTTCACCCGAAGACTCTAGGAGCCAGAATACGAGACGGAGAAGAGCCCTGGGGTGGCCACACCACCTGTTGGCGCGGGCCAGGCCAGGCCGCGCCAGGGGTGGTGTGGGCCCCCCAGGCACCCCCTCGGCCTCTCTCTTCGCCTATAAGGAGCCTTCTAACCTAAAAACTTCAGGGAGTTCGACGTTTTTCCAAAAGGAGTTCCGCTCCGCCGCCACCACCAGATTCCACGAAACAGCACCAGAAACTCCGTTCTGGCACCCTGCTGGGACGGGGAATTGGAGGAGATCATCACCATCATCATCACCATCGCTTCTCCATCGACCATCCATGTTTCTCCTATCTATGAGTGAGTAATCCCCCGCTGTAGGCTATGGGGATGGTAGGGATTGGATGAGATCGTTCATGTAATGGCATCAGATTGTTAGGGCATAGTGCCTAGTATCTCTATTAGTGCTTTATGACTTTGTTGCAACTTTGTTGTGCTTAATGCTTGTCACTAGGGCCCGAGTGCCATGATTT
This sequence comes from Avena sativa, assembly GCA_916181665.1. Classification (NCBI taxonomy): domain Eukaryota; kingdom Viridiplantae; phylum Streptophyta; class Magnoliopsida; order Poales; family Poaceae; genus Avena; species Avena sativa. The sequence goes on along the minus strand of OV702291.1, from coordinate 462,796,633 downwards.
CAGATCTGAACTTATTATTGATTCATTATGATAGTATTGTTCTTGGTCTTATCTACAAGTTGTATACACATGTCATTGTCCGGAACCTATGGTCCCAAAGTGACAGAAATCGGGGTAGCCGGAAGGGAAAGGCTTTGATGTGAGGATCACATGTGTTCACGGAGTGTTAATGCTTTGCTCCGATGCTCTATTAAAAGGAGCACCTTAATTGCCAGTAGTTCCCTAGAGGCCCCGCTGCAAACGGGCTGGCAGGACAAAAGATGTTGTGCAAGTTCTCATTGCGAGCACGTATGACTATATATGGGACACATGCCTAGGATTGTCTAGTACTTGGATGCTTTATCTTATTTATCTGCAATTGCCCTATGTTCTGATTGCTATGTGAATTGTCTTGTCCATGCAACGCCCGTCCATCCATCCATATGCCTACCGCACTCGAATCCCACTGTTTACTGCTTTTGTTACTACTGTCTTTGCTTTACTACTGTTGTTACTTTACTATTCCTACTACAAAACTGTTGCTACTGATAAACTGCCGTGAGCAAGATTGTTTCCAGGTGCAGCTGAATTGACAACTCAGTTGTTAAGGCTTATAAATATTCTTTGGCTCCCCTTGTGTCGAATCAATAAATTGGGTTTCACTTCCCTCGAAAATACTACGATACACCCCCTATACTTGTGGGTCATCAAGACTATTTTCTGGCGCCGTTGCCGGGGACCATAGCTTTATTTATCAAGTTCAATTGGATTCTCTATTGTTTGCTGCTATCCATCCATCATGGGTAAGTCTCGTGATGGCAAGGTTCCTATTTTACCATCCACTACAAGAAGAGGTACGGTTCTGAGCACCTCTGTTGCTCTTGATTCACCGTCTGTTATAAGTAAGCTCGTTACACCACCACATACACATGCTACACACACTGCTACTACTGCTGAATCTAAAACTTCTGATACTTATGATGCTGCTTCTACTGTGCTTGATAAGAGTGGTTCATTAGGTCCTTTCCTAGATGCTACGATTGCTAGAACTATAGCTGGAAATACCGAAACTCCTAATGAAGACACAACCACACCTGTTGGCTCACCTGAGTCTAGTGAGAGTTATGATATTGAAGAAGATTATGTTGAGATGACCGATGAGTTTATTAAAGAATGTAAGAACACCCATGATAGGAGTGCTGCTAAGAGTCTCCTTGAGAGGCATACTATTAGACCCAAATTATATCCTGCTGCTAAGTTTGCTGCTTCCCCCATAAACATTATAGATGAAGATTATGATTTCTCTCTCGATATATCCTACATAGCTATTGTCGAGAAAGAACCTTTTTGTGGGACTAAGAATGAAAGTGTGGTAGCACATATGAATGAACTTTCTACCATGAGTGGCTTGTTTTCTGATGATATTAAAATGCGTACTTACTTTGTTGCTAAGATTTTCCCTTTTTCACCGAAAGGAGAAGCTAAAACTTGGTTTGGTAATTTACCTCCTGGATCTATTGATAGCCCTGAGTGCTTGTTTAATACTTTCCTGCAGAAATATTTTCCTCCTAGTGCTAGACATGCTGTTTTGCAGGAACTTTTTGATTTTAAACAGGGAGAAAAAGACGTATTGCCCGAATCTTGGGCAAGGTTTTGTGCTTTGATTCATGCACAGGCTGGAAGTCCATTACCTAAGAATGAACTATTTGATATATTTTATAATGGACTAACCAAAAAATCTAGGACATACCTAGATAGTTGTGCTGATTGTGTTTGTAGGAATAGGACTCCCAAGGAAGCTAAGGAATTAATGGCTAAAATAAGTAAGAATTATGAAGATTGGACTCCTCCTAAACAAGTTATTCCTGAAGTAATTGTACTTGAACCATCTATTCTTGTGCCTATTCCAACATCAAAGAAGAGGGGAGTTATTGAATTAAATGATGAAGTGATGAAGGAAGCTAAGAAATTTCTTAAGGAGAAGGGAATTAAAGCTGCAGATGTCAAGAATTTACCTCCTATAGAATAATTATGTAAGCCTATTCCCTACTCACCCACTATTGAGGTACACTCTCTCCAACACATTGATGAAGGTGATATCCCTTACTCTAAACCTCCTGATCAATGCTTAGAAGTATTTGATATCTTTATTGTTAAGCAATATAACTTTAATAAAAGGGTGCAAAATCATCTTATGGAAAACACTAGAGCTATTGTTGAGTTGAAAGATATTGTGGAAAGAACCTCTAATGATGTTAAAATGATTGTTAAACACTTTCAAATGGTTCAAACTCAAATATATCAACTCGTTAAAGTGCAAAACGACTTGCTAGTTAATGTTGCTAAAGAAAAACATGCTTATGAAATTAGAACTAGAAGTGGTGCTGCTACCCAGGATCCTCTATATCCTGAGGGGCATCCCAAAAGAATTGAGCAGGATTCTCAACAAGCTGAAAATAGTGGTTCTACTCGTAAGAAAAGGAAAAAGAAACATAAAACTGTTGTAGAACCTTCTGAACCTGCTATAGATCCTAATAGTATATCTATCTCTGATGCTGAAACTAAAAGTGGTAATGAAGAAAATGAAGTGCCTAATGAAGAAAAAGTTGAAGAAGAACCTGAAAATCACACTAAGACTACTAAATAAACTAAAGAAGATTTTGTTGCTAAGAAACATGGTAGTGAAAGAGAACCTTGGGTCCAAAAACCTATGCCTTTCCCTGATAAGAAACACAAGTCAAAGGAAGATGAACACTATAATAAGTTTTGTGAGTGAATGAAACCTTTATTCTTGCAAATTCCTTTGACTGATGCTATTAAATTGCCTCCTTACTCAAAGTATATGAAGGACATTGTCTCGAATGAAAGGAAGATCCCTAATGAAGAAATCTCTACTTTGCTTGCTAATTATTCCTTCAATGGTAAGATTCCTAAGAAACTTGGAGACCCAAGGATTCCAACTATCCCTTGCTCTATTAAGAACAGTTATGTTAGAACTGCTTTGTGTGATTTGGGAGCTGGAGTTAGTGTTATGCCCTTCTCTCTCTATAAGAGGCTTCAGCTTGAAAATTTTATACCAACTGATATATCTTTGCAAATGGCTGATAAGTATACCACTATTCCTGTGGGTATATGTGAGGATGTACCTGTTCAGGTGGCTCACAATTGCTTGATATTAACTGATTTTGTTGTGCTTGAAATGCCTGAAGATGATAATATGTCTATTATTCTCGGGAGACCTTTTCTTAATACTACAGGAGCTGTTATTAATTGTAATCAAGGAAAGGTGACCTCCAATGTCAATGACAAGGAACATACTGTCTATTTCCCCAAGAAGATTGAAAGGACTTATGGTTTAAGTTCAATTGAACATGTTGAAGGCATTCAAGTTGGAGAAATATATTGTCCCATACCAAAAGAAAAATTTGAAACTATTACGATTGGGACTATTGCTATCAAGTTGAGGTAACATAATCATTAGTGGAATACAAAGTTTTGTCTCATATGCAATTGTTTTGGTGGCAAGACTTGATCAACCTTGCTAACAAAAGGATTCCATTGAACAAAACAATGTTTTCATTATGATTATCTCCGTTTATTTCTACCCTTTGTATTTTAGTTTTTGCTTTCGTTTAGTTTTATTTGTGTTGTTAGTTTGTTTGCATGCTAGAACTTCTATAGTTCTAGCCTTGTTTTGTCCTTGCATCATGTTTCCAAAAATAAAAAAAATCTTTCTGTCAGAAAAATCATTCTTCTATTTCCGAAAAATGCCCAAAAATAATGTGTCTCGAAAAATTCCAGAAAATTCATATTAAATTTTTACGTGAAAAAAGGGGCAGAGGAGTACCTGGTAGGTACCAGGGGGGCCCACCAGGCAGGCACACCACATGGTGGCGCGGCCAGACCTGGGTGGCGCCATGCCTTGGTGTGGGCCACCCCTGGCCCCCCACTACCTCTCTCTCCTGCCACTTTCTTCTCTCTCCCGAATAAGCTCGAGTTCATAGCTCAAAATCACGTTCTCTCTGTGCTTGCCCTCGATTTCTTCGATCTCTTTGCTCAGCCCATCTTTCTTGCTGAAATTTGGAGCAATTGTTCCTTGGTATGTGACTCCTCCCCTTGTCCAAGTAGATTTGTGTTTAGTGGATTATATGTTGAGTATTTTGCTGCTATAGGTGACTGGTTATGAGATCTAGTAAGCTTGTTTGATGCTTAGAGATATAGTTTTGATGCATGTTTAGGCCTCTTGCTAGTCCTTTGGAGTAGAATCCATCATTATAATTACTTTTCAATATCTTGTTTAATAGGTGTTTAAATTTCAGAACACCAAGCATGAACAACCACACTTTTGGAGAGATATTTGAGAGTGATGCACCTAGGAGGTCAAGTCCCCCAAGAACAGCCTCTCAAGCTAGGCCATCATATAATGAAGACCTCATTGCGTCACGTATTGGCTATGAAAGAGATGATGGAGATGCTCACCCATCCTCTTTCCCTTGTTTTAGTTTCTTGCAAGCTGCAGGTATTCTTGATGATTTCTTGCTACTGATTGAGAGGGTTGGTTTGACCTCTTATATGCAAGATGAGAGTGCACAATACACTATGCTCACCAAAACTTTTGTTGAGAGCTTCTCATTTACTAACACATCCTATCATTCTACTGTCTCATTTAAAATCTATGATATGCCCTTCACCATGCCTTTGGAGAGATTTTGCAGTATTGTAGGTGTGCGTATGACAGGGACCGTGAAGAAAATTCAAGGGCGGCCCGCTGATTTATTGGAGCTTTACCGAGGGGTGACCAATGATGATGACCGCGTGGCGTAGCGCGGAAAGATAAGAAATATCCAACTCCCTGCTCTTAGATACTTTGCATACTATCTTGGCACTGGTGTTTTGGGTAGGGAGAACACTAGTAATATCTCCAACTATCACTTAGCTTTCCTTGCTGCTGCGCTCAACAATGATACTCGGAACAATCTTGGCTCTCTTATTGCTCGCCGCCTAGCTGCTAGGGGGCCTATCTATGGGGCCATCATTGCCTCACGTGTAGTTGATGCATTAGATCTTTCTGTGGCTCCTAATGATGTTATGCTAGCACCACAGAGGCTCGACCTTGTTGCCATGAAAACTCATCACTTTGTCACTGCTACCTCTGATTTGAACAATCTGGTATATAGGATGCTTTTCACTGACGGGGATGAAAGGGAGATCCTTTTGCCCCAGCCTACTTTGTTCAGCGTTGACAGGAGACCGCGGTCGTGCTCCAAGGAGGAGGTGGACGAGCAGCTTCGCTTGTTGGGTTTCCACGAGCAGCACCAGGAGGATGTTCCCTCCTATGATTATTCTGCACATTACGGAGGGATGTACTCTGGCTCGCACCAGGACGAGGGTACCTCCTCATCATACCCCGATGACACTTCATCTTGGCCAGCCTGGGACTGATACCCACTTAGGCCAAAAGCCTAAGCTTGGGGGGAGGTACGCCGACACCCCACTCATCTTCATATCATGTTGTGTCGGTTCTTTGTATATTCATGCTTTCATTCTCTTTTTAGTTTTTGTTCTTCTTTGCTTTTGCTTTCTAAAACACAAAAAGACCAAAAATATTTTTGTTGTTTCTCTTTGGTTTGCTTCTTCTTTTTTCTTTGGTTTGCTTGTTCCTTTTTGCTTTGTTTGAACTATTCGAAAAACCCAAAAAGATTTTGCTTTGCTTGTTTTTCTCTTTTGGTTTTTGTTTAAAAATCGAAAACACCAAAAATATTTGTCGTTCTTCTTTGGTTTTTGTGAGTTGGCTACAGGGTTCGGCAGTTCTCAGTGGATTATTGGTTTCATATTATTATTCAAGCCACACAAGTGAAGAGCAATAATGAGGATTAATGACAACTTGAGACGTGGTAAGAAGTTGGTAACGAACTCTATTTGTTTTCATTTTTGTACATATACTCATCATTGTGAGCTTGCTTAGTCCGTTCATGTAGAGTGTATGTTATCTTTGGATATTTAGTACTTCTTGCTTTCTTGTGATTAGCTCCAACTCGCTAATAGTTTGTAGCATGTCTCATGAATGTTTGCTTGCATTACTCTATTCATAAATTGGTATGACACTATGGTATCCTCCTCTGAATATTTCATTTGATCGACTTGGCACATGCTCATGCATGCACATGACTGTAATAATCAATTAAGCCTTGACGAATTATTTTGCCTTGAGGATCTTGAATCATTTTCATGCCATGAGTAGTCTTGTTTTGTTGCAATCATGATAATAACAGTTATTGCTCTCTCGTTTGTCGCTCCCTTACTTTTGCTAGCCTTCATTTCCACTGAGTGTCTTACTCATGTTTCCAAATTCCCTAAACCAAATGTTTCCAAAGTGTCCACCATACCTACCCATTAGCATCATTTGCTACTTCCGTGCATATTCAATATGCCTTGTTTTCTTCCGAATAAAATGTTTGCTTGTTATGAGAAAGTTAGTTAGTAAAGCTCTCACGAACTTGACGGCACACTTTATTTTCCGCACTTAATAAACCTGAACCATTGTGAACTCTCCATGAAAGTTATATGCTTGCTAATTATAGGCTGGGGATTAGCAGAACCGTGCTGTCATGGGGAACGCTTTCAACACTTGTAAATATATACCCAGTTGATACCTTGCTGTTTTGTTTGCAGATGTCGTCGGTGTGAAATAAAAGGGGAGCTTGTAAGTCCATGGAGTTATGTATGTGTGTTAGAGAAACACCTGGGCCGCTGGTGTAATCCATGCTGACATGGTGGAAACCTGCAGCGTAACCATAATGATATCTATGAAGCATTCTTCTTATAAAAAAAGAGAGTTATAGCTATTGAGAAAAAGAAAAAAAGAGAGATTTATGAAAAGAGGAAAGAGAGAAAAAAACACCATTTTCCCATGGTAAATAAGAAGATTGCAGAGATACTCATTGTCTGCTTGCCTTGTCATTTTGATATGGGGATTCTTCCATATCATCAGGCAAGGAGTACCCCGTTGGCGGTTCTCAATGATACGCACATACTTACGATGACAAGAACTTACCGGTAACTAAAGTTGAGTAGCATGAGGAGCGGACCTCGTACTCAAGGGACTTGGGATTTCCAATTTATAGTTTGTCAAGCATATAACTTAGATTGGACCTCACTTTCACCTTAACCACATTAAAGATTCCTATGATAGGGGCAATGAGAGCTCAAAGCTAACAAGTACCATACTTTCAGCATTTGGAAGCCTTTCAAATTTCTCAAAACCTTTTTCTTCTACTTGTTGAGTCTCCACATATTCTTTGAGCACCTTCTTGAGAGCTTAGTTGTCATTCTTTATGTTTGTTCCATTACTTGATTATTTGTGTTATGACTTTGATGCTTGTATCCTTGATATCTTTACTTCTAGTCATCACTTGAACTTCAGAGGTGCCTTGACATTCATAATCAAAGGCAAGCGAGATACCACTCTATCATACCTTTCTATGAGCATTGTAATGTTGCTTATGTTTGTGCTTTGTGCTACTTATTATTCTTGAGTTGGAATCTCTTCATAGCTTGCAATGACTACTAAGTAGACTCAGTTGCATACTCTTTATTATGAATTGTCTAAGTAGGTGATCACATTGCTGAGAATATTTACATCATATGAAGCAAATGTGTTCGTGAAAGTTCTTTTATCGCACTCAGTTTTCAACTGAATTGCTTGAGGACAAGCAATAAGCTAAGCTTGGGGGGAGTTGATACGTCCAAAACGTATCTACTTTCCCGAACACTTTTGCTATTATTTCTCCTCTATACTTGTGTGATTTGGATGCAACTAATGCGAACTGACGCTATTTTCAGCAGAATTGCCTTGGTGTCTACTTTTTGTGCAGAAAATCAACTATCAGGAAAAATCCCGGAAAATATGCCAAAAATCCTATTTCCCCCGAAGACTCCAGGAGCCAGAATACGAGACGGAGAAGAGCCCTAGGGTGGCCACACCACCTGCTGGCACGGGCCAGGCCAGGCCGCACCAGGGGTGGTGTGGGCCCCCCAGGCACCCCCTCGGCCTCTCTTCGCCTATAAGGAGCCTTCTAACCTAAAAACTTCAGGGAGTTCGACGTTTTTCCAAAAGGAGTTCCGCTCCGCCGCCACCACCAGACTCCACGAAACAGCACCAGAAACTCCGTTCTGGCACCCTGCCGGGACGGGGAATTGGAGGAGATCATCACCATCATCATCACCATCGACCATCCATGTTTCTCCCATCTATGAGTGAGTAATCCCCCGCTGTAGGCTATGGGGATGGTAGGGATTGGATGAGATCGTTCATGTAATGGCATCAGATTGTTAGGGCATAGTGCCTAGTATCTCTATTAGTGCTTTATGACTTTGTTGCAACTTTGTTGTGCTTAATGCTTGTCACTAGGGCCCGAGTGCCATGATTTCAGATCTGAACTTATTATTGATTCATTATGATAGTATTGTTCTTGGTCTTATCTACAAGTTGTATACACATGTCATTGTCCGGAACCTATGGTCCCAAAGTGACAGAAATCGGGGTAGCTGGAAGGGAAAGGCTTTGATGTGAGGATCACATGTGTTCATGGAGTGTTAATGCTTTGCTCCGGTGCTCTATTAAAAGGAGCACCTTAATTGCCAGCAGTTCCCTAGAGGCTCCGCTGCAAACGGGCTGGCAGGACAAAAGATGTTGTGCAAGTTCTCATTGCGAGCACGTATGACTATATATGGAACACATGCCTAGGATTGTCTAGTACTTGGATGCTTTATCTTATTTATCTGCAATTGCCCTATGGTCTGATTGCTATGTGAATTGTCTTGTCCATGCAACGCCCGTCCATCCATCCCTATGCCTACCGCACTCGAATCCCATAGTTTACTGCTTTTGTTACTACTGTCTTTGCTTTACTACTACTGTTACTTTACTATTCCTACTACAAAACTTTTGCTATTGATAAACTGCTGTGAGCAAGATTGTTTCCATCTGCAGCTGAATTGATAGCTCGGTTGTTAAGGCTGATAAATATTCTTTGGCTCCCCTTGTGTCAAATCAATAAACTGGGTTTCACTTCCCTCGAAAATACTACGATACACCGCCTATACTTGTGGGTCATCAAGCATCCAAGTCCACATTTGGAAGGTGTATATGCACAAGTGCCAGCACAATCTTGCCACTAGCGACGAGATGTTGGTGCACGCACTCGCGTACAACATCAACATCATAAAATTTTCATAGCAATGCCAACAGGGTTTCAGGAACTGCGTCCAGAGGGAACATCACACTGAAAATATGCTTAAAAGATGACCACACCTTCAAAAAGTTTAGCACCTGTGAAACGCGATCCTACAGAGTCACCAGCATGGTTGCCCAATTCCGATCGGTCTAGAAGAAACCTCCAGCTTCTAGCTCTGCCTGAGTCAGGAAATTCAATCGAATGCTGATGTGCTCCTTCTCTTCCTGTGGAATGAGATTGACAACTACAAATACAAAGCAAGACACGTCACTTGTGTTCATAAAAAGCTAAAAGGAATGCAAGACAGTCGAATAATGCTCACACTGCAGCCGTTGGTTGATCTGAGAAACCTCGCCAAGAAGATAATTCTCCCGCTCAACAGCTTTCTCAGCCTTCGACATCCACAGGTCAGCATTGCCACAGATGCTCAACGTGTTTGCATCCAACTCCTTCACACGGTCACGTAGGCGAGAAAGCAGCGACCATTTGTCCACCCTCGATCGAGGAAAAGCCAGGGACGTGATAGAGGATGACATGCCATGTGTGCCACCTGCAGGCTCCTAGCCAAGCAAACAATCGAAGGATAAGAATCATTGATCAAGGAATTTGAATCTGAAGAAATAAGAGAAGCATCAGGCAACCAAAAGTAGACATATTGAGCTTCAATAAGTTCTTGGTGGGGCACCCCTGCAAAAGTACTCAAAAGATATCACGAGTTACTGGTACAACTATACAATAAACAAAAGTGCAACTAGGCCTATGCATCAGCATTCACGGGCTTTGCAGACTCCGTGGCAACCTCCAACATCGTGGTCTTTGCAGCGGTAGCCCCTGACACAATGGCCTTCGCTGTGTTCAGTCGCTTTTGATACGCGGAGTAATTCGCGAGAGTTTCTATGAGCTGGGGCCCATACTTCTGATAGCGAGTAGAAAAAGGTGCAAATGTTACCTCTTCTCCTTCTATAGTCACCGACATCTTCGACGTGATCCTGCTCACGTTCAGCCTAGTGCCGCAGGCCTGCGCCATCACCGATCCAAGGGACGCATCCGCTCCTTTTTTGCACCTATTTGTAGTCCGCCGGCATGCCACCGGCGAAAGCCTCAATGAGACCATCAACATCGTCAATGGCCTTGGCCTTCGACATCATATCCTCTCGGAGACACCCAAGCATGCCCTTGGTCTTCTGGAGCGCCTCCTTGGGGGAAATGCTGCGGTCTTCGACTACAACCACGAGGCTAGCTAGGAGATCCTCGTGGGTCAAGGACTGACAATCGAAGACAATACCGGCCACATCTACGAAACCACACCAACTCACGATCAAGGCTAAGAAGAATCAAAGACATCAACACATTCAAAAGTAAAGTCAAACCAGAAAACAAACTAGAAAGGGCATGGGTAGTGGCCAGGAGTTGTTTTGCGAACCTGCACTCCCTTTCAACCGTAGCTGTTTCTTGTTCTTCCTCGCGCCATTGCGACTCCTCCTTGTACTGCTCAAGGGAATCAACTACATCTTTTCTCTTTGTATGCACCATGCTGAGGATCTTTTCAAGCGAGCTTAGTTGACGAAGACTCTCATTGTTTTCCTCTGGCAACAAAAGGCGCATTAGTCAGGAATTGCTTCCATTTTCATGTGGAACAATTGAAGAACAAAAGAAGTTACTCTAAAGTTACTGATGGTCAGTATCCAGCCACACATAATCCTTTTCAAGGTGAATCATGTCTTGAAGAAAGGGATGCAATAGATTTCCTGTCATAAGAGCACACAAGTACTCAGGGGCTCCCTTCTATGACTACATAGGCACTTACATGATCACCTGAAGATTCCGAAGGTTCCTTTCTGGTCATCCGGGTCAGAACCCTATGTTCCTCGGCCTGGGGGAACTTGAGGAGCTCGCGCCGTAGTTGGCCATTGTATTCGTAGAAGGCCCGGGCTGTTCCGCAACCTTTCCCCTGGAGTCCATGACTCCCTCGTCTTCTAGCTCACGGATGGTGTCCGACGAACATGACGCTGCGACACTTCAGTGCAGGCAACAAAACTTAAGTGCCAAGAGAAAAATGAGAAGAACAATCTACAAACATCACGAAAGGAGCAGATGCTCACCCGTCAAATCTATCGAGGGTCAAAAACCTCGTCCTACTTCTGTTCCTTCAGAGGCGGGGGACGCATGCTATGAATGGGCACCGCCGAAATTGGATCCGAGACACCCTCTTCGGGAGTAGGATCTTTTGGTGTCCATGGTGTAGAGGCATCCGACTGCTTGCTCTGCTCCCACTTGAGAGACCTAGCCTCGCTAGACTCGGGGGCTCCCTGTGCCTTGGCGCCAGGCACAGTCGAGTCCGACTCATATTCCTCGGTGGCCTTAGGAGGGATTACGCCTTCCGGCTGAGGAGGCATTGAGCCTACAACCTTCCACTCCTGCAACAATGGGATAATGCCATCAGTTCATCACTAATATTGTCTTACGGACAAAAGGAAACATTCAACGAAAGATTACCTCTAGAGGAGCAAAAGTAGCACGGAAATGAAGGGTGCTCGATTCTGCGGGGAGAACGTCCATAAAAGTGATATTGGTCAACGACCTGATCTTCTTCTTGAGTTCCACCGAAGACATGTCCTCCGTGCAGACGCATGTCAGATCCATCACACTCGTACAAAGATACATTGGATAATCCCTAGACTGTAGTGGCTGCACCCGATATCATAGCCATGTTCGGATGAGGTCCATGCTAGTGACCTCCTTGCCTCGAATGAGTTGAACGTCCAACACCTTCTGGTACAACACCTCTACGTCGTCTGTCTCACCTGACATCATGATGTTTTTCCAGGACCTTTTCTTCTTCAGCTCTGCCTTCGGGTCAAAGGGAGTGAGGCTGAACCTCTGCCCTATTGCCTTCTGGTCCCGAATATAGAACCACTTGTCCCTCCACCCTTGGGCAGAGTCGATCATGTTGAGACTAAAGTACTGCACATGGGAATCTACAGCTATCCTGCACACACCAAGGTCGTACACTGTGGATCCTAACCCCGACTGTCTCTTCAAACAAAAAAGCTTCTTGAAGATACAAAAGTGCGGCTCAATACTGAGCCAACACACGCAAAGGGTGACAAAGCACGCGATGTGCAGAAAACAATTGGTAGTCAGCTGGTGGAGCAGAATCCCATAGAAACAAAGTAATCCAAGAACAAATTCGTGGAGAGGAAGAGAGAGACCTCGGTGAAGGAAGGCAACAAACATGAGGCGAAAAATGGTAGGAGGATCAGGAAGTACCTCCGTTCTGGGGATTTGGCAGTCATCTTCCATGGCCGGAATAAGGCCGGCCTGCCGAAGAGGATAGAGCTCATGGAGGTCCATTATCGAGCGCCGCTAGGACCCGTTGCTCACATGGGATCTAGTTCCCTTCTTCTTCGCAACACCAACAGCGGTGCCGAACCCAGTGGCAGCGGCTGATTTATTCTTCGCAGCGGTGGCGGTGGCTCCAAATCTAGCAGCAGACCTTCTTCTTTCCCATTTTTCTCTGGCGGAGAGACGAAAGGAAATAACTAGGGAGTGCTCTAAGGACGTCCAACGCAGAAATGGGTGCAAAGCAGTGGAGAGGAGAAGAGCGGCAATGGCAGCAACCCGAGAGGGAAGAAGAAGAAGAGTAACAAAATTGCTGCCACATATCACTATTGAAGCACTGACAGTATACCATCCGATGGTCAGCAATCCTCTACTTCTACGCGTGGCACGCATCGGTGATGACGTGTGGTGGCGTGTGCAATGAACCTTCGCTGCACGATCCCCACTCAGTGTGAAAATCATGGAGACGCAGTTAAAACCCCAAATTATGTGTGACTCGTCAACCTAGTCAGACGTTGGGGCCCACAACTATCATGTCCCATCAGCACTGCTCATGCCTGCGACTGATCTCATCAAATTGTCAGCAATGAAGTCATCAGCATTTGCACCATCATCAGCTCGAGGAAAAAGTGTGCAACGGTAATTTTTCTTTGATTCACTTAGTTTTCTCTCGAGTCTATGACTCGACCAAGCACTCGGGGGCTACTCCAAACAGGAGCGCTGGTCATGCACACGAAGATCTATAGGGTCTAGTGAATATGCCATCTATGTACAAATTCAGGACCATTATGCCTCGATCCCTTCTTCGAATCAATGATTCGATTACAGACTCGGGGGCTACTCCCATAGGGAGCAGTGGAAACTCAATCGATAAGCTACGGTCAACCACAACAGTTGGAAAAGTTCAAAGTCCCTACTCGAGTCTCTGACTCGAATAGGCACTCGGGGGCTACTCCCATAGGGTTCGCTGGTCGTGCACCCTATGAGAAGGCAAAATAAGTTATTTATGAAAAAGACGTTTGACCATGTCCACATTATATGCATTCGAAGCACTCGGCGACTATGCCTCTAACCAAACACAAAAGTGCCTTGCAACAAGACAACGTCTCCTGGGCCAACGAAAACACAACTGCGGTGATAAAACATGCCGCATTTAAGATAAGACCTGTGGATACAATCCAATGGCCTAGCAATGCACTTGTTACGCTCTGCCAGAAGGATACCGTACCTACATGCATGATGAGAAAGCCTCGACGGACGCGTCGACTGCATACCTTAAGCACTGGAATTCGACTCTATAATACCTCCACGGCGTGACTCAAATTACACCAGCAGTTTTCTGAATTCGAGTCTTGGGACTCGAGTTTGAGTATATAGCGTTGTTTTGCCCTAAGTGACATCGGTATGCTCCATGGGTACCTAGAATTAGCCTATATGGTTTAGCCTAGGATGAACCCGCGGGACAATTGAAGCCCAGCAAGGATTCGGTGGACCGGGCCTAGAGAAAAGCGACTCCTTGAAGGACACGGCAAGGAATAGATAGAAACTTAAAGGGGAAACCCTAATCTATAACTGAATCGGCCGGCTATCCCGAGACCTGGCCTTCCTATATAAAGGACAGGAGGGAGCTGCGATAAGGATATTCGCAACCCTAGTTTTACACACCGCTAGATTGCATCTCTGCACCCCTGTAACTTTTGATCCCTCGATAATCAAAGAGCACACAAGCAGGAGTAGGGTCCCTTCCGAGGGCCTGAACCTAGGTAAACTGCATGTCCCTAATGTGCTTGTTTGCTAGCCGATCGATGCCTCCAGCGCTCCCCACTTCCTCTAATCCAGGTCCATCAACGATGGGCATTGACAAGTTAACCCCTCGTCAATTGGTGTCGTTTGTGGAAAGCGGGAGTGCTAATGTTGCGGCTTCCTCGGCCCCATCAACTATCATCTACAACTCTGCTGCAGTGGAGAATCGCCTCCTCTTCGGCACCTTTGACTTCACCGTGCACTTGTCCGAGACTCGTCCGGACTTTGAGTCCGTGGGCGACAAAATCGGCATGACGATTGGGAGCCTACTCTTCTAGGAGGCTAGATCGGCACGCTCCGCTTCCCCGATCACTCGCCGGCACCTTCAATTGCACCTGCCTCCACTACAAGAACAGTTTACTTCCACAACGAATTGGCCCGACGGTCGTTGTAGAAGGCGCGTCATCCGCGACGAAATTCTCGGCTCGACCGTGGCTGGTGGAAAACTTTTTTCCTGGTTTCGTGGCCCTCTACTACGACGGATCTGCTAAAAACATGGAGGAAGCTCGGCCAGCGCGTGGCAGAAGCAAGATTTTTGTTTCCTCGCGCGATGTTGACTCGTCGAAGTCTTTTGAGGCGTGTGGATCCTAGACGTCAGTGTCTCTAGTGGACCATACTTTTCGGTCACGCCTCCCTGATTTGAACTCGATAACATTGCTCGAGGCGTCTGCCATTTAGTCAGGCTACTAGGTCCCACATGTCAGCCTCTCGTTAGAAGGATCGTGTGTATGATGGAATTTTTTCCTTTACTCGCGCTACCCTGTTATGAAGAGATAGCGCTGCTTGATGCATCTACCTTCTAATCAACCTCCCAGGACCCACATGTCATCCTCTCATTAGAAGAAACGTGTGTATGATGGAATTTTTTCCTTCGCTGGCGCTATCCTGTTCCGAGTTGATAGTGCTGCTCGACGCAGCTACCGTTTAACCAACCTCTTGAGCCCCACATGTCATCCTCTCATTAGAAGAAACATGTGTATGATTGATTTTTTGTCCTTGGCTCGTGCTACCCTGTTCCAAACTTGATAGCATTGTTCGATGCATCTACCGTTTAATCACGCTGCTAGGCCCCACGTGTCATCCTCTCATTAGAAGAAACGTGTGTATGATCGATTTTTTACCCTCTATCACGCCTTCGTGTTCCAAACTTGATAGCGTTGCTCGCTACATCAGCCGTTTATTCAGGATGGTGGGTCCCTTATGTCAGCCTCACATTAGAAGAATCGTGGGTATGATGGAATTTTTTCTTCGCTAGCGCTACCCTGTTCCGAACTAGATAGCGTTTCTCGACGAATCTGTCGTTTGCTCACGCTGATGGGTCGCCCATTTCAGCCTCTCATTACAAGAAACGTGTGCATGCTGAACTTTTTTCTTACTCGTGCCTCCCTGTTTCGAACTGGCAATATTGCTCAATGTATCATCTGTATAAGGTCGCGTTGCTCGGTCCCACATATCAGCCTCTGTATAAATGAAACATTGATTGCTTGACGCAACATCTGTATAAGGTCTCTGATGGGTCCAACATGTCAGCGTCTCTGCAAATGCAAAGTGTGTATGATGGAATCCGCTGTTTTGACCTTGGCAACGTTGCTGGGTCCCAGATGTCAGCCTTCTCTGTGTAAGAAACGTGTTTATGCTGGAAAAAATGTAAAAGAAGGACAGAGATTATACTATATATTATATATTTATATTGAAAAAACTAGGAATCTAACTCAAGACTTCAACAAATGGGAACCGCATGTGCTTCCACTACGGTAGAACCATCTATGCCACTACTGGAAAAGATTACATTTAGAAATGTTGAAATCACTTAAAATGAAAAGGCAGCGACCCTGACGACTTGCCATAAAAAATGCTAAATGCTCTGTACAAATACAACATGGGTAGGAGAAGCTTGTCCTATACTTTATCAGAATGGCACGGAAATACTAAATTAAGACGATTTTGGGCGATAAAAAAATAACTTGGGTCCAATCTTGTGAACCAGTGGGCTTCTTATCATGGGCTCCTTACCGAAACTTCTTTAGTGTGGTTCAAGCTTAAAAAACCAAGTAATAATGAGTTAAGGGTTGGCGGCCCACGGCCAACCTGAACCCGGAAGGATAAATTAGCGAGGTTTTGGGCCACAGTTTGGTAGAATGTAGTACTATTTTTTAATAACCTCCTCACTGAAAATTAAATGCACTCAATATGTCGGGGGTCGGCAATCCACCTGAGCTGGCAGGCTAAATTTGCAAGGTTTTGGGCCAGTGTTGGGTCGAATGTGCAATCTTTTCGCTAGGTCCTTAGTGAAAATTCAATGTAGTTCGTACCCCATCCTCAAAAAAATGCAATTGGTACCCTAAAAAATATATACTATACTTACCACGAAAGGCTAATTAAGGGTTTTTCTTTTGAAACAAAAATATGGGAAGTTTTTTGTCTGAAGTGTGGTTGAAATATTCGTTTTCATAGGTTGAGTAGTAAAAATATATTATACTGAAGGTCGATGGTCCACCTGACCTGGCTATACCTACGCCGAATCCCAAAAAATGAAGTTGGAAATGGAGAAAAGTGACCGATATTGTGCCTTATTATACATAGTGAACATAGTGAGGAACATGGGCAGCAAAGGATTCGAACATGGAAAGTACTGGAGGGAGTTTGACTGATTGACATAAAATCGTGTCATATCAAGTCTTGTAGCACGCAATCATCTTTTCATCAAAGGATATATTTCGAGATGGTTTGGGTGGCTTTGAATCGGCCTAAGTGCCTAATCGATTTGATGTACTTAAAACCTTGTAATCATGCCATATAAACTGCTGGCGATAGACACACGGTGGCCTTGACTTGCCTAGTCGTAGACAGCCCGAGTAAGCACCAGCTTAAACTGATCACTCGAAGTTGTATGCTTCCGTACGATGAAATTAGTACATGCCACAATTAGCGCCAACATGTGGCATCATCATGCAAAAAGGCTCATAATTCGCACATTTAGTTCATAGTTTCGAACACAATAATACAACCAGTTTGTACACTAGCACAGATAGTACAATGTCAGCACATCAGAGCTTGACTTGTTCATTTCACATCAGAGCTTGAGTTGTTCATTTCACATACAGAAAAATGAGCAAGGAAACATACTGTATTGAAAAAGTAATTTCACGATAGCGCCAAAAGTATGCCATTAGAGACAATATAGGGTCTGCGTAAACATTTTTTTCTTTTTTGGAAGGGTGTGCATTAATTATCTTTTTTTAGAATATCGGCATAAACATTTGGGGCTATCATCCAAGATCAATTACGACCCAGTTAAGGCCTGTTTCATGGCCCTGTAAGAAGCAGTGACCTACTTTTCCCTATTCTCTAAGAGGAAAGAAGGAATATTCCTCTCAAGACACAAAGCTGCACGAGGTGCGATGGTTCAAAAAAAATGCACGAGTCGCATATATACAAGCCAGTAACAGTACTGAAAACTATAGTACAGAAGTCACACTACGAAATAAGCACAGCTACATGGATTATACCATGGAAGGCAATACTAAATACAAAAGCACGGCAGGTCTCATATAAACTGATTCAAGTTGGCCACTAAAACCAGTGTACTAACTGTCAACTGTTGAACCACGATGCAAAAAAAGATGACACAACAATACACCAGAAAGATCCACAGCTTAGTACAGGGACGGCACAACGAGCATACCAAACCTAAACTATGCCTAAACCAAATTGTCGCCTATCACATACAGTTCCAACCATCTTTGGGAAGGCTGATAACTGCCACATGCTCACCTTTAGTTGGATGCAGGTTGCAGCGTTTAATCTGAGGGAATTGTATTCCACGAAATCTCCTGTATGTTGTGTACACATAGTTTTTCATCATGAATGGGAACAATGTGCCATCAGTAGCCTTGCATCCGCGTTTCTTCATCATCTTGTCAATGATTGCATAATTGAAACCAAGAAACAAAGAGTTGTCCCCCATGTTGTTAACCTGCCTCCAAACGATGACCCCTGGAGGTCCAGCAGAGCTAGGATCCTCTTCAAAAATGTAGACACGAGAGGCAGGACATAGGCGTAGGTTAGTCCTATTTTGAGCATGAGGAATGATTTCACCCTCTTCGCCATGGGCAGCCCCCATGCCATACGTTGTAATTATGATCATCAAGCATTCACCATCAGCCGACTGAGCGAGGAACCACATGCCTAGCCGATCATTCAGACTAGGTGCTGGGATTACAAACGGAAGCTTCTTGTTTCCTGTAACATCTGAATTCGAGACAAAAAGTGCATTAGTAGCATACATATTCTAACACCAGCATTCTTCATTGTTCATGCTAACAGGGTGAATAGGAAAATCCTGACAATAATATTACTCAATAAATTAACAACATTAGGAATTGCATTTCTTACTCTTCTATTCCAAATATTTGGATTTCTTGCTTATCTTAGTTTCCTAGTTGTTTTAAGTTTCAAAATAGGAAGCTCCACTTTTTTTTTGATATAGAGGCATGTCCACTAGAATCCTATAGGATTAGATGCCTACAGTATTTGGATCAAGTGGTGGTTGATTGCATAGGAAAACCAAAGGAATTGTACAAAGAGGTTGGAGTGGATGGAAATTTTCCTCCAAAATAGAGTGCAAAGGAATCCTTTGAAGGAATTCCTAAGGATTATACTCTTTCGAATCAAACAGCATTTTATAGAAAACCTAAGGATCCAAATGCTACAAAAATCCTACACAATTCCTCTGAATCCCATGGAAAAATCCAAAAAGTAAAGATTGGTGTCCTACAAAAATCCTATATGATTCCTACAATCCGAGGAGGGCCTGAAAGTACAAACAGATAAAGAAACTCGGCTTCACTATGTTGCGCTCACAATTGAGATGTTGGTTAATAATACCTTTCATATTTTGCCAATGAACGAACTTAGTAGTGTAGGGACGCCGTCATACACTATATTTTTGGAAGGCATATTATTGGTAATAATGCATTACTGGCAATGGTTCATTCATTTTTTAGGACATAAAGCATGTGTTCATTCAGTCATACGAAAGGTAAAACATAAACAAGGTAGTTAAAGAACAACTTCACTGAATCACTCACAATGTATCATCATGGAACTAGAATTACCTTCCGATGTGGGATCCTAGCAGTAGGTGCAACCCTGACTTGTGACCGCAAAAATGAGGCCACCGTGTTCAATGGCATCATAGTACTGTCGTCTTCCAAGACCTGAATGCTCCAGACATCTCCAAACTTGGCTACCGCCTTCCAGGTAGGTGATTTCACCGCCGAACAACATGAGGAGCTTATAGTCTGTGTAACCCCCAGCTTCTGTGGGCACTCTGCAGATTACGATCTTCAACAACTCAAGAGATCCATCCCACGACTTATTGAACTTTTCTCCATACCTGCGGATTTGCTAAAAAAACTTTTGAAATGTGAATTAGTTCAGGAATGACTACATTAACTAGGGAACCCTGGCTGGCTAGTAGCATCACAGGTTATATACTCGATGTGAGGCGGTGATGACCCACAAGTATAGGGGGTGTATCGCAATATTTTCGAGGGAAGTGAAACCCAATTTATTGATTCGACACAAGGGGAGC
Organism: Avena sativa; assembly: GCA_916181665.1. Taxonomy (NCBI): domain Eukaryota; kingdom Viridiplantae; phylum Streptophyta; class Magnoliopsida; order Poales; family Poaceae; genus Avena; species Avena sativa. The sequence goes on along the minus strand of OV702291.1, from coordinate 462,776,677 downwards.
CAAAGAATATTTATCAGCCTTAATAACTGAGTTGTCAATTCAGCTGCACCTGGAAACAATCTTGCTCACAGCAGTTTATCAGTAGCAACAGTTTTGTAGTAGGAATAGTAAAGTAACAGCAGTAGTAAAGCAAAGACAGTAGTAACAAAAGCAGTAACAGTGGGATTAGAGTGCGGCAAGCATAGGGATGGATGGACGGGCGTTGGATGGACAATACAATCCACATAGCAATCAGAACATAGGGCCATTGCAGATAAATAAGATAAAGCATCCAAGTACTAGACAATCCTAGGCATGTGTCCCATATATAGTCATACATGCTCGCAATGAGAACTTGCACAACATCTTTTGTCCTGCCAGCCCGTTTGCAGCGGGGCCTCTAGGGAACTACTGGCAATTAAGGTGCTCCTTTTAATAGAGCACCGGAGCAAAGCATTAACACTCCATGAACACATGTGATCCTCACATCAAAGCCTTTCCCTTTCGGTTATCCCGATTTCTGTCACTTCGGGGCCATAGGTTCCGGACAACGACGTGTGTATACAACTTGTAGATAACACCAAGAACAATACTATCATAATGAATCAATAACATGTTCAGATCTGAAATCATGGCACTCGGGCCCTAGTGACAAGCATTAAGCACAACAAGTCGCAACAAAGACATAAAGCACTAATAAAAGATACTAGGCACCATGCCCTAACAATCTGATGCCATTACATGAACGATTTCATCCAATCCCTACCATCCCCATAGCCTACAGCGGGGGATTACTCACTCATAGATGGGAGAAACATGGATGGTCGATGGAGAAGCGATGGTGATGATGATGGCGATGATCTCCTCTAATTCCCCGTCCCGGCAGGGTGCTAGAATGGAGTTTCTGGTGCTGTTTCGTGGAATCTGGTGGTGGCGGCGGAGCGGAACTCCTTCTGGAAAAACGTCGAACCCCCCGAAGTTTTTAGGTCAGAAGGCTCCTTATAGGCGAAGAGAGAGGCCGAGGGGGTGCCTAGGGGCTCACACCACCCCCTGGCGCGGCCTGGCCTGGCCCGCGCCAGCAGGTGGTGTGGCCACCCCTGGCTCTTCTCCGTCTCGTATTCTGGCTCCTGGAGTCTTCGGGTGAAATAGGATTTTTGGCATATTTTCCGAGATTTTTCCTGATAGTTGATTTTCTGCACAAAAAGTAGACACCAAGGCAATTCTGCTGAAAACAGCGTCAGTTCGCATTAGTTGCATCCAAATCACACAAGTATAGAGGAGAAACAATAGCAAAAGTGTTCGGGAAAGTAGATACGTTTTGGACGTATCAACTCCCCCCAAGCTTAGCTTATTGCTTGTTCTCAAGCAATCAGTTTTAGCGCTTCCCGCCAAACCTGCATAGAAACGATTCAAGGACGCCCACCAGGCACTTTCGTGTGGGTGGAAAACAAAGTAATAGCATTACACAACAGTCCTCGATGGGGCGCACAGAACAGATATATATACAATAGCGACTCAACGAGTCAAGAATACATATATACAATACGAAAATCCAAATCACCTTGAAATGATACAGCGTCCGAGTACGGACAAGATGCAAATGGGGCTAAGAGCCCTGAAGAATAACCAATGGCGTCCATAACCCTGCCCAGGCCAAGCCGGATGGGTAACCCTGCTAACGACGTCGATCTCAAACCTGCTAAAACAAAAGGGGGTGCCGACAAAGGGCAAAGGAAAAAGAGGAGCGTCAATACTGAGGCCAGTACACGGTGAGGCTAGAATTCGGCGGCTCTCGCCTACATAGGTATGGTGGACTGAAGCGGCAGCGCAGCATGCACTAAACAACCTATAGAGACTCGATACAACTGGCGGTTATCAGAGAGGGATAAGAAAGACCTATTCGGATCCAACCTGAAGCTAACACCAAACAAACCCATCCTGGTATTTCCCCCTCGAGACCAAACGAGGAAGTCAGACCAAGGAACTCACACAGTTGGCAATTTTACTCATTCCGTTATTGTTGCAGGAATTACTAATCAGAGATAGATGGCATGAGTCATCCTGATAGCATAAGTAGTGGGTAGTTTTAGTTAACATTCCGTTGTAGTTGGAACATTTACTAGTCAGATATAATTTTCCTGAGGAATTCCAAAACCCAGCAGTTGTTGGCACTTTTATCACATTCCATTGGAGTTGCAATACTTACTAGGGAGACATAACAAAACAACCCAGGTCCAACAGTGGTTGGCATTTTTAATATCCATTCCGTTATAGTGAAGCTGATTACTAGTCATATATATTAAGTCAAATTTATAGCACTACTTTAGTTATGCTTGTCTATGATCGAGATACTGTGCTCCAAGTCGTCCATAACCGCGGACACGACTTTCAGAAAGTTTTACCCTGCAGGGGTGCACAAATAGCAACACACACTCGATCAACCTCGAAAAACCAACTCAAAACCCAACAAGGGTTTCACGACAAAGCGATCACAGGATTCATAAAATATTTCAGGGGGCCACCCCACTAAGCTACCCGCAACGAAGTTGGCCGGCTCCGGAAAGGACCCAGGGTTTGCGACGACGGCTGTAAATGATTGGGAACCCGAAAGTGCGACTGGGCTTGTCGATACCGCGAAAACATGGCGCGATCCAAAACAGTACAGGTGCTCCACGCACAATCTTAAATAAAGCAGTAAAGCATGCCATAAGTACAGGATAGTAATAAAACCCCAATCTAGTTTGTGGCCCCAAGAAATAGAAATGAATCAAGCTCTAGCTCAGGGGGTCCATAAGGCCTCCCGGATGTGGATAGTGCGAATAGTCAAGGAACAGGTATCAAGTACTCGGGGTCCTACGGGACACAAGTGAGCGTGGAAGAACCAAATAACATCTATTGCCCACCAATGCCTCTGCATTAGTTATATCTAGCATTTTAATAGTTGTATTTAAAGTCATGATCCTCTCCACCATAAACATCTGCCAGCATTCCAACAACTATGGTACTCGACAACACGAGATCGCACCTGAGCAAGCAACTACGACTCGCAAGGCCAGCTATCTACCAAACACAGGTAATAGGAGGTGTCCAAGGCAATATAGAGGCTGCACGGGATATAACTGGTGCTCGGAAACTAAAGCATCGCGACACGGATAGCAATAGATCAACAGGAGGAAATAAAGACTACAAATGCAAAATAGGTAGAAGGGGAAGAGATTTTCGCCTAGGAAACACGGCCAAAGATACAATTCCGAAGAACTTGTCGATACTCGCATCAACTCATCAGCCTAATCCGCGAAGAAGCACACAATCTGGGTTCGGCAGATCTTGGTTCCGAGGGTTCGGGGTCCAGTCTCAGGGTCCAGGGTTCGACGAGGAACGGGATCAGAGAGGAAGAAAATAGCTCCAAGGTTCGGTTGTGGCGTTCCGTGAAGAAGACCTTGTCGAACCGTGGGGTCGATCTTGTCGTTGATGGCGAACTTGAATGGATGGGGTACCAGTTGCCTTCGGGTCCGTGTCGCCGGTGTTCCGGGAAGGAGGTCTTGGGACGCCGAGGGGTCCGGCATCGGATCGGTCTTGACGACGAGAAGAGCTTGGCGTACGAGGGTTCGGCGGGGGATTGGGAGAACTTGGTTCGGCATCGGTGATCGAGGGTGACTTGTCCGGTGCCGTTGTTAACCTCTGGGTACCGCGGGTCTTCGGCATGGTTCCTTTAGATTCCATGAAGGAGATCGGTCGGTGGTTCCTCGAGTGTCTTTGAGGTCCGGCATCGGTGGCCTTCGAATTTTGTACACACCACTCACATAACCTGTACTCTACCTCCTCACCACCAAACATCAACAACGCAGAGCAGATAAGAATTTTACATCATGAAACCCACACAAGAACCGAAGAGGAGATGTCCACCAACGTGATTAACCCCTGAAGGAAAAGAGCGCTGCAGCCTCATGTGGCAAGCATGTGCATGGGTGCGGGCGGTGGCGAGGACGCGCTCGGCGATGGGGTCGAGGCAGCCGGTGCCAACGGACGAAGGCGGGCCCGCGCTCGAGGCGCTTGTGCGGTTAGCAGCGGCCAGAGAGGCGGCAGGCGGCCGCGTCAGTAGGTGGCGGCCGGAGCGTGGAGGAGCGAGGCGAGGATGACGGCACCCGGCTCAGGCGGCCGCGATCGAGGCAGAGGACGGGCTACGCTGGCCGGAGGCGGGTGATGGACAGAGCTCCGGCGACAGGGAGAGAAAGTCGGCGAGGCAGAGAGGGGCCCGCGCAGACGACGGCCGACGTCGGGTGCGGTGAGGAGGAGGGGCGCGGTCCGGGAGGGAGCGGAGGTCGGGAAAGGAGGCGGCGCCATGGGGAACGGCGGAAGGGCGCGCCGGGGCGAGGAAGGCTGGCGGGGAGAGGCGGATGAGGGAGAGAGGGAGGCGGCTGGGAGACTCGGTCGACGGAGGAGGCGACGAGGCCGCAAGGTCGGGCCAGGGAGGAGAGCCGCGACGGCGGTTGCTGGCGGCGACGCGGTCAGAGAGGTGCTCCGTCGGGAGGCAGGCACGCGCAGGCGGCGGGGTAGGTGGAGCGGGGCTTGCGGGAGAGGAAGTTGGAGAGGGAGAGAGCAGGGTGGGAGAACGTGGGGCGCGTCGGTGGGGTGGGCCCGTGGGGAGACGTGGTTGGTGGGGGATCCAAGGTGGTCGGGTCGGTGGCGCATAGGTGGGTGGATGGGAACGAGCGGGACAGTAGGTGGGGATGGATCAGATCGAGGCAGGTGGGCTGGGAGCGTGCGAGGGCGTGCCCAGGTGGGGCATGGGAGTTGTGCAGGTGGCGGGGTGGGGTGAGGGCAAGCGGGGCCAGCGCCTGATGGGTTGGGCCGGGGTGAGACGACCGTACATGGTGGCGATGGGCTGGCTCGCACGGGGTGCGTGTGTGTCTTGTGAGAGTGTGAGCGCGGCAGGAGTTGGCGGCTGGGGAAGGGAAAAGAGGGAGGAGGGGTAGGTAGCTAGGGTTTGGGGTAGGACTAGGGTAGGGTTTGACTAGTCTGGGATCTGGTTTAGATGGGCCGGGTAGTAGGTAGCCTGGTCCGGTTGGGCCTCTGGCCGGACCGGTTAGACTGCCTCCCTGGTCAAAACTTTTATTTTATTTTTATAAAACAAAACATTTCAAAAATATTTTTAGTCAAATACAAGACGACCTAGGGTTTTGGATTTGAAATAAAGACGAGGAATATTTTGAAAACAAATATAGGTTGTTAGAAAATAGTTTTGACAAACAAATGCATGATGACATGACGATGCTCAAATGCAATGTGGCATGATGACATGAGCATGCGGTCATGATGATGCAATGCACAAAAACAACGCGATTTTCTAGTAGTGGTTTTGCGGGATGCCACATATTCTCAGCAATGTGATCAACTACTCAGACAATCCATAATAAAGAGTATGCAACTGAGTCTACTTAATAGTCATTGCAAGCTATGAAGAGATTCCAACTCAAGAATAATAAGTAGCATAAAGCACGAACATAAGCAACATTACAATGCTCATAAAAAGGTATGATAGAGTGGTATCTCGCTTGCCTTTGATTATGAATGTCCAGGCACCTCTGAAGTTTAAGTGATGACTAGGAGTAAAGATATCAAGAATTCAAGCATCAAAGTCATAACACAAATAATCAAGTAATGGAACAAACATAAAGAATGACAACTATGCTCTCAAGAAGGTGCTCACAGAATATGTGGAGACTCAACAAGTAGAAGAAAAAGGTTTTGAATAATTTGGAAAGGCTTCCAAATGCTGAAAGTATGGTACTCGTTAGCTTTGAGCTCTCATTGCCCCTATCATAAGCATCTTTAATGTGGTTAAGGTGAAAGTGACACAACTAAGAGGATATGCTTGACAAGTTATAAATCAAAGTCTCAAGCCCCTTACTTAGGAAGACCGATCCTCATACTACTCAACTTCAGTCACAGGTAAGCTCTTGTCATTGTAAGTACATACGTATCATAGAGAACCGCCAACGGGGTACCCCTTGCACATGACACGGGAGCTATCCCATAATCAAAATAACAAGGCAAGCAGACAATGAGCATCTTGGCGATCTTTTTATTTACTATGTGCATAGATTTTTATTGAGGATGCTTCATAGAATGCTCATTATGGTTATGCTGCAAGTTTCCACCATGATTAGGCATGGCTTAGGCTAGCGGCTTAGGCATTTCTCTAACATACATACAAACTCCATGATCTTACAAGTTCCACTTCACACCGCCGGGATCCATAAGCAAAAGAACATGATATCAACTAGGTACAAAGTACCTATGAAGCGTTGAAAGCGGTCCCCATGATACATGGTTCTGCCAACTTCAACTCATAAAGCGCAAGCATATGCACAACAAAGAAGGACACAATGGTTCAGGTTTATTAAGTGCAATAAAGTAAAGTGTGCCATCAAGTTCGTGAGAGCTTTACTAACTAACTTTCTCATAACAAGCAAACATTTTATTCAGAAGAAAACAAGGCATATTGAATATGCACGGAGATAGCAAATGATGCTAATAGGTAGGTATGGTGGACACTTTGGAAATATTTGGTTTAGGGAGTTTGAAATATGAGTAAAACACTCAGTGGAAGTGAAGGCTAGCAAAAGTAATGGAGCGACAAACGAGAGAGCAATAGCTGTCATTATCATGCTTGCAACAAAACAGGACTACTCATGGCATGAAAATGATTCAAGATCCTCAAGGCAAAATAATTTATCGAGGCTCAACTGATTATTGCAGTCATGTGCATGCATGAGCATGTGCCAAGTCAATTCAAATGAAACATTCAGAGGAGGATACCACGGTGTCATACCAATCTATGAATAGAGTAATGCAAGCAAACATTCATGAGACATGCTACAAACTATTAGCGGGCTGGAGCTAATCACAAGAAAGCAAGAACTACTAAGCATCCAAAGATAACATACACCCTACATGAACGGACTAAGCAAGCTCACAATGATGAGTATATGTACAAAAATGAAGACAAATAGAGTTCGTTACCAGCCTCTTACCACGCCTCAAGTTGTCATTAATCCTCATTATTGCTCTTCACTTGTATGGCTTGAATAATAATATGAAACCAATAATCCACTGAGAACTGCCGAACCCTGAAGCAAACTCGCAAAAACCAAAGAAAAACGACAAATATTTTTGGTGTTTTTGATTTTTAAACAAGAACCAAAAGAGAGAAACAAGCAAAGCAAAATCTTTTTGGGTTTTTCGAATAGTTCAAACAAAGCAAAAAGGAAAAAGCAAACCAAGGCAAAAAGAAGAAGCAAGCCAAAGAGAAACAACAAAAATATTTTTGGTCTTTTTGTGTTTTTAGAAAGCAAAAGCAAAGAAGAACGAAAACTAAAAAGAGAACAAAAACATGAATATACAAAGTACCGACGCAACATGATATGGAGATGAGTGTAGTGTCGGCGTACCTCCCCCCACGCTTAGGATTTTGGCCTAGGTGGGTATCAATCCACGAATAAGGGTTCCAAGCTGGCGGATCTTGGTAAGAATGGTCGTAGCTGGGCCCATGAGAAGAAGAGGAAGCTCCCCAATCATAAGCGGGCTACTGATATGAATACTCTCCCTCATTCGAGGGCTGGACCGAATCATCCGTGACCTCCCTTCTAGTGTCCTGCTCCTGTTGCTCTCCCAAGTACGTGTCAAGGTCCTCCTCAGTGAGGGACCATCCTTCCCTGTTATCAAGGTTAAACAAAACATGTGTAGGCAAAAGAACAACATGCTCGGACTTGCTCTTTCTCCAACCAGCTTTGAGAAAGGTTATTTCATAAGATAACTCACTCAGACTAGCCCACGAGGAAATAAATTTATGCTGTGTCATGGAATTAAAATCAAGCCTCTCTATGGGAAACTGTAGGTCGAGATGATGAGGCACTAAACCATGCAATGCTAGCAAACGAGAAGCAATGAGGCCTCCACAAATTCCACCTTTCTCACGGTTAGTAGCAAGACGGAAAGCTATCAAAGCACCCAAGTTGTAAGACCTATCTCGTCTAAGAGCAGTAGAGATAAATGCTAGATCAACGAAGATAACTTATTGGCAGTTTTCCTAGCAAGAACACACTTGGCAATAAAGTAGGCAAAGTAGCGAATGGAGGGAAGATGAATGTTACGGATTTTTACATTATCCTTCGAGAAGCTACTCCCTTGGCAAATTTCTGCATATAAATCCATGAGTGGTTCAGGTCTTTCCTTAATCTTTCTACATGATCCCCATTGAGGTACCTTAATAGCTGCACAAAAATCATCAAGAGACAGGTTGACAGCTATATTGTAAATTTTGTAATGGACCATGGGTTAGGCAAAGAGTGACTAAATTTGAAGTCCTGGACCATAGACATGGTTAGCTTCACAAATTGACAAGGTTCATCTTCCAAAAAGTGCTGTAGCCCTGCATTAGAAACCAAAGTGTGGAAATCTTGTAGAATTCCTGCAACTCTCATGAACTCAGAGCATGGATAAATGGAGGGAAAAACTTCCTCCTCCCGGTGGACCTTCATGACCTCAGGCACCCAAAGCTCATGTTGGTTTAGGTGGTGTTCACTCATCTTCTATTCTGAAATTTAAACACCTATTAAACAAGTGATTGCAAAGTAAATATAATGAAGGATTCTACTCATAGGGACTTGCAAGAGGCCTAAACACGCATCAAAACTATATCTCTAAGCATCAAACAGGATTACAAGCTCTCATAACCAGTCACATACAGCAGCAAAATACTTAACATATAATCCACTAAACACAAATCTACTTGGACAAGGGGAGGAGTCACATACCAAGGAACAAATGCTCCAAATTTCAGCAAGAAAGATGGGCTGAGCAAGGAGATCGAAGAAATCAAGAGCAAGCACAGAAAGAACACGATTTTAAGCTATGAACTGGAGCTTACTCGGGAGAGAGAAGAAAGTGGCAGGTGAGAGAGGTAGTGGGGGGCAGGAGTGGCCCACACCAGGGCATGGCGCCACCCAGGGCTGGCCGTGCCACCACATGGTGTACCTGCCTGGTGGGCCCCCCTGGTACCTACCAGGTACTCCTCTGCCCCTTTTTTCACGTAAAAATTTAATATGAATTTTCTGAAATTTTCGAGACACTTTATTTTTTGGATTTTTTTTCAGAAATAGAAGAATGATTTTTCTGACAGACAGATTTTTTTCTTTTGGAAACATGATGCAAGGACAAAACAAGGCTAGAACTACAGAAGTTCTAGCATGCAAGCAAACTAACAACACAAAGAAAACTAAACGAGAGCAAAAACTAAAATGCAAAGGATAGAAATAAACGGAGATAATCATAATGAAAACATTGTTTTGTTCAATGGAATCCTTTTGTTAGCAAGGTTGATCAAGTCTTGCTACCAAAACAATTGCATATGAGACAAAACTTTGTATTCCACTAATGATTATGTTACCTCAACTTGTATAGCAATAGTCCCAATCGTAATAGTTTCAAATTTTTCTTTTGGTATGGGACAATATATTTCTCCAACTGGAATGCCTTCAACATGTTCACTTGAACTTAAACCATAAGTCCTTTCAATCTTCTTGGGGAAATAGATAGTATGTTCCTTGTCATTTACATTGGAGGTCACCTTTCCTTGATTACAATTAATAACAGCTCCTGTAGTATTAAGAAAAGGTCTCCCGAGAATAATAGACATATTATCATCTTCAGGCATTTCAAGCACAACAAAATCAGTTAATATCAAGCAATTGTGAGCCACCTGAACAGGTACATCCTCACATATACCCACAGGAATAGTGGTATACTTATCAGCCATTTGCAAAGATATATCAGTTGGTATAAATTTTTCAAGCTGAAGCCTCTTATAGAGAGAGAAGGGCATAACACTAACTCCAGCTCCCAAATCACACAAAGCAGTTCTAACATAACTGTTCTTAATAGATAAAGGGATAGTTCGAATCCTTGGGTCTCCAAGTTTCTTAGGAATCTTACCATTGAAGGAATAATTAGCAAGCAAAGTAGAGATTTCTTCATTAGGGATCTTCCTTTCATTCGAGACAATGTCCTTCATATACTTTGAGTAAGGAGGCAATTTAATAGCATCAGTCAAAGGAATTTGCAAGAATAAAGGTTCCATATGAGACAAAACTTTGTATTCCACTAATGATTATGTTACCTTAACCTTGATAGCAATGGTCCCAATCATAATAGTTTCAAATTTTTCTCTTGGTATGGGACAATATATTTCTCCAACTTGAATGCCTTCAACATGTTCAATTGAATTCAAACCATAAGTCCTTTCAATCTTCTTGGGGAAATAGACAGTATGGTCCTTGTCATTAACATTGAAGGTCACCTTTCCTTGATTACAATTAATAACAGCTCCTGCAGTATTAAGAAAAGGTCTCCCAAGAATAATAGACATATTATCATCTTCAGGCATTTCAAGCACAACAAAATTAGTTAATATCAAGCAATTGTGAGCCACCTGAACAGGTACATCCTCACATATACCACCACAGGAATAGTGGTAGATTTATCAGCCATTTTCAAAGATATATCAGTTGGAATCAATTTTTCAAGATGAAGCCTCTTATAGAGAGAGAAAGGCATAACACTAACTCCAGCTCCCAAATCACACAAAGTAGTTCTAACATAACTATTCTTAATAGAGCAAGGGATAGTTGGAATCCCTGGGTCTCCAAGTTTCTTAGGAACCTTACCATTGAAGGAATAATTAGCAAGCAAAGTAGAAATTTCTTCATTAGGGATCTTCCTTTTATTCGAGACAATGTCCTTCATATATTTTGAGTAAGGAGGCAATTTAATAGCATCAGTCAAAGGAATTTGCAAGAATTAAGGCTTCATCCACTCACAAAACTTATTATAGTGTTCATCTTCTTTTGACTTGTGTTTCTTATCAGGGAAAGGCATAGGTTTTTGGACCCAAGGTTCTCTTTCACTACCATGTTTCTTAGCAATAAAATCTTCTTTAGTGTATTTAGTAGTCTTAGTGTGGTTTTCAGGTTCTTCTTCAACTTTTTCTTCATTAGGCACTTCATTTTCTTCATTACCACTTTCAGTTTCAGCATCAGAGATAGATATACTATTAGGATCTATAGCAGGTTCAGAGGGTTCTACCATAGTTTTATGTTTCTTTTTCCTTTTCTTACGAGTAGGACCACTATTTTCAGCTTGTTGAGAATCCTGCTCAATTCTTTTGGGATGCCCCTCGGGATATAGAGGATCCTGGGTAGCAGCACCACTTCTAGTTCTAATTTCATAAGCATGTTTTTCTTTAGCAGCATTAACTAGCAAGTCATTTTGCACTTTAACGAGTTGATCTATTTGAGTTTAAACCATTTGAAAGTGTTTAACAATCATTTTAACATCATTAGAGGTTCTTTCCACAATATCTTTCAACTCAACAATAGCTCTAGTGTTTTCCATTAGATGATTTTGCACCCTTTTATTAAAGTTATCTTCCTTAACAATAAAGATATCAAATTCTTCTAAGCATTGATCAGGAGGCTTCAAGTAAGGGATATCACCTTCATCAAAGTGTTGGAGAGAGTGTACCTCAATAGTGGGTGAGTAGGGAATAGGCTTACATAATTCTTCTATAGGAGGTAAATTCTTGACATTTGCAGCTTTAATACCCTTCTCCTTAAGACATTTCTTAGCTTCCTTCATCACTTCATCATTTAATTCAATTACTCCCCTCCTCTTTGATGTTGGAATAGGCACCGGAATAGATGGTTCAGGTATAATTACTTCAGGTATAGCTTGTTTAGGAGGAGTCCAATCTTCATAATTCTTGCTTATTTTAGCCATTAGTTCCTCAACTTCCTTAGGAGTCCTATTCCTGAAAACACAATCAGCACAACTATCTAGGTATGTCCTAGATTCCTCGGTTAGTCCATTATAAAATATATCAAGAAGCTCATTCTTAGGTAATGGACTTCCAGCCTGTGCATGAATCAAAGCACAAAACCTTGCCCAAGATTCAGGCAATGCCTATTTTTCTCCCTGTTTAAAATCAAAAAGTTCCTACAAAATAGCATGTCTAGCACTGGGAGGAAAATATTTCTGCAGGAAAGTACTAATCAAGCACTCAGGGCTATCAATAGATCTAGGAGATAAATTACTAAACCAAGTTTTAGCTTCTTCTTGCAGCAAAAAGGGGAAATCTTAGCAACAAAGTAAGTACGCATCTTAATATCATCGGAAAACAAGCCACTCATGGTAAAAAGTTCATTCATATGTGCTACCGCACTTTCATTCTTAGTCCCACAAAAAGGTTCATTCTCGACAATAGCTATGTAAGATAGATCGAGAGAGAAATCGTAATCTTCATCTATAATGTTGATGGGAGAAGCAGCAAACTTAGCATCAAGGGATAATTTGGGTCTAATAGTACGCCTCTCAAGGAGATTCTTAGCAGCGCTCCTATCATGGGTGTTCCTACATTCTTCAATAAACTCATCAGTCATCTCAACATAATCTTCTTCAGCATCATAACTCTTACTAGACTCAGGTGAGCTAACAGGTGTGGCAGTGTCTTCATTAGGAGTTTCGGTATTTCCAACTATAGTTCTAGCAATCGTAGCATCTAGGAAAGGACCTAATGAACCACTCTTATCAAGCACAGTAGAAGCAGCATCATAAGTATCAGAAGTTTCAGATTCAGCAGTAGTAGTAGTGTCTATAGCATGTGTATGTGGTGGTGTAAGGAACTTACTCAAAACAGACAGTGAATCAAGAGCAGTAGAGGTGTTCAGACCCGTACCTCTTCTTGTAGTAGATGGTAAAATAGGAACCTTGCCATCACGAGACTTACCCATGATGGATGGATAGCAGCGAACAATAGAGAACCCAAGTGAACTTGATAAATAAAGCTATGCTCCCCAGCAACGGCGCCAGAAAATAGTCTTGATGACCCACAAGTATAGGGGGTGTATCGCAATATTTTCGAGGGAAGTGAAACCCAATTTATTGATTCGACACAAGGGGAGCCAAAGAATATTTATCAGCCTTAACAACTGAGTTGTCAATTCAGCTGCACCTGGAAACAATCTTGCTGACATTAGTTTATCAGTAGCAATAGTTTTGTAGTAGGAATAGTAAAGTAACAGCAGTAGTAAAGCAAAGACAGTAGTAACAAAAGCAGTAACAGTGGGATTTGAGTGCGGCAGGCATAGGGATGGATGGACGGGCGTTGCATGGACAAGACAATCCACATAGCAATCAGAACATAGGGAAATTGCAGATAAATAAGATAAAGCATCCAAGTACTAGACAATCCTAGGCATGTGTCCCATATATAGTCATTCGTGCTCGTAATGAGAACTTGCACAACATCTTTTGTCCTGCCAGCCCGTTTGCAGCGGGGCCTCTAGGGAACTACTAGAAATTAAGGTGCTCCTTTTAATAGAGCACCGGAGCAAAGCATTAACACTCCGTGAACACATGTGATCCTCACATCAAAGCCTTTCCCTTCCGGTTATCCCGATTTCTGTCACTTCGGGGCCATAGATTCCGGACAACGACGTGTGTATACAACTTGTAGATAAGACCAAGAACGATACTATCATAATGAATCAATAACATGTTCAGATCTGAAATCATGGCACTCGGGCCCTAGTGACAAGCATTAAGCACAACAAGTCGCAACAAAGTCATAAAGCACTAATAAAAGATACTAGGCACCATGCCCTAACAATCTGATGCCATTACATGAACGATCTCATCCAATCCCTACCATCCCCATAGCCTACAGTGGGGGATTACTCACTCATAGATGGGGGAAACATGGATGGTCGATGGAGAAGCGATGGTGATGATGATGGCGATGATCTCCTCCAATTCCCCGTCCCGGCAAGGTGCCAGAACGGAGTTTCTGGTGCTGTTTCGTAAAATCTGGAGGTGGCGGCAGAGCAGAACTCCTTCTGGAAAAACGTCGAACCCCTCGAAGTTTTTAGGTCAGAAGGCTCCTTATAGGAGAAGAGAGAGGCATAGGAGGTGCCTGGGGGGCTCAAACCACCCCCTGGAACGGCCTAGCCTGGCCCGCGCCAGCAGGTGGTGTGGCCACCCCCTGGCTCTTCTCCGTCTCGTATTCTGGCTCCTGGAGTCTTCAGGTGAAATAGGATTTTTGGCATATTTTCCGGGATTTTTCCTGATAGTTGATTTTCTGCACAAAAAGTAGACACCAAGGCAATTCTGCTGAAAACAACGTCAGTTCGCATTAGTTGCATCCAAATCACACAAGTATAGAGGAAAAACAATAGCAAAAGTGTTCGGGAAAGTAGATACGTTTTGGACGTATCAGGCGGCCACAATGTCACAAGTATCCATCGATAGAAGATCGATTACTCGATAGGTGTAGATTTTCACTAGGCACCAGGCCCCGCGCTGGTCCATTGTGGTGAGCCAGTCGCCGTTCATGCTAACCCAGAATTTTTCGTGCATGAAGGGCAGGATGGCGGTGTGCCGAGGATGGTCGAGGGGCACCACGTCATACAACGTTTCGTGCAGACAACGTACCCTCCTATCGTCATAGTGCTCGTCGAACCAATAAGCAGGCTCAGGCATCAGTATGCAGGGTTCATTCCAATGGTGAATAGTCCATTTCGTACCTTCGTTGTTGGTGATACGATCGTACAGCAGCTTGCAGCATGCGGCTAGCCTGACGGAGCTAGAAATGTCCAGACGCTGAACGATGAGGTCAACATCGACCGCGCTGAGTTGATCCCACTTACATCGCCCGCGCTGAGTTGATCCCACTTACATCGCCCGCTGAGCTTCGAATCGGCCATCATAGCCGGATGGATTTAGGCGGATGCCAAGTGCGGCTGGGATTTTCTGCAGGAGGAGGGGAGCATTAGAAGAGAGAGCGTGGGAGAGATCGTGGCGAAGTAGGGACTAAGGAAGAAGATGGAGAGGCAAAGAAAAACGAGGGAGGAGATTTTACTTGCTTGCTCTGTCTAGTCAACAGCAGCATCGACGACACCGTCGCCTAGACTTCACTGTATGTTAGACTAGCATGCCACGTAGCTAGTAATTTGACAATACTCCTACTTACTACGTATCAGAGGTGTAGTATTGTCTAGTCACATCAGTTTGACCAGAGGGTTTTCTTTTTACAGCTTTCATTTCAACATAGTGTACTAGTATTTTCAATGGAAAATAGGAGGACGAACTACTACTACTAGTAGTAGCCGCGAGATGGACACATGTACTTTCATATTGTTCCCCTACATGCAAAACTCGAAGCACATAACTGAAAATATATACACCGGATATAATGCACAGTATGGGTGTGTTCGTGGTATTTTTGGCATGTTGCATGTGTTCATATATGTTCTAGTACAAGGTATATGGAATTACATGTGTACAACATGCAACCGCACAACAAAAGGAGAGACGTGCACGGACACCAGATTTTGCTCAAGTCAAGCAACGTGCATGACTTTGTGTGGCTCTAATTCACTGACATGTGGGCCCTGTTAAGGTCGGCGCCACCTGCCAGTGAGAATCTGCACGCACCATGCGCTTGGAGCCACTGGGTACATCCATGTTGGAAATTACAATTTGCAACTAGTTGCACCGGCAACAAGCTGTTGCATGTGGCACTTCCAAGTTTTCAGAAAATGTGAAATAAATCATGAACATAGATCATATTTATATAGTTCATCTATAAATTTCCATCCCAAAAATATTACTAGTACATGGCCTGGCCACCACAAAATGAACAAATGAACACAAGATATTGTTCGCTTAGGTTTTTTCTTTTTCATTGACACAGGTCACATAAGATCTTATTGTGGGACCGAATATTGTAGATGCACAAGATACAACATAGCCAATGTTCCGAATTTATTTCACATTTTTTTAGAACTCGAAAGTGCTACAAATAATAAAGGGGTGCGGGCGCAATGAGTTGCAGAATATTCAACCCGCACTGACTAAAACTATGGCTTGCATACAGAAGGAGTTTGATCAAATCGTAGGCTTTGCACTACATTGCAGCGAAATGAGTGTTAGAGTACAACAAGTTAACGGCTGAGGCCATACGATACAAATAAGGCGAAGGAAATAATTCAAGATACGCAAATACCTATTCCATATGATCTCCCTTGAACCGTTAATTATGCCGGTTCCAATCCTTCGCATTGGCCAAGCTTGGGACGAACCACAACAGAGTCTGCTGCCAATTCTAGCCAATGTTCTTTTGAGGGAAATTCCAGCCAATGTTGGTTGAGAAACCAATAGCGGTGTCTTGAGCATTCATACTGATGCGGCATATTTTAGGAAAAATATTAAATCCACCAAGACTAACTGCATGTGGCGCGGTGTATACACATTTGCTCCTCGTTAGATCTCTAGGGCCAAGTCTTGCCGCGCCAATTGGAATGGTAATTGGATAGTTCAATCCAAGGAAGATAGAAAATGCTCCAAGGTCTAAAACCCTCCGCCATTGCCTCGGTGGAAGTAACCTACTAGTGTCAATCGAGAACACATGGCAGCAAAACCCAGTAGAATAGGTGTGAATATTGCCGCCATGATGATAACCAACATTTTCAGCCACAGGATAAGTAGTGTCATACCGCCTAGCACCAACGCCCACGGTATTGATCAGAATAAGGCTACCACCATCAGGAGATCTTGCCAACCACCACATATCAGGACTGTACTCACGATTACCGTCTAATTTAGGTGGCCCCAGAAGACGCACGGGACCTTGCAAGGAAAGCACATTCAGAGGTCAGCTGAGCAAAATTTGAATGATGAAGCTTGAAAATTTAAGGATGGAAATTTTACCCCATTCCCGAGGATCCCATGCATAAACATTGCCAATCTGAGTTACATCATAGACAACTCCATTATGGATAATTGCACCACGGTAGCTGAATATGCTGAACTGGTTCTCAAGAACCATCCACATACCATGAGAACCATCAAGGAACACAATTACCGTGTGGAAGATGGACAGGACAGAGAAATCCTTATAGTTCCAAGAAGCTATGGGAACTCGGCAAATGGCTATCTTCAGTAGATTAGTAGACTGACCAGCCGCGATAAACTTAAGTACCTCGGGTGTGGCCTCAAAATCGAAGATCGCTGGTAGAGGAATCTGGTGACGAGTGAACACATTCATAAGCTCCCAGTTCCAGGCTAGGCCAACAGTGGCGATCCAATCTCCATGGGCGCATGCCCACTTCTTACCCTCACAATCTGGCATCACAGCATCGGAGGAGGACATGTCCAGTGGCGTCAACTTGCACAAGGTCCACCCGAACTTCTTCTGTGGCTTCTGCTTGCCCCTGCCGCAATAGTAGCTGCCCCTGTAGAACTGCTTCATGCGATTGTCGTGGTAGAAGACATTGTACTCACGCGGTACCTCAGTTGAGTGAGAGTGAAGAACACAGGGGAGACCAAATGAATGAGATTTCGACAGGGATGCACCATGCTTCATGCGATTGTTGCTGAGTAAAGATAATGTTTGCAACATGCAACGAGGCTTGCGGCGGTGATGACGTCGCATATAGCAGAGATTTCTTCAAGGGGGCCATCGGGAAACACCCTAGAAGTGTCACTGTCATCGATCAATTGGGACATCCAGAGGAAGATCTCGAGCAGGTGGGGGCGATGGCATTTGGTTTTGATTGTGGGTTTTGGAGGAGAGAGTAAGCGGCAGCTGGCAGGGCGAGACGGAAAACAGTCTATCAAACTGGGCCCCGGAGCTGATCCTAAAGCAGCATGGCGGCGTTGGTGTTTGCCTGTATTGGTGTGCGAGTGGTAATGGACATCGCCGGGACGCTGGAGGTGAAGTGAGGATGGAGATCGAGGCAAAGAGAAATATGGAATGAAATAAAACCAAGCGTGCCTTCTTTCTCTCTGCTAAATCTACTGTGCATATCGAACTGGGGTACGGAGATGCTCCGAAAGCGGCATGGTGGCGTTGGTGTCTTCTAAAGGTGGGCGAGTGGGGATCATCGAGAAGATGGAGAGGAAGAGGACGGAGAGCAAAGGAAAATACTAGTAAAATAAATCAATTGATGCCTACCGAGCATGGTTTTTCTCTCTTCTCTGCGTTTCCTGGTGCCTATCGAGTAAATAGGTCAGGCCTTTCTAGGAGTAGTACAACATAAGCTAGCCTAGCACGGGATGGACTTGTACTATCCTCTCAAATAAATGGTCATGGCAGAGAGACGGTTTGGAGTATACTCGGAGCTCCTCTTGCCGAACGTAATAATCCTTAGATCTTCTACATTCATCATCTTGTGCAGTCAGATTTGAAACAAGTACTACTGTACTACTACTACTGTAACTAATAAACACATAAAGTTTCCACCAGAAATTAAGGAACCAAAACTGGAATACTACTACTCTCGAACTCTTGTGTAGTACAACAACAAAATGCTCACAAAATGGGCTACCAGTACGGTAGTACCATCTGTAGACCTACACGCTGCCACCTCAAATAAGCTTGCATGCCACACCGCCAATTTCCTCTCCCATGTCGGCCTCTACGCCCCGTTACCGGACCCAAAATCGAACATCTCTCAGTTCAATAAAGAAAAAAAGTCGACAATCTCTCAAAAAAACCAACCATCCACGAAAACAAAATCCAATGTCTAATGCTTCCCGTTCATTATGAATGGACGGTCGCAATTGCTCGAGCGTCGCGTGGGAGTAGTAGTCGTCTGAGTTACTGGTTGTAGCTCCACGAAAGCACGCGCCTGGAAGCGGCAGAAGAATTTATTCTATGTCAGTGACGGAACAAGATCGACGATATATAGTACCAAATCAACAAGTCAGTGACTTTATCCGTCTGACCAGTGAGAGCTGACACGAGTGGTGAACAACTTGAAGCGCAGCGGAACAGGTTCCTTTAAGGCATACATTATGTACACATCCGTTCTGATTTAGGATGGTCACATAGTGCTAAATAACTTAGACTACTCCAGTAACTTGCACATGTACCTTCATCATAGTGGGTAACAACATGTGTGTAGTATCACACAAAGGCCTAATTAATTAGGTCGTACTCCCTCCATTTAGAAATATAAGACGTTTTAGCTTTGTGAATCGAATGTATCTAGACATCTTTTAGTGTATGGTGTCGTAGAGGTTAAGAGTGGACCTATACACTAAAAGGCGTCTAGATACATTCATTTCACAAAGCTAAAACGTCTTATATTTCTGAACAGAGGGAGTATTAAATAAATGGGGTATAGGATAAGATTAGGAAAACCGTATTTTTTTAGAACCCTCCCAAGCTTTTTCTTAGCATCACAGGTCTGAATATTATATTGACACTGATGATTAACCAAACTGCAAATAGAGCAAACCCAAACACATACGGAGTAGTAGTAGTACAACTTAACGACTTCTAGGGGGACTCCACGGTCTTCTCAGGCGACTTGGGAGCATCCTCCGTGGGCAACTTGGCTGCGTCCTCCGCAATACCATCGCCAAGCAGGGACTCGTGGATGCTGGGCAGCACGCCGTTGTGCGCGATGGTAACACCGGCCAGCATCTTGCTGAGCTCCTCGTCGCGCATGAGGCCGAGCATCACGTTCCTCAAGATGATGCGGATCTTCTTTCTATCCTTTGCGGCTTGCCCGGCGAGCTCCAGCACCTCGGCGGTGAGGTACTCGAGAATGGTCGTGAGTAGGCGGGAGCCCTGAAGCCTATGCGCTGGGAGTGCCGACCCTCCTTGAGGTAGCGCCCGATCCGACCGACGGGGAAATGCATCCCAACCTTGACGGAACTCGACACCTGCTTCTTCCTGCGGCTGCCTGGTGCAAGACTGCGACTTAGAGTGGCCAGAGCAGGATTCGGAAGCCGGCAGCATGTCTTCTTTTTCTCCACGGCCTTTGTCGCCTCCACCTGGGTCTTATTCTTCCCAAGGGGAGCTCCAGTCTTCGGAGCCATAGCTGCAAAGTCTAAGAGGAAGAAAGGTTAATTGTGGAGGGCCGGTGAAGGTGCCCAGGTCCTTTGTATTGAAACTTTAACAGCGTCGTCTTTACTGTTTTACATGTATGGATTTTTAATAGGAGTACTACTAAAAGGTGCCCAGGTCCTTTGTATTTTCTTTCACTTTTGTGAAATATGGTCAGATGTGTCAGCATGAAAATTCATACAAAGAAGTTGTATCTTTCAAAACAATAGTCGGTTTTTAGTATGACTGCGTGTGTACAATAATTAGTACTATATGAATTTCTGAAAAATTTACAAGCAATCTATCACGCACTTGTAGTTCAAAATTTACCTACTTTGGTTTTATTGACAAAATGTCATTTAATTATGCGAAATTATCTAGAAGGCCTGAAAATTCATGAAACTTGTTAACCATGAAACATACTCTATTTTATGTGAAATTTAGTGTGTTGTGGCATTCGGAGCCATACTCTTTTCCTTTTCTTTAAAAAATAATTATATGTGGCACTTCTAAAATAATTTAACAAAATTCTATACATAAAAGTTGAAAAGTCCAATTAACAACATTAGTATGTCATGCCAAGATGCACCCCATCTACCCGAAATGGACACGACCTTTGTCATTATTTAACTTGAAACCCAAGTATGTTAACACATCGCTGGTCATATTGTGAAGACATGTTTTTTAACCCTGTCAAAATTCATGTTTATCATTTACAGAAGAGGACACCATACATAAGTGCTTAACATGTTTTATTGTTTTCTTTACTTTTCTTTAATTTATCCCAATAAACTGGACGAGTGGTGCAGATTTGACCTTGACATTGGTAACTTGGCTTAAATGTGAACAATGTTCATACATGGTTATGACCATATTGTGTAGCAAATTTTTCGAAAGTTGTCCAAGTCCATGTTTGTAGTTTTCGTCCAAACAAGCACAAATATAAGAGGGCACCATTTTAGTTTCAACTATGTATCATTACCACCCCCCTCCCGCAAAAAAACTATGTATCATGACACACATTGAAATAAGTATTTTCATATAGTACTAACATGCGGTGGAAATTATCTATATTTTGCTAGAATACTGTGAGTGCACTCTAAGCCAAATTATCCGGATGTACTTAATTACTAAAAACAAATCCTATCACTTGGAAATTGAAAATCATTTTCCTAAAAGTTCGGAACTCTCATAGATAACATTATTTACCAAATCCAAGATGCTTCCTAGAACGAGATATAGTACACTACCCGCCTCTTCTCTAGACGCCATTTAATTTTGCACTCGGGCATGCTTCTTCGGTGGGGGCGGGAAGAGACCTCCTCGTCGTCGTCCTCAACCTCCTCCCCATCATCGTCCTCGGCCTCCTCCCTGTCGTCTTCTTCGGCCTCCTCCTCAAGGTCGACCTCAGACTCCTCCTCTTCCTTAGTCTGATCTTCCGTCTTATCGGAGTCGCTCGGTGTTGGTGGTGGTGTCCCTTCGAAAAAGCGCTGCTAGTGGCTATCTTCTTCATCATAGGAGTCAGACAGCGGCGGCAACCATGGCCCGTCAACTGAGTCTAGGCTTCTAGGTGGAGTTTCGGGGCCTTTCCTATTTGTTAGGTCAATCGACATGTTCCGGAGAGAGTTGTCATACGACATTTTGGAAGGAAATGGAGAGAGATCGAGTTCTAAGCAATAGTGGGTTGGGTGTTTTGGGTGAAAGTAGGGGTGCGTACTGTTGCAATTTATAATGTCTATTTATAGTCGTGCTTGTGTTAATATCCTAAAAACTATCCCAAAATATCGTAAATAGATTATATCAGACTCGTCCCGTCAACAAAAAAAAGGATTATACTAGACTTGTCGGTTCTTGATTTTTCTCAGCCCAGAGAATTTAGGAGGCGCCCCGCTTTATCCAAAAATGAAGAGAATCATGCAGATCATGCTGAATTACTCGGTGTCTCTTACTTCCTTCATTAAAAATTAAGTGTCTATAGTAGTACATACTTATATAGATATAGTACTACTAGTATACATATACTCTTCACAAAGTTGCGTCACTGAACTTGATTGATGGTGATATGGTGTGGGCCTCATCTTTTTCTGCACCGTTGCATCTCAGACTAGAAGTATAATCATTGCGTGAAAGCTTACACGGGAAGGAAGGAAAAATGGAGAGGATAGTGGATGGATGGTGAGAGGGGGGCGAAGGAGAGAGAAAAATCTACTATGTAGTATGCGTACTAGTACCGCGTGTCACGAGCTATCGTAATATGTACTAACATTTAGCCAAAGTTAGATAGGAACCATGATCAACTACAGTACGTGTGAAACCATTGGCTTGTGGCATTCTGAACCATATTATTTGGACTTTCTTCACAAAAAAACATCACCGTCCTCACTAGGAAAATTGAAATTCTTTTTTTCCTAATTGTTGGAAACTCCCACATGCAATAATGCTTACTACGTCAAGATGCACCCATCTACCAAACTATCGTGGGAACTCTATCAAATTGTAAACTATGATGTCAATATGGCCTTGATGACCTTGGTCGTTCGGGTTGAAATAAACCCGATAGTGTCCATACACATGGTAGGACAATATTGTGAAGCTATTTTTCCAAAACTTATCTAATCCCATGATTACAGTTTTTATGGCACGTGGTGCACAAGACATGATAAGACATCATGAGTAAAACATTTGTTTTTTGTTTTTGCTTTATTCAATGTGATCAATGTTCAAAACAGGTTCAAAATTGCCTTTCCTCCCAATGTTTGGCTGATCTTTTCAATAACCTTCCCTCCCGATGTTTGGGAAGCAAGTGAAAATTTCGAAAACCAGAAAACTTTGAATTTTTGTGCCGCCAAGGACCAAAGTGGTTTCCTTCCTATGTACTCCTTATCCCTATTCCACACCAACACGCGGTTGCCGAACACGCCAGCAACACAGAGCCGCCGTACCAAGGAACACGTGCGCAGTGCCACGCTGTGGACGAGGGGAGAAAGATCAGCCTGACCGGTGCGCGAGGGGAAAGGGGGGGAGAGATGGAGCATAGGGAAGGAGAGAGAAAACACATGATTTGTTTTGCGTGCATAGGTCCTGAAATTTACTACTAGTAGAGTGTACACTGTAAGGCCACAGGAGTACCTCGTGTCAGAAACCCATCATAATAACTTTGCTCTGACATGGAACCGCCTTCAACTTCTCTTCGCCACTGCCCTCTTCCCCTGCCAATGTTTTATTCGCTCAGCATGTACATCACGTGGACATAGGTGACCATATGTCTAAGCAAAGAAATATACTACTCCTGCATTGTGTAAAAAAACAACCTTAATAAGGCTCAAATAGTAAACATATGACATATCATCACTATATAAAACTATAATTGGTAAAGCACAAAAAATTATAAATTTGATCAACATCTATAAAGTGTGGGTGTATATTTGGTCCTTGTACTTTGTATCATCATGTGTAGAAGTCAAAGATTATTAGCTACCTAACACTTGAAATTTTTGGTAACATGGTCTAGAGAAACGAGGGAGAAGATTCTAGTATGATGGAGAAGTGTGTTTTGAGAGGTTTATGCATAGTGCATTCATTGTGTTCAAGACTATCAATAGAATATTCTAGATGCTAGAATGGAAAAGAAGATCCAACGGCTTGAAATGATGGGATTTGCGAGTCTTGATCCAATGGTCAACATTCAAAGTTATTCGTACACTATATAGTGGTAAGATAAGATAAGATAAGATCATGTAGAAGTTAACGATTATTAGCTACGAGGGAGAAGATTCTAGTATGATGCAGAAGTTTGTTTTGAGGTTTGTGCATAACATTCATTATGTTGAAGACTATCAATAGAATCTTCTAGATTCTAGAATGGAAAATAAGATCCAACGGTTAGAAATGGAGGGATTCATGAGTCTTGATCCAACGGTCAACATTCAAAGTTATTCGTACACTATATAGTGGTTTGTAATGAAGACTATCAATAGAATCTTCAAGATGCTAGAATGGAAAAGAAGATCCAATGACTGGAAATGTTGGGATTCACGAGTCTTGATCCAACGGTCAATATTCAAAGTTTTTTGTACACTATATAGTGGCAAGATCATGTAGAAGTCAATGATTATTAGCTACTAGTAAGTTGCACGTGAGACTCGGATAGTAGACGTATGACATATCATCACTATATACAATTATAATTGGTAAAGCACAACAAATTATAAATTTGATCAACATCTATAAAGCATGGGTGTACATTTGGTCCTTGTACTTTGTATCATCATGTAGAAGTCAAAGATTATTAGCTACATAACACATGAATTTTTTTGATAACATGGTCTAGAGAAACAAGGGAGAAGCTTCTAGTATGACGGAGAAGTGTGTTTTGAGGTTTGTGCATAGCATTCATCATGCCGAAGACTATCAATAGAATCTTCTAGATGCTAGAATGGAAAAGAAGATCCAACGGCTAGAAATGCAGGGATTCGCGAGTCTTGATCCAACGGTCAACATTCAAAGTTATTCGTACACTATATAGTGGTAAGTCATGTCTACGCACTTCTATTCTTGTAGACAATTGTTGGGCCTCCAAGTGCAGAGGTTTGTAGAACAGCAGCAAGTTTCCCTTAAGTGGATCACCCAAGGTTTATCGAACTCAGGGAGGAAGTGGTCAAAGTTATCCCTCTCAAGAAACCCTGCAATCAAGATACAAGAAATCTCTTGTGTCCCCAACACACCCAATACACTTGTCAGGTGTACAGGTGCACTAGTTTGGCGAAGAGATAGTGAAATACAAGTGGTATGGATATAAGACAACGGTGCCAGAAAATAGCTTGATGGCGTGGAAGAGACTGAAGGAAAACTGAAATAAAGATAGCAGCAAGTAAACATGTAACAGATCTAGTTGCAAACTGTGTTTCAATGTTTAGAAAAAAGGCCTAGGGATCATAATTTCACTAGTGAACACTCTCATATAAATATCCTCTCTTCATGATACTACTCTTAACTACTCTCTGGTTGGACACTCTAATCCATGGTAGGGCTATAACAACACTCCTCAAAGTTTGCTTTTCCCATCTAGATAACCCCACACTGTCACCTTGAGTGCTAGATGGTTCCAACAAACACCACAATGTCATAGAGACATCCAACTCCAAATATAACTCATAATAAGTATTTGTAATCTCTAGCCTAAGTGCCACCATGGTGTGCACGCTGCCACTTTCACACACATGGGGATAACAGAGATTAATTAAAGCACTTGAGTAGCAAGGTAGATCTACTTGATTACAAAGCTCATGATCACAATATGATCACGCATAGAGAGAGATGAACACATAGCTACCGGTAGAACGTTTAGCCTCGAGGAAGAAATATTCCCTACTCATCATGGGAATCAGCAACGGTGATGGAGATGGTGGTGGAGATCGATGGAGATGGCTCTAGGGGCAATTCCCCGTCCCGGCAGGGTGCCGGAACAGAGACTTTCTATCCCCCGAATCTCTCCTTCGGTGGCGGCGGCGCTGCGGAACATTTCGTGTCTGGAGGCTATTCGATTTAGGGTTTTCATCCCAGGGTCTTCTTATAGGCGAAGGGGCAAGGTCGATGGCCGGCCAGGGGGCCCACACCATGCCCTGGCACGGCCTAGGGCTGTCCGCGCCAAGGGGTGGTGTGGCCGCCCTGTGGCCCCCCTTCGTCTCTCCTTCGGACTCCATGTGTCTTCCGGTAAAATATCAACTTTGCCTTTTGTTCGGTCCAATTCCGAGAATATTGATTTTCTGCCTTTTCTGGAACCAAAAACAGAAGAAAACAGGTAACTGGCACTATGGCATCTTGTTAATAGGTTAGTCCCAGAAAGTGTATAAAAGTATCTCAAAGTATGAACAAAACATAAGAAAGTAGATATAAAACAAGCATGGAACATCAAAAATTATAGATACATTAGCAATGTATCAACATCCCCAAGCTTAACTCCTGCTCGTCCTCGAGTAGGTAAGTGATAAAAAGAAAAGGAATAATTTTTGAGGTGACATGCACCATCATAAACTTGATCAAAGTATTTGTAGAACATTGATAGCTGGGATCAAAGTACTTCAACATAGCATGAAAGATATAGTTCAAACAATAAGACATAGTAACTATGTTGTAACATGAAAAGGCACAAACAAAAGATTCATGAATAACAATGCTTTGCAAGGCGTTTGTTTGTTTCACATAAAGAAAACATAGCATAGTGGCATTCAGCTTGTCCCTCATAGAGTAGCAAACATAAATGCATAGGACACTTTCAAAGTTCATAAGGGTGACTAGATACAAATAGTTTAAGAACAAACAATATCAAAGTTATGCATCAATCAACAAGTCTTGGGACAATGCACATTAAACTAAGAATGGCCACTATACTCTCTTAATAGGTGTATAAAGGTAGAAGGTGGAGACTCAATATAAAAGTGGAAGAAAGGCCATCATAGAAGGAAGTAGGGATTCAAGTCTCATAAAGAGCTTCCAAAAATTATGGTACTTATTAGCTTTCAGCTCTCATTGCCCCTATCATAGGCATCTTGAAGTGATTAAGGTTAAAGTGAAAAAACTATGGAGTATATGTTTGACAAAGTATAAGTTGGAAATCTCATGTCCCTTGAAGGCGAGGGTCGCTCCTCATGCTACTCAAGTTTAGTTACCAGTAAGTTCTTGTCATAGTAAGTACATGTGTATCATAGAGAACCGCCAACGGGGTACCCCTTGCCCAATGATGCAGAAGAATCCCCATATAAAAATGACAAGGCAAGTAGACAACGAGCATCTCAGCAATCTTCTTATTTACCATGGGAAAATGGTTCTTTTTTCTCTCTTTCCTCTTTTCTCATATCTCTTTTTTTCTTTTTCTCTTTTTTTCTCAATATCTGACTCTTTTTTTATAAGAAGAATGCTTCATGGACAGCTCATTATGGTTACGCTGTAGGTTTCCACCATGACAGCATGGATTAGACCGGCGGCCCAGGCGTTTCTCTAACACACATACATAACTCCATGGACTTACAAGCTCCCCTTTCATTTCACACCGACGACATCCATAGACAAAAGAGCATGATATCAGCTAGGTACAAAGTACAAGTGCAATGTTGAAAGTGTGCCCCATGACAACATGGTTCTACTAATCCCCAACATATAAGTGCAAGCATATACAACATAGACAACACAATGGTTCAAGTTTATTAGGGCAAGAAAAGTAAAGTGTGCCATCAAGTTCATGAGAGCTTTAACCACTAGTTTTCTCATAACAAGTTTAATTTGGAAGGTAGATAAAAACATGCATATACTTGGAATAGCAAATGCTAATAGGTAGGTATGGTGGACTCTTTGGAATAACTTGGTTTTAGGAGTTGGATGCATGAGTGGAACTCATACTTGGTTATGGAGGCTAGCAAAAGACTGGGAGCGACCAACTAAGAGAGCAATAATGGCCATAATCATGCAGAGCGACAAAACATCATTAATTATAGCATAAAGTGATATTTCAAGTCGAAAACTAAAGGATCATAAAGGCTATGGTGACTTGGGATCGTCATAACATGGTGTGAGCATGTCCCAAGTCAACCCAAATAAAGCATCAAAGGAGAATACCACAATACTATGCTAAAACAACGCATGATTCTTTCAAGGAACAATAAGCAATCTCAATTGTTTATAACATGTCATGCTACAACAAAGATCACTAAGCATAAAGCCAAAACAATATCAAGCATGGCATGACAAAGCATGGGCCACAGTAAAAAACAATCTCCCTTTACCACTTAAGCATGAACTTTCCTACCCTTTTCCAATCCAAACCAAACTATTTGAAAACTAATGTATGAATGAGGGGGTCCAACCAATTTATTCAATAAAACTAAGCAAACCAAGCAAACAAAAACGAAAAACGAAGACGCTCCAAGAACAACACAACTGTGCATGAAACAATAAAAATGAAGTGTTTCGAAGAAACCTGGAATTTTTATTGATGAAGAAGGGGATGCCTTGGGCATCCCCAAGATTTGACGCTTGTACTTCTTGGATATTTCTTGGGGTGACACGCATGGCATCCCTAAGCTTGAGCTTTAGTCCATTCTTCATCTCATACATCATTCTCTCCATACACCTGAAATTTTTTCTTCATACAAAACTTCACACAATATTTATTAGCAACATTAGTGTACTCAAGATAATAAGTCTTTGGGTTCAGTTTTAACACCAATAAAACTTCCATTAAAACACACGCTACTGTAGCACTTCCCTCAAAAAGCTTAATTCCCCAAAGAGAACTCAAAAAGGAATCAACAAGAAGCAAATGCAAATAATGGTAGAAATCTGTCAAAACGGATCAGCACGTAAAAACCAATTTTTTCGAAGACCTTCTGTTGCTCAAATCGAAAAGTGTTGAACTAACGAAAGTTAGATAACAACCTGGGGCAGAAGCACAAAAATTCACGCCTCAAAACAACGTAAATAGAATTTACACGAATTTTTACAGCGAAGCACAAAAATCTGTTTTGGGACAGCAACTTTCCCAAGCATTATTTATCTCTCATTAGAGGTTACTCTTGGCACAAAAAGCAAATAAAAAGGATAAGGAGAAGTTATTACTGAAGTAATAACTTCCAAGACTCGAGAAAACTATTGGGTTATCTTCCAAGAAGTACTTGTCTTTAACGCCTTTAAGTTAGGCATGATAGTTCGAGAAGATGCTCACATAAGAAATATATGAATTGAAGTAAAAGAGAGCATAAAGAAGAAAATTCAAACCACATTTAAGTCTAACCCACTTCCTATGCATAGGAATCTTGTAAAGAAACAAGTTATGAAAGCACAAAGCAACAAGCATAGTAAAGCAAAACAAGTGCAACTTCAAGACTTTTAACATAAAGAGGGGAAACTTAATATTATTGAGATGCATAAAACCATGTTTCTCTCTCTCATAATAACTTTCAGTAGCATCATGAATAAAATTAACAATATAACTATCACATAAAACATTCTCATTATGAGCCACATGCATAAAATAATTAATACTCTCCCTATAAACATAGTCATTCTTATTAATCATAGTGGGAGCAAATTCAACAAAATAGCTATAACTATTATTCTCATCACCATAATCATCAAATATAGGAGGCATATTGTAATCATAATCAAATTTCTCCTCAATAGTAGGTGGACTAAAAATATCATATTCATCATTGTAATCATCATATATTGGAGGCATAGTATCATCAAAGTAAATTTTCTCCTCCATGCTTAGGGGACTAAATATATCATGCTCATCAAAACCAGCTTCCCCAAGCTTAGACTTTTCCATAGCATTAGCAATAATGGTGTTCAGAGAATTCATACTAATAACATTGCTATTAGCATGCAAATAAAGTTCCGTAGGTTTTTTAATTTTCTCTTCAAACACTTCATGTCCTAACTCAAGATAAATACTATAAAGCTCTCTAATTTTGTTGTTGTTTTCCATTAAGCCTAACTAGTGAAAATAAAAACAAGAAACAAAAAGATATAATTGCAGAATCTAAAGGAAATAACTTCGAGCACTCACACACCAGCAACAGTACTAGAAGATAGCTTAGTAGCCAAAGGATGTGAGTAACTTTTACCTTACCTCCCCGGCAACAGCGCTAGAAAATAGCTTGATGCCTATGCACTTCTATTCTTGTAGAGAGTTGTTGGGCCTCCAAGTGCAGAGGTTTGTAAAACAGTAGCAAGTTTCCCTTAAGTGGATCACCCAAGGTTTATCGAACTCAGGGAGGAAGTGGTCAAAGGTATCCCTCTCAAGCAACCCTACAATCAAGATACAAGAAGTCTCTTGTGTCCCCAACACACCCAATACACTTGTCATGTGTATAGGTGCACTAGTTCGGCGAAGAGATAGTGAAATACAAGTGGTATGGATATAATACAAATGTGCCAAAAAATAGCTTGATAGCGTGGAAGAGACTAAAGGAAAACAAAAATAAAGATAGCAGCAAGTAAACATGTAACAGATCTAGTTGAAAATGGTGTTTCTATGTTTAGAAACAAGGCCTAGGGATCATACTTTCACTAGTGAACACTCTCATATAAATATCCTCTCTTCATGATAATACTCTTAACTACTCTCCGGTTGGACACTCTAATCCATGGTAGGGCTATAACAGCACTCCTCAAAGTTCGCTTTTCCCATCTAGATAACCCCACACTGTCACCTTGAGCGCTAGATGGTTCGAACAAACACCAAAATTTCATAGAGACATCCAACTCCAAATATAACTCATAATAAGTATTTGTAATCTCTATCCTAAGTGCCACCATGGTGTGCATGCTGTCACTTTCACACACATGGGGATAACAGAGATTAATTAAAGCACTTGAGTAACAAGGTAGATCTACTTGATTACAAAGCTCATGATCACAATATGATCACGCATAGAGAGAGATGAACACATAGCTACCAGTAGAACCTTAGCCTCGAGGAAGAACTACTCCCTCCTCATCATGGGAATCAGCAACGGTGATGGAGATGGTGGTGGAGATCGATGGAGATGGCTCCGGGGGCACTACCCTATCCCGGCAGGGTGCCGGAACAGAGACTTTCTATCCCTCGAATCTCCCCTTCGGTGGCGGCGGCACTATAGAACTTTTCGTGGCTGGAGGCAGTTTGATTTAGGGATTTCATCCCAGGGGCTTCTTATAGGCGAAGGGGCAAGGTTGGTGGCCGGCCAGGGGGCCCACACCATGCCCTGGCGCGGCCTAGGGCTGCCCGCGCCAAGGGGTGGTGTGGCCGCCCTGTGGCCCCCCTTCGTCTCTCCTTCAGACTCCATGTGTCTTCCGGTAAAATATCAACTTTGCCTTTTGTCCGGTCCAATTTCGAGAATATTGATTTTATGCCTTTTCTGGAACCAAAAACAGAAGAAAACATGCAACTGGCACTGTGGCATCTTGTTAATAGGTTAGTCCCAAAAAGTGTATAAAAGAATCTCAAAGTATGAACAAAACATAAGAAACTAGATATAAACCAAGCATGGAACATCAAAAATTATAGATACGTTAGCAACATATGAGTAAGATAAGATAATATACTAGTAACTTGCACGTGCCCTGCACATGAGGCTCAGATAATAGACGTCTGGCATATCATCACTCTATAACATTATAATAGGTAAAGTGGAAAAAATATAAATTTAATCAACATCTATAAAGTATGGGTGAATATTTGGTTCTTCTACTTTGTATCATCATGTGTAGAAGTCAAAGATTATTAGCTACCTAACACTTGAAATTTTTGGTAACATGTTCTAGATAAACGAGTGAGAAGGTTCTAATATGATGGAGAAGTGTGTTTTGAGAGGTTTATGCATAGTGCATTCATTGTGTTCAAGACTATCAATAGAATCTTCTAGATTCTAGAATGGAAAAGAAGATCCAATGGCTAGAAATGTTCGGATTCACGAGTCTCGATCCAACAGTCAATATTCAAAGTTATTCGTACACTATATAGTGGTAAGATAAGATGTCTAAAAACATGGCTTGTGGCATTCATATCCATTACTCTTCAGAGTATCTTTACAGAAAGGAACAATCTCGTCATCACTCGGAAAATTAATGATATTTCCTGATATTTGGAAACTCACATGAACGACATTGTTTACTACAAGAAGATGCACCCGTCTACCTCCAAAAATACAATTAATTCAAGAGAAATCTATCACATTTACTTGTAGCTCAAGTTTGATCTAATTTCGTTAAATTGTCAAGATGCAAAATCTTAGCAAGAAGTTGAACTTGTTGTAAAAACTATCGGTGGTGTCTTGTGATATATTAAATCAGCCCCAATGGTTACCTCCAAAAAACGTAAAACTTTCAATGCAACCTATAATTTACTTGTAGTTCAAAATTGAACTAATTTCAATAAATTGACATAAAATCAATTTCAAGTGGGCAAAGTTAGTTATAGGAATAAGTTTGAAAACTCATAAAACACGGGAATCATAAGTACAACATGAGGGTCCACTATATATGTCTGAAAGCTTGGCTTGTGGCGTTCAGGTCCATATCATTCGGACTTTGTTTACGAAAACAAACAATAATCTCATCATCACTCGGAAAATTGAGAATGTTCTTTCCTGATCGTTGGAAACTCACACCAGTGGTACTGATTACTATAAGAATATGCATCCATCTACCTCCAAAGAGACATTTAATTAAATAAAAATCTATCACGCTTACTTGTAGCTCAAGTTTTAGCTAATTTTTCGTTAAATTATCAAGATGCAAAATCTTAATTAGAAAGGAGTTAAAAACCTATTGTCAAAACTCGCGGTTGATTTCTGATATATTAACTGAGCCCCCAATGGGTACACCCCCAAAAGTTTTTTGTAATTCTTTAGAAGCAACCTACAATAATTTAGTTGTTGTAGTTCAAGTTTAACCAAATTTCAATAATTATAGGCATGAAGTCATTCAAGTGGGGCAAAGTTAATTAGCTATATAGGGAGTTTGAAAACTCATAAAACATGGGAATCGTAAGTAAAACACGTTGGTCCACTTAATATGTCTAAAATCTTGGCTTATGGCATTGAGATCCATATTCTTCAGACTTTCTTTACATAAAAGAACCATCTCGTCATCACTCGGAAAACTGAGGATTTTCTTTCCTCATAGTTAGAAACTCACACCGACGACATTGTTTACTAGAAGAAGATGCACCCATCTACCTACGAAAATACATTTAATTCAAGAGCAATCTATCGCGCTTACTTGTAGCTCAAGTTTGATCTAATTTCATTAATTCGACAAGAAGTCACTGAAGTGTGCAAAGTTTGCTAGGAAGCTTGAAAAATCCTAGTACTAAAAACTTGGGCATTACGTATAAGAAACCATTGGTCTAGTTTGTGTGATAATTGGGGTGGTTGCATTTTCTTTTAACTATGGTAGGTCTATAGGAGAGAGGTGCTTGAGAGTTAACACGATCGATGGAAGTACAACTTACATCAAGGACCTCATAAAAAAATGAAAATTGCATCCAAGTCCATCCATTTAACACAATGACCCTAAAACTAAATAATGAGGTGTGTGTGTTGTGGTTTGCGCATACTAGTGTTCATCATGCTAAAGACCATCAATAGAATCTTTCTCGATGCTAAGGGAAATATAATATCTAACGGTTAGCAATGTTTGGATTTGCTAGTCTTGATCCAGCGGTCAATGTTCGAAGTTAATTCGTACACTATACAATGGTGGTATGGTATTGTAAGAGATAAGACAAGATAAAGATAAGATAAGAAGTACCACGAATGGCCGATCTATGGTTGGTCTCGTAGGAGCGAGGTGCTTGAGAGTTAAGACGGTTAGTGGAAGTACAAGTTACATCAAGGACCTCATAAAAAATGAAAATTGCATCCAAGTCCATGCATGCATTTAGCACAAGGACCCTGAAACTGAGTAATGAAGTGTGTGTTTTGAGGTTTGCGCATACTAGCGTCCATTGTGCTAAAGACTATCGGTAGAATCTTTCTAGATGCTAATAATGGAAAAGGAGATCCAACGGTTAAAAAGTTTGGATTTGCTAGTCTTGATCCTACGGTCAATGTTCAAAGTTTGGATTTGCCAGTCTTGATCCAATGGTCAATGTTCAAAACGGGTTCAAAATTGCCTTCCCTCCCGATGTTTGGCCGATATTTTCAATAACCTTCCCTCCCAATGTTTGGGAAGCAAGTGAAAATTTCGAAAACCGAAAAACTTTGAATTTTTGTGCCGCCAAGGACCAAAGTGGTTTCCTTCCTATGTACTCCTCGTCCCTACTCCACACTAACATGCGGCTGCCGAACACGCTAGAGACATAGAGTCGCCGTACCAAGGCATTCGTGCGTAGCGCCACGCTATGGACGAGGGGAGAGAGATCAGCCAGACCAGTGCGCGAGGGGAAAGGGGAGGAGAGATGGAGCATAGGGAAGGAGAGAGAAAACACAATTTGTTTTGCATGCATAGGTCCTGAAATTTACTACTAGTAGAGTGTACATTGTAAGGCCGCATGAATACCTCTTGTCAGAAACCCATCATAACTTTGCTCTGACATGGAACTGCCTTCAACTTCTCTTCGCTGTTGCCCTCTTCCCCTGCCAATGTTTTATTCTCTTAGCATGTACAGCGCGTGGACAGAGTGACCATATGTCTAAGCAAAGAAATATACTACTCCCGCATTGTGTAAAAAAGCAGACCTAAATAAGGCTCAGATAGTAAACATATGACATATCATCACTATATAAAATTATAATTGCTAAAGCACAAAAAATTATAAATTTGATCAACATCTATAAAGTATGGGTGCATATTTGGTCCTTGTACTTTGTATCATCATGTGTATAAGTCAAAGATTATTAGCTACCTAACACTTGAAATTTTTGGTAACATGGTCTAGAGAAACGAGGGAGAAGATTCTAGTATGATGGAGAAGTGTGTTTTGAGAGGTTTATGCATAGTGCATTCATTGTGTTCAAGACTATCAATAGAATCTTCTAGATGCTAGAATCGAAAAGAAGATCCAACAGCTAGAAATGCTGGGATTCGCGAGTCTTGATCCAACGGTCAATATTCAAAGTTATCCGAACACTATATAGTGGTAAGATAAGATAAGATCATATAGAAGTCAATGATTATTAGCTACGAGGGAGAAGATTCTAGTATGATGGAGAAGTGTGTTTTGAGGTTTGTGCATAGCATTCATTATGCTGAAGACTATCAGTTGAATCTTCTAAATGCTAGAATGGAAAAGAATATCCAACGGCTGGAAATGTTGGGATTCACGAGTCTTGATCCAACGGTCAATATTCAAAGTTATTCGTACACTATATAGTGGTAAGATAAGATATCTCTATCTACTACTATAGTGGAGCAGTTTTGAACTGGATCCATAGCACCAATCCTGACCGTTGGGTTGTTGGATCCAATGGTTCAGAGAAGCTGGATTCGTGTTGAATAGTACCTAGAGCAAACTCCACCATGCATGTTCTAGAACCATCATGTCAGCACCCCAAAAAATTCATAGCACAGTAGACTGCATTCTCTCTACTTACAACTATAGTGGAGCAGTTTTGAATTGGATTCATAGCACTAATCATGACCGTTGGGCTGTTAGATCCAATGGTTCAGAGCAACTAGATTTGTGTTGAATAGTACTCCCTCCGCCAAAATATAAGGCGCCTAAGGATTAGTCAAAAGTCAACATTTTTTATGTTTGACCATGATTATACACAAAAGTATAAAAATTTAGAATACTAAATTAATATCAATAGATTCACCATAAAGTATATTTTTTAATATGTCCATTCAATATTGTAGATGTTGATATTTTTTCTAAATATTTGGTCAAAGTTAGTAAGGTTTGTCTTTTGACCAATCCTTAGACGCCTTATATTTTGGGACGGAGCGAGGGAGTACAGACCTAGAGCAAACTCCACGATGTTCTAGAACCATCATGTCACCACCCCCAAAATGCATAAATTAAGTCTATTAATAATAACTATCTACACATATTGAGAATACAAACTACTATGCTTTGAAATTTTGGGGTTGGTGACATGATGGTTCTAGAACATGGTAGAGTTTGCTCTAGGTACTATTCAACACGAATCCAGCTGCTCTGAACCATTGGACCTAACAGCCCAACGGTCAAGATTAGTGATATATATGGATCCAATTCAAAACTGCTCCATTATAATAGTAGATATAGATAAAAATCACACCTTAATAAGGCTACTATGTGGCATCTTCTAAGGTTCACCTTATACATAGTGGAAACTATAAAGTATCTTTAAGCCTAAGATGCACCTCAAGCTTGTGTGTTAACCATAGAGAATAGAAAATTCATTTCCCCTCTCTCCTTATTTCATGTGATCGTTTTCAAAAGGGGTTCAAAATTTTCAAGAGGCAAAATCTTAGTAGCTAGAAGTTGAACAGTCTCAACTGATATATTAATTGAACGCTCGATGGGTACCCCCAAAAGCTTTTTACATAAAAATTTCAAACCAAGCTACAATTTATTGCTTGTAGTTCAAATTTGACCTTTTATTTTGATACATCGACATAAAGCCATTCAACAAGTGGACGGGGTCAGCTAGGAACCTCGAAAACTCATAAAACATGGGAATCATAAGTAAAACACATTGGTCCACCTAGCTAATATGTCTAGAATATTGGCTTATGGCATTGAGATCCATATTCTTCGAACTTTCTTTACGAAAAAGAATCATCTCGTCATCACTCAGAAAACTGAGAATTTTCTTTCCTGGTTGTTGGAAACTCACACCGACGACATTGTTTACTACAAGAATATGCACACATCTACCTCCGAAAAGACAATTAATTCAAGAGCAATCTATCACACTTACTTGTAGCTAAAGTTTGACTTAATTTCGTTAAATTGGCAATAAGTCACCGAAGTGCACGAAGTTAGCAAGGAATCCTAGTACTAAAAACTTGGGTATTATGTATAAGAAACTGTGGTCCAGTTTGTGTGATAATTGGGGCGTTTGCATTTTCTTTTAACCTTGGTAGGTCTCGTAGGAGCGAGGTGCTTGAGAGTTAACACGGTCGATGGAAGTACGTACAAGTTACAGCAAGGACCTCATAAAGAATGAAAATTGCATCCAAGTCCATGCATGCATTTAGCACAAGGACCCTGAAACTAAGCAATGAATTACTGTGTTTTGAGGTTTGCACATACAAGCGTTCATCGTGCTAAAGACTATCAGCAGAATCTTGCTAGATGCTAAGAATCGAAAACAAGATCCAATAGTTAGCAATGTTTGGATTTTCCAGTCTTGATCCAACTGTTAATGTTCAAAGTTAATCTCTACACTATATGTAGTGGTATGGTATTGTAAGAGATAAGAGACAAGATAAAGATAAGATAAGAAGTACTGCGAATGGCCGATCTAAAGGTAGGTCTCGTAAGAGCGAGGTGCTTGAGAGTTAACACGGTCGGTGGAAGTACATGTTACATTAAGGACCTCATAAAAATGAAAATTGCATCCAACAAGTCCG
Organism: Avena sativa; assembly: GCA_916181665.1. NCBI lineage: Eukaryota > Viridiplantae > Streptophyta > Magnoliopsida > Poales > Poaceae > Avena > Avena sativa. The sequence goes on along the minus strand of OV702291.1, from coordinate 462,739,704 downwards.
TGCATTTAGCACAATGACCCTTAAACCGAGTAATGAAGTACTGTGTGTTTTGAGGTTTGTGCATATTAGTGTTCATCATGCTAAAGACTATCAGTAGAATCTTTCTAGATGCTAAGAATGGAAAAGAAGATCCAACAATTAGCAATGTTTGGATTTGCTAGTCTTGATCCAACGATCAATGTTCAAATAAGTTAATCCCTACACTATGTAGTGGTGGTATGCATGGTATTGTAAGAGATAAGAGACAAGATAAAGATAAGATAAGAAGTACTGCGAATGGCTGATCTAATGGTAGGTCTCGTAGGAGCGATGTGCTTTGAGAGTTAACACGATGGGTAGAATTACAATTTACATCAAGGACGTCATAAAAAATGAAAATTGCATCCAATTTAGCACAAGGACGACCCTGAAACTAAGCAATGAAGTGTGTGTTTTGAGCTAGAGGTTTACGTATACTAGCGGTCATCGTGCTAAAGACTATTAGTAGAATCTTTCTAGATGCTAAGAATGGAAAAGAAGATCCAATAGTTAGCAATGTTTGGATTTGCCAGTCTTGATCCAACGGTCAATGTTCAAAGTTAATCCGTACACTATATGTAGTGCGTGGTATGGTACGGTATTGTAAGAGATAAGACTAGATAAAGATATGATAATAAGAAGTACTACGAATGGTCGATCTAATGGTTTGTCTAGTAGGTGCGATGTGCTTGAGAGTGAACAAGGTTGGTGGAAGTACAAGTTACATATCAAGGACCTCATAAAAAATGAAAATTGCATCCAAGTCCATGAATTTAGCACAAGGACCCTAAAACTGAGCAACAAAGTGTGTGTTTTGAGGTTTGCGCATACTAGCATTCATCATTCTCATGAAGACTATTAGTAGAACCTTTTTAGATGCTCGGAATGGAAAAGAAGATCCAACATTTTGCAAAATTTTTGGATTTGCGAGTCTTGATCCAACTTGTCGTCAAAACTCTCATTGGATGGTTTCTCATATATTAATTGTGACCCCCGATGGGTACCTCCAAAAGCATTTTCGTAGAACTTTCACAATAAACTAAAATTTACTTATACTAGTTCAAAATCTGACCTATTTTTGATAAATTGACATAAAGTCATTCAAGTGGGTGGAGTTAGGTAGGCAGTTTTGAATTGCATCCATAACACCAATCGTGACCGTTGGGTTGTTAGATCCAATGGTTCAGAGTAGTTGGATTCGTGTTGAACAGTATCTAGAGCAAACTCCACCATGTTATAGATAGTTATTATTAATATACTTAATGTATGCCTTTCTCTCTAACAAGACTATTGGTTAATAACAACTTAATGTTCGTTAAATCACATTTCATACATACGAGTGTGGCATGTGCCTATGTGTGTATGTGTGTGCGTGAAAACTTTGGCTTGTGACATTTATTCAGATCAATATTCTTCGGACTTCCTTTACGGGAGAGAATGATCATGACATCACTCGGAAAATTGAGAATGTCCTTTCCTAGTAGTTGGAAACTCACACCTATTGGGTCCGCAACATAGAAACCAAAAAAATTCCTACGGTGTGAACTACACGCCAAGATCTATCTACTAGGTACAAAGAAACGGGTGGACATACATCCAACGAGAACTTACCCTCGAAGACAACGAGTTTTGTTAACGAGTAGGAACTCGTGGTTGATGTAGTCGTACACTTGCCAATCTCAAGATCATGAGGAAGTCCGAGCGCCGCAACTTAGCAGCGCATCCGTACTCGCACACATGTTCAAGCCACCAGACAACCTCCACCTCCTCGCTCTAGCGATCCAGCGGAAGCAGCAACTCCTTCCAGACGAAATGCCACCGGGAACATGTATCTTGCTAATCCGAGACCATGGGGGAATAATTCTAGAGGGGGAGAGAGATCCTTCACAAGGAGGTGTGAGGATGAATGAGGGAATGGGTGGCCTTTTATAGGAGGAGGGGGTGCCCCTCCTCTCCATGGCCGGTGCATGGGGGGTGACCCCTCACCTCCCCCATTCATGTGGTGGTAACCCCTCCACATTAAAATGCCTCTTCACATTCCCTTTTAAAGTCTCCACTTTAAATGCATTAAAATTCTCCAAGTTTAATGCTCTCTCATTTAATAAAACTGTTTTATTAAGTTTATTCAGAATTTTGGTAATTACTTTAATTAACAAACATTCACATATATCCCCTTGCAATATTTCAATATCACATGCAGAACCACTTTCTGCAATTTCACCAGAAACAATTTCCGGTTTCTATTGAAATAATTCATGCGCTTTGCAATTCTTTCGTCTGAAACATATGTGCTCCAAAATGGTGTCCGGTAACTCTTAAGTGTGTCACCCTACGGGTTCGCGAATAATGCAGACATGATCGAGACCCTTCTCCGATCAATAATCAGCAGCGGGACCTGGAGATCCGTACTGACTCCTACACATTCAACGATGAATTCTATGATCGTGAGAACCTTTAACGCTTGTAACTAAATCCCTTTGTCTCGCGATATATTACATGTCCGAGATTCGATCATCGGTATCTCCATACCTAGTTTGATCTCGTTACCGACATGCACTCTTTTCTCGTTCCCGTGATATAACATTCTAGTGATCACATCACTTGCTTGCAAGTTATCTCAATGTGATATCACCGAGAGGGCCTAGAGTATATCTATCTGTCATCGGGATTGACAAATTCCACTCTTGATCCATGAGCCTCAACATAACACCTTCATAGTACTGAACCCATCTTTATAGTCACCCTGTTACGGTGTGACGTTTGATGTTATCAAGATACTCTTCCGGTGTTAGCAATTAACATGATCTCATGGTCTAAGGATAAATATTACTTCGTATGATGTTATAGAAATATAAACATAATGACTTGATCGTAATGCCGTACTTCGGATGAATGTTCATCACATCATTCCACCAATGGTGTGACCTTGTTATTAACAACATCCAATGTCCATGATCAGGAAACCTTGATCATCTTGTTAATCAACAAGATAGTCTATAAGAGAGGCATAACTAGGAACCCTTTTTGTTTATTAAACACACATGTATTGACGTTTCTGATCAATACAATTATAGCATGCAAAATAAACATCTATCATATATAAGGAATACATAATAACAACTTTATTATTGCCTCTCAGGGCATATTTCCTTCAGTCTCCCACTTGCACTAGAAACAATAATCTAGTTCACATAGTGATAAATCTAATACCCATGGAGTTCTGGTGTTGATCATGTTTTGCCCTAGGGAGAACTTTAGTCAACGGATCTGCTACATTTAGGTCCATGTGTACTTTACAAATCTTTATATCTCCATCCTTGACATGCTCGCGGATGGAGTGAAACCGGCGCTTAATATGCTTGGAATTCTTGTGAGACCTCGGTTCCTTTGTGTTGGCTATGGCTCCATTGTTGTCACAATAGATCACCATTGGGTCCAATGCACTAGGAACCACACCTAGTTCCGTAATGAACTCTTTCATCCAAACCGCTTCCTGCGCCGCTTCTGAAGCACCAACATATTCCGCCTCCGTCGTTGATCCAGCCACCACAGGTTGTTTGGAACTCCTCCAACTAACTACAGCTCCGCTCAAGAGAAATACGTATCCGAATTGAGACTTAGAGTCATCCAGATCGGTGTCAAAGCTAGCATCGACATAACACTTAGCGACTAGCTCTTCTTCACCTCCGTATATAAGAAACATATCCCTAGTTCTTCTCAAGGACTTGAGGATGTTCTTTACCGCTATCCAGTGTTCCGAACCTGGATCAGATTGGTACCTACTAGTCAAACTAATAGCATGTGCCACATCCGGTCTTGTACATAGCATGTCATACATAATAGAGCCTATGGACGAGGCATAAGGGATCTTATCCATCATCTCTCTTTCTTCTGCCGTAGCCGGACTTTGAGTCTTACTCAATGTCTTGCCTTGCAACATAGGTAAGAACCCCTTCTTACTTTCGTCCATATTAAACTTCTTTAATATCTTATCAAGGTATGTACTCTGCGATAGCCCAATTAGGCGCCTTGATCTATCTCTATAGATTTTAATGCCTAATATATATGACGCTTCACCAAGGTCTTTCATCAAAAATTTGTTGTTTGGATAACTTTTAACACTGTTTAAAAGATCTATATCATTTCCAATCAATAATATGTCATCCACATATAATATCATAAATGCCATATTGCTCCCACTCACTTTCTTGTAAATATAAGCCTCTCCATAAGTTTGGACAAATCCAAACTCTTTGATCACCTCATCAAAGCGGAGATTCCAACTCCGGGATGCTTGCTTCAGTCCATAGATGGATCGCTGAAGTTTGCATACCTTATTAGCATCCTTAGGATCAAAAAACCCTTAGGTTGTATCATATACAACTCTTCTTCAATATTACCATTGAGGAACGTAGTTTTGACATCCATCTGCCATATTTCATAATCGAAATATGCAGCAATTTCTAACATAATCCTAACTGACTTAAGCATCGCTACGGGAGAGAATGTCTCATCGTAGTCAACTCCTTGAATTTGTCGAAACCCCTTTGCGACAAGTCGAGCCTTATAGACAGTCACATTACCATCAGCATCAGTTTTTCTTTTGAAAATCCATTTATTCTCAACGGCCTTTCGATCGTGAGGTAAGTCCACCAAGGTCCAAACTTGGTTCTCGTACATGGATTCCATCTCGGATTTCATGGCCTCTAGCCATTTGTTGGAATTCGGGCTCATCATCGCTTCTTCATACGTCGCAGGGTCATCCATTTCATCAACCATGAAATTCACAACAGGATTGCCGTACAGTTCAGGAGCTACACGTGTCCTGCTTGACCTGCGAGGTTCGGTAGTTTCCTCTTTCGGAGTTTCATGATCAATATCATTAGCTCTCTCTTCATTAGGTGAAGTCAACTCCGAAACAACTTTTGGTGCTGCGCCACTCGCCATTTCATGAAGAGAAGGTTAAAAAAACCTCTTCGAGTTCTACCTTCCGACTACTCACACCTTTCGCGAGAAACTCCTTCTCAAGAAAGGATCCATTCTTGGCAACAAAAACCTTGCCCTCGGATCTGTGATAGAAGGTATACCCAATTGTTTCCTTAGGGTATCATATGAAGACGCATTTTTCCGCTTTGGGTTTGAGTTTATCCGGTTGAAGTTTCTTCACATAAACATCGCATCCCCAAACTTTAAGAAATGACAGCTTAGGTTTGTTTCCAAACCATAATTCATACGGTGTCGTTTCAACGGATTTAGATGGTGCCCGATTTAAAGTGAGTGCAGCTGTTTCCAGTGCATAACCCCAAAATGACAGTGGCAAGTCAGTCAGAGACATCATAGATCGAACCATATCCAATAAGGTACGATTACGACGTTTCGACACACCATTACGTTGTGGTGTTCCGGCAGGCGTGAGTTGTGAAACTATTCCACACTCTTTAATGTGTGTGCTAAACTCGTAACTTAGATACTCTCCTCCATGGTCAGACCGTAGAAATTTGATCTTTCTATTACGATGATTTTCCACTTCATTCTGAAATTCCTTGAACTTTTCAAAAGTTTCAGACTTGTGTTTCATCAAATAGATATACCCGTATCTACTCAAATCATCCGTGAAAGTAACAAAATAACGATATCCACCTCGCGCCGACACACTCATTGGTCCACACACATCAGTATGTATGATTTCCAATAGATCTGTCGCCCATTCCATTGAACCGGAAAACAGCGTTCTAGTCATCTTACCCATAAGGCATAACTCACATGTATCAAATGATTCAAAATCAAGTGATTCCAAAAGTCCATCAGAATGGAGTTTCTTCATGCGTTTAACGCCAATATGACCTAGATGGCAGTGCCACATATATGCAGATATATCATCATCAAGTTTAATCTTTTTAGCATTAACATTATGAATGTGCGTAATATTACTATCGAGATCCATCAGAAATAAACCATTCAACACAGGTGCATGACCATAAAAGATATTATCCATATAAATCAAACAACCATTGTTTTCAGATTTAAACGAGTAACCACTTTGCATCAAACACGATCCGGATACAATGTTCATGCTAAGTGCAGGCACCAAATAACAATTATTTAGGTTTATGACTAATCCCGATGGCATATGGAGAGGTAGCGTTCCGACGGCGATCACATCAACTCTTGATCCATTGCCGACCCGCATTGTGACCTCATCCCTTGCTAATTGTCGCTTGTTCCGCAGCCCCTAAATCGAGTTACATATATTAGCAACCGACCCCGTATCAAATACCCAGGTGCTACTGCGAGTACTAGTCAAGTACACATCAATAACATGTATATCACATATACCTTTGTTTGCCTTGTCGGACTTCTTGTCCACTAAATACTTGGGGCAGTTGCGCTTCCAATGGCTAGTCCCCTTGCAATAGTAGCACTCAGTATCGGACTTAGGGCCATCTCGGGGTTTCTTTTCAGGCGCGGCAACCGATTTGCCACCCTTCTTTCCCTTGTGCTCGACTTTCTTGTCCTTCTTGAAACCAGTGGTCCTATTTATCATCAACACTTGATGTTCTTTCCTAATCTCCACTTCTGCAGTCTTAAGCATGGACAGAAGCTCGGGAAGAGTCTTCTTCATGCCCTGTATAATATAGTTCGTCATGAAGCTCTTGTAGCTAGGTGGCAGAGATTGGAGAACACGATGTATGCCTAAGTCATTGGGAATCATTATTCCCAAGGACACAAGCTTATCGGCGTACCCAGACATTTTGAGTACATGCTCACTAACGGAGCTGTTTTCCTCCATTTTGCAGTTGAAGAACTTTTCAGAAGCATTATAACTCTTTATGGCAGCATGGGTATCGAAAATAATTTTCAATTCTCCCATGGTATCAAAGGCATTGCCATTTTCGAAACGCTTTCGAAGTTCTGGCTCTAGCCCAAACAGTATGCCGCAACGAACTAAGTTGTGGTCCTCCTGACGAGTCACATAGACATTCTTTTCCTCGTCAGGGGCATCAGGAGCTGGTGGAGGGCCTAGCGGCGCATCTAGCACATATTGCTTTTGTGCAGCAGTGAGGAGAATCCTCAAATTCATAGCCCAGTTGGTGAAGTTGCTACCATTCGCAGCAAGTTTCTCTTTCTCCATGAACACATTGAAATTAAAAGCAGGTGGTGCCATCTACAACAGAATTTGTAAAGTTTATTTAGACTAAGTTTATGATAGATTGAGTTCAACTAATCCAAATTACTAATGAACTCCCACTCAAAAACGACATCCCTCGTGTCTTTTTGGTGATTACATGAACCAAATCCACTACACCAAGTCTGATCATCACGTGAGTCGGTGTAGCTTCAAAGGCAAGCATCTATATAGGCATCATATCAACCATATGACTCATGCTTAACCTTTCGGTCTATGTTCTGAGGCCATGTCTGTACATGCTAGGCTCGCCAAGTAAGAACCTTAGTACTCGCGTGTGTAAAACTGTCTTACACCCGTTGTATGAAAGCGTAGAGTCGATGTAGCACCCCGGTAAAACCACTACTAGAAAATAGCGTGTTGTATTATTTTTGTGCATCATCATGCATATTTTGTTCGAAATTTTGACCGTAAACTATTTTGCTAAAACAAAAGCTATTTTTGTGTTACTAAAATATCCCCATGGTTTTATTAAATCCGTTTCCATTTTCTTATTTTCAAACTAAAACAAAATAATATTTTTGGTCTGTTATATGACCGCAAATGATTTTCTTATTTGACTAAAAATAAAATTAGGCTAAAGGTCCGTCTAAAGTTTTAGCCCAAAACTAGCCCCATCTAATCTACTTTGGACTACATATATAATCCAGTCTATCCCTTTTCTAAACCCTTGTTCCCAAATCTGAGATCCAAATCTATCCCAAAATTTCCCCACCTTCTTCCAAAATTCCACCGCTAGCGAGTTCCTCCTTTTCCCTGATCTGGATCCCAGTCTATCGCATGATACATCTTCAAAGCATTACCTCATCACATTCATGTCCAATTCCTTGTCGATATGTAGCCTGGTGCTATTATTTTCATGCTTGGTTTATGTGCATCGCAGCAGCATAGCAGCTGCCTCAAATTGTTGGGCCGGTCGACAGCTCTTGATATCTCCGCCCATCAACGCCGATCTGCTCCTCACGCCACCTACCACACAGCCAGATCGCCAACAGCTCCCCTTGCTCGCGTGAGTGCCTGAGTGGCCTCCTCCATCGATTTCGTTTCTCTGCTTATGAGCCGCGCCAATCTACTGACGCCAGGAGCCTCCATAACCACGCACCTAATCCTCCACCACAGCTACAGTGTCTGCCACACATCGCTAGCACTCTGGGATGCTCCTGTTAATTCGATGCAGCCTCAGATCCTGATGCCTGGGCATGCCCACGACCAACCAGCGCGGCCAACCGCATGCGCGAGTCCCCTTTCCACCTTGTCCTGGCTTGGGCCTGCGCCATATCTTCCCTGGCCGCCATGGCCGTAAGAGCCCCATGCGTGTGCATCACCTGCGGCCGACTCGCCTGTTCCCGAGCCGAACGGCGGCCTGCAGCATCGGACACCACTTCGCAGGAAGTACTCCAGTCTAGCCGGACTTTCTCTTGTCCACCTAATTGCAGCAGCAACAGCGCAACACCCCAGTGTCACGCCATTTTCTTTCGGCAGCGTGCCACTCTCTCCTGCTACCGATGGACTGCAATCGTATCCTATAGCAAGTCAATTACGTCTCTGAAGTCTCTGTTCTCCTTCAGTGACATCCATGTCGTGGTCCTCTTGACCGAAAGGTGTTCGACTAAATACCTATAAGGGCTTCGGTTCCAGATTCTACTACTTCAACATGGTTGATCTGCAATTGTTCCGTGAATCTCCCTTTTGGTGAGATTGGCACCACTTTAACACACCGTTCAATGCCGCCACCCCTTTCGACAAGGTCTTCTTTTGGCGTCCGCTTCTTCCACCTACTTCCGCAACTTTGACTACTTCCGGCACTCCAAGTTCAGCTTGGAGCTTGTTTTATCCGCCTCTTCGATTCAACTTGTGAGGCCTAACCCTTACCCTATTTTTATAAATGACATATAACTTGTTGCATATTAAATCATTCATATTCGCATACATATTGTGGTTGTTTGGGGGGTATTTAGATGATTCACCTAAATTAAATATGGAGGCTATATGTAGCCGATTCTAGTCTTATATTGGCCCCATTTAAATTTATGTAGAGAACCGATGCCATGTTTTGCATTGTTAATACAACATTTAAATTGCGGGTAGCTTAAACAACTTGAACCTTATAATTAAATGTCGGGACCCCGGTTCCGCTTAATATTGCCTAATTGTACCGCATATTTGCCATGCCATGCATCATATCATTAACATGCTGGATCTTCTGTCGTAGTATTAAATAGTGCATTCATTGTTTCTTTTAGTGCTTTGGTTCTTCGCGGATTAGGCCGTTGAGTTGATGCGAGTATCGGCAAGTCCTTCGGATATCTATCTCCGGCTATCTTTCCAGGCGAGCATTCTCCCCCTTTCTACCTATTTTGCATTTATAGTCTTTATTGGCTCCTGTTGATCTATTGTTATCCGTGTCGCGATGCTTTAGTGTTCCGTACAAGATATATTCCGTGCAGCCTTTATATTGCCTTGGACACCTCCTATTACCTGCTGTTTGGTAGATAGATGGCCTTGCGAGTCGTAGTCGCTTGCTCAGGTGCGGTCCCGTGTTGTGAAGTACCACATAGTTGTTGGAATGTTGTCATATGCTTTTCGGTGGAGAGGATCATGACTTTAAATACAACTATTAAACTGTTAGGATAACTAATGAAAGAGGCACCGGTGGGCAATATATGCTATTTGTTTTTCATGTCCACTTGTGTCCCGTAGGCCCCGAGTACTTGATACATGTTCCTTGACTATCGCACTATCTACATATGGGACCATGAATCCCCTTAGCCAGAGCTTGATTCATTTCTTATTTCTTGGGGCCACAAACTAGTTTGGGACTTTATTACTATCATGTACGTATGCCTTGCTTTACTGCTTTATTTACGATTGTGCGTGGAGCACCTGTACTGTTTTGGAACGTGGAATGTTTTCGCGGTATCGACAAGCTCAGTCACACTTTCGGGTTCCTAGTCATTTACAACCATTGTCACAAACCCTAGGTCCGTCTCGAAGCCGGCCAACTTCGTTGCGGGTAGCTTAGTAGGGTGGCCCCCTGAAATATTTTATGAATCCTGTGATTGCTTTGTCGTGAAAGCCTCGTTGGGTTTTGATTTGGTTTTTCCGAGGTTGATCGTGTGTGTGTTGCTATTTGTGCACCCCTGTAGAGTAAATCTTTCTGAAAGCCATGTCCGCGGTTATGGACGACTTGGAGCACAGTATCTCGATCATAGACAAGCATAACTAAAGTGGTGCTATAAATTTGACTTAATATGTGACTAGTAATAAGCTTCACTACAATGGAATGGATAATAAAAGTGCCAACAACTGGTGGAACTAGGTGTATCGTGTCATGTTATACCTGCCTAGTAAGTAACGCAACTCCAATAGAATGAAATAAAAGTGCCAACAACTGCTGGGTTTGAGATGTCACATGCTAATTGTATCTGACTAGTAAGTACCGCAACTACAACTGAATGGTTAACTAAAACTGCCCACTACTTATGCTATCAGGATGACTCATGCAATCTATATCTGACTAGTAAGTGCTGCAACTATAATAGAATAAATAAAACTGCCAACTATGTGAGTTCCTTAGTTTGACTTCCTCATTTGGTCTCGAGGGGGAATATCAGGATGGGTATGATTGGTGTTAGTATCAGGTTGGTCCCGAATAGGTCTTTCTTACCCCTCTCTAATTGTCGATAGTGGTTTCGAGTCTCTATAGGTTGTTTAGTGCATGCTTCGCTGCTGCTTTAGTCCACCATACCTATGTAGGCGAGAGCCGCCGAATTCTAGCCTCGCCGTGTACTGGCCTCAGTACTGACGCTCCTCTTTTTCCTTTTCCCTTTGTCGGCACCCCTTTTGTTTTAGCAGGTTTGAGATCGACGTCGTTAGCAGGTTTACCCTTCCGGCTTGGCCTGGGCAGGGTTATGGACGCCATTGGTTATTCTTCAGGGCTCTTAGCCCCATTTGCTTCTTATCCGTACTCGGATGCTGTATCGTTTTCAAGGTGATTTGGATCTTTGTACCGTATATCTATATTCTTAACTCATGGAGTTGTTGTTGTATATATTTGTTCTGTGGGTTCCATCGTGGACTATTGTGTAATGATATTACTTCGTTTTCCACCCGCACGCAAGTGTCTGGTGGGCGTCCTTGAATCGTTTCTATGCGGGTTTGGCGAGAAGCGCTAAAACTTGCATAGGGACGATTCGAGGGTGTTATAGTCGAGTACACCCGATCATCACGTGATGTCTCGAAACACGATCCATAGAACGGTGCATACTCAAGGAAGAACACATTTTATCTTGATATCTAAATGAGGGATCATCTTACAATGCTACCAAAAGCGCCAAAATAGCAGTATAAGATGCTAACATCTAATGTGTAAAGTGAGATGATATGGTCCATGCATTTGATCTCTATCATTTGCATCGTGGTATGATCTCTATCATTCCTTTGTGTGTAAGGTCAAGGTCTATGGAACTTACACGTTGAATGTGTTGTAAGAGTATCTATCATATATCTACTTACAACAATACCATATCAATACACTAGCCCAACAACGATCTAAACTAGACGCCTCTAATTTATCAATTGCAAGTTTTACGTGGCTTAGGGCTTTCGGAGATAGAACCGTTCTCACCTACGAACAAGAACCACAACTAGGATAACTAAGTTATTAGCAACTCGTTGTAAATCAGATATTGACTATAGTAGGAGAGACAGACACCCGCCAGCCACTTATGCAAAACAAGTTGCATGTCAGTCGTGGAACCAGTCTTATGTACGATGACATGTAAGGTTGGTCCGGGCCGCTTCATCCCACTATCCCACCAATATCCAAAATACATAGAAGATGCAATAACATGATCATCATCGCCCACATATAAACATATGTGTACTACCCGTGCAAAGCACCTACGCATAGATCTGGCTCTAATACCACTGTTGGGTCCGTAGCATAGAAAACAAAAAAATTCCTACGGTGTGAACTACATGCCAAGATCTATCTACTAGGTACAAAGTAACGGGTGGACATACATCCAACAAGAACTTACCCTCGAAGACAAGGAGTTTTGTTAACGAGTAGGAACTTGTGGTTGATGTAGTCGCACACTTGCCGATCTCAAGATCGTGAGGAAGTCCGAGCGCCGCAACTTAGCAGCGCATCCGTACTCGCACACACGTTCAAGCCACCGAAAAACCTCCACCTCCTCGCTCCAGCGATCCAGCGGAAGAAGCAACTCCTTCCAGACGAACTGCCACCGGGAACATGTATCTCGCTAATCCGAGACCATGGGGGAATAATTCTAGAGAGGGAGAGAGATCCTTCACAAGGAGGTGTGAGGATGAAGGAGGGAATGGGTGGCCTTTTATAGGAGGAGGGGGGTGCCCCTCCTCTCCATGGCCGGCGCATGGGGGGTGACCCCTCACCTCCCCCATTCATGTGGTGGTAACCCCTCCACATTAAAATGCCTCTTCACATTCCCTTTTAAAGTCTCCACTTTAAATGCATTAAAATTCTCCAAGTTTAATGCTCTCTCATTTAATAAAACTCTTTTATTAAATTTATTCAGAATTTTGTTAATTACTTTAATTAACAAACATTCACATATAGCCCCTTGCAATATTTCAATATCACATGCAGAACCACTTTCTGCAATTTCACCCGAAACAATTTCCGGTTTCTATTGAAACAATTCCTGTGCTTTGCAATTCTTTCGTCTAAAACATATGTGCTCCAAAATGGTGTCCGGTAATTCTTAAGTGTGTCACCCTACGGTTCACGAATAATGCAGACATGATCGAGACCCTTCTCCGATCAATAATCAGCAGCGGGACCTGGAGATCCGTACTGACTCCTACACATTCAATGATGACTTCTGTGATCGTGAGAACCTTTAACGCTTGTAACTAAATCCCTTTGTCTCGCGATATATTACATGTACGAGATTCGATCATCGGTATCTCCGTACCTAGTTTGATCTCGTTACGGACATGCACTCTTTTCTCGTTCCCGTGATATAACATTCTAGTGATCACATCACTTGCTTGCAAGCTATCTCAATGTGATATCACCGAGAGGGCCCAGAGTATATCTATCCGTCATCGGGATTGACAAATTCTACTCTTGATCCATGAGCCTCAACATAACACCTTCGTAGTACTGAATCCATCTTTATAGTCACCCTGTTACGGTGTGACGTTTGATGTTATCAAGATACTCTTCCGGTGTTAGCAATTAACATGATCTCATGGTCTAAGGATAAAGATTACTTCCTATGATGTTATAGCAATATAAACATAATGACTTGATCGTAATGCTATACTTCGGATGAATGTTCATCACATCATTCCACCAATGGTGTGACCTTGTTATTAACAACATCCAATGTCCATGATCAGGAAACCTTGATCATCTTGTTAATCAACAAGCTAGTCTATAAGAGAGGCATAACTAGGAACCCTTTTTGTTTATTAAACACACATGTATTGATGTTTCCGATCAATACAGTTATAGCATGCAAAATAAACATCTATCATATATAAGGAATACATAATAACAACTTTATTATTGCCTCTCAGGGCATATTTCCTTCAACGCCGACGATATTGTTTACTACAAGAAGATGCACCCATCTACCTCTGAAAAGCCATTTAATTCAAGAGCAGTCTATCATGCTTACTTGTAGCTCAAGTCTAACTTAATTTCATTCAATTGATGCAAAATCTTAGCAAGAAGTTGAATCGTACCTATATATCATCAAAACTCTTGGTGGTTTCCCATATATTAATTGACCCCTCCCCCCGATATATATGGGTACCTCCAAGAGAGATCTTTCATCAAACTTTCAAAGCAACCTACAATTTACTTGTGGCAGTTCAATTTGTCCCTAATAATTTCGATAAATCGGCATAAAATCAATCATTTGGACGAAGTTAGCTAGGAAGTTTGAGAACTCATAAAACATGGGAAATCGTAAGTACAACATGCTGGTCCACAATATATGTCTGAAAACCTTGCCTCGTGTGTCATTCAGATCCATATTCTTCAGACTTGCTTTACGGGAAAGAACAATCTTGTCATCACACTCGGAAACTCATATTGATAGTAGGAAACTCATATTGATGGAATTGTTTACTACAACAAGATGCACCTATAGACCTCCAAAAAGACATTTAATTCAAGAGCAATCTACATCGCGCTTATTTGTAGCTCAAGTTTGACCTAATTTCGTTAAATTGTCAAGATGCAAAATCTATCTTAGCAAGAAGTTAAACCTATTTTCAAAACTCTTGGTGTTTTGTGATATATTAATTGACCCCTCGATGGGTAGCTCCAAAAGCTTTTTCGAAAAACTTTCAAAGCAACCTACAATTTTCTTAGACACGAGGCTAGTAAATTTCTAAGCTACATATAGTAAGGGCGTGTGTAGTGTCTAGAAGTAGCTATGAAAACTACTTTTGGTCCAGCGTTTAGAACTGAAGTGGGTCCACACAACCATGATAAAAAGAAAAACATACTATTATCCACTTAATAGTGGGCCCTCCTAATTAATTCTCTTAGACATAAGTCTAGCACTAGAATCACCTTGAATAATCTTTTTGTTAGCACTACCCACTCCACCATTAAGATATATGCTTAAGACTTGGCACCGTGCTTGCTTTGATGTCTGGGCCCAATGGGCTCACTATCATGGGGCTCCATTGTTATTATTGGTCTAGTTATATCCTATAGCAGCCAACGAATGTTAGCTCTGACTCCTCTAGCTCTTCCTTCTCGATGAAGCCTCGACCAAAAACAACAGAAAACAGGCAACTGGCACTGTGGCATCTTGTTAATAGGTTAATCTAGGAAAGTGTATAAAAAGTACTACAAAGTTGGAACAAAACATAAGAAAGTAGATAAAACCAAGAATGGAACATCAAAAAATATGGATATGTTAGCAATGTATAAACATCCCCAAGCTTCACTCCTGCTCGTCCTCGAGTAGGTAAGTGACAGAAAGAAAGAATAATTTTTGAGGTGACATGCACCATCATAAACTTGATCAAAGTATTTGTAAAACATTGATAGCTGGGATCATGGTACTTCGATCACAACATGAAAGACAAATTTCTAGCAAATAAGGCAAAGAAACTATGTTGCAACATGAAAAGGCATAAACAAAAGATTCATGAATAACAATGCTTGCAAGACGTTTGTTTGTTTCACATAAAGAAAACATAGCATAGCGGCATTCAGCTTGTCCCTCATAGAGTAGCAAACATAAATGCATAGGACACCTTCAAAGTTCATAAGAGTGACTAGATACAAATAGTTTAAAACAAGCAATATCAAAGCTATGCATCAATCAACAAGTCTTGGGACAATGCACATAGAACTAAGAATGGCCACTATGCTCTCTCAATAGGTGCATAAAGATAGAAGGTGGAGACTCAATATAAAAGTAAAAGAAATGCCTTCATAGAAGGAAGTAGGGATTCAAGTTTCATAAAGAGCTTCCAAAAATTATGGTACTTATTAGCTTTCAGCTCTCATTGCCCCTATCATAAGCATCTTGAAGGTGATTAACGTTAAAGTGACACAACTAAGAGGATACGCTTGACAAGTTATAAGCCGAAATCTCATGCCCCTTACTTACGAAGGCCGAACCTCATGCTACTCAATTGTAGTCACAAGTAAGCTCTTATCATTGTAAGTACATATGTATCATAGAGAACCGCCAACGGGGTACCCCTTTCACATGATACAGGAGCTATCCCATAATCAAAATGACAAGGCAAGCAAACAATGAGCATCTCACCGATCTTTTTATTTGCTATTTGCATAGGTTTTTATTGAGGATGCTTCATAGAGTGCTCATTATGGTTATGCTACAAGTTTACACCATGATTAGGCATGGCTTAGGCTAGCGTCCCAGGCGTTTCTCTAACACATATACAAACTCCATGATCTTACAAGTTCCCCTTTTATTTCACACCGCCGGGATCCATAAGCAAAAGAACATGATATCAACGGGGTACAAAGTACAAGTGCAATGTTGAAAACGTTCCCCATGATACATGGTTCTGCTAACTTCAACTTATAAAGCACAAGCATATACGCAACAAAGATGGACGCAATGGTTCAAGTTTATTAAATGCAAGAAAGTAAAGTGTGCCATCAAGTTTGTGAGAGCTTTAATCACTAGTTTTCTCATAACAAGTTTAATTCGGAAGGTAGATAAAAACATGAATATACTTGGAATAGAAAATGCTAATAGGTAGGTATGGTGGACTCTTTGGAATAACTTGGTTTTAGGAGTTTGATGCATGAGTGGAACTTATACTTGGTTATGGAGGCTAGCAAAAGACTGGGAGCGACCACCTAAGAGAGAAATAATGGCCATAATCATGCAAAGCGACAAAACATAATTAATCAAAGCATAGAGTGATATTACAAGTCGAAAACTAAAGGATCATAAAGGCTATGGTGACTTGGGATAGTCATAACATGGTGTGAGCATGCACCAAGTCAACCCAAATAAAGCATCAAAGGAGAATACCACAATACTATGCTAAAACAACGCATGATTCTTGCAAGGTACATTAAGCAATCTCAATTGTTTATAACATGTCATGCTACAGCAAAGATCACTAAGCATAAAGCCAAAACAATATCAAGTATGGTATGACAAAGCATAGGCCACAGTAAAAAACAAGCTCCTTTTACCACTTAAGCATGAACTTTTCCTACTCTTTTCCAATCCAAACCAAAATATTTGAAAATCAATGTATGAAAGAGGGGTCCAACCAATTTATTCAGCAAACTAAGAAAACCAAGCAAACAAAAAACCAAAAACTAAAACAAAGACGCTCCAAGAACAACACAACTGTGCATGAAACAATAAAAATGAAGTGTTTGGAAGAAACCTGAGATTTTTATTGATGAAGAAGGGGATGCCTTGGGCATCCCCAAGCTTTGACGCTTATACTTCTTGGATATTTCTTGGGGTGACACGCATGGCATCCCCAAAGCTTTAGTCCATTCTTCATCTCATTACATCATTCTCTCCATACACTTGAAAATTTTCCTTCATACAAAACTTCACACAATCTTTATTAGCAACATTAGTGCACTCAAGATAATAAGTCTTTTGGTTCAGTTCCAACACAAGTAAAACTTCCATTAAAACACAAGCTACTGTAGCACTTCCCTTATTCCCCAAATAGAACCCAAAAAGGAATCAACAAGAAGCAAATGCAAATAATGGCAGAAAACTGTCAAAACAAACCAGCAGATAGAAACCGATTTTTTCGAAGACCTTCTGTTGCTCAAATCAAAAAGTGTTGAACAAACAAAGGTTAGATAACAACCTGGGGCAGAAGCACAACAATTCACGCCTCAAAACAATGTACCGAGATTTTACACGAATTTTTACGGTGAAGCACAAAAATCTGTTTCGGGACAGCAACTTTTCCAATCATTACTTCTCTCTCATTAGAGGTTACTCTTGGGATAAAAAGAAAATAAAAAGGATAAGGAGTGGTTATCACTGAAGTAATAACTTCCAAGTCTCATCTAAAACTTTTGGGTTATCTCCCAATAAGTAATTTTCTTTAATGCCTTTAAGTTAGGCATGATAGTTTGAGAAGATGTTCACATAAGAAATATGAGTTGAAGTAAAAGAGAGCATCAAGAAGCAAATTCAAAGCACATTTAAGTTTAACCCACTTCCTATGATAAATAATCTTGTAGAGAAACAAGTCATGAAAGCACAAAGCAACAACCATAGGAAATCAAAACAAGTACAACTTCAAAAATTTCAACATAAAGAGGGGAAACTTAATATTGTTGAGATACATCAAGCCATGTTTCCCTCTCTCATAATAACTCTCAGTAGCATCATGAATAAACTTAACAATATAACTATCACATGAAACATTCTTATCATGAGCCACATGCATAAAATAATTAATACTCCCCACATAAACATTGTCATTCTTATTAATTGTAGTGGGAGCAAATTCAACAAAATAGCTATCATTATTATTATCATCACCATAATCATCAATTTAGGAGGCATATTGTAATCATAGTTAATTTTCTCGTCAATAGTAGGTGGACTGAAAATATCATATTCATAATTGCAATCATCATAAATTGGAGGTATAGTATCATCATAAGCAATAGAATAGTTATCTTCCAAAGTGTGTTCATTTGTAAACATATCATTGTTGGAAGGAACATGGATATCACTAATAGTATAGCAATTATTAATATCATCATTTTCAGAATTGGTACCAAAGAGATTTTCAATATCAAAATTAGTGTGCTTTTCTCAATCATGATCACTACTATAGGTAATAGGCATATGAACATCATCGAGCTCAGACTCATCAAAAACTATAATAGGAGCAACATGCTTAGGGGAAAATACCGTTTCCTCTCTCCTTTTACTCCTCCTTTTCTTCTTTCTCTACTTCTCTTTAGGAGGGAGAGGCTTGAAAGGAAGCTTCTCCATATACCCTGGTTTATTGTTAGAGACAATAGAAGAAACTTTGGAGGATTGCTCCTTTTCATTAATAAGATCAAAACACATATTAGTCTTGTCATATTTTGGTAAAAACTCATCTTTTATAATATTTTGTATGTAAGTATTTGTGTGGCAATTATCAACACAATAAAGATGACAACCATGCATGACACTATTCATATCAAAAGCACCCATATCTACCAAAGAGGTTTTTCTCGATAACTCTTCATACCCCAAAAATAATGTAAGTTCATCATGCTGATTAGGAGTGATCATGTCATCACAATACAAACTTGCAGTACTCATTGGATTAGAATGGCTATTATTATGTCCTAAGCATTGAAAATTGAAATGACCCACTTCAAAGCAAAGTTCACAAATAAAAGGATAGAGGGCACAAACTTTTTTACCAAGATCATTTAGAGCCATATACCACGTTCTAGTTTTTTCATTCCTGTGGGTGATACAATATTCTTCTTCAATTTGATTATTCTCACAAGGTCTATGTATTCCACAAAAATTAAGATGCTTATAAGAAGTAGTACTTTTAGAGGTTTGAGCATGTTTATTGCTATCATTAATAACAATTTCATTTTCCAAGCAAGTGTCTTTATAAGGCTCATGATACATGTCCCATTTTTCTTTAGGAGCATTAATATGAGAAGCAAAGGTTCTATAACAATCAACAAGAATTTGAGGATCAAGACCATATTTAGCACTAAGCTCTTGAAAATCAGCAGTTTCAGCGAAAGTCCTAATGCAATCATACTCATAGTTTATACCTAGTTCTTTATCTTTGTTGTTATCCCAATCTTTGGTATAGCTTTGAATTGTTTCAAGAAGATCCCACTTAGCTTTGACCTCCTTACTTGTGAAGGATCCCTCTAAACAAGTATCTATAGTCCTTGTAATGTCCTAAAAGCCTTGCATAGAAATTATTAATAACAATATTACTAGGGAGCTCATGAATGGGACATTTGAGCATTAGTGACTTCAATATCCCCCATGCTTGGGCAATACTTTATCCATCATGTGGATGAAAATTATAAATGTAATTCCTATCTTTATGAATTTCATGAGGAGGATAAAATTTAGAGTAAAAGAGAGATTCAAGTTCCTTCCACTCCAAATGATGAGGATCATCTAGTACCTCATACCACTTCCTTGCTTTTCCCTTAAGTGAAAAAGGGAATAGCTTCCTCTTAACTTGGTTCATTGAAATACCTGCACACTTGAACAACTCGCATAATTCATGTATAAAGAGTAAATGATCACCAGGATGGACAGTTCCATCTCCCAAATAACAGTTGTTCATAACACGTTCAACAATTTTTATAGGTATTTTAAAAGAGATGCTTTCAATATGTGTATTTAAAATATCACAAGTATCATTAGAATTACCACATATGGGAGATAAAGTATCATCAAAGCAATTTTTCTTCTTTAAAGCTGGGGAACTAAAAAGATCATTTTGATAAAAACTAACTTCCCCAAGCTTAGACGTTTCCATAGCATTAGTAACAAAGGTGTTCAAAAGATTCATACTAATAACGTTGCTATTAGCATGCAAAGAAAGTTCCATGGTTTTTTTAATTTTCTTTTCAGGATGCAAAATCTATCTTAGCAAGAAGTTAAACCTATTTTCAAAACTCTTGGTGTTTTGTGATATATTAATTGACCCCTCGATGGGTAGCTCCAAAAGCTTTTTCGAAAAACTTTCAAAGCAACCTACAATTTTCTTAGACACGAGGCTAGTAAATTTCTAAGATACATATAGTAAGGGCGTGTGTAGTGTCTAGAAGTAGCTATGAAAACTACTTTTGGTCCAGCGTTTAGAACTAAAGTGGGTCCACACAACCATGCTAAATAGAAAAACATACTATTATCCACTGAATAGTGGGCCCTCCCAATTGATTCTCTTAGACATAAGTCTAGCACTAGAATCACCTTGAATAATCTTTTTGTTAGCACTACCCACTCCACCATTAAGATATATGTTTAAGACTTGACACCGTGCTTGCTTTGATGTCTGGGCCTAATGGGTTCACTATCGTGGGGCCCCATTGTTATTATTGGTCCAGTTATATCCTATAGCAGCCAACGAATGTTAGCTCTGACTCCTCTAGCTCTTCATTCTAGATGAAGCCTCGACGCTCGTCTTTGAAGGATGGTTACGAGGGTAGTAGGTGCCTATGGTGACTTCATCAAGCTCAAGCTCCCTACCGGACAGTCTGAAGACACAATCTTTTGGAGGTGCTCATAGGGGTAGGATGTGCGTTCATGCGTTCATAGGGGTGAGTGTGTGTATGCATTTGTGAGCGTGTGCGTTTTGTAGTGGATTTTTGCAAAAATGAGAGAGATGGGCCTTCCGTTTGTATTAATTTTTGCTCGGTTTTCCCAAAGTAATTGTAATGGTCACTGGTGTCTTGGGTCTATGGGCTCACAACCGGGGGCCACATTATTAGTGGTTCCGTTACATCCCATAGCATCCAACGAATATGAGCTCCAACCCCCTAGCACTTCCTTCACCACGAAGCCTCGGCGCTCGACTTTGAAGGATGGTTATGAGGGTAGTGAGAGGCGACGTTCCCGTCAATATATAGCGAGGTGCCTATGGTGACTTCGTCAAGCTCAAGCCCCGCGGGATCAGTCTCAAGATCCAGTCTTTCTGAAGTGCTCATATGTGTAGGGTGTTGATGTCTATGCACTTCTATTCTTGTAGACAGTTGTTGGACCTCCAAGTGCAGAGGTTTGTAGAACAACAACAAGTTTTCCCTTAAGTGGATCACCCAAGGTTTATCGAACTTAGGGAGGAAGTGGTCAAAGGTATCCCTCTCAAGCAACCCTGCAATCAAGATACAAGAAGTCTCTTGTGTCCCCAACACACCCAATACACTTGTCCAGTGTATAGGTACACTAGTTCGGCGAAGAGATAGTAAAATACAAGTGGTATAGATATAAAACAATAGTGCTAGAATATAGCTTGATGGCGTGGAAGAGACTAAAGGCAAATTGAAATAAAGATGGAAGCAAGCAAACATGTAACAGATCTAGTTGCAAACGGTGTTTCAATGCTTAGAAACAAGGCCTAGGGATCATACTTTCACTAGTGAACACTCTCATATAAATATATTCTCTTTATGATACTACTCTTAACTACTCTCTGGTTGGACACTCTAATCCATGGTAGGGCTATAACAGCACACCTCAAAGTAAGCCTTTCCCATCTAGATAACCCCACACTGTCACCTTGAGCACTAGATGGTTCCAACAAACACCACAATTTCATAAAAACATCCAACTCCAAATATAACTCATAACAAGTATTTGTAATCTCTAGCCTAAGTGCCACCATGGTGTACACGCTGTCACTTTCACACACATGGGGAGAGCAGAGATCTATTAAATCACTTGAGTAGCAAGGTAGATCTACTTGATTACAAAGCTCATGATCACAATATGAGTGACACCCCCCAAGATTAGGGCTAGAAAAATCCTAGACCTCCATCTGATATAAGCCTAACCTAAATCTCAGAAGCGTACAGAGAAAGAATCGGTAACATTACAGTGACCCTACGACATGAAAATTATTACAGCAAGCTCATAACTAAGCAAAGAACCAAAATATTACAAGCAGAGGTCACTAACCACAACATCAAACAACGGAAGGCAAATTATGCTATTAAGTATAGAAAACTTAACAAATAGCCTAAGAGGCCCAAAGCATAATAATGACGTCCCAATCCATAGATTCCAGGCTGCCGATCGGGAACCCCAAGCTACTCGTCGATGTCGATGTTGTAACAAACTCCTCTTCTGTGGTAACACTTACCTGCTACAAAAGTATCAACAAATCAAGGTTGAGTACAGGGTGTACTCCGCAAGACTTATGGCTGGTGGGGTTATTTTGCATAAAGCTAACCTTCTTTGTAAAAGAGAGAGGAGAAGCTTGGCTAATAGAACCTTTTAAAAAGGGGTAAGAGAACACGCTATCACTAGCTTTGATGTTCTTTTGATATCCACCGAATCTTTATCAGATGAACCTACCAACTAGGATCACCCCCTCAATCCCCGAGGAAGCATCCTTAAGCATACTTTACTTGCCAAGTTTTACGATTAGGTTATAGTTCTCTATGATCATTACGTCCATTCCCAAGTCATCCATAACCATGGACACAACTTTTCAAAAATATTAATACCCTGCAGGGGTGCACAACTTTACCCACACGTACCAACCGATTCTTAGTGCTAGTTAACATTAGCCCCTTCCTTGGAAGGCCGGCAGAGAGTGGTTGACCACGACCTTTACCTAGCTTTCGCCGAGACCATGAGTCACGCCCTAAGGAGATGCCGCCGTAACAGGTCAAGTCCCGAAGTCGGTCCCTAGAGATGTGAACAGGGTTTGAGATTACGGAGGGCGTGCCTCTCCCATTCCCTGCCATGCTTACCTACCTGTATGAATGCACCTCCTCCACTGCCTTCAAGAACAACCAGAATGCATATGTTGAATGGAACGCCCGGACTATGTGACTCATGGAATCTACTAGGCAAGTTAGTTAGTCGAGGGGGTTTACAGGCCCCCGTGTGGTTGTACGCTCGTCTTGGTTCAAGAGGCAAGAACTCAGGTCCTAGTGGTGGCAAGTATGGGACTGCAAAAACCACAACCCGACGTGGCCTCCCATACAAGCCTTAGCATGTTTAACTTTCATCTCTGATCATACCACGTCATCCTGTCATACTAGGTTCATTTGCATCTCTGATTCATCAACCGGATGGACCAGCGGTAACAACTAAGCATGGCTAAGCACAACAGATATAAACAGCTCTAGCGAAGCTCATAAGCCAAACCCCAGTTATGCTAGGAGCAGTGGATCAGGAAGTATAGGCTACAAAGGTAACATGCATTAGATAGGATTAATATATCAATAAAAGAGTTTGGAGTCGTATGCACATGGAAAGAATGAAATACTTTGAAATCATAGGATTATATGATGTGTGGGGTTTTGCTTGCCTTTGCCTGTTGATACTTAGATATAGAGCTTCAGGTTCATCTACTTGGATTCATTCGTCGATAACCTTCGATGGTGTTGATCTCAGTCTTCAATGTTGGACTTGATCTCGTTGGTCACATCAACTCCAAGATCTACCGAGAATAAGCAGAAACACCAGAAAGGGAAGTAACAATCAACACATGGCATCGATGCAATGCTCAAGCAAGGATGATGATATGACAAGTTAAATTGATTTGAAATGAAACCTAAGACATTCTTGGCAATTTAAACAGGGTCCAAGGGGTCCAAACCCTAATTCGGAGAAACCCCGGATGCATATGCGAGGGGTTATTTTGTTCTCCTAATTAAACTTGTCATGTAAGTTTCTTAACAATGCATGAGTATGAGTCTATTGTGTAGATCTCATTTTTCTGAATATTTTGATATATTATACATATTTTTCTGACTTATAAATAATAACTTATGGATTTTCTAGTGTTTATTCAATTTCTGGAATTATTTAAACCATTAAAAAGGACTTACTGCGTTATTATGACATCAACATAGGCAGATAAAACGTTTTACATAGGACTGGCCCTAGCCACTATGACTGACTGCTGGGCCCGAGGCCATGTCAGCAGCCACGCGGCAAAACATGACCCACAACTGGTTTGACCAGCTGACCGTGCGCACTTGCATCATGATGAAGTCGGCACGACGTCATGCCGGCGGTGGTCTCCCAGGTGGACGGCGGAGCGGTGCGTGCGGAACTATGGGGCTGGACACGGTCGACGCAGGAGGGCACGGTGAGCTAGAAAAGGACGGTGCCACCCCTTTTGGGTCGCCGGAGCATGAACTACGGCGGCACGCAGTGGCGGAGCTTGCAGGCTCACGGCGGAAGAGAGATACATAGAGGAAGGAAGACGGAGGCGAGGCCCTTCCGGACCGTGAGCTCACCGAGATGGCAGCATAGGGCTCGGGGAGGCTTGGCATGGTCCTAGGGCACCAAATCGACGACGGCCGACATCGGGGATGACAGGCATGTCGTGGTCGAACTAGGATGCAGCGGCTCGATTCCTCGCTCAAGGAGAACCAGAGGAACATGGTGGTCGTGATGCCGTGCTTTTCAGGCCTTGGGGTGGCCTCCAGCGGTGGCGGTGCTTGGTGTCCGACGGTGGCTAGGGTTTCGGGCGTGAGAGAGGAACGAGAGAAGGAGGTCAGCAAGGAGAGCGAAAGAGGATGAGGACGGTAGAGAGCCTCGGGGCGGTCTTATCCTTAGCTCTAGGGCGGCGGGGCGGGGATCTTGGCACGACGGAGATCGACAGCGACGCCGGCGACAGAGAGGAGCTTCCCTATCGTGAGGAAGAAGATAAACGAAGGGGTATCGGGCCTGGGCCGAAGTGGGTTGGCTACAGGATGTAGAGAGCTGCATTGGGCGGCAGATAGAGGGAGGGAGAGAAATGGGCCAACTGGGTTGCGGCCTGCTTGAGCTCTGGCTCTGTTTTTCCTTTCCAAAAGCTTTTCTTTTTCTGTTTTCTTATTTATCTCTTTTGTAATTCAATTTCAAATCCGTTTTGAGCATTTCCGAGATACAAGAATTTTTGTAAACATGTAAAATACTATGGGACCCTTTGTAACCATTTGGGTTCCATACTTTTTATCTTTTCAAATATTTCAAAACCATTTTGAGTTCATTTGCAAGTGAGGAGGAAAATAGGGTTTAGGGTTTTATTTCCCCTACTTATATATATCAATGCACATTTTCTTTAGTCCAAAAAGATGCATGCAATGCTCATGATGCACAAACAACTCTAAATGTTTATTACTAAAACTAGGGATGTTACAGTTCTATCCCCCTTAATAGAATCTTGTCTCGAGATTCCTAGGTAGGAAGATAGAAGGAACAGGGTCACACTAAACTTCGACGATCTTCTCGAAGAGGTTGATCCATGCCACCATCCTTGAATGATTGAAACGCTTCATTTGTTTGAGGTAGCTGCACACACTAAAGAAGAGAAGGAAGGACCCAACCACAAACAGAGTATCTCATGGTCAACTCATGGATAGATGTGTCATAACATCTCTGGAGCCAATGAGCATGAAACACATCAAGGTAATGAAGGAAACAAAAGGAGATGGTTTCAACTTGTTTCATAGATGGTCTTCATAAGGATTGAGACCATGGAACTTCAGAAGATTTTAAGCTTCTGAAAAGGAGAGTTTACAACGAAAAGAGCAGGACCATAGACTTTGAGGAATGAACCTCTACTAACGGCTTAAGTAGAGCTTCCAAGGTACAAAGATACGGACAACCAAGCTATTGAACTTCTTTTGATACTAAAGGATCACTCTTCATTCAACAGAAGGTTAAGGCAGAAAGGTGTCTAGTGGAGAGGACTCATAAGAGTCATAAGGAACATGTAAGAAGAGGAACTTCTGATTACCAATATCATTATCGCTCTGCAAACACATTAGAGGAACCAAAGGAAACTCTTTATTCATCCAGGTCTATTGTAATATTTGCCAGAGATCATGATATCACTTTACACCACCAGATGATTAAATAGGAAGATTCCTGATGACACGAGGAAAAAGAAACTTCATTCTCAGACTTCAATTACTTGGGACAATAAGACGCTTGCCAACATAAAAGGGTCTAGAGGATCGACCGAGGGACATTTAGCAACTCTTCTTGAAATGTTCTCCTTGATGTTCGAGAAGCGGACATCAAGTATAGGTCGGACGTCGGGTACAAAAGGAACCATAAGAACAACTCCTATAATAAGTCATAGAAGATGCCTCATGAGGAGTGGCTGTTGTTGCTGAATCAAGAGAATGTGACAAGAGGTCTTCTGGCTAATTGTGTCAACCATTACATCAATCTTGCCAGATTTATAAAGAGACCTACGTCAAAAACCTTGATGAACACTAACCATCATATCTGCTTGAGATTTAGATTTAGTTAGGTGGAATGATACTTCAGACTCAGCATGTTGATACATTGCAAATGTATCTATAATTTTTGATGTTCCATGCTTGGTTTTATCTACATTCTTGTGTTTTGTCCACACTTTGGAGTACTTTTCATATGATTTCTTGGACTAACCTATTAACAAGAGCCACAATGCCAGCTGCCTGTTTTCTGCTGTTTTTGGTTCCAGGAAAGTCAGAAAATGAATATTCTCGGAATTGGACGGGACAAAAGCCAAAAATCCTATTTCACCAGAAGACTCCCGGAGCCGGAATATGAGACGGAGTGGGGCTGGGGCCCAGCCACACCACCTGGCCATGCGGGCTGGGCCTGGCCGCGCCAGGGGGTGGTCTGGCCGCCCCAGACTCCCCCTCGGTCTCCCTCTTCGCCTATAAGTTGCCTTCTAACCTAAAAACTCAGGGGGGTTCGACGTTTTTCCAAAAGGAGTTCCGCTCCGCCACCACCACTAGATTCCACGAAATAGCACCAAAAACTCCATCCTGGCACCCTGCCGGGACGGGGAATTGGAGGAGATCATCGCCATCATCATCACCATCGCTTCTCCATCGACCATCCATGTTTCCCCATCTATGAGTGAGTAATCCCCCACTATAGGCTATGGGCATGGTAGGGATTGGATGAGATCGTTCATGTAATGGCATCAGATTGTTAGGGCATGGTGCCTAGTATCTTTTATTAGTGCTTGATGACTTTGTTGCGACTTGTTGTGCTCAATGCTTGTCACTAGGGCCCGAGTGCCATGATTTTAGATCTGAACATATTATTGATTCATTATGATAGTATTGTTTTTGATCTTATCTACAAGTTGTATACACACATTGTTGTCTGGAACCAATGGCCCCGAAGTGATAGAAATCGGGATAACCGGAGGGAATGGCTTTGATGTGAGGATCACTTGTGTTCATGGAGTGTTAATGCTTTGCTCCGGTGCTCTATTAAAAGGAGCACCTTAATTGCCAGTAGTTCCCTTGAGGCCCCACTGCAAATGGGCTGGCAGGACAAAAGATGTTGTGCAAGTTCTCATTGCGAGCACGTATGACTATATATGGAACACATGCCTAGGATTATCTAGTACTTGGATGCTTTATCTTATTTATCTGCAATTACCCTATGTTCTGATTGCTATGTGAATTGTCTTGTCCATGCAACGCCCGTCCATCCATCTCTATGCCTACCACACTCGAATCCTACCATTTACTGTTATTGTTACTATTGTCTTTACTTTACTATTGCTGCTACTTTACTATTCCTACTACAAAACTGTTACTACTGATAAACTTCTGTGAGCAAGATTGTTTCTAGGTGCAACTGAATTATCAACTCAGTTGTTAAGGCTTATAAATATTCTTTGGCTCCCCTTGTGTCGAATCAATAAATTGGGTT
This sequence comes from Avena sativa, assembly GCA_916181665.1. NCBI lineage: Eukaryota > Viridiplantae > Streptophyta > Magnoliopsida > Poales > Poaceae > Avena > Avena sativa. The sequence goes on along the minus strand of OV702291.1, from coordinate 462,711,630 downwards.
TCACTTCCCTCGAAAATACTGTGATACACCCCCTATACTTGTGGGTCATCAAGACTATTTTCTGGCGCCGTTGCCGGGGCGCATAGCATTATTTATCAAGTCCACTTGGAATCACTATTGTTCAAGCTTAGTTTATTTCTGCCTTGTTTTCTTGTTTCTTTATCAAAAATACAAAAAAGGGTTCCTACTCTAGTTGTTATTTCCGTTGGTCTGTTATTGTCTTGCTATATCATGCTTGCTATCAATGGTTGGTTTCTTTGAAACTGAATCTTATTGGCAAGGTGGGTTCACGGAAGATCAAAAATATTATTATAAGGAACACCGCTTGTCACAAAAAGGGAAACACTTATGGGAACAAATTGATAAATTGTATACGTGTGCTCTACTTATAATGTTACTTATTGCTTTGATAAATCTTGTTGTTGTAAGAGGTATAAACACCTCCCTTTTCAATGTGAGTATAATGATAATGTTACCATATCTTCTTATGTTAACGGAATTTATGACTTTTATGATGCGGAACAAATTGAAGAATTTATTGCTTGGAATGGTGCATCTGAACTTGCTAGTTTGCTTGAAAATATTGATGATTCACCTTATAAATATGAGGTTTATGGTATACTTAAATTTTGCTTTTATAATTACAAGGAAGAAAATGGCTATATTCTTGAATATATTAATAGATGCTTTCCACAAATGGAAGAGACTAATGCCTTGTAGGATCCTATGGAAGAACAAATTGATGAACCAGAAATCTCAATAGATGAAAAAGAGGAGGAGAGTGATGAACAAAAGGAGGAAGAATGGATTAGCTACCCATGCCTACCTTCTAATGAGAGTAACTCTTTATCCCTTACATTATTTGATTGTCCCCCATGCTTACTAAAGGAGGATGAATGTTATGTTCCTGAGGATTCTTTTCAAAATGTTTATAATAAAGCTCTAGTGCTTGTAGATCATGAAAAGCATGCTTTATGTGATAGTTATATTGTTGAGTTTATTCATGAGGCTACTGAAAATTATTATGAGAGAGGAAAATATGGTTGTAGAAGTTTTCTTGGTATTGAAACACCTCTCTATGTGCTGAAAGTTTTGAAGTTACTCTTGTTTTATCTTCCTATGCCTGTCACTTTGTTCTTTGTGAATTTATTTGCATACACGATTCCTATGCATAGGAAGTGGGTTAGACTTAAATGTGTTTTGAATTTGCTTCTTGACGCTCTCTTTTACTTAAACTCATATTTCTTATGTGAGCATCCTCTCAAATTATCATGCCTGAAGATGATAATATGTCTATTATTCTTGGGAGACCTTTTCTTAAATACTGCAGGAGCTGTTATTAATTGTAATCAAGGGAAGGTGACCTTCAATGATAATGACAAGGAACATACTGTCTATTTACCCAAGAAGATTGATAGGACTTATGGTTTTGAATTCAATTGAACATGTTGAGGGCATTCAAGTTGGAGAAATATATTGTCCCATACCAAGAGAAAAATTTGAAACTATTATGATTGGGACCATTGCTATCAAGGTTGAGGTAACATAATCATTAGTGGAATACAAAGTTTTGTCTCATATGAAATTGTTTTGGTAACAAGACCTGATCAACCTTGTTAACAAAAGGATTTCATTGAACAAAACAATGTTTTCACCGTGATTATCTCCGCCCACTTCTATTCTATCCATTTTAGTTTTTGCTTATGCCTAACTTAAAGGCGTTAAAGAAAAGTACTTATTGGTAGATAACCCAAAAGTTTTAGATGAGTCTTGGAAGTTATTACTTCAGTAATAACCGCTCCTTAACTTTTTTATTTGCTTTTTGTGCCAAGAGTAACCTCTAATGAGAAGAGAAGTAATGATTGGGAAAGCTGCTGTCCCGAAACAGATTTCTGTGCTTCACCGTAAACATTCGTGTAAAATCTCTGTACATCTTTTTGAGGCGTGAATTTTTTTGCTTCTTCCCCAGGTTGTTATCTAACTTTCGTTAGTTCAACACTTTTTGATTTGAGCAACAGAAGGTCTTCGAAAAAAATCATATTTACCTGCTGGTCTATTTTGACAGATTTCTGCCATTTTCTGCATTTGCTTCTTGTCGGTTCCTTTTTGAGTTCTTTTGGGGAATTGAGCTTTTTGAGGGAAGTGCTACAGTATCTAGTGTTTTAATGGAAGTTTATTGGTGTTAGAACTGAACCTAAAGACTTATTATCTTGAGTGCACTAATGTTGCTAATAAAGATTGTGTGAAGTTTTGTATGAAGAAAAAATTTCAGGTGTATGGAAGGAATGAGTAACGAGATGAAGGATGGACTAAAGCTCAATCTTGGGGATGCCACGCATCTCACCCCAAGAAATATCCAAGAAGTACAAGCGTCAAAGCTTGGGGATTCCCAAGGCATCCCCTTCTTCATCAATAAAAATCTCAGGTTCTTCCAAACACTTCATTTTTATTGTTTCAGGCACAATTGTGTTGTTCTTAGAGCGTCTTCTTTTTTGTTTTTGTTTTGGTTTTTCGTTTGCTTTGTTTTCTTAGTTTGCTGAATAAATTGGTTGGACCTTCTCTTTCATGCATTGGTTTTCAAATAGTTTGGTTTGGATTGGAAAAGAGTAGGAAAGTTCATGCTTAAATGGTAAAGAGAGCTTGTTTTTGACTGTGGCCTATGCTTTGTCATGCCATGTTTGATATTGTTTTGGCTTTATGCTTAGTATTCTTTGCTGTAGCATGACTTGTTATAAACTATTGAGATTGCTTAATGTGCCTTGGATGAATCATGCGTTGTTTTAGCATATTAAAGCATAGTATAGTGGTATTCTCCTTTGATGCTTTATTTGGGTTGACTTGGCGCATGCTCACACCATGTTATGACTATCCCAAGTCACCTTAAGCCTTTATGATCCTTTAGTTTTCAACTTGTAGTATCATTTTATGCTTTGATCAATGATGTTTTGTCGCTCTGCATGATTATGGCCATTATTGCTCTCTTAAATTTGTCGCTCCCAGTCTTTTGCTAGCCTCCGCAACCAAGTATGACTTCCACTCATGCATCCAACTCCCTAAACCAAGTTATTCCAAAGAGTCCACCATACCTACCTATTAGCATTTTCTATTCCAAGTATATTAATGTTTTTGTTTACCTTCCAAATTAAACTTGTTATGAGAAAACTAGTGATTAAAGATCTCACGAACTTGATGGCACACTTTACTTTTCTTGCCCTTAATAAACTTGAACCATTGTGTCATCTATGTTGTATATGCTTGCACTTATTTGTTGGGGATTAGCAGAACCATGTTGTCATGGGGAACGCTTTCAACATTGCACGGGTACTTTGTACCTAGTTGATTTCATGCTCTTTTGTATATGGATGTCGTCGGTGTGAAATGAAAGGGGAGCTTGTAAGTCTATGGAGTTATGTATATGTGTTAGAGAAATGCCTGGGCCGCTGGTCTAATCCATGCTGGCATGGTGGAAACCTACAGCGTAACCATAATGAGCTGTCTATGAAGCATTCTTCTTATAAAAAAAGAGTCCTATATTGAGAAAAAAAGAGAAAGAAAAAAAAGAGATATGAAAAGAGGAAAGAGAGAAAAAAGCACCATATTCCCATGGTAAATAAGAACATTGCTGAGATGCTCGTTGTCTGCTTGCCTTGTCATTTTGATATGAGGATTCTTCCGTATCATCGGGCAAGGGGTACCCCGTTGGCGGTTCTCTATGATACACATGTACTTACGATGACAAGAACTTACCGGTGACTAAACTTGAGTATCATGAGGAGCGGCCCTCGTATTCAAGGGACATGAGATTTCTAACTTATACTTCGTCAAGCATGTACACCATAGTTTGTTCACTTTAACCTTAATCACTTCAAGATGCTTATGATAGGGGCAATGAGAGCTGAAAGGTAGTAAGTACCATAATTTTTGGAAGCTCTTTATGAGACTTGAATCCCTACTTCCTTCTATGAAGGTCTTTCTTCCACCATTATATTGAGTCTCTACCTTCTATCTTTATGCACCTACTTTGAGAGCATAGTGGTCATTCTTAGTTCTATGTGCATTGTCCCAAGACTTATTGATTGATGCATACCTTGATATTGCCTGTTTTAAACTATTTGTATCTAGTCACTCTTATAAACTTTGAAGGTGTCCTATGCATTTATATTTGCTACTCTATGAGGGACAAGCTGAATACTATTATGCTATGTTTTCTTTATGTGAAACAAACAAACGTTTTGCAAAGCATTATTATTCATGAATCTTTTGTTTGTGCATTTTCATGTTGCAACATAGTTTCTTTGTCTTATTGCTAGAACTTTGTCTTTCAAGTTATGATTAAAGTACTATGATCCCAGCTTTGAATGGTTTACAAATACTTTGATCAAGTTTATATTGGTGCATGTCACCTCAAAAATTATTCTTTCTTTTTATCACTTACCTACTCGAGGACGAGCAGGAGCTAAGTTTGGGGATGTTGATACATTGCAATTGTATCTATAATTTTTGATGTTCCATGCTTGGTTTTATCTACTTTCCTGTGTTTTGTCCACACTTTGGAGTAATTTTCATATGATTTCTTGGACTAACCTATTAATAAGAGTCATAGTGCCAGCTGCCTGTTTTCTGCTGTTTTTGGTTCCAGGAAAGTCAGAAAATGAATATTCTCGGAATTGGACGGGACAAAAGCCAAAAATTCTATTTCACCAAAAGACTCCCGGAGCCAGAATATGAGATGGAGTGGGACTGGGGCCCAGCCACACCACCTGGCCACGCGGGCTGGGCCTGGCCGCGCCAGGGGGTGGTCTGGCCGCCCCAGACTCCCCCTCGGTCTCCCTCTTCTCCTATAAGTTGCCTTCTGACCTAAAAACTCAGGGGGGTCAATGTTTTTCCAGAAGGAGTTCCGCTCCACCGCCACCACCAGATTCCACGAAACAGCACCAGAAACTCCGTTCTGGCACCCTGCCGGGACAGGGAATTGGAGGAGATCATCGCCATCATCATCACCATCGCTTCTCCATCGACCATCCATGTTTCCCCCGTCTATGAGTGAGTAATCCCCCGCTGTAGGCTATGGGGATGGTAGGGATTGGATGAGATCATTCATGTAATGGCATCAGATTGTTAGGGCATGGTGCCTAGTACCTTTTATTAGTACTTTATGACTTTGTTCCGACTTGTTGTGCTTAATGCTTGTCACTAGGGCCCGAGTGCCATGATTTCAGATCTGAACATGTTATTGATTCATTATGATAGTATTGTTTTTGGTCTTATCTACAAGTTGTATACACACGTTGTTGTCTAGAACCAATGGCCCCGAAGTGACAGAAATCGGGATAAACGGAGGGAATGCCTTTGATGTGAGGATCACTTGTGTTCATGGAGTGTTAATGCTTTGCTCCGGTGCTCTATTAAAAGGAGCACCTTAATTTCCAGTAGTTCCCTTGAGGCCCCGCTGCAAACGGGCTGGCAGGACAAAAGATGTTGTGCAAGTTCTCATTGCGAGCACGTATGACTATATATGGAACACATGCCTAGGATTATCTAGTACTTGGATGCTTTATCTTATTTATCTGCAATTGCCCTATGTTCTGATTGCTATGTGAATTGTCTTGTCCATGCAACGCCCGTCCATCCATCCCTTTGCCTACCACACTCAAACCCTACTATTTACTGCTATTGTTACTACTGTCTTTACTTTACTATTGCTGCTACTTTACTATTCCTACTGCAAAATTGTTGCTATTGATAAACTCCTGTGAGCAAGATTGTTTCCAGGTGCTGCTGAATTGACAACTCAGTTGTTAAGGCTTATAAATATTCTTTGGCTCCCCTTGTGTCGAATCAATAAATTGGGTTTCACTTCCCTCGAAAGTACTGATACACCCCCTATACTTGTGGGTCATCACATGTCTGAACGGAAGGGTTGCGACATTTACGCAGAGGTAAAGTCACTAGATTCTCAAGACATGGACTACATTGTCAAGCTCCAAAAGAATGAGCTAGGTTGCGAAACCCAGGTATTAGCAAGTGATCAAAAGACAATTGCACCTACATGAATTACTTGCAACTAAACACAAATGTATCATTATTGGGAACATTTAGGAAGACATTGAAGTGTTTTAGGAACTTCTTCTCTTCCGTGACAAATCATCAGTGGCTTAACGTGCTCAGAGGATGTTCCCGAGATGGAAAGACATCAACCTACCATATCAAGAATACTTCGCACATGCTTGACTGACTTGAAGTGATTCCCGAGGAATTAAGAATAACTCTTCTAAAATCCACGGCGACAACTTTCAACTATTGCTCGTGAACTGGAGAAGGTTACTTTTAACATCCAGAACACATACTTTGAAATAACACGAAGGTAGTTCTCAAAAAGTTTCCAACATTAATGCCAATTGTTCCATATGTAGCTTGTCTAACATGGAGGAGATAAGGATGTCATCAATGGGCTCAACAACAAACTTATCGAGACACTCCGAGAAGATGGACTCATACGTCATGAACAAGGCAAAAATTATTGGTCAGACCAAAGAACATGAAGATGTACCCAGGTGAAACATCACGAATAAATACATCATCAGGATAGTCCTTAGGACTGAGTTTGATTTGACGATAGCCCGTATCAAATCAAAGGTGGGAACGATAACATTTCCATGAAGGAAACACTATCTTTCTTCAGCACGAACAAAACTAGACATCCCTTTAGGAGGCACAAGCTAAGTCTGATAGAACTTTTTGTCTTACAACTCTCCAAGTTGTTGTTTAATCTCAACCAACTAGTTCAGGGGTATCCAGTACGGATCCTTGGAGAAGGGAGTAGTCCAGAGGACTTGCTTGCTCAAAAACTTGACAAACACGGTCATGTGGCGACATGGCGATACTTCTAGTAGACATTTAGAATATCACGAACCACTGATATGTCACTTAGTTTGAGAGGAAACTTGCTTGGTAAGGCAAGAATACGTAGTCTTAGAGTTTCGGCACAAACCTAACTCTTTGACTGAAGAGGGTGTACCAGAATAACGGACTTGGTAGCAAAATCATCCGTTGCTTAGTGATAGGTTATCAATCACGCTAAGAATGACACAAATGTCCTTGTTGAGGTTGATGACCCACAAGTATAGGGGGTGTATCGCAGTATTTTTGAGGGAAGTGAAACCCAATTTATTGATTCGACACAAGGGGAGCCAAGGAATATTTATAAGCCTTAACAACTGAGTTGTCAATTCAGCTGCACCTGGAAACAATCTTGCTCACAGCAGTTTATCAGTAGCACTAGTTTTGTAGTAGGAATAGCAAAGTAGCAGCAACAGTAAAGTAAAGACAGCAGTAACAATAGCAGTAAACAGTAGGATTCGAGTGTGGTAGGCATAGAGATGGATGGACGGGCGTTGCATGGACAAGACAATTCACATAGCAATCAGAACATAGGGTAATTGCAGATAAATAAGATAAAGCATCCAAGTACTAGATAATCATAGCCATGTGTTCCTTATATAGTCATATGTGCTCGCAATGAGAACTTGCACTACATATTTTGTCCTGCCAACCCGTTTGCAGTGGGGCCTCAAGGGAACTACTAGCAATTAAGGTGCTCCTTTTAATAGAGCACCGGAGCAAAGCATTAATACTCTGTGAACACATGTGATCCTCACATCAAAGCCATTCCCTCCGGTTATCCCGATTTCTGTCACTTCGGGGCCATTGGTTTCGGACAACAACGTGTGTATACAACTTGCAGGTAAGACCATAAACAATACTATCATAATGAATCAATAACATGTTCAGATCTAAAATCATGGCACTCGGGCCCTAGTTACAAGCATTAAGCACAACAAGTTGCAACAAAGTCATAAAGCACTAATAAAAGATACTAGGCACCATGCCCTAACAATCTGATGCCATTACATGAATGATCTCATCCAATCCCTACCATCCCCATAGCCTACAGCGGGGGATTACTCACTCATAGATGGGGGAAACATGGATAACCGATGGTGATGATGATGGCTCCTCCAATTCCCCGTCCCGGCAGGGTGCTAGAACGGAGTCTCTGGTGCTGTTTCGTGGAATCTGGTGGTGGTGGCGGAGCGGAACTCCTTCTGGAAAAACGTCGAACCCCCCTGAGTTTTTAGGTCAGAAGGCAACTTATAGGTGAAGAGGGAGACCGAGGGGGACTCTGGGGCGGCCAGACCACCCCCTGGCGCGGCCTGGGCTTGCCCGTGCGGCCAGGTTGTGTGGCCTGGGCCCAGCCCCCCTCCGTCTTGTATTCTGGCTCTTGGAGTCTTCTGGTGAAATAGGATTTTCGGCATATTTTCCGGGATTTTTCCTGATAGTTGATTTTCTGCACAAAAAGTAGACACCGGGGCAATTCTTCTGAAAACAGCGTTAGTCCGCGTTAGTTGCATCCAAATCACACAAGTTTAGAGGATAAACAATAGCAAAAGTGTTCGGGAAAGTAGATATGTTTTGGACGTATCAACTCCTCCCAAGCTTAGCTTATTGCTTGTCCTCAAGCAATTCAGTTGAAAACTGAGTGCGATAAAAGAACTTTCACGAACACATTTGCTTCATATGATGTATATATTCTCAGCATGTGATCAACTACTTAGACAATTCATAATAAGGAGTATGCAACTAAGTTTACTTAATAGCCATTGCAAGATATGAAGAGATTCCAACTCAAGAATAATAAGTAGCATGAAGTATAAACATAAGCAACATTACAATGCTCATAACAAGGTATGATAGAGTGGTATCTCGCTTGCCTTTGATTATGAATGCCAAGGCACCTCTGAAGTTCAAGTGAAGACTAGAAGTAAAGATGTCAAAGATACAAGCATCAAAGTCATAACACAAATAATCATGTAATGAGACAAGCACAAAGAATGATAACTATGCTCTCAAGAAGGTGCTCAAAGAATATGTGGAGACTCAACAAGTAAAAGAAAAGGTTTTGAATAGTTTGAAAGGCTTCCAGATGTTGAAAGTATGGTACTCAATAGCTTTGAGCTCTCATTGCCCCTATCATAAGAATCTTTAATGTGGTTAAGGTGAATGTGAGGTCCAATCTGAGTTATATGCTGGATAGACTATAAACTGAAAATCCCATGTCCCTTGAGTACGAGGGCCGCTCCTCATGCTACTCAACTTTAGTTACCGGTAAGTTCTTATCATCGTAAATATGTGCATATCATAGAGAACCGCCAACGGGGTACCCCTTGCCCGATGATACGGAAGAATCCCCATATCAAAATGACAAGGCAAGCAGACAATGAGTATCTCAGTAATCTTCTTATTTACCATGGGAAAATGGTGCCTTTTTCTCTCTTTCCTCTTTTCATAAATCTCTCTTTTTCTTTTTCTCAATAGCTATCTCTTTTTTTATAAGAAGAATGCTTCATAGATATCATTATGGTTACGCTGCAGGTTTCCACCATGTCAGCATGGATTAGACCAGCGGCCCAGGCGTTTCTCTAACTCACATACATAACTCCATGGACTTACAAGCTCCCCTTTTATTTCACACTGACGACATCCGCAAACAAAAGAGCATGGTATCAACTGGGTATATATTTACAAGTGTTGAAAGCGTTCCCCATGACAACACGGTTCTGCTAATCCCCAGCCTATAATTTGCAAGCATATAACTTTCATGGACAGTCACAATGGTTCAGGTTTATTAAGTGCAGAAAATAAAGTGTGCCATCAAGTTCGTGAGAGCTTTACTAACTAACTTTCTCATAACAAGCAAACATTTTATTTGGAAGAAAACAAGGCATATTGAATATGCATGGAAGTAGCAAATGATGCTAATAGGTAGGTATGGTGGACACTTTGGGAATATTTGGTTTAGGGAGTTGGAAACTTGAGTAAAACATACTCAGTGCAAGTGAAGGCTAGCAATAGTAAGGGAGCGACAAACAAGAGAGCAAGAGTTGTCATAATCATGCTTGCAACAAACATGACTAAACATGACATGAAAGTGATTCAAGATCCTCAAGGCAAAATAATTCATCGAGGCTTAACTGATTATTTCAGTCATGTGCATGCGTGAGCATGTGCCAAGTCAATTCAAATGAAACATTCAGAGGAGGATACCACGGTGTCATACCAAGTTATGAATAGAGTAATGCAAGCAAATATTCATGTGACATGCTACAAACTATTAGCAAGCTAGAACTAATCATACGAAAGCAAGAACTACTAAGCATCCAAAGATAACATACACCCTACACGAACAGGCTAAGCATACCCACAATGATGCGTATATGTACAAAAATGAAAACAAATAGAGTTCATTACCAGCCTCTTACCACGCCTCAAGTTGTCATTAATCCTCAATATTGCTCTTCACTTGTGTGGCTTGAATAGTAATATGAAACCAATATCCACCGAGGACTGCTGAACCCAGTAGCAAACTCACAAAACCAAAGAAGAACGACAAATATTTTTGTTGTTTTCGATTTTTAAAATAAGAACCAAAAAGGAAGAACAAGCAAAGCAAAATCTTTTTGGGTTTTTTGAATAGTTCAAACAAAGCAAGAAGGGGAAAAAACCAAGGCAAAGAGAAAAAGAAGCAAACCAAAGAGAAACGACATAAATATTTTTGGTGTTTTTGTGTTTTAGAAAGCAAAAGCAAAGAAAGAACGAAAACTAAAATGAGAACGAAACATGAATATACAAATTACGGACGCAACATGATAAGGAGATGAGTGCGGTGTCGGCGTACCTCCCCCCAAGCTTAGGTTTTTGGCCTAAGTGGGCGTCAATCCCAAGCTGGCCAGGATGAAGTGTCACCGTGGTATGACGAGGAGGTACCCTCGTCCTGGTGTGAGCTCGAGTATGTCCCTCCGCAGTGTGCGGAGTAATCATAGGAGGGCACATCCTTCTGGTGCTGCTCGTGGAAACCCAGCAAGCGGAGCTGCTCGTCCACCTCCTCCTTAGAGCGCTACCACGGTCTCCTGTGAACACTAAGCGAAGAGGATTGTGGCAAAGCGATCTCCCTCTCATCCCCGTCAGTAAACATCATCCTATATACTAGACTGTCCAAATCAAAATCAGCAGTGACAAAGTGATGAGTTTTCATAGCAACAAGGTCAATCCTTTGTGGTGCCAATACAGTATCATTGGGGTCCACTGAAAGCTCTAATGCATTGACCATACGTGAGGCAATGATGCCCCCATAGATAGGCCCCCTAGCAGCTAGACGGCGAGCAATAAGTGAGCCAAGATTGTACCGAGGATCATTATTGAGCGCAGCAGCAAAGCCAAATGATAGTTGGAGATATTACTTGTGTTCTCCCTACCAAGTACGCTAGTAGCAAGATAATATGCAAAGTATCTAAGAGCAGGGAGTTGAATATTTCTTATCTTTCTGCGTTGCACCACGCGGTCATCATCAGTGGTCACCCCTCGGTAAAGCTCCAGTAAATCAGCGGGTCGCCCTTGAATTTTCTTCACGGTCCCTATCATGCTTACACCTACAATACTGCAAAATCTCTCCAAAGGCATGGTAAAGGGCAGATTATAAATTTTGAAAGAGACAGTTGATTGATAAGACGTGTTAGTAAACGTGAAGCTCTCAACAAAGGTTTTGGTGAGCATAGCGTATTGCTCACTCTCATCTTGCATATATGAGGTCAAACCAACCCTCTCAATCAATAGCAAGAAATCATCAAGAATCCATGCATCTTGTAAGAAAGTAAAACAAGGAAAAGTGGATGGGTGAGCATCCCCATCATCTCTTTCATTACCAATACGAGTTCCAATGAGGTCTTCATTGTATGATGGCCTAAACTGAGAGGCTGATCTTGAGGGCCTCGACCTCCTAGGTGCATCCCTCTCAAATATCTCTCCAAAGGTATGGTTGTTCATGCTTGATATTCTAAAATTTAAACACCTATTAAACAAGTGATTGCAAAGTGAATATAATGAAGGATACTACTCATAGGGACTTGTAAGAGGCCTAAACATGCATCAAAACTATATCTCTAAGCATCAAACAAGCTTACAAGATCTCATAACCTGTCACCTATAGCAGCAAAATACTCAAGATATAATCCACTAAACACAAATCTACTTGGACAAGGGGAGGAGTCACATACCAGGGAACAAGTGCTCCAAATTTCAGCAACAAAGATGGGCTGAGCAAGGAGATCAAAAAAATTGAGAGCAAGCATAGCAAGAATGCCATTTTGAGCAATGAACTGGAGCTTACTCGGGAGAGAGAAGAAAGTGGCAGGTGAGAGAGTTGGTGGAGGGCCAGAGGTGGCCCACACCATGGCATGGCGCCACCTAGGGCAGGCCGTGCCACCAGGTGGTGAGCCTGCCTGGTGGGTCCCCCTGGCACCTCCTAGGCACTCCTCTACCCATTTTTTCACGTAAAAATTTAATATGAATTTTATGGAATTTTTCGAGACACTTTATTTTTGGGCATTTTTCAGGCATAGAAGAATGATTTTCTGACAGACAGATTTTTTTTTTGAAATGATGCAATGACAAAACTAGGCTAGAACTACAGAAGTTCTAAGACACTCTAACATGCAAGCAACTAACAACAAAAAGAAAACTAAACGAAAACAAAAACTAAAATGGATAGAATAGAAGTAAGCGGAGATAATCATAGTGAAAACATTGTCTTGTTCAATGAAATCCTTTTGTTAACAAGGTTGATCAAGTCTTGTTAGCAAAACAATTTCATATGAGACAAAACTTTGTATTCCACTAATGATTATGTTACCTCAACCTTGATAGCAATGGTCCCAATCATAATAGTTTCATATTTTTCTCTTGGTATGGGACAATATATTTCTCCAACTTGAATGCCTTCAACATGTTCAATTGAAATCAAACCATAACTCCTTTCAATCTTCTTGGGGAAATAGACAGTATGTTCCTTGTCATTAACATTGGAAGTCACCTTTCCTTGATTACAATTAATAACAGCTCCTGCAGTATTAAGAAAAGGTCTCCCAAGAATAATAGACATGTTATCATCTTTAGGCATTTCAAGCACAACAAAATCAGTTAATATCAAGCAATTATGAGCCACTTGAACAGGTACATCCTCACATATACCAACAGGAATAGTGGTAGATTTATCAGCCATTTGCAAAGATATATCAGTTGGTATTAATTTTTCTAGTTGAAGCCTCTTATAGAGAGAGAAAGGCATAACACTAACTCTAGCTCCCAAATCACACAAAGCAGTTCTAACATAACTGTTCTTAATATATCAAGGGATAGTTGGAATCCCTGGGTCTCCAAGTTTCTTTGGAACCTTACCATTAAAGGAATAATTAGCAAGCAAAGTAGAGATTTCTTCTTTAGGGATCTTCCTTTTATTCGAGACAATATCCTTCATATACTTTGAGTAAGGAGGCAATTTAATAGCATCAGTCAAAGGAATTTGCAAGAATAAAGGTTTCATCCACTCACAAAACTTATTATAGTGTTCATGTTCCTTTGACTTGTGTTTCTTATCAGGGAAAGGCATAGGTTTTTGGACCCAAGGCTCTCTTTCACTAGCATGTTTCTTAGCAACAAAATCTTCTTTAGTGTATTTAGTATTCTTACTGTGCTTTTCAGGTTCTTCCTCAACTTTTTCTTCATTAGGAACTTCATTTTCATCATTACCACTTTCAGTTTTAGCATCAGAAATAGATATACTATTAGGATCTATAGCAGGTTCAGAGGGTTCTACAACAGTTTTATGTTTCCTTTTCCTTTTCGTACGAGTAGAGCCACTATTTTTAGCTTGTTGAGAATCCTGCTCAATTATTTTGGGTTGCCCCTCAGGATATAGAGGATCCTGGGTAGCAGCAACACTTCTAGTTTTAATTTCATAAGCATGTTTTTCTTTAGCAGCATTAACTAGCAAGTCTTTTTGCACTTTAACGAGTTGATCTATTTGAGTTGGAACCATTTGAAAGTGCTTAACAATCATTTTAACATCATTAGAGGTCCTTTCCACAATGTCTTTCAACTCAACAATAGCTCTAGTGTTTTCCATTAGATGATTTTGCACCCTTTTATTAAAATTATCCTGCTTAACAATAAAGATATCGAATTCTTCTAAGCATTGATCAGGAGGTTTAGAGTAAGGGATATCACCTTCATCAAAGTGTTGGAGAGAGTGTACCTCGATAGTGGATGAGTAGGGAATAGGCTTACATAATTCTTCTATAGGAGGTAAATTCTTGACATCTGCAGCTTTAATTCCCTTCTCATTAAGACATTTCTTAGCTTCCTTCATCACTTCATCATTTAATTCAATAACTCCCCTCTTCTTTGATGTTGGAATAGGCACTAGTATAGTAGGTTCAGGTACAATTACTTCAGGTATAGCTTGTTCAGGAGGAGTCCAATCTTCATTGTTCTTGCTTATTTTAGCCATTAATTCCTCGGCTTCCTTAGGAGTCCTATTCCTGAAAACACAATCAGCACAACTATCTAGGTATGTCCTAGATTCCTCGGTTAGTCCATTATAGAATATATCAAGAAGCTCATTCTTAGGTAATGGACTTCTAGCCTGTGCATGAATCAAAGCACAAAACCTTGCCCAAGATTTACCTCTTTTTCTCCCTGTTTAAAATCAAAAAGTTCCTGCAAAATAGCATGTCTAGCACTTGGAGGAAAATATTTCTGCAGGAAAGTACTAATCAAGCAATCAAGGCTATCAATAGATCCAGGAGGTAAATTACTAGACCAAGTTTTAGCTTCTCCTTTCAGTGGAAAACAGAAAATCTTAGCAACAAAGTAAGTACGCATCTTAATATCATCACAAAACAAGCCACTCATGGTAGAAAGTTCATTCATATGTGCTACCGCACTTTCATTCTTAGTCCCACAAAAGGGTTCTTTCTCAACAATAGCTATGTAAGATAGATCGAGAGAGAAATCATAATCTTTATCTATAATGTTTATGGGAGAAGCAACAAACTTAGCAATAGGAGACAATTTGGGTTTAATAGTACGCCTCTCAAGGAGGCTCTTAGCAACGCTCCTATCATGGGTGTTTTTACATTCCCTAATAAATTCATCGGTCATCTCAACATAACCATCTTCAATATCATAACTTTCACTAGACTCAGGTGAACTAACAGGTGTAGTAGTGTCTTCATTAGGAGTTTCACTATTTCCAGCTATAGTTCTAGCAATCGTAGCATCTAGGAAAGGACCTAATGAACCACTCTTATCAAGTACAGTAGAAGCAGCATCATAAGCATCAGAAGTTTCAGATTCAGCAGTAGTAGCAGTGTGTGTAGCATGTGTATGTGGTGGTGTAACGAGCTTACTCATAACAGATGATGAATCAAGAGCAACAGAGGTGTTCAGAACCGTACCTCTTCTTGTAGTGGAGGGTAAAATAGGAACCTTGCCATCACGAGACTTACCCATGATGGATGGATAGCAGCGAACAATAGAGAATCAAAGTGAACTTAATAAATAAAGCTATGCTCCCCGGCAACGGCGCCAGAAAATAGTCTTGATGACCCACAAGTATAGGGGGTGTATCGCAGTATTTTCGAGGGAAGTGAAACCCAATTTATTGATTTGACACAAGGGGAGCAAAAGAATATTTATAAGCCTTAACAACTGAGTTGTCAATCCAGCTGCACCTGGAAACAATCTTGCTCACAGCAGTTTATCAGTAGCAATAGTTTTGTAGTAGGAATAGCAAAGTAGCAGCAGCAGTAAAGTAAAGACAATAGTAACAATAGCAGTAAACTGAAGGATTTGAGTGCGACAGGCATAGGGATGGATGGACGGGCGTTGCATGGACAAGACAATTCACATAGCAATCAGAACATAGGGCAACTGCAGATAAATAAGATAAAGCATCCAAGTACTAGATAATCATAGGCATGTGTTCCATATAAGTCATACGTGCTCGCAATGAGAACTTGCACAACATCTTTTGTCCTGCCAGGCCGTTTGCAGCAGGCCTCAAGGGAACTACTGGCAATTAAGGTGCTCCTTTTAATAGAGCACCAGAGCAAAGCATTAACACTCCGTGAACACAAGTGATCCTCACATCAAAGCCATTCTCTC
Organism: Avena sativa; assembly: GCA_916181665.1. NCBI lineage: Eukaryota > Viridiplantae > Streptophyta > Magnoliopsida > Poales > Poaceae > Avena > Avena sativa. Next base: position 462,695,571 of record OV702291.1, on the reverse strand, counting down.
CGGTTATCCCGATTTCTGTCACTTCGGGCCCATTGGTTCCAGACAACAACATGTGTATACAACTTGTAGGTAAGACCATAAACAATACTATCATAATGAATCAATAACATGTTTAGATCTGAAATCATGGCACTTGGGCCCTAGTGACAAGCATTAAGCACAACAAGTCGCAACAAAGTCATAAAGCACTAATAAAAGATACTAGGCACCATGCCCTAACAATCTGATGCCATTACATGAATGATCTCATCCAATCCCTACCATCCCCATAGCCTACAGCGGGGTATTACTCACTAATAGATGGGGGAAACATGGATGGTCGATGGAGAAGCGATGGTGATGATGATGGCGATGATCTCCTCCAATTCCCCGTCCCGGCAGGGTGCCAGAACGGAGTTTCTGGTGCTATTTCATGGAATCTGGTGGTGGCGGTGGAGCGGAACTCCTTCTGGAAAACCGTCGAACCCCCCTGAGTTTTTAGGTCAGAAGGCAACTTATAGGCGAAGAGGGAGACTGAGGGGGATTCTGGGCAGCCAGACCACCCCCTGGCGCGGTCTGGGCTTACCCGCGCGGCCAGGTGGTGTGGCCTGGGCCCAGCCCTCCTCCGTTTCTTATTCTGGCTCCTAGAGTCTTCTGGTGAAATAGGATTTTCGGCATATTTTCCGGGATTCTTGCTGATAGTTGATTTTCTGCACAAAAAGTATACACCAGGGCAATTCTACTGAAAACAGCGTCAGTCCATGTTAGTTGCATCCAAATCACACAAGTTTAGAGGATAAACAATAGCAAAAGTGTTCGGGAAAGTAGATACATTTTGGACGTATCAGAGGTCCAAAGCAATAATGATTGCTAAGAATCTCAGATGGCCACATTATTACGCACACGCATCATTCACGAGCACTAAGGCTTGGAGGAAGGGTGGGTAAGTATGTGTAAAAGTATCACTTCATTAAGAGAATCATGAACTCAGCACGAACTCTTAGTATATAAGGGTGTGATACTTTAAGGTAGAACATATCAGAATATAATCAATTACTTATTGATCTGCGGATTACAACACTTTGACCAAGTCTTAGAAATGACGAGGTTCTGGAGTTTGTTTCTCCTGACATCCCAAAATGGTTTGTCTGACAAACCACAAGAGTATCTTGCATCGAAAGACATTGATGCGCATTTACTACTTGGCCACCAACTGGTAGACAAAGGTCAGAGATAACAAGGGAAAAGGAACATTCTCAGGATAGAATCCCGAGATGTGGATGCATAAGTCAACAATCTTCCGAGGACCGATGCGGAAAAGGGAGGTGGGGCAGAGTCATGAGTATAGAAGTGAGACTCACGAGGAGTACTCTTATTGTGATCTATTTGGTTCCATAAAAAACATCTCCCATAGCATGTGGTAGGGGAAGTCCTTAGTTTGTCATAATTTAATCACGACAATAACCACAAGCTTGAAGGTTGTAATAGAAGGTACCAGCCATCCTGAGGTAATGTTTAGACATTAACAATAGGGATCAACAAAATGGATCTTGGGTTAAAGGTCAGCTTCATGTACAAGATTCACAACACGAGAATCCAGCACAATCAGGGATCTTCGATTCAAGTCCAAGGGTTAAGACCCAAAGAAAGGAGTAACTACTATCTTAGTAGTACAGAGGGTACTACAAGGTAGTAACCACGAGGTAGCTTCCAAGAGAAGGGATAACTTTTGAAGTACCCAAACAAACAAAAAGGAGGCACACGAGGTGAAAGGAAACATCGAGGCCTAGAACAAATCACTATGGAACCATCAACATGATGTTGTGGGCCCATAAGATAGAGAGATCATGAGGGGAAAGAATCTCTCAACTGAAGAAGAGCAAAGGGAAACAAGGAACACACACACAACTGACTCTAGAGGATTCAACACTAGGTCAACTTGTTGAGAAACGACATGCCAAAAAGGCACCTAAGTTTTGAAAGACGAGACGAGATAGAAAAACTTTTTCAAAATCGACACAAGATAAGATGACCCAGAGTTAGAGTGAAACTGGATAAGGAGAAAAAGAAGCATACCAGAGTTTTCACAAATAATTTTCAACTTTCAAATAGTTTTTCTCAAACACTAGACTCAACATCGACCAGTAGAAAGGTTTTCCTACAGTCGGCACTGCTCTGATACCAAAACCAGTGACACCCCCCAAGATTAGGCGTAGACAAATCCCAGATCTCCCTCTGATATAAGCCTAACCTAAATCTCAGAAGCGTACAGAGAAAGAATCGGTAACATTACAGTGACCCTACAACATGAAAATTATTACAGCAAGCTCATAACTAAGCAAAGAACCAAATTATTACAAGCATAGGTCACTGACCACAAACATCAAACAACGGAAGTCAAATTATGCTATTAAGTATAGCAAACTTAACAAATGGCCTAAGAGTCCTGAAGCATAATGATGACGTCCCAATCCATGGATTCCAGGCTGCCGACCAGGAACCCCAAGCTACTCGTCGATGTCGATGCTGTAACAAACTCTTCTTCTATGGTAACACTTACCTGCTACAAAAGTATCAACAAAGCAAGGCTAAGTACAGGGTGTACTCCGCAAGACTTATGGCTGGTGGGGTTATTTTGCATAAAGCTAACTTTCTTTGTAAAAGAGAGAGGAGAAGCTTGGCTAATAGAACCTTTTAAAAAGGGGTAAGAGAAAACGATATCACTAGCTTTGATCTTCTTTGGATATCCACCGAATCTTTATCAGATGAACCTACCAACTAGGATCACCCCCTCGATCCCTGAGGAAGCATCCTTAAGCATACTTTACTTGCCAAGTTTTACGATTAGGTTATAGTTCTCTATGATCATCACGTCCGTTCCCAAGTCGTCCATAACCATGGACACGGCTTTTCGAAAAGATTAATACCCTGCAGGGGTGCACAACTTTACCCACACGTACCAACCAATTCTTAGTGCTAGTTAACATTAGCCCTCTTCCTTGGAAGGCCGGCAGAGAGTGGTTGACCATGACCTTTACCTTGCTTTCGCCGAGACCATGAGTCACGCCCTAAGGATATGCCGCCGTAACGGGTCAAGTCCCGAAGTTGGTCCCTAGAGATGTGAACAGGGTTTGAGATTACGGATGCCATGCCTCTCCCATTCCCTGCCACGCTTACCTACCTGTATGAATGCACCTCCTCCACCGCCTTCGAGAACAACCAGAATGCATATGTCGAATGGAACACCCGAACTATGTGACTCATGGAATCTACTAGGCAAGTTAGTTGGTCGAGGGGGTTTCTAGGCCCCTGTGTGGTTGCACGCTCATCTTGGTTCAAGAGGTAAGAACTCAGGTCCTAGTGGTGGCAAGTATGGGACTACAAAAACCACAACCCGACGTGGCCTCCCATAAAAGCCTTAGCATGTTTAACTTTCATCTCTGATCATACCACGTCATCCTGTCATACTAGATTCATTCGTAGCTCTGATTCATCAACCGGATGGACTAGCGGTAACAACTAAGCATGGCTAAGGACAACAGATATAAACAGCTCTAGCGAAGCTCATAAAGCCAAACCCTAGTTATGCTAGGAGCAGTGGATCAAGGAGTATAGGCTACAAAGGTAACATGCATCAGATAGGATTAATCTATCGATAAAAGAGTTCGGAATCGTATGCGCATGGCAAGAATGAAATACTTTGAAATCATAGGATTATATCATGTGTGGGGTTTTGCTTGCCTTTGCCTGTTGATACTTAGATATAGAGCTTCTGGTTCATCTGCTTGGCTTCATTCGTCGATAACCTTCGATGGTGTTGATCTTGGTCTTCAAGGTTGGACTTGATCTCGTTGCTCACATCAACTCCAAGGTCTACTGAGAAGAAGCAGAAACACCAGAAAGGGAAGTAACGATCAACACATGGCATCGATGCAATGCTCAAGCAAGGATGATGATATGACAAGTTAAATTGATTTGAAATGAAACCCTAAGACATGCTTGGCAATTTAAATGGGGTCCGAGGGGTCCAAACCCTAATTCAGAGAAACCTCGGATGCATATGAGAGGGGTTATTTTGTTCTCCTAATTAAACTTGCCATGTAAGTTTCTTAACAATGCATGCGTATGAGTCTATTGTCTAGACCTCATTTTTCTGAACTTTTTAATATATTATACATATTTTTCTGACTTATAAATAATAACTTATGGATTTTCTAGTGTTGATTCAATTTATGGAATTATTTAAACCATTAAAACGGACTTACTGCGTCATTATGACATCAGCATAGGCAGATAAAACGTTTTACATAGGGCTGGCCCTAGCCACTGTGATTGACTTCTGGGCCCGAGGCCATGTCAGCAGCTACGCGGCAAAACAGGACCCACGGCTGGTTTGACCAGCTGACCGTGCACGCTGGCGTCATGATGACGTCGGCACGACGTCATGCCGGCGGTGGTCTCCCAGGTGGACGGCGGGAACGGCGGAGCGGTGCGCACGTTACTGTGGGGCTGGACGCGGTCGACGCAGGAGGGCACGGCGAGCCAGAAAAGGGCGGCGCCACCCCTTTTGGGTCGCTGGAGCATGAACTACGGCGGCACACAGCGGCGGAGCTTGCAGGCTCACGGCGGAAGAGAGATACAGAGAGGAAGGAAGACGAAGGCGAGGCCCTTCCGGAGCGTGAGCTCACCAAGATGGCAACGAAGGGCTCGGGGAGGCTTGGCATGGTCCGAAGGCACCAAATCGACGACAACCAACGTTGGGCACGACAGGCATGTTGTGGTCGAACTAGGATGCAGCGGCTCAATTCCTCGCTCAAGGAGAACCAGAGGACCATGGTGGTCGTGATGCCGTGCTCGTCAGGCCTTGGGGTGGCCTCCAGCGGCTGTGGTGCTTGGTGTCCAACGGTGGCTAGGGTTTCGGGCGTGACAGAGGAACGAGAGAGGGAGGTCACCAGGGAGAGCGAAAGAGGATGAGGACGGGAGAGAGCCTCGGGGAAGTCTTATCCTCAGCTCCAGGGCGGCGTGGAGGGGATCTTGGCACGACGGAGATCGAGAGCGACGCCGGCGACAGAGAGGAGCTTCCCTATCGCGAGGAAGAAGACAGACGAAGGGGTATCAGGCCTAGGCCAAAGTGGGCTGGCTGCAGGATGCAGAGAGCTGCACTGGGCGGCAGATAGAGGGAGGGAGAGAAATGGGCCAACTAGGTTGCGGCCTGCTTGAGCTCTGGCTCTGTTTTTCCTTTCCAAAAGCTTTTATTTTTCTGTTTTCTTATTTATCTCTTTTGTAATTCAATTTCAAATCCGTTTTGAGCATTTCCGAAATACAAGAATTTTTGTAAACATGTAAAATACTATGGGACCCTTTATAACCATTTGGGTTCCATACTTTTTATCTTTTCAAATATTTCAAAACCATTTTGAATTCATTTGCAAGAGAGGAGGAAAATAGGGTTTAGGGTTTTATTTCCCCTACTTATATATATCAATGCACATTTTCTTTAGTCCAAAAGATGCATGCAATGTTCATGATGCACAAACAACCCTAAATGTTTATTAGTAAAACTAGGGGTGTTACAATATGATCATGCATAGAGAGAGAGTTGAACACATAGCTACCGGTATAACCCTTAGCCTCGAGAGAGAACTACTCCCTCCTCATCATGGGAATTAGCAACGGTGATGGAGATGGCGGTGGAGTCGATGGAGATGGCTCTGGGGGCACTTCCTCGTCCCGGCAGGGTGCCAGAACAGAGACTTTCTGTCCCCTGAATCTCCCCTTCGGTGGCAGCGGCGCTGTGGAACTTTTCGTGGCTGGAGGCTGGATGATTTAGGGTTTTTGCATCGGGAGGCATCTTATAGGCGAAGAGGCAAGGTCGGTGGGCGGCCAGGGGGCCCACACCACCTGGTGGCGCGACCAGGGCTAGCCCACGCCACCATATGGTGTGGCCACCCTGTGGCCCCTCCCCTTCTCGTCTGCTGCCTCCGTGAGTCTTCCGGTAAAATATCGACTTTGGCTTTTGTCCGGTCCAATTCCGAGAATATTGATTTCCTGACTTTCCTGGAAACAAAAATAGCAGAAAATAGGCAACTGGCACTATGGCATCTTGTTAATAGGTTAGTCCAGGAAAGAGTATAAAAAGTACTCCAAAGTTGGAACAAAACATAAGAAAGTAGATAAAACCAAGCATGGAACATCAAAAATTATGGATACGTTAGCAACGTATCAGGTGTGCGTACCTGCATTCATAGGGGTGAGTGTGTGTATGCATTTGTGAGTGTCTCTATTTTGTAATGGGTTTTCGCAAAAAGAGAGGGGGCCTTTGGTTTATTTATTGATGTTTTCCAAAAGTACTCCATGTAATGCAAGTCAAACTAGGTGAGTGATGTTTGGGGCCCCACGGGCTCTCTAGCGCGGGCCCTAGTTATTAGTGGTCGAGTTAAATCCAATACGGAGTAGTAGCCAGCGAATGTGAGGACCGGCTCCCCTACCTCTTCCTTCTCCATGAAGCCTCTGCGCTAGGATTTGAAGGCGCGCTCTTTTTTCGAGCAATGTCGGCAAATTCAGTCATGTCGGTCTGGTGAACGACGGGGGATCTTGATGTGCAAGGCGAACGGGTTAGGCACTAGTGGAGAAAGGCTTATGGATAGATTTATTATCAGTGGAGCATTTTTCTGAATATGCTCCACTGATAATTATCAATGGCGCATTTAAATATATGCTCCACTGATATTTTGTTTAACCAATGGCGTATATTGACTAAAATGTGCCACTGATAATGTGGGCCTGGTACCCCGGAGGGCTGTGGACCAAATATCAATGGCGCATATGCCCACATGCGCCATTGATATATCCATGCCAATGGCGCATCTTTCTCAAAATGCGCCATTGATAAATTGTGGGCCCAACCTGGACCCCACCACCCAGAAAGGTGGCAAGATTATCAATGGCACATATTGGAGATGCGCCACTGACACTTTTTTTTCCAATGGCGCATTTTGCAAAATATGCGCCACCGATAAATTCATGTGTGTGGATATTGAAGTTCATGTGACTAATATTTTTAAAATAAATTAATAGATTTATTTAAAATAAATGGACTTGCAAATGGATGTCCTGCCGCGCCCTTTCTTCTCACTTAGCCAAAAGAAATACCGATCGGCCTCTTCCTTTCTTCTCACTCTCACGCACGCGGAACCCTAGCTAGCGCACGCCCTGCCACGCCCACCGCCGGCGAGCCTCCCCTCCCCTCCCTTCCCCTGATCTCGATCTCCTCATGTCTCCGCCACCAGAGCACCGTCCGCGAGGAGGAGGAGCACTAGGATTTTGTTCCAGCGGGGCCCCGGATCGGAGATGGTGCCGGATCTCAATGTGGAGTCGTCGGTCGACTCCGGCACGTCGAGCTCATCCGTCCTCAACTCAGGGGATGCCGGTGGCGGCTTCTAGCTGGGCCTGCTTGGGAGCCCTGACGAAGACGACTGCTCCGGCGAGCTGGTGTCGGTCGCATCCGGGTTCGTCACGAGGCAGCTCTTCCCCCCGGGGGGGCATGCCTCGGCCGTGATGCACCCGTGATGAAACTTGCTAGGATCTCTAGGGGTCGATCTAGGGAGTGAGAGAGAGAACCTTACCATCGGTCTTAGGCGTGGAGGATGAGCTCGCCATCGGGCTCGTCGGAGTGGTGGCGGCAGAGAGGGGGTGATTCCCGCCGCTACAGCGCAAGCCGATCGGTGGCTAGGGTTTAGGGTTTTCGGTGGGGTGAGTGGGCACGACGAACCTTGACCTTCGTGCCCCCGGCCCCCACCTCTATTTATTGCGCTGCGCGACGGGGGCCCACCAACGATTGCGACGTTGGGCGCCCCCGATCAGGGCGTGAGTCCAAAGTTTGTTCGGGCCGTTGGGCCCGAACGGGAGATCAACCTAACATTCTCCCCTTTGATCTCATCTTTCATTTAACTTATACTTTGGTACCTATTTCATCACAGATCAATATATAGAGCGTGTCTCGTCATAATGGTCAGTTACGCACCATCGATTCAACAGCCACTATACACCTCTCTATTTTGAAACAGATTCTTATACTAGGCCCTTAATATCCAGGTATCATAGGCTTTCCCTTAGACCCATGCCGGCTAAGTGTTCTCTGAACACACTGGGTGGTAAGCCTTTTGTGAGCGGATCCGCGAGCATCTCTTTTGTACTTATATGCTCTAAACTTATGGTATGATCCTGGATTCTTTCTTTCACAACATAAAACTTAATGTTAATGTGTTTGGCAGCAACACTTGACTTATTGTTGTGAGCATAGAATACTGCTGGCTCATTGTCGCAGTACATCTTGAGTGGTCTTTGAATGCTGTCTACCACTCTCAACCCGGGTATAAACTTCTTTAACCAGTTTGCCTGCCCCGTGGCCTCATAACATGCTACATATTCAGCTACCATCGTGGACGATGCCGTGATGGTTTGCTTGGAGCTTTTCCACGATATAGCTCCACCTGCGAGAGTAAACACATATCCTGACGTGGATTTTCTTTCATCTACATCTCCCGCATAGTCTGCATCTGAATACCCTTCTATCTCAAGAGAATTAGTTCTTCTATATGTTAGCATGAGGCCTTTTGTGCCTTTTGCATAACGCAATGCCTTCTTCACCATTTTCCAGTGGTCTATTCCTGGATTACTTTGGAATCTGCCAAGTACCCCGGTAACAAAAGCTAAGTCAGGGCGTGTACACACTTGAGCATACATCAAGCTTCCGACAGCAGAAGCATATGGAACCGCTTTCATTTGATCGATCTCATATTGGTTCCTGGGACACTGAAAGTTCCCAAATCTATCGCCCTTGACTATAGGAGCAGGCGTAGGATTACTCGCATGCATACTATATTTCTTCAGAATCTTCTCCAAGTATGCCTTCTGCGATAACCCTAAAATCCCCTTTTGTCTATCTCGGTGAATTTCAATTCCTAGAACGAATGAAGCTTCACCAAGATCTTTCATATCAAAGTTTGAGGACAAAAACTTCTTCGTCTCCAGTAGTAGACTAACATCACTACTAGCAAGTAGAATGTCATCCACATACAGGATAAGGAAAATGAATTTCCCATTCTTGAACTTTGCATATACGCAGTTGTCCTCCTCATTCTCATTAAACCCAAACTTCCTTACTGTTTCATGGAACTTTAAGTACCATTGCCTGGAGGCCTGTTTTAGTCCATAAATGGACTTTCTCAGACGACATCCCATGCGCTCTTTTCCTTCCACAACAAAACCCTTGGGTTGTGCCATGTAGACATTTTCTTCCAAGTCTCCATTTAGGAATGCCGTCTTTACATCCATCTGATGCAATTCTAAATTGTAGTGTGCCACTAAAGCCATTATGATTCTAAAAGAATCCTTACTTGAGACTGGAGAAAATGTCTCATTGTAATCTATTCCTTCTCTTTGGGTGAAGCCCTTAGCAACAAGTCGTGCCTTATATCTTTCAATATTCCCTCTAGAGTCACATTTAGTTTTGTAGACCCATTTACAGCCTACCGTTTTGGCTCCTTTAGGAACTTCTTCTAAATCCCAGACTTTGTTGCTACTCATGGATCTCATCTCATCTTCCATGGCTTCAAGCCACTTCGATGAGTGAGGACTTTTAATGGCTTCTTCAAATGTGGTGGGATCACCCTCCATTTGAACTTCTTCACTGACATAGATCTCAAAATCATTAGGAATAGCTGGCTTTCTAGTTCTTTGAGACCTTCTAAGGGCCTCACCTTCTGGCACATTCTCGGTGTGGGGCTGTTGCGGCTCCCCCTCATTTGTGGTAACGGGGTCTTCATTTTCATTCATTGTTACCACAGGAGAACCAACAGCAGGTGTCACATCGACATTGTCATGTGTCGGTGCAGCAGCAGGTATCGAGAAAAATGGTTCCTGAATCATCGGAGTGGGTGCATGCACCCGCTTCTCCTCAAGGTTGATTTCTCGGGATACCGTGCTCCCCCTGATCATCTGATCCTCCAGAAACACAGCGTGTCTCGTTTCTACAAACTTAGTGTATCTGTCGGGACAGTAGAAACGATAGCCTTTGGACTTATCTGGATAGCCAATAAAATGGCAAGTCACTGTCTTGGGATCCAACTTCCCAAGGCTTGGGTTGAAGAGCTTTGCCTCAGCTAGGCAACCCCACACTCGCAAATAATTGAGTGAAGGTTCGCGACTAGTCCATAACTCATATGGTGTTTTAGACACCGATTTACTTGGAACTCGATTAAGTATGTGAATGGCGGTTTTTAACGCCTCCATCCACAAACCAATCGGTAAGGTGGAGTAACTTAACATACTTCTCACCATATCCATCAAGGTACGGTTTCTTCTTTCAGCTACTCCATTCTGCTGAGGCTCGCCCGGTGTTGAATACTGGGCGACTATACCATGTTCCTGTAGAAACCTTGCAAAAGGTCCCGGAACTTGGCCATATAGGGTATGCCGGCCGTAGTATTCGCCTCCACGGTCGGACCTTACTACTTTAATCTTTAAACTGTGTTGATTTTCCACTTCAGCCTTAAATATCTTGAATTTATCCAGTGCTTCTGAACGTTCTTTAATAGGATAAATGTAACCATAACGCGAATAGTCATCCGTGAATGTTATGAAAGAGTCATAGCCATCCACAGATGTCACAGGAAACGGACCGCATATATCCGTATGAATTATTTCTAGTACTCCTGTGCTTCTTTTGGCGCCTTTCTTAATGTTCTTTACAAACTTTCCTTTAATGCAATCGATGCATTGCTCTGAATTTGAAAATTCTAGAGGTGGAAGAATTGATTCTTTTACTAGGCGTTCTATTCTCCCCCTCGAAATATGGCCTAAACGACAGTGCCATAATTTCGATGAGACTTCATCAATTCTTTTCCTCTTACTCTTTCCATTCAGGGATGAGGAGGCATTCTTATTCTCAACGCTTATTTCATTCACATTCTCACAGAGTGATAATAAATAAAGCTTGTCTTGTCTGAAGGCAAGACCAACAATCTGATTATTCAATTTGATTTTACATTGACCGTCGCCAAAATGGCAAGCAAAACCACAGTCGTCTAAGCGCGACACACTTATCAAGTTTCGATGCAAAGAGGGTACATAAAGAACATCTACTAATAAAAGTACAAAGCCATTCGACAATTCTAAAGGAAGATCTCCAATGGCTTCGACTTCAGCTTGAACGCCGTTTGCTACTTTAATGCTTCTTTCTCCTCTTTGCAGGGTCCTTCTCATACGGAATCCCTGTAATGAATTAGCAACATGAACAGTCGCACCTGAGTCAATCCACCAAGTAGATTTTGCATAACATAAAAATAGTGATTCATCAACAAAAGTAATTAAATCATCACCTTTCTTGCACAGATGCTTTAGGAAGCTCACACAGTCACTCATGTAGTGGCCCTTCTCCTTGCACCACCTGCAGGTGTCCTTGTCCACTTCCTGTGCCTGATGAACTGGATCCTTTCCATGTGGCCTGGAAGAAGAGGGATGCCCCTGAGGTTTCCCTTGGGGCTTGGAACCCTGAAAGTTCCTCTTCTTGGTTGGGCTCAGGTAGTTCACGGAATCACCGGACTGCCCCTTCAGCCTCTCTTCCTCCTGGACACACATGGCCATCATCTTCTCGATGCCCCACGTTTCTGGCTGTGCATTGTAGTTCACAGCAAAAGCTTCAAACTGGTTTGGCAGCGAGGCAAAGATAAGATGAATGATAAACTCATCTGGGAGCTCCATTCCCATAGGCTTGAGCTTGGAGGACATGTTGCTCATTCGCAAGATGTGGTCCCTAACACCACCACCAGTGTATCTTGTGGTGACAAGCTTCTTGATGAGTGAGCTTGCATAGGCCTTGGAGGACCCAGTAAACTGACTCTCTACCCTTTTCAGGTATTCACTGGCTGTGGTGCACTCTGGGATTGCTCCCCTTATAGCTTCCATGATGGAGCTCTTAATGACCATTAGGCACTTCCTGTTGGAAGAGTCCCACTTTGCACGCTCAAGATCGTACTTCATTCTTATCGGAGCATGGTCACTGACCCTTTTCTTAAAGTCCTCTTCACTTTCTTTTTCGCCCCTGACGGGGTCGACAGGTTCTTTAGGACAGGCTTCAATCAGTGTCAAGTCTAGGTCAAGCAGAGCAAGCCCCATCTCTACCTTCTCTCGCCATGAGCCGTAGTTCCCTCCGTTGAGGGGCTCAATGGCCGAGATAAAACTCATAGGATTGCCTGAAAGCAAAACATTATTAAAACGAGTTAATTCAACGTTGGTCAAATTAAAACATGAAACTTCTCCATATTAACACTACATCACCGTTGGGCAGAAATATTACTAATATGGATAAAACTTACTTTCATAGTGAAAATTTTACTAACAACGTTGGTTGTCAAATAAAATAAGCACTATCAAAAAAAAAAAAATCTTACTCCATTGCATTTAAGCAATTAATTCTTGCAGCGGAATAACATGAATAAAAAATAATGAACTTTACTTCTTCACAAAGTTTTTACTGTTACTTTAAATTTTTTCTACACAAAATTTCGTTGGAAAAATTGCTATAGAAAAAAAGGTTGAAAAAACTATTAAAAACAGTAAAAACAGCTTCTGAAAAAAAAACAGAAGGAAACTGTGCTGGAACATCTATTTTGGGCCTTTTCCTGAGGGCGGCCCAGCGCAGACCTACGCGGCCCACGGCTTGCCGCGCCGCTGCTCTATCTACCGCGCGCGCGCAAAGCAGCAGCAAAAACAGCGCCCTGCCCGCGGCCCAACTGTGGCCCATGGCCCAGTAGCGCGGCCCGCGTGGCCCAGCACCGCCCCAGGGAGCTGCGCGTGGCGCCATCCTGGCCGTCCATTGCCATCGAGCGGCCGCGCGTGAGTCTCGCGTGGTCAAAACCAGCGCCCCGGTCACCCCCGAGCTAACCCTAGCTCACTTGCCCCCTTTCTCACCCACTCCCTCTGTGCGACCCGCTCTCTGGCGGCGCAAGCGGCGAGGTGGCCGCGCCGTCCGGCGTCCCGCCGGCGACGAGCCCCTCCCCTTCTAATCTCTTCATCTCCTCTCTGTCCGGCTGCCGCACGCGCTACCGCGCCGCCGGAGGAACAAACCCTCGACGAGCGCTGGCGGGCCGGAGCGAGAAGAGAGTGGCGGCGCCGTTGCCGGTCCATTCGCCGGTCGCGCGTTCCCCTTGCGGTGAGCGCGCCGCCGTCGAACGGTCTGGCCGCGGTGCCCTTTGCCGGCGCACGGCGGCGGTCGATGGGTGCCTCCCCCCTTTTTGTTTGATTTCTTTCTGCTTTGATTTGGGAGGAACTAGGCGAAAAGACTAGGGGAACGCGGGATCTGGGGCTTTTCTTTGTTTCTTACTTCCCGAAAATATTTCGGTTGGTTCTTCTTCCTTAGTTCTTTCGATCTGAGATCGATCTGGATCCGGGGAGAAGGGATCTGGGGCTTGGGCTTGTAGTTTCTTTATCCCAGATGGGATCGAGTTCTTCTTCCCGACCTCGGCTTGCCGATGCGTCGGGATCGAGAGGAACGGCGCGGCCTCGCGGCGGCGCTTCTGTAAAAACCTAGCCCCCATGATTCTTTTCTTTCTTTTGGATTTGTTCTGCCTCGACTAGATCAACCGTCCTAGTATGCTCTGATACCAATGATGAAACTTGCTAGGATCTCTAGGGGTCGATCTAGGGAGTGAGAGAGAGAACCTTACCATCGGTCTTAGGCGTGGAGGATGAGCTCGCCATCGGGCTCGTCGGAGTGGTGGCGGCAGAGAGGGGGTGATTCCCGCCGCTACAGCGCAAGCCGATCGGTGGCTAGGGTTTAGGGTTTTCGGTGGGGTGAGTGGGCACGACGAACCTTGACCTTCGTGCCCCCGGCCCCCACCTCTATTTATTGCGCTGCGCGACGGGGGCCCACCAACGATTGCGACGTTGGGCGCCCCCGATCAGGGCGTGAGTCCAAAGTTTGTTCGGGCCGTTGGGCCCGAACGGGAGATCAACCTAACAACCCGGAGTCGGTGTCGGCGCCGGCATGGCAGCCGCGGCGTGCCGAGGAGCTGGTCGTGGGGCAGCAGGTGGTAGATCCCAAGAAGACGCGGCGTGGGCCGAGGTCGTGCAGCTCGCAATACAGGGGCGTCACCTTCTTCATTGATCTACCCATCTACAAGGCCACGAGGTGGTCTTCCAGGTCCCGTCCATGGAGGGCGCCGAGAACCTCGTGCCCAACCAGCTACTGGAGCCGCAGAGGCAATGGGGGCGAGAAGGGCGCATCCGTGCCCTGCGGCGTTGGGCCCGTTCGACCTCTCGTCCTGGCCTCCGGAGCTAGACCATGTGGTACGACTCTACCCGAGCCGCACGACGGCCGCAACCAGTCCGGCAGCTGCCGACTGCCCCAGGATCTCGTCCTGGCCTCCGGAGCTGGACCCTGTGGTGCCACTCTGCCCTAGCCGTGCGACTCCCATGACCAGTCCGACCGCCCTGGGATCCTCTTCCTCAATATGCGCCTGCGTCTGGAGTAATCTTTCTTGCTTGTGATCTCATTTTCCTTATTCTAGTAATCTTGCGTGTTTGAGTACAATGAGATAATCTTGCTTGTTTGCTCTATGATCTGTATTTGAGTACAATTAACTGGACCTGCAAGGAGTAATCGGTGTTGAAAAAACTTACTGTGAATAAGGAGTAGTTGAACCGCTGTAGTTTTTCTCTATAATATGGAGTTATGTCATTTAAGGAGCAGGACAAAATCAGTAAGTAGTTGAACTAATGTAGGAGTAGAATTAAGAGTTTTAAAAAATGATCAAGAAGTAATGGCTTGAGTTTACTTTTATATCAAATGATCGACGGAAATATTGGAATCAAGCTAACTGACAATAACATGTACTCATGCATGTTCTAATTGTGTATATTGTGTTTAGGCAGTAATCGTGTCCAGATTTACTCATGTTCTTGCACATTCCAATTTTACTTCTGTTAGTTTTGGAAAGATTGTACTACTAGATTATCTTAGTTTTGGACAGCACTAATCCACAGATTGATTAGTACTCGTTTTCATGAATGCAAAGTTTCTTGCATTACAGGACTGTTCTACTGTAACTTGGAATTTTCTTAAAGTGAATTTGTTTCTTTCAAATATGAAGTCTATTTGTGCTACTGAATCTACATGCATTTTTTTGACCATATGATAACTTTCATTCTGATCATATAACTTTCTGTATAGCAATGGAGTAGATCCCAAGGATTATCAAAGGTCGTTAGTCGAAGGGAGGGCATGCTCTCTCATAGCGATGTGACTATTCAGACTACTATGAGATTTCCATGCTTTCTAAACTTTACATTCAGATATTGGTGCTCACATCATAATATATGTGCTTACATTCAGATATTGGTGTTCTTTAGGAGCTTGGGATCACTTCCCTGCACATTGAGCTCCGTGCTACTGGTGGAAACAAGACAAAAACACCTGGTCCTGGTGCTCAAGTTGCGCTTGGGATCACTGCCCTGCACATTCTGGCATGAAGATTGGACGCATTGGTAAGCCTATGATGCTCATGTATTCTGTGGTCTAGTTACAATATGCTAATTACAGTATTTGGTATCCACTAATGTGCTAAAGCACATGAGTACCATTGTTTGTGTGGCCAGTTGTTTCAGTTTGAACTGTACTTGCATTTGATGAGGACCTATGACTTTTTTGGCCAGTTGTTTGATTTATTTGTTCTGGGGTAGTTCCTGTTGCTCTACTAATCAGTACCAATTCTTCTGTGTTCACATTTAGTATTGCTAGGCAGCTATTCCTAAAGATTTTCTACTTGCGGAAATTCTGAATCACCCAACAATATGTCAATTCCGTTGGATACATAGAAACATTTTTTGCATCACGTGAAAGAACTTTGGAAGGATCACAAGGTAGTTCTTCAGTTTGATTTCTCAATCGTTTAAAAAATATTTTTTTTGTGGTGAACTAGTATAGCGTCCTTCGTTAAATAAAACTAGGAAATTAGCAGCACACTATCTTTTTTCTTTGTGTCCTTCAAGATACTGAATGATGTGATATGAAACTTTCTATTTTGTTCTCGTCTGGAAAGTTGGAAAGCTCAGAATGCCACTGTATTAAAATGTTTCCTCAACCTGCTTACTGATTGGTATACCCTCTTTTCCCTGTGTAATTTTCCTAGGGGAGTCATTTAGTTGAATATATTCACGCGCAGATCAAGAGAGCAAGATCCTGAGATGATCTGTCGCGGTGGTGCTTGTCGAAGGAGATCTGGGCGAGGTGCTAGCTAGGGAAGGAGGAGCGGTTGGGGTGGAGGAGCTGCTGGGAGAAGAGGTGTTGTTGCGGTGGAGGAGCTGCAGGGGCTGATGAGCTGTTGGGCCGGAGGATCTGCATGGCAAGAGGAACTGTTGGGGCGGAGGTGGAGTAGCCGGGGAGGCAAAGTCGTTGGGGCGGAAGGCAAAAATCTATGGAAGATGCCAATGCGATCCAAATTTAGCAGAAGCGTAGAGATGTCAATTCCCTCGTTTTTCACCTGGTCAGAAAATTCCCAGAACATCTTATATTCAGAACGGAGGGAGTATATGAGTTGGCCAAACAATTCATCAGTTTATTGTAGAAACCTATTTGGAGCTAGAGTTCTCAGAGTAGGCAGGCACCACTCTAGCTAGCGAGCTGTTGAGCAGTGATACATCCCGTAGCTGCTGATATTTGCCTCACTACACGCATGCATGTACATATACCTCGGTCTGTTTGACAGCGAGGTCAAAGCTGCAATGTATGAGATGATGATCAACTTGATGTCGACTTCTATAATATTTGGGGCCGATTTGTTTTCTAGAGAAGCGTCTCCTAGGGACTTCAGGCCCACACGGCATTAGACGGACGGGATTGATTAGATCAATAAAATGGACGGCTTTGGATGTTGATGGCACGAGAGAGCTCCCTTTTGTGCCGGTTATAATATCTCTAATTTGGGCACTTGTCACTATGCCAGGTTGTAATTGATGTGATGATATATAATTCTATTTATATTATTATCTCTATTTATATACTGTTGTGTACCTGTATAAATATCTGAGAGCCCTGTATTCTGTATACCTGTACAAAACATCAGTGGCGCATCATTTATTCATCTATCGGTGCATACAATATCAGTGGCGCATTTGGAGATATGCTCCACTAGTAAATCATCAATGGCGCATATTGAAGACGCGCCACTGGCTGTCCCATTATTAATGGCGCATATTTGATATGCGCCATTGATACTTAACTATCAGTGGCGTGACAGTAGTGGTGCATTCCATATGCGCCATTGATAGCAAAAAATATGCTCCACGGATAAGCAATTCTCCACTAGTGAGGGTAAGTACGCCAGAGTTCACGGTCTCAGTTTATTTTCTCGAATTCAGCTTATGGGTTCTCTCCTTTTGGGGTTTTTCTCTATTCTGCCTATTTTGATCAACGATGTTTCCTGGGTTCAGATGCTGGCATGGATGGTAGACGCGGAGTGGAATGACATCGTTACCGATGCGAATGTCCGGCTCTGGTGCGACTGCGCCTTGGCGCCCCATCGCCGCGTCGCGTTCGAGGGAACGAACTTCGGTGGGATGTTCTTGGGTTGCAACTACGAATGTGAGCGCTGCACGTTCGTCTACTGGGTAGATATACCGCACTCACTTTCGCTGTAGCGCATGATGATGTCGCTGTGGTTACAACTCGAGATCTGCGATGACCACGAAGAGGAGGAGGAGGAGCGCCATCAGATGCATGCCGAGGAGATGGCTGTAGAGTTAACGGATGTCTCCAACTCACTACACTCAGTCGTAAATAGGATAGATGCTCTTAGATTTGGGTAATTAGAGCTAGACATTAGGTTCTTATCCAAGTATGGTCTGCAATCTAGATATTTAGCATGCTCATGATGCTTTTGGTGGCTAGCTATAGATTCCACTAATAATTAAGTAATCCCCTTTTGTTTACTAGTACTCACCATCTCATAGTACTGCCACGTTAAATTACACTAGGTTAATTAATATGGAAGTAGTTGACAGTCTGCTTACAGCCCTTTTAGAGTTTGTGGTTACTACTAATTGATCTGGTTTATGTGTTACTGCTATCTCTATCTATATACGAGCATCACTACATTTTTTGCACATTTGTGCACCTCCCCCATCACGCACCTTCTTTACCTAGCAGCGTCCACCTTTCCATCGCATCAGTGCAATCTCCGGTGAGTCTGCAACCATCCGGATAGTTGTTTAGGTGATTGCTATTTAAAATAGTAGATCTATATGCCATATTAGGAAGCTGGGATCACCATGGATGTAGCCATGGAATTAGTTATAAGGTCCACTGGAAAAGGTAAGTATATGCTGCCAAGAAGAGTCTTTTGAGGATGGGTAGCTTGCCCCTGGCTTTATTTCACAGAACGGTCCTCTGCTGAACAATGCAGATGTAATTTGCTGCATATCGTTTATAAACAGATTGTTGTTTGTTGGTGTCCTGCATTGCTGAGTTCTTTAAATTATATTGTTCGTTAAAGGGAAACACGCTCAATCCTTGGCATCATATTAATGCACATATCCTTCTTTGCATTGTGAAGTTGATGTGTTCTTTCCTAAAATTTACTGGTTTTGTTGCATTTCATTTAGCAACATGCGCATGTCCCACCCGTGGAGGAGGCATTATTGAGTGACAAGTGTTTTCATGTATCCAGCTGCTTTGCTGAAATTTCAGTAACCTATGCTTTGTCCCTGAAAACATTTTATCGATAAAGAGCGCTTTATTACTTAAAATGTCCCCTAAAATATACTGATCATTTTTGTTACATCATGATTTGCAGAAACAAAGTTATTCTGATCTGTTGCCGCTTATTACGAAGGCCAGGACTGCTCATGTGCCAGCTAAGAAGGCAAACCCTGAAGTATGGCCCTTTTCATGTCGGTTATGTTTCCCATGTTTGGGAAATATGCCTCTATGGTTCTTTGCCATTTGCGGTACCACTGTGGAGCTTGCACGATGTGTGCAGCTGAATTTGGATTGTAGAACGAGAATTTGGTTTATTTTTTAAAATGAGAATCTGGTTTAATTTTAGATTTGTTATCTGCAGTTTCCACCTTACTCATATTGCTCATGGCGTAATGGTGCTGGTCACTACAAGGATTTGACAATTTCCCGTCTCCGAGAGAAATACAAAGCTTATAGACACATGATTTCGTGCCTTCAAGAGAAAGTGAAAAACCAGGACAAAAAGATTAGGCGCCTGAAGGAAGAAGTGTCCACATCCACTAAGCGGATAGCTGATTTGACTGCAGGATGGAATACATCAATTTCAGTTGCTCATGATGCTGCTGTTGATTTTCAAAAGTTCGTGGCTGACAACGTAGTTCCCGAGTTGCCTGATGAGGATGGCGATGAGCTGATTGGCCAGGTGTACGACCGGATCTTGGAACAAGTGGGAATGCAAGCTGACAATCTTCTCAATTCGGCTCTAGAAGCAGATGAGACCCTAAAAGAAATTCGAGATTCTCCACGCCCCTACAGTCCGGATCCTGCAAAAGATGAGGAAATATGTAAACCATATTGACCGCTCTACTTTCATTTTTGAAGGGTTTGGGTCTCTTGTGAGGATGACTGTTTGTTAACTCAGGTACTATAACTATTTTTTTTCCTCTGCTGGTGTGTGGTGTCCATGAATCTGTATATTTGATGTACTATTATGACATATATATTGGACCTGGCTTTATGTGCCTATATTTGGCAACAACAGTCATCTTATTCAAACTTGCGGTGGTTTTTTATCTTTCAATTTTTTCCTTATGAGATCTGTTAATGATGATGTTAATGCTAGTTGCGAGTGATTTGTTAACATGTTTCTGGTAGTAAACCAAAACTTGTAGTTGTAGATTGTGGAATTTCAGGTCGATGTTTGAACTCTAGATCTTGATGTCATAGAAAGGGCAGGCTTCTACCACCTAAAATGTTTTACCCAGCAATTGATTGTATCACACGAATAAGTGCACAAACTTGATGTCTGTAGGCGGGAAACTGAGCAACACAAGTGCACAAACTTGTATCAGTCATGTGGTTGCTACTATTAATACAGCCGGGGTTTCCCCTAAAAAAAGCGGGGTTCGCAAAAAAATAAAAATAAATAATGGGGCGAAAGTTAGTTTCGAGTTCGAGGTAGCTTAGTCGTGTGCCCCTCGAACCCATCATCATCTTCTCCGCCTAGCCGCCCTCCCTCGACCGAACCGTCCCCGCTGCTCCACCATTGAACACCACCGCACCGCCGTTCGCTGGTATGTACGTTCCCAACCTCCAGCCATTACGGGCTTTCTGAAGGATTCAATGCATTTATTTTTGGGCATTGCAAGCTAAATAAGCTCGTGGCATTTACAGGAAATGGAATCAGCGTTGGAAGATGCATTTGCTGCATTGGTGGATGCTCGTAAAGCAGAGGTGGATGCTGAAGCAGCACCAGCGGATACATGTGAAGAGGATGCGGAGGCCGATGCTTGTACCGCATCGGATTCTTGGGCAGTGTTGAGTGATGCTTGGAAAGCGGTGGAGGTGCAGTCGAAATCCTCGTCGGCTGCTGCTGGAACAAATTCAGTTATGTTGGTACCGCTGCCAAAGCGACGGCTGCGTGGGATGCTAGGAATGCGTCAGCTCATGGTCGTGCTTCTTCAGCGTCAACGGCTATGGCTCATCATTTGTCAGTGGCGCCCGCTCCATCTGCTCAGAACTCGTCGATCCCATTGTAAGTTGTGTGTTGAATTTTGTCTCCCTGACTTCCTCCCTCTTTTGTGTATTCTGCTCCTGGGTTTTTTCTTGACACAGTGGATATTAGTTTAAACTAATAGTACTGGGAACATAAAAATCTATTTAATCACAAACTAGTGATCCAAATGGGATGAAACTTTCATGGGATTCAAACCTAGGCACCGATGATTTACTGATTTTTTGTCAATTTTTTTCGAATATATTTACTTTTTAGTACAAAATCTGAGCTACTGCCATACGTTTGATCTAAGATGGAAGGTGAATCCTGGGGCAAGTCAATGTGAGACTTGGGTTCACCAAGTCACTGAAGTTGCGTCCATTTTTTCTCCTCTTCTTTATGATAAAACTAGAAAATTCAGGTAGGGGCATTTCTATCCTCCCCGGTGACCTAAAAGAAGTTCTTCATTCCCTTTGCCTAGTTCCGACATGCTGAAGCATTTTGCGGTGCTTTCGTACTGCTCTGGTTGATTCATTTAGGTTATTTTGTTGACAGACTCTGCTTTTTAGGTAGTTTTCAGATGGGTGCAGTTTAGGAAATTTTGATGATAAATTTTCCTATCAAATTGTATGATGGATTGTGGTGTTTACTTAATTCTTTTTTAGGGTTGTGCATTGTGCGTTGTGCTGTTTACTTAATTCTTATGATGCACTTGTGCTATTTGCATCATCCTACCAGCTTCGGTGGAAGAACATATACAACAATCTACGACTTGCCAGGTGATATATTTGGTCAGATTCTTGTCAAGCTTCCTCCGCACCCATCCTGCATACTAAGGGCATCAGTCGCCCAAAAATGTTGGATGGACTTCATGGGAAGCAACTATTTCGAAAGGCTAACCCTGTCACACAATAGAGGAATGCCGTTACTTGGGTTTTTCACCAACAGCTCCGAGGACGCTCGATTCTTAACAGATCATAATCTTGACCAATCCATCTTCTAGAAGATGAATAGGCTGGTGGAAGTACATAAAGCCTACAAACCATATGTACTCGGATGTTGCAATGGTAGGGTGCTACTTCATTATCCTCAAGGGTCTAACATGATAAACGCCTGGGATCCAATCAGTGGAAGTGAAACGGTGATACCAGAACCACCAATTTGGCGGAGACGTGAGTATGATAGCAGCACAATTCTCTATTCGAGAAATCATGGGCAATTGTCTTCACACTGTTGCAGCAATTTGTGGGTTGTTTGGATAGTAACCAATGGTAACCAAGCACTGGTGCAGAGGTACTCATCAGAGTTAGGAAAATGGGAGGACTGGATTGAACCTACTAAGATGCTGGCTAAGATTGATCGCAGGCCGTCAACTCTCATAGGGGACATTTTGTACTGGCCAACAATGAACTCCAGATATATAGTTGCCTACGATAACATGACAACAAAATTGTGTTATATTGAGTGCCCCCATGAGACACATGATATTTCCAGATGCAATTTTGTCATCACTAAGGGGCATAATGGAGATGTTGCCCTTGCGGTTATAAGATACTTCAGTCTAAACACGTGGTCTAGTGCAAGATCATCAATAGTCAAATGGGAAGCTTGGGTGCCTCATATAAAAGTTGAGTTGGATACTCTCCTTGGCCTTGAGAAATCATGGGCATATGCTAGGAAAGATGCACTAAGGTTACTCTACGCATTTGAGGATAGAGAAATGGTGGTTATATTGGCGAAGGAGGGAGTATTTAAATTAGATCTCAGCAGCATGAATTCTAAGAAGTTTAGATCTCGTAAATGTTGGTGTACTTTATATCCCTACATTATGACACCTGGTTAGTGCAGTCATTCATGTGCAACCCTTGCATTTTTGTACACATATGATTTTGCTGATCATTTTGTTCATTTCCTTCAGCAGCTGACGTGATTCGGAGTGCTAAATCAAAGAAACGAAAAGGAAGTCCTGTCAGCAACACAGCTGATTCAGACTGCAACATCAAGGAGATGAAAATAACACTCGGATGAACAAGCAAGGCTTATTTGGGCAAGCATGTGTTGGCCTAGGTTGTGTTATTTGGAGCTGCAGTCTGATATTTGTTTGTTTTGGTAGCTAATGGAACTGTGGCGTTGATGTGCTCGTCGTTCGACGTAGAGCTCGTTGGGAACCCCAAGAGGAAGGTATGATGAGCATAGTAGTAAGTTTTCCCTCAGTTATGAAACCAAGGTTTAATCAAACCAGTAGGAGCAAGGAAACACCCCAAAGGTGTTACTAGCTGAGCTTTGGCAGGGCGCACTACCGGTGCTAGTAGCAACGTGGAGACCTGCACAACACAACCACAGAACTTTGTCCCCAACTTGCGATGAGGTTGTCAATCTCACCATGTTTTGCGGAAAACAAAGGATTAAACGAATCGAATGGAAATAAGTAAAAGTTTGCAGAAAGTAAACACAAAGCAGTAAAAGATTGTAGATTGTATGTAAAGAGAAAGGATCGGGATCCATAGTTCACTAGAGGTGGCTCTCCTTAGATAAATAACATGCTGGGTGAACAAATTACAGTGGGGCAATTGACAAACACCGAGAAAGCAATACATGCATATACTAATCATCTTGACTCCTTTGAGACTTGATTGGGCATTACAACATAATACATAGACTGCCATCCAACTGCATCTATGACTAATAATCCACCTTCAGGTTATCATCCGAACCCCCTCCAGTATTAAGTTGCAAGCAACAGATTATTGCTTTACGAACTGCGTGTAAAGTAAACAATACGATTGTTCTATGAACAAAGGATTGTTGTTTTCTCCCTAGTAGCAACATCAAATCTAGTAACTTAGAGATTTCTGTCACTTCCCTAGATTACCAGAGGCATGAAACCACTATCGAGCATAAATACTAACTCTTGGAGTTGCTAGCTTCTACTTGGCCAAGATAGCTACTAACAACAGAAAGCATGCAAGATCACAAATAACAAAGACATGATAGAATCAATAATCAATCTGAAATAGCATCTCAATATCCATGGGATCCCCGCAAACACAACATGTATGAATACAAATAGATGATCTTGATCATGAACGGAGCTCACAACATCTAAACATGAAAGCACAAAGGAGGAGAACCAGCCATCTAGCTACTACATGGATCCGTAGTCCAAGGATGAACTACTCACGCATCACACCGGAGGCTTGCATGGTGATGAAGAAGGCCTCCAGGGTGAATTCCCCTCTCCGGCAGGGTGCCGGGAAGAGCTTCAGATCCCTCCCGATCTATTGATAGAGATGATGGAGGCTACAGACTCTTTCGTGGATTTTTGATCGGGTACTTAGGGTTTTCATCCCGAGGGCAATATATAGGCGGAAGGAGAGGCCGAGGGGGCGCCGGGAGCGGCCACACCACCCCCTGGCGCAGGCCAGGCCTGGTCGTGCGGCCAGGTGGTGTGGTGGCTCCCTGGCCCTTCTCCGTCTCGTATTCTGGCACTTCATCCCTTCCAAAAAATAGGCACTTTGGCTTTTGTCCCGTCCAATTCCGAGAATATTCATTTTCTGACTTTCTTGGAACCAAAAACAGCAGAAAACAGGCAGCTGGCACTGTGGCTCTTGTTAATAGGTTAGTCTAAGAAATCATATGAAAAGTACTCCAAAGTTGGAACAAAACATAAGAAAGTGGATAAAACCAAGCATGGAACATCAAAAATTATAGATACATTTGCAATGTATCAACATCCCCAAGCTTAACTCCTGCTCGTCCTCGAGTAAGTAAGTGATAAAAAGAAAGAATAATTTTTGACGTGACATGCACCATCAAAGACTTGATCAAAGTATTTTCAAAACATTCAAAGCTGGGATCATAGTACTTCAATCATAACATGAAAGACAAAGTTCTAGCAATAAGCAAAGAAACTATGATGCAACATGAAAAGGCACAAACAAAAGATTCATGAATAACAATGATTTGCAAGACGTTTGTTTGTTTCACATAAAGAAAACATAGCATAATAGTATTCAGCTTGTCCCTCAATAGAGTAGCAAATATAAATGCATAGGACACCTTCAAAGTTCATAAGAGTGACTAGATACAATAGTTTAAAACAAGCAATATCAAGTTATGCATCAATCAACTAGTCTTGGGACAATGCACATAGAACTAAGAATGGCCACTATGCTCTCAAAGTAGGTGCATAAAGATAGAAGGTGGAGACTCAATATAATGGTGGAAGAAAGGCCTATGTAAAAGGAAGTAGGGATTCAAGTCTCATAAAGAGCTTCCAAAAATTATGGTACTTATAGCTTTCAGCTCTCATTGCCCCTATCATAAGCATCTTGAAGTGATTAAGGTTAAAGTGAACAAACTATGGTGTACATGCTTGACGAAGTATAAGTCAGAAATCTCATGTCCCTTGTATACGAGGGCCCCTCCTCATGCTACTCAAGTTTAGTCACCGGTAAGTTCTTGTCATCGTAAGTACATGTGTATCATAGAGAACCGCCAACGAGGTACCCCTTGCCCGATGATACGGAAGAATCCCCATATAAAAATGACAAGGCAAGCAGACAACGAGCATCTTAGCATTCTTCTTATTTACCATGGAAATATGGTGCTTTTTTCTCTTTTTCCTCTTTTCATAGTATCTCTTTTTTTTCTCTTTTTTCTCAATATAGGACTCTTTTTTATAAGAAGAATGCTTCATAGACAGCTCATTATGGTTACGCTGCAGGTTTCCACCATGTCAGCATGGATTAGACCAGCGGGCCAGGCGTTTCTCTAACACATATACATAACTCCATGGACTTACAAGCTCCCCTTTCGTTTCACACCGACGACATCCATATACAAAAGAGCATGATATCAACTAGGTAAAGTACGAAGTGCAATGTTGAAAGCGTTCCCCATGAAAGCATGGTTCTGCTAATTCCCAACAAATAAGTGCAAGCATATACAACATAGACGACACAATGGTTCAAGTTTATTAAGGGCAAGTAAAGTGAAGTTTGCCATCAAGTTCGTGAGAGCTTTAATCACTAGTTTTCTCATAACAAGTTTAATTTGGAAGGTAAACAAAAGCATGAATATACTTGGAATAGCATAAGCTAGTAGGTAGGTATGGTGGACTCTTTGGAATAACTTGGTTTAGGGAGTTGGATGCATGAGTGGAACTCATACTTGGTTGTGGAGGCTAGCAAAAGACTGGGAGCAACAAAGTAAGAGAGCAATAATGGCCATAATTATGCAGAGCGACAAAACATCATTGATCAAAGCATAAAGTGATACTACAAGTTGAAAACTAAAGGATCATAAAGGCTATGGTGACTTGAGATAGTCATAACATTGTGTGAGCATGCGCCAAGTCAACCCAAATAAAGCATCAAAGGAGAATACCATTATACTATGCTTTAATATGCTAAAACAACGCATGATTCATCCAAGGCACATTAAGCAATCTCAATTGTTTATAACAAGTCATGCTACAGCAAAGAATACTAAGCATAAAGCCAAAACAATATCAAGCATGGCATGACAAAGCATAGGCCACAGTCAAAAACAAGCTCTTTTTACCACATAAGCATGAACTTTCCTACTCTTTTCCAAACCAAACCAAACCAAAGCATTTGCAAACCAATGTATGAAAGAGGGGGTCCAACCAATTTATTCAGAAAACTAAGCAAACCAAGCAACCTAAAAACCAAAACGAAAACGAAAAAGAAGACGCTCCAAGAACAACACAACTGTGCATGAAACAATAAAAATGAAGCGTTTGGAAGAAACCTGGGATTTTTATTGATGAAGATGTTGGGGTTCGTAGCATAGAAAACAAGAAAATTCCTACGATGAGAACTATACGCCAAGATCTATCTACTCGATACAGAGCAACGGGTGGATATACATCCATGGAGAACTTACCCTCGAAGACAACGAGTTTTGTTAACGAGTAGGAACTCGTGGATGAAGTAGTCGTACGCTTGCCGATCTCAAGATCGTGATGAAGTCCAGCAGGTCCGGCTCCAACACGTCCATCAGATCCAGCTCCAGCAAGTCCAGCACCACCACGTCCAGCACCGCAAAGAAGCGGTGCATCCGTGATCGCACACATATCCAGTACCCCAACAACCTCCATCCCTCGCTCCAGCAAAGCAGCGGAAGCAGCAACTCCTTTCCAAATAAAGCCACCGGGAACATGTATCTCGCTAATCCGAGACCATGGGGAATAATACTAGAGGGGGAGAGAGATCCTTCATGAGGAGGTGTGTGGAAGAAGGAGTGAGAGGTGGGCCTTTTATAGGAGGAGGGGAGGGTGTCCCTTCACCTCCCCCATTCATGTGGTGGTAACCCCCTCCACATTAAAATGCCCCTTTACATTCTCTTTTAAAGTCTCCACTTTAAATGCATTAAATTTCTCCAAATTTAATGCTCTCTCATTTAATAAAACTCTTTTATTAATTTTATTCAGAATTTTGTTAATTACTTTAATTAACAAACATTCACATAAAACCCCCTGCAACATTTCAATATTACATGCAGAACCAATTTTAGCAATTTCACCCGAAACAGTTTCGGTGTCTATTGAAATATTTCGGGATCGTGATAGACTATAAACTGAAAATCCCATGTCCCTTGAGTACGAGGGTCGCTCCTCATGCTACTCAACTTTAGTTACCGGTAAGTTCTTGTCATCGTAAATATGTTCATATCATAGAGAACCGCCAACGGGGTACCCCTTGCCCGATGATACGGAAGAATCCCCATATCAAAATGACAAGGCAAGTAGACAATGAGTATCTCAGTAATCTTCTTATTTACCATGGGAAAATGGTGCTTTTTTCTCTCTTTCCTCTTTTCATAAATCTCTTTTTTTTCTTTTTCAATAGCTATCTCTTTTTTTATAAGAAGAATGCTTCATAGATATCATTATGGTTACGCTACAGGTTTCCACCATGTCAGCATGGATTAGACCAGCGGCCCAGGCGTTTCTCTAACTCACATACATAACTCCATGGACTTACAAGCTCCCCTTTTATTTCACACCGACGACATCCGCAAACAAAAGAGCATCATATCAACTGGGTATATATTTACAAGTGTTGAAAGCGTTCCCCGTGACAACACGGTTCTGCTAATCCCCAGCCTAAAATTTGCAAGCATATAACTTTCATGGACAGTCACAATTGTTCAGGTTTATTAAGTGCAGAAAATAAAGTGTGCCATCAAGTTCGTGAGAGCTTTACTAACTAACTTTCTCATAACAAGGAAACATTTTATTTGGAAGAAAACAAGGCATATTGAATATGCATGGAAGTAGCAAATGATGCTAATAGGTAGGTATGGTGGACACTTTGGGAATATTTGGTTTAGGGAGTTGGAAACTTGAGTAAAACATACTCAGTGTAAGTGAAGGCTAGCAATAGTAAGGGAGCGACAAACGAGAGAGCAAGAGCTGTCACAATCATGCTTGCAACAAAACAGGACTAAACATGACATGAAAGTGATTCAAGATCCTCAACGCAAAATAATTCATCGAGGCTTAACTGATTATTTCAGTCATGTGCATGCGTGAGCATGTGCCAAGTCAATTCAAATGAAACATTCACAGGAGGATACCACGGTGTCATACCAAGTTATGAATAGAGTAATGCAAGCAAATATTCATGTGACATGCCACAAACTATTAGCAAGCTGGAACTAATCATACGAAAGCAAGAACTACTAAGCATCCAAAGATAACATACACCCTACACGAACAGGCTAAGCATACCCACAATGATGAGTATATGTACAAAAATGAAAACAAATAGAGTTCATTACCAGCCTCTTACCACGCCTCAAGTTGTCATTAATCCTCAATATTGCTCTTCACTTGTGTGGCTTGAATAGTAATATGAAACCAATATCCACCAGGACTGCTGAACCCTGTAGCAAACTCACAAAACCAAAGAAGAACGACAAATATTTTTGTTGTTTTCGATTTTTAAAATAAGAACCAAAAAGGAAGAACAAGCAAAGCAAAATCTTTTTGGGTTTTTTGAATAGTTCAAACAAAGCAAGAAGGGGAAAAAACCAAGGCAAAGAGAAAAAGAAGCAAACCAAAGAGAAACAACATAAATATTTTTGGTGTTTTTGTGTTTTAGAAAGCAAAAGCAAAGAAAGAACGAAAACTAAAATGAGAACGAAACATGAATATACAAATTACCGACGCAACATGATAAGGAGATGAGTGCGGTGTCGGCGTACCTCCCCCAAGCTTAGGTTTTTGGCCTAAGTGGGCATCAATCCCAAGCTGGCCAGGATGAAGTGTCACCGTGGTATGGCGAGGAGGTACCCTCGTCCTGGTGTGAGCTCGAGTATGTCCCTCCGCAGTGTGCGGAGTAATCGTAGGAGGGCACATCCTCCTGGTGCTGCTCGTGGAAACCCAGCAAGCGGAGCTGCTCGTCCACCTCCTCCTTAGAGCGCTACCACGATCTCCTGTGAACACTGAGCGAAGAGGATTGTGGCAAAGCGATCTCCCTCTCATCCCCGTCAGTAAACATCATCCTATATACTAGACTGTCCAAATCAAAATCAGCAGTGACAAAGTGATGAGTTTTCATAGCAACAAGGTCAATCCTTTGTGGTGCCAATACAGTATCATTGGGGTCCACTGAAAGCTCTAATGCATTGACCATACGTGAGGCAATGATGCCCCCATAGATAGGCCCCCTAGCAGCTAGGCGGCGAGCAATAAGTGAGCCAAGATTGTACTGAGGATCATTATTGAGCGCAGCACCAAAGCCAAATGATAGTTGGAGATATTACTCGTGTTCTCCCTACCAAGTACGCTAGTAGCAAGATAATATGCAAAGTATCTAAGAGCAGGAAGTTGAATATTTCTTATCTTTTCGCGTTGCGCCACGCGGTCATCATCATTGGTCAACCCTCGGTAAGCTCCAGCAAATCAGCGGGTCGCCCTTGAATTTTCTTCACGGTCCCTATCATGCTTACACCTACAATACTGCAAAATCTCTCCAAAGGCATGGTAAAGGGCAGATTATAAATTTTGAAAGAGACGGTTGTTTGATAGGACGTGTTAGTAAACGTGAAGCTCTCAACAAAGGTTTTGGTGAGCATAGCGTATTGCTCACTCTCATCTTGCATATATGAGGTCAAACCAACCCTCTCAATCAATAGCAAGAAATCATCAAGAATCCATGCATCTTGTAAGAAAGTAAAACAAGGAAAAGTGGATGGGTGAGCATCCCCATCATCCCTTTCATTACCAATATGAGTTCCAATGCGGTCTTCGTTGTATGATGGCCTAAACTGAGAGGCTGATCTTGAGGGCCTCGACCTCCTAGGTGCATCCCTCTCAAATATCTCTCCAAAGGTATGGTTGTTCATGCTTGATATTCTGAAATTTAAACACCTATTAAACAAGTGATTGCAAAGTGAATATAATGAAGGATACTACTCATAGGGACTTGTAAGAGGCCTAAACATGCATCAAAACTATATCTCTAAGCATCAAACAAGCTTACAAGCTCTCATAACCTATCACCCATAGCAGCAAAATACTCAAGATATAATCCACTAAACACAAATCTACTTGGACAAGGGGAGGAGTCACATACCAGGGAACAAGT
This sequence comes from Avena sativa, assembly GCA_916181665.1. Lineage (NCBI taxonomy): Eukaryota > Viridiplantae > Streptophyta > Magnoliopsida > Poales > Poaceae > Avena > Avena sativa. The sequence continues at coordinate 462,665,240 of OV702291.1, read as the reverse complement.
GCTCCAAATTTCAACAACAAAGATGGGCTGAGCAAGGAGATCAAAAAAAATCGAGAGCAAGCACAGCAAGAACGCGATTTTGAGCAATGAACTGGAGCTTACTCGGGAGAGAGAAGAAAGTGGCAGGTGAGAGAGTTGGTGGAGGGCTAGAGGTGGCCCACACCATGGCATGGCGCCACCCAGGGCAGGCCACGCCACCAGGTGGTGAGCCTTCCTGGTGGGTCCCCCTGGCACTCCTCTACCCATTTTTTCACGTAAAAATTTAATATGAATTTTATGGAATTTTTCGAGACACTTTATTTTTGGGCATTTTTCAGGCATAGAAGAATGATTTTCTGACAGACAGATTTTTTTTGAAATGATGCAATGACAAAACTAGGCTAGAACTACAGAAGTTCTAAGACACTCTAACATGCAAGCAACTAACAACAAAAAGAAAACTAAACGAAAACAAAAACTGAAATGGATAGAATAGAAGTAAGCGGAGATAATCATAGTGAAAACATTGTCTTGTTCAATGAAATCCTTTTGTTAACAAGGTTGATCAAGTCTTGTTAGCAAAACAATTTCATATGAGACAAAACTTTGTATTCCACTAATGATTATGTTACCTTAACCTTGATAGTAATGGTCCCAATCATAATAGTTTCATATTTTTCTCTTGGTATGGGACAATATATTTCTCCAACTTGAATGCCTTCAACATGTTCAATTGAATTCAAACCATAACTCCTTTCAATCTTCTTGGGGAAATAGACAGTATGTTCCTTGTCATTAACATTGAAAGTCACCTTTCCTTGATTACAATTAATAACAGCTCCTGCAGTATTAAGAAAACGTCTCCCAAGAATAATAGACATGTTATCATCTTTAGGCATTTCAAGCACAACAAAATCAGTTAATATCAAGCAATTATGAGCCACTTGAACAGGTACATCCTCACATATACCAACAGGAATAGTGGTAGATTTATCAGCCATTTGCAAAGATATATCAGTTGGTATTAATTTTTCTAGTTGAAGCCTCTTATAGAGAGAGAAAGGCATAACACTAACTCCAGCTCCCAAATCACACAAAGCAGTTCTAACATAACTATTCTTAATATATCAAGGGATAGTTGGAATCCCTGGGTCTCCAAGTTTCTTTGGAACCTTACCATTAAAGGAATAATTAGCAAGCAAAGTAGAGATTTCTTCTTTAGGGATCTTCCTTTTATTCGAGACAATATCCTTCATATACTTTGAGTAAGGAGGCAATTTAATAGCATCAGTCAAAGGAATTTGCAAGAATAAAGGTTTTATCCACTCACAAAACTTATTATAGTGTTCATGTTCCTTTGACTTGTGTTTCTTATCAGGGAAAGGCATAGGTTTTTGGACCCAAGGCTCTCTTTCACTACCATGTTTCTTAGCAACAAAATATTCTTTAGTATATTTAGTATTCTTAGTGTGCTTTTCAGGTTCTTCTTCAACTTTTCTTCATTAGGAACTTCATTTTCATCATTACCACTTTCAGCTTCAGCATCAGAAATAGATATACTATTAGGATCTATAGCAGGTTTAGAGGGTTCTACAACAATTTTATGTTTCCTTTTCCTTTTCGTATGAGTAGAGCCACTATTTTTAGCTTGTTGAGAATCCTGCTCAATTATTTTGGGTTGCCCCTCAGGATATAGAGGATCCTGGGTAGCAGCAACACTTCTAGTTCTAATTTCATAAGCATGTTTTTCTTTAGCAGCATTAACTAGCAAGTCTTTTTGCACTTTAACGAGTTGATCTATTTGAGTTGGAACCATTTGAAAGTGCTTAACAATCATTTTAACATCATTAGAGGTCCTTTCCACAATGTCTTTCAACTCAACAATAGCTCTAGTGTTTTCCATTAGATGATTTTGCACCCTTTTATTAAAATTATCCTGCTTAACAATAAAGATATCGAATTCTTCTAAGCATTGATCAGGAGGTTTAGAGTAAGGGATATCACCTTCATCAAAGTGTTGGAGAGAGTGTACCTCGATAGTGGATGAGTAGGGAATAGGCTTACATAATTCTTCTATAGGAGGTAAATTCTTGACATCTGCAGCTTTAATTCTCTTCTCATTAAGACATTTCTTAGCTTCCTTCATCACTTCATCATTTAATTCAATAACTCCCCTCTTCTTTGATGCTGGAATAGGCACTAGTATAGTAGGTTCAGGTACAATTACTTCAGGCATAGCTTGTTCAGGAGGAGTCCAATCTTCATAGTTCTTGCTTATTTTAGCCATTAATTCCTCAGCTTCCTTAGGAGTCCTATTCCTGAAAACACAATCAACACAACTATCTAGGTATGTCCATTATAGAATATATCAAGAAGCTCATTCTTAGGTAATGGACTTCCAGCTTGTGCATGAATCAAAGAACAAAACCTTGCCCAGGATTTGGGCAATACCTCTTTTTCTCCCTGTTTAAAATCAAAAAGTTCCTGCAAAATAGCATGTCTAGCACTTGGAGGAAAATATTTTTGCAGGAAAGTACTAATCAAACAATCAGGGCTATCAATAGATCCAGGAGGTAAATTACTAAACCAAGTTTTAACTTCTCCTTTCAGTGGAAAACGGAAAATCTTAGCAACAAAGTAAGTACGCATCTTAATATCATCAGAAAACAAGCCACTCATGGTATAAAGTTCATTCATATGTGCTACCGCACTTTCATTCTTAGTCCCACAAAAGGGTTCTTTCTCAACAATAGCTATGTAAGATAGATCGAGAGAGAAATCATAATCTTCATCTATAATGTTTATGGGAGAAGTAGCAAACTTAGCAATAGGAGACAATTTGGGTCTAATAGTACGCCTCTCAAGGAGGCTCTTAGCAACGCTCCTATCATGGGTGTTTTTACATTCCCTAATAAATTCATCGGTCATCTCAACATAACCATCTTCAATATCATAACTTTCACTAGACTCAGGTGAACTAACAGGTGTAGTAGTGTCTTCATTAGGAGTTTCAGTATTTCCAGCTATAGTTCTAGCAATCGTAGAATCTAGGAAAGGACCTAATGAACCACTCTTATCAAGCACAGTAGAAGCAGCATCATAAGCATCAGAAGTTTCAGATTCAACAGTAGTAGCAGTGTGTAGCATGTGTATGTGGTGGTGTAACGAGCTTACTCATAACAGATGGTGAATCAAGAGCAACAGAGGTGTTCCGAACCGTACCTCTTCTTGTAGTGGATGGTAAAATAGGAACCTTGCCATCACGAGACTTACCCATGATGGATGGATAACAGCGAACAATAGAGAATCGAAGTGAACTTAATAAATAAAGCTATGCTCCCCGGCAACGGCGCCAGAAAATAGTCTTGATGACCCACAAGTATAGGGGGTGTATCGCAGTATTTTCGAGGGAAGTGAAACCCAATTTATTGATTCGACACAAGGGGAGCAAAAGAATATTTATAAGCCTTAACAACTGAGTTGTCAATCCAGCTGCACCTGGAAACAATCTTGCTCACAGCAGTTTATCAGTAGCAATAGTTTTGTAGTAGGAATAGCAAAGTAAAGACAACAGTAACAATAGCAGTAAACAGAAGGATTTGAGTGCGGTAGGCATAGGGATGGATGGACGGGCGTTGCATGGACAAGACAATTCACATAGCAATCAGAACATAGGGCAACTGCAGATAAATAAGATAAAGCATCCAAGTACTAGATAATCATAGGCATGTGTTCCATATAAGTCATACGTGCTCGCAATGAGAACGTGCACAACATCTTTTGTCCTGCTAGGCCGTTTACAACGGGCCTCAAGGGAACTACTGGCAATTAAGGTGCTCCTTTTAATAGAGCACCAGAGCAAAGCATTAACACTCCGTGAACACATGTGATCCTCACATCAAAGCCATTCCCTCCGGTTATCCTGATTTCTGTCACTTCGGGGCCATTGGTTCCGGACAACAACATGTGTATACAACTTGCAGGTAAGACCATAAACAATACTATCATAATGAATCAATAACATGTTTAGATCTGAAATCATGGCACTTGGGCCCTAGTGACAAGCATTAAGCACAACAAGTCGCAACGAAGTCATAAAGCACTAATAAAAGATACTAGGCACCATGCCCTAACAATCTGATGCCATTACATGAATGATCTCATCCAATCCCTACCATCCCCATAGCCTACAGCGGGGGATTACTCACTAATAGATGGGGGAAACATGGATGGTCGATGGAGAAGCGATGGTGATGATGGCGATGATCTCCTCCAATTCCTCGTCCCGACAGGGTGCCAGAACGGAGTTTCTGGTGTTGTTTCGTGGAATCTGGTGGTGGCGGTGGAGCGGAACTCCTTCTGGAAAACCGTCGAACCCCCCTGAGTGTTTAGGTCAGAAGGCAACTTATAGGCGAAGAGGGAGACCGAGGGGGAGTCTGCGCGGCCAGATCACCCCCTGGCGTGGCCTGGGCTTACCCGCATGGCCAGGTGGTGTGACCTGGGCCCAGCCCCCCTCCGTCTCGTATTCTGGCTCCTAGAGTCTTCTGGTGAAATAGGATTTTCGGTATATTTTCCGGGATTCTTGCTGATAGTTGATTTTCCGCACAAAAAGTAGACACTAGGGCAATTCTACTGAAAACAGCGTCAGTCCGTGTTAGTTGCATCCAAATCACACAAGTTTAGAGGATAAACAATAGCAAAAGTGTTCGGGAAAGTAGATACATTTTGGACGTATCAGAGGTCTAAAGCAATAATGATTGCTAAGAATCTCAGATGGCCACATTATTACGCACACGCATCATTCACGAGCACTAAGGCTCGGAGGAAGGGTGGGTAAGTATGTGTAAAAGTATCACTTCATTAAGAGAATCATGAACTCAGGACGAACTCTTAGTATATAAGGGTGTGATACTTTAAGGTAGAACATATAAGAATATAATCAATTGCTTATTGATCTACGGATTACTACACTTTGACCGAGTCTTAGAAATGACGAGGTTCTGGAGTTTGTTTCTCCTGACATCCCAAAATGGTTTGTCTGACAAACCACAAGAGTATCTTGCATCAAAAGACATTGATGCGCATTTACTACTTGGCCACCAACTGGTAGACAAAGGTCAGAAATAACAAGGGAAAAGGAACATTCTCAGGATAGAATCCCGAGATGTGGATGCATAAGTCAACAATCTTCCGAGGACCGATGCAGAAAAGGGAGGTGGGGCAGAGTCACGAGTATAGAAGTGAGACTCATGAGGAGTACTCTTATTGTGATCTATTTGGTTCCATAAAAAACATCTCCCATAGCATGTGGTAGGGGAAGTCCTTAGTTTGTCATAATTTAATCACGACAATAACCACAAGCTTGAAGGTTGTAATAGAAGGTACCAGCCATCCTGAGGTAATGTTTAGACATTAACAACAGGGATCAACAAAATGGATCTTGGGTTAAAGGTCAGCTTCATGTACAAGATTCACAACACGAGAATCTAGCACAATCAGGGATCTTCGATTCAAGTCCAAGGGTTAAGACCCAAATAAAGGAGTAACTACTATCTTAGTAGTACAGAGGGTACTACAAGGTAGTAACCACGAGGTAGCTTCCAAGAGAAGGGATAACTTTTGAAGTACCCAAACAAATAAAAAGGAGGCACACGAGGTGAAAGGAAACATCGAGGCCTAGAACAAATCACTATGGAACCATCAACATGATGTTGTGGGCCCATAAGATAGAGAGATCATGAGGGGAAAGAATCTCTCAACTGAAGAAGAGCAAAGGGAAACAAGGAACACACACACAACTGACTCTAGAGGATTCAACACTAGGTCAACTGGTTGAGAAACGACATGCCAAAAAGGCACCTTAGTTTTGAAAGACGAGACGAGATAGCAAAACTTTTTCAAAATCGACACAAGATAAGATGACCCAGAGTTAGAGTGAAACTGGATAAGGAGAAAAAGAAGCATACCAGAGTTTTCGCAAATAATTTTCAACTTTCAAATAGTTTTTCTCAAACACTAGACTCAACATCGACCAGTAGAAAGGTTTTCCTACAGTCGGCACTGCTCTGATACCAAAACCAATGACACCCCCCAAGATTAGGCGTAGACAAATCCCAGACCTCCGTCTGATATAAGCCTAACCTAAATCTCAGAAGCGTATAGAGAAAGAATCGGTAACATTACAGTGACCCTACAACATGAAAATTATTACAGCAAGCTCATAATTGAGCAAAGAACCAAATTATTACAAGCATAGGTCACTGACCACAAACATCAAACAACAGAAGGCAAATTATACTATTAAGTATAGCAAACTTAACAAATGTCCTAAGAGGCCTGAAGCATAATGATGACGTCCCAATCCTTGGATTCCAGGCTGCCGACCGGGAACCCCAAGCTACTCGTCAATGTCGATGCTATAACAAACTCTTCTTCTATGGTAACACTTACCTGCTACAAAAGTATCAACAAAGCAAGGCTGAGTATAGGGTGTACTCCGCAAGACTTATGGCTGGTGGGGTTATTTTGCATAAAGCTAACTTTCTTTGTAAAAGAGAGAGGAGAAGCTTGGATAATAGAACCTTTTAAAAAGGGGTAAGAGAAAACGATATCACTAGCTTTGATCTTCTTTTGATATCCACCGAATCTTTATGAGATGAACCTACCAACTAGGATCACCCCCTCGATCCCCGAGGAAGCATCCTTAAGCATACTTTACTTGCCAAGTTTTACGATTAGGTTATAGTTCTCTATGATCATCACGTCCATTCCTAAGTCGTCCATAACCATGGACACGGCTTTTCAAAAAGATTAATACCCTGCAGGGGTGCACAACTTTACCCACACATACCAACCGATTCTTAGTGCTAGTTAACATTAGTCCTCTTCCTTGGAAGGCCAACAGTGAGTGGTTGACCATGACCTTTACCTTGCTTTCGCCGATACCATGAGTCACGCCCTAAGGAGATGCCGTCGTAACGGGTCAAGTCCCGAAGTCGGTCCCTAGAGATGTGAACAGGGTTTGAGATTACGGATGCCATGCCTCTCCCATTCCCTGCCACGCTTACCTACCTGTATGAATGCACCTCCTCCACCGCCTTCGAGAACAACCAGAATGCATATGTCGAATGGAACGCCCGAACTATGTGACTCATGGAATCTACTAGGCAAGTTAGTTGGTCGAGGGGGTTTCCAGGCCCCCGTGTGGTTGTACGCTCATCTTGGTTCAAGAGGTAAGAACTCAGGTCCTAGTGGTGGCAAGTATGGGACTGCAAAAACCACAACACGACGTGGCCTCCCATAAAAGCCTTAGCATGTTTAACTTTCATCTCTGATCATACCACGTCATCCTATCATACTAGATTCATTCGTAGCTCTGATTCATCAACCAGATGGACCAACGGTAACAGCTAAGCATGGCTAAGCACAACAGATATAAACAGCTCTAGCGAAGCTCATAAAGCCAAACCCTAGTTATGCTAGGAGCAGTGGATCAAGGAGTATAGGCTACAAAGGTAACATGCATCAGATAGGATTAATCTATCGATAAAAGAGTTTGGAATCGTATGCGCATGGCAAGAATGAAATACTTTGAAATCATGGGATTATATCATGTGTGGGGTTTTGCTTGCCTTTGCCTGTTGATACTTAGATATAGAGCTTCGGGTTCATCTGCTTGGCTTCATTCGTCGATAACCTTCGATGGTGTTGATCTTGGTCTTCAAGGTTGGACTTGATCTCGTTGCTCACATCAACTCCAAGGTCTACCGAGAAGAAGCAGAAACACCAGAAAGGGAAGTAACGATCAACACATGGCATCGATGCAATGCTCAAGCAAGGATGATGATATGACAAGTTAAATTGATTTGAAATGAAACCCTAAGACATGCTTGGCAATTTAAATGGGGTCTGAGGGGTCCAAACCCTAATTCAGAGAAACCCCGGATGCATATGAGAGGGGTTATTTTGTTCTCCTAATTAAACTTGTCATGTAAGTTTCTTAACAATGCATGGGTATGAGTCTATTGTGTAGACCTCATTTTTCTAAACATTTTGATATATTATACATATTTTTCTGACTTATAAATAATAACTTATGGATTTTCTTGTGTTGATTCAATTTATGGAATTATTTAAACCATTAAAACGGACTTATTGCGTCATTATGACATCAACATAGGCAGATAAAACGTTTTACATAGGGCTGGCTCTAGCCACTGTGATTGACTGCTGGGCCCGAGGCCACGTCAGCAGCTACGCGACAAAACGGGACCCACAGCTGGTTTGACCAGCTGACCGTGCGCGCTGGCGTCATGATGACGTCGGCACGACGTCATGCCGACGGTGGTCTCCCAGGTGGACGGCGGGAACGGCCGAGCGGTGCGCACGGGACTGTGGGGCTGGACGCGGTCGACGCAGGAGGGCACGACGAGCCAGAAAAGGGCGGCGCCACCCCTTTTGGGTCGCTGGAGCATGAACTATGGCGGCACACAGCGGCGGAGCTTGCAGGCTCACGACGGAAGAGAGATACAGAGAGGAAGGAAGACGGAGGCGAGGCCCTTCCGGAGCATGAGCTCACCGAGCTGGCAGCGAAGGGCTCGGGGAGGCTTGGCGTGGTCCGAAGGCACCAAATCGACGACGGCCGGTGTTAGGGATGACAGGCATGTCGTGGCCGAACTAGGATGCAGCAGCTCAATTCCTCGCTCAAGGAGAACCAGAGGACCATGGTGGTCGTGATGCCATGCTCGTCAGGCCTTGGGGTGGCCTCCAGCGGCTGTGGTGCTTGGTGTCCAACGGTGGCTAGGGTTTCGGGCGTGACAGAGGAACGAGAGAGGGAGGTCACCAGGGAGAGCGAAAGAGGACGAGGACGAGAGAGAGCCTCGGGGCAGTCTTATCCTCAACTCCAGGGCGGCGTGGAGGGGATCTTGGTGCGACGGAGATCGACAGCGACGCCGGCGACAGAGAGGAGCTTCCCTATCGCGAGGAAGAAGATAAACGAAGGGGTACAGGCCTAGGCCGAAGTGGGATGGCTGCAGGATGCAGAGAGCTGCACTGGGCGGCAGATAGAGGGAGGGAGAGAAATGAGCCAACTGGGTTGCGGCCTGCTTGAGCTCTGGCTCTGTTTTTCCTTTCCAAAAGCTTTTATTTTTCTGTTTTCTTATTTATCTCTTTTGTAATTCAATTTCAAATCCGTTTTGAGCATTTCCGAAATACAAGAATTTTTATAAACATGTAAAATACTATGGGACCCTTTATAACCATTTGGGTTCCATACTTTTTATCTTTTCAAATATTTCAAAACCATTTTGAATTCATTTGCAAGAGAGGAGGAAAATAGGGTTTAGGGTTTTATTTCCCCTACTTATATATATCAATGCACATTTTCTTTAGTCCAAAAAGATGCATGCAATGTTCATGATGCACAAACAACCCTAAATGTTTATTAGTAAAGACGCGGCGTGGGCCGAGGTCGTGCAGCTCGCAGTACAGGGGCGTCACCTTCTTCATTGATCTACCCATCTACAAGGCCACGAGGTGGTCTTCCAGGTCCCGTCCATGGAGGGCGCCGAGAACCTCGTGCCCAACCAGCTACTGGAGCCACAGAGGCAATGGGGGCGAGAAGGGCGCATCCGTGCCCTGCGGCGTTGGGCCCGTTCTACCTCTCGTCCTAGCCTCCGGAGCTAGACCATGTGGTACCACTCTACCCGAGCCGCGCGACGGCCGCCACCAGTCCGGCAGCTGCCGACTGCCCCAGGATCTCGTCCTGGCCTCCGGAGCTGGACCCTGTGGTGCCACTCTGCCCGAGCCGTGCGACTCCCGCGACCAGTCCGACCGCCATGGGCTCCTCTTCCTCAATATGCGCCTGCGTCTGGAGTAATCTTTCTTGCTTGTGATCCCATTTTCCTTATTCCAGTAATCTTGCTTGTTTGAGTACAATGAGATAATCTTGCTTGTTTGCTCTATGATCTGTATTTGAGTACAATTAACTGGACCTGCAAGGAGTAATCGGTGTTGAAAAAACTTACTGTGAATAAGGAGTAGTTGAACCGCTGTAGTTTTTCTCTATAATATGGAATTATGTCATTTAAGGAGCAGGACAAAATCAGTAAGTAGTTGAACTAATGTAGGAGTAGAATTAAGAGTTTTAAAAAATGATCAAGAAGTAATGGCTTGAGTTTACTTTTATATCAAATGATCGACGGAAATATTGGAATCAAGCTAACTGACAATAACATGTACTCGTGCATGTTCTAATTGTGTATATTGTGTTTAGGCAGTAATCGTGTCCAGATTTACTCATGTTCTTGCACATTCCAATTTTACTCCTGTTAGTTTTGGAAAGATTGTACTACTAGATTATCTTAGTTTTGGACAGCACTAATCCACAGATTGATTAGTACTCGTTTTCATGAATGCAAAGTTTCTTGCATTACAGGACTATTCTACTGTAACTTGGAATTTTCTTAAAGTGAATTTGTTTCTTTCAAATATGAAGTCTATTTGTGTTACTGAATCTACTTGCATTTTTTTGACCATATGATAACTTTCATTCAGATCATATAACTTTCCGTATAGCAATGGAGTAGATCCCAAGGATTATCAAAGGTCGTTAGTCGAAGGGAGGGCATGCTCTCTCATAGCGATGTGACTATTCAGACTACTATGAGATTTCCATGCTTTCTAAACTTTACATTCAGATATTGGTGCTCACATCGTGATATATGTGCTTACATTCAGATATTGGTGTTCTTTAGGAGCTTGGGATCACTTGCCTGCACATTGAGCTCCATGCTACTGGTGGAAACAAGACAAAAACACCTGGTCGTGGTGCTCAAGTTGCGCTTGGGATCACTGCCCTGCACATTCTGGCATGAAGATTGGACGCATTGGTAAGCCTATGATGCTCATGTATTCTGTGGTCTAGTTACAATATGCTAATTACAGTATTTGGTATCCACTGATGTGCTAAAGCACATGAGTACCATTGTTTGTGTGGCCAGTTGTTTCAGTTTGAACTGTACTTGCATTTGATGAGGACCTGTGACTTTTTTGGCCAGTTGTTTGATTTATTTGTTCTGAGGTAGTTCCCCTTGCTCTACTAATCAGTACCAATTCTTCCGTGTTCACATTTAGTATTGCTAGGCAGCTACTCCTAAAGATTTTCTACTTGCGGAAATTCTGAATCACCCAACAATATGTCAATTCCGTTGGATACATAGAACCATTTTTTGCATCACGTGAAAGAACTTTGGAAGGATCACAAGGTAGTTCTTCAGTTTGGTTTCTCAATCGTTTAAAAAATATTTCTTTTGTGGTGAACTAGTATAGCGTCCTTCATGTTAAATAAAACTAGGAAATTAGCAGCACACTATCTTTTTTCTTTGTGTCCTTCAAGATACTGAATGATGTGATATGAAACTTTCTATTTTGTTCTCGTTTGGAAAGTTGGAAAGCTCAGAATGCCACTGTATTAAAATGTTTCCTAAACCTGCTTACTGATTGGTATACCCTCTTTTCCCTGTGTAATTTTCCTAGGGGAGTCATTTAGTTGAATATATTCACGCGCAGATCAAGAGAGCAAGATCCTGAGATGATCTATCGCGGTGGTGCTTGTCGAAGGAGATCTGGGGGAGGTGCTGGCTAGGGAAGGAGGAGTGGTTGGGGTGGAGGAGCTGCTAGGAGAAGAGGTGTTGTTGCGGTGGAGGAGCTGCAGGGGCTGATGAGCTGTTGGGCCGGAGGATCTGCATGGCAAGAGGAACTGTTGGGGCGGAGGTGGAGTAGCCGGGGAGGCAGAGTCGTTGGGGCGGAAGGCAAAAAGCTATGGAAGACGACAATGCGATCCAAATTTAGTGGAAACGTAGAGATGTCAATTCCCTCGTTTTTCACCTGGTCGGAAAATTCCCAGAACATCTTATATTCAGAACGGAGGGAGTATATGAGTTGGCCAAACAATTCATCAGTTTATTGTAGAAACCTATTTGGAGCTAGAGTTCTCAGAGTAGGCAGGCACCACTCTAGCTAGCGAGCTGTTGAGCAGTGATACATCCCATAGCTGCTGATATTTGCCTCACTACACGCATGCAGGTACATATACCTCGGTTTGTTTGACAGCGAGGTCAAAGCTGCAATGTATGAGATGATGATCAACTTGATGTAGACTTCTATAATATTTGGGGCCGATTTGTTTTCTAGAGAAGCGTCTCCTAGGGACTTCAGGCCCACACGGCATTAGACGGACTGGACTGGTTAGATCAATAAAATGGACGGCTTTGGATGTTGATGGCACGAGAGAGCTCCCTTTTGTGCCAGTTAATATCTCTAATTTGGGCACTTGTCACTATGCCGGGTTGTAATTGATGTGATGATGTATAATTCTATTTATATTATTATCTCTATTTATATACTGTTGTGTACCTGTATAAATACCTGTATATGTCCCTATATAAATATCTGAGAGCCTTGTATTCTTAATACCTGTACAAAACATCAGTGGAGCATCATTTATTCATCTATTGGCGCATACAATATCAGTGGCGCATTTGGACATATGCTCCAGTAGTAAAACATCAATGGCGCATATTGAAGATGCCACTGGCTATCCCATTATTAATGACGCATATTTGATATGCGCCATTGATACTTAATTATCAGTGGCGTGATAGTAGTGGTGCATTCCATATGCGCCATTGATAGCAAAAAATATGCTCCACTGGTAAGCAATTCTCCACTAGTGAGGGTAAGTACGCCAGAGTTCACGGTCTCAGTTTATTTTCTCGAATTCAGCTTATGGGTTCTCTCCTTTTGGGGTTTTTCTCTATTCTGCCTGTTTTGATCGACGATGTTTCCTGGGTTCAGATGCTGGCATGGATGGTAGATGCGAAGTGGAATGACATCGTTACCGATGCGAATGTCCGGCTCTGGTGCGACTGCGCCCTGGCGCCCCATCGATGCGTCGCGTTCGAGGAAACGAACTTCGATCGGATGTTCTTGGGTTGCAACTACGAATGTGAGCGCTGCACGTTCGTCCACTTGGTAGATATACCACACTCACTTTCGCTGTAGCGCACAATGATGTCGCTGTGGTTACAACTCGAGATCCGCGATGACCACGAAGAGGAGGAGAAGGAGCGCCATCAGATGCATGCCGAGGAGATGGCTGTAGAGTTAACGGATGTATCCAACTTACTACACTCAATCGTAAATATGATAGATGCTCTTAGATTTGGGTAATTAGAGCTAGACATTAGGTTCTTAACCAAGTATGGTATGCAATCTAGATATTTAGCATGCTCATGATGCTTTTGGTGGCTAGCTATAGATTCCACTAATAATTAAGTAATCCCCTTTTGTTTACTAGTACTCACCATCTCATAGTACTGCCACGTTAAATTACACTAGGTTAATTAATATATAAGTAGTTGACAGTCTGCTTACAGCCCTTCTGGAGTTTGTGGTTACTACTAATTGATCTGGTTTATGTGTTACTGATATCTCTATCTATATACGAGCATTGCTTCATTTGTTGCACATTTGTGCACGTCCCCCATCACGCACCTTCTTTACCCAGCAGCGTCCACCTTTCCATCGCATCAGTGCAATCTCTAGTGAGTCTGCAACCATCCTGATAGTTGTTTAGGTGATTGCTATTTGAAATAGTAGATCTATATGCCATATTAGGAAGCTGGGATCACCATGGATGTAGCCATGGAATTAGTTATAAGGTCCACTGGAAAAGGTAAGTATATGCTGCCAAGAAGAGTCTTTTGAGGATGGGAAGGTTGCCCCTGGCTTTATTTCACAGAACGGTCCTCTGCTGAACAATGCAGATGTAATTTGCTGCATATTGTTTATAAACAGATTGTTGTTTGTTAGTGTCCTGCATTGCTGAGTTCTTTAAATTATATTGTTCGTTAAAGGGAAACACGCTCACTCCTTGGCATCAGATTAATGCACGTATCCTTCTTTGCATTGTGAAGTTGATGTGTTCTTTCCTAAAATTTACTGGTTTTGTTGCATTTCATTTAGCATCATGCGCATGTCCCACCCGTGAAGGAGGCATTATTGAGTGACAAGTGTTTTCATGTATCCAGCTGCTTTGCTGGAATTTCAGTAACCTATGCTTTGTCCCTGAAAACATTTTACCGATAAAGAGCGCTTTATTACTTAAAATGTCCCCTAAAATATACTGATCATTTTTGTTGCATCATGATTTTTAGAAACGAAGTTATTCTGATCTGTTGCCACTTATTACTAAGGCCAGGACTGCTCATGTGCCAGCTAAGAAGGCAAACCCTGAAGTACGGCCCTTTTCATGTCGGTTATGTTTCCCATGTTTGGGAAATATGCCTCTATGGCTCTTTGCCATTTGCGGTACCACTGTGGAGCTTGCACGATGTGTGCAGCTGAATTTGGATTGTAGAACGAGAATTTCATTTATTTTTTAAAATGAGAATCTGGTTTAATTTTAGATTTGTTATCTGCAGTTTCCACCTTACTCATATTGCTCATGGCGTAATGGTGCTGGTCACTACAAGGATTTGACAATTGCCCGTCTCCGAGAGAAATACAAAGCTCATAGACACATGATTTCGTGCCTTCAAGAGAAAGTGAAAAACCAGGACAAAAAGATTAGGCACCTGAAGGAAGAAGTGTCCACATCCACTAAGCTGATAGCTGATTTGACTGCAGGATGGCATACATCAATTTCAGTTGCTCATGATGCTGCTGTTGATTTTCAAAAGTTCGTGGCTGACAACGTAGTTCCCGAGTTGCCTGATGAGGATGGCGATGAGCTGATTGGCCAGGTGTACGACCGGATCTTGGAACAAGTGGGAATGCAAGCTGAGAATCTTTTCAATTCGGCTCTAGAAGCAGATGAGACCCTGAAAGAAATTCGAGATTCTCCACGCCCCTACAGTCTGGATCCTGCAAAAGATAAGTAAATATGTAAACCATATTAACCGCTCTACTTTCATTTTTGAAGGGTTTGGGTCTCTTGTGAGGATGACTGTTTGTTAACTCAGGTACTATAACTGTTTTTTTGCTCTGCTGGTGTGTGGTGTCCATGAATCTAAATATTTGATGTACTATTATGACGTATATATTGGACCTGGCTTTATGTGACTATATTTGGCAACCACAGTCATCTTATTCGAACTTGCGGTGGTTTTTTATCTTTCATTTTTTCCTTATGAGATTTGTTAATGATGATGTTAATGCCAGTTGCGAGTGATTTGTTAACATGTTTCTGGTAGTAAACCAAAACTTGTAGTTGTAGATTGTGGAATTTCAGATCGATGTTTGAACTCTAGATCTTGATGTCATAGAAAGGGCAGGCTTCTACCACCTAGAATATTTTACCCAGCAATTGATTGTATCACACGAATAAGTGCACAAACTTGATGTCTGTAGGCGGGAAACTGAGCAACGCAAGTGCACAAACTTGTATCAGTCATGTGGTTGCTACTAGTAATACAGCCGGGGTTTCCCCTAAAAAAAGCGGGGTTCGCAAAAAAATAAAAAAAATAATGGGGCGAAAGTTAGTTTCGAGTTTGAGGTAGCTTAGTCGTGTGCCCCTCGAACCCATCATCATCTTCTCCGCCTGTCCGCCCTCCCTCGACCGAACCGTCCCCGCCGCTCCACCATTGAACACCACCGCACCGCCGTTCGCTGGTATGTACGTCCCCAACCTCCAACCATTACGGGATTTCTGAAGGATTGGATGCATTTATTTTTGGGCATTGCGAGCTAAATAAGCTCGTGGCATTTACAGGAAATGGAATCGGTGTTGTAAGATGCATTTGCTGCATTGGTGGATGCTTGTAAAGTAGAGGTGGATGCTGAAGCAACACCAGCGGATACATGTGAAGCGGATGCGGAGGCTGATGCTTGTATCGCATCGGATTCTTGGGCAGTGTTGAGTGATGCTTGGAAAGTGGTGGAGGTGCAGTCGAAATCCTCGTTAGCTGCTGCTGGAACAAATTCAGTTATGTTGGCTACCGCTGCCAAAGCGACGGCTGCGTGGGATGCTAGGAATGCGTCAGCTCATGGTCGTGCTTCTTTAGCGTCAATGGCTATGGCTCATCATTCGTCGGTGGCGCCCGGTCCATCTGCTCAGAACTCGTCGATCCCATTGTAAGTTGTGTTGATCCCATTGAAATATTTCGGGATCGTGATAGACTATAAACTGAAAATCCCATGTCCCTTGAGTACGAGGGTCGCTCCTCATGCTACTCAACTTTAGCTACCGGTAAGTTCTTGTCATCGTAAATATGTGCATATCATAGAGAACCTCCAACGGAGTACCCCTTGCCCGGTGGTACGGAAGAATCCCCATATCAAAATGACAAGGCAAGTAGACAATGAGTATCTCAGTAATCTTCTTATTTACCATGGGAAAATGGTGCTTTTTTCTCTCTTTCCTCTTTTCATAAATCTTTTTTTTCTTTTTCAATAGCTATCTCTTTTTTTTATAAGAAGAATGCTTCATAGATATCATTATGGTTACACTGCAGGTTTCCACCATGTCAGCATGGATTAGACCAGCGGCCCAGGCGTTTCTCTAACTCACATACATAACTCCATGGACTTACAAGCTCCCCTTTTATTTCACACCGACGACATCCGCAAACAAAAGAGCATGGTATCAACTAGGTATATATTTACAAGTGTTGAAAGCGTTCCCCGTGACAACACGGTTCTGCTAATCCCCAGCCTATAATTTGCAAGCATATAACTTTCATGGACAGTCACAATTGTTCAGGTTTATTAAGTGCAGAAAATAAAGTGTGCCATCAAGTTCGTGAGAGCTTTACTAACTAACTTTCTCATAACAAGGAAACATTTTATTTGGAAGAAAACAAGGCATATTGAATATGCATGGAAGTAGCAAATGATGCTAATAGGTAGGTATGGTGGACACTTTGGGAATATTTGGTTTAGGGAGTTGGAAATTTGAGTAAAACATACTCAGTGTAAGTGAAGGCTAGCAATAGTAAGGGAGCGACAAACGAGAGAGCAAGAGCTATCATAATCATGCTTGCAACAAAACAGGACTAAACATGACATAAAAGTGATTCAAGATCCTCAAGGCAAAATAATTCATCGAGGCTTAACTGATTATTTCAGTCATGTGCATGCGTGAGCATGTGCCAAGTCAATTCAAATGAAACATTCAGAGGAGGATACCACGGTGTCATACCAAGTTATGAATAGAGTAATGCAAGCAAATATTCATGTGACATGCTACAAACTATTAGCAAGCTGGAACTAATCATACGAAAGCAAGAACTACTAAGCATCCAAAGATAACATACACCCTACACGAACAGGCTAAGCATACCCACAATGATGAGTATATGTACAAAAATGAAAACAAATAGAGTTCATTACCAGCCTCTTACCATGCCTCAAGTTGTCATTAATCCTCAAAATTGCTCTTCACTTGTGTGGCTTGAATAGTAATATGAAACCAATATCCACCGAGGACTGCTGAACCCTGTAGCAAACTCACAAAACCAAAGAAGAACGACAAATATTTTTGTTGTTTTCGATTTTTAAAATAAGAACCAAAAAGTAAGAACAAGCAAAGCAAAACCTTTAACGTCGTAACTAAATCCCTTTGTCTCGCGATATATTACATGTCCGAGATTCGAT
The DNA here is from genome assembly GCA_916181665.1 of Avena sativa. Lineage (NCBI taxonomy): Eukaryota > Viridiplantae > Streptophyta > Magnoliopsida > Poales > Poaceae > Avena > Avena sativa. The sequence continues at coordinate 462,647,606 of OV702291.1, read as the reverse complement.
CATTGGCATCCAAATACCTAGTTTGATCTCGTTACTGACATGCACTCTTTTCTTGTTCCCGTGATATAACATTCTAGTGATCACATCACTTGCTTGCAAGCTATTTCAATGTGATATCACCGAGAGGGCCCAGAGTATATCTATCCGTCATCGGGATGGACAAATCCCACTCTTGATCCATGAGCCTCAACATAACACCTTTGTAGCACTGAACCCACCTTTATAGTCACCCTTTTACAGTGTGACATTTGATGTTATCAAGATACTCTTCTGTTGTTAGCAATTAACATGATCTCATTGTCTAAGGACTAAGATTACTTCGTATGATGTTAGAGCAATATGAACATAATGACTCTGATCGTAATGCTATACTTTGGATGAATGTTCATCACATCATGCCACCAATGTTGTGACCTCGTTATTAACAACATCTAATGTCCATGATCTGGAAACCTTGATCATCTTGTTAATCAACAAGCTAGTTTATATGAGAGGCAGTACTAGGAACTTTGTATTTTGTTTATTAAACACACATGTTTTAACGTTTCCAATTAATACAATTATAGCATGCAAAATAAACATTTATCATAAACATGGAATAAGATAATAACCACTTTATTATTGCCTCTCGGGCATATTCCCTTCAGTCTCCCACTTGCACTAGAGTCAATAATCTAGTTTGAAAAACTTTGCGTATTGAACACATATGGATTTTTGGTATTGCATATATGTGATTGCTAGTGGTTAACATAATCTCTGGTATTGCATGTCTTTGCGTCTCTACGCATCACTCATTCTCAAATGAGATGGCATTGTATAAATTTTGGTCCTTTGGTGAGACCTTTAGTTTGTTCGGGTTAAAATATGTTGATATTATTGTGATACAATATATCTTTAGTATTAGCCCACTTTGAACCACACCTAGTTTGATAACAAACTACTTAACACAAATGCCCTCCTTTGCTGCCACTACAGCAGTCATATAGTTAGCCTTTTGTTGTTGTATCCGTCACAATGTTTCAACTTTGGAACTTATCCAAATCCATCATGGAACATCCTTCCCATTACATTGTGCCACCCATAGTCTAAATTGAGATAAATTTTAATTTGTATGTTGTGACAAAACTAGTATCAATGTAACACTTTACAATGAACTACCTTTTAACTATTTGTCACTTATACATGATATATTCTTAGTTCTTCCAAAGCTCATAAGAGTATCTTTACTATCGTCCAATGCTCATCTTATGAATCATTCTGGTATGTGCTCATAACATTTAGAGCATAGGACATATCTAGATATATACATATCATGGTATAATCGATCAAAATCTTCATGTGATTTTACTCACCAAGTGTTGAAACACTTGAATCTTGATACAATCCTTTCCATGCAGCAAAAACCTTTCTTGTTGTTTCCATATTGAACCCTTTCAATATCTCATATATGTATGTCTGGCACAACCATATTAGCGCCTCAATCTATCCATATAGATATTGATGCCTAATATTCCGGTTTTGCCCAAGTCTTCCATCGAAATCTTATTTTAATGAAATTCTTAACTTGTGTCAATACAAGATACATCATTTCATATCAACAATATGTTCTCTACATAATGTATTAGAAATATGTCTCAGCGCTCCCACTTAATTTCTTGCAAATGCAAGCATCTTCATCATCTCCGATGAATTTAAACTCTTTTAACAGTTTCATCATGTTGAAGATTCCAACTCCGCTATGCTTACTTCAACTATTGAAGTTTGCATGCCCTTTTAGCACCCTTTGAATTAACAAAACCCTTCGAACCGTGTCTTGTACACATCCTAGGTAACCATTCTATTAGAAGAACATTGTTTTGTTTGTTCAACTACCATACATCAAATTATATGTAGTGGTTGCTACATTAATCCGTCAAGACTAAATATCACTATGAGAGATCAAATCTTGTCATAGTCAACTCCTTGAACATTGTCGTAAACTTCTTTCCGACATGTCGACTATTTCATAGATGTTAAACATCCATGTCTATTTCTTTATAGATCCAAACACGACCGATAGGCTTCATGCCTTTCCGGAGGGCCTTCCAAGTTCAGAAACTTGATTTTTCGTGTATGGATACTATCTCGGATTCTATGACTTCTAGTCATTTTATGGAGTTAGGGCCCATCATCGCTTCTTTGCATGTAGTCGGTTCATCATTGTCAAAACAATAACGACTTGCTTATCAAATCACACTATTTGATTCTTACCGACCCACACGGTTCAATAGGAACTCTAATCTCAGAGATCACACCCTTTGTAATAACGGGAGCAATGAGCATTGTGGCCGCCACCGGGACACTTTCCGACGCTGCGCTACTTAGCACATATAGCTAAGGTTCAACAACCTTATCAAAGTTCTATTGTCCTCCCACTTAACTTTTCACGAAAAATTCCTTCTCAAGAAACTTGACGTTCCAAGTAACAAACTCTTTTGTCCTCAGTGTTATGGAGAAATTCCCAACAAATTCTTTGGGATAACCTACAAAGACGTGCTTATCCGACTTTGGTTGTAAACATTTTACTTATGCATAGCATACCAAAATTTAAGAAAAGACAATTCAGGTTTTATCCCAAACCATAACTTATATGGTGTCATTTCAACGGATCACGATGGTGCTCTTTTCAGTGTAAAAGCGGTAGTCTCTAAAGATTCAATCCTTAAAAGATAATGGTAGTTTTATAAATGGCACCTTTGATCTTACCATGTCAAACATGGTTTGGTTTCATCTCTCGAATATGCCATACTCCTATGGTTTATCGGGAAACACAAATCATGGAGCAATTCCTCAAATCTTAGGTGTTTTTGCTAAACATGTAACTCAAATATCTTCCTTTATGACCGAATCATAAACTCTTTATTTTCTTGTTACAATGATTTTCCACTTCATCTTGAAAGTCTTTGAACAATTTTCAAATGTTTCATACTTCTTCCTTATTAAGTAAATATATAGATATATTCACTCAAATTTTTGGAGAAAACATATGAAGCAAAAAGATCCATCGCATATGGCTACACACAATAGACTATATACATCAATATGTATAATATCCAATAAGTTAGTCATCCATTCCTCTTTGGCCTATGGATAGAGTTTCAATTATCTCGAGGAAAGTTTCACAAGCGTCAATTGATCAAAATCAAAGACTCCAAAATTCCATCAACATGGAGTTTCTTCATATTTTATTTCCAATATAATTTAAAACAGCGATGTCACTTCATAAGTGATCTTTTAATCATTTGTCTTGCGACATTTTAGCAATAATGTTTATGGATGTAATTTCTCCAACTAGACTTATAAAAGTTCATCCATCCTTTATGGAATATGGTAATTATGTGAACAACCATTGTTCTCGTAATACCGGAACAAAATAACAATTATTAAAACAAATCATGAAGACTAGGTTTGACGTCAACGAAAAGCACAATAACACTTTATTTGTTTTCGATGATCATCATCACTTATTCTCTTGCTAGTTACTTAGGCCATTGTAGTTCATGAATTGCATTGTCCTGTATGACACTTCATACCAACCAATTCGGTATCCAATACCGGTATCCAATACCTCAAAACCACATTGTTTAACAAGCAAGGAATACAGCCATAACATGTATATGTTCTATATACCTAAGTTGGACATCTCCAACCTTTTCTTTTCTGCCAAATATTTTATAGATTCTGTTTCAACAATTCCTTTTCTTTTAAAAGAATCTATCAACATCAATAGTGGTGTCATTCACATGACACATAGTACAAAGCGTGTATAGTCAAATACTAATACCTTTGGACTTGCACTTTGAAGTGGATCACCATCATCAAATGTTTGGTGTTCTTTCAAAAATCCATTCTTTAGTAATCTATCAGTGTAGTAAACATTTTACTTACATCTTCTATTCATCCTTATCATGACAACTTTCATGATCAAGCTACTATAGCATGTAAGGAAGAATCGCAAATATAATGTTAGTTTCCAAAACCTTTTTGGGAGATCCGGATGCTTAGCATCTCCATCCTTCACAAATTCTCATACAATATGAGAACATGTATTTTGCTAAATTATACTCTATCATAATGCAACCAAAAACATTGTTTAAGATATCACAATATCTTCCACACATGATGGTTTCTGAAATAATTATTTCAGCTCCTAGATAACCTCGATATTAAAACAACTTTTGAATATCAAGAATCATGGAGGCGAGCATGATAATTAAGATACTAACATTGGAATTCTTACTCTTCATTTAATACTACTTATTAAACTTCATGGAGTAAATAGAGTTTGCTGAAAGTTTGCAATAGGACTTCTAATCTTTAAATTGACATTCAAAACAATACGATACCAGTTCATAAAGTAAATATCCAGAATTCTATAGTTCTATTATCTCAATTAAAACTAAGCATAAGGTAGTGAATAAATGCCAATGACTACAACAAATTTTTCAAAATCACTTTGATTTAGTTTATGACAAATTGAGTTCGACTAATCCAAATTAGAAATGAACTCCCACTCAAAAACAACATCTCTCGTGCCTTTTTGGTGATTACATGAACCAAATCCACTACACCAAGTCCGATCATCACGTGAGTTGGTCTAGCTTCAAAGGCGAGCATCAATATGGGCATCATATCAACTATATGCCTCATGCTTAACCTTTCGGTCCGTGTTCCGAGGCCATGTCTGTACATGCTAGGCTCGCCAAGTAAGAACCTTAGTATTCGCGTGTGTAAAACTGTCTTACACCCGTTATATGAAAGCGTAGAGTCAAGTACACCCGATCATCACGTGATGTCTCAAAACACGATCCACAGAATGGTGCATACTTAAGGAAGAACACATTTTATCTTGATATCTAAATGAGGGATCATCTTACAATGCTACAAAAAATGCCAAACTAGCAGTATAAGATGCTAACATCTAATGTGTAAAGTGAGATGATATGGTCCATGCATTTGATCTCTATCATTTGCATCGTGGTATGATCTCTATCATTCCTTTGTGTGTAAGGCCAAGGTCTATGGAACTTATATGTTGAGTGTGTTGTAAGAGTATCTATCATACATCTACTTACAACATTACCATATCATGACACTAGCCCAGCAACGATCTAAACTAGACGCCTCTAATTTATCAATTGCAAGTTTTACGTGGCTTAGGGCTTTTGGAGATAGAACCGGTCTTACCTACGAACATGAACCACAACGAGGATAACCAAGTTATTAGCAACTCGTTGTAAATCAGATATTGACTATAGTAGGAGAGGCAGACACACGCCAGCCACTTATGCAAAACAAGTTGCATGTCAGTCGTGGAACCAGTCTCATGTACGATGACATGTAAGGTTGGTCCGGGCCGCTTCATCCCACTATGCTACCAATATCAAAAATACATAGAAGATGCAATAACATGATCATCATCGCCCACATATAAACATATGTGTACTACCCGTGCAAAGCACCTACGCATAGATCAGGCTCTGATACCACTGTTGGGGTTCGTAGCATAGAAAACAAAAATTTCCTACGATGAGAATTATACGCCAAGATCTATCTACTAGATACAGAGCAACGGGTGGATATACATCCATGGAGAACTTACCCTCGAAGACAACGAGTTTTGTTAACGAGTAGGAACTCGTGGTTGATGTAGTCATACAATTGCCGATCTCAAGATCGTGAGGAAGTCCAGCAGGTCCGAGAACATGTATCTCGCTAATCCGAGACCATGGGGAATAATACTAGAGGGGGAGAGAGATACTTCACGAGGAGGTGTGTGGAAGAAGGAGTGAGAGGGGGGCCTTTTATAGGAGGAGGGGAGGGTGTCCCTTCACCTCCCCCATTCATGTGGTGGTAACCCCCTCCACATTAAAATGCCCCTTCACATTCTCTTTTAAAGTCTCCACTTTAAATGCATTAAATTTCTCCAAATTTAATGCTCTCTCATTTAATAAAACTCTTTTATTAATTTTATTCAGAATTTTGTTAATTACTTTAATTAACAAACATTCACATAAAACCCCCTGCAACATTTCAATATTACATGCAGAACCAATTTTAGCAATTTCACCCGAAACAGTTTCGGTGTCTATTGAAATAATTCCAGCACTTTCTTAAATCTTTATCTGAAACATATTTGCTCCAAATGGTGTCGGTATCCCTTAAGTGTGTCACCCTATGGTTCACGAATAATGCAGACATGATCGAGACCCCTCTCCGATCAATAATCAGCAGCGGGACCTGGAGATCCGTACTAACTCCCACATATTCAACAATGACTCTTGTGATCGTGTGAACCTTTAACGTCGTAGCTAAATCTCTTTGTCTCGCGATATATTACATGTCCGAGATTCGATCATTGGCATCCAAATACCTAGTTTGATCTCATTACCGACATGCACTCTTTTCTCGTTCCCGTGATATAACATTCTAGTGATCACATCACTTGCTTGCAAGCTATTTCAATGTGATATCACCGAGAGGGCCTAGAGTATATCTACCCGTCATAGGGATGGACAAATCCCACCCTTGATCCATGAGCCTCAACATAACACCTTCGTAGCACTGAACCCACCTTTATAGTCACCCTGTTACGGTGTGATGTTTGATGTTATCAAGATACTCTTCCGGTGTTAGCCATTAACATGATCTCATTGTCTAAGGACTAAGATTACTTCGTATGATGTTATATCAATATAAACATAATGACTCTGATAGTAATGCTATACTTCGGATGAATGTTCATCACATCATTCCACCAATGTTGTGACCTCGTTATTAACAACATCCAATGTCCATGATCAGGAAACCTTGATCATCTTGTTAATCAACAAGCTAGTTTATATGAGAGGCAGTACTAGGAACTTTGTATTTTGTTTATTAAACACACATGTTTTAACATTTCCAATTAATACAATTATAGCATGCAAAATAAACATTTATCATAAATATGGAATAAGATAATAACCACTTTATTATTGCCTCTCGGGCATATTCCCTTCAGAAGAAGGGGATGCCTTGGGCATCCCCAAGCTTTGACGCTTGTACTTCTTGGATATTTCTTGGGGTGACATGCGTGGCATCCCCAAGCTTGAGCTTTAGTCCATCCTTCATCTCACTACTCATTCCTTCCATACACCTGGAAATTTTCCTTCATACAAAACTTCACACAATCTCATTAGCAACATTAGTGCACTTAAGATAAATAAGTCTTAAGGTTCAGTTCTAACACCAAATAAACTTCCATTAGAACACTAGCTACTGTAGCACTTCCTTCAAAAAGCTCGATTCCCCAAAAGAACTCAAAAAGGAACCCACAAGAAGCAAATGCAGAAAATGGCAGAAATCTGTCAAAACAGACCAGCAGGTAAAGACGAATATTTTAGAAGACCTTCTGTTGCTCAAATAAAAAAGTGTTGATCTAACGAAACTTAGATAACAACCTGGGGCAGAAGCACAAAAAATTACAGCTCAATCCAACATACAGATCTCTATCACAAATTTTTACGGTGAAGCACAAAAATCTGTTTTGGGACAACAACTTTCCTAATCATTACTTCACTCTCATTAGAGGTTACTCTTGGCACAAAAAGAAAATAAAAAGGATAAGGAGAGATTATTACTGAGGTAATAACTTCCAAGACTCATCTAAAACTTTTGGGTTATCTCCCAATAACTACTTTCTTTAACGCCTTTAAGTTAGGCATAAGAAGCAAAGAAAGAATCAAGTGTTCTCAAATGAAGAAGCTTTAAGACCAAATTTTGTTTTCATAGGAGAAGCAAAAGAAATCTTTTCTCTCTTTTTAGGGAAGTGTTCTATGCCTTTATTGAGTGGGAGTTGATATTTAATGGTGCCTTCTTTCATATCAATGATGGCACCAACAGTTATAAGAAAAGGTCTTCCCAAAGTAATAGGACAAGAAGCATTGTATTCAAAATCCAAAACATAGAAATCAACAGGGACATAGGAATTTTTAACAATAATAAGAACATCATTAAGACTCCCCATGAGTTTCTTTTTAGAATTATCATCAAGTGGGACATTCAAATAACAATCTTCAAGAGGAGGCAAATCAAGCATATCATAAATCCTTCTAGGCATAATAGAAACACTACTATCAAGATCACACAAAGCCTTGAAATCAAAGTCATTCACTTTCATATTAATGATGGGTTCCCAACCATCTTCTTGTTTTATAGGAATAGAAGCTTTATGTTTCATATTTTCTTCTTTAATCTTTATGAGAGCATCAGTAATGTGTTTTGTAAAGGCCATGTTCATAGCACTAGCATTAGGACTTTTAGCAAGCTTTTTGTAGGAACTTAATAACTTCAGAGATGTTGCAACCATCAAGATCAAAATCAACTTTATCATATAAAGTAGTAGAACTATTACTAGCCTCAACACTAGTGGTGGTGATAGTAGAAACACTAATGTTTCTAGCAATTTCATCTTCTCTTTCCCACTTAGCATGTAATTCAGCTAATAGTCTAACATTTTCATCAATCTTACTTATATGGCATTAGTAGCTGCAAAGGGATTATCATTAGTTTCAGGTTTAGCAGCCATTTTATTCAAAGAAGATTGAGTTTCTGCCAAAGATGCTATATTTCTTTCAGCTTTAGAGAGTTTTTCCCCAATAGTTTTATTGAAAGCAGTTTGTTTACTAATAAACTATTTAAGCATAACTTCAAGTTCAGAGGGAGCACTCTTATTATTGTTGTAAGAATTTTCATAAGCATTACCATTGTTGGGAGGATATGGTTTATAATTGTTGTTACCAAAATTGTTCCTATAAGCATTGTTACCGTAAGCATTGTTGCTAAAATTATTATTTCTTATGAAGTTCACATCAACTTTCTCATCTTGAGCAACCAAAGAAGTCAAAGGAACATTATTTGGAGCAATATGGGCTTTCCCATTAACAAGCATAGACATAATAATATCAATTTTATCACTCAAGGAGGAGGTTTCCTGAACAGAATTTACTTTCTTACCTCGTGGAGCTCTCTCAGTATGCCACTCAGAATAATTAACCATCATATTGTCCAGAAGTTTTGTTGTAGCACCCAAAGTGATGGTCATAAAGGTTCCTCCAGGAGCTGAATCTAATAGGTTCCTTGAAGAATAGTTCAATCCTGCATAAAAAGTTTGGATGATCATCCAAGCAGTCAGTCCATGAGTGGGACAATTCTTTACCAAAGATTTCATTCTTTCCCAAGCTTGAGCAACATGCTCATTATCAAGTTGTTTAAACTTCATTATTTCACTTCTCATAGATATAATCTTAGCAGGAGGATAGTATTTTCCAATAAAATCATCTTTGCACTTAGTCCAAGAATCAATACTATTCCTAGTTAAGGAATTCAACCACTCTTTAGCTTTTCCTCTCAAAGAGAAAGGAAACAATTTCAGCTTAATAATATCACCATCTATATCCCTATGCTTTTGCTTCTCACAAAGTTCAACAAAGTTATTTAGATAGGAAGCAACATCTTCATTACCAATACCAGAAAATTGTTCTCTCATAACAAGATTGAGCAAAGCAGGTTTTATCTCAAAGAAAGTATTTTCAGCCACAGGTGGAGCAATAGGTGTGCTCATAAAATCATTGTTGTTGGTGCTAGTGAAGTCACACAACTTAGTGTTTTCAAGGGTAGTCATTTTTTTTGGGTTTTCAAATAAGAAAGCAAACTAGTAGAACTAATTTTTTTTGTGTTTTTGAAGAACAAAACAAGGAAACAAAGCAAAAAGAAACTAAGCAAAACAAAAACAACAAAGTAAATAGATTGGTTATGAGGGACTCCCCTTGTGAAGATGTCCTTGACTCCCCGACAACGGCGCCAGAAAAGATCTTGATGTGCTCATCGTTCGACGTAGAGCTCGTTGGGAACCCCAAGAGGGAGGTATGATGAGCACAACAGTAAGTTTTCCCTCAGTTATGAAACCAAGGTTTAATCGAACCTGTAGGAGCAAGGAATCACCCCAAAGGTGTTACTAGCTGAGCTTTGGCAGGGCACACTACCGGTGCTAGTAGCAACGTGGAGACCTGCACAACACAACCACAGAACTTTGTCCCCAACTTGCGATGAGGTTGTCAATCTCACCGTGTTTTGCAGAAAACAAAGGATTAAACGAATCAAATGGAAAGAAGTAAAAGTTTATAGAAAGTAAACACAAAGCAGTAAAAGATTGTAGATTGTATGTAAAGAGAAAGGACCAGGATCCATAGTTCACTAGAGGTGGCTCTCCTTAGATAAATAACATGCTGGGTGAACAAATTACAGCGGGGCAATTGATAAACACCGAGAAAGCAATACATGCATATACTAATCATCTTGACTCCTTTGAGACTTGATTGGGAATTACAACATAATACATAGACCGCCATCCAACTACATCTATGACTAATAATCCACCTTCAGGTTATCATCCGAACCCCCTCCAGTATTTAGTTGCAAGCAACAGATTATTGCTTTACGAACTGCGTGTAAAGTAAACAATACGATTGTTCTATGAACAAAGGATTGTTGTTTTCTCCCTAGTAGCAACAGCACATCTAGTACCTTAGAGATTTCTGTCACTTCCCCAGATTACCAGAGGCATGAACCCACTATCGAGCATAAAGACTAACTCTTGGAGTTGCTAGCATCTACTTGGCCAAGATAGCTACTAACAACGGAAAGCATGCAAGATCACAAATAACAAAGACATGATAGAATCAATAATCAATCTGAAATAGCATCTCAATATCCATCGGATCCCCGCAAACACAAGATGCATGAATACAAATAGATGATCTTGATCATGAACGGAGCTCACAAGATCTAAATATGAAAGCACAACGGAGGAGAACCAGCCATCTAGCTACTACATGGATCCGTAGTCCAAGGATGAACTACTCATGCATCACACCGGAGGCTTGCATGGTGATGAAGAAGGCCTCCGGGGTGAATTCCCCTCTCCGGCAGGGTGCCGGGAAGAGCTTCAGATCCCTCCCGATCTAGGGATGGAGATGACGGCGGCTACAAACTCTTTCGTGGATTTTTGATCGGGTACTTAGGGTTTTCATCCCGAGGGCAATATATAGGCGGAAGGAGAGGCCGAGGGGGTGCCGGGAGCGGCCACACCACCCCCTGGAACGGGCCAGGCCTGGCCGCACGGCCAGGTGGTGTGGTGGCTCCCTGGCCCTTCTCCGTCTCGTATTCTAGCACTTCCCTTCCAGAAAAATAGGCACTTTGGCTTTTGTCCCGTCCAATTCCGAGAATATTCATTTTCTGACTTTCCTGGAACCAAAAACAGCAGAAAACAGGCAGTTGGCACTGTGGCTCTTGTTAATAGGTTAGTCCAAGAAATCATATGAAAATTACTCCAAAGTTGGAACAAAACACAAGAAAGTGGATAAAACCAAGCATGGAACATCAAAAATTATAGATACATTTGCAATATATCAGGAGGCGCCTTTGTTTGTGCTGCAGTCATAGTGGCAGGGGCTGGAATATTAGAGTTGTCTATTCATTTTGGGGGCCAATATGTGTCTGACAAAACATTGTTTTATATGATGTAATGGTGTTCTCTATATAGTAGTGTATGCGTGATGAAATCTTGTTTTATTTGTTCTACATATACTTTAGCTGGTCTTTATGTTTTGATAGTATGCTGTAGTAGGAGTATTTGTTTCGCAGCAGGCTTTTTATTTCATCTGAATTAGTACTACCTTTTAGTTAGTGCTTCCTGTAGAAGAGTCTGTGCTGACACCTAAATAATTAGTAGACCTTGGTTGCACATCATTTTCACATGCTTGAATCAGAGCTACTTCAAATATTTGTTTGTTGTTATGTTAAACAAACATTCTTGTATCGGAGATCTTCATTTTCATACGCATGGTAGATAATCACTCTCCCTAACTTGGATCCCTGAAATAGAGGGAGAGTGGCCTATTTTTTTAATTATTCTTTGGACAATTTCTAAATTCAAAATCACTGTCGACCGCCAAAACCTACCACCTACCCCGTTTGAATCGGAGGCATCAGTTGATGTGAGTCTCGCCTTAAATTCCTGACCAGATGGCGTTCAAACTACACAACCTTTTCTCTAGTAATAAAAACTTGCCTGGCATCCAAATTCAAAATCGTAATCGAGCGGGAAAATAACCCACCGACCCCAAAGCATTTTGCACCCCCTCTGTTTCAAACATTTTCAGGCAAAATCACCCACCGAGGTAGTACCAGTTTTATATTATTACATGGAACCTAGCCAAATTTAAAATCTAAGTCATGTGGCAAAATTTATGGCCTATGCTGTGTGAATGGAAGGTATCCAAGTTTCTGTGCAAAAACTTGTTTATGGATGATCAGTTGATGTGACTCTCGGCCTTGAATTCCTAGATAGATAGCGTACGGTCTACTACCTTTTTCTATTAGTAGATGCAGGCTAGCCAAATTCAAAATCTCAATCGAGCGGCAAAATCACCCACCTACCAAGCATTTCCCGCCCCACAGTTTCAAAAACTTTGAGCCAAAATATCCCACCGACCGGGGGAGTACCATTTTTCTATTATTATTATTAGATGGGCGCAAGACAAATTCAAATTCTCAATCGAGCGACAAAACCACACACCAACCTTGAAGCATTTCACGCCCTTCCGTTTCAAAAACTTTAGAATTTAAAATTCCAAATCTACCCATTGTTCAGACGATAAATGGGCATGCTAAAGTCGGTAGCTCGAGGGCACAATCGTAATTAGTTTTTTGCTCACCTCTATGGTCCCGATTCCCCCAGTTTTTCCCATCGTCCCTCCCAAAAATCCCAAGCTCCTCTGTCCCCTCCACGACCACCGCACGCACCAGCTTGAGTTGCGGTCTCATGCACCGCTGTGCAGCCGCTTCACCGACGCTCACCCACTAGATCTAGGAGCTGTGGTGCTGTTCACGACACCGATGGCATCATCGACCGTCCAAGCTCTGCTTCCTCACCGCCGAAAGCTACCCAACTGTACCGGATCCACTTCACCGGTGTCCACCGGGCGTGATCTAGTTCAAAGAGTTCCATGTCCACCGCTCCAAACCAGCTGCATGGCCGTTGTCGTTCACTGTGTCGGATTTGTCTTAGCGACGCTCTCGTCCACCGCTTTCAAGCCGGCATCGACCGCGCAAGATCTGCTTCCCCAACGCCAACGGCCACCATAACGGTAGTACCCTCGGTGACCTGGACGTCACTCGCACGATACCGATGATGCTTAGACGCCTCTCCGACCAAGGTTAACCAATTCCCCAACCCATTTTTGTTTTGTCAGCGGTATAGCAGGTTCAAGCCTATCGCAGTGAACTGCATTTTTGTAATCGTGCTAGTACATACAAGTCACTGGGCATGCATGTTCTTCGTGCTAGTACATGCAAGGTCATTAGACATATTGGTTTGCATTTGCTGCTCTACAAATTTCAAGTCATGCACATGTCTATTATTTTGTCATGCACATGTTCTTAGCTACTCCATACACCAGTAATTGCCTGCTACCGTGTAATTCTTGCAAAATCTGTAGTCAGTGGAAAATATTAGTGTGGATTCCCTGCTTTACAGTTACTGAATCTATCTGGTTCGTCCTGAGATCAGTTCTGCTATTATTTCCTCCTTGGCATCATTCTGCTATCCTATAGTAGCCTGATACGTTGTAAGCGTATCTATAATTTTTGATGTTCCATGCTTGCTTTATATCTATTTTCTTATGTTTTGTTCATACTTTGAGTTATTTTTTATACATTTTCTAGGACTAACCTATTAACAAGATGCCACAGTGCTAGTTGCCTCTTTTCTACTGTTTTTGGTTTTAGAAAAGCTAGTAAGGAAATATTCTCGGAATTGGACCGGACAAAAGCCAAAGTCAATATTTTACCTGAAGCAACACGGAGTCCAGAGGGGAGACGAAGTGGCGCACCAGGGCGGCCACACCTGGTGGTGGCGCGGTCTGGGGGGCGCGCCACCAGGGGGTGTGGGCCTCCTGGGCCTGTTCGTCTATGGTACCAAAGTTCACAGGCTAGCGCATGGCGGTACCTAAGTTACCTGAAATTACCGCGTTTCGAAAAGTTGGGCCGCCAACTACTGAGAGGGGCCATTTCGAGGCAAACTCATCTCACCCCTGCCAAATTCAAACATTCCGTTAAACCATCCCGTGAAGTAGACGGTCGGGACCCTCATGTCGGTCATCTATCCGTGACGCGGGTGCCAACGCGGCAACCTCTTAGGCAAATCGAGTAGCTAAGTGGATTGGATGCGTTGACCAATTTCAGAAATCCATTCCCAGCTTTCCCCTAGCACCGGCGGCATCGGAATCCACCCTCCAGGCAGGACGATCCCTTTGGACATTTGACTTCCAGGGCCAAGTTGCTGCGCCCAGTCGCTGATACCGAGCTCCAATGGCGCATGTCGTAGCCACTGTTGCGATGCTCTAGCCCGCCTCCGCCGCTGACGAGCCGAGAAGTTCGGAGGATGGCAGATCCTACTATCAAGGAAGAAGACGTTCTGGCTACAAGCGGGTAAGCTACCCTTCTCTTTGCTATTCGCACTAATTATAACTGCTAGCTGGCTACTGAACCTTAAATTGTTTGTTAGCCCAACACTGACAAACATATTTTGTCCACAGTTTTCTGTCAAGTGGGATCTGCGCGGACCCGCCTTACCTGGTTACGGTAGTCCTCTATAGGTACGACTCTAAGGGCAAGTGGTATGGAAGCCATTGTTTCATGATGGAAGAAGCGCCTGCGCAGATCTGCACTATATCTGGTATGGTTGCTGCTCTGCGTCATCATGTTGAATTATGGCCAAAGCAGACAACAAAGTTCAGCTTCATGGATGAATGTGGCATCATGGTTCCTATAACGCGTGACAGTCAGCTAATTGCGTTGATGAAAAGGTATGCTTTGGCTGCCATGTTTGACCTGAAATGTGATGTACTGGATGTGGAAGCTGCTGCAACTGGGAGTCGCCCTTCTATTCTTGGACAGGGTGGTGGCTCAAACCCAATTAGCTCCTGGTAAGCAAAGGTCGCTTGGGGTTCGCATGTTTGTGCTGAATTGTAATTTTTGTTTTATTACTCAGTAGATATTGGGCAGTTATGCAACCGTCTTGTTTCTTTGAAAGGAAGCGCCGCAAGGTTAGAAACATGACTACCGAGTCAGTCATTTTGCTGCCGGAAGAAATTAAAAACGAGTGGAAAGATGATGTTGGACACGATTCTGGTGCCCATTGTCCCGGCGATGCAGAGTACGTGAAGCTAAGAAAATTGGCACCGAGGAAGAGGAAGAAGGCAGGAAATGAAGAAGCTAGTGGACGTGAAGGCTTGGCACCCAGGCTGCAGAAGAAGGCTGCTGGCAATGAAGATGCATAGTAATGTGTTGAACCTAAACCTATATATGTAATTCTGTTAAATTCTGGAGCTCTGTGTGTGGCACGTTGCTGGGCGAAACAATCTACCCATGTTCTCTGAGTTAAATGTACCGCGACTTAGGGTTTGGAAACGCCCGAGTCAGTAGTTGAATCCGAAATTGTGATTGTGCCACTACTATCTAAAAACAAGGATCCACCAGTTCCACGATTGCTGAGGGGCAGGTGGTCTCCAAATACGACGGAATGTAAGTGGCACAGAAATAAATTATTTAAGCTGCCATGCTCCACGAAGCAGCAACTTATTTCAGATGCTGCACAATGACGTGGCAACATAAACAGCAATGTTCTCACCGATAATGCCTAGATGAGGAGGAAATCAGTACCACTTTCTGGCCTAATCTTGAGCCCGTCTATCTCACCGCCTCTCTGCTCCTGCATCCCCTACATCTCACAAAGCTCCCGGATCTCCAGTAACCAGGTGTACGTGCTTCCACTTTATAAATTGTGGTTGTGCCATTTGCATGCGGTCAAATCCACGTAGATTACGTTTAAACAAACCACCAATGTCAGAATACACTAGTAGAAAAGGGGTCTTTGGTCCATGGTCACGTTCCCAATCCGGGACAGAGATCTAAATCGAGACAGAAATTGATCTAAATCACAAATTCTTCCACAAATTAATCGAGACAGAGATCTAAATCAAGGCATTTCATTAATTCAACCACAAATTCTTCTAAACAAAGGTGTGATTTCACATCCTACATTAATACCACTAGTCAACAATTTCACTTCCGCTGCCGCTGTCCTCCGAGCCGCCGGCTTCCTAGTCGTTGTCGAACAGAACCTCCACGATTTCCGTATTGTTCGCGAGACGGAGCACCTCTTCGCGGCGAGGGGCGGTGATGACGGTGAACTTGGTCCGTCCAGGGACGGACAGAACCTCTCCCACCCTTCTCGGTTGCGGAGATCCTGGTGCACCACGCGCCCGTAAACGATGTGGTTGCCAATCTTGGCCTTCCGCTCCTTCTTGAACAGCGCCGGCCAGTACGGGCTGGCCGCCGCGTACCGGGGCAGCGCCCTCTTCCACGCGGGCATCTGGCAGCGGTGCACCGCGATTTCGCTCTCCATCACGGCTCCACCGGGGACGAGGAGCGGAGCCACCGGCACCCCCGCACAGCTGATGTGCCATCCATGGTGCACCGTCGTGGCCGACGGTGCGAGGATGTCAAAGTGTGCGAACATCACCGCCTCGTAGAAGTTCAGCGAGGGCATCTCCATGGCGGCACGGTGGAGATTGGAGAGGAAGCGAGCGGGTGGACGACGAAGCGATGGCGCAGTAGAGATAGGAGAGGCGAGGGGATGGGCAACGAAGCGACGCGCTGTGGCGCCTCCTATTTGTACACGAGGATGACGAAGCGACAGACGGAATATCCAAGGGGCATTGGTCAGACAAAAGGAAGTAATGCAGGGTTAAGACAGATTAACGGGCGACCAATTTTTTTACTCCCAGGACTCCGAGGCCAATAGTTCAGATCGCTAGGTCAACAAGTACAACTATGACAACTTACAAAGGCATGGAGCTTAAGCTAAATAGAACTAGTTATCATACATCTCCTTGATCTTCCTAATCTTAGCCCGATGCGCATCTTCCTGCAAGAGCAAGGATCGAATCGTCTGCTCCTTCCTTTTAGCATCTTCCTTGCACACCTTCAATTGTTTCTCTGCATTTTTCCTCATGCACTTGTCAATACTCGTAGCTGTGAACTGCAGGACTTTGTCCTGGTGAAGATCCTTCCTTGCTTGAGTCAGTTCTTTCTCTACTTTAGCCTTCAGGGCCAACGCCGTGTCCCTCTCCTTCTCGACTTTGCTAACCTTGTCTTCCACCCACCTGAGATATCGCTTATGCGTGGTCGTGTGAACTGGTTCCCATAGCTTCATCTCAACACTATCAAGAAGTGAGCTGAATGCGGATTCTTTCAACTCAACAGTCATTTCCCATAGTTTATCCAGCGTTTTCTGCATTGATTTGGGCCACTCTGGATCTACCCATTTGACAACACCGCAACTTCCGCCTCGCATCATTGCACGATGTCCTTGACACCGTAGAAACTTCCTGCCTACGTTTCGTCCTTCGAACGCTACAAATTTAGCGGGCACATATCCATGTTTACATACCAGAGGACTGTCTTCATCCGCTAAACCGTGATAGTCGGTGTGGGTCCCCCGGATTAATCCTCCGAGAATCCCTGTTATGCATACAACCACGATCCCATGATCAGTTAGTCGTGGCACATAACCGACAAGTATCATTACAACATCCGAGAATGTACCAAATTACAAGACTTACATAAATGCCGTTATGGATAAATCTATAATCAGCAGCGGACTTCAACAAGCACAAAGCCCGAGCCATGCCTTAACCTACGGGATATAACTAGGAGAACGTCCTAGCTCGCATTGTCGCCATCCTCGCCTTCTTCTTGAGATCTGGCCAAGTCAATAGCCAGGGACAATGCCGATGAGTACTTTGAATGTACTCGCAAACTACCTTAAGAGAATACTAATAACAAGAGGATATGCATTATGGCTGTGGAAGTAGGTGGGCTCCAAGAGAGGTTATTTTCTCAATTAGTTTCTCTTGTAGATATAGCATCTACATATCTTTGTTGAAAACTTTTGTAAAACATTTTGGAAACCTTTTTGAAAAGTTTTGGAAAATACTAGGACTGGGTCACCCATTTGTTCCCGTTTTCAGGTCGTCCCACGACCAACTCCTTCCATACCTCTCTGACCATCCCATGGTCAAAGTAGGTATCCTTCCTGACCATCCCATGGTCAAAACATTTCCAAATCCATTTTCTTTTCTGAAATCCTTTTTGAAAACAAAACCAGCACCGCTCTACAGCAACCTTCACAACCATCCAAGACCGCAGACGTGGCTATTCGAATAGATTTACACTCTGCAGAGGTTGTACACTTTACCCACACCATCCGGGTACACTACCCTGATCTTCACCGATCATGGGTCGAGTAACCGATCAAGACTCTTAGGATGTCCACTCCAATATAAGTGCCCACCCTATGAGTGTTAATCCCCTCAAAACCGGGACGTCGGGCGAGGACCAACCGGAGCGCTTAGTGCACGTCCCACATGCGCACTTTCAATGAGGGGGTCATAGTAACGCGTGGAGGCCTGCCGACCCTTCGTTCCTTCTCTAGGTCGATGTCTCACATGGACCTATATCGGAGAAGGCCCACCCTCCAGGGATCCCCGATCCCCTGTAGTTGTTGCAAGGCAGCTCATACCAGAATGGACAAACTTCAAATCTAGCCCTGTCCCATACGAGAGTAATGTGGTTGCACGGATTAATTGTTCTAGCAAAACTGAAGAGAACCAGGTGCATTTTCGTAAACCTTTTTCCTCCGGTTTTCCTTTAGCACTTTGTAAAAACAAAAAAACATCTTTCTTTCTCAACATCTCTTGGGAGGTCCCACATCACCAAGGTTTTATCATAAAACATTTGGTAAAACAGGGTCTCCAAAGGGGCATGGTGGATATGCACCATCTATTCTACTAGGGACAAGTAGGTGTCACCAAGGGGGGGGGTTGTACTTAATAGTACAAAAGTGTAATGATTCGGAGGAGCCAAACCACTACCATATACATATATATCAACATATAGTAAAACCATGTAGTTTCACAAATAGTAGACAAAACATGCATAAGTAAAATAGTAGGACAAGGCTTATGAGCAAGAAGGTGGATTGCCTGATGATCAGCAATATGGCATAATTTATCACTGGACTTCTTCTTTAGAATACCCAATATACAATAATACCCATCTTCTTCTGCTCTCTGATATAATCGCAACTATCGTCGATAGGGAACACATGCAAACAAACAAAAGGGCACAATCAATACAAGTCATACAATCACCACTACTATTCAGAAAACAAACAATTGAATACACTCCAATTAGGGTTCAGTAGTTTTAGAGAGGATGGGATTTAGGAGGTTGAGATGGTCTTGGAGAAGGGAGATGAAAATCCCTTAGGATCTATAGTCTAGAATTTATCTAAGAGGTGGATTTTTGAACCAGACCATATTCTGTATGGTACCATTGTAAAAACATGATACCAACAGATAGGTATTGATAAAATTGAACCAACAAAAGTGGTTTCACTATTTTATCTATTACCAATAATTTACAGTGATTTTTATAGTGAATAAGACTCAAGTTTGAGGAAATAATTCACCAGAAAGGTTCTAGAGCTCCAAAAATTATTTCCTTGGATGGTTTAGTAGACTTTGATGTACTTGTTCACTAAGAGTTGGAATCAGGTCAATATAATTACCATAATGCCCTTTGGAAATTTCCAAAGACAATTCTGTACACAATTTGTCTTTTTCACCAGATTAAATATACTGAAGATATTTATTTTATTCCAAGGGCACAGGGTAGGTATTTGGAATACCTTTCTATAGAAATTGTAATCATCCTTTTTGGATCTGTATAACTACTGTAGTGAATTTAGAGGTGAATAAGCCATGCACAGAATAGTTTAATTCACATAAAATCATCCAAGGCTCAATAAATCATGAGCTTCTGGGTTTGGATAGGCCTTATGGTACCACATCCCAGGGAGTTGTAATGAGGTCAAAACCTTTGTTGGTTTTACCTAGAGAAATTCCTAAAGTTAGAAACTAATGGTTTTAGTTATTTTTACCAGGGCTAAATTATTGTTCAACTTGGCATGGGACAAAGGACATAGGATAGGAACCTGGGATACTTACTAGAAGCAGTTGGTTTTACTCCAATTGGAGTTGGGTAGCTCAGTGAGGATTTTAATTAGTGAAAAGGATAGATGCTAGTATTTTAATTTCTACATAAATTGGGGATAATATTAGGCTAGGATTTTGGTTCTGCATGTTGGGCAAAACTCTTTGGTACTTGGTAAAAATTAGATCTAGACAAAACAGCTGGTTTTCCATTTTTTAATTTGAATTAAACCAAACAGCCTCAATTCAGATCTAGGGTAATTGAAATAACTAGATAAGAGGGCTAGGGCGACTGGGCTGAATTAGAGCTGAGATGGGCCTGGGGGAGCGAAACCGGCCCACTCGGGCGCCTCTCTGCGCGGGGCAGAGATTCAAAGGTCTAGCAGGCGGGGCCCACCCGTTAGTGACAACGGGGCGCCGAAGTGGTATGGGAGCCTGGAGACCGTCCGATCTAAAGGGGGATCGACGACCGGGAGGCCTTCTTCCTCCTCTGTCTACACAGAAACAGAGGGGAAACCCTAGGAGCAACAGGTTGGCGTGGGGGCTTACCAGCGGGGTGGATAGCAGCCGAGGAGGGGCGGAGGTGGAGCGGTGCTCGACGGCGGTCCCGGAGATGGGCAGGATGGTGGGATTTGACGTCGGGAGCTGGCTTGCACGAGGACGCCCGATGGAGAACTCGTCGGAGCTCGATGCCGGTGACGAACGGGGCAGTACCTGGCCACAAAAACCGCACCATCAGAGAGAGGGCGGGGAGGGGAGTGTAGCATGTGACATGGAGAGAGGGAGGGCCAGAGGAGAGTGAGCTTAGCTCATTTTGGGGAGAAGGCCAAGGCTCTTTTCCCTCTTCTTCTCGGGTAGCTCAGAGCAGGGGAGGAGGAAGAGGGTGCTCTGGGGAGGTGAGGTGGAGTTTGAGGATGCAAATGAGGGGGTAAGGGGAGAGTTGCAGGGGCCTCAAGCCATATATACCGAGAGGGATAGGTTCTTGATGGACTTGGTCCATGGAGCATGTGGAGGAGGGAGGTGAAACCAGGGGAGGTTGTTGTGCGCATGAGAGGTGGTTTTCTGGTCGGTGCTGAGAGCAAAGGAGAGGTGGGGCGTGCTGGGGAGGTGAGTGAAGGTGGAAGGGAGCAAATGAGGGGGCAGAGGCTGGCTGGGGTGGCCTATGGCCATATATACCAAAGGGGAGGACTAGATGAGGTTAATTACCAAATTGGACATGGGGAGGGCAGGGCTGGCCAGGGATTGGTCCAGGGGAGGTTGAGAGGGGTAAGATGGTAATTGGGTCATGCTGGAACAGAGGGAGGTGGTGGCATCAGTGGTAAATAGTGGGGGACAAATCTTGTAAGATATTTGGTGTCTCTCTCTCATTCTACTAGTACAAGGGCAATTGGGTAACTTGCTGGGGTAGAGCTATAGTGGTGGTTGATCAGTGATGTGTCTTGATGTTGAGGATAAGCATTGGTCAAGAATTGATGGAAAATGGAAGTGTTTAGAGTGGTGATTTGCTAGTTTGCCAAAATTGATCTAGTAGATGGTTGTGAAGGAGTTCCACAAACTTGCATTGGACCATAGGAGAAAATGGTACTGGTAGGTAGATGAGGTCAAGGGAGATTCCCAGGAATTATTTGGGATTTTTCTAAAGATTTAAAGTCCACTTAGATCTATTTATTCAAAAACTACAGAAGTGGTTTATTAAAGATCATTTGATAAATTTACATTGGACAAGTGGAGTTCTTGATGTGGAAGGGTCCCAAATGGGAATACACACTTAGGGGAATTTTCCCAAGATTTATTGGGTCTTAAAAGTATTTAAAACAATTATTATTCCAATTCAGCCATTTAAGAAAATGGGCAAAGAAATAATAAAGCTTCTCAAAAATATTTATTTTGAGGTGGGAAGTTGAGGTATGATATATGGAACTCACAAGAGCCAAAAGTTGGGGAAGCGGTTTGGTAAAAACCAAACTTTCCTTTGTGGAGGGAGTTTTGGAGATTTTGACTATTTAAGAAATTAAATAGTTTGGGGGACCATCATAATTATGGATAAATATTGATAAACATTGAGGATCAAAGTAGATGAGATAGACAAGGGGTAGCAAGTAGTTGCAACCTTGGGGAAAGGAATTCCAACTTGAAAAGGATGAAAAACAAGGAGTTGATGATCTAGGGTGGGGTTATTTTTACACCACCAAAACATGCTTGCATCTTGGAGCTTAGAGCTCACCTTAGTGCAAGGGATAGGTGGATGGGTAGACCAGGTTATGTAGATGATCATGGAAGAAGGATTTTGAATTATCTGCATTTGAGGTGATCTAGAAATGATGGCAAACTTTGTTGAATTTAAGGCTGCCATGCGAAAAGTGTCATGAAGCCTTCTAAACCATGTGGGTTTAATAAGCTCAGTGGTCCAATTGGAACAAGTGAAGTAGGTTCAGATAGACATCAAAGAGTAGAACACAACCATACATAGAGTTGGTCCATAGGAGTTTGGATGGTGGGGTGAGCTTCTAGCCAAGTTGGCAGGATGACTAGTTTTGCAGGAAATGTTATTTTCTTGTCTGCAAAACCATCATGGACAATTGGGTTGGAAAAGGATCTAACCAGGGGCCAATGTGGGCCTTGGTAGTCCTTAGGAGGGTTAACAAGAAGGTTCAAGTGAATTTCCCAAAAATTCACAGGGTTTGAGAAAAGGAGATATTCCAAAAAGGTGATGTTGGAAACAGATTTCTAGACTTAGCCAAATTTGGCAGATTTAGGGTTTTTGACTAGAATAAGAGGGAGGATATTCTTGATTGATTTCAAGCTATCAAAGCATCATCAAGTGGATGATGTTGAAGTGTAGATTGTGTAGTAAGTATCCTTGCTTGATATTGGTCTTCATTGACTTGGAAATTTCTTGAAGGGATCACTTCAGAAGGGGTCTGGTTAGAGGTGTTAGATGATCACCTAGTAGCTAGGGATCATATCCAGATTGGTCTTCTTGCTTAGGGTGTGTTGGCTTGGAAACACCTTGATCCTAGTGATGAGCTCCTAGAGTAGCTCATACTACTTCTAAGCAATCAAGTCAATAGCAAATCAAGGGTACTCATCTAACAAACAGATCAACTACTGCTGGAGTTACCATCAAGTCTGGCTTGAGGTAAGGTTGGGCAATTTGGAAAGGGTTGGAGTTTGAATAAGATGAGAGTCCTTGGTATTTCTACCAAGAGTAGAATTCAAATGCTTCATAAAAAGGTTTTGTTAAATCTAGAGATAAGAATAGTTGAATCTTCTGTCTTGAAAACATAAAGAGATTATGTTATATAGCTCTCCATAATTTTGTCAGTAGAAGCTACTAAAATAGTTTTGGTTTCACAAGCATCTTGGCTCAGTTTTTGAATTGTCAGAACATTTGAGAAAATGGAAAATGTGCCAAGACAGTTTTGGAAAGTAGCTTTGGTCAACTAGTGTTAAGGTAAGGGAGTATATCATCTAATACACAATCCTATGCATGAGCATATCCAACAAAAACAAGCAAACACTGCAGCATTAAACAAGAATTTTTTTTGTTCCCCCTGATTTTTGCATTCTGGACAACTAATCAGGGTTGCTGAACTTGGTATGTTACAGACCTTTCCCCCTTAAAAGAATCTCGTCCCGAGATTCAGGAGAGTAGGGTTAGGGGATTTTGAGTCGGGTTGATACTAGGTGTCTTACACACTCTTTCATACAGACTCCATCTTTGATACTGACTACTCGGTCGATGAAGTTGAGCTTCAGTCTTCCGGGATGCACGGAGAGTTGAGTAGAGTCCAGTCCTGATTGCGAGGGATTACCTTCTTTTCCTTCCGGACTCTATATCTCGAAGGCTTAGACTAGGCAGACTATCTCGATGCTGAACTTCACGAAGTACTCGTCGGAGGGTAGAATCTACAGCTGGGAGTACCTCTGTCTAAGGATTCACAGCCCTTCCTTAGGGTCGTAGCGGATCCTATTAACGACGTTGGGGTCCAAGCTTCTGGAACGGCTCCTGGCGAGGGTTTACTCTATTTGTGTGGGAAAGACGTAGTCTTTCCCCCCTAGGATTTGACTAGGTCAGCTCGGAGATAACGCATTCCTTCCTTCTTGGCTTCATTGGTGGCGGTTCGGAAGATTGTCGTCCATCTTTTACCTATAGTCGAGGTCTTCAGAAGACGTCCGTGGAGCTATGGCCTGCGGGGACTATATACTATGATTATTCGTACTTAGCCTGTTGGAGATGTTGGAGTCTCACGTCTTCTAAGTGATTGGAACTGAGCATTTAGTGATCCTGTGGTTCTTCTGGTGGGCCTTCAGCTGAAACGGCAGAGGGACTTTGTAGGATCTTTAGTTAGTTTCTCCTCTGATAACTCCCAGGTTGTTGTTTGGAGGGAAGGCGTCAAATTCTGGAGGTCTTCTGAAGATTGGAGTGGAAAGATGCAGTCTTTCCACCTTAGAGCTTCACTAAGGTTCATCACGAAGGGCGCGGATCTTCTGTCTTGGAGTGCGGACCCGATGTTAGCAAAAGGCTATATCTTCCCGGAATCTTGAGCTGGGATCTTCGAGTGACGCCTTATTTTATTAACCTGGTTGGGGGTGGTTTCCTAACAAAGGCTTAAGGAGTTAGCTCAGTACAAGTTAGCGGTTTACGTCTCTTCTTGCTTGTAGTTAACCAGGGTTGTAGCAGTCAACGTCGGGTAAACTGTCTTCATTGGCACTTTTTGTGTTGCTTCCGCTTGATGGTGGAGTGGACTCGTTGTCTTCATCCTTCCTAATCATCTGACTTCAGGGGTGGTTCGGAACTTCTAGGGAGGAACTTCCCGTCGGTTTGGGTAGGGTCGACTGGATTAGTCAGTGTCCTGAGGCGGTCAGCAACTCTAATGCACTATAGGTTAGTGTGGTTGGTCTTCACTCCTTGTCTTGGTTGATTGAGCGGGTGGTTTCTGGTGGATATTGGGGGACCCGTCGATGGTTGACTTCCGGCTTTAACGGAATTCTTGTTGTAGTAGTCTGATGAGCAAGGGAGTGTGGTGTTATTGACAAGTCTTATGAGGTGAGTTTGACAAGGTGTGCCGTCCTGCTGAGGTGAGATCTTCGAGTTGACTCGAACTTGACAATGTCGATCTCCTGGTTCTTACGATGCTCTTCCTCACATACCCTCGAGGTTAGTCTGGGTCTCATTACTGACATCTAACACAGGAGTTTCCTGAGTTACTAGGTGGGTTATCGCTCCTCGAGTCACAATTTTAAGGAGGTCAAGGCAAACCAGAACATACAGACAAGACGAACAGAGCGAGGGAATCGCAATGTCCTCAGCAAACAACACAGGAGGCACTATTGAAAGAACATTTCCTGTTTCCCTATGTTTTGCGTGTTAGATAACAATACTATAGAGACATTTCATGTGTGCTAAGTGTGCAGGAAGTTTTGAGGGGGGCCGGATAATCCGCCCCTCCAAGGGCCGGATAATCCGGCCTACCTCATCTCTCAAGGAAGCCAAGGCGCGTCACTCTATGTCCAGTCGGATTTTCTCCCCGGAAAATCCGAACTGGGGCGGTTTTTCCTCCCCAGGCCGGATAATCCGGGTTTCGCAAGGGACGGATAATCCGACCCCCAGTTTTCGAGCAAAAGGAGCCAAGGCGCGTCGCTCAGTATCCGGTCGGATTTTCTACCAGAAAATCCGAACTGGGGCGGTTTTTCTTCCCCAGGCCGGATAATACGGCCTTTGCATAGGGCCGAATAATCCGGCCCCCAGAAGTTGATCAAGGGCAAGCTCGGCGCGACGCTCAGAGAGGGGGCGGATTATCTACCGGATATTCTGAGTCTGGGGCGGTGTTTTCCCCAGGCCGGATAATCTGAACCTCACTTGGGCTGGATAATCCGGCCCCCAAAGTGTGGAACGGCTGGTTTTTGGAAGGGGGTATAAGTACCCCTTCTTCCCCAACGTCCAGACTTCTTGATTCATTCGAATTCGACCAGACCCTATGCAAGAGCTCTAAATCTCGATCTCCCACTTCAACCACCCTAAGGTCTTGATCTTTGGTGGAAATGAAGGAGGAGAAGTTCATCATCAACATCAAGAATCAAGAGCTTCAACTCCTCTACATTCACTTGGATAAATCCCTGATCTAGTGTTCTCGTTAATACCTAGATCGTGTTATTATATTTGACAACTTTGTTCTTGTGGCAGCTTGTTGTCATTTCGGGAGCCTCCAAGTTGTTGTGGAGTTGTTTCCCCGCTAGTTGTGTAAAGGCGTCGGTGCCCGCCTTGAAGGGTACCTATAGTGGAAGGTGGATCAGGCCTGTTGTGGCGAGATCCATCGGAGAACAGGGTGAGGCCTTTTGTGGCGTGGTGGTCTTAGTACCGTCCACCCCTCCAACGCAGACGTACTTCCCTTAACAAGGAAGGAACCACGGTCAAACAAATCCTGTGTCTCCATGTGCTTCACTTCGGTTCACTCGTTCCTCTTCCACTCGCTCTTTACTCGCTAGTAGATAGGTTTGCATATAGGGAAATTCCACACATTAGTTTATCTAGAGAATTTACCTTTGTGCTAAGCCTAAAATTGAAAAAGAATTAAAAATTGGTGTAACACCTATTCACCCCCCCTCTAGGTGCCCATATGATCCATTTCAATTGGTATCAGAGCCCCGGCTCTTAATTCGGGCTTAACCGCCTAAGAGTAGTATGGGTACCAGGGATGATGGAAATGAGGTTGTGGATAAGGTCACAATGGATGATCTCAAGTCGTTGGAAACAACCTTGTTGAAATCCTTTGAGGCCAAGATGGAGGAGATGAATCAAATGATTGCTCGCCTTACATCATCCATAGCCCCATCTCCATCCTCCTCTGAGGCTCCCTCACCATCATCTAAGGAAAAGGGTAACACCGGATCTAAGGATGATGATGTGGAAGGTGAAAAACTAAATGGTTCCACCTCCAAAAAGGGAAGTGGTGAGGATGAATATAGTCAGGTTCGCCACGTATATTCCCCCGACCCACCTATCCCTCATCCTCATATAAACAATAGGGGTGATCCACCCAATCTCACTGCATCTTCTTTTAACCAATGGCAATTTCTAATGAAATCTCATGTTTGCAGCTCCTCTATTGAATTGTGGAGGATCATTGAAGAAGGTCTTCATGTTGGAGATCAAAACAATCTAACAAGAAGGGAAGTTGTGGATAGCCAGTTGAATGCCACTGCTCTCCACATGATACAGCTGGGTGTGGGTCCCAAGGACATGCCACACATTGAACATCTCAACATGACTAAAGAGGCGTGGGATGCTCTTACGGACCTTTTTGTTGGAAATGAAAGCATGAGAAGAAACCGGTATGATGCCCTTAGTAACGAAGCTGAGGGATTCTACATGTTGGATGGTGAAAATCATGAGGACATGTATAGAAGACTCAAGGGCATCGCAACAACATTTCGGAAGCATGGGGCCACTCACATTGATGATGCATGGATAAAAAGAAAGTATGTGAGTGCCTTAATGCCTTTCGAACCGACGGATTTGAAGAGCTTGCAAGGTAGACACAACTATCATCAAATGACATCCAATGAAGTCATGCAAGAAATGGCGTCATTCAAAGTGGCGGCAAAGAATGCTGAAGATGCCCGTGCCCGGGCCATTGGAATGCAAAAGGGTGTCAATGTGGCTCTCAAAGCCAATGTTGTTGAGCAAGAGGATGATGAAGGAGCATTTGAGAGGGTATCCATGGACTGCCCTGATGAGGTCAAACGTGCTCATGGTGAGTACATGGCATTCTATGCAAGGAACTTTTGGAAGGACCCTGCCAAAGCCAAGTCTGAACTTGAGCGCAAGAACGGGTCAAATGGAAGAAGAGAAAGTGGCCCAAGATTGAGAACTTGCTTCAACTGTGGAGATAGAATGCACTTTGTAGCCGAGTGTCCTTATGAAAATAGAGAAGACAATGGTGGAAGGCTCATTCTCAAAGAGAAATCCAAAGTTCCTAAGAAGAAGCCATTTGCTAAGAAGAATGGCTTTTTTAAGAAGCAACCCAAGATGGTCCTTGTAGCTCAAGAGGAATACTCCTCCATAAGTGAAGATGAAGAGGATGATGATAGTTCCTGTGAAGTGGCTGCTATAGCCACCACATCGACTCCCTCCTCTCTCTTCGACTCGCCGAACGAGAATGCCATCAACAACAACGCCACTTGCCTAATGGCAAGAGGATCCGAGGTATCAACTTCTAACTCCTCATTTTCTAAGACTAACATAATTTTGGATATGGATGATCATGACAGTCTTGAAATGAAAGAAGAAGTTATTGCCTTGGATACTTTTTTCACTAACCTACAAGGTGATCACAAACTCCATTTTAATACTCTTATGAGTCAACTTGCTCGAGCCGAAGATCTCCTTGAAGAAAAGGGCAGAATTGAAAGAGAAGATTCCTTGGAGATAGCCTCTTTGAAGAATGCCTTGGAAGAGGAAGAGGAAACTCGAGTTTCTTTGGAAGAAAGTCTCGAACCCCTAGAGGAGTCACAAGAAGAAGCTGTAGCTCAGCTCATTAAAGAACGTGACCATGCCCTTGCCAAGGTAAAGAAACTAAAGAAAGAAAAGATTGATTTTGGGGATGTTCGTGCTAGACTTTTGGAGAAGTTTGATGATCTTGAAAGTGCTCACAAGGCATTGAAGAGTGATCATTCTACTCTAAATGAGTCTCATGACCAGCTCCAAACTTAATTGAAACGGTATAATGTACCAAGTACCTCATCTTCATCCTTTGGAAAAGAAGATCTTGCAAGGAGTTCTCAACACAAAGGTAAAGGGGTTATTGATGAGATACTGAGCAGGCAAAGGACAAACAACAGTAAAGAAGGTCTTTGTTACATACCCAAGATAAAGAGCAAGAAAAACAACAAGAAGAAGAAGAACAAGACTGCTCAATCGAAGACTAGCAACATTACCAATGACAAGACTAATTATGATGGTTTTGCAGGGATCAACAATCCTAACTTCGAACTATATTTTGATTCTTATGGTGATGTTTATGCTAGTTATGTAGGGCCTTATGATTGTTACATTCCTTGGTTTATTTGGGTTCCCAAGACCCTTGTTACTAACATGAGAGGACCCATTGAAAAATGGGTACCTAAAACCAAAAAGTAATTTTCTTGCAGGGCTATGCTTCCGGTGGTTCTAAATGGGTACTCGATAGCGGTTGTACGAGTCATATGACCGGAAGCAAGGAGATCATCACGGAGATGCAGCCAAATCTTGATCACATTACCGTCTCCTATCTTTCACGTGGCTCACGATATCTCTCTCGTGGACGTCATGCTTGTTAAGACCCTCGGGTATAACTTACTTTCAGTTTATTCCCTTGGTAAGATGGGCTTTGCAGTTTATGTTGATGCTGATTTGGTGGTACTCTTGTGGAGAAAGTCTCTAAAAGTCGCTTTCGTGGGATATGTCGAAAACGACCTGTACGTGGTGGACTTTTCAGGGAAAACCACTACAGGCCCGATGTGTCTTTTTGGAAAGGCTGACGCGGGTTGGCTATGGCATCGCCGACTAGCCCACATCAATATGAGAACTTTGCAAAGTCTCCACAAGGGTGGCCACATTCTTGGACTAAAAGAAAATGTCTCTTTTGCCAAAGATCGTGTTTGCAGGGCGTGTGTTGAAGGGAAAATGCATGATTCACCTCATCGAAGGAAAACCATTATCTCTTCAAAAAGGATCTTGGAGCTCCTTCATGTGGACCTCCATCTCATGCAAGCCTTGGTGGGAAGAAGTATTGTCTAGTGATTGTTGATGATTACTCCAGATACACTTGGGTTTATTTCTTCAAGTTGAAGAGTGAAACTCTAAAAACTGTCATCAACTTCGCCAACGAGGTTCAACGTCAACACAACGTCCCCATTCTGGCTATAAGGAGTGATAACGGCTCGGAGTTCAAGAACTACACCTTAATTGAGTTCCTAAGTGAAGAGGGGATAAGACATCAATATTCCGCTGCGTACACCCCTCAACAAAATGGTGTAGCCGAGAGGAAGAATCGAACTCTAATGGACATGGCAAGATCAATGTTGGCTGAATTCAAATCTCCATATAACTTCCGGGCTGAAGCAATCTCTACTGCTTGTCATTCATCCAACCGTTTATACCTCCGCAAGATTTTGGACAAGACTCTGTATGAAATACTTACCGGTAACAAGCCAAACATCTCATACTTTCGGGTATTCGGGTGTAAGTGTTTCTTTCTTATTAAAGGAGTTCCTTTATCTAAGTTTGAATCTAAGGCTCTATAAGGTATTTTTGTTGGTTATGGTGCCGAATCCCACACTTATAGAGTCTACAATAAGCTCTCCGGAACTGTTGTAGAATCTTGTAGTGTGGTGTTCGAGGAAAATGACGGTTCCCGTGCGGAGCAAGTTGGTGTTTGTGATGCAGATGTTGAAATACCCCAAGATGCCATAAGAAGAATGGGCGTAGGATTCTTCTGCCCCATTGAGGAACCCCTTGTGGCGAACCGGGAAGGACAATGCTCTACTCATATAGAGCCCTCATCTACACATACGCAACATGCTCCAACCACGGGGGCAACTTCTACACCATCTCCATCAACTGTTGAAGGTCAAGATGCTCTAGAAAGCTCCAGGCCGGATTTTCCGGTGGACACCGGATTATCCGGCCAACCCGCTCCAGCTGACCTTTCTGCTCCTGGTGGTGAAGATGTCATCGCAAGCTCCAGGCCGGATTTTCCGGCTGACCCCGGATTATCCGGCTCCTCGCCAGTTCAAGCAAGTCCCAGGCTTCCTGATGATGCTGCTGCAAGTCCTCCCAGGCCGGATTATCAGGCCTCTTCATCGGCCGGATTATCCGGCCCTGACTCTCTAGTTCTGCAGCCTCCTGTTATGGCTACGGACTCACCTCAAGGGCATGCATCTCCACCACCTGCTACTGATGTTCCAGCTACTGATCAAGGCGGAGAAAATGCCTCCAATGAAGACTCAAGTGATGAATCTCCTCCACCAAGAGACAACAAACTTATTGAACTTCGTCGCAAGGCTTGGGCTGATCATAACCTTGAGTTGAGGGGTCACACTCTCGACAAGGTTGTTGGTGATCTTCGACGAAGGGTTTCTACTAGAAGAGAATTGGCCAGTTTTGGTGAGCATCAAGCTCATATCTCCATGGTGGAACCTAAGAAGGTCTTTGAAGCTCTTGAAGACCCAGACTGGGTTGTTGCTATGCATGAAGAATTGAATAATTTCGAGCGCAACAAAGTCTGGAAACTAGTGGAGAAACCCAAAGAGTGCTGCAATGTTATCGACACCAAGCGGATTTTCAAGAACAAGCAAGATGAGAATGGCATTGTTCTGAGGAACAAGGCAAGACTTGTGGCACAAGGTTACTCCCAAGTTGAGGGCATCGACTTCGGCGAGACCTATGCTCCTATGGCTCATCTTGAGTCCATCTGTATCCTACTTGCTTATGCTGCTCTTAACAATTTTAAGTTGCCGCAAATGGACGTCAAGAGTTCCTTCCTTAACGGTCCTCTACATGAGTTGGTATATGTAAAGCAACCCCCGGGGTTTGAGGATTCTAACTTCCCGAACCATGTCTACAAACTCGATAAGGCACTCTATGGCCTTAAACAAGCCCCACTTGCGTGGTATGAGCACCTTAAAGAGCTTTTGTTAGATCGTGGCTTCGAAGTTGGGCAAATCGACCCCACTCTTTTTACTAAGAAGGTTAAGGGGGAGCTCTTCGTATGCCAACTATATGTAGATGATATCATTTTTGGTTCTACTAACAAGGCTTTTAACGATGAATTTTCAAAGCTTATGACTGACAGGTTTGAGATGTCTATGATGGGGGAATTACGGTTCTTTCTTGGATTCGAGATCAAGCAACGAAGAGAAGGAACCTTTATTAATCAAGCAAAGTACATCCAAGACATGCTCAAGAGATTCAAGATGACGGATCTAAAAGGTGTCGCTACTCCGATGCAAACAAAGTGTCATCTCGAACTCAACCCTCACAGTAAAGATGTGGACCAAAAGGTATACCGGTCCATGATCGGCTCTCTTCTTTACCTCTGCGCATCTAGACCCAATATTGTGTTGAGTGTGGGAGTGTGTGCAAGGTATCAAGCAGCTCCTAAAGAAAGCCACTTAGTGGCGGTCAAGAGGATCTTTCGATATTTGGTTCATTCCCCCAACTTTGGTCTCTGGTATCCCAAGGGGTCCCATTTCTCTTTATGTGGATATACTGACTCAGATTGGGCTGGTGATAAGGATGATCGGAAATCAACTTCTGGATCTTGTCAATTCTTGGGAAGATCTCTTGTATGTTGGTCCTCCAAAAAGCAGAATTGTATATCTCTCTCCACCGCCGAAGCTGAATATGTTGGTGCTGCCAGCGCTTGTACTCAATTATTGTGGATGAGGCAAACTTTAAAGGAATACGGTGTCAATTGTGACAAAGTGCCTCTTTTATGTGATAATGAAAGTGCTATCAAAATTGCATACAATCCAATTCAGCACACAAGGACGAAGCATATTGAGATTCGGAATCATTTTATTCGTGACCATGTTGCTCGAGGTGATATTGATCTATATTTTGTGAGCACGAAGAACTAACTGGCGGATATTTTTACAAATCCATTTGATGAAGCAAGATTCTGCTATTTGAGGAATGAGCTAAATATCATTGATTCCGGGAGCTTGTCTTGATTACCCATGCACCCACTCGTAAATCTCAATTCTTGTTTGGTCTAGGTGTGGGTATGGATATAGGGGGAGTGTGGTCCTAACTTATTGGGCTAACTCTCCCCCCATAATCCCAATAGCAAGTTATATCATTTCTCTTAATATCATGTTGTGATATGTGAGCTTATTGATGAGTATTGGTCGTGAACCCAAGATATATCTTTGCGGTGTCACACCATCCACTCCAACGGGGTGGCTTCGGCCACCGCCCTCTCCCTTGTGGAGAATTGGATCTTTTTGGATGTTATTTGCTCTCTCATGTTCTTATGGGAATCACACTCAAACTTAGCTTTTATTTGATTTGGATTTTGCAATTTTGAGTGTCTAGTACCATCTCAGTTTGGCATTCTCAATCCTAAGCCTTCCCTACCCCTAAGACATCTATTCTTGCACACAAGTCCCTTGTACACCTTGTGGGGATGTTGTTTGGGGACGCGCGGGCCTGGTTCTGTGTATAACAGAATCCGATATTTTAGGCCGGATAATCCGGCCTTGGCGGATTCGATCTTAAAGGGCAGGGCTCGGGGGGAAGGGCTCATATCGAGTAGCACTTCTCCCCCAGCCCTCTCCTTCTCCCAGCCGCCGCCTATCGCCCCTCACCCTCCCCGGAGCC
This sequence comes from Avena sativa, assembly GCA_916181665.1. NCBI lineage: Eukaryota > Viridiplantae > Streptophyta > Magnoliopsida > Poales > Poaceae > Avena > Avena sativa. The sequence goes on along the minus strand of OV702291.1, from coordinate 462,614,039 downwards.
TCTCTGGCCACCGGATTTTCCGGGCCTCCCCGGATCTTCTTATCCGCGCCTCCGGGTACCTTCTCCTCCGTGTTCTTCCTCCAATGAGTGAGGGTAACTCTCTCTCTCTCCCCATCTTTGGCTAGATGTGTATCTTGTTGGATGGAAAGTTGTCTAGAAGGATGTGTTTTCGCATAGAACTCGTAGTCTTACAGTTTCTAGGCCCGATCTACTTTTTGCATGCATTCTTGGTGAAATCGAAAATTTCTGCCAGGGCCGGATTATCCGCCCCTGGCCAGGCCGGATAATCCGGCATGACAGATTCAAGTCTGCTTCAGTTTCACTATGGTGTATGTATTGAGTAGTTTTGTCCTATGAACTTTTTGCCTACTTGTTCCATGCTCTCTCCTGGACTTGTGTGTATGCTTATCCCCTTGCTATCGCCCTTATTCTCCTCACAGGTGGTTCCGGTATTCGCAAGACCTACAAGCGTCGTCCTCGTGCCAAGTACTTTCGGGACAACGGTCAAGGTAACCTAGTGGACGAAGTTGAATTGCGGAGAAGGAAGAATGAAGAGAGGCGCATGGCTGAACAATCCAAGAGTACTAGGAAGGGTGTGTCCAAGAGGAAGGGCAAGGAGCCCAAGATCAACTACGGGGCTCTGGATGCAGTCTCCTTCTCTGCCATACGTCACCGTGACCTGTTTGCTGAGCTGCCTCGTGATGATGAGCTGGGGGATACCCGGTTTTGGTGTGCAGAACAGAAAGGGATTTATGAAGACATCTATGCCAGGCTGAACATTAGGCATATGCACCCTCTGGTACTTGCTGATGCTTTGGAGAAGGCGCATCTTGTGGATGCGATGTATGTGGCTGAGAGGATGGGGCTGCACCATCTCATGTCCCTCCAGTGCTCCTTTGACTCTGAGGTTGTGAAGCAGTTCTTCTCCACTCTGGTGATTTTTTGTGATGAGCGTCGCACTATGAAGTGGATGACTCATGACAGGCCCATGACTGTTGATTTTCACGTGTTTGCTGAGGTTCTGGGGTACTCCTTTCGCAGCAGGGATAGAGCCAGTGGTCACCACATCATCACTCAGCTGAAGCCCAACAAGGATGCTGCTCTCTCCGTGTACTATGGATAATCGCATTGTGGGTACTGTGCCTGGTCTTGCCCCCATCTATGCTGCTTTGGTGGGTCTCTTCCGTGACTCCATTACACCGAGTGGGGGCAACAATGACAGCATCCGTGGTCACCTTGTTCAGCTACTTCAATTTTCTCATGAGGTTGCCTCCTGCGAGGATGAGTCAGTGCAGTACAGGCTGGATGTCATGGACTTCATTTACCATGAGCTGTGTGATGCTATGTTCAACCATCTGTCCATTCCCTATGCGCCCTACATTATGCTGCTCATCTTCCACCTGCTTCCTGCCGAGGAGTTCCACATTGACTCGGTGCACAAGGCCAAGAAGATTTACAGCAAGGTTCGGAAGACTGCTCACCCCTCCTCTGCTCCTGAGGGCCTCATGAGGGATGCTCGTAGGCCCCCAGTGCCTCCCTTGGCCCGCGAGATCAAGCAGCTGAACTGGTTCCAGTGTCACATCCTCTGCATGGCGTGGACACGCGCAAGGGTCAGTATGAGGCCTACAGGCAGCTCCATGAGTTGGCTCACTCCCAGCAGCTCATTCTCCACCACGTGTCTGGCGCTTCGGGTGCTCCTCCGGCTCCTACACCTCCCACTCCATATGCTCGGTGGAACTCTTCCTCCGGGCTGAACTATGGTGAGTTGGAGCGTCAGTTGTTCCCCTCTGCGCCTGCTGCTGATGCTGATGATGAGGAAGGTGACACCGAGGAGCTTGAAGATGAGGATGAGGAAGAGCATGAGGACGAGGACGAGGATGAGGACTATGATGAGTGATCCCATGGGGCGCTAGCATCGCTCTTCTCCCTTTTTGGTGTCTCGATGCCAAAGGGGGAGAAGTAGTTATATTAGGTTGTCTGTGGATTTGCATGGGTCGGGCATAAGCACTTGCACTTTTTATTCATTATTTCTTGCTTATGCCCATTTAGCGTTGAACTTCTATATTCATGGTTTGTGATTTATGGTTGAGACTTTATGTGGTTGTCTGGATGATACCTATGGACTTCATATCATGGATTATGCTCATGGTTATATCTATTCATATCCTATTGCTGGAGGTTTATCATGGAAGGCGCGCGCTCATAATGGTTATCCAATAATAATTGTGATTTATGTCAAGGATGCCTATTCTCTACTTCGGTGGTATGTGTTTTTGCCCGTTTGTGTATGGAATAGATTCACATATTTGTGTGCATTTGTATTCCAATGCAAAACTCTATTATACACACATTGAGGGGGAGTCCCTTTCATAGTTATCTCTGTGTGTCTTGTGTCTTTCTCCTACAAATCCTGGTATTATCATCTAACACCAAAAAGGGGGAGATTGAAAGAACATTTCCTGTTTCCCTATGTTTTGCGTGTTAGATAACAATACTATGGAGACTTTTCATGTGTGCTAAGTGTGCAGGAAGTTTTGAGAGGGGCCAGATAATCCGACCCTCAAAGAGGGGGCGGATTATCTACCGGATATTCCGAGTCTGGGGCGGTGTTTTCCCCAGGCCGGATAATCTGACCCTCACTTGGGCCGGATAATCCGGCCCCCAAAGTGTGGAACGGCTGGTTTTTGGAAGGGGGTATAAGTACCCCTTCTTCCCCAACGTCCAGACTTCTTGATTCATTCGAATTCGACCAGACCCTATGCAAGAGCTCTAAATCTCGATCTCCCACTTCAACCACCCTAAGTTCTTGATCTTTGGTGGAAATGAAGGAGGAGAAGTTCATCATCAACATCAAGAATCAAGAGCTTCAACTCCTCTGCATTCACTTGGATAAATCCCTGATCTAGTGTTCTCGTTAATACCTAGATCGTGTTATTGTATTTGACAACTTTGTTCTTGTGGCAGCTTGTTGTCATTTTGGGAGCCTCCAAGTTGTTGTGGAGTTTTTGCCCCGCTAGTTGTGTAAAGGCGTCGGTGCCCGCCTCGAAGGGTACCTATAGTGGAAGGTGGATCAGGCCTGTTGTGGCGAGATCCATCCGAGAACAGGGTGAGGCCTTTTGTGGCGTGGTGGTCTTAGTACCGTCCACCCCTCCAACGCAAACGTACTTCCCTTAACAAGGAAGGAACTGCGGTCAAACAAATCCTGTGTCTCCGTGTGCTTCACTTCGGTTCACTCGTTCCTCTTCCACTCGCTCTTTACTCGCTAGTAGATAGGTTTGCATATAGGGAAATTCCACACATTAGTTTATCTAGAGAATTTACCTTTGTGCTAAGCCTAAAATTGAAAAAGAATTAAAAATTGGTGTAGCACCTATTCACCCCCCCCCCCCCCTCTAGGTGCCCATACGATCCATTTCAACTATAGGAAATCAACCATGGTTAACGTTAGGGACCAAGGAGTTAACTACTCGCGAGGTTGGGGAATCCTATCCTTAGGACTATTGACCCTAGATACCGTCTTTCTTTAGGTCGAAGTCGCTATCTTGCAGATGAAGTCTTCGTCGTACCTTGGAGGCTTCTTGATAGTGCAACACTTGATGTCTTCGGATTGTAAGGATTCCGCGGGTAGGGCGATATTGTAGTCTCCTTGTGTTTGCTGGTAGTTGCTTATCTTCATCTTGTGCTCATTGTCTTCACCGGGTTTAAAATCCGTAGGTTTGATGTTTGGACGAGAGTTAGAGGAAACCATTTTCGAAAGCATTTACTCAGAGTAAGAGAAGAAGTAGAACTTTTTGAAACTCATTTAGAAACTAGTTTTCGAAAGCCGGGGTTTTCAAAATAAGGTTCTTGTCTAATGACCATGCTAACTAAAGTTCTCCTACAGTCAAGATGGCTCTGATACCAAGTCTGTGGGTTCCCCGGATTAATCCTCCGAGAATCCCTGTTATGCATACAACCACGATCCCATGATCAGTTAGTCGTGGCACATAACCGACAAGTATCATTACAACATCCGAGAATGTACCGAATTACAAGACTTACATAAATGCCGTTATGGCTACATCAATAATCAGCAGCGGACTTCAACAAGCACAGAGCCCGAGCCATGCCTTAACATACGGGCAGCTGACTTGGAGAACGTCCTAGCTCGCATAGTCGCCATCCTCGCCTTCTTCTTGAGATCTGGCCAAGTTAATAGCCAGGAACAATGCCGATGAGTACTTTGAATGTACTCGCAAACTACCTTAAGTGAATAGTAATAACAAGAGGATATGCATTATGGCTGTGGAAGTAGGTGGGCTCCAAGAGAGGTTATTTTCTCAATTAGTTTCTCTTGTAGATATAACATCTACATATCTTTGTTGAAAACTTTTGTAAAACATTTTGGAAACCTTTTTGAAAAGTTTTGGAAAATACTAGGACTGGGTCACCCATTTGTTCCCGTTTTCAGGTCGTCCCACGACCAACTCCTTCCATACCTCTCTGACCATCCCATGGTCAAAGCAGATATCCTTCCCGACCATCCCATGGTCAAAACATTTCCAAAGCCATTTTATTTTCTGAAATCGTTTTTGAAAACAAAACCAGCACCGCTCTACAACAACCTTCCCAACCGTCCATGACCGCGGACGCGGCTATTCGAATAGATTTACACTCTGCAGAGGTTGTACACTTTACCCACACCATCCGGGTACACTACCCTGATCTTCACCGATCGTGGGTGGAGTAACCGATCAAGACTCTCAGGATGTCCACTCCAATATAAGTGCCTACCCTATGAGTGTTAATCCCCTCAAAACCGGGACATCGGGCGAGGACCAACCAGAGCGCTTAGTGCACATGCCACATGCGCACTTTCAATGAGGGGCTCATAGTAACGTGTGGAGGCCTGCCGACCCTTCGTTCCTTCTCTAGGTCGATGTCTCACGTGGACCTATATCGGAGAAGGCCCACCCTCCAGGGATCCCCGATCCCCTGTAGTTGTTGCGAGGGAGCTCATACCAGAATGGGCAAACTTCAAATCCAGCACTGTCCCATACTAGAGTAATGTGGTTGCACGGGTTAATTGTTCTAGCAAAACTGAAGAGAACCAGGTGCATTTTCGTAAACCTTTTTCCTCCGGTTTTCCTTCAGCACTTTGTAAAAACAAAAAAACCTCTTTCTTTCTCAACATCTCTTGGGAGGTCCCACCTCACCAAGGTTTTATCATAAAACATTTGGTAAAACTTTTTCCGGGGTCTTCCCATCCGCTAGTTTTTGCTTCGGCTAAAACGGGGTCTCCAAAGGGGCATGGTGGATATGCACCATCTATTCTACTAGGGACAAGTAGGTGTCACCAAGGGGGGGTTGTACTTAATAGTACAAAAGTGTAATGATTCGGAGGAGCCAAACCACTACCATATACATATATATCAACATATAGTAAAACCATGCAGTTTCACAAATAGTAGACAAAACATGCATAAGTAAAATAGTAGGACAAGGCTTATGAGCAAGAAGGTGGCATGCCTGATGATCAGCAATATGGCATAATTTGTCCCCGGACTTCTTCTTTAGAATACCCAATATACAATAATACCCATCTTCTTCTGCTCTCCAATATAATCGCAACTATCGTCGATAGGGAACACATGCAAACAAACAAAAGGGCACAATCAATACAAGGCATACAATCACCACTACTATTTAGCAAACAAACAATTGAATACACTCCAATTAGGGTTCAGTAGTTTTAGAGAGGATGGGATTTAGGAGGTTGAGATGGTCTTGGAGAAAGGAGATGAAAATCCCTTAGGATCTACAGTCTAGAATTTATCTAAGAGGTGGATTTTTGAACCAGACCATATTCTATATGGTACCATTGTAAAAAAAATGATACCAACAGATAGGTATTGATAAAATTGAACCAACAAAAGTGGTTTCACTATTTTATCTATTACCAATAATTTATAGTGATTTTTATAGTGAATAAGACTCTAGTTTTAGGAAATAATTCACCAGAAAGGTTCTGGAGCTCCAAAAATTATTTCCTTGGATGGTTCAGTAGGCTTTGATGTACTTGTTCACTGAGAGTTGGAATCAGGTCAATATAATTACCAGAATGATCTCTGGAAATTTCCAAAGACAGTTCTGTAGACAATTTGTCTTTTTCACCAGATTAAATATACTGAAGATATTTATTTGAATCCAAAAGCACAGGGTAGGTATTTGGAATACCTTTCTGTAGAAATTGTAATCATCCTTTTTGGAGCTGTATAACTACTGTAGTGAATTTAGAGGTGAATAAACCATGCACAGAATAGTTTAATTCACATGAAATCATCCAAGGCTCAATAAATCATGAGCTCCTGGGTTTGGATAGGCCTTAGGGTGACACATCCCAAGGAGTTGTAATGAGGTAAAAACCTTTGTTGGTTTTACCTAGAGAAATTCCTAAAGTCAGAAACTAATGGTTTTAGTAATTTTTACCAGGGCCAAATTATTGTTCAACTTGGCATGGGACAAAGGACATAGGATAGGTACCTGGCATACCTACTAGAAGCAGTTGGTTTTACTCCAATTGGAGTTGGGTAGCTCAGTGAGGAGTTTAATTAGTGAAAAGGATAGATGCTAGTATTTTAATTTCTACATAAATTGGGAATAATATTAGGCTAGGATTTTGGTTCTGCATGTTGGGCAAAACTCTTTGGTACTTGGTAAAAATAAGATCTGGACAAAACAGCCGGTTTTCCATTTTTAATTTGAATTAAACCAAACAGCCTCAATTCAGATCTAGGGGTAATTGAAATAACTGGACAAGAGGGCTGCGGTGACTAGGCTGAATTAGAGATGAGATGGGCCTGGGGGAGCGAAACCGGCCCACTCAGGCGCCTCTCTGCGCGGGGCAGAGATTCAAAGGTCTGGCAGGCGGGGCCCACCCGTCAATGACGGCGGGGCACTGAAGTGGTATGGGAGCCTGGAGACCGTCCGATCTAAAGGGGGATCGACGACCGGGAGGCCTTCTTCCTCCTCTGTCTGCACAGAAACAGAGGGGAAACCCTAGGATCGACGGGTTGGCGTGGGGGTACCAGCGAGGCAGAGAGGAGCCGGGGAGGGGCGGAGGTGGAGCGGTGCTCGACAGCGGTCCCGGAGATGGGCGGCACAGTGGGGTTTGACATCGAGAGCTGGCTTGCGCGAGGACACCCGATGGAGAACTCGTCGGAGCTCGATGCCGGCGACGAACGGGGCAGTACCTGGCCACAAAAACTGCACCATCAGAGAGAGGGAAGGGAGGGGAGTGTAGCATGTGACATGGAGAGAGGGAGGGCCAGAGGAGAGTGAGCTTAGCTCATTTTGGGGAGAAGGCCAAGGCTCTTTTCCCTCTTCTTCTCGGGTAGCTCAGAGCAGGGGAGGAGGAAGAGGGTGCTCTGGGGAGGTGAGGTGGAGTTTGAGGATGCAAATGAGGGGGGAAGGGGAGAGGTGCAGGGGCCTCAAGCCATATATACCGAGAGGGATAGGTTCTTGATGGACTTGGTCCATGGAGCATGTGGAGGAGGGAGGTGAAACCAGGGGAGGTTGTTGTGCGCATGAGAGGTGGTTTTCTGGTCGGTGCTGAGAGCAAAGGAGAGGTGGGGCGTGCTGGGGAGGTGAGTGAAGGTGGAAGGGAGCAAATGAGGGGGCAGAGGCTGGCTGGGGTGGCCTATGGCCATATATACCAAAGGGGAGGACTAGATGAGGTGAATTACCAAATTGGACATGGGGAGGGCAGGGCTGGCCAGGGATTGGTCCAGGGGAGGTTGAGAGGGGTAAGATGGTAATTGGGTCATGCTGGAACAGAGGGAGGTGGTGGCATCAGTGGTAAATAGTGGGGGACAAATCTTGTAAGATATTTGGTGTCTCTCTCTCATTCTACTAGTACAAGGGCAATTGGGTAACTTGCTGGGGTAGAGCTATAGTGGTGGTTGACCAGTGATGTGTCTTGATGTTGAGGATAAGCATTGATCAAGAATTGATGGAAAATGGAAGTGTTTAGAGTGGTGATTTGCTAGTTTGCTAAAATTGATCTAGTAGATGGTTGTGAAGGAGATCCACAAACTTGCATTGGACCAGAGGAGAAAATGGTACTGGTAGGTAGATGAGGTCAAGGGAGATTCCCAGGAATTATTTGGGATTTTTCTAAAGATTTAAAGTCCACTTAGATCTATTTATTCAAGAACTACAAAAGTGGTTTATTAAAGATCATTTGATAAATTTACGTTGGACAAGTGGATTTTTTGATGTGGGATGGTCCCAAATGGGAATACACACTTAGGAGAATTTTCCTAAGATTTATTGGGTCTTAAAAGTATTTAAAACAATTATTATTCCAATTTAGCCATTTAAGAAAATGGGCAAAAGAAATAATAAAGCTTCTCAAAAATATTTATTTTTGAGGTGGGAAGTTGAGGTATGATATATGGAACTCACAAGAGCCAAAAGTTGGGGAAGTGGTTTGGTAAAAACCAAACTTTCCTTTGTGGAGGGAGTTTTGGAGATTTTGACTATTTAAGAAATTAAATAGTTTTGGGGACCATAATAATTATGGATAAATATTGATAAACATTGAGGATCAAAGTAGATGAGATAGACAAGGGGTAGCAAGCAGTTGCAACCTTGGGGAAAGGAATTCCAACTTGAAAAGGATGAAAAACAAGGAGTTGATGATCTAGGGTTGGGTTATTTTTACACCACCAAAACATGCTTGCATCTTGGAGCTTAGAGCTCACCTTGGTGCAAGGGATAGGTGGATGGGTAGACCAGGTTATGTAGATGATCATGGCAGAAGGATTTTGAATTATCTGCATTTGAGGTGATCTAGAAATGATGGCAAACTTTGTTGAATTTATGGCTGCCATGCAAAAAGTGTCATGAAGCCTTCTAAACCATGTGGTTTTAATAAGATCAATGGTCCAATTGGAACAAGTGAAGTAGGTTCAGATAGACATCAAAGAGTAGAACACAACCATACATAGAGTTGGTCCATAGGAGTTTGGATGGTGGGGTGAGCTTCTAGCCAAGTTGGCAGGATGACTAGTTTTGCAGGAAATGTTATTTTCTTTTCTACAAAACCATCATGGACAATTGGGTTGGAAAAGGATCTAACCAGGGGCCAATGTGGGCCTTGGTAGTCCTTAGGAGGGTTAACAAGAAGGTTCAAGTGCATTTCCCAAAAATGCACAGGGTTTGAGAAAAGGAGATATTCCAAAAAAGGTGATGTTGGAAACAGATTTCCTGACTCAGCCAAATTTGGCAGATTTAGGGTTCTTGACTAGAATAAGAGGGAGGATGTTCTTGATTGATTTCAAGGTACCAAAGCATCATCAAGTGGATGACTTTGAAGTGTAGATTGAGTAGGAAGTATCCTTTCTTGATATTGGTCTTCATTGACTTGGAAATTTCTTGGAGGGATCACTTCAGAAGGGGTTTGGTTAGAGGTGTTAGATGATCACCTAGTAGCTAGGGATCATATCTAGATTGGTCTTCTTGCTTAGGGTGTGTTGGCTTGGAAACACCTTGATCCTAGTGATGAGCTCCTAGAGTAGCTCATACTACTTCTAAGCAATCAAGGGTACTCATCTAACAAACAGATCAACTACTGCTGGGGTTACCATCAAGTCTGGCTTGAGGTAAGGTTGGGAAATTTGGAAAGGGTTGGAGTTTGAATAAGATGAGAGTCCTTGGTATTTCTACCAAGAGTAGAATTCAAATGCTTCATAAAAAGGTTTTGTTAAATCTAGAGATAAGAATAGTTGAAGGTTCTGTCTTGAAAACATAAGGAGATTATGTTATATAGCTCTCCATAGTTTTGTCAATAGAAGCTACTAAAATAGTTTTGGTTTCACAAGCATCTTGGCTCAGTTTTTGAATTGTTAGAATATTTGAGAAAATGGAAAATGTGCCAAGACAGTTTTGGAAAGTAGCTTTGGTCAACTGGTGTTAAGGTAAGGGAGTATATCATCTAATACACAATCATATGCATGAGCATATCCAACAAAAACAAGCAAACACTTCAGCATTAAACAAGAAAAAGTTTTTGTTCCCCCTGATTTTTGCATTCTAGACAATTAATCAGGGTTGCTGAAATTGGGATGTTACAATCGGTGTCATACATCGTCTAGTTGGCCTAACACATCATACGCACATGAGTAAACGGAGTAGATCTGGCTCAAAAAATAGATAACTAGCCACGGATGATAGAGATAGAGATGAGATTACTCACATCGAAATCACTGTCCCTGTCGTCACGACGGGTTTCCTCGCTGTCTCCCCTTGAACCCATGGCAAGAGGGGAGGGGGGATGGCTGCCGGAGAGGGGATTGGGATGGAGGCGCCGTCGGCTTGCGGCTACGGCATGATGGGAGTGAAGTGGGGAAGTGGCTTCAAGGGTAAGGAAGAGAAGTACAGGGAGGAAGAGAAGTAATGGGGACATGACACTGGGATATGGCCCACTCAACTCCTGAGTCCTGACACTCGCAACAGGGGAGCCCCCGGTGTTGCCTGTTTGTCCAGAGCAAGCATGGCCAATCATGCCGCAGAACAAACTACTCGCGGATCGATCTCACGGAAACCATCCCAATCGTCCAAGCGCCCCGATCAAACGGTATGTAACAATCGTCAAGCATAACAACTGTGTTAGGGCATGCCTTCTAGAAGACTCGGTCTAACGATAAGGTTAGGGCTCTATTAAGGTTAATTAGGATCCATATGTGGTTTATGAAAAGAACACGCATCCAATGACACTGGTGGATCCATGTGTGGTTTATGAGAGGAACACACATGCAATGACACTGGTGATATGTGGTTTGTGAAAAGAACAGACATGCAATGACACTAGGTGTGGTTCATGGGAAGAACACACATGCAATGACACTGGTGGATCCATGTGTGGTTAATGAGAAGAACACACATGCAATGACACTAGGTGTGGTTCATGATATGGTTTGTGAGAAGAACACACATGCAATGACTCTAGCTATGGTTCATGAGAAGAACACACATGCAATGACTCTAACTGTGGTTCATGGAAAGAGCAGACATGCAATGACACCGATGGATCCATGTGTTGTCTATGAGAGGAACACACATCCAATGACTCTAACTATGGTTCATGAAAACAGCAGACATGCAATGACACTGGTGGATCCATGTGTGGTCTGTGAGAGGATCACACATGCAATGACTCTAACTGTGGTTCATGAAAAGAGCAGACATGCAATGACACCGGTGGATCCATGTGTGGTCTGTGGGAGGAACACACATCCAATAACACTGCTGGATCCATATGTGGTTTGTGAGAAGAACACACATGCAATGACACTGGTGGATCCATGTGTGGTCTGTGGGAAGAACACACATGCAATGACTCTAGATGTGGTTCATGAAAAGAGCCGACTGAAGGAAATATGCCCTGAGAGGCAATAATAAAGTTGTTATTATGTATTCCTTGTATATGATAGATGTTTATTTTTCATGCTATAATTGTATTGATAGGAAACGTCAATACATGTGTGTTTAATAAACAAAAAGGGTTCCTAGTTATGCCTCTCTTATAGACTAGCTTGTTGATTAACAAGATGATCAAGGTTTCCTGATCATGGACATTGGATGTTGTTAATAACAAGGTCACGGCATTTGTGAAATAATTTGATGAAAATTCATCCGAAGTATAGCATTACGATCAAGTCATTATGTTTATATTGCTATAACATCATATGAAGTAGTCTTAGTCCTTAGACCATGATATCATGTTAATTGCTAACACCGGAAGAGTATCTTGATAACATCAAATGTCACACCGTAACAGGGTGACTATAAAGGTGGGTTTAGTGCTATGAAGGTGTTATGTTTAGGCTCATGGATCAAGAGTGGAATTTGTCAATCCCGATGACGGATAGATATACTCTGGGCCCTCTCGGTGATATCACATTAAGAAAGCTTGCAAGCAAGTGATGTGATCACTAGAATGTTATATCACGGGAACGAGAAAAGAGTGCATGTCGGTAACGAGATCAAACTAGGTATTTGGATACCGATGATCGAATCTCGGACATGTATTATATCATGAGAGAAAGGGATTAAATTACTAGCGTTAAAGGTTCTCACGATCACAGAAGTCATCGTTGAATATGCAGGAGTTAGTATGGATCTTCAAGTCCCGCTTCTGATTATTGATCTGAGAGGGGTCTCAATCATGTCTGCATTATTCATGAACCGTAGGGTGACACACTTAAGGGTTGTCGGACACCATTTAGGAGCACATATGTTCCAGACAAAAGGTTTGCAAAGTGCAGGAAATGTTTCGATAGAAACAGGAATTGTTTCGATAGAAATCGGAATTGTTTTGGGTGAAATTGCAGAAAGTGGTTCTGCATGTGATATTGAAATGTTGCAAGGGGTTTTATGTGAATGTTTGTTAATTAAAGTAATTAACAAAATTCTGAATAAAATAAATAAAAGAGTTTTATTAATTCAGAGTGGCATTAAATTTGGTGGAAATTTAATGCATGTGAGTGGAACTTTGGGAGGAGCTTGAATCGATGTGAGTGGAGCTTCCACCACATGAATGAGGAAGAGGAGGGGGCTCCCTCCTTGGCTGCCGGACATGGTAGGGGAGGAGTCCCCCCTCTCCTATAAAGGCCCCCCTCTCCTCCCTCACAAAGCACACCTCCTCGTGAAGGATCTCTCTCCCCCTCTAGATATTCCCCATGGTCTCGGATTAGCGAGATACATGTTCCCGGTGGCCTTGCGTCTGGAAGGAGTTGCTGCTTCCGCTGATTCGCTGGAGCGAGGAGGTGGAGGTTGTCTGGTGGCTTGGACGTGTGTGCGAGGACGGATGCGCTGCTGATTTGCGGCGCTCGGACTTCCACATAATCTTGAGATCAACAAGCGTACGACTACATCAACCACGAGTTCCTACTCATTAACAAAACTCGTTGTCTTCGAGGGTAAGTTCTCCATGGATGTATGTCCACCCGTTGCTCTGTATCTAGTAGATAGATCTTGGCGTATAGTTCTCATCGTAGGAAATTTTTTGTTTTCTATGTTGTGGACCCAATAGTGGTATCAGAGCCTGATCTATGTGTAGGTGCTTTGCACGGGTAGTACACATAAGTTTATATGTGGGCGATGATGATCATGTTATTGCATCTTCTACGTATTTTGGATATTGGTGGCATAGTGGGATGAAGCGGCCCGGACCAACCTTTCATGTCATCGTACATGAGACCGGTTCCACGACTAACATTCAACTAGTTTTGCATAAGTGTCTAGCGGGTGTCTGTCTCTCCTACTATAGTCACTATCTAATTTACAACGAGTTGCTAATAACTTGGTTATCCTCGTTGTGGTTCATGTTCGTAGGTAAGACCGGTTCTATCTCCGAAAGCCCTAAGCCACGTAAAACTTGCAATTGATAAATTAGAGGCGTCTAGTTTAGATCATTGATGGGCTAGTGTCTTGATATGGTATTGTTGTAAGTAGATGTATGATAGATACTCTTACAACTCACTTAACGTGTAAGTTCCATAGACCTTGGTCATACACGCAAAGGAATGATAGAGATCATACCACGATGCAAATGATAGAGATCAAATGCATGGACTGTATCATCTCACTTCACACATTAGATGTTAGCATCTTATATTGCTAGTTTGGCGCTTTTGGTAGCATTATAAGATGATTCCTCATTTAGGTATCAAGATAAAATGTGTTCTTCCTTAAGTATGCACCGTTTTGTGGATCGTGTTTTGAGGCATCACGTGATGATCGGGTGTTCTCGACTCTACGCTTTCATACAACGGCTGTAAGACAGTTTTACACACGCGAATACTAAGGTTCTTACTTGGCGAGCCTAGCATGTACAGACATGGCCTCGGAACACAGATCGAAAGGTTAAGCATGAGTCATATAGTTGATATGATGCCCATATAGATGCTCGCCTTTGAAGCTACACCGACTCACGTGATGATCGGACTTGGTGTAGTGGATTTGGTTCATGTAATCACCAAAAGGACACGAGGGATGTCGTTTTTGAGTGGGAGTTCATTAGTAATTTGGATTAGTTGAACTCAATCTATCATAAACTTAGTCTAAATATACTTTACAACTTCTGTTGTAGATGGCACCACCTGCTTTTAATCTCAATGTGTTCATGGAGAAAGAGAAGCTTGCTGCGAATGGTAGCAACTTCACCAACTGGGCTATGAATTTGAGGATTCTCCTCACCGCTGCACAAAAGCAATATATGCTAGAGGTGCCGCTAGGCCCCCCACCAGCTCCTGATGCCCCTGACGAGGAAAAGAATGTCTATATAACTCGTCAGGAGGACCACAACTTAGTTCATTGCAGCATACTGTATGGGCTAGAGCCAGAACTTCGAAAGCGTTTCGAAAATGGAAATGCTTTTGATACCATGGGAGAATTGAAAATGATTTTCGATACCCATGCTACCGTAGAGAGTTATAATTCTTCTAAAAAGTTCTTTAGCTACATGATGGAGGAGAACAACTCCGTTAGTGAGCACGTACTCAAAATGTCTAGGTATGCCGATAAGCTTGTGTCCTTGGGAATAACGATTCCCATTGACTTAGGCATACATCGTGTTCTCCAATGTCTGCCACCTAGATACAAGAGCTTCGTGATGAACTATAATATGCAAGGCATGAAGAAGTCTCTTCCCGAGCTTTTGTCAATGCTTAAGACTGTAGAAGTGGAGATTAGGAAAGAACATCAAGTGTTGATGATCAATAAGACCACCGGTTTCAAGAAGGACACGAAAGGCAAGCAGAAGGGAAAGAAGGGCGGCAAATCTGTTGCCACGCCTGAAAAGAAACCCCGAGCTGGCCCTAAGTCTGATACCGAGTGCTACTATTGCAAGGGGACTGGCCATTGGAAGCGCAACTCCCCCAAGTATTTGGCAGACAAGAAGACCGGCAAGGCAAACAAAGGTATATGTGATATACATGTTATTGATGTGTACTTGACTAGTACTCGTAGTAGAACCTGGGTATTTGATACGGGATCGGTTGCTAATATATGTAACTCGGTTTAGGGGCTGCGGAACAAGCGACAACTAGCAAGCGATGAGGTCACGATGCGGGTCGGCAATGGATCAAGAGTTGATGTGATCGCCGTCGGAACGCTGCCTCTCCATATGATGTCGGGATTAGTTATAAACTTGAATAGTTGTTATTTGGTGCCTGCACTAAGCATGAACATTGTATCCGGATCATGTTTGATGCAAAGTGGTTATTCGATTAAATCTGAAAACAATGGTTGTTCGATTTATACGAATAATATCTTTTATGGTCATGCACCTGTGTTGGATGGTTTATTTCTGTTGGATCTTGATAGTAGTATTAGGCATATTCATAATGTTGACGCTAAAAGGATTAAACTTGATAATGATGTATCTACATATATGTGGCACTATCGTCTAGGTCATATTGGCGTTAAACGCATGAAGAAACTCCATTCTGATGGACTTTTGGAATCACTTGATTTTGAATCATTTGATACATGTGAGCCATGCCTTATGGGCAAGATGACTAGAACGTCGTTTTCTAGTTCAATGGAACGGGCGACAGATTTATTGGAAATCATAGATACTGATGTGTGTGGACCAATGAGTGTGTCGGCATGAGGTGGATATCGTTATTTTGTTACTTTCATGGATGATTTAAGTAGATATGGGTATATCTATTTGATGAAACATAAGTCTGAAACCTTTGAAAAGTTCAAGGAATTTCAGAATGAAGTGGAAAATCATCATAACAGAAAGATCAAATTTCTGCGGTCCGACCGTGGAGGAGAGTATCTTAGTTACGAGTTTAGCACACATATGAAAGACTGTGGAATAGTTTCACAACTTACGCCTACCGGAACACCACAACATAATGGTGTGTCAGAACATCGTAATCGTACTTTATTGGATATGGTTCGATCTATGATGTCTCTGACTGACTTGCCACTGTCATTTTGGGATTATGCACTGGAAACCGCTGCATTCACTTTAAATAGGGCACCATCTAAATCCGTTGAAAAGACACCGTATGAATTATGGTTTGGAAACAAACCTAAGCTGTCATTTCTTAAAGTTTGGGGATGCGATGTTTATGTGAAGAAACTTCAACCGGATAAACTCAAACCCAAAGCAGAAAAATGCGTCTTCATAGGATACCCTAAGGAAACGATTGGGTATACCTTCTATCACAGATCCGAGGGCAAGGTTTTTGTTGCCAAGAATGGATCCTTTCTTGAGAAGGAGTTTCTCACGAAAGGTGTGAGTAGTCGGAAGGTAGAACTCGAAGAGGTTATTGAACCTTCTCTTCATGAAATGGCGAGTAGCACAGCACCGGAAGTTGTTTCGGAGTTGACTTCACCTAATGAGGAGAGAGCTAATGATATTGATCATGAAACTCCGAAAGAGGACACTACCGAACCTCGCAGGTCAAGCAGGACACGTGCAGCTCCTGAACTGTACGGCAATCCTGTTATGAATTTCATGATTGATGAAATAGATGACCCTGCGATGTATGAAGAAGCGATGATGAGCCCTGATTCCAACAAATGGCTAGAAGCCATGAAATCCGAGATGGAATCCATGTACGAAAACCAGGTTTGGACCTTGGTGGACTTACCTCATGATCGAAAGGCCATTGAGGATGAATGGATTTTCAAAAGAAAAACGGATGCTGATGGTAATGTGACCATCTATAAGGCTCGACTTGTCGCAAAGGGGTTTCGACAAATTCAAGGAGTTGACTACGATGAGACATTCTCTCCCGTAGTGATGCTAAAGTCGGTTAGGATTATGTTAGCAATTGCTGCATATTTCGATTATGAAAGATGGCAGATGGATGTCAAAACTATGTTCCTCAATGGTAATATTGAAGAATAGTTGTATATGATACAACCTAAGGGTTTTGTCGATCCTAAGGATGCTGATAAGGTATGCAAACTTCAGCGATCCATCTATGGACTGAAGCAAGCATCCCGGAGTTGGAATCTCCGCTTTGATGAGGTGATCAAAGAGTTTGGATTTGTCCAAACTTATGGAGAGGCTTGTATTTACAAGAAAGTGAGTGGGAGAAATGTGGCATTTCTAATATTATATCTGGATGACATATTATTGATTGGAAATGATATAGATCTTTTAAATAATGTTAAAGTTATCTAAACAACAAATTTTTGATGAAGGACCTTGGTGAAGCTTCATATATATTAGGCATTAAAATCTATAGAGATAGATCAAGATGCCTAATTAGGCTATCGCAGAGTACATACCTTGATAAGATATTAAAGAAGTTTAATATGGACGGAAGTAAGAAGGGGTTCTTACCTATGTTGCAAGGCAATACATTGAGTAAGACTCAAAGTCCGGCTACGGTGGAAGAAAGAGAGATAATGGATAAGATCCCCTATGCCTCAGCCATAGGCTCTATAATGTATGTCATGCTATGTACAAGACCGGATGTGGCACATGCTATTAGTTTGACTAGTAGATACCAATCTGATCCAGGTTCAGAACACTGGATAGCGGTCAAGAATATCCTTAAGTACTTAAGAAGAACTAGGGATATGTTTCTTATATACAGAGGTGAAGAAGAGTTAGTCGCTAAGTGTTATGTTGATGCTAGCTTTGACACTGATCCGGATGACTCTAAGTCTCAATCCGGATACGTATTTCTCTTGAACGGAGCAGCATTTAGTTGGAGGAGTTCCAAACAACCTGTGGTGGCTGGATCAACGACGGAGGCGGAATATGTTGATGCTTTAGAAGCGGCACAGGAAGCGGTTTGGATGAAGGAGTTCATAACAGAACTAGGTGTGGTTCCTGGTGCGTTGCACCCAATGGTGATCTATTGTGACAACAATGGAGCCATAGCCAATGCCAAGGAACCAAGGTCTCACAAGAATTCCAAGCATATTAACCGCCGGTTTCACTCCATCCGCGAGCATGTCAAGGATGGAGATATAAAGATTTGTAAAGTGCACACGAACCTAAATGTAGCAGATCCGTTGACTAAAGTTCTCCCTAGGGAAAAACATGATCAACACCAGAACTCCATGGGTGTTAGATTTATCACTATGTAAACTAGATTATTGTCTCTAGTGCAAGTGGGAGAATGAAGGAAATATGCCCTGAGAGGCAATAATAAAGTTGTTATTATGTATTCCTTGTATATGATAGATGTTTATTTTGCATGCTATAATTGTATTGATAGGAAACGTCAATACATGTGTGTTTAATAAACAAAAAGGGTTCCTAGTTATGCCTCTCTTATAGACTAGCTTGTTGATTAACAAGATGATCAAGGTTTCCTGATCATGGACATTGGATGTTGTTAATAACAAGGTCACAGCATTTGTGAAATGATGTGATGAACATTCATCCGAAGTATAGCATTACGATCAAGTCATTATGTATATATTGGTATAACATCATACGAAGTAGTCTTAGTCCTTAGACCATGAGATCATGTTAATTGCTAACATCGGAAGAGTATCTTGATAACATCAAACGCCACACCGTAACAGGGTGACTATAAAGGTGGGTTCAGTGCTATGAAGGTGTTATGTTGAGGCTCATGGATCAAGAGTGTAATTTGTCAATCCTGATGACGGATAGATATACTCTGGGCCCTCTCGGTGATATCACATTAAGATAGCTTGCAAGCAAGTGATGTGATCACTAGAATGTTATATCACGGGAACAAGAAAAGAGTGCATGTCGGTAACGAGATCAAACAAGGTATTTGGATACCAATGATCGAATCTCGGACATGTATTATATCATGAGACAAAGGGATTAAATTACTAGCGTTAAAGGTTCTCACGATCACATAAGTCATCGTTGAATTTGCAGGAGTCAGTATGGATCTCCAGGTCCCGCTTCTGATTATTGATCTGAGAGGAGTCTCAATCATGTCTGCATTATTTGCGAACCGTAGGGTGAAACACTTAAGGGTTGACCGACACCATTTAGGAGCACATATGTTCCAGACAAAAGGTTTGCAAAGCGCAAGAAATGTTTCGATAGAAACAGGAATTGTTTCGATAGAAACCGGAATTGTTTCGGGTGAAATTGCAGAAAGTGGTTCTGCATGTGATATTGAAATGTTACAAGGGATTTTATGTAATGTTTGTTAATTAAAGTAATTAACAAAATTCTGAATAAAATAAATAAAAGATTTTTATTAATTGAGAGTGGCATTAAATTTGGTGGAAATTTAATGCATGTGAGTGGAACTTTGGGTGGAGCTTGAATTGATGTGAGTGGAGCTTCCACCACATGAATGAGGAAGAGGAGGGGGATCCCTCCTTGGCTGCCATCCATGGTAGGGGAGGAGTCCCCCCTCTCCTATAAAAGCCTCCCTCTCCTCCCTCACAAAGCACACCTCCTCGTGAAGGATCTCTCTCCCCCTCTAGATATTCCCCATGGTCTCGGATTAGCGAGATACATGTTCCCGGTGGCCTTGCGTCTGGAAGGAGTTGCTGCTTCCGCTGATTCGCTGGAGCAAGGAGGTGGAGGTTATCCGTGCCTTGGACGTGTGTGTGAGGACGGATGCGCTGCTGATTTGCGGCGCTCGGACTTCCACACGATCTTGAGATCGACAAGCGTACGACTACATCAACCACGAGTTCCTACTCGTTAACAAAACTCGTTGTCTTCGAGGGTAAGTTCTCCATAGATGTATGTCCACCCGTTGCTCTATATCTAGTAGATATATCTTGGCGTATAGTTCTCATCGTCGGAAATTTTTTGTTTTCTATGTTGCGGACCCAACACATACATGCAATGACACCGGTGGATCCATGTGTGGTCTATGAGAGGAACACACATCCAATGACACCGGTGGATCCTTACGTGGTTTGAGAGAAGAACACGCATGCAATGACACTGCTGATATGTGGTCTGTGAAAAGAACACACATGCAATAACACTGGTGGATCCATATGTGTTTTGTGAGAAGGACACACATGCAATGACACTGGTGGATCCATGTGTGGTTCATGGGAAGAACACACATGCAATTTCACTGGTGATATGTGATTTGTGAAAAGAATAGACATGCAATGACTCTAACTGTGGTTCATGAAAAGAGCAGACATACAATGACACTGGTGGATCCATGTGTAGTTAATGAGAAGAACACACATGCAATGACACTGGGTGTGGTTCATGATATGGTTTGTGAGAAGAACACACAAGCAATGACTCTAGCTGTGGTTCATGAGAAGAACACACATGCAATGAGTCTGGTGTATCCGTATGTGGTTTGTGAGAATAACACACATGCAAGGACTCTAGCTGTTGTTCATGGAAAGAACACACATCCACTGACTCTACCTGTGGTTCATGAGAAGAACACACATCCAATGACACTGGTGGATCCATGTGTGGTCTATGAGAGGATCACACATGCAATGAATCAAACTGTGGTTCATGAAAAGAGCAGACATGCAATGACACCGGTGGATCCATGTGTGGTCTATGGGAGGAACACACATCCAATGACACTGCTGGGTCCCTATGTGGTCTGTGAGAAGAACACACATGCAATGACACTGGTGGATCCATGTGTGGTCTATGGGAAGAACACACATGCAATCACTCTAGATGTGGTTCATGAAAAGAGCAGACATGCGATGACACCGGTGGATCCATGTGTGGTCTATGAGAGGAACACACATCCAATGACATCGGTGGATCCTTACGTGGTTTATGAGAAGAACACACATGCAATGACACTGGTGATATGTGGTCTGTGAAAAGAACACACATGCAATGACACTGGTGGATCCATATGTGGTTTGTCAGAAGGACACACATGCAATGACACTAGTGGATCCATGGGCGGTTCATGGGAAGAACAAACATGCAATGACACTGGTGATATGTGGTGTGTGAAAATAACATACATGCAATGACTCTAACTATGGTTAATGAAAAGAGCAGACATGCAATGCCACTGGTGGATCCATGTGTGGTTAATGAGAATAACACACATGCAATGACACTGAGTGTGGTTCATGATATGGTTTGTGAGAAGAACACACATGCAATGACTCTAGCTGTGGTTCATGAGAAGAACACACATGCAATGACACTGGGTGTGGTTCATGATATGGTTTGTGAGAAGAACACACATGCAATGACTCTAGCTGTGGTTCATGAGAAGAACACACATGCAATGACACTGGTGTATCCTTATGTGGTTTGTGAGAATAACACACATGCTAGGACTCTAGCTGTGGTTCATCGAAAGAACACACATCCAATGACTCTAGCTGTGGTTCATGAGAAGAACACACATCCAATGACACTGGTGGATCCATGTGTGGTTGATATGTTGCAAACATATCTATAATTTTTGATGTTCCATGCTTCGTTTTATCTACGTTCTTATGTTTTGTCCAAACTTTGGAGTACTTTTCATATGATTTCTTGGACTAACCTATTAACAAGAGCCACAGTGCCAGTTGCCTGTTTTCTGCTATTTTTGGTTCCAGGAAAGTCAGAAAATCAATATTCTCGGAATTGGACGGGACAAAGCCAAAGTTGATATTTTACTGGAAGACTCACAGAGTCAGAAGACGACACGGAGAGGGGCCACAGGGCGGCCACACCGTGTGGTGGCATGGGCTAGCCCTGGCCGCGCCACCAGGTGGTGTGGGCCCCCTGGCCGCCCATCGACCTTGCCTCTTCGCCTATAAGAAGCCTCCCGATGCGAAAACTCTAAATCATCAAGCCTCCAGCCACAAAAAGTTCCACAGCGCCGCCGCCACCGAAGGGGAGATTCGGGGGACAGAAAGTCTCTTTCCCGGCACCCTGTTGGGACAGGGAAGTGCCCCCGGAGCCATCTCCATCTATCTCCACCACCATCTCCATCGTCATTGCTGATTCCCATGATGAGGAGGGAGTAGTTCTCTCTCGAGGCTAAGGGTTCTATCGGTAGCTATGTGTTCATATCTCTCTCTATGCATGACCTTATTGAGATCATGAGCTTTGTAATCAAGTAGATCTGCCTTGCTACTCAAGTGCTTTAATAGATCTCTGCTCTCTCCATGTGTGTGAAAGTGACAGCGTGCACACCATGGTGGCACTTAGGCTAGAGATTACAAATACTTGTTATGAGTTATATTTGGAGTTGGATGTCTTTATGAAATTGTGGTGTTTGTTGGAACCATCTAGTTCTCAAGGTGACAGTGTGGGGTTATCTAGATGGGAAAGGCTTACTTTGAGGTGTGTTGTTATAGCCCTACCATGGATTAGAGTGTCCAACCAGAGAGTAGTTCAGAGTAGCATCATAAAGAGAAGATATTTATATGAGAGTGTTCACTAGTGAAAATATGATCCCTAGGCCTTGTTTCTAAGCACTGAAACACCGTTTGCTATTAGATGTGTTACATGTTTGCTTGTTTCCATCTTTATTTCAGTTTCCCTTTAGTCTCCTCCATGCCATCAAGCTATTTTCTGGCACCGTTGTCTTTTATCCATACTTGTATTTCACTATCTCTTCGCCGAACTAGTGCACCTATACACCTGACAAGTGTATTGGGTGTGTTGGGGACACAAGAGACTTCTTATATCACGATTGCAGGGTTGATTGAGAGGGGATACCTTTGACCACTTCCTCCCTGAGTTCAATAAACCTTGGGTGATCCACTTAAGGGAAAACTTGCTGCTGTTCTACAAACCTCTGCACTTGGAGGCCCAACAACTGTCTACAAGACTAGAAGTGCGTAGACATCAGTGGTCTGTGAGAGGATCACACATGCAATGAATCTAACTATGGTTCATGAAAAGAGCAGACATGCAATCACACCAGTGGATCCATGTGTGGTCGGTGGGAGGAACACACATCCAATGACAATGGTGGATCCATATGTGGTCTGTGAGAAGAACACACATGCAATGACACTGGTGGATCCATGTGTGGTCTGTGGGAAGAACACACATGCAATGACTCTAGATGTGGTTCATGAAAAGAGCAGACATGCGATGACACTGGTGGATCCATGTGTGGTCTATGATAGGAACACACATCCAATGACACCGGTGGATCCTTACGTGGTTTGTGAGAAGAACACACATGCAATGACACTAGTGATATGTGGTCTGTGAAAAGAACACACATGCAATGACACTGGTGGACCCATATGTGGTTTGTGAGAAGGAGACACATGCAATGACACTGGTGGATATGTGCGGTTCATGGGAAGAACACACATGCAATGACTCTAACTGTGGTTAATGAAAAGAGCAGACATGCAATGACACTGGTGGATCCATGTGTGGTTAATGAGAAGAACACACATGCAATGACACTGGGTGTGGTTCATGATATGGTTTGTGAGAAGAACACACATGCAATGACTCTAACTGTGGTTCATGGGAAGAACACACATGCAATGACACTTGTGTATCCTTATGTGGTTTGTGAGAAGAACACACATGCAAGGACTCTAGGTGTGATTCATGGAGAGAACACACATCCAATGACTCTAGTTGTGGTTCATGAGAAGAACATACATCCAATGACACTGGTGGATCCATGTGTGGTCTGTGAGAGGATCACACATGCAATGAATATAACTGTGGTTCACGAAAAGAGCAGACATGCAATGACACCGGTGGATCCATGTGTGGTCTGTGGGAGGAACACACATCAAATGACACTGCTGGATCCATATGTGGTCTGTGAGAAGAACACACATGTAATGACACTGGTGGATCCAGGTGTGGTCTGTGGGAAGAACACACATGCAATGACTCTAGATGTGGTGCATGAAAAGAGCAGACATGCGATGACACCGGTGGATCCATGTGTGGTTTATGAGAGGAACACACATCCAATGACACTTGTTGATGCTTACGTGGTTTGTGAGAAGAACACACATGCAATGACACTGGTGATATGTGGTCTGTGAAAAGAACACACATGCAATGACACTGGTGGATCCATATGTGGTTTGTGAGAAGGACACACATGCAATGACACTGGTGGATCCATGTGCGGTTCATGGGAAGAACACACATGCAATGACACTGGTGATATGTGGTTTGTGAAAAGAACAGACATGCAATGACTCTAACTGTGGTTCATGAAAAGAGCAGACATGCAATGACACTGGTGGATCCATGTGTGGTTAATGAGAAGAACACACATGCAATGACACTGGGTGTGGTTTATGATATGGTTTGTGAGAAGAACACACATGAAATGACTCTAGCGGTGGTTCATGAGAAGAACACACATGCAATGACACTGGTGTATCCTTATGTGGTTTGTGAGAAGAACACACATGCAAGGACTCTAGCTGTGGTTCATGGAAAGACCACACATCCAATGACTCTAGTTGTGGTTCACGAGAAGAACACACATCCAATGACACTGGTGGATCCATGTGTGGTCTGTGAGAGGATCACACATGCAATGAATCTAACTGTGGTTCATGAAAATAGCAGACATGCAATGACACCGGTGGATCCATGTGTGGTCTGTGGGAGTAACACACATGGAATGACACTGGTGGATCCATATGTGGTCTGTGAGAAGAACACACGTGCAATGACACTGGTGGATCCATGTGTGGTCTGTGGGAAGAACACACATGCAATGACTCTAGATGTGGCTCATGAAAAGAGAAGACATGCGATGACACTGGTGGATCCATGTGTGGTCTATGATAGGAACACACATCCAATGACACCGGTGGATCCTTACGTGGTTTGTGAGAAGAACACACATGCAATGACACTAGAGATATGTGGTCTGTGAAAAGAACACACATGCAATGACACTGGTGGACCCATATGTGGTTTGTGAGAAGGAGACACATGCAATGACACTGGTGGATATGTGCGGTTCATGGGAAGAACACACATGCAATGACTCTAACTGTGGTTAATGAAAAGAGCAGACATGCAATGACACTGGTGGATCCATGTGTGGTTAATGAGAAGAACACACATGCAATGACACTGGGTGTGGTTCATGATATGGTTTGCGAGAAGAACACACATGCAATGACTCTAACTGTGGTTCATGGGAAGAACACACATGCAATGACACTTGTGTATCCTTATGTGGTTTGTGAGAAGAACACACATGCAAGGACTCTAGGTGTGATTCATGGAGAGAACACACATCCAATGACTCTAGCTGTGGTTCATGAGAAGAACATACATCCAATGACACTGGTGGATCCATGTGTGGTCTGTGAGAGGATCACACATGCAATGAATATAACTGTGGTTCACGAAAAGAGCAGACATGCAATGACACCGGTGGATCCATGTGTGGTCTGTGGGAGGAACACACATCCAATGACAATGCTGGATCCATATGTGGTCTGTGAGAAGAACACACATGTACTGACACTGGTGGATCCAGGTGTGGTCTGTGGGAAGAACACACATGCAATGACTCTAGATGTGGTGCATGAAAAGAGCAGATATGCGATGACACCGGTGGATCCATGTGTGGTTTATGAGAGGAACACACATCCAATGACACCGGTTGATCCTTACGTGGTTTGTGAGAAGAACACACATGCAATGACACTGGTGATATGTGGTCTGTGAAAAGAACACACATGCAATGACACTGGTGGATCCATATGTGGTTTGTGAGAAGGACACACATGCAATGACACTGGTGGATCCATGTGCGGTTCATGGGAAGAACACACATGCAATGACACTGGTGATATGTGGTTTGTGAAAAGAACAGACATGCAATGACTCTAACTGTGGTTCATGAAAAGAGCAGACATGCAATGACACTGGTGGATCCATGTGTGGTTAATGAGAAGAACACACATGCAATGACACTGGGTGTGGTTTATGATATGGTTTGTGAGAAGAACACACATGCAATGACTCTAGTTGTGGTTCATGAGAAGAACACACATGCAATGACACTGGTGTATCCTTATGTGGTTTGTGAGAAGAACACACATGCAAGGACTCTAGCTGTGGTTCATGGAAAGACCACACATCCAATGACTCTAGTTGTGGTTCATGAGAAGAACACACATCCAATGACACTGGTGGATCCATGTGTGGTCTATGAGAGGATCACACATGCAATGAATCTAACTGTGGTTCATGAAAATAGCAGACATGCAATGACACCGGTGGATCCATGTGTGGTCTGTGGGAGGAACACACATGGAATGACACTGGTGGATCCATATGTGGTCTGTGAGAAGAACACACGTGCAATGACACTGGTGGATCCATGTGTGGTCTGTGGGAAGAACACACATGCAATGACTCTAGATGTGGTTCATGAAAAGAGCAGACATGCGATGACACCGGTGGATCCATGTGTGGTCTATGAGAGGAATACAGATCCAATGACACCGGTGGATCCTTACGTGGTTTGTGAGAAGAATACACATGCAATGACACTAGTGATATGTGGTTTATGAAAAGAACACACATGCAATGACACTAGTGGATCCATATGTGGTTTGTGAGAAGGACACACATGCAATGACACTGGTGGATCCATGTGTGGTTCATGTGAAGAACACACATGCAATGACACTGGTGATATGTGGTTTGTGAAAAGAACAAGCATGCAATGACTCTAACTGTGGTTCATGAAAAGAGCAGACATGCAATGACACTGGTGGATCCATGTGTGGTTAATGAGAAGAACACACATGCAATGACACTGGGTGTGGTTCATGATATGGTTTGTGAGAAGAAAACACATGCAATGACTTTAGCTTTGGTTCATGAGAAGAACACACATGCAATGACACTGGTGTATCCTTATCTTGTTTGTGAGAAGAACACACATGCAAGGACTCTAGCTGTGGTTCATGGAAAGAACACACATCCAATGACTCTAGTTGTGGTTCATGAGAAGAACACACATCCAATGACACTGGTGGATCCATGTGTGGTCTGTGAGAGGATCAGACATGCAATGAATCTAACTATGGTTCATGAAAATAGCAGACATGCAATGACACGGATGGATCCATGTGTGGTCTGTGGGAGGAACACACATGGAATGACACTGGTGGATCCATATGTGGTCTGTGAGAAGAACCCACATGCAATGACACTGGTGGATCCATGTGTGGTCTGTGGGAAGAACACACATGCAATGACTCTAGATGTGGTTCATGAAAAGAGCAGACATGCGATGACACCGGTGGATCCATGTGTGGTCTATGAGAGGAATACACATCCAATGACACCGGTGGATCCTTACGTGGTTTGTGAGAAGAATACACATGCAATGACACTAGTGATATGTGGTCTGTGAAAAGAACACACATGCAATGACACTAGTGGATCCATATGTGGTTTGTGAGAAGGACACAGATGCAATGACACTAGTGGATCCATGTGTGGTTCATGGGAAGAACACACATGCAATGACACTGGTGATATGTGGTTTGTGAAAAGAACAAACATGCAATGACTCTAACTGTGGTTCATGAAAAGAGCAGACATGCAACGAAACTGGTGGATCCATGTGTGGTTAATGAGAAGAACACACATGCAATGACACTGGGTGTGGTTCATGATATGGTTTGTGAGCAAAACACACATGCAATGACTCTAGCTATGGTTCATGAGAAGAACACACATGCAATAACACTGGTGTATCCTTATCTTGTTTGTGAGAAGAACACACATGCAAGGACTCTAGCTGTGGTTCATGGAAAGAATACACATCCAATGACTCTAGCTGTGGTTCATGAGAAGAACACACATCCAATGACACTGGTGGATCCATGTGTGGTCTGTGAGAGGATCACGCATGCAATGACTCTAACTATGGTTCATGAAAATAGCAGGCATGCAATGACATTGGTGGATCCATGTGTGGTCTGTGGGAGGAACACACATGCAATGAATCTAACTATGGTTCATGAAAATAGCAGACATGCAATGACACCAGTAGATCGATCTGTGGTCTGTGGGAGGAACACACAACCAATGACACTGCTGGATGCCTATGTGGTCTGTGAGAAGAACACACATGCAATGACACTGGTGGATCCATGTGTGGTCTGTGGGAAGAACACACATGCAATGACTCTAGATGTGGTTCATGAAAAGAGCAGACATGCGATGACACCGGTGGATCCGTGTGTGGTATATGAGAGGAACACACATCCAATGACACAGGTGGATACTTACGTGGTTTGGGAGAAGAACACACGTGCAATGACACTGGTGATATGTGGCCTGTGAAAAGAACACACATGCAATTACACTAGTAGATCCATATTTGGTTTGTGAGAAGGACACACATGCAATGACACTGGTGGATCCATGTGTGGTTCATGGGAAGAACACACATGCAATGACACTGGTGATATTTGGTTTGTGAAAAGAACAAATTGCAATGACTCTAACTGTGGTTCATGAAAAGAGAAGACATGCAATGACACTGGTGGATCCATGTGTGGTTAATGAGAAGAACACACATGCAATGACACTAGGTGTGGTTCATCATCTGGTTTGTGAGAAGAACAAGATGTGGTTCATGAGAAGAACACACATGCAATAACACTGGTGTATCCTTATCTTGTTTGTGAGAAGAACACACATGCAAGGACTCTAGCTGTGGTTCATGGAGAGAACACACATCCAATGACTCTAGTTATGGTTCATGAGAAGAACACACATCCAATGACACTGGTGGATCCATGTGTGGTCTGTGAGAGGATCACAAATGCAATGACTCTAACTATGGTTCATGAAAATAGCAGACATGCAATGACACCGGTGGATCCATGTGTGGTCTGTGGGAGGAACACACATCCAATGCAACTGCTGGATGCCTATGTGGTCTGTGAGAAGAACACACATGCAATGCCACTAGTGGATCCATGTGTGGTCTATGGGAAGAACGCACATGCAATCACTCTAGATGTGGTTCATGAAAAGAGCAGACATGCGATGACACCGGTGGATCCATGTGTGGGCTATGAGAGGAACAGACATCCAATGACACAGGTGGATACTTACGTGGTTTGTGAGAAGAACACACATGCAATGACACTGGTGATATGTGGCCTGTGAGAAGAACACACATGTAATTACACTGGTAGATCCATATGTGGTTTGTGAGAAGGACACACATGCAATGACACTGGTGGATCCATGTGTGGTTCATGGGAAGAACACACATGCAATGACACTGGTGATATTTGGTTTGTGAAAAGAACAAATTGCAATGACTCTAACTGTGGTTCATGAAAAGTGAAGACATGCAATGACACTGGTGGATCCATGTGTGGTTAATGAGAAGAACACACATGCAATGACACTAGGTGTGGTTCATGATCTGGTTTGTGAGAAGAACATACATGCAATGACTCTAGCTGTAGTTCATGAGAAGAACACACATGCAATGACACTGGTGGATCCATGTGTGGTCTGTGAGAGGATCACACATGCAATGAATCTAACTGTGGTTCATGAAAAGAGCAGACATGCAATGACACCGGTGGATCCATGTGTGGTCTATGGCAGGAACACACATCCAATGACACTGCTGGATCCATATGTGGTATGTGAGAAGAACACGCGTGCAATGACATTGGTGGATCCATGTGTGGTCTATGGGAAGAACACACATGCAATGACTCTAGATGTGGTTCATGAAAAGAGCAGACATGCGATGACACCGGTGGATCCATGTGTGGTCTATGAGAGGAACATACATCCAATGACACAGGTGGATACTTACGTGGTTTGTGAGAAGAACACACATGCAATGACACTGGTGATATGTGGTCTATGAAAAGAACACACATGCAATGACACTCGTGGATCCATATGTGGTTTGTGAGAAGGACACACATGCAATGACACTGGTGGATCCATGTGTGGTTGATGGGAAGAACACACATGCAATGACACGGGTGATATGTGGTTTGTGAAAAGAACAAATTGCAATGACCCTAACTGTGGTTCATGAAAAGAGAAGACATGCAATGACACTGGTGGATCCATGTGTGGTTAATGAGAAGAACACACATGCAATGACACTGGGTGTGGTTCATGATATGGTTTGTGAGAAGAACACACATGCAATGACTCTAGCTGTGGTTCATGAGAAGAACACACATGCAATGACACTGGTGTATCCTTATATGGTTTGTGAGAAGAACACACATGCAAGGACTCTAGCTGTGGTTCATGGAAAGACCACACATCCAATGACTCTAGTTGTGGTTCATGAGAAGAACACACATCCAATGACACTGGTGGATCCATGTGTGGTCTGTGAGAGGATCACACATGCAATGAATCTAACTGTGGTTCATGAAAATAGCAGACATGCAATGACACCGGTGGATCCATGTGTGGTCTGTGGGAGGAACACACATGGAATGACACTGGTGGATCCATATGTGGTCTGTGAGAAGAACACACGTGCAATGACACTGGTGGATCCATGTGTGGTCTGTGGGAAGAACACACATGCAATGACTCTAGATGTGGTTCATGAAAAGAGCAGACATGCGATGACACCGGTGGATCCATGTGTGGTCTATGAGAGGAATACACATCCAATGACACCAGTGGATCCTTACGTGGTTTGTGAGAAGAATACACATGCAATGACACTAGTGATATGTGGTTTATGAAAAGAACACACATGCAATGACACTAGTGGATCCATATGTGGTTTGTGAGAAGGACACACATGCAATGACACTGGTGGATCCATGTGTGGTTCATGTGAAGAACACACATGCAATGACACTGGTGATATGTGGTTTGTGAAAAGAACAAGCATGCAATGACTCTAACTATGGTTCATGAAAAGAGCAGACATGCAATGACACTGGTGGATCCATGTGTGGTTAATGAGAAGAACACACATGCAATGACACTGGGTGTGGTTCATGATATGGTTTGTGAGAAGAAAACACATGCAATGACTTTAGCTGTGGTTCATGAGAAGAACACACATGCAATGACACTGGTGTATCCTTATCTTGTTTGTGAGAAGAACACACATGCAAGGACTCTAGCTGTGGTTCATGGAAAGAACACACATCCAATGACTCTAGTTGTGGTTCATGAGAATAACACACATCCAATGACACTGGTGGATCCATGTGTGGTCTGTGAGAGGATCACACATGCAATGACTCTAACTATGGTTCATGAAAATAGAAGACGTGCAATGACACCGGTGGATACATGTGTGGTCTATGGGAGGAACACACATCCAATGACACTGCTGGGTCCCTATGTGGTCTGTGAGAAGAACACACATGCAATGACACTGGTGGATCCATGTGTGGTCTATGGGAAGAACACACATGCAATCACTCTAGATGTGGTTCATGAAAAGAGCAGACATGCGATGACACCGGTGGATCCATGTGTGGTCTATGAGAGGAACACACATCCAATGACACAGGTGGATACATACGTGGTTTGTGAGAAGAACACACATGGAATGACACTGGTGATACGTGGTGTGTGAAAAGAACACACATGCAATGACACTGGCGGATCCATATGTGGTTTGTGAGAAGGACACACATGC
The DNA here is from genome assembly GCA_916181665.1 of Avena sativa. Taxonomy (NCBI): domain Eukaryota; kingdom Viridiplantae; phylum Streptophyta; class Magnoliopsida; order Poales; family Poaceae; genus Avena; species Avena sativa. The sequence continues at coordinate 462,582,468 of OV702291.1, read as the reverse complement.
AATGACACTAGTGGATCCATGTGTGGTTCATGGGAAGAACACACATGCAATGACACTGGTGATATGTGGTTTGTGAAAAGAACAAACATGCAATGACTCTAACTGTGGTTCATGAAAAGAGCAGACATGCAATGACACTGCTGGATCCATGTGTGGTTAATGAGAAGATCACACATGCAATGACACTAGGTGTGGTTCATGATCTGGTTTGTGAGAAGAACACAGATGCAGTGACTCTAGCTGTAGTTCATGAGAAGAACACACATGCAATGACACTAGTGTATCCTTATGTGGTTTGTGAGAAGAAAACACATGCAAGGACTCTAGCTGTGGTTCATGGAAAGACCACACATCCAATGACTCTAGTTGTTGTTGATGAGAAGAACATACATCAAATGACACTGGTGGATCCATGTGTGGTCTGTGAGAGGATCACACATGCAATGAATCTAACTGTGGTTCATGAAAAGAGCAGACATGCAATGACACCGGTGGATCCATGTGTGGTCTGTGGGAGGAACACACATCGAATGACACTGTTGGATCCATATGTGGTCTGTGAGAAGAACACACGTGCAATGACACTAGTGGATCCATGTGTGGTCTGTGGGAAGAACACACATGCAATGACTCTAGATGTCGTTTATGAAAATAGTAGACATGCGATGACACCGGTGGATCCATGTGTGGTCTATGAGAGGAATACACATCCAATGACACTGGTGGATCCTTACGTGGTTTGTGAGTAGAATACACACGCAATGACACTAGTGATATGTGGTTTATGAAAAGAACACACATGCAATGACACTAGTGGTTCCATATGTGGTTTGTGAGAAGGACACACATGCAATGACACTGGTGGATCCATGTGTGGTTCATGGGAAGAACACACATGCAATGACACTGGTGATATGTGGTTTGTGAAAAGAGCAAACATCCAATGACTCTAACTGTGGTTCATGAAAAGAGCAGACATGCAATGACACTGGTGGATCCATGTGTGGTTAATGAGAAGAACACACATGCAATGACACTGGTGTGGTTCATTATATGGTTTGTGAAAAGAACACACATGCAATGACTCTAGCTGTGGTTCATGACAAGAACACACATGCAAGGACTCTAACTGTGGTTCATGGAAAGAACACACATCCAATGACTCTAGTTGTGGTTCATGAGAAGAACACACATCCAATGACACTGGTGGATCCATGTGTGGTCTGTGAGAGGATCACACATGCAATGAATCTAACTGTGGTTCATGAAAATAGCAGACATGCAATGAGACCGGTGGATCCATGTGTGGTCTATGGGAGGAAGACACATCCAATGACACTGCTGGATCCATATGTGGTATGTGAGAAGAACACACATGCAATGACACTGGTGGATCCATGTGTGATCTGTGGGAAGAACACACATGCAATGACTGTAGGTGTGGTTCATGAAAAGAGCAGACATGCAATGACACCGGTGGATTCATGTGTGGTCTATGAGAGGAACACACATCCAATGACACCGGTGGATCCTTACGTGGTTTGTGATAAGAACACACATGCGATGACACTGGTGATATGTGGTCTATGAAAAGAACACACATTCAATGACACTGGTGGATCCGTATGTAGTTTGTGAAAAGGACGCACATCCAATGACGCTGGTGGATCCATGTGTGGTTCATGGGAAGATCACACATGCAATGACACTGGTGATATGTGGTTTGTGAAAAGAACAGACATGCAATGACTCTAACTGTGGTTCATGAAAAGAGCAGACATGTAATGAAACTGGTGGATCCATGTGTGGTTAATGAGAAGAACACACATGCAATGACACTGGGTGTGGTTCATGATATGGTTTGTGAGCAGAACACACATGCAATGACTCTAGCTGTGGTTCATGAGAAGAACACACATGCAATGAGTCTGGTGTATCCTTATGTGGTTTGTGAGAAGAACACACATGCAAGGACTCTAGCTGTGGTTCATGGAAAGAACACACATCCAATGACTCTAGTTGTGGTTCATGAGAAGAACACACATCCAATAACACTGGTGGATCCGTGTGTGTTCTATGAGAGGATCACACATGCAATGAATCTAACTGTGGTGCATGAAAAGAGCAGACATGCTATGACACCGGTGGATCCAATTGTGGTCTGTGGGAGGAACACACATCGAATGACACTGGTGGATCCATATGTGGTCCGTGAGAAGAACACACATGCAATGACACCGGTGGATCCATGTGTGGTCTGTGGGAAGAACACATATGCAATGACTCTAGATGTGGTTCATGAAAAGAGCAGACATGCAATGACACCGGTGGATCCATGTGTGGTCTATCAGAGGAACACACATCTAATGACACCAGTGGATCCTTACGTGGTTTGTGAGAAGAAAACACATACGATGACACTGGTGATATGTGGTCTATGAAAAGAACACACATTCAATGACACTGGTGGATCCGTATGTGGTTTGTGAAAAGGACGCACATGCAATGACACTGGTGGATCCATGTGTGGTTCATGGGAAGAACACACATGCAATGACACTGGTGATATGTGGTTTGTGAAAAGAACAGACATGCAATAACTCTAACTGTGGTTCATGAAAAGAGCAGACATCTAATGACACTGGTGGATCCATGTGTGGTTAATGAGAAGAACACACATGCAATGACACTGGGTATGGTTCATGATATGGTAAGTGAGAAGAACACACATGCAATGACTCTAGCTGTGGTTCATGAGAGGAACACACATGCAGTGAGTGGTGTATCCTTATTTGGTTTGTGAGAAGAACACACATGCAAGGACTCTAGTTGTGGTTTATGGAAAGAACACACATCCAATGACTCTAGCTGTGGTTCATGAGAAGAACACACATCCAATGACACTGGTGGATGCATGTGTGGTCTGTGAGAGGATCACACATGCAATGGCTCTAACTATGGTTCATGAAAATAGCAGACATGCAATGACACCGGTGGATCCCTGTGTGGTCTGTGGGAGGAACACACATCCAATGACACTGCTAGATCCATATGTGGTCTGTGAGAAGAACACACATGCAATGACACTGGTGGATCCATGTGTGGTCTGTGGGAAGAACACACAGGCAATGACTCTAGATGTGGTTCATGAAAAGAGCAGACATGCGATGACACCGGTGGATCCATGTGTGGTCTATGAGAGGAACACACATCCAATGACACCGGTGGATCCTTACGTGGTTTGTGAGAAGAACACACATGCAATGACACTGGTGATATGTGGTCTGTGAAAAGAACACACATGCAATGACACTGGTGGATCCATATGTGGTTTGTGAGAAGGACACACATGAAATGACACTGGTGGATCCATGTGTGGTTCATGGGAAGAATACACATGCAATGACATTAGTGATATGTGGTTTGTGAAAAGAACAGACATGCAATGACTCTAACTGTGGTTCATGAAAAGAGCAGACATGCAATGACACTGGTGGATCCATGTGTGGTTAATGAGAAGAACACACATGCAATGACACTGGGTGTGGTTCATGATATGGTTTGTGAGAAGAACACACATGCAATGACTCTAGTTGCGGTTCATGGGAATAACACACATGCAATGACACTGGTGTATCCTTATGTGGTTTGCGAGAAGAACACACATGCAAGGACTCTAGCTGTGGTTCATGGAAAGAACACACATCCAATGACTCTAGTTGTGGTTCATGAGAAGAACACACATCCAATGACACTGGTTGACCCATGTGTGGTCTGTGAGAGGATCACACATGCAATGAATCTAACTGTGGTTCATGAAAAGAGCAGATATGCAATGACACCGGTGGATCCATGTGTGGTCTGTGGGAGGAACACACATCCAATGACACTGCTAGATCCATATGTGGTTTGTGAGAAGAACACACATGCAATGACACCGGTGGATCCATGTGTGGTCTGTGGGAAGAACACACATGCAATGACACTGGTGATATGTGTTCTGTGAAAAGTACACACATGCAATGACACTGGTGGATCCATATGTGGTTTGTGAAAAGGACACACATGCAATGACACTGGTGGATCCATGTGTGGTTCATGGGAAGAACACACATGCAATGACACTAGTGATGTGTGGTTTGTGAAAAGAACAGACATGCAATGACTCTAACTGTGGTTAATGAAGAGAGCAGACATGCAATGACACTGGTGGATCCATGTGTGGTTAATGAGAAGAACACACATGCAATGAACTCTAGTGGGTCCATGTGGTTTATGAGAAGAACACACATCCAATGAAGTCTAGTGGATATATTGATACGTCCATTTTGCATCACTATTCTATGTCATAATTCACTGTTATTCATTGATATATTTCGTATTGAGAGGTGATACTTATGTTATTTCATTTGTTTTTGCATGGTTGATGACTTTTGGAGCATGGAACGCTGCAGTCAGGATTTTAATGGAAAAGGTGCTATTTGGAGGCAAACTTCACGAAGATTAGAAAATCCGGGAAAATATACGGAAAATCCTATTTTTCTAGAAGACGAAGGAAACCAGAAGGGGGGCTGGAGATGGGCCACAGGGGGCCCACACCACCCCCTGGCGCGGGCTAGCCTAGGCCGCGCCACCAGGTGGTGTGGCCATCCTGGTCCACCCCTGGCACTCCCCTCTAGCGTATATTATCCTCCCAAAACCTAAGACTCGGGGAGTAACCACAGAAAGATTCCACCGCCTCTGCGGGCGGAAAATACCGAGATAGAAAGATCTCTCCGGCAGACAGATTTCTACCGGGGGAATTTTTTCCCGGAGAGGGGAGATCATCGCCATCAACAGCACCATCAAGCTGGACTTCATCGGGATCATCATCATCATCATCACCACCATCATCACCATCAGCATCCTCATCACCATCTCCATATTGCTGTAACAATTGAGTTGAATCTTGCAATAGTTCATAGGGGAAACTTTCCCGGTGTTGATTTCTCTTTGTAGTTGATGCTATTGAGTGAACCATTGAATTATTGTTTATGTTCAGATTGTTATACATCATTATTCCATCTCTGATCATGATCCGTATGATGTCTTGTAAGTAGTTCGTCTTGTTCTTGAGGACATGGGAGAAGTCATGTTCTTAGTAGCGGAGTTGTGTTGAGAAAGATTCAATAGTTTGATATTTAAGTTGTGGTGTACTTATTCTAGTGGTGTCATGTGAACATCGACTACATGACACTTCACCTATATGGGCCTAGGGGAATGCATTGTGTATTTGGCTACTAATCGTAGGGGTTGCCGGAGTGACAGAAACCTAAACCCCCATCAGGAAACCATTGCACAAGGGACGTAAGGGTCTTAGAGTTTAAATCTGTGGTTAGGTTTCTAGCTTAATTACTTTCTTGTACTTACGGATGTTTGCAAGGGGTATAATCACAAGTATGTATTAGTCCTAGGAAGGTCGGTACATTAGCACAGGTTCACCCACACAACATTTAGCAAGCTAAAGAAGAATAATCAACTATATGAAGTTTATACTGGTAATCATGTCTTACCTAAACCTTATATTGAGAAAATTCCTTTCCTAGTTAAGATAAAGGAACATTCTATGATAGCTAGTATGGTTAATGAAAGTACGAATGAAGCTGTTGAACCTAATAAACAAATGGTTGTTGAACCTATAATAGCAAATGCGAAAGACTTTGTTACTAAATATGAAAAAGAGGGTCACACTATCCTTTGTAAGGATACCTCTAATATTATTTCACAAAGTAGTGTTATGAGAGCTAGTATTCCTGTGTTTTCTGTTAGAATAAGTGATCATTGCTATGATGGTTCTTATGATAGTTATATTGTTAAGTTTATGCATGATACTGAAAGTTACTATGAGAGAGGGAAAAGTGTTCTTATTTATCTCAATAATATCAAGTTTCCCTGTTTTATGCTGAAAGTTTTTATGTTGCACTTCTTTTGCCTTCTTATGCAAGTAGCCTCTGGTTTCAACAACTTGTTTGTTTACAAAATTCCCTAGCATAGGAAGTGGGTTAGACTTAAACATGTGTAATTTTGCTTCTTAATGCTCCCCTTCACTTCAATTCATATTCCTACGTCAGCATCTCCAAAATTATCATGCCCATCTTAATGGCTATAAACAAAGAGCTTTTTGGGAGACAACCCAATTTATTTTTTCATTCAGTTTGTTTTGTTTCATTGAGTCTTGGAAGTTATTACTTCGGTAATAACCGCTCCTTATCCGTTTTGTTTGGTTTTTGTGTCAAGATCAACCTCTAATGAGAGAGAAGTAAGATTTGGGGAAGTTGCTGTCCAGAAACAGATTTTTGTGCTTCACTGTAAAAATTCGTGAGAGATCTCTGTATGTCGGATTGAGCTGTAATGTTTGGTGCTTCTGCCCCAGTTTGTTATCTAACTTTCGTTAGTTCTGCAATTTTTGATTTGAGCAATAGAAGATTTACGAAAAAATTGATCTTTACCTGCTGCTCTGTTTTGATAGATTTTGCCACTCTTGCATTTGCTTCTTTATTTGATTTCCTTTTTGAATTCTTTTTGCGTTTTCGGAAGGAGTTGCTTAAGTAGCTTATGTTTTGAGGGTTTTTAGTTGAAGTTTAACTCAAAAGGTTTTATCACTTCACTTATACTAATGTTGCTAATGAGAACTGTGTGAAGTTTTGTGTGAAATAAATTTCCAAGAAGCGGAGATAATGGTGTAATAAGGAAGAGAAAGGTTTTATGACTCAAGTATTAAGTGTATGAAGATGAAGATGTTATTCAAGTGGTGACTCTGGAAGAATCTACTAGATACCAAATTCAGAGACCTGCAAAGTCCATTTTCAAATAGGTAACAGTTCTGGTAAGAAAAGTTCCACGAAAATACTATCCAACTATATTTTTGCAGTTTTTAGACAATAAGGAAAGCTATGAAGCGAAAGAGGGACGGAAACGGAGCCAGGGTGGCTCATACCACCCTGTGGCACGGGTCCACCCTAGGCCGTGCCACCAGGTGGTGAGTCCACCCCGGACTCCACCTGCGACTCGTTTTCGCCCAGTACCTTCCTTTTGTTATGAAACTTCGTAATATATAATCCCCCGGATCCCCCTGAGGTTCGTATATCGTGTTTTCGTCATGTTTTTGTTTCGATCTGTTTCTGCCAGGACATACTCTTTGAAATCTTAGAAGCACAATGGTGTCCAGCAAGGATAAAGGGAAGGATCCTATGGAGCAAGACCTCTAAGACCCCGGGCAGGAGAAGGAGATCAAGAGTGAAGGTGAAGAGGAGGCAAAGCACACCGACACTACCATTGCAAGCATTGTAGTGGTGGCGAACCCTACCAGGATTAGAAGGACTACACGGATGTCAACTAGAGGGAAGCCTCCGTGTCACTGCTTGGCACCACGGACACCTTCTCCAAGCACCAAGAGTCCCTTCCATACCTTTATCCATAACCATGTAGGAAAAGAAGACCATAAGGAAGAAGAGCAAAAAAGAATCACAAGAGTTGGGATCCACAATCTGACATGATCATGAGCCGCATCAAGCACAACTCAGAGTTGATGCGTACCCTCACCTTCGAGATTGAGGACTTGGGGAAATTGGTCAAGAAGCTCATCGAGAGGATACCACCACCAAAGGAGTAATTCGTCATCAGGTTTGGCATCCCCTTGGTTTGTTCCAAGCTTGGGGGACTGTCGTGGTATCACATCACTATCTTCTATCTTTTTACCTTTTTAGTAGAGTCATATCATGAATAGAGAAGTTATTATGTAGGATGGTTTGCATTATGGAAGTGTCCCCTCTCTCGTTAGATATGTATCCCTTGGTGTGATTTGCCGTTATGGAATATTAATGAGAAGTTCTATCATTCACTCTTTTTCATAGCTTATATTAGTTTTCAATTCATGGTTATATGATTGATCTTGTTGTTAGTATTGGTATCACTTTGGGATCATTGAGTTAATTTAGTTGGTTTTGGCAAACCTGGCTCGGTCAGTAGCAACACTATTTTTGAGAGTTGAAAGAAAAGATAAAAGTATGCTAAAGAAATATAATTTCATCATCTTTCTTTCTTGATTTGCTCATAAGCTTAGTATTCTATAGTTAAGATCTTTTGCGCTTCCAAGGAAGATTGCATGTTTGTCTTTATCACTTGTATGTTTGTTTGTTTCCTTCAACTCTTGTACTTGCTACCTAGCCTTGCTAGCCAAAAACCTGTACTGAGAGGGAATTCTTCTCGTGCATCCACTCCTTTAAACCAAAACCCATGCCATTTGTGTCCACCATACCTACCTATTAGCATTATTGCTATTCCAAGTAAATTCTTGTTTTATCTACCTCCCAAATTAAACTTGTTATGTGAAAATTAGTGATTAAAGCTCTCACGAACTTGATGGCACACTTTACTTTCTTGCACTTAATAAACTTGAACCATTGTGCTCACCTATGTTGCGTATATGCTTGCGCTTTGTAAGTTGTGAATTAGCAGAACCATGCTGTCATGGGGAACGCTTTCAACATTGCACTGGTGCTTTGTAACTAGTTGATATCATGTTCTTTTGTCTATGGATGTCGTCGGTGTAAAATGAAAGGGGAGCTTCTAAGTCCATGGAGTTATGCATGTGTGTTAGAGAAACGCCTGGGCCGCTGGTCTAATCCATGCTGACATGGTGGAAACCAGCAACGTAACCATAACGAGCATCTATGAAGCATTCTTATTATAAAAAAAGAGTCCGATATTGAGAAAAAAGAGAAAAAGAGAAAAGAGAAAAAGAAAAAAGTGATTATGAAAAGAGGAAAGAGAGAAAAAGAACCATATTACCATGGTAAATAAGAAGATTGCTGAGATGTTTGTTGTCTACTTGCCTTGTCATTTTGATATGGGGATTCTTCCGTATCATCGGGCAAGGGGTACCCCGTTGACGGTTCTCTATGATACATATATGCTTACGATGACAAGAACTTACCGGTGACTAAACTTGAGTAGCATGAGGAGCGGCCCTCGTATTCAAGGGACATGAGATTCTCAATTTACAACATGTCAATGCATATCCTCATATTTGATCACTTTAACCTTAATCACCTAAAGATGCCTATGATAGGGGCAATGAGAGCTGAAAGCTAGTAAGTACCATAATTTTTGGGAGCCCTTTATGAGACGTGCAATCCCTGCTTCCCTCTGCAAAGGGCCTTTCTTTTACTTTTTAGTTGAGTCAGTAAACCTACTCCCTTCTATCTCAGCAAGTATTTTGATTTGTTGTGTTTCATTCATTCATATGATGATTTATTCAATCATGTTGCTTTTGTTCCTTGTTTTGCACATTGCTCTTATCTTGATGTTTACTACTTTGAAAGCTATCATTGAAAACCAGTTATTTGTGAACTCCAGCAAATTATCAACTATTCTTCGACCAAGAGCTAAGTTTGCCATTACCAATTATGATTCACATTGTGTATGTTTATTGTGTTTCCTTTACTTATTGCAAGTTGAGTTATATAATAGTGAGTTGTCTTCTATTATGATCTATGTATTGATGAATGTGATGCTTATTGTCTGTATTTTTTGTCGACTTTTCACTCCATAAACCCGAGGCCATGTTTATTGAGCTCAGTTTCGCTTGGGGACAAGCGAAGTCTAAGCTTGGGGAGTTGATACGTCCATTTTGCATCACTATTCTATGTCATAATTCACTGTTATTCATTGATATATTTCGTATTGAGAGGTGATACTTATGTTATTTCATCTGTTTTTGCATGGTTGATGACTTTTGGAGCATGGACCGCTGTAGACAGGATTCTGATGGAAAAGGTGCTGTTTGGAGGCAAAATTCGCGAAGATCAGAAAATCCGGGAAAATATACGGAAAATCCTATTTTTCCAGAAGACGAAGGAAGCCAGAAGGGGGGCTAGAGATGGGCCACAGGGGGGCCACACCACCCCCTGGCGCGGGCCAGCCTAGGCCACGCCACCAGGTGGTGTGGCCGCCCTGGTCCACCCCTGGCACTCCCCTCTGTCGTATATTATCCTCCCGAAACCCTAAGACTCGGGGAGCAACCACAGAAAGATTCCGCCGCCTTTGCGGGGCAGAAAACACCGAGAGAGAAATATCTCTCCGGCAGACAGATTTCTGCCGAGGGAATTCCTTCCCAGAGAGGGGAGATCATCGCCATCAACACCACCATCAAGCTGGACTTCATCAGGATCATCATCATCATCACCACCATCATCACCATCAGCACCCTCATCACCATCTCCATATTGCTGTAACAATTGAGTTGAATCTTGCAATAGTTCATAGGGGAAACTTTCCCGGTGTTGATTAATCTTTGTAGTTGATGCTATTGAGTGAACCATTGAATTATTGTTTATGTTCAGATTGTTATACATCATTATTCCATCTCTAATCATGATCCATATGATGTCTTGTGAGTAGTTCGTCTTATTCTTGAGGACATGGGAGAAGTCATGTTGTTAGTAGTGGAGTTGTGTTGAGAAAGATTCAATAGTTTGATATTTAAGTTGTGGTGTACTTCTTCTAGTGGTGTCATGTGAACGTCGACTACATGACACTTCACCTATATGGGCCTAGGGGAATGCATTGTGTATTTGGCTACTAATCGTAGGGGTTGCCGGAGTGACAGAAACCTGAACCCCCGTTAGGAAACCATTGCACAAGGGACGTAAGGGTCTTAGAGTTTAAAGCTGTGGTTAGGTTTCTACCTTAATTACTTTCTTGTACTTACGGATGTTTGCAAGGGGTATAATCATAAGTATGTATTATTCCTAGGAAGGTCGGTACATTAGCACAGGTTCAACCACACAACACTTAGCAAGCTAAAGAAGATTAATCAACTATATGAAGCGAAAGCACTTGACAGTCTTCCCATGTGTCCTCGAGAACGTTTGGTCATCTTAAGTAATACAACCAGCTTGTCCTTTGCTACATAAAGGATTGGTCCACTTGCTGCATTTATTCCTACTGTCTTTTATTTTCTCGTACTTCGTTTACTTGCTTTATCGAAAACCCCTAAAAATCCGTTTGCTAAGTATTTGCAGAGAATTCCTGATCCATACCACTAGCCAGCACCTTCTGCTCCTCGTTAGGTTCGACACTCTTACTTATTGAAAATACTGCGATACACCCCCTATACTTGTGGGTCATCATATATCTTGGCATAATTTGATGTATGCCATGATGTATTTCATTCTACAAGACACTCACTTTCCATTTTTATACTACTCAGTTTTGCCCTTGGTTTTATGTGGTACTACTCAGTTTTGCCCCCCCTCTCTATCTTTCGTAGAAGCACAAACCTGTGCTCACCCTGTCTGCTACTCCCTGATTGGTTGTCACGCGGATCGTGCGCACCAACTGTTGATTTTGTGCGATCCAACGATGATCGTTGCACACGCCGTGCCCTTCACAGTACAGCATGAGACAGCACGGACGTCTCCCTAAGTGAGACTTCTACAGGAAGGAACACGATGTCGTCCATTGAAAAAGTCGTTGAGCGGTCATGTCATGTTTAATCAAGTCTGAAAAGCCTACTACTGCTACTACTACGCCACAACACATGCGTCATCGAGTGCACGGTCATCGATGGACAACTGCAATTTATTGCCACTTGAATTTAATAAGACATATCCCATTTTTTACGCAGCGGCTCTCAATCGCCAATTTTAGGGCCGTGTCAAACTTCGTACATAGAAATTGTGTATGCGCCCTTTGCATGCGGCTCAATATAGAACTGCCATGCATGGCCCGGGAAAAAAACGTGACGTACCGTGCGCGTGTCGCGGTGCACGGTGCAGTAGACTCCGCGGCACGTTGCACGGTGGTGCGACGAAACGTGCCTTGCTTCCATCCACCTTAACTATAGATCCCCTCTCCGCACACCCACTCCCACTCTTGCTCACTGTCCCCACGCAACCCTCTCCACTGTCCCACCAACATCCGCAAACTCCCGAGAATACCCCGTCTGCGTCGGCGATAGACAAGGAGGATAAGGTGGCCATCGTCGCCTCCGTGGCTGCCGGCGAGGAGGCCCCTGTCTCCTCGTCGGTCCCCCTCGATGCGTTGAAAGAAGCCGTCGTCCCTGTCTAGGCCCCAGTGGAGGCATCGATGGCAGCCGCCGTTCCCGTCCAGGCCCCCGTCCCCGCTACCGACAGAGCCGCCGAAGAGGTGCCCCCCGCCGGTCACAAGCAGATCAAGCACTTCTTGGGCACCTACGATCCAGATAAGTACATCGCTCCGCTGAACCCCTACGACACCGGCATCGACGACCCATGGTCGGAGGTAACTAGGGTTTGCTACCCTACCCTGGTTCTTCTACTGTTCCCATCATTAGATGCTAGATCTTGGTTTATTAGGACTCGCTTGTTCACATTTTGATTGCTCGATCTTCTTACATCATCTACTCCCCCATTTTCCTTTTCTTCCAATAGGTTTCCGGCAGCGACGTCTGCAACTATGAGGAGTCCATTGACACCAAGGCTCATCAGGTGTTGAGGAGGCTGCGGGCCGGCCAGTACGATGCCTTCCTTAGGCGCGGCGACTACAGCTGCCCCTTCCGCAAGGGGATCACCTACTGCTTGACGAGTCACGCCGGCGGCACCGACCTGAACACCTTACTGAAGCATGCAGACGTTGCGGGCTCCGGCATCCACAAAGGCGGCGAGCGCGAGACCGTGAAAATCAACGCCTACATTGCTGAACACCGGGCTCTCGGCATTCACCTCCAAAACCTCCAGCAGGTGGTCATTAAAGAGGGTCGCATGCCTCCAATCAGGCCCAAGGCCCCCAAGATCAAGGGACTGGGCAGCAAGAAGTGGAGGAAGCGCCGGAGAGAGGAGGTGGAGGCGCGGGCGCTTGCAGGATGTGCCTGCAGCTGTGGCGACTGCTGCTGCTACTAAGAAGCTTCTTTCTAGCTATATCATATGTTTGGCTGAATGCATCGAACCTCGTTAAGCAACCTACTTTCTATGGCTATATCCTATTTAGCTGCGCACAGCTATATCTACATTTGTTTTGTTTTCTGAATGAATGTATTCTGCCCGGTGTGATTTGCTGCTCTAGATTTGCTACCTGATCGGAGGCAAAAAGAGGTCCAAAAGGGAACGAATTATCGAAGTGAGAATCTTCTCTAGATTTGCTACCAATTTGGGCAAAATGAAACATATCTGTTTAGCGAGAGAGGAAAAGGGCACTCTTTCAAACTGCCAGTTAACAAGCTACCATCTTGACAAGCTACAAGACACATACATAAACATAACACAACGAGGGTTAAATTTATTTTACTAGTATCACTTGAGGCGCTAGACATCTTGACAAGCTAACTGAGTTCCACAAAACAGAAACATAACACTGACAAGTAAAATTTAATTCACTTCTCATTAGACCACTTGAGGCGCTTGCCATCGTTCCTAGGCGACAAACTGCGACCATTCCAGGTACTCCACAGCTCACGAAATGCTTCGTCCCACCTGGGATCTGACTTGGCTTCCCCACCTTCAGCGTCCTGCGGCACAATTAGCGGTGCATCACAAGCCTGATTATTGCCACTAGAAGATGCTGCCTCTCTATTTGCTGCTTTAGCTGCAGCCTCTCTATTAGCTGCTTCTGCTTCAGCTGCAAGGTCTCTTTAGCTACTTCTGCAGCCTCTCTGTCAGCTACATCAGATGCAGCCATTTTCTTTGCATATGCAGCTTCAAACTCAGCTATTCTGCATTTTCTACAAAGGGCTCCCCTAAGCTCATCTTACCTCTTGCAAATAGGGCAAAACACGAGGTAACATAGAAAAAAATGGATCTTCTTGTACATCTGGTAGGTCACGTAAGCATCAATGGGTGCATACTTCAGGTTTATATCATACAACGGCCACTCGTCCTAGAAATCGTGCCTATGCGTAGGGAAATCTTCCTTCATTTTGTCGTACGACTCATCGAGGATTCTAGTTGCGAGTGATGTCATTCCATCCTTCCTCGAGCCCCCTAGGATCTTGACAAGACTCTGAATATCGATCCAGTTGTGTGCAGGAATTATAATTTCCTCTTGATAAAATTTCGAAAAATCAGTTGTTGTGTCAACAGTGCAGAAAAGAATTCCCTTTTCTACAAGGAACTAGTGCAGTGCCGGACATTTCCTATCAGTCCTAAAAGTATGTAGTTTGTCATCACCAAAATTTGTAACTACAGATATTTTGTCAATGCAAGATCATCATCTCAATATAATTTTGAAAAGTTTAGTAAATGCAAGACCAAGACTCTCAACATTGTATTGTCATAATTTATTCAGTTTTGCTATTTCTCAGTCGACTGAACGAGTTGCACATTTCTTTTAACTACGGTTGCACTTTTCTTAGGTGATTGAGACTAAAGAAAATCTCAGTCGATTGAGACATAGGCAAACCCTAATTTATTTGGTCCTAAATAAAATCCAGTAGTTGCAAGATGAGCAAGTGGATAAAGAACAAGAGGAGAAAACCCTAAAAGCGGTTAGCTACAGAGAGCAGATCTACAAACCGGGAGAGGTGGTAGACGAGGACGTGTTTCTGCATGGCCAGTTGAACGACGGCGACTTCACTCCCTTCATATGGGTGATCAGGGTGTACTCGAGGTCCAATCCAACAAACTTGTCCTCGTCTATCCCAACTCAACCCTCGTACATCCTCAGGACACGCACCACTATCTCCTCCTTGTTGGTGTAGACAACGTCTATCTTCTTATTGTCATGGGTAGTGAAGCTTGTCTTTAGAGTGCGTAGATCTTCCATGGTAGCAAGGAGAATACGGGAAGAAGATAGATGACAGGAAGAAGAAGAGTAGTTTCTGCGAGGCAGGGGAACGATGGAACCGTCAATATGCTTTTAAGGTAGTGGTTAACGATTGGGACGGAAGTCCAAGGAGAGACGTGTGGCGGTGGTTGTTCCAGCTTCTGAGTAAACAAAAAATAATTATAACGCCGATACATGTGCCTTGTTTTGTCACGTCAATACACTGGGTAGGGGGTGGGCAGGGGGTGTTGTCCTATCCACTGTGCCAACGCTGCAAGCCTACATGACATCCACCCCACCTAAGCGACGGGAGCGACATAACGGCGAGAACTGGCAGGGGGCCCAACTTGACGGCCGTTAGCCTGATTTTTTGTATTGAAACATAAAGTTGAATTCGTGCCGAAAAAGACCCTCTGAGTATTTGGCACACCAACTGTAGTCATCCTGGCTGATTTCAGGGAACTTGGGTACCGCGTTGCCTGTACACCCCAACTTTCGGGCCGCAAAATGACATTCTCCCCTTGGTGCTCCACCGACCTTGCCCTTTCGCCTATAAAAGCCTCCCGGGATAAAAACCCTAAGGACCTGATCTAAATTCCACGAAAGAGTCTGTAGCCGCCACCATCTACAACCCTAGATCGGGAGGGATTTGAAGCTCTTCCCGGCACCCCGCTGGAGGGTAGAGATCACCCTGGAGGCCTTCTTCATCACCATGCATGCCTTCGGTGTGATGCGTGAGTAGTTCATCCCTGGACTACGGGTCCATGTAGTAGCTAGATGGTTGGTTCTCCTCCTTTGTGCTATCATGTTTAGATCTTGTGAGCTCCCTTCATGATCAAGATCACCTATTTGTAATCTTACATGTTGTCTTTGCGGAGATCCGATGGATATTGAGATGCTATTTCAGATTGATTATTGATTCTATCATGTCTATGTTATTTGTGATCTTGCATGCTCTCTGTTGTTTGTAACTATTTTGGCCAAGTAGATTCTTGCAACTCCAAGAGGGAGTATTTATGCTCGATAGTCGGTTCATGCCTCTAGTAATCGGGGGAAGTGACAGGAATCTCTAAGATTGTAGATGTGATGTTGCTACTAGGGAAAAAACAACAATCCTTTGTCCATGGGACAATCTTATTGTTTACTTTACACACTTTGCTTAATGCAATTATCTGTTGCTTGAACTTAATATTGGAAGGGGTTCAGATGATAACCTGAAGGTGGATTATTAGTCATTGATGCAGTTGGATTACGGTCTATGTATAATGTTGTAATGCCCAATCGAATCTCATAGGAGTCAAGATGTCTAGTATATGCATTGTATGCTTTCTCGAATCTGTCAATTGCCCCGTTGTGATTTGTTCACCCAGCATGTTATTTATCTTAAGGAGAATCACCTCTAGTTAACTATGGACCTCGGTCCATACTTTTACCATTGCCATACCATCTCCTATTACTATTTACGGTTTACTTTCTGGAAGCTATTACTATCTTCCACACAATACGTTTAATCCTTTGTTTTCAGCAAACCGGTGAGATTGACAACCTCACTGTAAGTTGGGGGCAAAGTTATGTGGTTGTGTTGTGCAGGATTCCAAGTTGCTAGCAACACCTTGGGGTTGTTTCCTTGCTCCTACTGGTTCGATAACCTTGGTTTCATAACTGAGGGAAAACTTGCTGTTGTGCTCATCATACCTTCCTCCTGGGGTCCCCAACGAGCTCTACATTTTGAGCCATCAAGCACTTTTTCTGGCGCCGTTGCCGGGGAGTTAAGGACAGCTTCACAAGGGGAGTCCCTCACAACCAATCCCTTTACTTTGTTTTTTGTTTTTCTTAGTTTATTTATTTTTTTGCTTTTTTTCTTTCTATCAAAAAAACACAAAAAAAATTATTTCCTACTATAGTTGTTATTTTCATTGGTCTGTTATTGTCTTGCTTTATCATGCTCTCTATCAATGGTTGGTTTATTTGAAACTAGATCTTATTGGCAAGGTGGGTTCACGGAAGAACAAAAATATTATTATACGGAACACCGCTTGTCACAAAAAGGGAAACACTTATGGGAACAAAATAATAAATTATATACCACTGCTAGAAATGTGTGCTCTACTTATAATGTTACTTATTGCTTTGATAAAACTTGTTGCTATAGGAGGTATAAACACCTCCCTTTTCAATGTGAGTATAATGATGATGTTACCATATCTTCTTACAATAAGGGAAATTATGACTTTTATGATGTGGAACAAATTGAAGAATTTATTGCTTGGACGGGTGCATTCGAACTTGCTTATTTGCTTGAAAATAGTGATGATACACCTTATAAATATGAGGTTTATGATATACTTAAAATTTGCTTTGATAATTACAAGGAAGAAAATGGCTATATTCTTGAATATCTTAATAAATGCTCTCCACCAACGGAAGGGACTAATGCCTTGCATGAGCCTATGGACGAAGAAATCGCTGAAACTTTAAGCTCATTGGATGAAAAAGAGGAGAGTGATGATCAAGAGGAGGAAGAATGGAGCAGCTACCCATGTCTACCTCCCAATAAGAGTAACTCTTTAACTAATACCTTATTTGGTCGCCCTCCATGCTTACCAAAGGAGGATGAGTGTGATATTTATATTGTTGAGTTTGTTCATGATGCTACTGAAACTCATTATGAGAGAGGAAAATATGGTTGTTGGAATTCTCATGTTACTAAAACACCTCTCTTTATATTTAAAGTTCCAAAGTTTCTCTTGTTTTATCTACCCATTCTTGTTATTATGTGCTTCTTTGATTTATTTTCTTACAAGATTCCTATGCATAGGAAGTGGGTTAGACTTAAATGTGTATTATATTTGCTTCTTGATTCTCTCTTTTACTTCAATTCATATTCTTATGTGAGCATCATTGAAATTATCATGCCCATTTTAATGGCTATAAAGAAAGAGCTTTTTGGGAGACAATCCAGTATATATTTTTGCCTTAAGTTTATTTGAGTCTTGGAAGTTATTGCTTCAGTAATAACCTCTCCTTATCCTTTTTGTGTGGTTTTTGTGCCGAGAATAACCTCTAATGAGAGAGAAGTAAGACTTGAGAAAGTGTTGTCCCGAAATAGATTTTTGTGCTCCACTGTAAAAATTCGTGTAAAAGTTTTGTATGTCAGATTGAGTTGTCATTTGTTTTGCTTCTGCCCCAGGTTATTATCTAACTTTCGTTAGTTTAGCACTTTTCGATTTGATCAACAGAAGGTCATCAAAAAAATTGGTTTTCACCTGCTGGTCTGTTTTGACAGATTTCTGCCATTATTTGCATTTGCCTCTTAATCTCTTTCTCTTTGAGTTCTCTTTGAACACTTGAGATTTTAGAAGAAATTGCTACAGTAGTTTGTGTTATAATGGAAGTTTTACTTGTGATGAAACTAAACCATAGGACCAATTATCTTGAATGCAATAATGTTGCTAATGAGGATTGTGTGAATTTTTTTATGAAGGAAAATTTTCAAGTGTAGGGGAAGAATAATGTGATAAGATGAAGTACGGACAAAAGCTCAAACTTGGGTATGCCGCCCGTGTCACCCCAAAAATATTCAAGAAGTACAAGCATCAAAGCTTGGGGATGCCCAAGGCATCCCCTTCTTCATCAATAAAAATCTCGGTTTTTCTTCCAAAACACTTCATTTTTATTGTTTCATGCACAATTGTGTTGTTCTTGGAGCGTCTTCGTTTTTGCTTTTATCTTTCTTTTTGTTTAGTTTGCTTAAATAAATTTTATGGACCCCTGTATTCATATTATATTTCAAATCAGTTGATTGGTGATTGGAAAAGAGTAGGAAAGTGCATGCTTATAAGTGGTACAAAAGGAGTTTTATTTTGAATGTGTCCTAGACTTTATCATGTCATGTTTGATATTGCTTTGACTTTATGCTTAGTAATTATTGCTGTAGCATGACTTGTTCCAAACAATTGAGAATGCATAATGTGCCTTGAAAGAATCATGTGTTGTTTTAGCATACAAAAGCATAATATTGTGGTATTCTCCTTTGATGCTTTATTTGAGATTTCTTGGCACATGCTTACACCATGTTAATACTATGTATCAATCACCTTAGCCTCTACGATGATTTAGTTTTTTGAATTTAATATCACTTCATGGTTTAATTAATAATGTTTTGTCTCTTTGCATGATTATGGCCATTAGTGCTCTCTTAGTTGCTCGCTCCCAGTCTTTTGCTAAGCCTCCACATGTACTAAGTATGAGTTTCACTCGTGCATCCAACTCCCAAGAAACCAAGTTATTCCAAAGAGTCCACTATAAATTCCTATGCATGGTGTGTTACACCATTCCAAGTATATTCATGCTTTTATCTACCCTTCCAAATTATTATGTGAAAATTAGTGATTAAGGCTCTCATGAAGTTGATGGCACACTTTACTTTCTTGCACTTAATAAACTTGAACCATTGCATTCATCTATGTTGCGTATATGCTTACACTTTATAAGTTGAGAATTAGCAGAATCATGTTGTCATGGGGAACGTTTTCAACATTGCACTTATTATTCAGTTGATATCATGTTCTTTTGTTTATGGATCCCGGCGGTCTGAAATAAAAGGGGAGCTTGTAAGCTCATGGAGTTTGTATATGTGTTAGAGAAACGCCTGGGCGGCTAGCCTAAGCCATGCCTAATCATGGTGGAAACTTGCAGCATAACCATAGTGAGCATTCCGTGAAGCATCCTCAATAAAAACCTATGAAAATAGCAAATAAAAAGATCGTTGAGATGATCATTGTCTGTTGCCTTGCCATTTTGATATGGGATAGCTCCTATATTGTGGGGCAAGGGGTCCCCCGTTGGCGGTTCTCCATGATACACATGTACTTACAATGACAAGTACTTACTTGTGACTAATGTTGAGTAGCATGAGGTCTAGGACTCGTAGGCAAGGGGCATGAGATTTTCGACTTATTACTTTCAAGCATATCCTCATATTTGTTCACTTAACCTTAATCACCTAAAAGATGCTTATGATAGGGGTAATGAGAGCTGAAAGCTAATAAGTACCATAATTTTTGGAAGGTCTTTATGAAACTTGAAATCCCTGATTTCCTCTGATGAAGGGCCTTTCTTTTTTACTTTTATGTTGAGTCTCCATATTCTTTTTTTATGCACCAATGGAGAGAGCATAGTGACCATTCTTAGTTTAATGTGCATTGTTCCAAAACTTGTTGATTGACTCATAACTGTGATATTGCTTATTCTTAAGATTATTTGTATCTAGTCACCCTTATGAACTTTGAAGTTGTCCTATGCATTTATGTTTTGCTATATCATGAAGGACAAGATGAATACCATTCTTATTATGTTTTCTATATGTGAAACAAACAAATCTCTTTTAATGCATTGTTATTCATGAATCTTTTGTTTGTACCTTTTTCATGTTACAACATAGTTGCTATGTCTTATTGTTAGAACTCTGTCTTTTATGTTCATGATTAGAGTATTTTGATCGCAGCTAGCAATGCTTTACAAATATGATGGTGCATGTCACCTCAAAAATTATTATTTTTGTCACTTACCTACTCGAGGACGAGCAGGAGTTAAGCTTGGGGATGTTGATACGTCGTAAATGTATCTATAATTTTTGATGTTCCATGCTTGCTTTATATCTATTTTCTTATGCTTTGTTCATACTTTGAGGTATTTTTTATACATTTTCTGGGACTAACCAATTAACAAGAAGCCACAGTGCCAGTTATTTTCTACAAATTTCAAGTCATGCAGATGTCTGTTATTTTGTCATGCACATGTTCTTAGCTACTCCATACACCAGTAATTGCCTGCTACCATGTAATTCTTGCAAAATCTGTAGTTAGTGGAAAATATTAGTGTGGATTCCCTACTTTATAGTTGTTGAATCTATCTGGTTTATCCTGAGATCAGTTCCTGCTATTATTTCCTCCTTGGCATCGTTTTGCTATCCTGTAGTAGCCTGATACGTTGTAAATGTATCTATACTTTTTGATGTTCCATTCTTGCTTTATATCTATTTTCTTATGTTTTGTTCATACTTTGAGGTATGTTTTATACATTTTCTAGGACTAACCTATTAACAAGATGCCACAGTGTCAGTTGCCTGTTTTCTGTTGTTTTTGGTTTTAGAAAAGCTAGTAAGGAAATATTCTTCGAATTGGACCGGACAAAAGCCAAAGTCAATATTTTACCTGAAGCAACACGGAGTCCAGAGGGGAGACGAAGTGGCGCACCAGGGTGGCCACACCTGGTGGTGGCACAGCCTGGGGGGCACGCCACCAGGGGGTGTGGGCCCTCTGGTGCTCCACCAACCTTGCCCCTTCGCCTATAAAAGCCTCCCGGGACCAAAACCCTAAGGACCCGATCAATATTCCACGAAAGAGTCTGTAGCCGCCACCATCTATAACCCTAGATCGAGAGGGATCTGAAGCTCTTCCCGGCACCCTGCCGGAGGGTAGAGATCACCCTGGAGGCCTTCTTCATCACCATGCATGCCTCTGGTGTGATGCGTGAGTAGTTCATCCCTGGACTACGGGTCCATGTAGTAGCTCGATGGTTGGATCTCCTCCTTTGTGTTATCATGTTTAGATCTTGTGAGCTCTATTCATGATCAAGATCATCTATTTGAAATCTTACATGTTGTGTTTGTGGGGATCCGATGGATATTGAGATGCTATTTCAGATTGATTATTGATTCTATCATGTCTATGTTATTTGTGATCTTGCATGCTCTCCGTTGTTTGTAACTATCTTGGCCAAGTAGATGCTTACAACTCCAAGAGGGAGTATTTATGCTCGATAGTGGGTTCATGCCTCTAGTAATCTGGGGAAGTGACAGAATCTCTAAGGTTGTAGATGTGTTGTTGCTACTAGGGAGAAAACAGGAATCCTTTGTCCGTGGGACAATCGTATTGTTTACTTTGCACACTTTGCTTAATGCAATTATCTATTGCTTGCAACTTAATACTAGAAGGGGTTCGGATGATAACCTGAAGGTGGATTATTAGTCATTGATGCAGTTGGATTACGGTCTATGTATAATGTTGTAATGCCCAATCAAATCTCATAGGAGTCAAGATGTCTAGTATATGCATTGTATGCTTTCTCGAATCTGTCAATTGCCCCGCTGTAATTTGTTCACCCATCATGTTATTTATCTTAAGGAGAATCACCTCTAGTGAACTATGGACCCCGATCCATACTTTTACCATTGCCATACCATCTACTGTTACTGTTTACTATTTACTTTCTGCAAGCTATAACTATCTTCCACACAATACGTTTAATCCTTTGTTTTCAGCAAACCGGTGAGATTGACAACCTCACTTTAAGTTGGGGGCAAAGTTCTGTGGTTGTGTTGTGCAGGATTCCAAGTTGCTAGCAACACCTTGGGGTTGTTTCCTTGCTCCTACTGGTTCGATAACCTTGGTTTCATAACTGGGGAAAAACTTGCTGATATGCTCATCATACCTTCCTCTTAGGGTCCCCAACAAGCTCTACATTTTGAGCCATCATAGCCGTTTAAACTCTTCGTACTAATTTGATTATAGTTTTGTTGTTGCCATAATGCCATCTGGTTCTTCAAAAGCTACATCACTAACTATTTCCTTTTTCTTGCATAGAGCTCAAAATGGAACAATGAACATGTTGGTTTGCATAGCCTATTCTATAGGTTCACAAGGGATGTCATTACTTCCTTATATGGTGCTGGTTTGTCCTGAGCAACGGCATAATTATACTCTACTATGTAGTTCACTCGTGGTCTGCATTCCTGCTCTAGAAATTCTCTTATGATGCCATTATAATTTCTATCTGGTTGATTTTTAGCTATGACATTAACTACATGCCATTGTGTAGCTCACCGCAAATTCTGAGTCACCCAACAACTCTATGCATTCCAGGAGATGCCATTGCTTCCATATATATTTGCTGAAATTCTAAGAAACACTTTGTTTGATTGCTCATTTCATTCTAGGCACACTTGTCTAATGCTTGTTTGTCGTGTTCTACAGGTTCACAAGCGACGCCATTATATCTCGCATCTGGTTCTGGGTCTGGTTCGTCCTAAGTCACGACATAACTATCATTTACAATATATAGTTCATTCCAGGTTTGCATTCCTACTCTATAGGTTCTCGTATGATGCGGTTATAATTTCTATCTGGTTCATTCGTCGCTATGATAGTAACTGCATGCAATTTTGTGGCTCAGCGCAAATTCCGAGTCAGCCAATATCTCTTGCATTTTAGTGTATAGAACTGCTTCCATATATATTTGTTCAAAATGACCTGGCTAATTTATATCTGCTGAAATTCTAAGCCACACACACACATTTTTTGATTGATCATTTCACGGTAGTCACACTTGTTTAATGCGTGCTTGCTTGTCCTGTTTGTTTGACATGTTGGTCAATAATTGAACCATTGACCAATTATAAACTCCAGTTCATAGCACCTGTCATATCAGTCAAATGAGTAGTTTGTCTTGTTTGATGTATTAACTTGTTATTACTTAGTTTTAGACTGCAATTATTTCTAGCCCCACCAAAGAGGGGGATGCAAGATCATGTCTCCTCCAATGTAGCTATCACACTCAATGGAAGATGCAGATGATGATTGAGAAAGCAAATTGAGTACTCTGCTATGAACTTGATTGTCAACTGAAATGCCGATTTTTCCTTCCCCTGAGTTGATAATATATAATAATTTTAAGAAGTTTGCAGCTGATGTAATATCTAGATTACTTGCGTAGGCCATATAGGCATTTAGTTGACACCGTCCACACATTGCGGTAGTCGTTACGGTAACTTCGTCAGGCAGGTCGATTAGAGAACAATACCGTGTTGTATTCGGCCGATGACGAACAGTAAAAAATGCTAGATTATTATACAAGTTTTATGATATTGGCATGGGCTTCAGAAATGATGAAACTGTAAAAGGCCATAAACGTAACGGGCCAATGCGCATGTCATAACAGGCCGCAACAATAACAGCCCGTAAATGTAACAGGCCTAACAGGCCGTAATAGTAACATGACGTAACAGAAACAGGCCGTAACTGAAGTAGGCCGTAATAGTAACATGACGTAACAGTAGCAGGCTAGAGCAGAATCAACCCATTACAGTAACAGGCAAGAAACTGCAAAAATCACAGAACAATAACAGGCCAAAATAGTAGCGGGCCAAAACAGTAGCGGGCCACAACAGTAAGTAGGGGCCAAGAAATTCCCAGACGAGGGTAGTAATAGGCCAACAAATTTACCAGGCTAGAACAGTAAAGGGCATTTTCTGGGCCAGAATAGTAAAAGGCCAGAACAGTAACAGGCCAGAACAATAACTGACCATCTCAGAGAAGGGTCGTCAATAGGCTCGACGATGGGCTGCGATAACAGTGATGGGCTGACCGCAGGCCTTATGTTTATAGAAGCGACTTGGCGCAGGCTACTAATGGGCCTTCTGTAGTCCGAAACTGGATCAGGCCTGAAAGTTCGTGGGCCACTGTTGGCTGCATTTTTGGGCCCATTTCAAACAGTGCAGGACAAAACAATAACGGGCCATCTTCTTATTGGGCTCCCCTTATGGGCTGACCCAGTTAGTATTTAGTAGGCCTTGGCTGGGCATGGATTCTGCCACGGTTTTTATGGCCGTTAACGGCGATAATCGGCCGCTAACGGCGGCTGCCACCTGGCAGTTCACATGATGTCAGCAGTCAGCGCGGCTGGCGAACAGATCTATGACGGAACAAGTTTTTTCAGATGAAGGGTGCGATCCGGCACGGTCATAAAAAACCGTGGTTAATTCATTTGTGACGGGGCTTTTACCACGAAGGCCATCCGTCGCGGAAGACTCTTTGGCCACGAAAAACGGGCCTTCATCCACGAAAATCGTCTGTTGTAAAAGCCAACATTTCTTGTAGTTCTCGTGGTTCCCACCATAAATTGGCACCCTGAGCGAGCTCAACGCATCGGCTATGGCCTACGACACGGACACCAACAATAGTTGTGACTCTGATTTGTGTGACCCTTCATCAGAGGATGGCACCTACGACACTAGATCTGAGAGTTGCAGGAGCAGCGGCTTCCCCAACCACCACATGTGCGCCATCATCACCAACAGTGATGGAGGCACTCAAGGAAACGACACCAATGGTGGACCTACCAATGGAGCTCCCATAAATGGCCCCGCCAACGGCGAGCAGCCCAAACCTCCCAACCCTGACAATCAGGGCGAAAACACCAACAGCGGGTCATCTCGCCAAGAGATCCACCTAAACAACACCGAATGGGAACGATGCAGGGAAGCCCTACAGGGCAACCCCCTGATGGGATACCATTGGCTACTCATCAAGGAGTTCAAACACCAGCATACGGTGAACTCACAACTCAAGGCCCACAAAAAGCCTGCAGATGAGTCAAGTGCCCGATGGGCAGAACTCTCCTCTATCGACGGATCCTCCTCGAAAGGCAACGGTCCTATAGCCGCCAAAATGCGCTCTTGACTGAACCACCTCAATAACAAAGATCAAAGACGAGGCAACCAGATCCCTCGGCTTCTCATTCATGTCGATGGACTCGCTGGGTCAAAAGATATCGAAAACACCACAAGCTGTAGTGATAGTATCTACCACGTATCTACTCACCAACCAGCTACCAGCCGGAGATCCACGATCTGCCGTGCACCTGTCCACCATCATTGGGCTTGGGTTGGTCAAAGCTACGCTGGCCAAGGAGCCAACAGAGGAGACGAAGAAATCCAAGCCTCCACCTGCAAGATATCCCTCACCATCTTCCAGTGAGGACGACTATGACTTATCGCAGCGACACCGCAACTCGTGGCGACATGAGCGTGATTACGATGCGCCTAATGAAATCACACAGCGCAAGGTCGAAAAGATGTGTGCCAAGCGTGCTTACTCAATAGAGTCGGAGGATGTAGGAATAGAGCTCTGCAGCGCCAGCTATTTCAGAAGAGCCATACGGCAGACTCGAATGTTGAAAGGCTTCAAGCTTCCTTCGGAAAAATCGAAGTTTGATGGCCTCCAAGACCCGAATATCTGGCTGGAAGATCACATCTCCTATGTCAAGATGCACAGCGATAATAAGTGCACAACCATGCAGTGCCTCCAACTGCAGCTGCAGGGCACTGCTTGCCCGTAGCTCAGCAATCTGACTCGCGGATCGATCCCCAGTTGGGAGGAGCTGGTGTACAACTTTGTCCGTAGTGTCAAAGGAACCTACAAGCGGCCCACATCAATCAAAGATCTCAAGTCATGATGCCGATAGCCGAGCGAATCCCTTCGCTCTTACAGCCAAAGATGGTCCATCATAAAAAATTCGGTAGACGATATGTCCGAAGATCGCGTAATCAATGCGTTCAACAGCGGCATACGCCGTAGAGAGCTCAGAGAGGAGTTGGACCACACGAATCCCAAAACCATCTACCACCTAATGGACATTGCGAATTGGTCGGCGGACGGAGAAGATTCGCTCAACAACAACCGCGTCTACTCAGAAGACGAGGACGACCACGGTCCCAGACGCGATCACTGAGGGAAGCGTCGGATGCATGGTTACGAACACCATGAGGAAGGTCGACATGGTCACAATCGGCTACGCCGGCAAACGCGACGAGGGTAACCGTAGTAGCAGCTACCTCTCAAGTGTGGCAACACCGCACCCATGATGACACATCCATCATCCAGGAGAAGCTGTCTAGACCCTGCAACATCCACTTCTACATCGACAAGCATGATGGAAAGAAGAAGTCTAGCCACCTCCTCAAGGACTGCCGTGAGTTCCAGAAGATCCACAAGGGATACTATCAACTGCAGCGCAACGTGATGAATCAGGGATATGGAGCCACGCCAGGCGCCATAGCTAACGGAGCGCCACCACCACCTAGAGGACCCGTACAGCCCGCGGCTGCTCTGGTACAAAAGAATGGAGGATAGCAATACCTACGCCCACTCGGGAACATGGGTATGATCCAAAAGGGGCGTCCTTCAAACATGATATAGAAATCAATCACTCGTCAAGTTAATTTAGCAGTCAATGCTCCACACTCAACCCCTGAGAACCTCAGAGGGTCGGAGTGTTGCATCACCTTCGATAGAAGGGACCATCCGTGCCAGGTCCCTCGCCCAGGCCATTCTCCCCTGGTGCTCAAGGTGTAGATCGATGGATTCGAAATGAGCAGAGTCTTCATGGAAGGGGGTAGCGACATTGACCTCATGTTCGCCAGCACTCTGCGTGCCATGCGAATCCCCCTCTCTAGCCTGGAAGCATCTGAAACAGCCTTCCACAACATTGTTCCAGGGCAAGGAGTATACCCCCTGGGCAAAATCAGACTAGACGTCACCTTGGCCACGACACAAACTTTCAACGAGAAAGCCTTGACTTCGAGGTGGTCGACTGGCCATCGCAATATCACACTATCCTTGGGTGTGTCGTGTTCGCAAGGTTCGTGGTACCGCACTACGCGTACCTCCAGATGAAGATGCCAAGACCTAACAACATTATCACCATCAACGGAAGCTTCACCAAGTCCGACAGTTGCGATAGGGAATTCAACAGAATCTCCCAATCCTTAAGCATGCAAGAGGAGCCGGCAAGGCTTGGGGGATGTCAGACAATAGTCTTCGTCCTGTGAGCAAGCAGAACGTATCGGACCAGTACTTTGACTCGATGGTGAACACCAAGGCGGTCGGGATCCACCCAACGTACCCGACCAAGATGGCCCTCATCGCCAACAACCTGAGTTCCGCATAGGAACTCGCACTCGTCGAATTCCTTCATGAGCGCTAGGAAATATAAGCCTGGTGTCATGCGGACATGACAGGAGTTCCCAGGGAATTCGCCGAGAGCATGCACTCAATGTGTCTCCAGATGCAAGACCAGTCAAGTAGTCGATGCATCGACTGTTGGAGCCAAGGGCCACGGCAGTTGGCATTGAAGTCAACAGACTCCTCGATGCTAACTTTATACACAAAATCAAGGAAAGCACCAAGGTATCTAACCCCGTGCTCATTCCTAAAAACGACACGAACATCCTGCTGATGTGCGTGGACTTCACCTCCCTCAACACTACTCCCAAAGGACCACTTCCCATTACCACGGATTGACCATATAATCGACTCCACCGCGGGATGCGAACGCCTTTGCTTCCTCGACACCTACTCAGGCTATCATCAGATCTAAATGAACGAAGAGGACCAGGAGAAGACAGCCTTCATCACGCCCTTCTGCATCTACTGCTACACCATCATGCCCTTCGGGCTGAAGAACACAGGAGCCACCTACCACTAGTGCATGCATGTCTGCCTCAAGAACCAGCTTGGTCGAAACATCCAGGTCTATGTCAATGACATAGTAGTCAAGACCAAAGAGGAAGCTACACTCATCGATGATCCCCGCGAGACCTTTGACAACGACGACCGCTATCAGATCAAGCTAAATCCGGAGAAGTGCACCTTCAGCGTCCCATCCGAGCAATTACTCAGATACCTTATCTCTGACAGGGAATAGAGGCTAACCCAAACAAGATAAGGGCCATACTGGCCATGGAGAAGCCGAAGAATGTCAAGGGAGTCCAACAGCTAGCTGGGAAAATCACAGTGCTCGGTCGATTTATCAGTCGAATGGCCAAGAAGGCACTACCGTTCTA
The DNA here is from genome assembly GCA_916181665.1 of Avena sativa. Lineage (NCBI taxonomy): Eukaryota > Viridiplantae > Streptophyta > Magnoliopsida > Poales > Poaceae > Avena > Avena sativa. Next base: position 462,554,006 of record OV702291.1, on the reverse strand, counting down.
CCAGCTCCTCCGCAAGACTGATAAGTTCGAGTGGATGGATGAGGCGCAAGATGCATTCGAAGACCTCAAGCGCCTGCTCTCCACCATGCCCGTTCTGGTAACTCCCAGGGAAAAGAAGCCAATGTTGCTATACATATTTTCCACCAACCAAGTGGTCAGTACCGTGTTGGTGGTCAAGCAGCCGAAGAGAACAATATCCATGGGGTACAACGCCTAGTGTACTACCTCAACGAGGTACTTACACCCACAAAGCACCGGTACCCGCATTACCAGAAGCTGGGTTATGGTGTCTTCATGACAGCACGGTGCCTGCGCCACCACTTCCAGGAGCATCCGATAGTTGTGGCAAACGACGCCCCGCTGAGCCACATCCTCAACAACCCTGATGCAACAGGACAGGTCTCTCTCTAGGATATCGAATTGTCCCCATGGGACATCACTTACAAGTGGCAGACAGCGATCAAGTCAGAAGTACTCCCGAACTTCCTCGTCCACTAGACGGAGAATCAGCTCCCGGACACACCGGACATTCCAACCTATGGACTACGAACTTTGATCGATCCAAGCGCAAAGAAGGATCCGGCGCCAGCGTCATCCTAACATATCCTCAGGGAGATAAGATGTGGTACATCATGTGGATGAAGTTTCGTTCATCCAACAACAAGGTGGAATACAAAGCATTAATCCATGGGATGTGGATGGCCAAGGCCTGCGGTGCCACATGGCTCATCATCTATGGCGACTCCAACCTCGTGGTCCAACAAACGATGAACATGTGCGATGCACTGAGAGATAACATGGTCGCATACCGCGACCTCTACAACACACTCGAATGGGACTTTGATGGCTGTGAACTGCAGCACGTCGGCCACAAAATTAATGAGGAGGCTGACATACTCGCCAACATAGGATCCACCTGCGCCCCGATGTCACCAGGCGTGTTCTTGGAGTAAATTTGCGAATGATCCATCAAGATGAAGGCTATCGCAGGGCCATCAAGCGCAATAGTGCACTCAGGGGCCACGCCAGCCGAAGAGGCCGAAGGATCCAGCGAGCCAGAACAAGGATCTACACCCGAAGGTACCATGGAGGTCATGCTCATTGAGCCATCCTGGACACAGCCGTACATCACGTACCTGCTGTCATGGTGTGGAACAGGGTAGTGCCATCGGGGATGGCATGAGAGGGGACAATCAGGATGCTATCGGTGGTTACTCGCAACAGGTTGGGCACAGATACTGCAAACATAGCGATGTACCAAGGTTCAGAGCCCGCTTGTCAAGGTAACACTCCTACTCCTACAAGGATATATGGGGAGCAGATGCTCAATACAAGTGCTCCTTGAGCTGTTTCCCTAGCTGCTATTGAGAGCTAGAGGAAGATGAACTACTTGACTTGTTGATTCTGGCTAACTTCTAACTTGTAATGCTCTACCTAGAACCCTGGATCTACCACTCCTTGTATACTGGTGGAAGGGTAGGTTACAATGTGGGCTCTAGGGTTTACTGTTTGGGCTTTGGGTTTACAAAGCGGGCCAGGTGCCGGGTCCAGCCGGTGGTCTAATGGCTGTGAAATATAGCCATGTATGTCCACATTTAAACTGGATATTATTCATACTTTTGATGAAATATCTCTCTAAACCCTGCCAATAATGCCTAATGTTCAAAAGATATGCAATCCGTTCTTTCTATTTTTCCCTGCACAGATAATGACGTTTGATGATGGGAATCACAACATTAAAGTCAAAGATACGAGATTTCCAACAACCCGAAGAAACTAGGAGTCATGAAGTGGAGACAGACGCTTTAACGACCAACTATATGGCAGGAATAAAATTCCGGTCGTATACTTTCTATCGTATAGTTGCCATCGACACCGCTAGCTCAAACAGAACAACTTTCGTGAAGGGACCCTTCTATAAATAGGCCTCGGGCGACGAGAAACAAGAGCTCTTTTTCGATCACCAGCCGCCCCAGAACTCCATCGACAACACCGAAGAGCCGCCGGAGGAATAGACTTAGATCTAATCTCCAAACCCTTCTCCATCACCATAGCCATATTCCACCACTTGTAATAGTAGATATCATCTTCGATTGGCGACATTGTAAGACTATTTTCTATCAATCTCATGATTTCCATTGCAATGTTTATGATCGTTGATTTCATCTCTGTGTGTGAGTAATTCTCCTTGGGCTAAGGGATTTAGCCTAGGCATGTAGCTTTTGTGCATGTTATTTATCATAGATGGGATCATGTATTAGTTTGTATGACATGATGATTATTGTATCCTCTATTTCCTCAATCTAAGGACTTGTCAGGTACCCCCAAAACCCTGAGGATTGAGCCAGGTATAGGGAGTATGAGTAATGACTAATCTGTAGGTTGGGAACCCCAGTGACAGAAGGGGTAGTACGGCTATATGTGAGGTATTTACTTGGGATTAACGGTGACGTCACTATGCATATCATTAGTTCTCATTCTTATATGGATTATACTAGTAGGTTATTGCTATAAGCGGTTGCGAAGGCAATAGCAATTATGAATGCACTGCCCACAAATAATTTATCTTGGTCTAACAATTACATGCATACTTTATTATTATCTTTTATTCACATCAGATGTTTTGCACAGCTACATGTGAAACCGAACGCCCTAGGAGCCTCTCTCCATCATCGACAACAATAGGCAAACTCTTGGTCCGGTAAAACAAAAAAATAATTCTAAAACTCCCAAAGGTCTGTTAAAGTAACTTCACTATGCTTTCTGCTTTCCGAGGATTCGATTAACCTAGGTCTACTAGGGAAAAATAGCTATACTACATCCATAATCCGGATCGAAGGTATCAACCCTTTTTCTAGCACCGTTTCCAGGGAAGCAATAGCTACCCTAGTGAGGTTAGTAGGAACCTTGCTAGTTTTAATTCTTGTTTTTAATTTTGTTAGTTTGCTTTTAGTCTTTATTTGAAAAACCAAAAAAATTAGTTAGTCTTTAATTTCTTGTTTTTACTATCATAAGTCTTTGTTTAAGAAAACCTAAAAACATAGGAAATATGGCTGGAAAGAAGCTTGGGGAGTTTGCAACTCCCAACAATGATTATTTGCGTACTCCTATTACTCTGCCAGCAATTGCTGCTAATGATTATGAAATTAAGCCCCATTATTTAAGTTTGGTTCAACAGAATCAATTTGGAGGCTCTGCTGTTGAGGACGTAGGTATGCACTTGAATGCTTTCACTAAAATATGTGATATGATGCGTATAAAAGATGTTGACCCCGATGCGGTCAAATTGCACTTATTTCCTTTCTCTCTTAGAGGAAGAGCAAAAGAATGGTTGCTATCTTTGCCTAGAAATACTATTACATCATGGGTGGAGTGTACTTCTTTATTTATGACTAAATTTTTCCCACCTGCAAAGACTATGCAACTAAGATCTAATATTACTGGTTTTAGACAAGAAGAGCGTGAGCCACTAGCGCTTGCATGGGAGAGGATGAAAGAATGCATGAGAACTATCCTAGTCATGGGATGGAAGATTGGTTAATCCTCCATTTATTTTATAATGCTCTTAACCTTGTGTCTAAGTCTATGCTTGATACTGCAGCTGGAGGAACATTTATGGGCAAACATATTTCCGAAGCAAAGCAACTGCTAGACAATATGCAAGCCAATCATGCCCACTTACATGTGGATAGATCAAACACGAAGAAGGTGAACTCTGTCTCACCACAAGAAAATGAAGAACTCAATGTTAAGCTAGATGAGCTTATATTAGCTATAAAAGGTAAAGAAAACCATGTAAGAGATATCCCAGAAAAAAATATTGAAGAAATAGACTTCATAGCTTGTAATGATTATAACCCTACTTGGAAGAAGAATTATAATCCTAATTTTCAGAAACACTATTCTAGTCCTGCAGGTAACTCTAATAATAATATGGGATCAAGTAATGGTAATCTCCAAGAAACACTTAAGTCCTTTATAGAGTCACAAAATGAGCAAAACAATATCCTTGTTAAAATAACGGAGAACAATGATGCTATGCTTGGTAAATTATCTAACCAAGTTGTAAGTTTGACGAATGATTTGTAGGATCTCCAAGAAAGAACGAGGATTGTTGAGGCACTTCTAGGTAAGATAACCAAGAGTCAAACTCTCATTCTAGCTAAATTTGTAGGTAAAGCTGAGCCTAATCCCGTTGAAGACCTGAAGATGGTGATAATCCAAAGGGAGGAGCCTGAAGAACTTGATTATAGTAATGCTCCTTCACCAAGTTACACCACTGAAGTTCTTGTAAAAAGGATCAATATCAAGATTCCGATAAGTGAAGGAAATGATGAAGCTATGTATCAACACTTTGTTAATTAGGTAGCAATAAATGTACGTGAGCTTGAGGAAGAATATAAGAAAATTGCTGAAAAATTACCTGTTAAGATTGATGATATATTTGAGCATATTATTAAGATTAAAATTGGGACCAAAGAGATAGCTGCACTTTGTGATCTTGGTGCAAGCGTTTTAGCAATTCCAAAAAGTCTTTTTAATAAGTTAAATCTTGGCTCTTTTGAAATCACCAAGTTAAAATTACAGCTTGCAGATTCTACCTACAAACAAGCTATAGGGATTAAAGAAAATAATTTAGTATACATTAAAGGTTGTCCTGCTCTTATTGATTTTGTTATTGTTTACATCCCTGAAGATGCTACTGCTCCTATTATATTAGGCCATCCATTCTTAAGAACTATTAAGGCTTTGATTAATCTACATGAAGGGAGCGTGAAGCTTCAATTGCCTTCGCGGGATCCTTTTGTTATTCATTTTCCCAGGAAGAAGAAAGCCAAGCATGATGAAAAGGAGGCCATCACTTTGAAGGTCAACTATTTTCCACTCCAATCTGGCCTAAGTGAGCAACATCAAGGTCAAGCTATTGACCATAAAAGAGCACTTCATGGGAGGCAACCCATGTGAACTAAAGGTTTGAGTAAAGTTTTTAAGTTTTAGTTTAATTTTTATGTTTAATAATGAGTGCTACAAATCTCTAGTTGAGGAGAAGAAGTTCGGTAGTACTAAAAATCCTACTTTATACATGCTGATGTTGGTTGACAATTTTTATTGTCATTTTTTCTAACAAAAACAAGGTGTTTCGCTAAGTTTCAGGATAAGAAATAATTCTCGAAGAAATAGAAATTTTTTGATGACTACAGAAGGTTTAATGACCAACTGTAGATATCTTTGTCATCGACAATTTTTCTTTTCTAGGTACTGAAGATTTAACAACCAACTATACGGCGGGGATAAAAATTCCAACCGTATAGTTCTGGCCGTATACATATCGATGCCTTCGTAAAATTTCTTTTCCAAGTACAGAAAGTTTGACGACCAACTATATGGCGGGGATGAAAAATTCCGGCCGTATAGTTATGGTTGTATAGCTACACCGCCAGGTGGAAACCCTAAATTTTTGACAGCAGACCAACTATACGGCAAGAACAAATAGTTCCGGCCGTATAGTTGCGTCTGACCACAAAATCGCCATGGGAAGGTACCTCCAACCCAAAAACTTCAATCCTTTTTCTCTCTTCTACCTCCAAACTCTCTCAAAACCTCAAGAGATCTTCATCTCTACTCAATTTCATTCGATTTCTCCACACACAAGTGATCTACCACTACAAGAAAAGTTGGCTTTTACAACGGATGATTTCCGTGGTTGAAGGCCCGTTTTTTGTGGCTAAAAAGTCTTCTACGACGGATGCCCATCATGGTAAAAGCCCCGTCACAAAATAATCTACCACGGTTTTTTTCCTGACCGTGGCGGATCGCACCCTTCAGCCACGAAAACTTGTTCCGTTGTAGATCTGTTCGCCAGCCGCGTTGACTACTGACGTCATGCAAAATGCCACGTGACAAACACCGTTAACGACCAGTTATCGCCGTTAACAGCCACGGAAACCTTGGTAGAAGCCAGGCCCAGCCAAGGCCTGCTTATAATTAAGTGGGCCGGCCCATCAAGAAAGCCTAATAAGATTACGGCCCGTTAGTGTCTCGTCTGACAAGGTTTGAAATGGGCGCAAAGATGTGGCCAGCAACGACCTGTGAATGTCAGGCTTGTTACTGTTTCGGCCTAAAAAGCCCACACTTTTCGAATACTGTGAGGCCCGTTAACAGGCTGCATCAAGTCGGCCCAATACTGTTAAAGCCCACGGTCAGCCCGTGTCGTGGTGTGGAACACGTCAGTGCCATCGGGGGTGGCTCAAAGGGGACAATCAGGTTGCTATCGGTGGCTACTCGCAACGGGTTGGGCATAGATACATCAAACACAACGATGTACCCAGGTTCGGAGCCCTCTTGGCGAGGTAAAACTCCTACTTCTGCAAGGATCTACTATCAAAGGGGGCAGGTGCCCAATACAAGTGCTCCTTGAACTGTTTCCTTAGCTACTTCTTGCTAAGAATTCTCTAAGTCCTTCTGGTGTCTATTTTCCTTCTACTTGAGCTTACCTAGAACCCTGGTGCTACCCCCTTTATATACAAGTCGAGGAGGTAGCTTACAAGGTGGGTTCTAGGGTTTACTGTTTGGATTTGGGCTTTACAGAGTGGGCCGGCTGGACAGGGCCAAACGGTAGGCCCAGGTCCAGTCAAGCCTCTAGTACAGGGGAGGACCATGCTTTAGCACTCAGCGCCCCTGCTTTACTTGTCATCCAGCTCTTTATCCGTGAGCCGGCTCTTTATGCTTAAGCTGGGGCTTTCCTCGTCAGCCCTTGCTTTGCTCGTCAGCCTCCAGCTTTGGCGCAGTTGTCTAGTAGCGCCGGCCAGGCCAGCCAGCCTGTCCGGTCAAGGGTGCGCTTAGCAAGGAGCATCATCCCCACCGTACAATGTCCAGCGGATCCGAGGCGGCCGGCTAGGAGCGGCCTCCCATCCGGTTCTTCTAGCTACCTGGCTAGACAGGACAGCCGGGGAAACTTGAGTATGGACCGGGTGGATATTCCACCCGGCTACGGTTCCTTGATCTGGGTCCAGGCGGCGTGTGCTCCTTGGAGCCAGCCGGTTGGTCCCGTCTTGGTCTACCCGGGGGTCATCCCCCCGACACTAGTCCCCGAGCGTGTTAGCACTTGGCCTTGTGGAGAAGTTCTTGCGTGCTCATTTGAAATGGTTGATGACGCAGATGCCTTGTATTTTTCATTTGTCTTGTAGTCTTTGTCTTGTAGTTTTTGTCCTGTACCGGCTTTGGATTCTGTGTTGTTTTCCCGGCTGGAGTTCACAGGCTACGGAGCTGATGGACCCACCCACAGCGTGTTATGGGTGATCTTCGTGACCGGCTGCCACAACCGGCTGGGAGATGGATCGCCAGTCTTTTGGCATGCGTCGCGTCAGTTTGACTTCTAGGTCTGCCGCTGTAGTTTTTGGTAACCGTGCGCACGCCTCCATCATTGTGTCTCCTTGGAGATCGTGGGAGCGTTTTGCCTCCCGCAGTAACGCTTGCGGTATCTTCTGTGTGCACGGCGCTGGCGCACACGATCCGCCACGAACTGTCACGGGGTAGTGGGGTAGTTGCTTTGCCACGTGGCGTCGAGGCAGGGGAACCGGGCGCGATTACCCTTCGCCGATAATTACGTGCGCGAGGAGCAGTGATTCCTCACTTCGCCTCCCTGCGCCTGACATCCTTGCTCTTCCTTGCGCTCTAGCCTCCCTCTGCTCTTCCCCGCCACCGTTTTTTGGTCGCCGGCACCGCCCTTCTTCTTCGACCACGGGACCTCGCGCCTCCATCATGGCTACCTTCCTAGGCAATATGCTGTCCGAGGTCGCCGGTGGCTGGTGCGGCTCCTATGCCATGGAGGATCTCTTGAAGAAGTATCGGCGGGGTAAGTTCCTACCATCAGGGAGGGTGGTGAAGCATCACCTCGCGCTGGAAGGCGAGCGGGTGCCACACCCCTAGCCAGGTGAATCCGTCGTCTTCCTTGCCCACTTCGCTCGCGGCCTTGGGCTGCCGTTGAGCCACTTTGTCCTGCAGTTGCTGGTCACTTTTGATCTACAGCTTCACCACCTCGGAGCCAACACTGTGTCGATGATGTCGCGTCATGCGGCTTGCTGCGAGGCGTTCCTCGGCGTCTGCCCCGACGCCGCGAATTTCTTGAAGTTCTTCCACTTCAAGATGCAGGTGGTGGGGAGGGCAGCCCGTTGATGGAGACGGGCTGCTGCGCCATCTACCTGCAGTCGTCAGCGCCCATCCCCCACATGGAGCTCCCTAACACCGTCAAGCTCTAGCAACACTCGTATTTTTACATGCGCAACAACACAGAGGCGGACTTCATCAAGGTCCCCGCCTTCGCCAACGTCCCCTCCAGCCGGAAGGCCTGGACCGTCCAGCATTTGGGCGCCCAGGGCAACATCGACCGGATGGGTTCCTGGTTGGCTGTCCTCGTGGAGAAGGAGCGGCTCACCGCCCAGGACATTCTGTTGTCCTGGATGGCGACCCGCGTGCTCCCGCTGTAGCACCAGTCGCATAAGATGTGCCACCTTTTCGACCATCTGGATCCCACCCGGGTGTCTTGGCTAGACGTGCTGTACGCCGCCCTCCGCAAATGGCTCGCCACCATTTCGAAGGAGGCGCTGGAGGAGGAGTGGCAGATCTCCTGCCGGCCGTACCACCGCGGCCAGCTGCCGCCCAAGGTATGTTTCTTTTGTTGCTCTTCTCCGGGTGGATTTTACTGAGGGACTCCCGTTTCGTGCCTCTTATCTTCCCTTGTTGAGTAGCTTTTCACGGTGCAGCTAGCAGAGGACGGTATGGGGGACACCGAGCTCCCCAACTTCGCCGCGGACTTGAAGTCAGCGAAGGCTTCGCCCGTCGAGGCGGAGCAGTTCCCCATGCGGGCCGACGAGGGTTGCGAGTTCCCACCCGGTGAGAATTTGTTCCTTGCCTTTGTCATGCTTGCACTTCCCATGCTTGTAGTTGTAATCTTGACTTTTTGCTTGTCCTTGGGATAGCTGCGCACAGCGAGGACATGGAGCTGGCAGAGCTTGCCATGCCCAGGGCAGGGGAAATGCGCCGCCCCTACCAATGTCGCCCCGGTTGCAGGTGGCGGCAAGAAGTCACACCACCACCGCACCGTGCCCGTCATTCCGAGCGTTGCCGGGTAGGTGCCCTTGTCCTTTTGGTGCTGGTGTTGCCTTACATGCATTTGTGTTGCTCACTTCTTGTGCTTCTGCAGCGAGGCTATGTCTTTGCCTGGCTCCACGACCATCGCCAATGCGTCCTCCCCTCCGCCTGCGGCCGAGGGGAGCACACCGGCTCTAGCGTCCGAGGTCGCGCTGGCTTTGGCGTCCGAGGCTACGCTGGCTCTGGCCCCCGAGGCTGCCCCGTCCCCGGCTCCGATGTTCGAGTCTGCTCCGGCTCCGGGCCCCGAGGCGGCAGCGACGGATGTGGTGCCGCTGGCTGAGCCCACGATGCTTCACCGGGCTGGGGTTGTCTCCCGGCTTGCGGGGGGTTTGTCGTTTGGGGTGCCGGCGCGGCCGTCCCTTCTACCGTCTCGGTGGTGGGTGCTGACTCCAGCACCTACCGGGTGGAGGAGCCGGTGGAGGTGCCACCGCCGGCTGCTCCTGTCCAGCCAGAGGTTGGGCCCTCTGCGGCTGCGGTGAGCGACGACGACCTCCAGGTCACCGGCTGGACGCCAACACGTGCCTCGCCACCGCCGGACACCCTTCTAGCACAGTTGTTGGAGGCGGTGCCACTGGCCGTGGGCTAGATCCATCAGCTGGTAGGGGCACTGGAGCAGGCGCTTGGCCAAGCCAGGACGCTGGGGGATTCTGTTGAGGTACGTGCTCTGTTGTCAGTCTTGTTGTTTTGTTGCTGTCTCGCAACGTAGTTGTTTCTCTTGGTTCTTATCTCTCCTTTCTTACACAGAGGGCTCTCACCGACGCTGCCAAGACCTCACGGGATCTGGGCCGTAAGATCGCTCGCTCTGCTGTATCTTCCCAATTGTGCGATTTCTCGTGCTTCTTGTTGAGTATTGGTTACCCTCCTGCAGCTCTGCTGGCAGACCGGGACCGTGAGGTGGCCCGGCTGAAGGACGAGGTCGCCCGGCTGGAGGAGGCCAACAAGACCCGCCAGGACCAGATCGCCAAGCTGACTGTGCAGCAGCAGCATATGGAGATCAAGGCTGGTAGGGCCAAGAAGGCCGCGGACGCCTAGGCCGAGGCGTTGAAGAACCTGGAGGGGCTTTATGCCACCTAGGTGGAAGCCCTCAAGTCCTCCAAGGCCAAGGAGGCGGCGGCACTGTTGGAGCTTTCCCAGATCGATGAGATCGTTGTTAGTAAGTGCTTTTGACTTGATCCCCTTTTACGGATTTGCTCTTTGTGGTCGATATTGATCATTGCCCTCTTTTCTGGCTACAGCTCAGTATCCTGAGGCGACAGATCAGGTGCTAGGCTGGATTCTCGAGATGGATCCAGAACGGGATCTCCATCCAGGGGAGCTGGTGACGGTCGTCAGCGAGGAGGCGAACAAGCTCCGCGCTGCCGCCCTCGAGGTCTTTGACTATGTCTAGCCCGAGGCCGTCCTGCCTGCCACAATGGACGTCCTGGCTGAGCGTCTCTGGGGTGCCCCGGAGCTCATGAACGTGGCCCGGGAGTGGGCGGCTCGAGGTGGCGCAGAGATGGTGCTGGTGCTGCTTAAGTCCTAGTACCCTGACGTGGATCTGCGGAGCCTTTCCCGTGGATTCCGCCAAGGGACCAGCTACGACCATCTCCGCGCTGACGTCCCCGAAATCCGCTCCTGTGCTATGACAATCGGGAGCTACGTCGCGCTATATAGGGACTTCAGCGATCTAGCCGACACGGAACGGTACTTCCACAGTCTGGATGCGGCACGCACCGAAGCTCCGGCTGCACCGCAGACCGCCTTGACGGACATCGCCTCCTGCAGCCACGCTCCAACTGATGCCTCCGGCCCTTCTGCCCCTCAGTGAATCTGATCCTCGGTATGCCGGGAGTATTTGTGACTTGGAAAAATCTGCCTTTTCTGTGTGCCGTGTGAACAATTGTCCATCTGTGACATACTGAACTTGTGTGGGAGCATCGCCTCCCTTTATCTTATTTGCCCGTGCTCTTTTGTTTGCACTTTCTATTTTGCATCTTCTGCATGCGTTCTTCTGTGTGGGGGCACGCAAGCACACCCACAGGATGTAGTCCCCGAGGTTCGGGCCGGCTGGAGAATACAGCCGGGTCGAATCTCCTTGACCTGCTCTGCTACCTCCTGGAAGCTTTCTGCCTCTGCCTTGGCGGTGCTCGTCGTTGAACTTTGGCTCATGCAAGCATGGAAACAAACAAGTTGTTTGCCTGGTTAAACATATGCAAGTCCAAATTGTAATCTTAGACGAACTAGTTTTCATATTTCTGATGTTTCATGCAAGTTTAATGTCTTTGCCCTTTTCTCAGTGAGCATTGGCCAATTTAAGTGTTGTTCCCTTGCTGGCTTTTAGTCGGAGTCAAAGGGGTAGCTTGGTAGGCGTACTGCACGATACTTCGGGTTTGGATCATTGCCTTTGAGCGAGCGAGTGCATCTGGGTCGTCCAGACGTTTTTGTTTTCCTCGTGGCATTTTCGTGTAGGGGCCTTTGAGCGTTCTGCTCTTGCCGGATCTATCAGCCGGCTTGCGGTATGCAGCCAGAACCGAAGAGGAAGCCTTAGGAACCGCGTACAGTACTTTGCCGTGTGGATCGCGGAGCCGTCTGGGCGAACCGGCGAGTCCCCGAGACGGATCGCCAGCTCCGGGGTTAGAGTAATGCAGCCGGAAAAGCCAACTTGTGCAGCATGACTTTCTTATTTTATTGTGGAGTCCCCGAGATGTGTCGAGGCTCCTATGCTTGTTCATTACATCAAAGTAAGGTACATACACTTCTTGTTCAAGTGTAACAGGGATGGAGCAGGCTCGCGTTCCATGGGCATTCAGTTTCCTCGCCTGAGCGGCCCATCCTGTTCTTTTCTGGCTTGCGGGCATCGATGAGGTAGTACGAGTTGTTCTACAGTGCCCAACTGATTATGAATGGGCCCTCCCAAGGTGGAGACAGCTTGTGCATCACCTTGGTGTCTTGGACCATCCTTAGCACCAGATCTCCCTCGCGGAACGAAACGCTCCGTATTCGGCTGGCGTGGTAGTGGCGCAGGTTCTGCTGGTAGATGGCTGACCCGGACAAGGCCAGTTCATGGGCTTCCTCCAAGAGATCGACATTGTCTTCCCATGCTTCTTTGGCCTGTTGTTCTGTCTAGAGCAGTTTGCGGGGTGCGTTAAACTCGATGTTAGTGGATAGAACCGCCTCCGCCCCGTAAACAAGGAAGAAGGGGGTGTAGCCGGTGGACTGGTTTGGCATTGTGCGCAGGCTCCAGAGTACAGCCGACAGCTCCTCAATCCAGCAGCCGGGAGATCTCATCAGTGGTTCGATCAGCCGGGGCTTGATTCCGGCTAGGACCAGACCATTTGCTTGTTCGCACTGCATGTTGGACTGGGGGTGTTCCACAGATGTGAGATCCAGGCGGATGTCCTTATCTCTGCAGAATCGTGTGAAAGCTCCCTTGGCAAAGTTTGTTCCGTTGTCGGTTATGATGCTGTTGGGGTAGCCAAAGCGCGTGATTATGTCTGTGAAGAACTTGACCACCGTTGGCCCATCCAGCTTCTTTATCGGCTTTGCCTCTATCCACTTGGTGAACTTGTCCACCACCACCAACAAGTGGGCCATGCCGGATCTGGCCGTTTTGAAGGGGCAACCATGTCCAGCCCCCAGACGGCGAACGACCAGGTGATGGGAATAGTCTTGAGTGCTGCAGACAGAGTGTGCTTCTGCTAGCTAAACCGCTGACACCCGTTGCATGCCTTGACAATCTGCTCAACGTCTTCTAGTGTTGTGGGCCAGTAGAACCCGTGGCGGAAAGCCTTTGCCACAATGGCTCGAGATGATGCGTGATGTCCGCACTCGCCCTGGTGGATGTCGACCAGCAGCCGGATTCCTTCCTCTTGGCCCTCACATCATTGATAGATGCCTCCAACACTGCGCTTGTAGAGCTAGTTGTTGATGATGGTGTATGTGCTGGCTCTGTGCTTGATCTGTCTTGCCTGCACCTCCTCGTCGGGCAGCTCTCCGTTGGCTAGGAAATCCATGAACGGCTTGGCCCATGTTGGTGTTTCCCGGATGGCGCACACCGCTTGCATTAGCAGATTCACTTCTGCGTAGATGGACAGGTCAGGCTCGTCCGGAGGCCGTCCGGGTGGGGCGGCGGAGCCGGCAGCTTCTACGCTGGAGGCGGCAGTCCTCGGGTGCGGTGCAGCCGTCACGGAGGTCTTGGAGCCGGCAGTCCTCGGGTGTGGTGCAGCCTTCATGGAGGTTTTGGAGCTGGCAGTCCCCGGGTGCGGCGAGGCAGTCCCCGGGTGCGGTGCAGCCGTCGTGGAGGTCTTGGAGCCGGCAGTCCCCGGGTGTGGCGAGGTAGTCCCCGGGTGTGCTACAGCCGTCGCGAAGGTCTTGGAGCCAGCAGTCCCCGGGTGCGGCGAGGCAGTCCTCGGGTGTGTTGTAGCCGTCACGGAGGTCTTGGAGCTGGCAATCCCCGGGTCCGCATCCAATATGATGGAGTCGGATTCGGGAGATGGTGTGATTGATGGCTTGTGCAGGTGCTCAAGGGAGACTCCAGACAGAATTGGTTGTCTTGTCGACCCGATGCGGGCGAGCGTGTCTGTGGGCTTGTTGTTTACCCTAGGAACATGGTGAAACTCGCATCCTTCAAAACAGGCGCATAGCTGCCGTACGAAGAAATGGTATAGATCCATGTTCGCGTGTCTGGCATCCCAGTCGCCTGATACTTGCTACACCACCATATCAGAATCGCTAAAGCATAGGATGCGCCGGATGCCTATTTCCGTTGCCATCTTGAGCCGTGGATGAGCGCTTCATACTCAGCGACATTATTGGACGCACGGAAGTGGATCTGTAGCACGTATTCTAGCCGGTCTCCTCTTGGGGAGGTGACGACCACTCCGGCTCCGAGACCTCCATACATCTTGGAGCCGTGGAAATGCAGCTTCCAATGCGTGGAGTCAGGGCAAGGCGGCAGGTACTGTGTTTCTGCCCAATCGACGAGGAAATCTTCCAAGGCCTGAGACTTGATCGTCGTTCTTGGCTCGTACTGTATGTTGTGGGCAGCGAGCTCTAAGGCCCATTTCGCCACCCGGCCTCTAGCGTCTATGTTGCTGATGATCTCCACAAGTGGTGCTAGCAACACCACCCGGATGGAGTGTTCTTGGAAGTAGTTCTTCAGTTTCTTGGTGGCCATGTACATGCCGTACACCAGCTTCTGGTAATGAGGGTAGTTCTGCTTCGAGAGCGAGAGTACCTCACTCAGGTAGTACACCGGTCGTTGCACCGGGTGCGCCTTTCCTTCTTCCGGCCACTCTACTACCAACACCACACTGACAACCCTGTTTGTTACTGCGATGTACATCAACATGGGTTCCTTTGTTGTTGGTGCTGCCAGGATAGGTGGCGAGGTGAGCATGCGCTTGAGGTCACGGAAATCTTCATCGCCTGTGATGTCTAGACGAACTTGTCCGTTTTCTTCATGAGCTGGTACGGTGGGAGTGCTTTCTCGCCCAGCCGGCTGATGAACCGGCTGAGGGAAGCCAGGCAGCCGGTGAACTTCTAGATATCTCTCAAGTTCTTGGCCGGCTGCATGCGCTTGATTGCGCCGATCTTCTCTAGGTTTGCCTCGATTCCTCGCTCGGATACGAGGAAACCAAGTAGCTGACCGGCTGGGACACCGAATATGCACTTCTCCGGGTTTAGCTTCATCTGGAACTGGTGGAGGTTAGTGAATGTTTCCTTCAGGTCCTCAAGCAGTGTCTGCGCTCCTTGGTCTTGACTACCACATTGTCGATGTAGGCGTGTACGTTTCTGCCAATCTGATTCTGCAAACACTTCTGCATGCAGCACTGGTATGTTGCTCCAGCATTCTTCAATCCGAATGGAATTGTGGTGTAGGAGTATGCTCCATAAGGAGTGATGAATGATGTCTTTATTTGATCAACGGGGTTCAGCCGGATCTGGTGGTAGCCGGAATATGTGTCCATAAATGACAACAGCTCGCAGCCGGCCGTGGAATCGATCACTTGGTATATCCTTGGCAGGGCGAATGGATCCTTGGAGCATGCTTTGTTCAGACTGGTGTAGTCAACACACATGCGCCAAGTCTTGTTCTTCTTTAGCACTAGTACTAGGTTTGCTAGCCATTCCAGGTGGAAAACTGCCATGATGAATCCGGCTGCGAGCAGCCAGGTGATCTCTTCCCCAATTGTTCTTCTTTTTTCTTCCGTGAAGCGGCGTAGTGACAGTTTGACCGGTTTTGCATCCGGCCTGACATGTAAAGAGTGCTCGGCGAGCTCTCTCGGAACACCTGGCATGTCCTTGGGGGACCATGCGAAGATATCCCGATTCTCACGGAGGAAGTCGACGAGCGCGCTTTCCTATTTGCTATCAAGGCCGTCTCCGACCAGGTCGAACTTGTCCGGCTCGGCCTCGTTCAGCAGGATCTTCCTCGTGCCCTTGGATGGCTTGAATTGTGCCTCTCCGGCTGGCTTGGGCTCGCCAGCCGGCATGTCCTTCTCCAGGGCAGCCATGTTCTGCATGATTATGTGTTTTTCTTCCGCGATGATCATGGATTTAGCTATCTTGGACCCGTGTGTGGCGCATTCCACAGACCGTCTGTAGCAGCCGCCCACAGTGATGACGCCTTTGGGCCCTAGCAGCTTCATCTTGAGGTAGGCATAATGTGGCACCACCATGAACTTGGTGAGCGCTGGGCGCCCCAGGATTGCGTGGTACGTGCTGTAGAGGTTGACCACCTCAAACCAGATGGGATCGCTGCGGAAGTTGTCCTCCGTGCCGAAGATGACGTCCAGCCAGATTTTCTGATGGGGGAGTGCGAAGGACCGAGGACAGCTCCGTGGAAGGAGGTGCTTGACGGATCCAGCTACGACTCACTGATACCGAGCCGGTCGAGCGAGCTACAGTACAGGAGGTTGATGCTGCTCCCTCCGTCAATGAGGACGCGGGAGAATCTACAGGAATGCTTCTGGGAGACAATGATAGGATCCAGAACCATCACGTAGGTGCCCGGGTAAGGCAGCTCAGCCGGCTAGTCCTTCCGACTCCATGCAACTTCTTGCTCCGACCAGTTGAGGTACTGGGGAATAGGGGGAACGATTGCGTTCACCTCCGCGTTGCGACACCTTTTGTTGTGCTTGGTGTCCGGCTCCGTGGTGAAGATGTGGTAATTTCCCACCTGGCGAGGGTAGTTGTTGTCGTCGTCCTCCCTTCGACGTTGGTTTTTGCGATCGCCTGGTGGCCCACCGGCTGGAGGAGGTGGCGCCTGTCCAGCCGATGCACCAGCAATTTCCACCATCTTCTTTGTCCAGGTGCACTGGCGTGTCATGTGCATAGCCGGTTTGTTGCCCCCGCTGTGGAACTTGCATGGCCCATCAAGCATGGACTCAATGGTGTACTTGGGCCTTGGAGGCCGGTCATCAGGCTTCTTTCTCCGTCTTCTGCCTGCAGCTGGATCCTCATGCACTACTGCCACCTGCCTGGAGCCGTATTGGTTATCCGGCTGGTCGTCCTTTCTCTTTCCATGGCGGTTGTCGTGCCGCCTAGAATTGTCCCAATTCCCTTCCGGCTGGCACCGATCTACAACAACGTCTTTGATTATTTGCCCTTGGTCGTCCATTGGGATAGATCTTTTCATCATCACGTCGGCCATGGCGTACTTGTCCGCGATGGCCATGGTATGGGCCATGGTTGTGGGTTCCACCCAGCTAAGCTTATGCTTGAGCATAGTGCCGTCTCTACAGCCGTTGATGAAGAAATCAACCACCTGGTGCTCGTGTACCACCTCACAGGAGTTGTGCATGCTCGTCCAGCGAGTGGTGTAGGTGCGATCAGACTCATCCGGGCCCTGCACATAGAGAGCGGGATCACCAGGCCGGCCTGGGCGCTTGGAGGTGCCGGTGAAGTTGTGAATGAACGCCTGCTCGAAATCGATCCAAGCATTGATGTTGTTGTCAGGGAGACGGTTTAGCCATGTCCTGGCCGAGTCGAGGAGCATGAGAGGGGCGTAGCGTACTACTACCTGATGGTTGCCATTGGTGATGCCCACGACGGTGGTATAGTCCACCAGCCAGTCTTCCGGCTTGACTGAGCCATTGTACTTTGGCGTATCCCTTGGGAGCGAAAATCCCTTTGGAAACGGTTCGTTCCGGATGCACGGTCCAAAACATCTTAGTCCGGCTGGACTTTCTTCCTCCAGCGCGCGTGATTGGACTAGTAGGTCGATTCGCGCGCGGGCATCTTGTTGTTCATCCGGCTCGAGTGGTCCCAGCCGGCCAGATAGGCGGGACTTGGGGAGCGCTTGGCCATTTCCAGCTTCATCAGCCGGCTCGTGATTTTTGCTGGTAACAGCTGCCGCGTCGCGGCCGTTGTGCCCGCGGCCTATAGATCCACCGCGTGGTTGGTTAGTTTGTCTCGCTCCATTTGGGGAAGACGCTTTGCTGCTTCCTATAGCCGGGTCCGCCATCCGGCGAGCTGGCTGGGTTCTGCTGTTGCCAGCCATGCTGAGTTCTGCCTTGGCCTGTTGCTTGTTCACCGTGACCACGAGGAGCTGGACGCGCGCTTGTTGACGGAGAAGTTCTTCGCCCTCCAGGTGGCTAAGTTCTACAACTGCCGCCTCCGTGGCCCTCATGTTTTTTGTGGGGGTGCTGTAGACCGGCTGCACCACGGGTGTGCGCGGATCAGCAGCACGATCCATCTCCGAGCCGAGGTTCCGGCCTGGCGGCTGTGGCAACCGGCTGGTGCCGGGTAGGCGCGTGAAGCCGTGCACGATGTTGTACTCCCGCATGGTGGCGTTCATCCGCCACTGGGCGACCACCACTTTGATGGCTTCCTCTAGAAGGTTCTGGCGCGTAGTTTCCAGGGCTGCCGCAGCTGCAGCTGGATCCGCCTCGATGGGGGTGATGGGGTTGCGGAGGTGCTTGATGGACGAGTTGATCAAGTCCGGGTTTGGGAGGCGCGAGTTGGTGGCGCGGCCTTCCACGTTGCGCTCTAGAGGTGGGCGGCGATTCTCCACCAAGCCTGCCATCATGACCTCGACGTTGTCGCTGGCGATGCGCGAGGCGGAGAAGCCAAGGGGTGCACCGAAGATGGTGACGACCTCACGAGGGAAGGCCTCAGGGACGGTGACGACGTAGATGCGATGCTCGCCGAAGCGCATGATGGAGCCTCCGCTTGGGAAAGTTCCTCCAGTGAAGCAGGACGCGTTGTCGAGGACGCAGTCGTAGGAGCCGAGAGTGAGGACGAGGCCAGAGGCTACTCGTTCACCGGCGACGAGTGGAAGTCCCATGCGAAAGATGATCCCAGCCAAACTGCTGTGCCCCATGGTGGGCGCCAACTGTTGTGGTGTGGAACATGGCAGTGCCATCGGGGGTGGCTCGAAGGGGACAATCAGGTTGCTATCAGCGGCTACTCGCAACGGGTTGAGCACAGATACTGCAAACACAGCGATGTACCCAGGTTCGGAGCCCTCTTGGCGAGGTAAAACTCCTAGTCCTGTAAGGATCTACTATCAAAGGGGGTGGGTGCCCAATACAAGTGCTCCTTGAGCTGTTTCCTTAGCTACTTCTTGCTAAGAATTCTCTAAGTCCCTCTTCTGGTGTCTATTTTCCTTCTGCTTGAGCTTACCTAGAACCCTGGTGCTACCCCCTTTATATACAAGTCGAGGAGGTAGCTTACAAGGTGGGTTCTAGGGTTTACTGTTTGGATTTGGGCTTTACAAAGTGGGCCGGCTGGATAGGGCCAAATGGTAGGCCCGGGTCCAGTCAAGCCTCTAGTATAGGGGAGGACCATGCTTTAGCGCTCAGAGCCCCTACTTTACTTGTCATCTGGCTCTTTATCCGTCAGCCGGCTCTTTATGCCTAAGCCGGGGCTTTCCTCGTCAGCCATTGATTTGCTCGTCAGCCTCCAGCTTTGGCGCAGTTCTCTAGTAGCACCGGCCAGGCCAGCCAGCCTGTCCGGTCAAGGGTGCGCTCAGCAAGGAGCATCATCCCCACCGTACAATGTCCAGCAGATCCGAGGCGGACGGCTAGGAGCGGCCTCCCAGCCGGTTCTTCTTGCTACCCGGCTAGACGGGCCAGCTGGGGAAACTTGAGTATGGACTAGGTGGGATTTCCACCCGGCTGCGGTTCCTTGATCTGGGTCTAGGCGGCGTGCGCTCCTTGGAGCCAGCCAGTTGGTCCCGTCTTGGTCTACCCGGGGGTCATCCCCCCGACAGCCCGTCACTATTCTCACAGCTTGTCGTGGGCCGCCTACGAACGACCCACTTTTGAGAAGGTCCGATATTGTTCTGGCCTTTTACTATTCTGGCTCGTTACTGTTCTGGTCGTCTATAATTCATGTCTATTACTGTTGTGGCCCTGTACTGTTCTAGCCTGTTACTATGCTGATTTCCCCTATTCTGGCCTGTTACATGTTACTGGTCTGGCATGTTAGTATTCTAGCCTGTTACTGTGCTAGATTGCCACTATTCTGGTCCGCTGGTGTTTTGGCCTGCTACTGTTTTGCTTGTTACAGTTTTGGTCTGTTACTGTTTTGGCCTATTACTGTTTTGGCCTGTTACTGTTTCGGCCTATTACTGTTTTGGTTCGTTACTGTTCTGGTCTATTACTGTTTTGGCATGTTGCTGTTTTAGCCAGTTACCGTTGCTATTTTGGTCTATCACTATTTTGTCATGTTACTATTTTGGCCAGTTACCGTTACAGTTTTGGTAATTCTGTAACCTAATCGACCTGGCTGGCGCAGTTATGGTACCGCCATGCGTGGACGGCGTCAACTAAATGCCTACATGGCCTATGCGAGTTATCTAGATATTACATCAGCTGCAAACTTCTTAAAAATATTACAAAATATGAACAAAAGGGAAAGAAAATTCAGCACTTCAATTGCGAATCAAGTTGATAGCAGAGTCCTCAATTTGCTTTCTCAATCCATCAACTGCATCTCCCTTTGAGTATGACAGCTACATCGGAAAACCACCTTGAGATATAATCTTGCAGTCCCCTCTTTGGTGGCGATAGAAATAATTGCAGTCTGAAACTAACTAATAACAAGTTATTATAGCAAAGAAGACAAACTATTCATAGCTAAGAATGAACCAGATAGGAATTATAACTGCATAAAATACAAATTTTTAGAGCAGGAATGCAAACCATGAATGAACTATATAGTAGAGAATAGTTATGTCGTTGCCTAGGACAAACCAGAACCAGATACGAGATATAATGGTGTGGCTTGTGAACCTATAGAACAGGACAAACAAGCATCAGACAAGTATGCCAACCATGAAATGAGCAATCAAACAAAGTGTTTCTTAGAATTTCAGTATAAACTAGCCAGGTCATTTCAGCAAATATATATGGAAGCAGTGGTATCTCCTAGAATGCAAGAGACATTGGGTGACTCGGAATTTGTGGTGAGCTACACAATGGCATGCAGTTACTATCATAGCTAAGAATGAACCACATAGAAATTATAACCGCATCATACCAGAACTTGTTGAGCAGGAATGGCAAACACGAATAAACTATACAGTAAAGAATAATTATGCTGTTGATTAGGACGAACCAAAAAATATATAATGGCATCACTGGTGGACCTATAGGCTCTGCAAACCAACAAGTTCAATGTTGCCTTTTTGATCTCTACGCAAAGAAAATGAAAATAGTCAGTGTTGCAGCTTTTGAAGAACCAGATGGCAACAACAAAATTATAATCGAACTAGTACAAAGAGTTTGAACGGGTACCACAGGATAGCAGAACGATGCCAGGGAGGAAATAATAGTAGGAACTTAGCTCATGATTAACTAGATAGAGTCAGTAACTGCGTAGCTGGGAATCCACACTAATATTTTCCACTGACATTACATTTTGCAAGAACTACACAATAGCAGGAATTTACTGCTGTACGGAGTAGCTAAGATAAGAACATGTGCATGACAAAATAACAGACATATGCATGACTTGATATTTGTAGAGAAGCGAATGCAAACCAACATATCTAATGACATTATATGTACTAGCACGAAGAATAGGCGTGCCCAGTGACTTGTATGTACTAGCACGATTACAAAAATGCAGTTCACTGCGACAGGCTTGAACCTGCTATACCACTGACAAAACAAAAATGGGTTGGAGATTTGGTTAACCTTAGTCAGAGAGGCGTCTAAGCATCATCGGTAACGTGCGAGTGACGTCCAGGTCACCGAGGGTGCTACGGTTGTGGTGGTTGTTGGCGTCGGGAAGCAGATCTTGGGCGGGCGATGCCAGCTTGAAAGCACTGGACGAGAGCGTCGCTGAGGCAGATCCGGTGCAGTGAACGGCGCGGCCGTGCAGCTGGTCTGGAGCGGTGGACATGGAACTCTTTGAACTAGATCATGCTCGGTGGACACCGGTGAAGCGGATCCAGTACAGTTGGGTAACTTTCGGCAGCGAGGAAGTAGAGCTTGGGCGGTCGATGATGCCATCGGCATGGTGAATGACACCGCAGCTCCTAGATCTGGTGGGTGAGCGTCGGTGAAGTGGCTGTGTAGCGGTGCACGAGACCGCAGCTCAAGCCGGTGCGAGCGGTGCTCGTGGAGGGGACAGAGGAGCTTGGGATTTTTGGGAGGGCCGGCGGGAAAAACTAGGGGAATCGGGACCATAGAGGTGAGCAGAAAAATAATTATGATCGTGCCCCTGAGCTACCGACTTTAGCATGCCCATTTGTCGTCTGAACAATGGGTAGATTTGGAATTTTAAATTCTAAAGTTTTTGAAATGGAAGGGCGCGAAATGCTTCAAGTTCGGTGTGTGGTTTTGCCGCTCGATTGAGAATTTGAATTTGGCTTGCGCCCATCTAATAATAATAATAGAAAAATGGTACTCCCCTGGTCGGTGGGATATTTTGGCTCAAAGTTTTTGAAACGATGGGGCAGGAAATGCTTGGTAGGTGGGTGATTTTTCCGCTCGATTGAGATTTTGAATTTGGCTAGCCTCCATCTACTAATAGAAAAAAGGTAGTACACCGTACGCTATCTGTCCAGGAATTCAAGGCCGAGAGTCACATCAAATGATCATCCATAAACATTTTTTTGCACAGAAACTTGGATACCTTCCATTCACACAGCATAGGCGGTAAATTTTGCCGCTTGACTCAGATTTTAAATTTGTCTAGGGTCCATGTAATAATATAAAATGGTACTACCTCGGTGGGTGATTTTGCCTGAAAATGTTTGAAACAAAGGGGGTGCGAAATGCTTCGGGGTCGGTGGGTTATTTTCCCGTTCGATTACGATTTTGAATTTGGCTGCCGGCCAAGTTTTTATTACTAGAAAAAAGGTTGTGTAGTTCGAACGCCATCTGGTCAGGAATTTAAGGCGAGACTCACATCAACTCATGCCTCCGATTTAAATAGGGTAGGCAGTAGGTTTTGGCGGTTGACAGTGATTTTGAATTTAGAGATTGTCCAAAGAATATTTAAAAAAATAGGTCGTTATCCCTCTATTTCAGGGATCCAAGTCAGGGAGAGTAATTATCTACCACGCGTATGAAAATGCAGATCTCTGATACAAGAATGTTTGTTTAACATAACAACAAACAAATGTCTGAAGTAGCTCTGATTCAAGCATGTGAAAATGGTGTGCAACCAAGGTCTACTAATTATTTAGGTGTGGCCATAGACTCTTCTACAGGAAGCACTAACTAAATGGTAGTACTAATTCAGATCAAATAAAAAGCCTACTGCGAAACAAATACCCCTACTATAGGATACTATCAAAACACAAAGACTAGCTAAAGTATATGTAGAACAAATAAAACAAGATTTCATCACGCATACACTACTATATAGAGATCACCGTTTCATCATATAAAAAAATGTTTTATCAGACACACATAGGCCCCCAAAATGAACAGACATCTCTAATATTCCAGCCCCTACCGCTATGACTGCAGCAAAAACAAAGGTGCCACCACAGTTCCATCAGCTATCAAAACAAACAAATATCAGACTGCAGCTCCAAATAACACAACCTGGGCAAACACATGCTTGCCCAAACAAGCCCTGCTTGTTCATCCGAGTGTTATTTTCATCTCCTTGATGTTGCAGTCTGAATCAGCTGTGTTGCTGACAGGACTTCCTTTTTGTTTCTTTGATTTAGCACCCCGAATCACGTCGGCTGCTGAAGGAAATGAACAAAATGATCAGTAAAATCATAGGTGTACAAAAATGCAAGGGTTGCACATGAATGACTGCACTAACCAGGTGTCATAATGTAGGGATGTAAAGTACACCAATGTTTACGAGATCTAAACTTCTTAGAATTCATGCTGCTGAGATCTAATTCGAATACTCCCTCCTTCGCCCATATAACCACCATTTCTCTATCCTCAAATGCGCAGAGTAACCTTAGTGCATCTTTCCTAGCATATGCCCATGATTTCTCAAGGCCAAGGAGAGTATCCAACTCAACTTTTATATGAGGCACCCAAGCTTCCCATTTGCCTGTTGATGATCTTGCACTAGACCACGTGTTTAGACTGAAGTCTCTTATAACCGCAAGGGCAACATCTCCATTATGCCCCTTAGCAATGACAAAATTGCGTATGGAAATATCATGTGTCTCATGGGGCACTCAATATAACATAGTTTTGTTGTCACGTTATCGAAGGCAATTATATATCTGGAGTTCATTGTTGGCTAGTACAAAATGTCCCCTATGGGAGTTGACGGCCTACGATCAATCTTATCCAGCATCTCAGCATGTTCAATCTAGTCCTTCCATTTTCCTAACTCTGATGAGTACCTCTGCACCAGTGCTTGGTTACCATTGGTTACTATCCAAACAACCCAGAAATTGCTGCAACAGTGTGCAGACAATTGCCCATGATTTCTCAAACAGAGAATTGTGCCGCTATCATACTCACGTCTCTGCCAAATTGGTGGTTCTGGTATCATTGTTTCACTTCCACTGATTGGATCCCAGGACTTTATCATGTTAGACCCTTGCGGATAATGAAGTAGCACCCTACCATTGCGACATCCGAGTACATATGGTTTGTAGGCTTTCTGTAGTTCCACCAGCCTGTTCAGCTTCTGGAAGATGGATTGGTCAAGATTATAATCTGTTAAGAATCAAGCATCCTCGGAGCTGTTGGTGAAAAACCCAAGTAACGGCATTCCTCTGTTGTGTGATAGGGTTAGCCTTTTGAAATCGTTGCTTCCGATGAAGTCCATCCAACATTTTTGGGCGACTGATGCCCTCAGTATGCAGGATGGGTGTGGAGGAAGCCTTACAAGAATCTAACCAAATACATCGCCTGGCAAGTCGTTGATTGTTGCATATGTTCTTCCACCGAAGCTGGTAGGATGATCCAAATAACACAAGTGCATCATCAGAATTAAGTAAACAACACAATGCATAATGCACAACCCTAAAAAAAGAATTAAGTAAACACCACAATGCATCACACATTTTGACAGGAAAATTTATCATCAAAATTTCCTAAACTACATCCATCTGAAAAACTACCTAAAAAGCAGAGTCTGTCAACAAAATAACCTAAACATCACAAGGAATTAACCAGAGTAGTACGAAAGCACTGCAAAATGCTTCAGCATGTTGGAACTGGGCAAAGGGAATGAAGAACTTTTTTTAGGTCACCGGGGACAATAGAAAGGCCCCCACCTGAATTTTTTGGTTTTATCATAAAGAAGAGGAGAAAAAACGGACACGGCTTCAGTGACTTGGTGAACCCAAGTCTCACGGTGACTTGACACAAAGTCTCACGGTGACTTGCCCCAGGATCCACCTTCCATCTTAGATCAAATGTATGATAGTAGTTCAGATTTTGAACTAAAAAGTAAAACTATTCGAAAAAAATTGACAAAAGATCGGTAAATCATCGGTGTCTAGGTTTGAATCCTATGAAAGTTTCATCCCATTCGAATCACTAGTTTGTGATTAAATAGATTTTTATGTTACCAGTACTACTAGTTTAAACTAATATCCACTGCATCCAGAAAAACCCGGGAGCAGAATACACAAAAGAGGGAGGAAGTCAGGGAGACAAAATCCAACACAGAACTTACAATGGGGTCGACAAGTTCTGAGCAGATGGAGCAGACACCACCGACAAATGACGAGCCACAACCGTTGACGCTGAAGAAACACGACCACTAGCTGACGCATTCCTAGCATCCCACGCAGTTGTCGCTTTGGAAGTGGCAGCCAACATAGCCGAATTTGTTCCAGCAGCAGCCGATGAGGATTTCGACTGCGCCTCCACCGCTTTCCAAGCATCACTCAACACTGCCCAAAACTCCGATGTGGTACAAGCATCGGCCTCCGCATCTGCTTCACATGTATCCGCTGGTGCTGCTTCAGCATCCACCTCTGCTTTACAAGCATCCGCCAATGCAGCAAATGCATCCGCCAACACCGATTCCATTTCCTGTAAACGCCATGAGCTTATTTAGCTCGCAATTCCCAAAAATAAATGCATTCTATCCTTTAGAAAGCCCGTAATGGCTGGAGATTGGGGACGTACATACCAGCGAACGGCGGTGAGTTGGTGGTCAATGGTGGAGCGGCAGGGATGGTCCGGTCGAGCGAGGGCGGCTAGGCGGAGAAGATAACGATGGGGTTGAGGGGCACATGACTGAGCTACCTCGAACTCGAAACTAACTTTCACCACTATTTTTTTTGCCGCCTTTTTTAGGGGAAACCACGGCTGTATTAATAGTAGCAACCACACGAATGATACAAGTTTGTGCACTTGTGTTTCTCAGTTTCCCGCCTATAGACATCAAGTTTGTGCACTTATTCTTGTGATACAATCAATTGTTGGGTAAAATATTCCAGGTGGTAGAAGCCTACCCTTTCTATGACATCAAGATCTAGAGTTCAAACATCGACCTGAAATTCCACAATCTACAACTACAGGTTTTGGTTTACTACCAGAAACATGCTAACAAATCACTCGCAACTGGCATTAACATCATCATTAACAGATCTCAGGAGGAAAAAAATTGAAAGATAAAAAACCACCGCAAGTTCGAATAAGATGACTGTTGTTGCCAAATATAGTCACATAAAGCCAGGTATATATATGTCATAATAGTACATCAATTATATAGATTCATGGACACCACACACCAGCAGAGCAAAAAAAATAGTTATAGTACCTGACTTAACAAACAATCATCCTCACAAGAGACCCAAACCCTTCAAAAAATGAAAGTAGAGAGGTCAATATGGTTTACAGATTTCCTCATCTTTCGCAGGACCAGGACTGTATGGACGTGGAGAATCTCGAATTTCTATTAGGGTCTAGAGCTGAATTGAAAAGATTGTCAGCTCGCATTCCCACTTGTTCCAAGATCCGGTCATACACCTGGCCAATCAGCTTGTCGCCATCCACATCAGGCAACTCGGGGACTAAGTTGTCAGCCATGAACTTTTGAAAATCAACAGTAGCATCATGAGCAACTGAAATTGATGTATTCCATCCTGCAGTCAAATCAGCTATTCGCTTAGTGGATGTGGACACTTCTTCCTTCAGGTGCCTAATCTGTTCGTCCTGGTGTTTCACTTTCTCTTCAAGGCACGAAATCATGTGTTTATGAGCTTTGTATTTCTCTCGGAGACGGGCAATTGTCAAATCCTTGTAGTGACCAGCACCATTACGCCATGAGTAATATGAGTAAGATGGAAACTGCAGATAACAAATTCAAAATTAAACCAGATTCTCATTTCGAAAAAAAAACTAAATTCTCGTTTCACAATCCAAATTCAGCTGCACACATCTTGCAAGCTCCACAGTGGTACCGCAAATGGCAAAGAACCATAGAGGCATATTTCCCAAACATGGGAAACAAAACCAACATGAAAAGGGCCGTACTTCAGGGTTTGCCTTCTTAGCTGGCACATGAGCAGTGGCTTTAGTAATAAATGGCAATAGATCAGAATGACTTTGTTTTTGCAAATCATGATGCAACAAAAATGATCAGTATATTTTAGGGGACATTTTAAGTAATAAAGCGCTCTTTATCGAAAAAAATGTTTTCGAGGACAAACCATAGGTTACTGAAATTCCAGCAAAGCAGCTGGATACATAAATGGGTGGGACATGCGCATGATGCTAAATGAAATGCAGCAAAACCAGTAAATTTTAGGAAAGAACACATCAACTTCGCAATGCAAAGAAGGATACGTGCATTAATTTGATGCCAAGGATTGGGCGTGTTTCCCTTTAACAAACAATATAATTTAAAGAACTTAGCAATGCAGGACACCAGCAAACAACAATCTGTTTATGAACGATATGCAGCAAATTACATCTGCATTGTTCAGTAGAGGACCGTTCTGTGAAATAAAGCCAGGGGGCAACCTTCTCATCCTCAAAAGACTCTTCTTGGCAGCATATACTTACCTATTTTCATTGGACCTTATAACTAATTCCATGGCTACATCCATGGTGATCCCAGCTTCCTAATGTGAGATCTACTATTTCAAATAGCAATCACCTAAACATCCTTTTGGATGGTTGCGGACTCACCAGAGATTGCACTGATGCAATGAAAAGGTGGACGCTGCTGGGTAAAGAAGGTGCGCGACGGGGGAGGTGCACAAATGTGCAAAAAATGTAGCGATACTCGTATATAGATAGAGATACCAGTAACACATAAACCAGATCAATTAGTAGTAACCACAAACTCCAGAAGGGCTATAAGGAGACTTCAACTACTCCCATATTAATTAACCTAGTGTAATTTAACGTGGCAGTACTATGAGATGGTGAGTACTAGTAAACAAAAGGGGATTACTTAATTATTAATGGAATCTATAGCCAGCCACCAAAAGCATCATGAGCATGCTAAATATCTATATTGTAGACCATACTTGGTTAAGAACCTAATGTCTAGCGCTAATTACCCAAATCGAAGAGCATATATCCTATTTACGACTGAGTGTAGTGAGTTGGAGACATCCGTTAACTCTACAGCCATCTCCTCGGCATGTATCTGATGGCTCTCCTGCTACTCCTCTTCGAGGTCAGTGACATCATCGCGCGCTGCAGCGAAAGTGAGTGCGGTAGATCTACCCAGTGGACGAATGTGCAGCGCTCACATTCATAGTTGCAACCCAAGAACCTGCGGCCGAAGTTCGTTCCCTCAAACGCGACACGGCGACGGGGCGCCAGGGTGAAGTCACACCAGAGCCGGAGATCCACATTGGTAACGATGTCGTACCACTCCGCGTCTACCATCTGTGCCGGCATCTGAACCCAGGAAACATCGTTGATCAAGACAGGCAGAATACAGAAAATAAACCCCAAAAGGAGAGAACCCATAAGATGAATTCGAGAAAATAAACTGAGACCGTGAACTCTGGCATACTTACCCTAACCCGGCCGCCTTGTGCATCAATATCCCCCGTCGTTCGCCAGACCGGCATGACTGAATCTGCTGACATTGCTCAAAAAAAGAGTGCGCCTTCAAAGCCTAGCGCAGAGGCTTCGTGGAGAAGGAAGAAGTAGGGGAGCCGGTCCTCACATTCGCTGGATACTACTCCGTATTGGATTTAAATCAACCACTCATAACTGGGGCCCGCGCTAGAGATCCCGTGGGCCCCCAAACTTCACTCACCTAGTTTAACTTGCATTACATGGAGTACTTTTGGAAAACAGATCAAAACTCAATAAATAAACCGAAGGCCCCCCTCTCTTTTTGCGAAAACCCATTAACAAACGGAGACGCTCACAAATGCGTACACACACTCACCCCTATGAATGCAGGTACACACACCCTACACCTATGAGCACTTCAGAAATACTAGATCTTGACAATGATCCCGTGGGGCTTGATCTTGACGAAGTCACCATAGGCACCTCGCTATATATTGATGGGAACATCTCCTCTTACTACCCTCATAACCATCCTTCAAAGTCGAGCACCGAGGCTTCGTGGCGAAGGAAGTGCTAGGGGGTTGGGGCTCATATTCGTTGGCTGCTATGGGATGTAATTGAACCACTAATAATGTGGCCCCCGGTTGTGAGCCCATAGACCCAAGACACCAGTGACCATTACAATTACTTTGGGAAAACCGAGCAAAACTTAATACAAACGAAAGGCCCATCTCTCTCATTTTTCCAAAAATCCACTACAAAACGCACACGCTCACAAATGCATACACACACTCACCTCTATGAACGCATGAACACACATCCTACCCCTATGAGCACCTCCGAAAGATTGTGTCTTCAGACTGTCCGATGGGGGCTTGAGCTTGACGAAGTCACCATAGGCACCTACTGCCCTCGTAACCATCCTTCAAAGCCGAGCGTCGAGGCTTCATTAAGAAGAAAGAGCTAGAGGAGTCAGAGCTAACATTCGTTGGCTGCTATAGGATATAACTAGACCACTAATAACAATGGGGCCGCACGCACGGTAGTGAGCACATTGGCACCAGATATCAAAGCAAGCACGGTGTAAAGTCTTAAACATATATCTTAACGGTGGAGTGGGTAGTGTTAACAAAAAGATTCTTCGAGGTGATTCTAGTTCTATACTTATGTCTAAGAGAATCAATTGGGAGGGCCCACTATTCAGTGGATAACAATCTGTTTTTATTTTTAGCATGGTTATGTGGACGCACTTCATTTCTAAACGCTAGACCAAAAGTAGTTTTCATATCTACTTCTAGACACTGCACATGCCCTTACTATACGTAGCTTAGAAACTTACTAGCCTCGTGTCTAAGATAATTGTAGGTTGCTTTGAAAGTTTTTCGAAAAAGCTTTTGGAGGTACCCATCGAGGGGTCAATTAACATATCACAAAACACCAAGAGTTTTGACAATAGGTTTAACTTCTTGCTAAGATAGATTTTGCATCTTGACAATTTAACGAAATTAGGTCAAACTTGAGCTACAAGTAAGCGCGATATAGATTGCTATTGAATTAAAATATCTTTTCGGAGGTCTATAGGTGCATCTTGTTGAACAATTCCATCACTATGAGTTTCCTACTATCTTAGGAAAGAACATTCTAAATTTTTCGAGTGTGATGACGAGATTGTTCTTTCCCGTAAAGCAAGTCTGAAGAATATGGATCTGAATGACACACATGAGGCAAGTTTTTAGACATATATTGTGGACCAACATGTTGTACTTACGATTTACCATGTTTTATGAGTTCTCAAACTTCCTAGCTAACTTCACCCACTTGATTGATTTTATGCTGATTTATCGAAATTATTAGGTACAAATTGAACCGCCACAAGTAAATTATAGGTTGCTTTGAAAGTTTGACGAAAGATCTCTCTTGGAGGTACCCATATATATCGGGGGGGAGGGTCAATTAATATATGGGAAACCACCAAGAGTGATATATAGGTACGATTTAACTCCTTGCTAAGATTTTGCATCAATTTAATGAAATTAAGTTAGACTTGAGCTACAAGTAAGCATGATAGACTGCTCTTGAATTAAATGTATTTTCAGAGGTAGATGGGTGCATCTTCTTGTAGTAAAAAATCTTGTCGGTGTGAGTTTCCAAATACCAGGAAAGGACATTCTCAATTTTCCGAGTGATGTCATGATCATTCTCATCCGTAAAGGAAGTCCGAAGAATATTGATCTAAATAAATGCCACAAGCCAAAGTTTTCACATGCACACACACAGGCACGTGCCACACTCGTATATACTGTATGAAATGTGATTTAACGAACATTAAGTTGTTATTAACCAATAGTCTTGTTAGATAAAAAGGCATACATTAAGTATATTAATAATAACTATCTAGAACATGGTGGAGTTTGCTCTAGATACTGTTCAACATGAATCCAACTACTATGAACCATTGGATCTAATAGCCCAACGGTCACGATTGGTACTACGGATCCAATTCAAAACTGCCTACCTAACTCCACCCACTTGAATGACTTTATGTCAATTTATCGAAAATAGGTCAGATTTGAACTAGTATAAGTAAATTTTAGGTTACTGTGAAAGTTCTACGAAAAAGCTTAAGGAGGTACCCATCGGGGGTAACAATTAATATATGAGAAACCATCCAACGAGAGTTTTGACGACAAGTTGGATCAAGACTCGCAAATTCAAACATTTTGCTAACTGTTGGATCTTCTTTTCCATTCCTAACATCTAAAAAGATTCTACTAATAGTCTTGATGAGAACGATGAATGCTAGTATGCGCAAACCTCAAAACACACACTTCATTGCTCAGTTTTAGGGTCCTTGTGCTAAATGCATGGACTTGGATGCAATTTTCATTTTTTATGAGGTCCTTGATATGTAACTTGTACTTCCACCGACCGTGTTCACTCTCAGCACATCGCACCTACTAGACCAACCATTAGATCGGCCATTCGTACTACTTCTTATTATCTTATCTTTATCTTGTCTTATCTCTTACAATACCGTACCATACCACGCACTACATATAGTGTACGGATTAACTTTGAACATTGACTGTTGGATCAAGACTGGCAAATCCAAACATTGCTAACTGTTGGATCTTCTTTTCCATTCTTAGCATCTAGAAAGATTCTACTAATAGTCTTTAGCACAATGACCGCTAGTATACGTAAACCTCTAGCTCAAAACACACACTTAATTTCTTAGTTTCAGGGTCGTCCTTGTGTTAAATGCATGTACTTGGATGCAATTTTAATTTTTTATGAGGTCCTTGATGTAAATTGTAATTCTACCCATCGTGTTAACTCTCAAAGCACCTCGCTTCCTACAAGACCTACCATTAGATCGGCCATTTGCAGTACTTCTTATCTTACCTTTATCTTTGTCTCTTATCTCTTACAATACCATGCATACCACCACTACATAGTGTAGGGATTAACTTATTTGAACATTGACCGTTGGATCAAGACTGGCAAATCCAAACATTGCTAACTGTTGGATCTTCTTTTCTATTCTTAGCATCTAGAAAGATTCTACTGATAGTTTTTAGCACGATGAACACTAGTATGCACAAACCTCAAAACACATAGTACTTCATTACTCGGTATAAGGGTCCTTGTGCTAAATGCATGGACTCGTTGGATGCAATTTTCATTTTTTATGAGGTCTTTAATATAACTTGTACTTCCACCGACCGCGTTAACTCTCAAGCACCTCGCTCTTACGAGACCTACCATTAGATCGGCCATTCGCAGTACTTCTTATCTTATCTTTATCTTGTCTCGTATCTCTTAATACCATACCACTACATATAGTGCCGAGATTAACTTTGAACATTACCAATTGGATCAAGACTGGCAAATCCAAACAACATTGCTAACCGTTGGATCTTCTTTTCCATTCTTAGCATCTAGAAAGATTGTACTGATAGTCTTTAGCACGATGAACGCTAGTATGCGCAAACCTACAAACACAATACTTCATTGCTTAGTTTCAGGGTCCTTTTCTAAATGTATGCATGGACTTGGATGTAATTTTCATTGTTTATGAGGTCCTTGATGTAACTTGTACGTACATCCACCGACCGTGTTAACTCTCAAGCACCTCGCTCCTACGAGACATACCAAGGTTAAATGAAAATGCAACCACCCCAATTATCACACAAACTGGACCACGGTTTCTTATACGTAATACCCAAGTTTTTAGTACTAGGATTCCTAGCTAACTTCACCCACTTTGGTGACTTCTTGTCAATTTAACGAGATTAAGTCAAACTTTAGCTACAAGTAAGTGTGATAGATTGCTCTTGAATTAATTGTCTTTTCGGAGGTAGACGTGTGCATCTTCTTGTAGTAAACAATGTCGTCGGTGTGAGTTTCCAACAATCAGGAAAGAAAATTCTCAGTTTTCTAAGTGATGACGAGATGATTATTTTCTGTAACGAAAGTCCTAAGAATATGGATCTCAATGCCATAAGCCAAGCTTCTAGGCATATTAGCTAGGTGGACCAATGTGTTTTACTTATGATTCCCATGTTTTATGAGTTTTCAAGGTTCCTAGCTGACCCCTTCCACTTGTTGAATGACTTTATGTCGATGTATCAAAATAAAAGGTCAAATTTGAACTACAAGCAATAAATTGTAGCTTGGTTTGAAAGTTTTATGTAAAAAGCTTTTGGGGGTACCCATCGAGCGGTCATGTATTATACCCGTTGAGACTGTTCGACTTCTAGCTACTAAGATTTTGCCTCTTGAAAATTTTGATCCCCTTTTAAAAATGATCACATGAAATAAGGAGAGAGAGGAAATGATTTTTCTATTCTCTATGGTCAACACACAAGCTTGAGGTGCACCTTAGGCTTAAAGATACTTTATAGTTTCCAATTATACACCCATACTTTATAAATGTTGATCAAATTTATAATTTTTTGTGCTTTACGAATTATAATTTTATATAGTGATGATATGTTATACGATTTACTATCTAAGCCTTATTAAGGTGTGCTTTTTTACACAATGCAGGAGTAGTATATTTCTTAGCTTAGACATATGGTCACCTCTGTCCACGTGTTGTACATGCTAAGAGAATAAAACGTTGGCAGGGGAAGAGGGCATCAGCGAAGAGAAGTTGAAGGCGGTTCCATGTCAGAGCAAAGTTATGATGGGTTTCTGACATGAGGTATTCCTACGGCCTTATAGTGTACACTCTACTAGTAGTAAATTTCAGGACCTACGCACGCAAAACAAATCGTGTGTTTTCTCTCTCCTCCCCTTTCCCCTCGCGCACCAGTCCGGTTGATCTCTCTCCCCCCGTCCACAACATGGCGTTGCGCACATGTTGCCTTGGTACGGCGTCTCTATGTCTCTGACGTGTTCAGCAGCCGCACGTTGGTGTGGAGTAGGGACGAGGAGGAGTACATAGGAAGGAAACCACTTTGGTCCTTGGTGGCACAAAAATTCAAAGTTTTCCGGTTTTCGAAATTTTTACTTGCTTCCCAAACATCAGGAGGGAAGGTTATCCAAAAGATCGGCCAAACATCAGGAGGGAAGGCAATTTTGAACCTGTTTTGAACATTGACCATTGGATCAAGACTGGCAAATCCAAACTTTGCTAACCATTGGATCTTCTTTTCCATAATTAGCATCTAGAAAGGTTCTACCGATAGTCTTTAGCACAATGGACACTAGTATGTGCAAACCTCAAAACACACACTTCATTGCTCAGTTTCAGGGTCCTTGCGCTAAATGCATGCATGGACTTGGATGCAATTTTCATTTTTTATGAGGTCCTTGATGTAACTTGTACTTCGACTGACCGTCTTAACTCTCAAGAACGTCGATCCTACGAGACCAACCATTAGATAAGCCATTCACAGTACTTCTTATCTTATCTTTATCTTGTCTTATCTCTTACAATACCATACCACCATTGTATAGTGTACGAATTAACTTTGAACATTGACCGCTAGATCAATACTAGCAAATCCAAACATTTCTAACCGCTAGATCTTTTATTTTCCCTTAGCATCGAGAAAGATTCTATTGATAGTCTTTAGCACGATGAACGCTAGTATGCGCAAACCACCAAACGCACGCACTTCATTATTCAGTTTTAGGGTCATTATGTTAAATGGATGGACTTGGATGCAATTTTCATTTTTTTCTGAGGTCCATTATGTAAGTTGTACTTCCATTGATCATGTTAACTCTCAAGCACCTCTCTCCTACAAGACCTACCATAGTTAAAAGAAAATGCAACCACCCCAATTATCACACAAACTGGACCAACGGTTTCTTATACGTAATTCCCAAGTTTTTAGTACTAGGATTTTTCAAGCTTCCTAGCAAACTTTGCACACTTCAGTGACTTCTTGTCGATTTAACAAAATTAGATCAAACTTGAGCTACAAGTAAGTGTGGTAGATTGCTCATGAATTGAATGTATTTTCGTAGGTAGATGGGTGCATCTTATTCTAGTAAACAATGTCATCGGTGTGAGTTTCTAACTATGAGGAAAGAAAATCCTCAGTTTTCCGAGTGATGATGAGATGGTTCTTTTATGTAAAGAAAGTCTGAAGAATATGGATATCAATGCCATAAGCCAAGCTTTTAGACATATTAAGTGGACCAACGTGTTTTACTTACGATTCCCATGTTTTATGAGTTTTCAAACTCCCTATGTAGCTAATTAACTTTGCCCCACTTAATGACTTCATGCCTATATTTATCAAAATTTGGTGAAACTTGAACTACAACAACTAAATTATTGTAAGTTGCTTCTAAAGAATTACAAAAAACTTTTGGAGGTGTACCCACTGGGGTCTCAGTTAATATATCTTATCTTATCTTACCATTATATAGTGTATGAATAACTTTGAATGTTGACCATTGGATCAAGACTCACGAATCCCTACATTTCTAGCCGTTGGATCTTCTTTTCCATTCTAGCATCTAGAAGATTCTATTGATAGTCTTCGGTATAATGAATACTATGCACAAACCTCAAAACACACTTCTCCGTCATACTAGAAGCTTCTCCCTTGTTTCTCTAGACCATGCATGTGATCAAAAATTTCATGTGTTAGGTAGCTAATAATCTTAGACTTCTACATGATGATACAAAGTACAAGGACCAAATATACACCCATACTTTATAGATGTTGCTCAAATTTATAATTTTCTGTGCTTTACCAATTACAATTGTATATAGTGATGTTATGGCATACATCTACTATTTGAGTCTCACGTGCAACTTACTAGTAGCTAATAATCGTTGACTTCTACATGATCTTACCACTACATAGTGTACAAACAACTTTGAATATTGACCATTGGATCAAGACTCACGAATCCCAATATTTCCAGTTGTTGGATCTTCTTTTCCATTCTAGCATCTTGAAGATTTTACTGATAGTCTTCATTACAAACCACTATATAGTGTACGGATAACTTTGAATGTTGACCGTTGGATCAAGACTCACGAATCCCAGCATTTCTAGCCGTTGGATCTTCTTTTCCATTCTAGCATCTAGAAGATTCTATTGATAATCTTCGACATAATGAATGCTATGCACAAACCTCAAAAAACACATCTCCACCATACTAGAATCTTCTCCCTTGTTTCTCTAGACCATGTTATCAAAAATTTCATGTGTTAGGTAGCTAATAATCTTTGACTTCTACATGATGATACAAAGTACAAGGATCAAATATACACCCATACTTTATAGATGTTGATCAAATTTATAATTTTTTGTGCTTTACCAATTATAATTTTATCTAGTGATGATATGTCATACGTCTACTATTTGAGTCTCCCGTGCAACTTACTAGTAGCTAATAATCATTAACTTTACCACTATATAGTGTACAAACAACTTACTGAATATTGACCGTTGGATCAAGAGTCGTGAGTCCCAACATTTCCAGTCGTTGGATCTTCTTTTCCATTCTAGCATCTTGAAGATTCTATTGATAGTCTTCATTACAAACCACTATATAGTGTATGAATCACTTTGAATGTTGACCGTTGGATCAAGACTCGTGAATCCTAGCATTTCTAGCTGTTGGATCTTCTTTTCCATTCTAGCATCTAGAAGATTCTATTGATAATCTCCGGCATAATGAATTCTATGCACAAACCTCAAAACACACTTCTCCATCATACTAGAATCTTCTCCCTTGTTTCTCTACACCATGTTATCAAAAATTTCATGTGTTGGGTAGCTAATAATCTTTGACTTCTACACATGATGATACAAAGTACAAGGACCAAATATACACCCATACTTTATAGATGTTGATCCAATTAATAATTTTTTGTGCTTTACAAATTATAATTTTATATAGTGATGATATATTATACATCTACTATCTGAGTCTCATGTGCAAATTACTAGTAGATAATAATCGTTGACTTCTACATGATCTTACCACTATATAGTGTACAAACAACTTTGAATATTGATCGTTGGATCAAGACTCACGAATCCAAACATTTCTAGTTGTTGGATCTTCTTTTCCATTCTAGCATCTTGAAGATTATCTATTGATAGTCTTCATTACAAACCACTATATAGTGTACGAATAACTTTGAATGTTGACCGTTGGATCAAGACTTGCGAATCCCAGCTTTTCTAGTCGTTGGATCTTCTTTTCCATTCTAGCATCTGGAAGATTCTATTGATAGTCTTAGGCATAATGAATGCTATACACAAACCTCAAAACACACTTCTCCATCATACTAGAATCTTCTCCCTTGTTTCTCTAGACCATGTTATCAAAAAATTCATGTGTTAGGTAGCTAATAATCTTTGACATCTACATGATGATACAAAGTACAAGGACCAAATATACATCCATACTTTATAGATATTGATCGAATATATAGTTTTTTGTGCTTTACCAATTATATTTGTATATAGTGATGATATGTCATACGTCTACTATCTGAGTCTCATGTGTAAGGCACGTACAACTTACTAGTGTATATAGTGGACCAACATGTTGTACTAATGATTCCTATGTTTTATGAGTTTTCAAACTTCCTAGCTAACTCCACCACTTGAATGACTCTATGTAGATTCATCAAAATTAGGTCAAATTTGAATTATAAGTAAATTGTAGGTTGCTTTGAAAGTTTTAAGAAAAAGCTTTTGGAGGCACCCATCGGACAGTCAATTAATATACTCTGTATCAGAAACCACAGAGAGTTTTGACAAGAGGTTCAACTTCTTCCTAAGATTTTGCATCTTGACAAACTTGAGTTACAAGTATGCGTAGATACTTGTCTCAAATTAAATGTCTTTTCAGAGTTAATTAATGAAAAAAAAAGTGAAGTAATAACTTAGCTAGTTACCATAACATCACACATACCAAGACTAGTAGTATATGTGATTCTACTCCCTCCATTCAGAAATATAAGGCGCTTTAGCTTTGTGAGATGAATGTATCTAGACGCCTTTTAGTGTATAGGTTCACACTTAACCTCTACGAACTCATACACTAAAAAATGTCTAGATACATTCGATTCACAAAGCTAAAACATCTTATATTTCTAAACGGAGGGAGTACAACCTAATTAATTAGGCCTTTGAGTGACACTACACACATGTTGTTACGCACTATGATAAAGGTACATGTGCAAGTTACTGGAGTAGTCTAAGTTATTTAGCACTATGTGACCATCCTAAATTAGAACGGAGGTGTACGTACTATATATCTTAAAGGCACCTGTTCCGCTGTGCTTCAAGCTGTTCACCACTCATGTTGGATCTCACTAGTCAGACGGATAAAGCCACTGACTTGTTGATTTAGTATTGTATATCGTCGATCTTCTTCCATCACTAACAGAAAATAAATTCTTCTGCCGCCTCCAGGCACGTGCTTTCGCGGAGCTACAACCAGTAGCTCAGACAACTACTACTCCCGCGCGGCGCTCGAGCAATTGTGACCATCCGTTCATAATGAATGGGAAGCATTAGACGATGGATTTTATTTTGGTGGATGGTTGATTTTTTTTAGAGATTGTCGACTTGTTTTCTTTATTAAACTGAGAGATGTTCGATTTTGGGTCCGGTAACAGGGGCGTAGAGGCCAATAGGGGAGAGGAAATTGGCGGTGTGGCATGAAAGATTATTTGAGGTGGCAGCGTGTGGGTGTACAGATGGTACTACCGTACTGGTAGCCCATTTTGTGAGAATTTTGTTGTTGTAGTACTACACAAGAGTTCGAGAGTAGTATTGTAGTATTCCAGTTTTGGTTCCTTAATTACCGGTGGAACCTTTATGTGTTTATTAGTTACAATACTAGTAGTATAGTAGTACTTGTTCCAAATGTGACTACAAAGGATGATGAATGTAGAAGATCCAAGGATTATTATGTTCGGCAAGAGGAGCTCCGACTATACTCCAAACCGTCTCTCTGCCATGACCATTTATTTGAGAGGACAGTACAGCTCCATCTCGTGCTAGGCTAGCTTATGTTGTACCTACTCCTCCTAGAAAGGCCTGACCTCTTTACTCGATAGGCACCAGGAAACACAGAGAAGAGAGAAAAACCACGGTCAGTAGGCGGTACAATTTCAGTCGATTTATTCTAGTATTTTCCTTTGCTCTCCGTCCTCTTCCTCTCCATCTTCTTGTTGATCCCCAGTCGGCCACCTTTAGCACACGCCAACGCCGCCATGCCGCTTTCGGAGCATCTCCGTAGCCCAATTTTATAGGCACTGTAGAATTAGCAGAGAGAAAGAAGGCACGCTTGGTTTTATTTCATTCTGTATTTCTCTTTGCCTCGATCTCCATCCTCACTTCACCTCCAGCGTCCTGGCGACGGCCATTACCACTCGCACACCAATACAGGAATGCGCCAACACCGCCATGCCGCTTTAGGATCAGCTCCGGCGCCCAGTTTGATAGACTGTTTTCTGTCTCGCCCTGCGAGCTGCCGCTCGCTTTCTCCTCCAAAACCCCCAATCAAAACCAAACGCCATCTCCCCTCACCTGCTCGATCTCTTCCTCGGGATGGCCCAATTGATCGATGATAGTGACACTTTTAGGGTGTTTTCCGATGGCCCCCTTGAAGAAATCTCTGCTAGATGCGACGTCATCACCGCCGCGAGCCTCGCCGCCTGCTACCAATGTTATCTTTACTCAGCAACACATAGTGCATCCCTGTCGAAATTTCATTTGTTTGGTCTTCCCTATGTTCTTCACTCTCACTCAACTGAGGTACCGCATGAGTACAATATCTTATACCACGACAATCGCATGAAGCAGTTCTACAAGGGCAGCTACTATTGCGGCAGGGGCAAGAAGAAGCCATAGAAGAAGTTCGGGTGGACCTTGTACGAGCTGACGCCGCTGGACAGGTCCTCCTACGATGTTGTGATGCCAGATTGTGAGGGTAAGAAGTGGGCAGGCGCCCATGGAGATTGGATCGCCACTATTGGCCTCGCCTTGAACTAGGAGCTTGTGAATGTGTTCACTCGTCGCCGGATTCCTCTACCAGTGATCTTCGATTTTGAGGCCACACCCGAGGTACTTAAGCTTATCGCTGCTGGTCAGCCTATTAATCTACTGAAGATAGCCATTTGCCGAGTTCCCATAGCTGTTGGGAACTATAAGGATTTCTCTGTCCTGGACATCTTCGACACGGTAATTGCATTCCTTGATGGTTCTCATGGTATGTGGATGGTTCTTGAGAACTAGTTCAGCATGTTCAGCTGCCGCGATGCAATTATCCACAATGGAGTTGTCTATGTTGTAACTCAGATTGGCAATGTTTATGCATGGCATCCTCGGGCATGGGGTAAAATTTCCATCCTTAAATTTTCAAGCATCGTTAAAATTTTGCTCAGTTGACCTCTAAATGTGCTTTCCTTGCAAGGTCCTGTGCGTCTTCCAGGGCCACCTGAATTAGACGGTAATCGTGAGTATAGTCCTGATCTGTGGTGGTTAGCAAGATCCCCCTGATGGTGGTAGCCTTATTTTGATCAATACTATGGGTGTTAGTGCTAGGCGGTATAACACTACTTATCATGTGGCTGAAAATGTTGGTTATCATCACGGCCGCAATATTCACACCTATTCTACTGGGTTTTGCTGCCATGTGTTCTTGTTTGACACTAGTAGGTTACTTCCACCGATGCAATGGCGGAGGATTTTAGAACTTGGAGCATTTTCTATCTTTCTTGGGTTGAACTATCCAATTACCATTCCAGTTGGCGCGACAGGACTTGGCCCTAGAGATCTAACGAGGAGCAACTGTGTATACACCTCGCCGCATGCAGTTAGTCTTGGTGGATTTAATATTTGTCCTGAAATATGCCGCATCAGTATGAATGCTCGAGACGCTACTGTTGGTTTCTCAACCAACATTGGCTAGAATTTCCCTCAAAAAACATTGGCTGGAATTGGCGGCAGACTGCGTTGTGGTTCATCCCAAGCTTGGCCAACACGAAGGATTGGAACCGGCATAATTAAGGGTTCAAGGAAGATCATATGGAATAGGGATTTGCGTATATTGAATTATTTCCTTCGCCTTATTTATATCGTATGGCCTCAGCCGTTAAC
The DNA here is from genome assembly GCA_916181665.1 of Avena sativa. Taxonomy (NCBI): domain Eukaryota; kingdom Viridiplantae; phylum Streptophyta; class Magnoliopsida; order Poales; family Poaceae; genus Avena; species Avena sativa. Next base: position 462,512,890 of record OV702291.1, on the reverse strand, counting down.
TTGGTTTACTCTAACCCTCATTTCGCTGCAATGTAGTGCAAGGCATGCGATTTGATCAAACTCCTTCTATATGCAAGCCATAGTTTTAGTCAGTACGGGTTGAATATTCTGCAACTCATTGTGCCCGCATCCCTTTATTATTTGTTGCACTTTCGAGTCCCAAAAAATGTGAAATAAATCTAGAACATTGGCTATGTTGTATCTTGTGCATCTACAATATTCGATCCCACAATAAGATCTTATGTGACCTATGTCAATGAAAAAGAAAAAACCTAAGCGAACAATATCATGTGTTCATTTGTTCATTTTGTGGTGGTCAGGCCATGTAGTAGTAAATATTTTTGGGTTTGAAATTTATAGATGAACTATATAAATATGATCTATGTTCATGATTTATTTCACATTTTCTGAAAACTTGGAAGTGCCACATGTAATAGCTTGTTGCCGGTGCAGCTAGTTGCAAATTGTAATTTCTGTCATGGACGTACCTAGTGGCTCCAAGCGCATGGTACATGCAGATTCTCACTGGCAGGTGGAGCCGACCTTAACAGGGCCCACATGTTAGTGAATCAGAGCCACACAAAGTCATGCACGTTGCCTGACTTGAGCGAAATCTGGTGTCCTTGCACGTCTCTCATTTTGCTACGTGGTTGCATGATGTACTTGTGTAATTCCATGTACGTTGTACTAGAATATATATGAACACATGCAACATGCCAAAAATACCACGGACACACCCGTACTGTGCATTATATCCGGTGTATATATTTTCGGTTCTGTGCTACGAGTTCTGCATGTAGGGGAACAAGATGAAAGTACATGTGTCCATGTCGCGGCTACTACTACTAGTAGTAGTTCGTCCTCCTATTTTCCGTTGAAAATACTATAGTACACTATGTTGAAATAAAAGCTGTAAAAAGAAAAACCCTCTGGTCAAACTGATGTGACTAGACAATAATGCACCTCTGATACGTAGTAAGTAGGAGTATTGTCAAATTACTAGCTGCATGGCATGCTAGTCTAACATATAGTGAAGTCTAGGCGGCAGTGTCCTCGATGCTGCTCTTAACTAGACAGAGCAAGCAAGTAAAATCTCCTCCCTCGTTTTTTTCTTTGCATCTCCATCTTCTTCCCTAGTCCCCACTCCGCCCATGATCTCCCCCACGCTCTCTCTTCTAACGCTCCCCTCCTCCTGTAGAAAACCCCAGCCGCACTTGGCATCCGCCTAAATCCATCCGGCTATGATGGCCGATTCGAAGCTCAACAGGCGATGCAAGTGGTATCAACTCAGTGCAGACGATGTCAACCTTATCGTTCAGCGTCTGGACATTTCCAGCACCGTCAGGCTAGCCGCGTGCTGCAAGCTGTTGTACGATCGTATCGCCAACAACGAAGGTACGAAATGAACTGTTCACCATTGGAATGAACCTTGCCTACTGATGCCTCAGCCTGCTTATTGGTTCGACGAGCACTACTATGGTACGAGGGTACATCGTCTGCATGACAGGGTGTACGACGTGGTGCCCCTCGACCATCCTCGGCGAACCGACATCCTGCCTTCATGCATGAAAAATTCTGGGTTGGCATTAACGGCGACTGGCTCGCCGCGGTAGACCAGAGCAGGGCCTGGTGCCTAGCGAACATCTACACCTATCGAGTAATAAACCTTCCATCGACGGATACTTGTGCCATTGCGGCCGCCTCACATCCACGATATAAACTGTAATGCTACTAGCCAGCCAGGGTTCCCCCAGTTACATGTAGTCATTTCTGAACTCATTCACAATTCAAAAGTTTTTTTTTGGTGAATCTGTAGGTATGGAGAAAAGTTCAATAAGTCATGGGATGGATCTCTTGAGCTGTTGAAGATCGTAATCTGCAGAGTGCCCATGGAAGCTGGGGGTTACACAGACTATAAGCTCCTCGTGTTGTTCGATGGTGAAATCGCCTACCTGGAAGGCGGTAGCCAAGTTTGGAGATGTCTGGAGCATTCAGGTCTTGGAAGATGACAGTACTATGATGCCACTGAACACGGTGGCCTCATTTTTGCGGTCACAAGTCAAGGCTGAACCTACTGCTAGGATCCCACAACGGAAGGTAATTCTAGTTCCATGATGATACATTACGAGTGATTCAGTGAAGTTGTTCTTTAACTACCTTGTTTATGTTTTAACTTTCGTATGACTGAATGAGCACACACTTTATGTCCTAAAAAATGAATGAACCATTGCCAGTAATGAATTAGTACCAGTAATATGCCTTCCAAAAATATAGTGTGTGACGGTGTCCCTGTACTACTAAGTTCGATCATTGTCAAAATATGAAAGGTATTATTAACCAGCATCTCAATTGTGAGCACAACACAGTGAAGCCGGGTTTCTTTATTTGTTTGTACTTTCAGGCCCTCCTTGGATTGTAGGAATCACATAGGATTTTTGTAGGACACCAATCTTTCCTTTTTGGATTTTGCCTTGGGATTCAGAGGAATTGTGTAGGATTTTTGTAGGATTTGGATCCTTAGGATTATTTTCTATAAAATGTTGTTTGATTCAAAAGAGTATAATCCTTAGGAATTCCTTCAAAGGATTCCTTTGCACTCTATTTTGGAGGAAAATTTCCATCCACTCCAACCTCTTTGTACAATTCCTTTGGTTTTCCTGTGCAATCAAACACCACTTGATCCAAAATACTACAGGCATCTAATCCTATAGGATTCAAGTGGACATGACTCAATATCAAAAAAAGTGGCGCTTCCTATTTTGAAACTTACAACAACTAGGAAACTAAGATAAGCAAGAAATCCAAATATTCGGAATAGCAGAGTAAGAAATGCAATTCCAAATGTTGTTAATTTATTGAGTAGTATTATTGTCAGGATTTGCCTATTCACACTATTAGCATGAACAATGAAGAATGCTGGTGTTAGAATATGTATGCCAGTAATGCACTTTTTGTCTCGAATTCGGATGTTGAAGGAAACAATGAGCGTCCATTTGTAATCCCAGCACCTATTCTGAATGATCGATCAGGCATGTGGTTCCTCACTCGATTAGCTGATGATGAACGCTTGATGATCATAATTACAACATATGGCATGGGTGTTGCCCATGGCGAAGAGGGTGAAATCATTCATCATGCTCAAAATAGGACTAACCTACGCCTATATCCTACCTCTCGTGTCTACATTTTTTAAGAGGATCCTAGCTCTGCTGGACCTCCTGGGGTCATCGTTTGGAGGCAGGTTAACAGCCTGGGGGACAACTCTCTGTTTCTCGGTTTCAATTATCCAATCATTTACAAGATGATGAATAAACGCGGATGCAAGGCTGCTGATGGCACATTGTTCCCATTCATGAGGAAAAACTGTGTACACAACATACAGGAGATTTCGTAGAATACAATTCCCACAGATTAAACGCTGCAACCTGCAGCCAACTGAAGGTGAGCCTGTGGCAGTTATCAGCCTTCCCAAAGATGGTTGGAACTGTGTGCGACAGGAGGAAATTTGGTTTAGGCCTAGTTTAGGTTCGGTATGCTCATTGTGTCGTCCCTAGACTAAGCTGTGGATCTTTCTGGTGTATCGTTGTGTCATCTTTTTTGCATCGTGGTTCAACAGTTGACTGTTAGTACACTGGTTTTAGTGGCCAGCTTGAATCAGTTTATATGAGCCTTGTCGTGCTTTTGTATTTAGTATTGCCTTCCATGGTATAATCCATGTATCCGTGCTTATTTCGTAGTGTGATTTCTGTACTATAGTTTTCAGTACTGTTACTGGCTTGTATATATGCGACTCGTGCATTTTTTTTGAACCATCGCACCTCGTGCAGCTTTGTGTTTTGAGAGGAATATTCCTTCTTTCCTCTTAGCGAACAGGGAAAAGTAGGTCACTAATTCTTATAGGGCCACGAAACAGTTCTTAACTGGGCCGTAATTGATCTTGGCTCGGTACACCAAAGCAGGACGAGATGCCCTAGGATGATAGCCACAAATATTTATGCCGATATTCTAAAAAAGAGAGTTAATGCACACCCTTCCAAAAAAGAAAAATTGTTTACGCAGACCCCATATTGTCTCTGATACATGGCATACTTTTGGCGCTACCGTGAAATTACTTGTTCAATACAGTATGTATCCTTGCTCATTCTTCTGTATGTGAAATGAACAACTCAAGCTCTGATGTGACATGAACAAGTCAAGCTCTAATGTGCTGACATTGTACTGTTTGTGCTAGTGTACAAACTAGTTGTATTATTGTGTTCGAAACTGTGAACTAAATGTGCGAATTCTGAGCATTTTTGCATGATGATAATGCCACATGTTGGCGCTAATTCAGCATGTACTAATTTCATCGTATAGAAGCATACAACTTAGAGTGATCAGTTTAAGCTGGTGCTTACCCTAGGTGTCTATGGTTGGGCAAGTCAAGGCCACTGTGTGTCTATCGCCAACAGTTTATATGGCATGATTACAAGGTTTTGAGTACATCAAATTGATTGGGCACTTAGGCCAATTCAAAGCCACCCAAACCATCTCGAAATACATCCTTTGCTGAAAAGATGATTGCGCGCTGTAAGACTTGATATGACATGATTTTATGTCAATCAGTCAAACTCCCTCCCGTACTTTCCATGTTTGAATACTATGCTGCCCAAGTTCCTCGCTATGTTTGCTATGTATAATAAGGCGCAATATCGGTCACTTTTCTCCATTTCCAACTTCATTCTTTCGGATTCGGCGTAGGTACAGCCAGGTCAGGTGGACCATCGACCTTCAGTACAATATATTTTTACTACTCAGCCTATGAAAACGAATATTTCAACCCCACTTCAGACAAAAACTTTCCGTATTCTTGTTTCAAAAGAAAAACCCTTAATTAGCCTTTCGTGGTGAGCAGAGTATATATTTTTTTAGGGTACCAACTGCATTTTTTTGGAGGATGGGGTACGAACTAATTGAATTTTCACTAAGGACCTAGCGAAAAGATTGCAAATTCGACCCAATACTGGCCCAAAACCTTGCAAATTTAGCCTGTCGACCCCCGACATATTGAGTACATTGAATTTTCAGTGAGGAGGTTATTAGAAAATAGTACTACATTCTACCCAACTGTGGCCCAAAACCTTGCTAATTTATCCTTCCGGGTTCAGGTTGGTTGTGGGCCGCCAACCCTCAACACATTATTAGTTGGTTTTTTAAGCTTGAACCACACTGAAGAAGTTTCGGTAAGGAGCCCACTATTAGAAGCCCATTGGTTCACAAGATTGTACCCAAGTTATTTTTTTATCGCCCAAAATCATCTTAATTTAGTATTTCCGTGCCATTCTGATAAAGTATAGGACAAGCTTCTCCTACCCATGTTCTATTTGTACAGAGCATTTAGCATTTTTTATGGCAAGTCGTCAGGGTCGCTGCCTTTTCATTTTAAGTGATTTCAACATTTCTAAATGTAATATTTTCCAGTAGTGGCATAGATGGTTCTAGCGTAGTGGAAGCACATGCGGTTCCCATTTGTTGAAATCTTGAGTTTGATTCCTAGTTTTTTCAATATAAATATATGATATATAGTATAATCTCTATCGTCTTTTATATTTTTTCCAGCATACACACGTTTCTTACATAGAGAAGGCTGACATCTGGGACCCAGCAACATTGTCAAGGTCAAAACAGTGGAGTCCATCATACACACTTTGCATTTGCAGAGACGCTGACATGTTGGACCTAGAAGAGACCTTATACAGATGTTGCATTGAGCAATCAATGTTTCATTCACAAAGAGGCTGATATGTGGGACCCAGCAGCGTGACCTTATACAGATGTTGCATTGAGCAACGTTGCCAGTTCGAAACAGGAAGGCACGAGCGACAAAAAAACTTCAGCATGCACACATTTCTTATAATGAGAGGCTGAAATGGGGGACCCGGCAGCGTGAGCAAACGGCAGATTCGTCGAGCAACGCTATCTAGTTCGGAACAGGGTAGCGCTTGAGAAGAAAAAAATTCCATCATACCCACGATTCTTCTAATGTGAGATTGACATAAGGGACCCACCAGCCTGAATAAACGGCGGATGCAGCGAGCAACGCTATCAAGTTCGGAACTCGAAGGCGCGACATAGGGGGAAATCCATCATACACACGTTTCTTCTAATGAGAGGATGACATGTGGGGCCCAGCATCGTGATTAAACGGTAGATGCATCGAACAGCGCTATCAAGTTCGGAACAGGGTAGCGCGAGCAAAGGAAAAAATCCATCATACACACGTTTCTTCAAATAAGATGATGACATGTGGGGCTCAGGAGGTTGGTTAAATGGTAGATGCGTCGAGCAGCGCTATCAACTCGGAACGGGGTAGCGTCAGTGAAGGAAAAAATTCCATCATACACACATTTCTTCTAATGAGAGGATGACATGTGGGTCCCAGGAGGTTGATTAGACGGTAGATGCATGGAACAGTGCTATCAACTTTGGAACAGGGTAGCACGAGCGAAGGAAAAAATTCCATCATACAAACGATCCTTCTAATGAGAGGCTGACATGTGGGACCTAGCAGCCTAACTAAACGGCAGACGCCTCGATCTACGTTATCGAGTTCAAATCTAGGAGGCGCGACCGAAAAGTAGGTCCGCTAGAGACATTGACGTCCGGGACCCACACGCCTCAAAAGACTTCGGCGAGTCAATATCGCGGGAGGAAACAAAAATCATGCTTCTATCACACGATGGCCGAGCTTCCTCCATGTTTTTAGCAGATCCGTCGTAGTAGAGGGCCGCGAAACGGGAAAAAAAGTTTTCCATCAGCCACGGTCGAGCCAAGAATTTTGTCGCGAAAGATGCGCCTTCTGCAACGACCGTCGGGCCAATTCGTTGCAGAAGGAAACTTTTCTTGTAGTGTACGGTATGTTTCTCCTCCGATCCTCCAATTACTTTTTGCAAATTCATCGTTGATTTGTTGTCATTATCAATCTAGGGTGAGACCTACTATGAACTATTGCCATGATTCTCTTGCCTAGATTATTACTTTGAGGGGATTCTTTAGTGTGTTATGATGAGGAATATCTTATGCTTATTATTGTTGGATCAAAAAGTTTTATTTTTATCTTTCTCTGTTATTTTATATGATCAACACAAGGAGCCAAACTCATGCTCATGCCGCCGCTAGTGCTTCTCGGGCTACCGCTCAAGCATGGGGATACGGTTCAAGGATGAGCCCCAACGCGATCGCTTCAATAGGATCAAGAACCGAGAAGTGAAGGCAACCAAGTGGGCTTTCCCCATTATATTGAATCAACTCGGTATTTCTAATGACTTGAATTTACTTTGCAATAGGGTTGGCTTGCAAAACTTTGTATTCAATGATGTGCCTACTTATTGTCGGTTAACTCTTGAATTCCTATGTTCTTTGCAAAACACCATTAAAGCATGGAATGGAGAGGACATGATTTCTTTTTGACTTATGAACAACAATTATGCTTTTATCACTAGATGAATGGGGCGCATGTTTTAATTTTCCAAACAATAATGATAATGACTTACGCGCATCCTTTACTGGCTTAGACCCTTCCCCAGAACAATATTATAATGGAATGAGTTTCACTTCCAGAGTAAGCAAGGGGAAGAATATTCAACATCCCGCAATTTGGTATTGGTTCTATGTTATTCCTAACACTTTGCTGGCATGAAATGAGTTCACGAGACTCAATGAGGACGACATCTTAGTCCTTGCAAAGGCTGCTTTCAACAACACCAACTTTTCACTCAACTTGGGCGCGATTATTGTGCGCTACCCGGAGCACCAATCCTCCCAAAGCCAAGGACCAATCACAGGTGGAGGCGTCATCACCGTGTTTGCCATTGCGTGAGGCATCTACCTAGGTGAGTTGCAACCAGTGCTAGGTGAGCGACATGTTAGTTTCTCTACTTTAAAGGCTTGTGGAATGCTCACTAGGAGAGGTGGTGTTTATTACTTGCATATTGCTGGAGCTGGGCGTCTCTATCCCGCTCCTTTGCCTATTGGTCTTTTATTTATCGAGGAAGGACGTTTGCTATATGACTTGCAGGTTGAGCAACACCAACCCGAGGAGGAGATTCCGGATGAGGATGAGGACCAAGAATAGGACCAAGAAGAGGAGCAACCACCAAACCGGTTTGCTACATACCAAGACTTCCAAGAACTTGGAGGAACTGTGGAGAGAATGCAAAACCTCTCCTTGAACCTCCGAGAAACAACTAGTAATTTATCAACTCAATTTGCGAACTGGAGTTACAAGTTTTTCCCGCCACCACAATGATTTGAAGGGCTTGCAAAAGCCTAAGCTTGGGGAGGTTTCCTCATTATCTTTATTTGGCGTTCATTTGTTTTTATTTATTTCGAGGTTACGTTTTTAATTCAAGTTTATAAGAACTCGTGTTGGTTTCCCCAACACTTTATCTTTAGTTATTTTTATTTGTTTTTGAGATTTTCTAGCCAAGCATTGCTGCCAATTTTCTATTCTTTAATTTCCTTTCTTAAAAACAACAAAAAGATTTTTCCATTTATCTTTATTATCCCTTTTCCTTCTTTTCTATTCTCCTTGTGGCTTTCACACATTTGCAGGATAGTGATCGACTTCGAGTTTCCAAGAAGCAAATAAAAAGGGAAGAGAGAAGTGAAACCAATCATGAGAGGTATGTCTTAAGACTCCCCACTTTTGAAGTTTGAGAAACCCATGCTAGTTAGTAGTAAATGATAAGATGTTATATTGGTGGAGTGAGTCTTTGTATTGTAGTAAAATTTTGTTTGCATGGGTATTTAGTTGAGTACGTTTTGTTCCAGCTCTTGTAGTTAACCAAGTCTTGCCTAAAAATTTGCTAAACAATTGTAATAAGAAAAAGTATTACAATCGAACGTTTGGGAGTTGTAGTGTTTAGTCTTTAAGGCTTACTTCTAGAGACACTTAACACCATAGAAAATAATGATTGACTTGATAGCTCTCTTTAAAAGGATTTTTTTCGATTGAATTAATGTTTAGCGGTTTTTGTGAGCATGCCTAAGTTTGACTTGTGAATCATAAGAATGATATAACTTTATGCGTGTTAAACTTCATGGGATGCCAACAACTCCGCTAGCCTATGAACGATCTTCATGGAGGAAACTCCTAGATTTCGGCTATGATTTGATTAAACATATGTAGCAGCAATGCTATAATGGGTAAGATTCTTGGCATTCCCGGTTAGCTGTGTTCATGATGGAATCACTCCTCTGGCTCTTATGAGTAATCATTGTACAAAAGGAACAAAACCTTGGTGATGCCACGAGTGTCCATCACAGCCCGATAAACTAATTAAAATCTTTGGCATGCTCCCAATTACTTAAGAACTGAAATTCTTGAAGGACAATGAATAGAAAAGTAGTGCTTGAAGAGTCTTGATTTATTAATGTGGGAGAATTGAGATACTCTGGTGTATATGTTTTTCATGAAAAACTCTCACACTCTTAATTTTACATGATTATACTTTATGTTCAAAGGCAAGCCCATGAGTTGATTACATGACATGGAATAAGGTTTACTCATTTTGAATCATGCATGTTAACAATAATTTTGCTGCGCTATAAGGATGCATAAAAACCCGTATGATATGCTTGCCATTACTCTATATATGCTGAAGTTTTTTAGATTTATAAAGTGGAGGAAACTTGAGACTACCAATCATGAGTAAGATCATTATCTCGTTATTTCAGTTTAAATGCTGAGTTCCTTTTCAATTTTGGTTTTCTTGCTTGAGGACGATCAAGTTTAAGCTTGGGGATGTTGATGGCTATTGAAATGTAGCCATCTACGTCCACATTTAAACTGGATATTATTCATATTTTTTATGAAATATCTCTCTAAACCCTGCCACTAATGCCTAATGATCAAAGGGGTATGCAATCCTTTCTTTCTATTTTTCCCTGCGCAGAAAATGATGTTTGATGATGGGAATCACAACATTAAAGTCAAAGATACGAGATTTCCAACAACCTAAAGAAACCAGGAGTTGTGAAGTGGAGACAGACGCTTTAACAACCAACTATACGGCAGGAATAAAATTCTGGCTATATAGTTCCGGTTGTATAGTTACCATCGACACCGCTAGGTCAAACAGAACAACTTTCGTGAAGGGACCCTATATAAAGAGTCCTCGAGCAACGAGAAACAAGAGCTATTTTCGATTACCAGCCGTCCCCAGAACTCCATCCACAACACCGAAGAGCCGCCGGAGGAATATACTTAGATCTAATCTATAAACCCTTCTCCATCACCATAGCCATATTCCACCACATGTAATAGTAGATCTCATCTTCGATTGGCAACATTTTAAGACTATTTTCTATCAATCTCATGATTTCCATTGCAATGTTTATGATCGTTGATTTCATCTCTATGTCTAAGTAATTCTCCTTGGGCTAAGGGCTTCGGCCTAGCCATGTAGCTTTTGTGCATGTTATTTATCATATATGGGATCATGTATTAGTTTGTATGACATGATGATTATTGTATCCTCTCTTGCCTCAATCTAAGGACTTGTCAGGTACCCAAGACCCCAAGGATTGAGCCAGGTATAGGGAGTATGAGTAATGACTAATCTGCAGGTTGGGAACCCCGGTGATAGAAGGGGTAGTACGGCTGTATGTGAGAGATTTACTTGAGATTAACGGTGACGTCACTATGCATATCATTAGTTCTCTTTCTTCTATGGATGAGACTAGTAGGTTATTGCTATAAGAGGTTGCGGAGGCAATAGAAATTATGGATGCACTGCCCACATATAATTTATCTTACTCTAACAATTACATGCATACACTACAAGAAATCTGCTCACTAGTGACATTTTCTTAATGACCATGCATTTTTTGGTCATATATTTATGACCATTTTGAACCACTTGGTGGTAGGACATTTAGGAGGGTCCAAACCTTGAAAAATAACGACCAATTTAGTGAAGAAGGTCATGATGTCCTAATAAGAAAAGGTCATAGATAGATAGAACTGGTTTGAAGCCTTTTATTTGGTAGACTATGACCAATTTAAATGGTCGTTATGGTTAAAATTTTGAGGTAAAAAAATTACAGAACTGCCAACTCAGCAATATCACCTTCATATCATGTTCATGTGTCATTTTTTTTGCTTACTTGTCATGTCTACGTGGTCTCGACCTGGCATCTCGACCACATGTAGGCGATTCGCGCGCACGAATATATGAAAAAAGAGCACCATGGGGATTCAAACTCAAGACCTCACGAACTCGCCACAGGATACTAACCACTATGCCAGTCATCTGATTCGTGCCACATATGAGCTCGGCGTCCTTTAACCGCCACCTCAGCACATAATGCAAATTCACGCGCACGAATATATGGCAAAAAAAGACAACACTAGAGCTCGAACCAGTGAGCTCACAAACTCCGAACGGGATCAAAACCACTGCGCCAGTTGACTAGTTGGTGCTAGATAGAGAGTTTGGCTATTTTAACCACCACCGCATTACCTAAATGCAAATTTGGCAAAAATGAGCGCACCGGGCCTCGAACCCGCGACCTCCTCCTCTATGCAAAGGCAGCTAACCACCACAACAGTATATAGGATGAGTCCAACTATCCCGCACGAATTATTTAATCCAGAAATCGGGTTGAGCCTGGGCGGGAGAAAGCCCAAACCCTTTTTTCTTGTGATTTTTTCTTGCTATTGGGCCACTGGCCCATAGACCATTAGAAGGTCAGTTTTGGGTGGGAATTATGGGCTTCTTATAAATTTTTAGCCAACATAATTAGAGGAGCTTCAAAAAAAATTAGGAACTCTACAAATATAAATTCAACTTCAATTTTGCATATGACCTCGAATTAAGATGATCTAAGTTTCATTTTGGTTCATCTCAAAGTTATATATAACCTTCATGTTAGCGATTTTCTCATTTTATGTCATCCCGAGCGTATGCACTATCTTTTTTGTTCTTGTGCTCTCGAAATGCAATCAAAACGGAGACATGAATGTTATTTGTTAGGGGTTGAAACTTTCTAAACTTTTAGTGGATCTGTAACGAAATAGCACATTTCGAATCTAGAAATGATTTTTGTAAAAAATCATGAGCAAACTATCATGTACATGTAGTTCAAATCGGACCCACTTCCTACCGATTCGGCAAACTTCCTCATGCAACATTGTTCTCCATACCAAGATACACGTGTGCGCACAATATGAGCATATTATCATAAACTATGCCACGATTCAGGTTGTAACATTGGTATTTTGACCTGAAAGCCATGAAACCTCGAACATGATAGGTCATTTCTATGAAGGTTTTTTGAGATAACTACAATATACCAAGTTTGCTATTTGTCAACACCCGAATTTTTAATCCCAGATGCTTGTTATGCCATACATCGCAATCTCATGATTACCATTTTTGCGAGATATAACAGATTGGTACCACGGTACATCATCCATTACAAACCATAATAAAGGTCTTACAAATAAATGATCTCATGATCTAGTATTAATACAATCAAAGCAGTGGAAACTAAACATAGTAGGGCCTCCATCTTCAGGGTCACAGGCAATGCTGATGATTGGAGATGATCCTAGTTGAAATAGACCTCCTGCTGTCTATCTTCCTGGTAGTCCTCCTCATAGTCTGGCCACGGGAATAGCCAGGGACAAATCCATGAGTACTCTTTAAGTACTCACAAACTATCACTAACAAGTAAGGTAGTTCTAGTAGGAATCTTAAACTCTAGGTTTATTTGCAAAAAGCCAGGTTTATTTCATATTGAGTTAAGAAGTGAAGAAAACTAACTTAAATTTTTATATCACCTAAGTGGGAACCTAGTTTTCATATCCACAACTATGTTGTGGTCAAGTCAAGGTCATAGTTCAATTCACAAGTCATTTTGAAAACATCTGACAACGGAATAGTATGGCCACTCCAACTGTCCATAACCGCGGACGCGGCTATTCGAATAGTTTGACACTCTGAAGAGGTGGTACACTTTCACCACAAAATTCGATACATCCGTCAGGGATAACCCTGAATCTTCATACTTAGTATGCGGATAATCAATCATAACCTTTCAATTACACACTCTAGTATAGGCACCTCCCCTATGAGCTTGGCCTCCCAGCCATGGCCATCTGCCATCCTGGTGAAGGAAATATGCCCTGAGAGGCAATAATAAAGTTGTTATTATGTATTCCTTATATATGATAGATGTTTATTTTGCATGCTAGAATTGTATTGATCGGAAACATCAATACATGTGTGTTTAATAAACAAAAAGGGTTCCTAGTTATGCCTCTCTTATAGACTAGCTTGTTGATTAACAAGATGATCAAGGTTTCCTGATCATGGACATTGGATGTTGTTAATAACAAGGTCACACCATTGGTGGAATGATGTGATGAACATTCATCCGAAGTATAGCATTATGATCAAGTCATTATGTTTATATTGCTATAACATCATACAAAGTAATCTTTATCCTTAGACCATGAGATCATGTTAATTGCTAACACCGGAAGAGTATCTTGATAACATCAAACGTCACACCGTAACAGGGTGACTATAAAGATGGGTTCAGTACTACGAACGTGTTATGTTGAGGCTCATGGATCAACAGTGGAATTTGTCAATCCAAATGACGGATAGATATACTCTGGGCCCTCTCGATGATATCACATTGAGATAGTTTGCAAGCAAGTGATGTGATCACTAGAATGTTATATCATGGGAACGAGAAAAGAGTGCATGTTGGTAACGAGATTAAACTAGGTATGGAGATACCGATGATCGAATCTCGGACATGTAATATATCGCGATACAAAGGGATTTAGTAACAAGCGTTAAAGGTTCTCACGATCACAGAAGTCATCGTTGAATGTGTAGGAGTCAGTACGGATCTCTAGGTCCCGCTGCTGATTATTGATCGGGGAAGGGTCTCAATCATGTCTGCATTATTTGCGAACCGTAGGGTGACACACTTAAGAGTTATCGAACACCATTTTGAAGCACATATGTTTCAGACGAAAGAATTGCAAAGCGCAGGAATTGTTTCAATAGAAACCGGAAATTGTTTCGAGTGAAATTGCAGAAAGTGGTTCTACATGTGATATTGAAATATTGCAAGGGGCTATATGTGAATGTTTGTTAATTAAAGTAATTAACACAATTCTGAATAAATTTAATAAAAAGAGTTTTATTAAATGAGAGAGCATTAAACTTGGAGAATTTTAATGCATTTAAAGTGGAGACTTTAAAAGGGAATGTGAAGAGGAATTTTAATGTGGAGGGGTTACCACAACATGAATGGGGGAGGTGAGGGGTCACCCCCCATGCGCCGGCCATGGAGAGGAGGGGCACCCCCTCTCCTCCTATAAAAGGCCACCAATTCCCTCCTTCATCCTCACACCTCCTTGTGAAGGATCTCTCTCCCCCTCTAGAATTATTCCCCCATGGTCTAGGATTAGCGAGATACATGTTCCCGGTGGCATTTCGTCTGGAAGGAGTTGCTGCTTCCGGTAGATCGCTGGAGCGAGGAGGTGGAGGTTGTCCAGTGGCTTGAACGTGTGTGCGAGTACGGATGCGCTGCTGAGTTGCGGCGCTCGGACTTCCTCACGATCTTGAGATCGGCAAGTGTACGACTACATCAACCACGTGTTCCCACTCGTTAACAAAACTCGTTGTCTTCGAGGATAAGTTCTTGTTGGATGTATGTTCACACCATAGGAATTTTTTTGTTTTCTATGCTGTAGACCCAACAGTGGTATCAGAGCCTGATCTATGCGTAGGTGCTTTGCACGGGTAGTACACATATGTTGATATGTGGGCGATGATGATCATGTTATTGCATCTTCTATGTATTTTGGATATTGGTGGCATAGTGGGATAAAGCAGCCCGGACCAACCTTACATGTCATCGTACATGAGACCGGTTCCACGACTGACATGCAACTTGTTTTGCATAAGTGGCTGTCGGGTGTCTGTCTCTCCTACTATAGTCAATATCTGATTTACAACGAGTTGCTAATAACTTAGTTATCCTCGTTGTGGTTCATGTTTGTAGGTGAGAATGGTTCTATCTCCGAAAGCCCTAAGTCACGTAAAACTTGCAATTGATAAATTAGAGGCGTCTAGTTTAGATCGTTGTTGGGCTAGTGTATTGATATGGTATTGTTATAAGTAGATGTATGATAGATACTCTTACAACACATTCAACGTGTAAGTTCCATAGACCTTGGCCTTACACACAATGGAATGATAGAGATCATACCACGATGCAAATGATAGAGATCAAATGCATGGACCATATCATCTCACTTTACACATTAGATGTTAGCATCTTATACTACTAGTTTGGCGCTTTTGGTAGCATTGTAAGATGATCCCTCATTTAGATATCAAGATAAAATGTGTTCTTCCTTGAGTATTCATCGTTCTATGGATCGTGTTTCGAGACATCACGTGATGATCGT
This sequence comes from Avena sativa, assembly GCA_916181665.1. NCBI lineage: Eukaryota > Viridiplantae > Streptophyta > Magnoliopsida > Poales > Poaceae > Avena > Avena sativa. The sequence goes on along the minus strand of OV702291.1, from coordinate 462,497,409 downwards.
GTGTACTCGACTCTACGCTTTCATACAATGGGTGTAAGACAATTTTACACACGCGAGTACTAAGGTTCTTACTTGGCGAGCCTAGCATGTACAGACATGGCCTCGGAACACAGACCGAAAGGTTAAGCATGAGTCATATGGTTGATGTGATGCCCATATAGATGCTCGCCTTTGAAGCTACACCAACTCACGTGATGATCGGACTTGGTGTAGTGGATTTGGTTCATGTAATCACCAAAAAGGCACGAGGGATGTCGTTTTTGAGTGGGAGTTCATTAGTAATTTGGATTAGTTGAACTCAATCTATCATAAACTTAGTCTAAATAAACTTTACAAATTCTGTTGTAGATGGCACCACCTGCTTTTAATTTCAATGTGTTCATGGAGAAAGAGAAACTTGCTGCGAATGGTAGCAACTTCACCAACTGGGCTATGAATTTGAGGATTCTCCTCACTGCTGCACAAAAGCAATATGTGCTAGATGCGCCGCTAGGCCCCCCACCAGCTCATGATGCCCCTGACGAGGAAAATAATGTCTATGTGACTCGTCAGGAGGACCACAACTTAGTTCATTACGGCATACTGTATGGGTTAGATCCAGAACTTCGAAAGCGTTTCGAAAATGGCAATGCCTTTGATACCATGGGATAATTGAAAATGATTTTCGATACCCATGCTGCCGTAGAGAGTTATAATGCTACTGAAAAGTTCTTTAGCTGCATGATGGAGGAGAACAACTCCGTTAGTGAGCATGTACTCAAAATGTCTGGGTACGTGATAATCTTGTGTCCTTGGGAATAACGATTCCCATTGATTTAGGCATACATCGTGTTCTCCAATCTCTGCCACCTAGCTACAAGAGCTTCGTGATGAACTATAATATGCAGGGCATGAAGAAGACTCTTCCCGAGCTTCTGTCAATGCTTAAGACTGCAGAAGTGGAGATTAGGAAAGAACATCAAGTGTTGATGATCAATAGGACCACCGGTTTCAAGAAGGACAAGAAAGGAAAGCACAAGGGAAATAAGGGTGGCAAATCTGTTGCCGCGCCTGAAAAGAAACCCCGAGCTAGCCCTAAGTCCGATACCGAGTGCTACTATTGCAAGGGGACTGGCCATTGGAAGCGCAACTGCCCCAAGTATTTGGCGGACAAGAAGTCGGGCAAGGCAAACAAAGGTATATGTGATATACATGTTATTGATTTGTACTTGACTAGTACTCACAGTAGCACCTGGGTATTTGATACGGGATCGGTTGCTAATATATGTAACTCGATTCAGGGGCTATGGAACAATCGACAACTGGCAAGGGATGAGGTCACAATGCGGGTCAGCAATGGATCAAGAGTTTATGTGATCGCCGTCGGAACGCTGCCTCTCCATATGCCATCGGGATTAGTCATAAACCTAAATAATTGTTATTTGGTGCCTGCACTTTGCATGAACATTGTATCCGGATCATGTTTGATGCAAAGTGGTTATTCGTTTAAATCTGAAAACAATGGTTGTTCGGTTTATATGGATAATATCTTTTATGGTCATGCACCTGTGTTGAATGGTTTATTTCTGATGGATCTCGATAGTAATATTATGCACATTCATAATGTTAATGCTGAAAAGATTAAACTTGATGATGATATATCTGCATATATGTGGCACCGCCATCTAGGTCATATTAGCGTTAAACGTATGAATAAACTCCATTCTAATGGACTTTTGGAATCACTTGATACATGTGAGCCATGCCTTATGGGCAAGATGACTAGAACGCCGTTTTCCGGTTCAATGGAACGGGCGACAGATCTATTGGAAATCATACATACTGATGTGTGTGGACTAATGAGTGTGTCGGCGCGAGGTGGATATCGTTATTTTGTTACTTTCACGGATGATTTGAGTAGATACGGGTATATCTATTTGATGAAACACAAGTCTGAAACTTTTGTAAAGTTCAAGGAATTTCAGAATGAAGTGGAAAATCATCATAATAGAAAGATCAAATTTCTATGGTCTGACCGTGGAGGAGAGTATCTAAGTTACAAATTTAGCACACACATGAAAGAGTGTGGAATAGTTTCACAACTCACGCCTGCTGGAACACCAGAACGTAATGGTGTGTCAGAACGTCTTAATCGTACCTTATTGGATATGGTTCGATCTATGATGTCTCTGACTGACTTGCCACTGTCATTTTGGGGTTATGCACTGGAAACAGCTGCATTCACTTTAAATCGGGCACCATCTAAATCCGTTGAAACGACACCGTATGAATTATGGTTTGGAAACAAACCTATGCTGTCATTTCTTAAAGTTTGGGGATGCGATGTTTATGTGAAGAAACTTCAACCGGATAAACTCGAACCCAAAGCGAAAAAATGCGTCTTCATAGGATACCCTAAGGAAACAATTGGGTATACCTTCTATCATAGATCTGAGGGCAAGGTTTTTGTTGCCAAGAATGGATCCTTTCTTGAGAAGGAGTTTCTCACGAAAGGTGTGAGTAGTCAGAAGGTAGAACTCAAAGAGGTTATTGAACCTTCTCTTCATGAAATAGCAAGTGGCGCAGCACCGGAAGTTGTTTCGGAGTTGACTTCACCTAATGAAGAGAGAGCTAATGATATTGATCATGAAACTCCGAAAGAGGAAACTACTGAACCTCACAGGTCAAGCAGGACACGTGCAGCTCCTGAACTGTACGGCAATCCTGTTGTGAATTTCATGGTTGATGAAATCGATGACCCTGCGACGTATGAAGAAGCGATGATGAGCCCGGATTCCAACAAATGGCTAGAAGCCATGAAATCCGAGATGGAATCCATGTACGAGAACCAAGTTTGGACCTTGGTGGACTTACCTCACGATCTAAAGGCCATTGAGAATAAATGGATTTTCAAAAGAAAAACTGATGCTGATGGTAATGTGACCATCTATAAGGCTCGACTTGTCGCAAAGGGGTTTCGAAAAATTCAAGGAGTTGACTACAATGAGACATTCTCTTATGTAGCGATGCTTAAGTCAGTTAGGATTATGTTAGCAATTGCTGCATATTTCGATTATGAAATATGGCAGATGGATGTCAAAACTGCATTTCTCAATGGTAATATTGAAGAAGAGTTGTATATGATACAACCTAAGGGTTTTGTCGATCCTAAGGATGCTAATAAGGTATGCAAACTTCAGCGATCCATCTATGGACTAAAGCAAGCATCCCGGAGTTGGAATCTCCACTTTGATGAGGTGATCAAAGAGTTTGGATCTGTCCAAACTTATGGAGAGGCTTGTATTTACAAGAAAGTGAGTGGGAGCAATGTGGAATTTCTGATATTATATGTGGATGACATATTATTGATTGGAAATGATATAGATCTTTTAAACAGTGTTAAAAGTTATCTAAACAGCAAATTTTCGATGAAAGACCTTGGTGAAGCATCATATATATTAGGCATTAAAATCTATAGAGATAGATCAAGGCGCCTAATTGGGCTATCGCAGAGTACATACCTTGATAAGATATTAAAGAAGTTTAATATGGACGAAAGTAAGAAGGGGTTCTTACCTATCTTGCAAGGCAAGACATTGAGTAAGACTCAAAGTCCGGCTACGACGGAAGAAAGAGAGTTGATGGATAAGATCCCCTATGCCTCGGCCATAGGCTCTATTATGTATGACATGCTATGTACAAGACCGGATGTGGCACATGCTATTAGTTTGACTAGTAGGTACCAATCTGATCCAGGTTCGGAACACTGGATAGCGGTAAAGAACATCCTCAAGTACTTGAGAAGAACTAGGGATATGTTTCTTATATACGGAGGTGAAGAAGAGCTAGGCGCTAAGTGTTATGTTGATGCTAGCTTTGACACCGATCTGGATGACTCTAAGTCTCAATCCGGATATGTATTTCTCTTGAACGGAGCAGCAGTTAGTTGGAGGAGTTCCAAACAACCTGTGGTGGCTGGATCAACGACGGAGGCGGAATATGTTGCTGCTTCAGAAGCGGCGCAGGAAGCGGTTTGTATGAAAGAGTTCATTACGGAACTAGGTGTGGTTCCTAGTGCATTGGACCCAATGGTGATCTATTGTGACAACAATGGAGCCATAGCCAACGCAAAGGAACCGAGGTCTCACAAGAATTCCAAGCATATTAAGCGCCGGTTTCACTCCATCCGCGAGCATGTCAAGGATGGAGATATAAAGATTTGTAAAGTACACACGGACCTAAATGTAGTAGATCCGTTGACTAAAGTTCTCCCTAGGGGAAAACATGATCAACACCAGAACTCCATGGGTGTTAGATTTATCACTATGTGAACTAGATTATTGTCTCTAGTTCAAGTGGGAGACTGAAGGAAATATGCCCTGAGAGGCAATAATAAAGTTGTTATTATGTATTCCTTATATATGATAGATGTTTATTTTGCATGCTAGAATTGTATTGATCGGAAACATCAATACATGTGTGTTTAATAAACAAAAAGGGTTCCTAGTTATGCCTCTCTTATAGACTAGCTTGTTGATTAACAAAATGATCAAGGTTTCCTGATCATGGACATTGGATGTTGTTAATAACAAGGTCACACCATTGGTGGAATGATGTGATGAACATTCATCCAAAGTATAGCATTACGATCAAGTCATTATATTTATATTGCTATACCATCATACGAAGTAATCTTTATCCTTACACCATGAGATCATGTTAATTGCTAACACCAGAAGAGTATCTTGATAACATCAAACGTCACACCGTAACAGGGTGACTATAAAGATGGGTTCAGTACTACGAATGTGTTATGTTGAGGCTCATGGATCAAGTGTGGAATTTGTCAATCCCGATGACGGATAGATATACTTTGGGCCCTCTCGGTGATATCACATTGAGATAGCTTGCAAGCAATTGATGTGATCACTAGAATGTTATATCACGGGAACGAGAAAAGAATGTCTGTCGGTAACAAGATCAAACTAGGTATGGAGATACCGATGATCGAATCTCGGACATGTAATATATCGCAAGACAAAGGGATTTAGTTACAAGTGTTAAAGGTTCCCATGATCACAAAAGTCATCGTTGAATGTGTAGGAGTCAGTATGGATCTACAGGTCCCGCTGCTGATTATTGATCGGAGAAGGGTCTCGATCATGTTTGCATTATTCACGAACCGTAGGGTGACACACTTAAGAGTTACCGGACACCATTTTGAAGCACATATGTTTCATACGAAAGAATTGCAAAGCGCATGAATTGTTTCAATAGAAACCGGAAATTGTTTCGAGTGAAATTGCAGAAAGTGGTTCTGCATGTGATATTGAAATATTGCAAGGGGCTATATGTGAATGTTTGTTAATTAAAGTAATTAACAAAATTCTGAATAAATTTAATAAAATAGTTTTATTAAATGAGAGAGCATTAAACTTGGAGAATTTTAATGCATTTAAAGTGGAGACTTTAAAAGGGAATGTGAAGATGCATTTTAATGTGGAGGGGTTACCACCACATGAATGGGGGAGGTGAGGGGTCACCCCCCATGCGCCGGCCATGGAGAGGAGGGGCACCCCCCTCCTCCTATAAAAGGCCACCCATTTCCTCCTTCATCCTCACACCTCCTTGTGAAGAATCTCTCTCCCCCTCTAGAATTATTCCCCCATGGTCTCAGATTAGCGAGATACATATTCCCGGTGGCATTTCGTCTGGAAGGAGTTGCTGCTTCCACTGGATTGCTGGAGCGAGGAGGTGGAGGTTGTCCGGTGGCTTGAACGTGTGTGCGAGTACGGATGCGCTGTTGAGTTGCGGCGCTCGGACTTCCTCACGATCTTGAGATCGGCAAGTGTACGACTACATCAACCACGAGTTCCTACTCGTTAACAAAAATCGTTGTCTTCGAGGGTAAGTTCTCGTTGGATGTATGTGCACCCGTTGCTTTGTACCTAGTAGATAGATCTTGGCGTGTAGTTCACACCGTAGGAAATTTTTTGTTTTCTATGTTGCGGACCCAACACATGGGCACTGCATAGGTGGATATTCACACTCACGAGGTAGCCTCCGCTCAACCTCTTTCCATGAGGGAACCCATACTAAGGCATATAAACATCCAGTTAATCCCTACCCAATTCAGGTATTGTGGTTGTAAGGTAAAATTTGGAATGATATCGCATCCGAACCCAACCATCAGTTTTTATAAAGGGCTAAGGCTCATTCCTCAAATTTTTCATCATCAAATCCTTTTGTGTCCATAACACATGTCAAAACATTTCAATAGAATGAACCATCATTCCAAGGTTTTCATAATCATTTTCACCAAGTATTCCTATCTAAAGTGATCAACTTTTCTGCTTAGCACTAGCCACTAAAGTTGAGGGTATTCACTAATGAGGGGTGCTAATCAAGTGTAACTATCCAGCTCTAGTTTATGCCTTTTGATGACATCTAAGTATAACTACTTAGGCCAAGTTTTATACTCTTTATGGTATCTATACTATTTTTCCAATACTCACAAATCACTAACTAAAGGTAAAGAACTTTGGTAAAAGTAAAAAAATAAAGCTTGCAAGTAAAACTTGGGATTGGTATAACCATAGTTGCATAACCAAAGCATGCCTAATGCACCTTGCATAGGTTACCAAGTGTGCAAGTGTTAGCTTGTATAGTTCTAGCTTGCAATTAGTGATGGCTTGCATAGGTATAATACTTGCAAGTGTTAGCTTGCCTTGAGTAGTGCAGTGGTTGAAGTTCTCTTCTTCTTGTAGTAGTACTCCTCATCGTGTCACATGCTTGAGTGTCTATGGTTTCTTGGGCTTGCCAAGGTGAATTGATTTGAGTGGTTTTTGAAAAATGGTGATCTATGCATATGAACTTGATTCAATTTTGAATTGTCCTTTAAATGGATTTGGGAATTGTTTCTGTTTGTTTGTAGAGTGGGCTTGGGTTCACTTAGTCTAGCAAGGGGTGAAAAGAATTGGAAAAGTTTATTTTAGAAATCTTTTACTAGAGACACCCATAGTGGGCTAGTGGTTAACTTTGGTCAAAATGACCATTTGATCATATGATTCATATTTGAATTTCTTTTCTTTTGATTTTGTTTGTAATTGGCCTAGATGATGTAGTATTCATCTTTAAACCATTACTTATCATTTGTAGCAATCAAACAGGGCAATTTCACTCATTCATACGCTAATGCGATTTACACATACACTCATATTAGATTTAATAATAAAAGTTTTTGTTAACCCTAAACTTGGGTAATTAGAACTTGATAATCTTGATTAATATTTTTGGGGTGTTACAATATTTTTTCTTGCGACTATGTCACATGATATGACACCATGCGAAGGATTTACCTTGTTCGGACCGTTTTTGAATTTCTTATGCGTGTTTCAAACTATGGTAAAAACGGCGGGCATAAAGGTTCTTAGCTAGGGGATAAGACTCGCTAAACTTGCATTGGATATCTGATAAAACATCATATTGTGAGTCTAAAAATTATTTTTTCAAAAAATCATGAGCATTAGATAATGTACCTGTAGCTCAAACTGGACCCACTTCCTACTGATTGGGCAGGAATTTGTCTTTTTCTCCAGGGGTGGACAAAAATGTTTTAGATACTCTAGTTGGGACATTAGCCATATAACATAGTCTAGTGTTTTGGAAAAATAGGGTGGTACCATTTTAAAACACTCATTTGGTGGTTGCTTCACAAAACACCCCATTATTCTCACTCGAAAAATGGAAAATGCATTTTTTGAGCGATGAAAAGGAAAACTTCACCATGCAACATTGTTCACCATACCAAGGTACACGTGTGTACACAATATGGACATATTATCACAAACTATGCCGCCATTCAGGCTGTAACATTGGTCTTTTGACCTGAAAGTCATGAAACCTTGAACATGATAGGTCAAACTATGGTCCACTGTTTGTAGAATTTTATCATTCATGTTTGACACTCTCTGATGCAGACTGGATTTTCTTTTCTTTCACGATGACAAGAATCTTGCTAGATATACTGCCTTGGCCGCCCTGAAAGTTAGGAATGACCCTCTCATTACTTCACAACCACAAAAAAGGTGAGCTTCTCTGAGTTGTTTCTGAAATGTTATCATTACTGTTCAACTCATTTTCTGACAGAGACTAAATTTCCTATTCTTTCTCAGTGATAAAAATCTTGATGGATATACTTCCCATGCCATTGTAAGCAATCCCTTTCATAACAATGCAGCGAACACTTCTCTCAAAACTCATGTGGAGCTCGTAAGCGGACCGTGAGTCATCTAGCTCCCGAACCAGGTCATTGCACAAGCTATGCTACCAACTTAGACTGACACAATTTCTCAATTCATAGTAAATCTAATTTAATAACCAAAAGCTAAATATTCATCCATTTGAAATCGTCCTTATAATACAGGAACTAGAAGCAGACCCACGTGGTTAGCTACAAAAGGTGCTACATCTCCCTCGCACAGAACAAGGCCCGCGACACACGCTCCATCCACTTCCCACAGGTTGTGAAATGCTGCACCACCAGCAATGGACACATACGGTTGCTGATCAAGCTGAAGTGGCATGAATCATCATAAATCTTAGACAATGTGTACCAATAGATGAGCTAGGATTTGACGTTTCCGAACAGAGTATCTGCATCTCCCATAGGCAGACTACCTCTCCAGTTGTGGTAACCGGTAGGCGTGGAATATATCCTAAGCCCTTACTGCATTCTTGAGTACGTCATCGGCAACACTCACGCTGCACAGACCTTCAGAACTACAGACATCACCTAGGCATATCACAAAATCCTGAATCCAGGCTCGATATTTGGTGTGCATTCCTATAAACACACCTAGATATCAGGCACTATAGATCACGTGTATTCTAGGCTCGATATTACTTTGTGTTGAAACAATATTTAGTAAGATATATGTGTTCTTTGCTTACTATTGCTTATTCATTATTACCCATTTAGAATATATCATTATACAAAATGTTTATTGTCTTAATACATGGTGTCCTCATTCTCTCAAAACTGTATTATAATTTTCCCACCTTATATTTTCCACTTTTATATAAAACATTAAATCAGTACAAATTTCGCGAGATCGTGCGCCAAGGCACAACCCTAAATCAAGTACTAATAACCCGATAGGATTGAGCAGCCAATCAGAAGACAAAAGTAGCCTACCCGCGGATCATCCCACCAAAACAAATCTCAGTCGTGTATGTGACCGCATCCAACGCACGAAAATTTGCTCCCGTCCTGGATTTTGGTGGAGCGCCAAAGTAGTCTGGCATTGGGCTAGGCGCCTAGCCCGCCAAGCGGGAGAAAAATCTGGTGTCGAGACCCCCCAATCGAACAGAACCCTAATCCCTGCTCTTCCGTCCACCTCCACATCCGCCTCTGCCTCTTCCCCTTTCTTCCACCTCTGCCGCCAGCCTAGATCCCGGCCAACTCCGTTGAATCCCTGCCACGCCAACCATCTCCCTGGAAACCTCTCCTCCCCCTCTCTCTATTCCACCTCGTGGAACCACAAAACCGAACCTCCAATTGAAACCCTAGTCCATGGTGAAGGCAGCGCCCTGGCAGCGGGTGGTGATGAACAGACTTGGCGAGCGGCTTCACTGCGCGGGACTAATGTGACCCTAGCACTGGCCAGCCCTCCTTCTCGTGATCGCCTCCAACGGAAGTAGCCATGGTGGGCTGCTCGTGGTGGGAGACAGAGGGGTAGAGCGGGTGGCCGGATATGCAGCGACGCTGCTAGACCTGCAGTGGTGGTTTCCTGACGGAGATAGGAGACAGACAGCCCCATGTTGAGGTAGCGCTGACGTTGTGCGCACCGGTGCCGTCTTTCTCGAGATGAATCCGCCGGCCAAGTAGCTGCTGCCGATGGGGAGCTAGTGCAGGAGCAAAAGAGACGTCTTTCCTGAGCTGAATCCGCTCGCTTGCTGCTGATGCTGTCCAGGCCATCCAGGGACCTCGCAAGGAGCTCAACCTCTCCCTCTAACTTCGGTGTTAGCTGTCATCCAGGCCCCTACTACCATGTGAGCATGACTTCTCCCTCTACTTTACTATTACTTGTAGTGTTGTGTGGCTTCAAAATCCAGACTATGACTTGTGTGGCTTCAAAAGCTAGAACCGATTTAGTGTTCTATTTCTCAATCGAGTTGTGATGTGTTTCCTCTCAGCAAATGATTTGGTTTGATATTCTCCAAAATCAGGACAAGCCATTGTTATCAGGAGCAGCCATGCCATATTTTCTTTTTGGTATCGCTATAATCATTGTCTGTCTTAGGCATCTTAGCATAGTACCTGAATCTCTACTGCATGTCTTAGGCATCTTATTTATGACTGAATATTTAAGACTGAATGTTTAATTTTTATTACGACCCCTTCCATAACAGTACCTAAGTGTATTATGTAGCAGTAGTGATGTGGCCATGATGTTGAAGCTACTTCTGTGGTTGCTACTTCCTTTCCTAGAACTAGCATAACACTAGAGTATATTTATCTTCCATTATTCAATTTTTTCCAGAAATTATATGCTTAATCTTCTTGTATCACCTGTGTAAATGTGAGATTTTAACTAATGCCCCTTAGAAGTCTGATCTTGCAATTATATGGTTCGCTTCAAGTGAAAGCCTATCCAAAATGCATGGATTGCTTATCAAGACTATTTTGTTGATCATGTATGTGATGGTGGGCCACTTCTTCAAGCAACTTAGATGGGGAAATACCGATGTCTATCTTCAGTGTAACAGGGAAATACTGAATATTTATGACTGATAACAAAAGAGAATGATGAAATTTGATGAGCACACAATCTTCTCTAATGCGTAAGTTTCAATTGGCCCTGACCTACATGAACAAATTAATCATGCTATAGTATTTACTCCTCTCCTACCAAGCCTATCATCTAAGTTGCATTTCAAGTACTGATATTGCAGTGTTACTAGTAAGAACATATGCTTTTGCTTATTCCAAGTACTTCCACTCTATTTCTTACCAGTTTCTCTACTGGGAGTAGAGCAAAGCATGTTTTAAAGTAATTCTACTAGTAAGAACATATGTTGTTGCTTGTTCTAAGTACTACTACTAGTAAGAACATATGCACTTCTACTTTATTTTACTAGTACTTGTGTGCTTATTGTAAACAGTGCAGTTATTCTACTAGTCTAGACTTCCTAAGTTTCCATTATGCTTATGAATTGCGTTTTCTAAAAAAATGTTTGCTACATTAATAGAATAAGAAAAGTGTCTGAATAAGTAACTAATCTACACATAGCTGCTGTCAAATTCTGTAATTAGTAATACTTAGTACATAGATGCTATCGATTTCATTCTGGTTTAGGTTGTAACACTAGCTGGGGCTTGATACTATGTTCTGGTCATGATTGATGATTTAGACTGATGTTGGGGTTTAATTCCTCAGGTGCTTTCATGTTATGAGTTGGGTATTTTTTTACCAGTTCTTAACTCATTTCATGTTGCAGAGATTGCAAAGGAGCTGGACTTGCACGGTCAAGCCGGCTTGTCCGCGCGCTGGCCGAGGATTGCCTCTGCACGGGAGATCCGACGCTCTCCCGGTCGTGATAATGGCATCAGCGCGGCGGCGGAGTGGCAAGCCGACACGCGAAAGGTGCCCGGTGTTAGGCTTGTCCACCGCCTCGCATCCCACAGATTTGTGTGTCTGTGCTGGCGACTGACCCTGTCCTTGTTGTCTGCGTGGGATGTGAGGTTTGGTTCCTCCCTTTTGTAGTTATCATTGACATATGGATCAACTGTTGATGCAACAGTTCTCTTGTGCATCTTCTCTCAACACGTGCTGTATGTGAGTGCTTTGGTTCCTGCTAGTATTATTTGCTTGGTTATTTAGCTTTTCATCCTACAATGGCCTCCTCAGGGAAAAAACTTGTGTATTTTACTGGAACGGCGTGTCCTTCTATTTGGTGGATACATCATCATTGTTATTATTGTTCATGTGTGAGATGAATCTTGGTTGTTAGACTAATTTAGTTTTGGTATAATATGCTTCCATACTTGTCCATATACAGTGTCGTTTATGTTTTTTGTGTACCCCTGCCTGATTTTGCTTTGACATGGTAGCATGGATAGTTTGGTTGTTTATGAAGGTTTCCATGGCCAATTTTCTTCTTGCTGTCTAGATGAGAACATGTTATTTGGATCTGAGGCTTCTTGCTGTAATTCAACTTGACACTTCATTTTTTAACAGGATCATGCTGAGGGATCTGATGTTGGTGATCACACCTGAACTGAAAAGGTGGCATATGGAATGTTCAGTGAATATGTAAATCAATGTGTTAATGCTACAGGGAATGTCTTTGCAAGATGATTTCCCTTTTTGATAGTTGCTGCCTGGATGTTACGAGTTAACTAGGATATGTTGCTGGATGTTTAGTGTTCTCTCGACGAGTTGTGAACTATGACCTGATTGTATTGTGAACTATGTCTTGATTCATAAACCAACAATACTACAGGGTTATACTTTTGTAGTTGTTGTGAACTATGTCCTGATTGTGAGATATGTTCTAATCTTGGTTGCCATTGTGAAATCGAATGTGATTTGAGCTCAATTTATGAATTATTGTTTATTTACTGCTTGGAACACTAATTGGGCTCTAAAATGGCGATGACTCAAAAATGGACAAACATGACCCATGATAGCTGGGACCATCTGACTAGTGGGACCAGCCTTTAAAAAATTAAAAGTGGACAAAAATGTTGGGCCAAAAAATTCCATGGCCGAAAAATATATGGGCTGATATTCTGGGCTTGGCCTGCTAAATAACTGTACCGTAAATGCTGAATTTCTAAAATAAAATGCTGGAATTGTTAGGCTTAGCCCATGTAAAATACCTCGTTGTATTGGCTGAATTTGATCTAGACGCATTTCCACGTAGGATTGGCTTATGTGGAGGCTCACGTGGACATGCCAGATAGCCGTGACCAAACCATCTATATTGGTCATAGACTACTATGACCAATTCATAGGAAAGGTCTTCATTGTCCGTCAGTGACTCTTAGCTTTTAACCATCTGTTTTCTGTCACAAGAAGGTCACAAATTGAGAACAATGACCATCTAGTGACCAATATGGAGGGTCAAAATTTACCACATTTCTTGTAGTGATACTCTATTATTATCTTTTATTCCCATCAGATGTTTTGCATAGCTACAGGTAAAACCGAACGCCCTAGGAAACCACAGAGAGTTTTGACAAGAGGTTCAACTTCTTTCTAAGATTTTGCATCTTGACAAACTTGAGCTACAAGTATGCGTAGATACTTGTCTCAAATTAAATATTTTTCCAGAGTTAATTAATGAAAAAAGAAAGTGAAGTAATAACTTATCTAGTTACCATAACATCACACATACCAAGACTAGTAGTATATGTGATTCTACTCCCTCCATTCAAAAATATAAGGCGCTTCAGCTTTGTGAGATGAATGTATCTAGACGCCTTTTAGTGTACAGGTTCATTCTTAACATCTACGAACCCATACACTAAAGACGTCTAGATACATTCGATTCACAAAGCTAAAACGTCTTATATTTCTAAACAGAGGGAGTACAACCTAATTAATTAGGCCTTTGCGTGACACTACACACATGTTGTTACCCACTATGATGAAGGTACATGTGCAAGTTACTGGAGTAGTCTAAGTTATTTAGCACTATGTGATCATCCTAAATCAGAACGGAGGCGTACGTACTATATGCCTTAAAGGCACCTATTCCGCTGCGCTTCAAGTTGTTCACCACTCGTGTCGAATCTCACTGGTCAGACGGATAAAGCCACTGACTTGTTGATTTGGTATTGTATATCGTCGATCTTCTTCCGTCACTGACAGAGAATAAATTCTTCTGCCGCCTCCAGGCGCATGCTTTCGTGGAGCTACAACCAGTAGCTCAGACGACTACTACTCCCGTGCGGCACTCGAGCAATTGCGACCGTCCGTTCATATTGAACGGGAAGCATTAGACAATGGATTTTCTTTTGGTCGATGGTTGATTTTTTTTGAGAGATTTATCGACTTTTTTTCTTTATTAAACTGAGAGATGTTCGATTTTGGGTCCGGTAATGGGGGCGTAGAGGCCGACAGGGGAGAGGAAATTGGCGGTGTGGCAGGCAAGCTTATTTGAGGTGGCAGCGTGTGAGTGTACAGATGGTAATGCCGTACTGGTAGCCCATTTTGTGAGCATTTTGTTGTTGTAGTACTACACAAGAGTTCGAGAGTAGTAATGTAGTATTCCAGTTTTGGTTCCTTAATTACCGATAGAACCTTTATGTGTTTATTAGTTACTGTACTAGTAGTATAGTAGTACTTGTTCCACATGTGGCTGCAAAAGATCCAAGGATTATTACGTTCGGCAAGAGGAGGTCCGAGTATACTCCAAACCGTCTCTCTGCCATGACCATTTATTTGAGAGGACAGTACAGCTCCATCTTGTGCTAGGCTAGCTTATGTTGTACCTACTCCTCCTAGAAAGGCCTGACCTATTTACTCGATAGGCACCAGGAAACGCAGAAAAGAGAGAAAAACCACGCTCAGTAGGTGATACGATTTCAATCGATTTATTCTAGTATTTTCCTTTGCTCTCCGTCCTCGTCCTCTCCATCTTCTTGCTGATCCCCAGTCGCCCACCTTTAGCACACGCCAACGCCGCCATGCCGCTTTCGGAGCATCTCCGTAGCCCAGTTCGATAGGCACTGTAGAATTAGCAGAGAGAAAGAAGGCACGCTTGGTTTTATTTCATTCTGTATTTCTCTTTGCCTCGATCTCCATCCTCACTTCACCTCCAGCGTCCTGGCGACGGCCATTACCACTCGCACACCAATACAGGCACGCGCCAACACCGCCATGCCGCTTTAGGATCAGCTCCGACGCCCAGTTTGATAGACTGTTTTCCGTCTCGCCCTACAAGCTGCCGCTCGCTTTCTCCTCCAAAACCCCCAATCAAAACCAAACGCCATCGCCCCTCACCTGCTCGAGCTCTTCCTCGGGATGGTCCAATTGATCAATGATAGTGACACTTCTAGGGTATTTTTCGATGGCCCCCTTGAAGAAATCTCTGCTAGATGCGACATCATCACTGCTGCGAGCCTCGCCACCTACTGTAAACGTTATCTTTACTCAGAAACACATAGTGCATTCCTGTCGAAATCCATCTGTTTGGTCTTCCCTGTATTCTTCACTTGCACTCAACTAAGGTACCGCGTGAGTACAATGTCTTATACCACGACAATTGCATGAAGCAGTTCTACAAGGGCAGCTACTATTGCGGCAGGGGCAAGCAGAAGCCACAGAAGAAGTTCGGGTGGACCTTGTACGAGCTGACGCCGCTGGACAGGTCCTCCTCGATGCTATGATGCCAGATTGTGAGGGTAAGAAGTGGGCAGGCGCCCATGGAGATTGGATCGCCACTATTGGCCTCGCCTAGAACTGGGAGCTTGTGAATGTGTTCACTCGTCGCCGGATTCCTATACCAGTGATCTTCGATTTTGAGGCCACACCCGAGGTACTTAAGCTTATCGCGGCTTGTCAGCCTACTAATCTACTGAAGATAGCCATTTGTCGAGTTCCAACAGTTGTTGGGAACTATAAGGATTTTTCTGTCCTGGCCATCTTCGACACGGTAATTGCACTCCTTGATGGTTCTCATGGTATGTGGATGGTTCTTGAGAACCAGTTCAGCATGTTCAGCTGCCACGATGCAATTATCCACAATGGAGTTGTCTATGTTGTAACTCGGATTGTCAATGTTTATGCATGGGATCCTCGGGCATGGGGTAAAATTTCCATCCTTAAATTTTCAAGCATCATTCAAATTTTGCTCAGCTGACCTCTAAATGTGCTTTCCTTGCAAGGTCCTGTGCGTCTTCCGAGGCCCCCTGAATTAGACGGTAATCGTGAGTATAGTCCTGATCTGTGGTGGTTAGCAAGATCTCCTGATGGTGGTAGCCTTATTCCGATCAATACTTTGGGCGTTAGTGCTAGGCGGTATGACACTACTTATCATGTGTCTGAAAATGTTGGTTATCATCACGGCCGCAATATTCACACCTATTCTACTCGGTTTTGCTGCCATGTGTTCTCGATTGGCACTAGTAGGTTACTTCCACCGATGCAATGGCGGAGGGTTTTAAAACTTGGAGCATTTTCTATCTTCCTTGGGTTGAACTATCCAATTACCATTCCTGTTGGCGCGGCAGGACTTGGCCCTAGAGATCTAACGAGGAGCAACTGTGTATACACCTCATCGCATGCAGTTAGTCTCGGTGGATTTAATATTTGTCCTGAGATATGCCGCATCAGGATGAATGCTCGAGACGCTGATGTTGGTTTCTCAACCAATATTGGCTAGAATTTCCCTCAAAAAAACATTGGCTGGAATTGGCGGCAGGCTTCGTTGTGGTTCATCCCAAGCTTGGCCAACGTGAAGGATTGGAACCGGTATAATTAAGGGTTCAAGGGAGATCATATGGAATAGGGATTTGCGTATATTGAATTATTTCCTTCGCCTTATTTGTATCGTATGGCCTCAGCCATTAACTTGGTGTACTCTAACACTCATTTCGCTAAAATGTAGTGCAAGGCCTGTGATTTGATCAAACTCCTTCTGTATGCAAGCCATAGTTTTAGTCAGTGCGGGTTGAATATTCTGCAACTCGTTGCGCCCACACCCCTTTATTATTTGTTGCACTTTCGAGTTCTCAAAAAATGTGAAATAAATCCGGAACATTGGCTATGTTGTATCTTGTGCATGTACAATATTCGGTCCCACAATAAGATCTTATGTGACCTGTGTCAATGAAAAAGAAAAAACCTAAGCAAACAATATCTTGTGTTCATTTGTTCATTTTGTGGTGGCCAGGCCATGTACTAGTAAATATTTTTGGGATGGAAATTTATAGCTGAACTATATAAATATGATCTATGTTCATGATTTATTTCACATTTTCTGAAAACTTGGAAGTGCCACATGTAACAGCTTGTTGCCGGTGCAGCTAGTTGCAAATTGTAATTTCCGTCGTGGACGTACCTAGTGGCTCCAAGTGCATGGTGCATGCAGATTCTCACTGGCAGGTGGAGCCGACCTTAACAGGGCCCACATGTCAGTGAATCAGAGCTGAAGGGTTTCGCAGCATAGTAAATCAAAATTTTCTACGGAAGCGAACAGAGGGAAAGCCAAGATCTAATCTAGGAGATGCAAACAACGAGAGAGATTGGATTAGATCTTCATACCCTTGAAGATTCGCACAGCGGAACGTTCGTCGGAACGTGGGTGATGTAGTCGTACTCGCTTCTCCTCCTCGCGATCCGATCCGATCTAGCACCACAAGTGGCGGTGCCTCCGTGAGATGCACACGTGCAGCACCTCGACGTCTCCTCCTTCCTCGGACCAGCGAGTATGGTGGAGAGATGGATTGGATCTACAGCACGACGGCGTGGTGTATATGGTGGAGAATTTCTGCCGCAGGGCTTCGCCTACAAACAGTCGGGAGGGAGAGTGGAAGGGCAGCAGGGCAACTAGGGTTGGAGGAAGGTGTGTAGGGTGGGGGTGAGAGGGGGCGCACCAGCCCTCTATATATAGAGGGGGGTGCGGCCAGCCCTAGCCTCTCCTCCAAGCATATCTCTAGTTTAAACAATTTAAACTCTCCCTTATCTAGAAATCCTATCTTATCTTATCTCTAGTTTAAACGATTTAAACTTATCTAGGATCGGTTGGGCCCTATGGGGCCTTGTGCCCCTGGCCCAATGCGGCCAGGACACTCCCTCATAGGCCCATGCCCCCTCCCGGAAGGTGGGACCACGTTGGCCCCCTTCCGGAAGGTTCTAGAAGCTTCCGGTACAATACCGATTAACCCGGAACAATTCCGAACTCCAAAAACTGCACTGCCTTATATGAATCTTATTCTCCGGACCACTCCGGAACCTCTCGTGATGTCCCGGATCCCATCCGAGACTCCGAACAAAAATTCATAAACCAATTATCCAATCTATCCTAGCGTCGAGACACGTTAAGTGTGTGACCCTGCGGGTTCGAGAATATGCAGACATGATCTTCTATCAATAATCAACAGCGGGGTCTGGGCACCCATATTGACTCCCACACATTCATCGATGATCATATCGGATGAACCACGATGCCAGGATTCAATCAATCCCATATATATATTCCCTTCGTCTCGCGATATTTTACTTGCCCGAGATTCGATCGTCGGTATCGTCATACCTAGTTCAATCTCGTTCACAGCAAGTACTTTACTCGTTCCGTAATCCGATATCACTTTGTGATTAACTCCTTAACCATATGCTTGCAAGCGGTGTTGATATCGATTACCGAGTGGGCCCGAAGTATATCTCTCCGACTTGGGAGGGACAAATCCCATCTCGATACATACAACCCAACAGATACTTTCCGATCACCTGAGAGACACCTTTATGATCACCCTCTCATAGGATGACGTTTGATGACCTCAAAGCTTTCTTCCGATACCAGGGAGTTGTATTATCTCATGGTCTAAGGAATACTATATTTGACATAGGAAAAGCTTCGCAAAGATGAACACAAAGACACGATCTAATTGCTTCGCTTAGTTTGGGTCTATCCACCATATCATTCTCCAATGATATGATCTCATTATCAATTGACAACTCATGTCTATGGTCGGGAAACCTTAACCATCATTGATCAATGAGCTAGTCCATAGAGGCGTACTAGGGACACGGTGTTGTTCACAAACCACACAAGTATTAATGTTTCCGCTTAATACAATTCTAGCATGGAATATAAACTTTATCATGGACAAGAATTATAATAATAACATCTTTATTATTGCCTCTAGGGCATAATTCCAACAGTCTCCCACTTGCACTAGAGTCAATAATCTAGTTTACATTTGGCAACAATCTCACACCCATGGCACTGAGGTGCTGATCATGTTTTACACGTGGAAGAGGTTTAGTCAATGGATCTGCGACATTCAGATCTGTATGTACTTTGCTGATCTTCAGATCTCCATCTGCTATATAATCTCGGATTATATGAAACTTGCGGTTTATATGCTTGGTCTTTGGATGATATCTTGGTTCCTTAGCGAGTGCTATGGTGCCAGTGTTGTCACACAATATCTCCAGTGGGTCCAATGCACTTGGAACCACGCCAAGCTCAGTGATGAAGTTTCTGATCCAAACTCCTTCACTTGACGCTTCTGCAGCAGCCATGTATTCCGCTTCTACTGTAGATCCAGCGATCACGCTTTGCTTGCAGCTTCTCCAGCTCACAGCTCCTCCATTCAAAATATACACGTATCCTGTCTGAGATTTAGAATCATCCTTGTCGGTGTCGAAACTAGCATCGACGTAACCTTTTACGACAAGCTGTTCATCACCCCCAATAGACTAAGAACATTTCTTTAGTCCTATTTAGGTACCTTAGGATGTTCTTCACGGCTGTCCAGTGTTCCACTGCTGGATCACTTTGATATCTGCTCGTCAAACTAAGAGCATTGGACACATCCGGTCTAGTACACAGCATGGCATACATGATGGAACCTATGGCCGAGGCATAAGGCACTTTGCTCATAGCTTCCCTATCATCTACCGTAGCTGGACACTGAGCCTTGCTCAATATCTTACCTGACAACATAGGCACTGAACCTTTTAATGCCTTATCCATTCTGAACCTTTTCAGAACTTTGTCTAGGTATGTACTCTGGCTTAAAGCTATCAGGCGTCTTTGTCTATCTCTATAGATTTTGATGCCCAATATATAAGCAGCTTCACCTAGGTCTTTCATTGAAAAACACTTGTTCAAATAACTCTTCACATCGTTTAAGCATGTTGATGTCATTTCCAATAATCAATATGTCATCCACATATAGTACCAGAAACGTCACCGAGCTCCCACTCACTTTCTTGTAGATGCAAGCTTCGTAGCAATTTGGAACAAATCCAAAGCTCTTGATCACTTGATCAAAACGAAGGTTCCAACTCCGAGATGCTTGCTTCAGTCCATAAATGGAACACTGAAGTTTGCATACTTTATCAGCATCCTTAGGATCGACAAAACCTTCGTGTTGCATCATATACAACTCTTCATCAATGTTGCCATTGAGGAACGCAGTCTTGACATCCATCTGCCATATTTCATAATCATGAAACGCAGCAATTGCTAATAAAATCCGAATGGACTTAAACATCGCTACGGGAGAGAAAGTCTCATCGTAGTCAACACCTTGAACTTGTCGAAAACCTTTCGCAACAAGTCGTGCTTTATAAACGGTAACATTACCATCCGCGTCCGTTTTCTTCTTGAAGATCCATTTGCACTCAACGGCCTTTCGGTCGCTAGGAGGGTCCACCAAAGTCCATACTTGGTTTTCGCTCATGGATCCCAGTTCGGATTTCATGGCTTCTAGCCATTTCTCAGAGTCTGGGCTCATCATCGCTTCCTCATAGTTCGTAGGTTCACTGTCTTCTACTAACAAGACAGTCAAGACAGGGTTGCCGTACCACTCAGGAGGGGCACGCGACCTTGTCGACCTGCGACGTTCAGTAGCAGCATCGTCCGAAGCTTCATGATCCTTGTCATTAGCTTCCTCTATTGTTGGTGCAGGCGGCACTGGAACAATTTCAGGTGCTGCGCTACTCTCCAATTCAAGAGAAGGTTCAATAACCTCGTCTAGATCTACTTTCCTCCCACTCACTTCTTTCGAGAGAAACTCCTTCTCAAGAAAGGAACCGTTCTTAGCGACAAACACTTTGCCTTCGGTTCTGTGATAGAAGGTATACCCAATAGTTTCCTTAGGGTATCCTATGAAGACGCATTTCTCCGCTTTGGGTTCGAGCTTGTCCGGCATCAACTTCTTGACGTAAGCTTCGCATCCCCAAACTTTAAGAAACGACAACTTAGGTTTAGCACCAAACCACAGTTCATACGGTGTCGTCTCAACGGATTTAGATGGAGCCCTATTTAAAGTGAATGCAGCGGTTTCTAATGCATAACCCCAAAATGATAACGGCAAATCAGTAAGAGACATCATTGATCGGACCATATCTAATAGGGTTCGATTCCGGCATTCAGACACACCATTGCGCTGTGGTGTTCCGGGTGGCGTGAGTTGTGAAACGATTCCACTTGCTTTGAGATGCGTGAGAAAATCATAACTCAAATATTCGCCCCCACGATCGGATCGTAGAAACTTAATCTTTCTGTTACGATGGTTCTCCACTTCATTCTGAAATTCTTTGAACTTTTCAAACGTTTCAGATTTATGTTTCATTAAATAGATATACCCATATCTACTTAAGTCATCGGTAAAAGTGAGAAAATAGCGATATCCACCGCGCGTCGAAACACTCATCGGTCCGCATACATTGGTATGTATGATTTCCAACAAGTCCGTTGCTCGCTCCATCATACCGGAGAACGGGGGTTTGATCATCTTGCCCATGAGGCATGGTTCGCATGTGTCAAATGATTCAAAATCAAGAGACTCCAAAAGTCCATCAGAATGGAGTTTCTTCATACGCTTTACACCAATATGACCTAGACGATAGTGCCACAAATAAGTAGTATTATCACTATCTACTTTGCATCTCTTAGCCTCAATGTTATGGATGTGTGTTTCATCCCTTTCGAGATTTAGAAGAAATAAACCACTCACAAGAGGTGCATGACCATAAAAGATGTTACTCATAATAAATAGAACAACCATTATTCTCCGATTTAAATGAATAACCGTCTTGCAATAAACACGATCCAGAAATAATGTTCATGCTCAACGCAGGCACATAATAACATTTATTAAGGTTTAAAACTAATCCCGAAGGTAAAACTAAGGAGAGCGTGCCGACGGCCATCACATCAACTCTTGATCCGTTGCCAACGCGCATCGTCACCTCATCCCTCGCAAGCCGCCGTCTATTCCGCAGCTCCTGTTTCGAGTTACAAATATTAGCAACTGAACCGGTATCAAATACCCAGGCACTACAACGAGGGCTAGTAAGGAAAACATCAATAACATGTATATCAAATATACCTTTGATGGTGCCAGCCTTCTTGTCCGCTAAGTACTTCGGATAGTTGCGCTTCCAGTGACCCTTGTCCTTGCAATAGAAGCACTCAGTTTCCGGCTTGGGACCAGACCTGAGCTTCTTCTCAGCAGGGGCATTGCGCTTGCCGCCGCCCTTCTTGAAGGGCTTCTTTGCACCTTTACCTTTCTTAAAGGAGGGCTTGTTGACCATCAACACATGATTATCCGTCTTGATGTCCACCTCCGCAGCCTTCAGCTTTGCGAAGAGCTCGGTGATCGTATCAGTGGAACCAATCTGATTATGAGTCACTACAAAACTTTTGTAGCTGGGAGGGAGTGATTGCAGAACCCTGTCAATCTTGAGCTCCTCTGGAATCTTGCAGTACAGTTGCTCAAGGCGTTGAGTGCAGCCCGACATCTTAATGGCGTGCTCACTAACGGAACTCCCTTCCTCCATCTTGAAGTTAAAGAACTTCTCAGAGATCTCATATCTCTCAGAACGGGCCTGAGTCTGAAACATGGTTTTCAACTCTTCGAGAATCTCAAAGGGCCCGAGATAGTTTTCAAAACGATTTTGAAGTTCCTGTTCCATAGCAAACAACATGGTGCTCTTAATCACACCATAATCATCTTTGCGCGACTGATAGACAGCTTTCTCATCAGCCGGCGCAGTTGCAGCAGGGGGGTTACCTAACGCTTTCTCAAGGACATAGTCCTTTTGTCCGCCAGACAGAATGATTCTTAGATTGCGGAACCAGTTGGTGAAGTTAGACCCATTGTTTCTAAGCTTTTCTTTCTCAGCAAAAACGTTGAAGTTGAAGTTGGACTTGGCCATGTGATCTACAGTATTTGCAAGTACAATTTAGACTATATTCATGATAAATAGTTCAACTTAATCAAATTACTAGATGAACTCCCACTAAATACAACATCCCTCAAGTTGTTTAGTGAACACGATCCAAATTCACCACACCTAATCCGATCTTCACGAGAAGAGATGTGGTTTCAATGGTGGACAACGAAGTGTCGATCATATCATTCATATGACTCATGCTTAACCTTTCGGTTCATGTGTTCCGAGGCCATGTCTGTACATGCTAGGCTCGTCAAGTTAGACCCAAGTATTTCCGCGTGTGCAAAACTGGCTTGCACCCGTTGTATGTGAGCGTAGAGTCTATAGCACCCGATCATCACGTGATGCTTGGACACGACGAACTTTCGCAACGGTGCATACTCGGGGAGAACACAGTTTTTATCTTGATCTTTAAGTGAGGAATCATCTTATAATGCTACCGTCGCGATCTAAGCATAATAAGATACATAAAAGGATAAACATCACATGCATATAACTTTATGTGACATGGTATAGCCAATCTTCGCGCAATGATCTCCATCTTGTGCGTTCCGGCATGATCTCCATCACTCCACCATGATTGCCTCCACCACGAATAGCAACTACAACTATTGCTAACTACTTAGCGATAAAGTAAAGCTATTACATGGCGTATAAGAAGTTGACTCGCAGGTCATACACAATTATAAAGACAACCATATGGCTCCTGCCGGTTGTATACTCATCGACATGCAAGTCGTGAAACATTACAAAACATGATCATCGCATACAATATACACATCACATCTTGGGCCATACCATATCACAGAAAACACTCCCTGCAAAAACAAGTTAGACGCCTCTACTTTGTTGTTGCATGTTTTACGTGGCTTATGGGAGTACATGCTAAGAACGATTCTTACCTACGGAAAGCCAGAACGGTGATATTATGGTTGCCAAACTCCGGTGTTAATCCCATGACAACTATAGTGAGAGAAACTGACATCCACCAGCCGCATGTGTGGTACAAGCCACACGTCAAGTGCGGAGCCGGTCTCGCGAACGACGTCGCGTAAGG
Organism: Avena sativa; assembly: GCA_916181665.1. NCBI lineage: Eukaryota > Viridiplantae > Streptophyta > Magnoliopsida > Poales > Poaceae > Avena > Avena sativa. Next base: position 462,473,448 of record OV702291.1, on the reverse strand, counting down.
TTGGCCTGGACCGCTTCAATCTCACTATCCCGCGTCATAAGAAGAACACAAACAAGAGGCTTGCAACACAAAACATCAACTCCCGCAACAACCATGTTGCGTTCTACTCGTGAATCACATCTACGCATAGATCTAGCTCTGATACCACTGAAGGGTTTCGCAGCATAGTAAATCAAAATTTTCTACGGAAGCGAACAGAGGGAAAGCCAAGATCTAATCTAGTAGATGCAAACAACGAGAGAGATTGGATTAGATCTTCATACCCTTGAATATTCGCACAGCGGAACGTTCGTCGGAACGTGGGTGATGTAGTCGTACTCGCTTCTCCTCCTCGCGATCCGATCCGATCTAGCACCACAAGTGGCGGTGCCTCCGTGAGATGCACACGTGCAGCACCTCGACGTCTCCTCCTTCCTCGGACCAGCGAGTATGGTGGAGAGATGGATTGGATCTACAGCACGACGGCGTGGTGTATATGGTGGAGAATTTCTGCCGCAGGGCTTCGCCTACAAACAGTCGGGAGGGAGAGTGGAAGGGCAGCAGGGCAACTAGGGTTGGAGGAAGGTGTGTAGGGTGGGGGTGAGAGGGGGCGCACCAGCCCTCTATATATAGAGGGGGGTGCGGCCAGCCCTAGCCTCTCCTCCAAGCATATCTCTAGTTTAAACAATTTAAACTCTCCCTTATCTAGAAATCCTATCTTATCTTATCTCTAGTTTAAACGATTTAAACTTATCTAGGATTGGTTGGGCCCTATGGGGCCTTGTGCCCCTGGCCCAATGCGGCCAGGACACTCCCTCATAGGCCCATGCCCCCTCCCGGAAGGTGGGACCACGTTGGACCCCTTCCGGAAGGTTCTAGAAGCTTCCGGTACAATACCGATTAACCCGGAACAATTCCGAACTCCAAAAACTGCACTGCCTTATATGAATCTTATTCTCCGGACCACTCCGAAACCTCTCGTGATGTCCCGGATCCCATCCGAGACTCCGAACAAAAATTCATAAACCAATTATCCAATCTATCCTAGCGTCGAGACACGTTAAGTGTGTGACCCTGCGGGTTCGAGAATATGCAGACATGATCTTCTATCAATAATCAACAACGGGGTCTGGGCACCCATATTGACTCCCACACATTCATCGATGATCATATCGGATGAACCACGATGCCAGGATTCAATCAATCCCATATATATATTCCCTTCGTCTCGCGATATTTTACTTGCCCGAGATTCGATCGTCGGTATCGTCATACCTAGTTCAATCTCGTTCACAGCAAGTACTTTACTCGTTCCGTAATCCGATATAACTTTGTGATTAACTCCTTAACCATATGCTTGCAAGAGGTGTTGATATCGATTACCGAGTGGGCCCGAAGTATATCTCTCCGACTTGGGAGGGACAAATCCCATCTCGATACATACAACCCAACAGATACTTTCCGATCACCTGAGAGACACCTTTATGATCACCCTCTCATAGGATGACGTTTGATGACCTCAAAGCTTTCTTCCGATACCAGGGAGTTGTATTATCTCATGGTCTAAGGAATACTATATTTGGCATAGGAAAAGCTTCGCAAAGATGAACACAAAGACACGATCTAATTGCTTCGCTTAGTTTGGGTCTATCCACCATATCATTCTCCAATGATATGATCTCATTATCAATTGACAACTCATGTCTATGGTCAGGAAACCTTAACCATCATTGATCAATGAGCTAGTCCATAGAGGCGTACTAGGGACACGGTGTTGTTCACAAACCACACAAGTATTAATGTTTCCGCTTAATACAATTCTAGCATGAAATATAAACTTTATCATGGACAAGAATTATAATAATAACATCTTTATTATTGCCTCTAGGGCATAATTCCAACAAGAGCCACACAAATTCATGCACGTTGCCTGACTTGAGCGAAATCTAGTGTCCTTGCACGTCTCTCATTTTGCTGCGTGGTTGTATGTTGTACACGTGTAATTCCATGTACCTTGTACTAGAACATATATGAACACATGCAACATGCCAAAAATACCACGGACACACCCGTACTAGGCATTATATCCGGTGTATATATTTTCGGTTCTGTGCTACGAGTTCTGCATGTAGGGGAACAAGATGAAAGTACATGTGTCCATGTCGCGGCTACTACTAGTAGTAGTAGTTCGTCCTCCTATTTTCCGTTGAAAATACTATAGTACACTATGTTGAAATGAAAGCTGTAAAAAGAAAACCCTCTGGTCAAACTGATGTGACTAGACAATACTGCGCCTCTGATACGTAGTAAGTAGGAGTATTTTCAAATTACTAGCTGCATGGCATGCTAGTCTAATATACAGTGAAGTCTAGGCGGCGGTGTCCTCGATCCTCTGTTGACTAGACAGAGCAAGCAAGTAAAATCCCCTCCCTCATTTTTTTCTTTGCCTCTCCATCTTTTTCCCTAGTCCAAACTCCGCCCATGATCTCCCCCACGCTCTCTCTTCTAATGCTCCCCTCCTGTAGAAAACCCCAGCCGCACTTGGCATCCGCCTAAATCCATCCGACTGTGATGGCCGATTCGAAGCTCAGCGGGCGATGCAAGTGGGATCAACTCAGCGCGAACGATGTCAACCTCATCATTCAGCGTCTGGGCATTTCCAGCACCGTCAGGCTAGACGCATGCTGCAAGTTGTTGTACGATCGTATCGCCAACAACAAAGGTACGAAATGAACTGTTCTCCATTGGAATGAACCCTGCCTACTGATGCCTTAGCCTGCTTATTGGTTCGACGAGCACTATTATGGTATGAGGGTACATCGTCTGCATGATAGGGTGTACGATGTGGTGCCCCTCGACCATCCTTGGTGCACCGACATACTGCCCTTCATGCACGAAAAAATCTGGGTTGGTATGAATGGCGACTGGCTCACCGCGGTGGACTAGAGCGGGGCCTGGTGCCTAGCGAACATCTACACCTATCGAGTAATCGACCTTCCATCGACAGATATTTGTGCCATTGCGTCCGTCTCACATCCACGATATAAACTGTAATGCTACTAGCCAGCCAGGGTGTAACACCCTCGAATCGGCCCTATGCAAGTTTTAGCGCTTCCCGCCAAACCCGCATAGAAAAGATTCAAGGACGCCCACCAGGCACTTTCGTGCGGGTGGAAAACGAAGTAATATCATTACACAATAGTCCACGATGGAACCTACAGAACAGATATATATATAACAACGACTCATTGAGTCAAGAATACAAATGTATAGTACAAAGATCCAAATCACCTTGAAAACGATACAACATCCGAGTACGGATAAGAAGCAAATTGAGCTAAGATCCCTGAAGAATAACCAATGGCGTCCATAACCCTGCCCAGGCCAAGCCGGAAGGGTAACCCTGCTAACAACGTCGATCTCAAACCTGCTAAAACAAAAGGGGTGCCGACAAAGGGGCAAAGGAAAAAGAGGAACGTCAGTACTGAGGCCAGTACACAACGATGCTATAATTCGGTGGCTCTCGCCTACATAGGTATGGTGGACTGAAGCGGCAGCGAAGCATGCCCTAAACAACCTATAGAGACTTGAAACCACTGTCGGCTATTAGAGAGGGACAAGAAAGACCTATTCGGGACCAACCTGATACTAACACCAATCATACCCATTCTGGTATTTCCCCCTCGAGACCAAACGAGGAAGTCAAACCGAGGATGTCACACAGTTGGCAGTATTATTCATTCCATTATAGTTGAAGCACTTACTAGTCAGATATAGATAGTATGAGTCATCCTGATAGCATAAGTAGTGGGCAGTTTTAGTTAACAATTCAGTTGTAGTTGTAGTACTTACTAGTCAGATACAATTAGCATGTGACATCCCAAACACAGCAGTTGTTGGCACTTTTATTTCATTCCATAGGAGTTGCGATACTTACTAGACAGGTATAACATGACACGATACACCCCAGTTCCACCAGTTGTTGGCACTTTTATTATCCATTCCATTGCAGTGAAGCTGATTACTAGTCACATATTAAGTCAAATTTATAGCACTACTTTAGTTATGCTTGTCTATGATCGAGATACTGTGCTCCAAGTCGTCCATAACCGCGGACATGGCTTTCAGAAAGATTTACCCTGCAGGGGTGCACAAATAGCAACACACACACAGTCAACCTCGGAAAAACCAAATCAAAACCCAAAGAGGCTTTCATGACAAAGCAATCACAAGATTTATAAATTATTTTAGGGGCCACCCCACTAAGCTACCCGCGACGAAGTTGGCCGGCTCCGAGACGGACCCAGGGTTTGTGTAGACGGCGGTAAACGACTGGGAACCCTAAAGTGTGACTGGGCTTGTCGATACAGCGAAAATGTGTCACGATCCAAAACAGTACAGGTGCTCCACGCACAATCATAATAAAGCGGTAAAGCATGGCATAAGTACAGGATAGTAATAAAACCCCAAACTAGTTTGTGGCACCAAGAAATAAGAAATGAATCCGGCTCTGGCTAAGGGGATTCATGGTCCCATATGCGGATAGTGCGATAGTCAAGGAACAGGTATCAAGTACTCGGGGTCCTACGGGACACAAGTGAGCATGGAAGAACCAAATAACATCTATTGACCACCGATGCCTCTACATTAGTTATATCTATTCCCAGCATTTTAACAGTTGCATTTAAAGTCATGATCATCTCCACCATTAAGCATCTCCACCATTTATCATGTGTCAACTTGCCGTCAACACATAAGCAAGCAACTACGACTCGCAAGGCTAACTATCTATCAAACAACAGGCAATAGGATGTGTCCATGGCAATATAGAGGCTGCAAGGAGTATACATGGTGCACGGAAACTAAAGCATCACAACACGGATAGCAATAGATCAAGAGGAGGAAATAAAGACTATATAAGCAAAATAGGTAGAAAGAGGGAGATGCTCGCCTGGGAAACATAGCCGAAGATACATTATCCGAAGAACTTGTCGGTACTCGCATCCACTCAACGGCCTAATCCGCGAAGAACCAAAACACTAAAAGAAACACCGGATGCACTATTTAATACTACGGCAGAAGACCGAGCATGATGCATGTATGATGCATGACATGACAAAGATGCGATGCAATTAGGCAATATTGAGCGGAACCGGGGTCCCGACAATTAATTAGATGGTTCATGTTGTATAGCTACCCTGCAATTTAAATGTTGTCTTAACAAGACGAAACATGGCATCGGTTTGCTACACAAATTTAAATGGAGGTGTTAATAGACAGGAATAACTCGCCTATGCGCTCCATATTTAATTTAGGTGAATCATCTAAATAGCCCCAAACACCCACAATATGCATGCAAGTCTGAACAATTTAATATGCAACAATTTATATAGTGGTATTTATAAAATAGGGGCTCGGATCAGGGACACACATCGGGGTTCGAAGATCTTGGGCTCCAGGGGTTCGGGGTTCGACAGGGTTCGACGGGGATCGGTCTCGGAAAACGGAGTAGATCTTGTCACATCCGTGGTCTTCGGGTCCGTGTAGACGGTCATGGCGTTCAAGGTGGAGAACTCGGCGTTTGGTGTAGGCGACCTTGGCGTCCGGTCCTCGGGCATCGGTGCGGGAAGGAGGTCTTGTCGTACCGGGGTCTCGGCGTCCTCGGATTCCTATTGGATATCTTGGCGTTTCAGCTTCGTTGGATGACCCGTGTCGGCAGAACATTACAACAACGGTCTTGGATCGCGCGGAGGAAGCACTTAACATGTACCTCACATCAGCAGAGATCTGCAGCTGCCTGTGCCAACAACTCAACATGTTCCCCACCACCTCGACGGAACTTCACCAACCACAAGGAGCACCGTGTGGCAAGCACTTGGACCGAGCCAAAGCAGGCAGGGAGTCGCCCGAACGACGAGCTTGACAGCAGTGACGGGCTTGGCAGACGCGGCCGCCAAATGCAGAACACAGGAGAGGGGCGACACGACCGGTGACGAGATCGAGGACGGGGGGCCCGCGCGGCTGCAGGGACGACGGGAGGCGGCCGAGAGGGGCAGCGACGAGATGAGCTCGGGGTCAGGGTAGGCGACGTCGTCGCTGGCGGGGCGGAGCTCCGGGGCGACGTCGGGCGGCTGGAGGGCGGCGCGCTCGGGGAAACCGTGCATGGGCCAGCAAGGGAAGGGTCTGGCAGCGGTTGATCCGTGGCGGCGACGCGGGGCTCAGCAGGCCGGGAACAGAGAGGGGCCGCGCTTGTAGAGGTGGTCGGCGAGGCGGTCGACGACCTGGTGGACAGGAGGAGCGGAGGGAGGCCGGGCGGTGAGGCGGCCTTGCGACGAGGTTGACCCGGGGCGGTGAGGTCGGGGCTCTGCTCGGGCGGCGGCGCTGGGACGAACGAGGGGCAGATGGAGGACGCTACGACCTGGGAGGAGACTGAGGCGGCGGAGAGACGCTCGGGCTCAGGCGGCCGCGCGAGGTTGCTGGGGATCGAGGTTAGGCGGGGTTGCGTGAGGGTCGGGGGTAGGTGGAGGCGACGGGAGGTGATGGGGATCGAGCGCGTCAGTAGCTGGCGACGTGGGATGGATGCGGTCTCTGCGAGGGTGGGCCAGGCTCGGAGAGGGAAGAGAAAGAAGGGGATGGGGACTTGAGGCAGAGGGGTGGGTCGCATCGGTGGGATTGATCGATCCCGGGTGGGTCAGGGACGCGGCAGGGAGACGGGGTCGCGAGCGTGCAACGTGTGCGGGGCGAGGAGGTGGGTCTGGGTCGTTGCGCGTGCTGTGTTGTGATGTACTGTGTTGCGGCTAGGGAGTGGCGGCGGGGTGGAAGGATGTGGTGTGGGGGTTCGGTGTGGCTAGGGTTTGGTGGCTGTGGGCTAGGTGGCCTCCGGTTGGGCCTTCAGGCCTGGCCGTTGGCTACCTGGCCCCCCACAAAAATATTATATATATTTTAAAAATACTTTTATAAATAGATTTTAGACAGAACAAAATATTTGGAAGGACCGGGGTTTTAATTTGAAAATAAAGAGGGGACTAATTAGAAAATAAAGATAGGCTTTTAGAAAAATAGTTTTAGGCAAACAGATGCATGATGATATGACGATGCTCAAATGCAATGTGACATGATGACATGAGCATGCGGTCATGATGATGCACAAAACAGAAATAGCAAGCGATTTTCTAGTAGTGGTTTTATCGGGGTGCTACACAGGGTTCCCCCAGTTACATGTAGTCATTTCTGAACTCATTCACAATTCAAAAGTTTTTTTTTGGTGAATCCGCAGGTATGGAGAAAAGTTCAATAAGTCATGGGATGGATCTCTTGAGCTGGTGAAGATCGTAATCTGTAGAGTGCCCACAGAAGCTGTGGGTTACACAAACTATAAGCTCCTCGCGTTGTTCGATGGTGAAATCGCTACCTGGAAGGCGGTAGCCATGTTTGGAGATGTCTGGAGCATTTAGGTCTTGGAAGATGATAGTACTATGATGCCACTGAACACGGTGGCCTCATTTTTGTGGTCACAAGTCAAGGCTGCACCTACTGCTGGGATCCCACATTGGAAGGTAATTCTAGTTCCATGATGATACATTACGAGTGATTCAGTAAAGTTGTTCTTTAACTACCTTTTTTATGTTTTACCTTTCGTATGACTGAATGAGCACACACTTTATGTCCTAAAAAATGAATGAACCATTGCCAGTAATGAATTAGTACCAGTAACATGCCTTCGAAAAATATAGTGTATGACGGCGTCCCTGCACTACTAAGTTTGTTCATTGTCAAAATATGAAAGATATTATTAACCAGCATATCAATTGTGAGCGCAACATAGTGAAGCCGGGTTTCTTTATCTGTTTGTACTTTCAGGCCCTCCTTGGATTGTAGAAATCACATAGGATTTTTGTAGGACACCAATCTTTCCTTTTTGGATTTTGCCTTGGGATTCAGAGGAATTGTGTAGGATTTGGATCCTTAGGATTTTTTTCTATAAAATGTTGTTTGATTCGAAAGAGTATAATCCTTAGGAATTCCTTCAAAGGATTCCTTTGCACTCTATTTTGGAGGAAAGTTTCCATCCACTCCAACCTCTTTGTACAATTCCTTTGGTTTTCCTATGCAATCAAACACCACTTGATCCAAAATACTACAGGCATCTAATCCTATAGGATTCAAGTGGACATGCCTCTATATCAAAAAAAGTGGCGCTTCCTCTTTTGAAACTTACAACAACTAGGAAACTAAGATAAGCAAGAAATCCAAATATTCAGAATAGCAGAGTAAGAAATACAATTCCTAATGTTGTTAATTTATTGAGTAATATTATTGTCAGGATTTGTCTATTCACACTGTTAGCATGAAAAATGAATAATGCTGGTGTTAGAATATGTATGCAAGTAATGCACTTTTTGTCTCGAATTCGAATGTTGCAAGAAACAATGAGGTTCCATTTGTAATCCTAGCACCTATTCTGAATGATCGGTCAGGCATGTGGTTCCTCACTCGATCGGCTGATGATGAATGCTTGATGATCATAATTACGACATATGTCATGGGTGTTGCCCATGGCGAAGAGGGTGAAATCATTCATCATGCTCAAAATAGGACTAACCTACGCCTATATCCTGTCTCTTGTGTCTACATTTTTTAAGATGATCCTAGCACTACTGGACCTCCTGGGGTCATCGTTTGGAGGCAGGTTAACAGCCTGGGGGGCAACTCTCTATTTCTCGGTCTCAATTATACAATCATTGACAAGATGATGAAAAAACGTGGATGCAAGGATGCTGATGGCACATTGTTCCCATTCATGAGGAAAAACTGTGTGTACACAACATACAGGAGATTTCATAGAATACAATTCCCTCAGATTAAACGCTGCAACCTACATCCAACTGAAGGTGAGCCTGTGGCAGTTATCATCCTTCCCAAAGATTGTTGGAACTATGTGCGACAGGAGGCAATTTGGTTTAGGCCTAGTTTAGGTTCGGTATGCTCATTGTGTCGTCCCTAGACTGAGCTGTGGATCTTTCTGGTGTATCGTTGTGTCATCTTTTTTTGCATCGTGGTTCAATAGTTGACTGTTAGTACACTGGTTTTAGTGGCCAGCTTGAATCAGTTTATATGAGCCATGTCGTGCTTTTGTATTTAGTATTACCTTCCATGGTATAATCCATGTAGCCGTGCTTATTTCGTAGTGTGATTTCTGTACTATAGTTTTCAGTACTGTTACTGGCTTGTATATATGCGACTCGTGCATTTTTTTTGAACCATCGCACCTCGTGTAGCTTTGTGTTTTGAGAGGAATATTCCTTCTTTCCTCTTAGCGAACAGGGAAAAGTAGGTCACTACTTTTTATAGGGCCACGAAATAGGTCTTAACTGGACCGTAATTGATCTTGGATCGGTACGCCAAAGCAGGACGAGACGCCCTAGGATGATAGCCGCAAATGTTTTTGCCGATATTCTAAAAAAAAGAGTTAATGCACACCCTTCCAAAAAAGAAAAATTGTTTACGCAGACCCCGTATTGTCTCTGATACATGGCATACTTTTGGCGCTACCGTGAAATTACTTGTTCAATATAGTATGCATCCTTGCTCATTCTTCTGTATGTGAAATGAACAACTCAAGATCTGATGTGACATGAACAAGTCAAACTCTAATGTGTTGACATTGTACTGTTTGTGCTAGTGTACAAACTGATTGTATTATTGTGTTCGAAACTGTGAACTAAATGTGCGAATTTTGAGCCTTTTTGCATGATGACAATGCCACATGTTGGTGCTAATTCGGCATGTACTAATTTCATCGTACAGAAGCATACAACTTTGAGTGATCAGTTTAAGATGGTGCTTACCCGAGGTGTCTGCGGCTAGGCAAGTCAAGGCCACCGTGTGTCTATCGCCAACAGTTTATATGTCATGATTACAAGGTTTTGAGTACATCAAATTGATTGGGCACTTAGGCCGATTCAAAGCCACCCAAACCATCTCGAAATACATCCTTTGCTAAAAAGATGATTGCGCGCTGTAAGACTTGATATGACACAATTTTATGTTAATCAGTCAAACTCCCTCCAGTAATTTCCATGTTCGAATACTGTTCTGCCCAAGTTCCTCGCTATGTTCGCTATGTATAATAAGGCGCAATATTGGTCACTTTTATCCATTTCCAACTTCATTCTTTCGGATTCGACATAGGTACAGCCAGGTCAGGTGTACCATCGACCTTCAGTACAATATATTTTTACTACTCAGCCTATGAAAACGAATATTTCAACCCCACTTCGGAAAAAAAACTTCCCATATTCTTGTTTCAAAAGAAAAACCCTTAATTAGCCTTTCGTGGTGAGCCAAGTATATATTTTTTAGGGTATTGGAGGACGGGATACGAACTACATTGAATTTTCACTAAGGACCTAGCGAAAAGATTGCACATTCGACCCAATACTGGCCCAAAACCTTGCAAATTTAGCCTACCGGGTCAGGTGGACTGCCGACCCCAGACATATTGAGTACATTGAATTTTCAGTGAGGAGGTTATTAGAAAATAGTACTACATTCTACCCAACTGTGGTCCAAAACCTTGCTAATTTATCCTTCCGGGTTCAGGTTGGATGTGGGCCGCCAACCCTCAACATATTATTACTTGGTTTTTTAAGCTTGAACCACACTGAAGAAATTTCGGTAAGGAGCCCACTATAAGAAACCCGTTGGTTCACAATATTGGACCCAATTTATTTTTTTATCGTCCAAAATCATCTTAATTTAGTATTTTCGTGCCATTCTGATAAAGTATAGGACAAGCTTCTCCTACGCATGCTGTATTTGTACAGAGCATTTAGCATTTTTTTATGGCAAGTTGTCAGGGTCGCTGCCTTTTCATTTTAAGTGATTTCAACATTTCTAAATGTAATATTTTCCAGTAGTGGCATAGATGGTTCTGGCGTAGTGGAAGCACACGCGGTTCCCATTTGTTGAAGTCTTGAGTTTCATTCCTAGTTTTTTCAATATAAATATATAATATATAGTATAATCTCTATCGTTCTTTTACATTTTTCCAGCATACACACGTTTCTTACACAGAGAAGGCTGACATCTGGGACCCAGCAACGTTGCCAAGGTCAAAACAGCGGAGTCCATCATACACACTTTGCATTTGCAGAGACGCTGACATGTTGGACCTAGAAGAGACCTTATACAGATGTTGCATTGAGCAATCAATGTTTCATTTACAGAGAGGCTGATATGTGGGACCCAGCAGCGCGACCTTATACAGATGCTACATCGAGCAACGTTGCCAGTTTGAAACAGGGAGGCACGAGCGAGAAAAAAGTTCAGCATGCACACGTTTCTTATAATGAGAGGCTGAAATGGGGGACCCAACAGCGTGAGCAAACAGCAGATTCGTTGAGCAACGCTATGTAGTTCGGAACAGGGTAGCGCTAGAGAAGAAAAAATTCCATCATACCCATGATTCTTCTAATGTGAGGCTGACATAAGGGACCCACCAGCCTGAATAAATGGCGGATGCAGGGAGCAATGCTATCAAGTTCGGAACACGAAGGCACGACAGAGGGGGGAAAATCCATCATACACACGTTTATTCTAATGAGAGGATGACATGTGGGGCCTCACATCATGATTAAATGGTAGATGCATCGAATAACGCTATCAAGTTCGGAACAGGGTAGCACGAGCGAAGGAAAAAAATCCATCATACACACGTTTCTTCAAATGAGAGGATAACATGTGGGGCTCAGGAGGTTGGTTAAACGGTAGATGCGTCGAGCAGCGCTATCAATTCGGAACGGGGTAGCACTAGCGAAGGAAAAAAATTCCATCATACACATGTTTCTTCTAATGAGAGGATGACATGTGGGTCCCAGGAGGTTGATTAGACGTAGATGCATGGAGTAGTGCTATCAACTTTGGAACAGGGTAGCACGAGCGAAGGAAAAAATTCCACCATACAAACGATCCTTCTAATGAGAGGCTGACATGTGGGACCTAACAGCCTAACTAAATGGCAGGCGTCTTGATCTATGTTATCGAGTTGAAATCTGGGAGGCGCGACCGAAAAGTATGGTCCGCTAGAGACACTGACGTCCGGGACCCACACGTCTCCAAAGACTTCAGCGAGTCAACATCGCGGGAGGAAACGAAAATCATGCTTCTGCCACGCGCTCGCCGAGCTTCCTCCATGTTTTTAGCAGATCCGTCGTAGTAGAGGGCCGCAAAACCGGAAAAAAAAAGTTTTCCATCGGCCACGGTTGAGCCAAGAATTTCATCGCGGAAGACGCGCCTTCTACGATGACCGTCGGGCCAATTCGTTGCGGAAGGAAACTTTTCTTGTAGTGTATGGTATGTTTCTCCTCCGATCCTCCAATTACTTTTTGCAAATTCATCGTTGATTTGTTGTCATTATCAATCTAGGGTGAGACCTACTATGAACTATTGCCATGATTCTCTTGCCTAGATTATTACTTTGAGGGGATTCTTTAGTGTGTTATGATGAGGAATATGTTATGCTTATTATTGTTGGATCAAAAAGTTTTATTTTTATCTTTCTCTGTTATTTTATATGATCAACACAAGGAGCCAAACTCATGCTCATGCCGCCGCTAGAGCTTCTCGGGCTGCCGCTCAAGCATGGGGATACGGTTCAAGGATGAGCCCCAACACGATCGCTTCAATAGGATCAAGAACCAAGAAGTGAAGGCAACCAAGTGGGCTTTCCCCATTATATTGAATCAACTCGGTATTTCTAATGACTTGAATTTACTTTGCAATAGGGTTGGCTTGCAAAACTTTGTATTCAATGATGTGCCTACTTATTGTCGGTTAACTCTTGAATTTCTAAGTTCTTTGCAAAACACCGTTAAAGCATGGAATGGAGAGGACATGATTTATTTTTGACTTATGAACAGCAATTATGCTTTATCACTAGATGAATGGTGCACATGTTTTAATTTTCCAAACAATAATGATAATGACTTACGAGCATCCTTTACTGGCTTAGACCCTTCCCCGGAACAATATTATAATGGAATGAGTTTCACTTCCAGGGTAAGCAAGGGGAAGAATATTCAACATCCCGCAATTTGCTATTGGTTTTATGTTATTGCTAACACTTTGCTGGCATGAAATGAGTTCACGAGACTCAATGAAGAGGACATCTTAATCCTTGTAAAGGCTGCTTTCAACAACACCAAATTTTCACTCAACTTGGGCGCAATTCTTGTGCGCTACCCGGAGCACCAATCCTCCCAAAGCCAAGGACCTGTCACAGGTGGAGGCGTCATCACCGTGTTTGCCATTGCCCTAGGCATCTACCTAGGTGAGTTGCAACCAGTGCTAGGTGATCGACATGTTAGTTTCTCTACATTAAAGGCTTGTGGAATGCTCACTAGGAGAGGTGTGTTTATTACTTGCATATTGCTGGAGCTGGGCGTCTCTATCCCGCTCCTCTGCCTAATGGTCTTTTATTTATCGAGGAAGGACGTTTGCTATATGACTTGCAGGTTGAGCAACACCAACCCGAGGAGGAGATTCTGGATGAGGATGAGGACCAAGAAGAGGAGCAGCGACCAACCCGTTTTGCTACATACCAAGACTTCCAAGAATTTGGAGGAACTGTGGAGAGAATGCAAAACCTCTCCTTGAACCCCCAAAAACAACTAGTAATTTATCAACTCAATTTGCGAACTGGAGTTACAAGTTTTTCCCGCCACCACAATGATTTGAAGGGCTTGCAAAAGCCTAAGCTTGGGGGAGGTTTCCTCGTTATCTTTATTTGGCATTCATTTGTTTTTATTTATTTCGAGGTTACGTTTTTAATTCAAGTTTATAAGAACTCGTGTTGGTTTCCCCAACACTTTATCTTTAGTTATTTTTATTTGTTTTTGAGATTTTCTAGCCGAGCTTTGCCGACAATTTTCTATTCTTTAATTTCCTCTCTTAAAAACAACAAAAATATTTTTCCATTTATCTTTATTATCCCTTTTCCTTCTTTTCTATTCTCCTTGTGGTTTTCACACATTTTCAGGATAGTGATCGACTTCGAGTTTCCAAGAAGCAAATAAAAAGGGAAGAGAGAAGTGAAACCAATCATGAGAGGTATGTCTTAAGACTCCCCACTTTTGAAGTTTGAGAAACCCATGCTAGTTAGTAGTAAATGATAAGATGTTATATTGGTGGAGTGAGTCTTTGTATTGTAGTAAAATTTTGTTTGCATGGGTATTTAATTGAGTAAGTTTTGTTCCAGCTCCTATAGTTAACCAAGTCTTGCCTAAAAATTTGCTAAACAATTGTAATAAGAAAAAGTCTCACAATCGAACGTTTGGGTGTTGTAGTGTTTAGTCTTTAAGGCTTACTTCTAGAGACACTCAACACCACAGAAAATAATGATTGACTCGATAGCTCTCTTTAAAAGGATTTGTTCGATTGAATTAATGTTTAGCGGTTTTTGTGAGCATGCCAAAGTTTGACTTGTGAATCATAAGAATGATATAGCTTTATGCGTGTCAAACTTCATGGGATGCCAACAACTCCGCCACGAACGATCTTCATGGAGGAAACTCCTACATTTCGGCTATGATTTGATTAAACATATGTAGCAGCAATGCTATAATGGGTAAGATTCTTGGCATTCCCGGTTAGCTGTGTTCATGATGGAATCACTCCTCTGGCTCTTATGAGTAATCATTGTACAAAAGGAACAAAACCTTGGTGATGCCACGAGTGTCCATCACAGCCCGATAAACTAATTAAAATCTTTGGCATGCTCTTAATTACTTAAGAACTGAAATTCTTGAAGGATAATGAATAGAAAAGTAGTGCTTGAAGAGTCTTGATTTATTAATGTGGGAGAATTGAGATACTCTGGTGTATATGTTTTTCATGAAAAACTCTCACACTCTTAATTTTACATGATTATACTTTATGTTCAAAGGCAAGCCCATGAGTTGATTACATGACATGGAATAAGGTTTACTCATTTTGAATCATGCATGTTAACAATAATTTTGCTGCGCTATAAGGATGCATAAAAACCCGTATGATATGCTTGCCATTACTCTATATATGCTGAAGTTTTTTAGATTTATAAAGTGGATGAAACTTGAGACTACCAATCATGAGTAAGATCATTATCTCGTTATTTCAGTTTAAATGTCGAGTTCCTTTTCAATTTTGGTTTTCTTGCTCGAGGACGATCAAGTTTAAGCTTGGGGATGTTGATGGCTATTGAAATGTAGCCATCTACGTCCACATTTAAACTGGATATTATTCATATTTTTTATGAAATATCTCTCTAAACCCTGCCACTAATGCCTAATGATCAAAGGGGTATGCAATCCTTTCTTTCTATTTTTCCCTGCGCAGAAAATGATGTTTGATGATGGGAATCACAACATTAAAGTCAAAGATACGAGATTTCCAACAACCTAAAGAAACCAGGAGTCATGAAGTGGAGACAGACGCTTTAACAACCAACTATACGGCAGGAATAAAATTCTGGCTATATAGTTCCGGTTGTATAGTTACCATCGACACCGCTAGGTCAAACAGAACAACTTTCGTGAAGGGACCCTATATAAAGAGTCCTCGAGCAACGAGAAACAAGAGCTATTTTCGATTACCAGCCGTCCCCAGAACTCCATCCACAACACCGAAGAGCCGCCGGAGGAATATACTTAGATCTAATCTATAAACCCTTCTCCATCACCATAGCCATATTCCACCACATGTAATAGTAGATCTCATCTTCGATTGGCAACATTTTAAGACTATTTTCTATCAATCTCATGATTTCCATTGCAATGTTTATGATCATTGATTTCATCTCTATGTCTAAGTAATTCTCCTTGGGCTAAGGGCTTCGGCCTAGCCATGTAGCTTTTGTGCATGTTATTTATCATATATGGGATCATGTATTAGTTTGTATGACATGATGATTATTGTATCCTCTCTTGCCTCAATCTAAGGACTTGTCAGGTACCCAAGACCCCAAGGATTGATCCAGGTATAGGGAGTATGAGTAATGACTAATTTGCAGGTTGGGAACCCCAGTTATAGAAGGGGTAGTACGGCTGTATGTGAGGGATTTACTTGGGATTAACAGTGACGTCACTATGCATATCATTAGTTCTCTTTCTTCTATGGATGAGACTAGTAGGTTATTGCTATAAGCGGTTGCGGAGGCAATAAAAATTATGGATGCACTGCTCACATATAATTTATCTTACTCTAACAATTACATGCATACACTACAAGAAATCTGCTCACTAGTGACCTTTTCTTAACGACCATGCATTTTTTGGTCATACAATTATGACCATTATGAACCACTTGGTCGTAAGACATTTAGGAGGGTCCAAACCTTGAAAAATAACGACCAATTTAGTCAAGAAGGTCATGATGTCCTAATAAGAAAAGGTCATAAATAGATAGAACTGGTTTGAAGCCTTTTATTTGGTAGACTATGACCAATTTAAATGGTCGTTATGGTTAAAATTCTGAGGCAAAAAAATTACAGAACTGCCAACTCAGCAATATCACCTTCATATCATGTTCATGTGTCATTTTTTGCTTACTTGTC
Organism: Avena sativa; assembly: GCA_916181665.1. NCBI lineage: Eukaryota > Viridiplantae > Streptophyta > Magnoliopsida > Poales > Poaceae > Avena > Avena sativa. The sequence continues at coordinate 462,456,878 of OV702291.1, read as the reverse complement.
ATGTCTACGTGGTCTCGACCTGGCATCTCGACCACGTGCTGGCGATTCACATGCACAAATATATGAAAAAAAGAGCCCCATGGGGATTCAAACTCAAGACCTCACGAACTCCCCACAGGATACTAACCACTATGCCAGTCAACTGGTTCGTGCCACATATGAGCTCGGCGTCCTTTAACCATCACCTCGGCACATAATGCAAATTCACGCGCACGAATATATGGCAAAAAAAGACAACACCGGCGCTCGAACAAGTGACCTCACAAACTCCGAACGGGATCTAAACCACTACGCCAATTGAGTAGTTGGTGCCAGATAGGAAGTTTGGCTATTTTAACCACCACCGCATTACATAAATGCAAATTTGGCAAAAATGAGAGCACCGAGGCTCGAACCCACGACCTACTCCTCTATGAAAAGGCACCTAACCACCACAACAGTATATGGATGAGTCCAACTATCCTGTAGGAATTATTTATACATCCAGAAATCGGGTTGGGCTTGGGCGGGAGAAAGCCCAAACCCTTAGAAGGTCAGTTTCGGGTGGGAATTATGGGCTTCTTATAAATTTTTAGCCAGCACAATTAAAGGAGCTTCAAAAAATTTAGGAACTCTACAAATATAAATTCAACTTCAATTTTGCATATGACCTCGAATTAAGATGATCTAAGTTTCATTTTGGTTCATCTCAAAGATATGTATAACCTTCATGTTAGCGATTTTCTCATTTTATGTCATCCCGAGTGTATGGACTATCTTTTTTGTTCTTGTGCTCTCGAAATGCAATCAAAACGGTGACATGAATGTTATTTGTTAGGGGTTGAAACTTTCTAAACTTTTAGTGGATCTGTAACGAAATAGCACATTTTGAATCTAGAAATGATTTTTGTAAAAAATCATGCGCAAACTATCATGTACATGTAGTTCAAATCGGACCCACTTCCTACCGATTCAGCAAACTTCCTCATGCAACATTGTTCTCCATACCAAGATACACGTGTGCGCACAATAAGAGCACATTATCATAAACTATGCCACGATTCAGGTTGTAACATTAGTATTTTGACCTGAAAGCCATGAAACCTCGAACATGATAGGTCATTTTTATGAAGGTTTTTTGAGATATCTACAATATACCAAGTTTGCTATTGTCAACACCCGGATTTTTAATCCCAGATGCCTGTTATGCCATACATCGCAATCCCAGGATTACCATTTTTGCGAGACATAACAGATTGGTACCATAGTACATCATCCATTACAAACCATAATAAAAGTCTTACAAATAAAGTAACTCATGATCTAGTCTTAATACAATCAAAGTAGTGGAAACTAAACGTAGTAGGGGCTCCACCTTCAGGGTCACAGGCAATACTGATGATGGGAGATGATCCTAGTTGAAATAGACCTCCTGATGTCTATCTTCCTGGTAGTCCTCCTCATAGTCTGGCCACGGGAATAGCCAGGGACAAAGTCATGAGTACTCATTAAGTACTCGCAAACTATCACTAACAAGTAAGGTAGTTCTAGTAGGAATCTTAAACTCTAGGTTTATTTGCAAAAAGCCAGGTTTATTTCATATTGAGTTAAGAATTAAAGAAAACTAACTTAAATTTTTATATCACCTAAGTGGGAACCTAGTTTTCATATCCACAACCATGTTGTGGTCAAGTCAAGGTCATAGTTCAATTCATAAGTCATTTTGAAAACATCTGACAACAGAACAGTATGGCCACTCTAACTGTCCATAACCGCGGACGCGGCTATTCGAATAGTTTGACACTCTGAAGAGGTGGTACACTTTCACCACAAAATTCGATACATCCTTCAGGGATAACCCTGAATCATCATACTTAGTATCTGGATAATCAATCCTAACCTTTCAATTACACACTCTAGTATAGGCACCTCCCCTATAAGCTTGTCCTTCTAGCCATGGCCATCTGCCATCCTGGGCACTACATAGGTGGACATTCACACTCACGAGGTAGCCTCAGCTCAACCACTTTCCGTGAGGGAACCCATACTAAGGCATATAAACTTCCAGTTAATCCCCCAATTCAGGTATTGTGGTTGTATGGTAAAATTGGAATGGTATCGCATCCGAACCCAACCATCAGTTTTTATAAAGGGCTAAGGCTCATGCCTCAACATTTTCATCATCAAATCCTTTTGTGTCCATAACAAATGTCAAAACATTTCAATAGAATGAACCATCATTCCAAGGTTTTCATAATCATTTTCACCAAGTATTCCCATCTAAAGTGATCAACTTTTCTGCTTAGCACTAGCCACTAAAGTTGAGGGTATTCACTAATGAGGGGTGCTAATCAAGTGTAATTATCCAGCTCTAGTTTATGCCTTTTGATGACATCTAAGTATAACTACTTAGGCCTAGTTTTATACTCTTTATGGTATCTATACTATTTTTTCAATACTCACAAATCACTAACTAAAGGTAAAGAACTTTGGTAAAAGTAAAAGAATAAAGCTTGCAATGGTATAACCAAAGTTGCATAACCAAAGCATGCCAAATGCACCTTTCATAGGTTATCAAGTGTGCAAGTGTTAGCTTGCATAGTTCTAGCTTGCAATTAGTGATGGCTTGCATAGGTATAATACTTGCAAGTGTTAGCTTTCTTTGAGTAGTGCAGTGGTTGAAGTTCTCTTCTTCTTCTTCTTCTTCTTCATAGTACTCCTCCTCCTCGTGTCACATTCTTGAGTGTCTATGATTTCTTGGGCTTGCCAAGGTTAATTGATTTGAGTGGTTTGTGAAAAATGGTGATCTATGCATATGAACTTGATTTAATTTTGAATTGTCCTTTAAATAGTTTCGGGAATTGTTTCTATTTGTTTGTAGAGTGGGCTTGGGTTCACTTGGTCTAGCAAGGGGTGAAAAGAATTGGAAAATTTTATTTTAGAAATCTTTTACTAGAGACACCCAAAGTGGGCTAGTGGTTAACTTTGGTCAAAATGACCATTTGATCATATGATTCATATTTAAATTTCTTTTCTTTTGATTTTGTTTGTAATTGACCTAGATGATGTAGTATTCAATTTTGAGCCATTCCTTATCATTTGTAGCAATCAAACATGGCAGTTTCACTCATTCATACGCTAATGCAATTTACACATACACTCATATTAGATTTAATAATAAAAGTTTTTGTTAACCCTAAACTTGGGTAATTAGAACTTGTTAATCTTGATTAATATTTTTGGGGTGTTACAGTATTTTTTCTTGCAACTATGTCACATGATATGACACCATGCGAAGGATTTACCTTGTTCGGACGGTTTTTGAATTTCTTATGCCCGTTTCAAACTATGATAAAAATGGCGGGCATAAAGGTTCTTAGCTAGGCGATAAGACTCACTATCTCTGATAAAACATCATATTGTGAGTCTAAAAATTATTTTTGCAAAAAATCATGAGCAATAGATAATGTACCTGTAGCTCAAACTGGACCCACTTCCTACCGATTTGGCAGGAAATTGTCTTTTTCTCCAGGGGTGGACAAAAATGTTTTAGATAGTCTAGTTGGGACATTAGCCATATAACATAGTCTAGTGTTTTGGAAAAATAGGGCGGTGCCATTTTAAAACACTCATTTTGTGGTTGTTTCACAAAACACCCCATTATTCGCACTCAGAAAATAGAAAATACATTTTTTGAGCGATGAAAAGGAAAACTTTGCCATGCAACATTGTTCACCATACCAAGATACATGTGTGTACACAATACGGGTGCATTATCACAAAGTATGCCGCCATTCAGGCCGTAACATTGGTCTTTTGACCTGAAAGCCATGAAACCTTGAACATGATAGGTCAAACTATGGTCCACTGTTTGTAGAATTTTATCATTCATGTTTGACACTCTCTGATGCAGACTGGATTTTCTTTTCTTTCGCGATGACAAGAATCTTGCTAGATATACTGCCTTGGCCGCCCTGAAAGTTAGGAATGACCCTCTCATTACTTCACAACCACAAAAAAGGTGAGCTTCTCTGAGTTGTTTCTGAAATGTTATCATTACTGTTCAACTCATTTTCTGACAGAGACTAAATTTTCTATTCTTTCTCAGTGACAAAAATCTTGATGGATATACTTCCCATGCCATTGTAAGCAACCCCCTTCATAACAATGAAGTGAACACTTCTCTCACAACTCATGTGGAGCTCGTAAGCGGACCGTGAGTCATCTAGCTCTCGAACTGGGTCATTGCACAAGCTATGCTACCAACTTAGACTGACACAATTTCTCAATTCATAGTAAATCTAACTTAATAACCAAAAGCTAAATATTCATCCATTTCAAAATCATCCTTATAATATAGGAACTAGAAGCAGACCCACGTGGTCAGCTACAAAGAGTGCTACATCTCCCTCGCACGGAACAAGGCCCGCGACACACGCTCCATCCGCTTCCCACGGGTTGCGAAACGCTGCACCACCAGCAATGGATACATACGGTTGCTGATCAAGTCGAAGTGGCAGGAATCATCATAAATCTTAGACAATGTGTACCATTAGATGAGCTAGGATTTGACGTTTCCGAACAGAGTATCTACATCTCCCATAGGCAGACTACCTCTCCAGTTGTGGTAACCGGTAGGCGTGGAATATATCCTAAGCCCTTACTGCATTCTTGATTACGTTATCGACAACACTCACGCTGCACAGACCTTTAGAACTACAGACATCACCTAGGCATATCACAAAATCCTGAATCCAGGCTCGATATTTGGTGTGCATTCCTGTAACCACACCTAGATATCAGGCACTACAGATCAGGTGTATTCTAGGCTCGATATTACTTTGTGTTGAAACAATATTTAGTAAGATATATGTGTTCTTTGCTTACTATTGCTTATTCATTATTACCAATTCAGAATATATCATTATACAAAATGTTTATTGTCTTAATACATGGTGTCCTCATTCTCTTAAAACTGTATTATCATTTTCCCACCTTATAGTTTCCACTTTTATATAAAACATTCAATCAGTATAAATTTCACGAGATCGTGCGCAAGTCACAACCCTAAATCAAGTACTAATAACCCGATAGGATTGAGCAGCCAATCAGATGACAGAAGCAGCCTACCCACGGATCATCCTACCAAAACAAATCTCAGTCGTGTATGTGACCGCATCCAACGCACGAAAATTTGCTCCCATCCTGGATTTTGGTGGAGCGCCAAAGTAGTCTGGCATTGGGCTAGGCGCCTAGCCCGCCAAGCGGGAGAAAAATCTGGTGTCGAGACCCCCCAATCGAACAGAACCCTAATCCCTGCTCTTCCGTCCACCTCCACATCCGCCTCTGCCTCTTCCCCTTTCTTCCACCTCTGCCGCCAGCCTAGATCCCGGCCAACTCCGTTGAATCCCTGCCACGCCAACCATCTCCCTGGAAACCTCTCCTCCCCCTCTCTCTATTCCACCTCGTGGAACCACAAAACCGAACCTCCAATTGAAACCCTAGTCCATGGCGAAGGCGGCGCCCTGGCAGCGGGTGTTGATGAACAGACTTGGCGAGCGGCTTCATTGCACGGGACTAATGCGACCCTAGCACCGGCCAGCCCTCCTTCTCGTGCTCGCCTCCAACGGAAGTAGCCATGGCGGGCTGCTCGTGGTGGGAGACAGAGGGGTAGAGCGGGCGGCCGGATATGCAGCGACGCGGCTAGACCTGCAGTGGTGGTTTCCTAACGGAGATAGGAGACAGACTGCCCCATGTTGAGGTAGCGCTGAGGTCGTGCGCACCGGTGTCGTCTTTCCCGAGATGAATCCGCTGGCCAAGTAGCTGCTGCCGATGCGAAGCTAGTGAAGGAGCAAAAGAGACGTCTTTCCTGAGCTGAATCCGCTCGCTTGCTGCTGATGCTGTCCAGGCCATCCAGGGACCTCGCAAGGAGCTCAACCTCTACCTCTAACTTCGGTGTCGGCTGTCATCCAGGCCCCTACTACCATGTGAGCATGACTTCTCCCTCTACTTTACTATTACTTGTAGTGTTGTGTGGCTTCAAAATCCGGACTATGACTTGTGTGGCTTCAAAAGTTAGAACCGATTTAGTGTTCTATTTCTTAACCGAGTTGTGATGTGTTTCCTCTCAGCAAATGATTTGGTTTGATATTCTCCAAAATCAGGACAAGCCATTGTTATCAGGAGCAGCCATGCCATATTTTCTTTTTGGTATCGCTATAATCATTGTCTGTCTTAGGCATCTTAGCATTGTACCTAAATCTCTAGTACATGTCTTAGGCATCTTATTTATGACTGAATATTTAAGACTAAATGTTTAATTTTTATTAGGACCCCTTCCATAACAGTACCTAAGTGTATTATGTAGTAGTAGTGATGTGGCCATGATGTTGAAGCTACTTGTGTGGTTGCTACTTCCTTTCCTGGAACTAGCATAACACCAGAGTATATTTATCTTCCATTTTTCCATTTTTTCTAGAAATTTTATGCTTAATCTTCTTGTATCACTTGTGTAAATGTGAGATTTTCACTAATGCCCCTTAGAAGTCTGATCTTGCAATTATATGGTTCGCTTCAAGTGAAAGCCTATCCAAAATGCATGGATTGCTTATCAAGACTATTTTGTTGATCAGGTATGTGATGGTGGGCCACTTCTTCAAGCAACTTAGATGAGGAAATACCGATGTCTATCTTCAGTATAACAGGGAAATACTGAATATTTATGACTGATAACAAAAGAGAATGATGAAATTTGATGAGCACACAATCTTCTCTAATGCATAAGTTTCAATTGGCCCTGACCTAAATGAACAAATTCATCATGCTATAGTAGTTACTCCTCTCCTACCAAGCCTATCATCTAAGTTGCATTTCAAGTACTGATATTGTAGTGTTACTAGTAAGAACATATGCTTTTGCTTATTCCAAGTACTTCCACTCTATTTCTTACCAGTTTCTCTACTGGGAGTAGAGCAAAGCATGTTTTAAATTAATTCTACTAGTAAGAACATATGTTGTTGCTTGTTCTAAGTACTACTACTAGTAAGAACATCTGCACTTCTGCTTTATTTTACTAGTACTTGTGTGCTTATTGTAAACACTGCAGTTATTCTACTAGTCTAGACTTCCTAAGTTTCCATTATGCTTATGAATTGCATTTTCTAAAAAAAATGTTTGCTACATTAATAGAATAAGAAAAGTGTCTGAATAAGTAACTAAATCTGCACATAGCTGCTGTCAATTTCTGTAATTAGTAATACTTAGTACGTAGGTGCTATCGATTTCATTCTGGTTTAGGTTGTAACACTGGCTAGGGCTTGATACTATGTTCTGGTCATGATTGATGATTTAGACTGATGCTGGGGTTTAATTCCTCAGGTGCTTTCATGTTATGAGTTGGGTATTTTTTTTACCAGTTCTTAACTCATTTGATGTTGTAGAGATTGCAAAGGAGCTGGACTTGCATGGTCGAGCCTGCTTGTCCACGCGCTGGCCAAGGATTGCCTCTGCACGGGAGATCCGACGCTCTCCTGGTCGCGATAATGGCATCAGCGCGGCGGCGGAGTGGCAGGCCGACACGCGAAAGGTGCCCGGCGTTAGGCTTGTCCACCGCCTCGCATCCCACAGATTTGTGTGTCTGTGCTGGCGATTGACCCTGTCCTTGTTGTTTGCGTGGGATGTGAGGTTTGGTTCCTCCCTTTTGTAGTTATCATTGACATATAGATCAACTGCTGATGCAACAGTTCTCTTGTGCATCTTCTCTCAACATGTGTTGTATGTGAGTGCTTTGGTTCCTGCTAGTATTATTTTCTTGGTTATTTAGCTTTTCATCCTACAATGGCTTCCTCAGGGAAAAAACTTGTGTATATTATTGTAACGGCATGTCCTTCTATTAGGTGGATACATCATCATTGTTATTATTGTTCATGTGTGAGATGAATCTTGGTTGTTAGACTAATTTAGTTTTGGTATAATATGCTTCCATACTTGTCCATATACAGTGTCGTTCATGTTTTTTGTGTACCCCTGCCTGATTTTGTTTTGACATGGTAGCATGGATAGTTTGGTTGTTTATCAAGGTTCCCATGGCCAATTTTCTTCTTGATGTCTAGATGAGAACATGTTATTTGGATATGAGGCTTCTCGCTGTAATTAAACTTGACACTTCATTTTTTAACAGGATCATGCCGAGGGATCTGATGTTGGTGATCAAACCTGAACTGAGAAGGTGGCGTATGGAATGTTCAGTGAATATGTAAATCAATGTGTTAATGCTACAGGGAATGTCTTTGCAAGATGATTTCCCTTTTTGATAGTTGCTGCCTGGATGTTACGAGTTAGCTAGGATATGTTGCTGGATGTTTAGTGTTCTCTCGACGAGTTGTGAACTATGACCTGATTGTATTGTGAACTATGTCTTGATTCATAAACCAAGAATACTACAGGGTTATACTTTTGTAGTTGTTGTGAACTATGTCCTGATTGTGAGATATGTGCTAATCTTGGTTGCCATTGTGAAATCGAATGTGATTTGAGCTCAATTTATGAATTCTTGTTTATTTACTGCTTGGAACACTAATTGGGCTCTAAAATGGCGATGACTCAAAAATGGACAAACATGACCCATGATAGCTGGGACCATCTGACTAGTGGGACCAGCCTTTAAAAAATTAAAAATGGACAAAAATGTTGGGCCAAAAAATTCCATGGCCGAAAAATATATGGGCTGATATTTTAGGCTTGGCCTGCTAAATAACTGTACCGTAAATGCCGAATTTGTAAAATAAAAGGCTGGAATTGTTGGTATTAGCCCATGTAAAATACCTCGTTGTATTAGACTGAATTCGATCTACACGCATTTCCATGTAGGATTGGCTTATGTGGAGGCTGACGTGGACATGCCAGATTGCCGGTGACCAAACCATCTATATTGGTCATAGACTACTATGACCAATGCATAGGAAAGGTCTTCATTGTCCGTCAGTGACTCAGCTTTTAACCATCTATTTTTGGTCACAAGAAGGTCACAAATGGAGAACAATGACCATCTAGTGACCAATATGGAGGGTCAAAAATTACCACATTTTTGTAGTGATACTTTATTATTATCTTCTATTCCCATCACATGTTTTGCATAGCTACAGGTGAAACCGAATGCCCTAGGCCCTCTCTCTCCATCATCGACAACAACAAAAGACAGCAAACTCTTGGTCTGGTAAAACACAAAAAAATTCTGAAACTCCCGAAGGTCTGTTAAAGTAACTTCACTATGCTTTCTGCTTCCCGAGGATTCGATAAACCTAGGTCTACTAGGGAAAAAGAGCTATACTACATCCATAATCTGGATCGAAGGTATCATGGTCCAGGACCCGGTCAAGATCCAGTATAGGTGGGGATAGCGCGACGACGGCTCAGTGCTACCGCTTTGGGCATCACCCCGTCCTTTATCCATAAGCATGGTGCTTTATACGTCAGTCGGAGCTTTATCCGTCAGTCGGTGCTTTACTCATCAGCCTCCAGCCTTGGTGCTTTCGCATCCTCGTCTGGTAGTGCCGACAGGGTGGCGCACCAGCTTGTCCGGTCAAGGGTGCGCTCAGCAAGGAACGTCACCCCCTCCCGTACTTTAGGCCAATGGATCCGAGGTGGCCGAGTAGAGGTGGCCACCCAGCTGGCTCTCTTGGGCCCCCGGCTAGACGGCCCAGCCGGGGAATCTTGAAGCGGACCGAGTGGAGCGTTCCACCCGGCTGTGGTTCCTTGTTCTTGTGGCCATCCGGTCAGATCTCCCTGGTGCCAACCGGTTGAGCCTGGTTTGGCCTACCCGGGGGTCAACCCCTGACACTAGTCCCCGAGTGCGTTGGGACTTCTCTTTGCGGAGAAGTTCATGCGTGCTCCTTGGTTAATTCTGAAATGATTGTTGTTGAAGGCCGTAGCGCAAACTATCTTGTAGTGCTTGTCTTGTATTGCTTGTTGTTTTCCGGCTCGACATGCTTGTTATTCTAGGCTGGGGTTTTTCCGACTACGGGTCTGGTGGCCCACCCATAGGGTGTGAGCGGTGACTACATCTCTCGGCTACCGCACCCGGCGGGAAGGTGAATCGTCCAGTCAATGACGTCAGTGTTGGCGTTAGCCACGCCTGCCTCCTCTGGCACATGTCGCGTCAGATTGACCTCTTGGCCTGCCGCTGCAGTTTTGGTAACTGCGCACACGCCTTCACCATAGCAGTTTCTTGGAGATTGTGCGCGCGCTTGGCCTTCATGGTAACGCCTACAGGATCTTCTGTGGTAGTTTCTCTGGCGCATGCGATCCGGAACTGAAAAGTCATGGTGGGAGTGGAGCGGTTCTGTGCCACGTGGTCAGGGGAGCACAGGGGGCGCGGCTGCTCTGCCTCGATAAATAGGGGCGCCAGGGAGGGCTCCTTTCCCACTTCATCTTCTCCCCGCATCCATTGCTTCTACCCTTTGTGCTTTGCCTCCTTGCTGCTTCCCTATGCCACCGTTGTTTGGTCACCGGCACTACCACTCCTTCGTCATGAAGACAGGACCTTTCTTCTCCAACACGGCCTCCACTCCCGTCGAGATGCTGCCTGATCAAGCAGGTGGCTGGTGCGGCTCTTATGTCACCGATGAGCTCGTCCAGAAATACCGGGGGGGGGGGGAAGGTTCATCCCGTTGGAGCACCTGGTGAGGCATCGCCTTGAGCCGGAGGGGGAGCGGGTCCCTAACCCTCGGCCTGGGGAAGTCGTCGTCTTCCTCGCCCACTTCTCCCATGGTTTCGGCCTGCCTCTGAGCAGGTTCGTCCTCGATCTTATGGTGTCGTTCGACCTCCAACTCCACCACCCGGGCGCCAACGCCATCGCGCAGCTGTCGCACCATGCGGACTGCAGCGAGGCCTACCTGGGGGTTCGCCTGGACGCGGCGAACTTCTTGAAGTTCTTCAACTTCAACTTCAAGGTCCAGGTTGTGGGGAAGGGCGGCCCTCTGACGGAGACTAGCTGCTATGCCATCTACCCGAGGCCGTCATCACTGATGCCGCGGCTGGAGATGCCCGACACCATCAAGTTGTGGCATCTCTCGTACTTCTACGGGCATAACCACACTGATGTCAACTGGATCAAGGCGCCGGTGTTCGCCAATGTCCCCTCCACCCGAAAGGCCTGGACCGTCCAGAACTTGGGTGCCTAGGCGGACATGGACCGGATGGCCGCCCGCGTGATGGTGTTGGTGGATAAGGAGGGCCTCACCGCCCGAGACATCATGCTGTCCTGGATGACGAACCGCGTGCTTCCGCTGTAGCAGCGGTCACACAAGATCTGCCATCTGTCCGGCTTGCTCGACCCCACCCGGGTGTCCCGCCTGGATGTGCCATTTTTGGCGCTTCGGGAGTGGCTTGCCACCATCTTGAAGGAGACACTAGCGAAGGACTGGGTCTTCTCCTACCGGCCGTTCCACTGTGGACGGCTGCCCCTGAAGGTTAGGCTTTTTTCTTCTTCTCTAGGTGAACTTTTCCTAAGGAATTTCTCATTGTTTCTTATTTTCCCCTTGTTGAGTATCTCTTTATCGCACAGCTTGCGTAAGACGGTATGGGGGACGATGATCTTCCCGCCTTCATCACCGACCTCAAACCATCGAAGTACCCGCCAACAGAGCCGGAGCGGTTTCCCACCCAGGCTGACGAGAGTTGCGAGTTCCCACCCAGTGAGCAACTTTTCTTGCCTATATTTTCATTGTTCTTTTTTGGCTGTGCGCTTGACGTTGCGCCCACGCCCTGGTACAGCCTCCCACGGCGAGGACATGGACCTGGCTGAGGCTGCCGTGTCGACGGCCCGGGGAAACAGGCTACCCGGCCAGCGCCGCTCCGACTGGGGGCATGTCCTTGCATCTTATTTCTCTATGTTTTTGTTGGTCTAGGCCTTACTAACTATGCTCTTCTCGCCCTTATTATAGTAAGGCAATGTCCTTGACCGGCACGGTGACCATCACCACCGCGTCCGACCATCCCCCGACTGGAGCTGAGGGGCCCGCTGAGTAGCCTCTGCTGCCAAGCCAGCTCAGGCTGCAGCTTCTGCTACCAAGCCAGCCAAGGCTGTGGCGGACGCGACAAAGACGGTGGCGCCAGCTGCGTCCTTGGTCCTCCAACAGGCCTCTGCCGCCTCCAGGCTCGCTGATGTGTTTGCGAACACAAGCCTGGGCTAGACGGGCTCTGCTGCCTACTGGGTGGAGGAGCTCGTGGCAGCGGCGAGGTAGGCTCCAACGCAACCGGCGGTTGAAGATGGCAGAGGGAGGTGGCCTCCGGCTCGGAAGCTCTGGCTCCAGAGGTGTCGCGCACAGCCTCCAGCGATGACGACGAGCTCTAGATTACCGGCAGTCGGGCGGCTCTGGTTGCACCGCCGCCACCTGTCTCGTCTTTCCGAGTCGGCGCCCATTGCTCTTGGCCAGGCCCGCCACCTGATGGAGGTGATGAAGCTGGGGCTTGGGGAGGCCAAGGCACTGGGGACGTGCCTTGAGGTAAATATCTCCTCCATCGTTTCTGTTACCCTTATTTGCTATTGATCTCTGTGTTTTCCTTTTTTGATCGTGCCTTCCTTGCAGAAAGCTTTTGCTGAAGCCGCCAAGACCTCTTAGGACCTGGGGCGTAACATTGCTTGCTCTTCCATGTCCTCCCAATTACGCGGATTTTCGCGTTTCTTGTTGACCATTAGGTACCCTCCTGCAGCTCTTCTAGTAGACATGGGCCAGGAGCTGGAGAGGCTAAAGGCGGAGGTCACTCGGCTGGAGGAGTAACTAGACTCGCCAGGCCCAGATCGGCCAGCTGCTGCAGCATCAGCAGTAGATGGAGGTCAAAGATTTCCAGGCGAAGAAGGTCATCGACACCCAGACTAAGGCACTGAAGAATCTTGAGAAGCTTCATGCCCATCAGGACAAGGCGCTAAAGACCTCCCAGGCCAAGGAGAAGGCAGCGCTGGTGGAGCTGTGCCAGATAACCGAGATCGTTGTCAGTAAGTGGTTATTCCTTCAGTGAACTTGCTTGTCTTGTTCTGCAGATGGTTTCTGACAGTTGTCTCCTTCTCAGGTGCAGCCTAGTATATTGGGGATACTGATCAGGCCTTGGCCCGCGTCCCCGAGGAGAATGCCGAGCGCGACCTCTGTCCGGAGGAGTTGGTGTTCGTCACGTGCAAGGAGGGCAGACAGCTGCGGGATGCTGCCCTCGACGTCTACGAGTACGTCTAGTTGGACACCACCCCACCGGCTACGATGGAGGCCTTGGCGAAAAAGCTTCTCGCTGCTCCGGAGCTGATGGACGTGGCGCGGGACTGGGCGGCTCGCGGCAACACGGAGATGGTCCTGGCACTGTTGAAGTCTTGGTACCCCGACGTGGACCTAGGGAGTCTCTCCCGAGGGTTCCGTTAGGGGACCATCTACGACCAGCTTCAAGCTAAAGTTCCTGACATCCGCTCTTGCGGTGTCAAGATTGGAAGCTTCATCCAGGTTGATCGGGACTTCAGCGATCCGGCTGGCTCGGAGGGGTACCACTATAGCCCACGGGCAGCTTTAGGAGGAATGCCAGGAGTATTTGTATCCGGTTGGAAACTTGTTTGTTTGTCTGCTTGTGTGAACAATTTGTTCGTCTGCAGTGAATTCTGTTGGGAGCTTTGTCTCCTTTTTGTGATGTTGTCTTGTGTTGCATTTGTTGTATCTATGTGGGGGCTCGTGAGCGCACCCACAGGGTGTAGTCCCCGAGGTTCAGGCCGACTGGAGAATCCATCCGGGTCGAAGCTCCTTTATGTTGTTTCTTGTTGCAGGTTTCCTGCGTGGGGGCACGCGAGCGCACCCACAGGGTGTAGTCCCTGAGGTTCGGGCCAGCTAGAGAATCTAGCCGGGTCGAAGCTCCTTGCCTACTCTTCTGCCATCTAGGGGCGCCTGGCCTCCAGCTCTGGTACTTTAGCTCATGCAAACATGAAAACACAAGTAGTGGTTTGTGCGTTAGACATGCATAGGGTAAATGTAGTCTCTAGTTGTTCGTTTGGTTGAAAACTTTGCCATTTCGCGCAAAACTGATAGCTTAGCCCTTTTCTTAGCGAGCATTGACCGTTGAAGTTGTGCCCATGTCAGCTGTTAGCCAGAAGCAAGGGTTTGCTTAGTTAGCGTACTATGCAATACTTTGGATTTTGGCTATCGGCTTCGAGCGATCAAGCGCAACCGGAACATCCAGACGTCATGTTTTCCATAGGACTTTTCCTGTATGGTCTTCGAGTTTTCTGCTCTTGCCATGTCTATCAGTCGGCTTGCGGTCTACAACCATAATTAAAGAGGAATCTCTTGTACCCGCGTACAGTACTTTGCCTTCTAGAATGCGTGGCCATCTGGGCCATTCAGCGAGTCCCCGAGAGAGACTGTCGGGTCCGGGGTTAAAAACAATGCAGCCGGAAAACTTCAAGTGATGCGGAAGAAAATGCCAAATTATTATGAAGTCCCTGAGACTGTGTCAAGGCTCCTCAACTTGTTCATTACATAAAGAAAGATATATTTTCCATTTACTCGGGTGTAGAATGGGCGAAGCAAGTTCACATTCCACGGGCGTTCAGTTTCTTTGCCGGAGTGGTCCATCTTGTTCTTTGCCGGCTGACAAGTGTTGATCAAGTAGTATGATTTGTTCTGCAAAGCCCGACTGATGATGAATGTCCCTTCCCAAGGCGGGGCTAGCTTGTGCATCCCCTTGGTGTCTTGTACCAGCCGCAAGGTCAGGTCGCCCTCTCGGAATGAGACGTTGCGGATCCGGCTGGTGTGGTAGCGGCGCAGGTTCTGCTGGTAGATGGTGGACCTGGACAGGGCCAGCTCTCGTGCCTCTTCAAGGAGATCGACGCTATCTTATCATGCTTCCTTGGCCTTCTGCTCAGTATATCGCAGTTTGTGCGATGCGTTGAACTCAATGTCAGTTGGCAGGACTGCCTTTGCTCCATAGACGAGGAAGAATGGCGTGTAGCCAGTGGAGCGGTTGGGCGTTGTGCGCAGGCTCCACAACACAGCTGATAGCTCCTCTATCTAGCATCTAGGAGTCCTCATTAGCAGTTCGATTAGCCTTGGCTTGATTCTGGCTAGGACCAGACAATTTTCTCTCTCGCACTGCCCATTGGATTGGGGGTGCGCGATCGT
Organism: Avena sativa; assembly: GCA_916181665.1. Lineage (NCBI taxonomy): Eukaryota > Viridiplantae > Streptophyta > Magnoliopsida > Poales > Poaceae > Avena > Avena sativa. The sequence continues at coordinate 462,441,750 of OV702291.1, read as the reverse complement.
GGCCAGGTCAAGCCGGATGCCCTTGTCACCACAAAAACGCGTGAAGGCCCCTTTGGTGAAGTTTGTGTCGTTGTCTATGATGATGCTATTTGGGAAGATGAAATGCGTGATGATGTCGGTGAAGAACTTGACCACTGTTGGTCTGTCCAGCTTCTTTATTGGCTTTGCCTCGATCCTCTTGGTGAACTTGTCCACTGCCACTAGCAAGTGTTGAAGGGAATTTGCCCTGATAGACAAGTATATAGCTGAATTTTCACAATGGATTGACTCTTTGTTGTAAATTTTCCTTTTTTGTAAATAGGCTTTTGTGTACATATGTATTTCTGAGAACACTCTTTTAATAAAATTACTGTGGGGGGTTCCCTCACAGTCATTCATCATAAAAAAGTTGTTATTATATGTATTCCAAGTATATGATAGATGTTTATTTTGCATGCTATAATTGTATTAATTCAGAAACCTTAATACATGTGTGCTTAATAAACAAATACAAAGTTCCTAGTTATGCCTGTCTATAAACTAGCTCATTGATTAACAGGATGATCAAGGTTTCCTCATCATGGACATTAGATGTTGTTAATAACGACGTCACAACATTGGTGAATGATGTGATGAACATTCATCCGGAGTATAGCATTATGATCAAAGTCATTATGTTTATATTGCTATAACATCATACGAAGTAATCTTTATCCTTAGACCATGAGATCATGTTAATTGCTAACACCAAAAGAATACTATGATAACATCAAATGTCACACCATAACAGGTGACTATAAAGATGGGTTCGGGTATTCCAAAGGTGTTATGTTGAGGCTCATGGATCAAGAGTGGAATTTGTCAATCTCGATGACGGATAGACATACTCTAGGCCCTCTTGGTGATATCACATTAAGATAGCTTGCAAGCAAGTGATGTGATCACTAGAATGTTATATCACGGGAACAAGAAAAGAGTGCATGTCAGTAATGAGATCAAACTAAGTATTGAGATACTGATGATCGAATCTTAGACATGTAATATATCGCAATATAAAGTGATTTAGTTACTATCATTAAAGGTTCTCTCGATCACAGAAGTCATCATTGAATGTGTGGGAGTCAGTATGGATCTCTAGGTCCCGCTTCTGATTATTGATCTGAGAGGGGTCTCGATCATGTATGCATTATTCGTGAACCGTAGGGTGACACACTTAAGGGTTTCTAAACACCATTTGGATCAAATATGTTCTAAATGAAAGAATTGCAAAGCGCTGGAATTATTTCAATGGACACTGGAATTGTTTCAGGTGAAATTGCTGAAATTGGTTCTGCCTGTGATATTGAAATGTTGCAGGGGGTTTTATGTGAATGTTTGTTAATTAAAGTAATTAACAAAATTCTGAATAAAATAAATAAAAGAGATTTATTAAATGAGAGTTGCATTAAATTTGGTGGAAATTTAATGCATGTGAGTGGAATTTTGAGTGGAGGCATGTTTATGTGAGTGGAGCTCCCACCCACATGAATGAGAGGAGGTGGAGGGGATCCTCCATGGCCACCGGCTATGGGAGGCGGTGCCCCTCCCTATAAAAGGCCTCCCTCTCCTCCTTCACAAAGCACACCTCCTCATGAAGGATCTCTCTCCCCCTCTAGAATTATTCCCTCATGGTCTCGGATTAGCGAGATACATGTTCCCGGTGGCATTTCGTCTGGAAGGAGTTGCTGCTTTTGCTACATCACTGGCGCGAGGAGGTGGAGGTTGTTCAGTGGCCTGAATGTGTGTGCGAGGATGGATGCGCTGCTGATTTGCGGTGCTAGGACTTCCACATGATCTTGAGATCGGCAAGCATTTGACTACATCATCCACGAGTTCCATGTTGTTACACTTTGTCCGTCTTCGAGGGTATGTTGATGTATATCCACCTGTTGCTTGTATCTAGTAGATAAATCTTGGTGTATAATAGTTCCCATCGTAGGATTTTTTTTGTTTTCTATGCTATGAACCCAACAGTGGTATCAGAGCCTGATCTATGCGTAGATGCTTTGCACGGGTAGTACACAAATGATTATGTGGGCAATGATGATCATGTTATTGCTTCTTTCATGTATTTTGGATATTGGTGGCATAGTGGGATGAAGCGGCCCGGACTAACTTTACATGTCCTCACACATGTGACATGTTTTACGGTTGACATGCAACTAGTTTTGCATAACTGGCTAGCGGGTGTCTGTCTCTCCTACTATAGTCATTATCTGATTTACAACGAGTTTCTAATAATTTGGTTATCATCGTTGTGGTTCCATGTTCATAGGTAAGACCGGTTCTATCTTCGAAAGCCCTAAGCCACGTAAAACTTGCAATTGATAAATTAGAGGCATCTAGTTTAGATCGTTGCTGGGCTGGTGTCATGATATGGTAATGTTGTAAGTTGATGTATAGTTCATACTATTGCAACACACCTAACGTGTAAGTTCCATAGACCTTGGCCTTACACACAAAGGAATGATAAATATCATACCACTATGCACATGATGGTGATCAAGTGCAAGAACCATATCATTTCACTTTACACATTTGATGCTTGCATCTTATATTGCTTGTTTGGCGTTTTAGTAGCATTATAAGATGATCCCTCATTTAGATATCAAGATAAAAATGTGTTCTCCCTTAAGTACGCATCGTTCTATGTTTCGCCTCTTCAAGATATCACATGATGATCGGGTGTACTTGAATCCACGATCATAAACGGGCGTAAGATAGTTTTACACACGCGAGTACTAAGTTTCTTACTTGGCGAGCCTAGCATGTACAGACATGGCCTCGGAACACATACGGAAAGGTTAAGAATGAGTCATATAGTTGATATGATGCCCATATAGATGCTCGCCTTTGAAGCTACACCGACTCACGTGATGATCGGACTTGGTGTAGTGGATTTGGTTCATGTAATCACCAAAAAGACACGAGGGATGTTGTTTTTGAGTGGGAGTTCATTCGTAATTTGATTAGTTGAACTCGATCTATCATAAACGTAGTCTAAACTTTCCAAATTCTATTGTAGATGGCACCACCTGCTTTTAATTTCAGTGTGTTAATGGAGAAAGAGAAACTTGCGGCAAATGGTAGCAACTTTACCAACTGGGCCATGAATTTGAGGATTCTCCTCACTACTGCACAAAAGCAATATGTGCTAGAAGCGCCGCTAGGCCCCCACTAGCTCCTGATGCCCCTGACGAGGAAAAGAACGTCTATTTGACTCGTCTAGAGGACCACAGCTTACTTCATTGCCGCATACTATATGGGCTAGAGCCAGAACTTCGAAAGCATTTCAAAAATGGCAATGATTTTGATACCATGGGTGAATTGAAAATGATTTTAGATACCCATGCTGCCGTAGAGAGTTATAATGCTTCTGAAAAGTTCTTTAGCTGTATGATGGAAGAAAACAGCTCCGTAGTGAGCATGTACTCAAAATGTCTGGGTACACCGATAAGCTTGTGTCCTTGGGAATAACGATTCCCATTGACTTAGGCATACATCGTGTTCTCCAATCTCTGCCACCTAGCTACAAGAGCATGATGAACTATAATTTGCAGGGCATGAAGAAGTCTCTCCCCGAGCTTCTGTCAGTGCTTAAAATTGCAGAAGTGGAGATTAGGAAAGAACATCAAGTGTTGATGATCAATAAGAACACCGATTTCAAGAAAGACAAGAAGGGTAAACAGAAGGGAAAGAAGGGCGGAAAATCTGTTACCGCGCCTGAAAAGAAATCCTGAGTTGGCCCTAAGTATGATACCGAGTGCTATTATTGTAAGGGGACTAGCCATTGGAAGCGCAACTTCCCCAAGTATTTGGCAGACAAGAAGGCCGGCAAGGCAAACAAAGGTATATGTGATATACATGTTATTGATGTGTACTTGACTAGTACTCACAGTAGCACCTAGGTATTTGATACTGGGTCAGTTGCAAATATATGTAACTTGAATCAGGGGCTGCGGAACAAGCGACATCTAGCAAGGGGTGAGGTCAAGATGCGTGTCGGCAATGGATCAAGAGTTGATGTGATCGCCGTCGGAATGCTACCTCTCCACCTACCGTCGGGATTAGTTATAAATCTTAATAATTTTTATTTGGTGCCTGCGCTGAGCATGGACATTGTATCCGGGTCATGTTTGTTGCAAATTGGTTATTCATTTAAATCCGAAAACAATGGTTTTTCAATTTATATGAATGATATGTTTTATGGTCATGCACCTATGATGAATGGTTTATTTCTGTTGGATCTCGATAATAGTGTTAAGCATATTCATAATGTTGATGCTAAAAGGATTAAACTTGATGATGATATATCTGCATATTTGTGGCACTGCCGTCTAGGTCATATTGGCGTTAAACGCATGAAGAAACTCCATTCTGATGGACTTTTGGAATCACTTGATATTGAATCATTTCATTCATGTGAGCCATGCCTTATGGGCAAGATGACTAGAACGATGTTTTCCGGTTCAATGGAATGGGCAACAGATTTATTGGAAATCATACATACAGATGTATGTGGTCCAATGAGTGTGTTGGTATGAGGTGGATATCATTATTTTGTTACTTTCACGGATGATTTGAGTAGATACGGGTATATCTATTTTATGAAACACAAGTCTGAAACCTTTGAAAAGTTCAAGGAATTTCAGAATGAAGTGGAAAATCATCGTAATAGAAAGATTAAATTTATGCGATCTGACCGTGGAGGTGAGTATCTTAGTTACGAGTTTAGCGCACACATGAGAGATTGTGGAATAGTTTCACAACTCACACCTGTCGGAACACCACAACGCAATGGTGTGTCGAAATGTTGTAATCGTACTTTATTGGATATGGTTCGATCTATGATGTCTCTAACTGACTTGCCACTGTCATTTTGGGGTTATGCACTGGAAACTACTATATTCACTTTAAATAGGGCACCATCTAAATCCATTGAAACGACACCGTATGAATTGTGGTTTGGAAACAAACCTAAGCTGTCATTTCTTAAAGTTTGGGGGTGCGATGTTTATGTGAAGAAACTTCGACCTGATAAACTAGAACCCAAAGCGGAAATATGCGTCTTCATAGGATACCCTAAAGAAACAATTGGGTATTCCTTCTATCACAGATCCAAGGGCAAGGTTTTTGTTACTAAGAATGGATCCTTTCTAGAGAAAGAGTTTCTCACGAAAGGCGTGTGTAGTCGGAAGGTAGAACTCGAAGAGGTTATTGAACCTTCTCTTCATGAAACGGCGAGTGGCACAGTGCCGAAAATTCTTTCGGAGTTGACTTCACTGAATGAAGAGGGAACTAATGATAATTATCATGAAACTCAGAAAGAGGACACTACCGAACCTCGCAGGTCAAGTAGGACACGTGCAGCTCCTAAACTATACGGAAATCCTGTTATGAATTTCATGGTTGATGAAATAGATGACCCTGCGACGTATGAAGAAGCGATGATGAGCCCGGATTCCAACAAATGGCTAGACGCCATGAAATCCGAGATGGACTCCATGTACGAAAACCAGGTTTGGACCTTGGTGGACTTACCTCATGACCGAAAGGTCGTTGAGAATAAATGGATTTTCAAAAGAAAAACTGATGCTGATGGTAATGTAACCATCTATAAAGCTTGACTTGTTGCAAAGGGGTTTCGAAAAATTCAAGGAGTTGACTACGATGAGATATTCTCTCCCGTAGCGATGCTTAAGTTAGTTAGGATTATGTTAGCAATTGCTGCAGATTTCGATTATGAGATATGGTAGATGGATGTCAAAACTGTGTTCCTCAATGGCAACACTAAAGAAGAGTTGTATATGATACAACCAAAGGGTTTTGTTCATCCTAAGGATGCTGACAAGGTATGCAAGCTTCAGCGATCCATCTATGGACTAAAGCAAGCATCCCGGAGTTGGAATATTCAGTTTGATGAGGTGATCAAAGAGTTTGGATTTGTCCAAACTTATGGAGAGGCTTGTATTTACAAGAAAGTGAGTGGGAGAAATGTGGAATTTCTAATATTATATGTGGATGACATATTACTGATTGGTAATGATGTATATCTTTTAAACAGTGTTAAAAGTTATCTAAACAGCAATTTTTTGATGAAGGACCTAGGTGAAGCGTCATACATATTAGGCATAAAGATCTATAGAGATAGATCAAAGTGCCTAATAGGGCTATCACAGAGTACATACCTTGATAAGGTTTTAAAAAAGTTTAAAATGGACGAAACTAAGAAGGGGTTCTTACCTATGTTGCAAGGCAAGACATTGAGTAAGACTCAAAGTCCGGCTACGGCGGAAGAAAGAGAGATAATGGATAAGATAACCTATGCTTCAGCTATAGGCTCTATAATGTACGTCATGCTATGTACAAGACCGGATGTGACACATGCTATTAGTTTGACTAGTAGGTACCAATCTGATCTAGGTTCAGAACACTAGATAATGGTCAAGAATATCCTTAAGTACTTAACTAAGGATATGTTTCTTGTATACGGAGGTGAAGAAGAGTTGGTCGCTAAGTGTTATGTCGATGCTAGCTCTGACACTGATCCGAATGACTCTAAGTCTCAATCTAGATACGTATTTCTCTTGAACAGAGAAGAAGTTAGTTGGAGGAGTTCCAAACTACCTATTGTAACTACCTCGGTGAATTACGCTCCTAGATACAAGCCTGGATGAGCGGTAGTGGTTGAAATAGTACGGTGGGGCCCCAAAAGCCTCTCACGGGTAGACCTTTCGGCCGTCCCAACCACTTCCAACTCAACGGGACCTGTACGGGCGGCGTAATCGGCAGGCGAAGGGATCAACTACATACACAAATGAGTATGTATGAAAGCCACCATACAAGAGTACATCAGAGCCATACCATCTAGAAAGAAAGGAAATATAGCAACGCCATACGGCAAGATTCAAACATCCTGAATAAATCTATAGTTTAGGATAACTCCTCATACAACACACATCAGAGTATCAAGCGGAAGCGGCAAAACAAGTCCGAGTACGGATAAGAAGCAAATCGGCATAAGATGCCATGGAAATAAGCACATCCCGCCCACAGATCTCACGGATCCCCGTTCCCGGAATCTCTACACCGAACGATCGTTGCCCACATCATCAGCCTCTTCAACCCAGTATCCGTCCTGCGAGGGTACCTGTTCATCTGAACCAATAATTTATCGTGTGAGACCCTAAGGGTACTCAGCAAGTCTGTATGCCTCTAAAGGGGACACAACCTGGGTTGACGCAATTGCAGCAAAAGATAAACCCTATCAGTTCTATAGATAAACGCTAACCATCCGCCTAACCAGTGATAGACGGATGTCCGTGAATTAATGGCCACAGTTATAACAGTAATTTCATCCGATCCATCCTCCTCCTCGCTTACCAACGAGGAAGCGGACGAACAACCCCCCATCCGTTGGCAATTTTATTAACCATTCCATGAGTGTTGTACTATTTACTAGTCAATTACTTAGTCAAATTAAAAGCGGTACTTTAGTTATGCTTGTCTATGGTCGAGAAACTGTGCTCCAAGTCGTCCATAACCGCGGACACGGCTTTCAGAAAGTTTTAACCCGGCCGGGGTGCACAAATAGCAACACACACTCGATCGACCTCGGAAAAACCAAATCAAAACCCAACGAGGCTTTCACGACAAAGCAATCACAGGATTCAGAAATATTTCAGGGGGCCACCCCTTAAAGTAGACCCGCAACGAAGTAAGCTAGCTCCGAGACAGACTCAAGGTTTGGGTGGACGGCTGTGAGCGACTGGGAACCCAAAACTGGGCTTGTCGACACCGCGAAAACGTGTCCCGATCCTAAACAGTACAGTGTGCTATACATCGCACAATCGTAAATATAGCAGTAAAGCATGGCATAAGTACAGGATCGTAAATAAAACCTCAAACTAGTTTGTGGCCCCAAGAAATAAGACGGAATCAAGATCTGGCTCAGGGGGGTCCCATATACCTCCCGGATGTGGATAGCGCGATAAATCTTGGAACATGAATCAAGTACTCGGGGTCTTACGGGACACAAGTGAGCAGGAAAAACCAAATAGCAGATATTGCTCACCGGTGCCACTTTCATTAGTTGTCCCATTACTACTCAGGTTAAGTTGTTTAGGTACCTCGTTATCCATCAGACACTCACAAACCCTACACATGCTGTTCTATGACTCGCATGGCTCAAACAACTCCTGTAGTAATGGCTCATGGGATGGAGGTACAGGCTTGGTGGGGTTTAAAAGTAAAGGCTATGCAATACTTGGGATTCAGTTTAATGCAATCGCGACTCAATGATGCAAGAATAAGATAGAGGCAATAGGTACTGTATGTATGCAAGCATGTGGTAGTGCTTGCCTGGCAGCTCGGTGGAAGCGAGAGACGGATCTGGGTAGTGCTCCTGGTTCTCTTGATAAATCCCCTGCTCAGAGTCTATCCGAAGAAGAACCAAACAAACAAGGGCCAACATAAATAAAGTGCACAAGCATAGGAATAAAATGCGTCAAGCAAACAATCATGCCATGATGAATGATGCACAAGTTGCATGGCAATAAAGTAGCATGGCATGGGTGAGGTGTAGAGCACAAGAATAAGTCATTTTATTAAGGTTTGGCCACCTTTTATTGTCATAATAGTTGCTGTATACTTTATATTTATATGATGCATGCTGCAATTGAAGTCATGGATAGCATAAACAGAAAGGTCTCGTCGAGCTGATCATTTTAGACATATCATTTGTTAAATTCGGAGTTATAAATCAAAAGTTATTAATTATTTAAGTTCCAGTGGCATTTGTTGTAATTTAATCAACTTGGAATTTTAAATAAGCAAAAGGTAATTTGAATGGCATATTTGAAATCCTCACATTTTTCTGATTCAAAAACATATATTATTTGTATTATTTGGAATTATGAATTTAATTTTATTTTTAAGTCAAAATTAGTCAAATTAGGTCAAAGTCAAAGGTTGATTAATTAAATTAATTTTTGAAAATATTTGAATAAATATTTGAATTAACATTCAAAAACAAATCATTTTTCATATAAGGTTTGAATTCAAATTCTAAACCAGGAATAAGTTATGAATTTATTTAGTTTTAAACAGATTTGTATTTTGAATTTGAATCTGAGTGAATTTGAAATGATTTGAAATTTAAAACAGAGAGGCTTCTGGACTTTTGTCACCCAGCCGGATCCTACCCACAGCCACTGACCGGGTGGGACCAGGTGCTGACCGGCAGAGGCGAGAGGGGGACACGTGGACTGGTTCGGGGGACCGCGGGTGGATTTTCCTAAAACACGAGAGCCTTTTTACAAAACTGCATCAGACGCTGACGGTGGGACAAAGGGGACTGCGGGTTGAGAGTTTGAGAAGTCCAGGGTCCTTTTTGCAAAACTTATACGAGCTGTCGCTGACGAACTGAAAAACTGAATCGCAAAAACAGCCAGCTGAGCCCTGTTTCCGGGAGACGATGGCGAGCAGACCTTTGGGTTTTTGGTGATGCCGCAAAAACGAAAAATGCAGAGGGATGATAGGGATACACTTTTCGTGTTGGGGGCATCGCCGTAGGAGGCCTACAGCGCGCGGGGCACGACTAGGTTCAGAGGCGGAAAACGCTGCGGCTGCTGTGCGATGTCACTGCTGCTGCTGCTCACTGACGCGCGCGGCGAGCGGCACGGCGAAGCTGCGCGGGAGGGCGGCGGTTGATTCCGGAGACACGATGCAGAGCGGAGGGGAAAAGGGAAGGGGAACAGGAGGGGGTTGCTCACCTCGGACGATTCCCAGAGGAAACGAGGATGGGGAGGGACGGAGGCGATGTCGGCGACGGTGGTGTGGTTCGGTGACTGTCCAGGAAGGAGAAGAAGTAGAGGCGGCCCGCCCAGCTCCTTCCAGAGCTCGCGGGATGGCCGACGAAGACCGCCTGCACGCCCTCCTGCCCCAGACGGCGATCACAGCGACGGCGCGGTGACGCTCTCCCCGCCGAAGCTCTCGGGCAAGGCGAGCAGCACGGGCGCAGAGGTAGGGGGGTGGCGGCGGAGAGGAGGGAAGGAGGTCTAGGGTTCGAGGGTTGCCGCGGCTTGGGGATAAGAAGAGGAGGGGAGGGTGACGCGGTCTGACGGCCACCTGCTCCTCTGCTGCTTTCCGTCTGCTGCCGAGGCGAGCGGTCGAACGGCGTCAGGCGACTAGAGAAGAAGAACAGGGGCGCGACGGCTGAAGCGGTACTGGGCCTGGGAGGTCGAGTTGGGCCGGGGGAGGTTGGTCTGACGGGCTGATACTTGCTCTTGGGCTGCAGCGGCTGCTCCTCTCTCTCTCTTTCTTTTTCCCTCTTCTTTATATTTTCATTTGTTATGAATGTTTCAAAATTCAACCAACCTTTTTATTTCAAAACCTGTTGTACCTAGCAGATGATTTTGAACAGAGAGAAGGGAAGGCCAAGGGATAGAAAAAGAGAGACATAGGAAAGGGGGGGATGATGGCCTCGGGTTAGGTAGATAGAAAGGAGAGAGGGTAATTAGGGTTTAGATGGGGAAGATGGTTAGAGGTAGGGTCTAGAGTTAGCAAGAGAGATAGAGGAAGGAGGGGTAAAGGTGAGGGTTTGCTAAGCCAAGAAAGATCAAGCAAAAGAAGAAGAGGTGATCCATGCAAGCATTACAAATAAAATTCAAATGGCGAGAGAAAAGTGGTACTTGCATGGCCCTAGCTAGACCAAGCAAAAGAAGGAGAGAGAGAGAATGATCCACCCAAGAACTTCAAATGAAAACCAAAAGACCTAGATGTGGTGGAGTTATTAAGAGATATGCCCCCAAATCAACTTGGGCATTTAACAATTTAGCAAGAACCAAATACAATATCAAGAGGCAACTACAATTAATAATGCACATGAGATAAGAACCAAACAAGAAGGGGTTTTATATGATGTTCAAATGCAAGGTGGCATGATGACATGAGCATGACATGATGATGATGCAACAATTATATGTAGGAACTGGCCCTTTATTACTAGAACAAGTAGCATTACAGGTGTTAGACAACTGGGATGCTACAACTCTCCCCCACTAAACAGGAATCTCGCCCCGAGATTCTAGGAAGAAGAAGAAGACACAAAGAGAGAAGGATGGTTGGCACGGAGTTCATCTTCACGCTCCCAAGTGGCTTCATCAACAGAATGGTGTGACCACTGCACCTTGCAGAACTTGATGGACTTGTTGCGAGTCCTTCTTTCTGCGGTCTCAAGGATTTTGGTGGGGTGTTCTTGATAAGACAGGTCTTCTTGGAGATCGATTAGCTCATGATCCACGGTCCTGCCGGGATCTTTGAAGCACTTCTTGAGCTGAGAGATGTGGAAAACATCATGAACCTTGAGTTTTTCCGGGAGCTCAAGGGCATAAGCAACTTCTCCTCTTCTACCACGAATCTTGAAAGGACCGATGTATCTAGGAGCCAGCTTTCCTTTGATACCAAAACGGTGTGTGCCTTTCATGGGAGTGACACGAAGGTACACGAGATCACCAGGGGCATACACCATGTCCGTGTGCTTCCTGTCATAGTTGCTCTTCTGACGACTTTGAGCAATCTTCAGGTTCTCAAGAATGATATGCACCTTCTCCTCTGCCTGAGTTACGATATCAGGGCCAAACCAGATTCTTTCTCCTGCACCTGACCAACCAATCGGAGTTCTGCACTTGCGACCATAGAGAGCCTCAAATGGTGCCATCTTCAGACTCTTCTGGAAGCTGTTGTTGTAGGAGAATTCAGCATAAGGAAGGCATTCCTCCCACTTCATGCCAAAAGAGATGACGCAAGCCCGAAGCATATCCTCCAGAATCTGATTGATCCTTTCCACTTGTCCTTGCGACTGAGGGTGGTAAGCAGTGCTGAAGTTCAACTTTGTCCCCAAAGCATTTTGGAAACTCTCCCAGAACTTGGAAGTGAAAATGCTCCCACGGTCTGAACTGATCTCAAGCGGAACCCCATACAGAGAGACAATTCTGTTGATATAGAGCTCAGCCAACTGAATTCCAGAAATTGTTTCCTTGACGGGGAAGAAATGAGCCACTTTAGAAAGCCTGTCGATGACAACAAAGATTGCATTGTTGCCCTTCTGCGACCTTGGAAAGCCAGTGATGAAGTCCATCTCTACTTTCTCCCATTTCCATTCCGGAGGTTTCAATGGCTGTAGAAGACCAAAAGGTTTCTGATGGACAGCTTTCACTCTGCGGCAGACATCACACTCCGAGACATACTTGGCACAATACCGTTTCAAACCAGGCCACCAATACTGTGTTTTCAAGTCCATGTACATCTTTGTGCTTCCAGGGTGGATAGAAAGAACCAAATCATGCGCCTCCTTGAGAACTTGGTCTCTCAAACCCGGGTAGTTTGGAACAAACATCCGGTGGTCGAAGAAAAGCGTGCCTTGATCATCGACGTGGAAGGACTCATACTTCGGAAGCTCAAGTTTAGCGATGATGTTTCTGGTGTGCGGATCACCCAGCTGACGAGAGCGAATCTTTTCTTCCAAGAGAGGAGTAGCCAGAAGGTTCAGGAGATGCCCTTGTTCTACAACTTCCAGGTTGAGCTGGCGGAATTCCTCGCACAAGAGGGGCTGCTGCTCTTCCATCATGAGGTTATTGACATAAGCTTTGCGGCTGAGAGCATCTGCCATGACATTAGCTTTGCCCGGTGTGTAGTTGATGGTCACATCAAAGTCATTGATTGCTTCAATCCATCTCCTCTGCCGAAGGTTGAGATCAGGCTGAGTGAAGATATACTTCAAACTTTTGTGGTCAGAAAAGATCTCACATCGGTTGCCAAGCAAGTAGTGCCTCCAAAGCTTCAAAGCAAAGACAACTGCTGCTAGCTCGAGGTCATGTGTGGGATAGTTGATCTCATGCGTCTTCAACTGTCGAGAGGCATAAGCAACCACTTGTTTCTCTTGCATAAGGACCGCACCCAATCCTTGCAAAGAGGCGTCGCAGAATATCTGGAAAGGCTTAGATGTATCCGGAGGAACCAAGACTGGCGTGGAAGTGAGCTTCTCTTTGAGTGTCTCAAAGCTTGCTTGACACGCAGGAGTCCACAGGTATTTCTTGCCTTTCTTGAGAAGATCGGTGAGAGGCTTCGCTATCTTTGAGAAGTTCTGAACAAAGCGACGGCAATAACTAGCCAAACCCAGGAAGCTCCGCACTTCTTTTACATTTGCAGGAGGAAGCCAGTCAACAATTGTCTTCACGGTTTCCGGGTTGACTGCAATGCCCTTGGCAGAGATGACATGACCAAGATAGGTTACTTCAGGCAGCCAAAACTCACACTTTAAGAACTTTGCATACAAGCGGTTCTCGCGCAGCTTGTTTAGGACACAACGAAGGTGTTCTTCATGCTCTTCCTTGGACTTAGAATAGACCAAGATGTCATCCAGATAGACCACAACGAACTTATCCAGGTACTCCATGAAGACCGAGTTCATAAGCCTCGAGAAGGTAGCAGGAGCATTTGTGAGACCGAAAGACATCACCGTGTACTCATACAGGCCATAGCGGGTGGTGAAAGCTGTTTTAGGCACATCTTCCTTGCGAATCTTGATTTGGTGATAACCACTTCTCAAGTCAAGCTTAGAGAACACCACAGCTCCAGCTAGCTGATCGAAGAGATCATTAATCCGCGGAAGGGGATATTTGTTCTTGATGGTTTTATCATTGAGAGCCCGGTAATCAACACAAAGTCTATCAGTCCTGTCACGCTTCTTCACAAAGATTGTTGGGCTACCCCAAGAAGAAGTACTGTGTTGAATGAAACCCAACTTCTCTTGTTCATCAAGTTGTCGCTTGAGTTCAGCCAACTCAGAAGGACCCATTTTATAAGGCCGCTTGGAGATAGGAGCCGTTCCAGGTTCAAGCTCAATTACGAACTCAACCTCACGATCCGGAGGCATACCCGGCAACTCTTCAGGAAAAACATCCGGAAACTCACAGACCACTGGGACTCTCTGAATAGCTTCCATAGCATCATCATTCAGAGCCGCCAGAGAGAAAAGCTGGACAGCAGGCGTCAGACTTGGAGAAAAGACTATATGACCTTCAGGAATCTTCAAAGAAACCGAGCGTTCAGCATAATCAATCACAGCTGCATTTGCCGTCAACCAATCCATGCCCAAGATGACATCAATGTCAGAATTGCCCAGAACAATTAAGGAAGCCGAGAACAAAGAGCCACCAATCTCAATTTGATTGCCATGACTGATATGAACAGCCCTCATGTTTGAACCAGGAGATTGTACCACCAACCGCTTGAGTAGAGGAACCATAACTAACTCATTCTCATTTGCAAACTTATGAGAAACAAAAGAATGCGATGCACCAGAATCGAACAAAACTCGTGCAGGGACTGAGTTAACAGATAGCGTACCCATCACCACTCCAGGTGCATGCTCAGCTTGAGCGGCGTTGACACAATTGGCACGAACAACCGCAGACCCGGGCTTGGTGTTGATGTTGAGAGCCCGAGGTGGTGGTGCACGAACCGAAGGAGAACTTGCTGCAGATCTTGGCGGGGGTTGAGGGAGAGCTTTGTTCTTCAACGGATAGTTCCAGTGGGGATGTCCAGGATCTCCACACGTGTAACAAGCACCAGGTGGACGTGGAGCAACGTAGCCAGGGACTCCGCCAGGCGCTCCAGGGTAGTTGTTGGTATAGCCCCTGGGAGCAGCAGTGGTGAAGTTTGGTGGCCTTGACGCGTAGCTTGCAGGTCTTGGTGGAGCCGGGAGCGACGGTGGGGTGTTAGGAACCCAGACACGCCGCTTAGAAGGAGCTGCCATAACCGAAGAGCTTGATGCATCCCTGTTGTGTTTCTTGGACTCCTCGAACACTTGCCTGCTTGCCTCCTCTTGCAGAGCTGTGTGCTGTAGTTCCAGGAAAGATGCCGGCCTTGCATGTGTGATTGCATACTTGATCGATGCATTAAGCCCTTGCCTGAACCTCTTCTGCTTCTTCTTGTCATCAGATACCTCATCGCCACCATAACGAGAAAGATTCATGAAGTTCCTGATGTAGGTGTTGACATTATCATTTCCTTGCTTCAGGTTGAGAAAAGCCTCCTTCATCCTTTCCATCACAATCTCTGACTGGAATTGCTCTTTGAACGCTCCAGAGAACTGTCCCCAGGTAGGCTGAAAACCAGTGCAGCTTGCCTTCAAGTAATTCTCCCACCAAAGAGCTGCATCCCCCTTCAGAAGGTGAGTAGCACACTTTACCCACTCCTGCTCAGGAACATCAGCAGTCTCAAGAAGCCTTGACGTCTCACGTAACCAATCATCCGCATCCAGTGGGCGATCTGAAACATCAAACTGGCGAGGGTTGAATTTCAGGAAGCTCTTGATGTCGCCCCGCTTGGGAGGTGGAGGGAGTGGAGCAAACTCATTTCTTCTGACGCTTTCTTCCAAGCGCTGCTGGTTCTGCTGCATCGCTGCCAAGGCATTAGCTATGTTTGACAATGCGGCCCCAAGCTCTGGTGGTATGTCCTCATCTGAACGGCGTGGTGGAGCCATCCTGAGATTGATATAAAACACAAGTCAGTACTATAATGGAGAATAATAATAATCCAAGATAGTACCAAAATGGAATTAACCAAGATTAAAGGATACAATTTACTGAGATGATATTAAAATATCAACAAAGTTCAAAGCACCTAAAAGATATTAAGCATATCGCACACGACTGAAAAGGAGTGTGGTACACAAATATATCAAAGAAAATTTTTCCACAAATTTCGGCATTAAAATACCAATAGATGTGCAAAATTACTTAACGAATCAAGATTAGTGACTCTACCGATTCAATATACAAAAGCGAATGATAAAAGTAGTGGTATGGTCGCGACTCCATCCCGCACTCAAATCATTACTCCGCACATGAACAAGTGTAACACATATCCTAACCCCTTCTTCTCACGTTGAACCTAAGATTGGTGACTACGGAAACGAACAACGCAAACAAGATAACGTCGGATACAAAGAGTAAGACAGATCGCGTCGGTTTGCAAAAGCCTGTCGGTATGGAATGTACCAACAGTTGATAACCAAATGGCTGATTAGATAACAACTTGGATGCAACAGATAGACAAGGAATTACACAAACACACACACACACAACCTATGGTACTACGGAAACCCAGAACACGTGAATCCTAGTTTGAAAATTTTAAGAAGAGGATTGAAAACGTTACACTTCCTTACCAGAAAAGGGTGGTGAGTAGGTAAGAAGAAAAATGGAAGCAGTCCTACTCTCGCGTTTTGTTTTTCCTTAGTATACATAACTATCAAAATATTTGCTAGACTAACAACGACCGTTTGGCTAAAACCCTGAAGGTCGGGATGGCTCTGATACCAATTGTAACTACCTCGGTGAATTACGCTCCTAGATACAAGCCTGGATGAGCGGTAGTGGTTGAAATAGTACGGTGGGGCCCCAAAAGCCTCTCACGGGTAGACCTTTCGGCCGTCCCAACCACTTCCAACTCAACGGGACCTGTACGGGCGGCGTAATCGGCAGGCGAAGGGATCAATTACATACACAAATGAGTATGTATGAAAGCCACCATACAAGAGTACATCAGAGCCATACCATCTAGAAAGAAAGGAAATATAGCAACGCCATACGGCAAGATTCAAACATCCTGAATAAATCTATAGTTTAGGATAACTCCTCATACAACACACATCAGAGTATCAAGCGGAAGCGGCAAAACAAGTCCGAGTACGGATAAGAAGCAAATCGGCATAAGATGCCATGGAAATAAGCACATCCCGCCCACAGATCTCACGGATCCCCGTTCCCGGAATCTCTACACCGAACGATCGTTGCCCACATCATCAGCCTCTTCAACCCAGTATCCGTCCTGCGAGGGTACCTGTTCATCTGAACCAATAATTTATCGTGTGAGACCCTAAGGGTACTCAGCAAGTCTGTATGCCTCTAAAGGGGACACAACCTGGGTTGACGCAATTGCAGCAAAAGATAAACCCTATCAGTTCTATAGATAAACGCTAACCATCCGCCTAACCAGTGATAGACGGATGTCCGTGAATTAATGGCCACAGTTATAACAGTAATTTCATCCGATCCATCCTCCTCCTCGCTTACCAACGAGGAAGCGGACGAACAACCCCCCATCCGTTGGCAATTTTATTAACCATTCCATGAGTGTTGTACTATTTACTAGTCAATTACTTAGTCAAATTAAAAGCGGTACTTTAGTTATGCTTGTCTATGGTCGAGAAACTGTGCTCCAAGTCGTCCATAACCGCGGACACGGCTTTCAGAAAGTTTTAACCCGGCCGGGGTGCACAAATAGCAACACACACTCGATCGACCTCGGAAAAACCAAATCAAAACCCAACGAGGCTTTCACGACAAAACAATCACAAGATTCAGAAATATTTCAGGGGGCCACCCCTTAAAGTAGACCCGCAACGAAGTAAGCTAGCTCCGAGACGGACTCAAGGTTTGGGTGGACGGCTGTGAGCGACTGGGAATCCAAAACTGGGCTTGTCGACACCGCGAAAACGTGTCCCGATCCTAAACAGTACAGTGTGCTATACATCGCACAATCGTAAATATAGCAGTAAAGCATGGCATAAGTACATGATCGTAAATAAAACCTCAAACTAGTTTGTGGCCCCAAGAAATAAGACGGAATCAAGATCTGGCTCAGGGGGGTCCCATATACCTCCCGGATGTGGATAGCGCGATAAATCTTGGAACATGAATCAAGTACTCGGGGTCTTACGGGACACAAGTGAGCAGGAAAAACCAAATAGCAGATATTGCTCACCGGTGCCACTTTCATTAGTTGTCCCATTACTACTCAGGTTAAGTTGTTTAGGTACCTCGTTATCCATCAGACACTCACAAACCCTACACATGCTGTTCTATGACTCGCATGGCTCAAACAACTCCTGTAGTAATGGCTCATGGGATGGAGGTACAGGCTTGGTGGGGTTTAAAAGTAAAGGCTATGCAATACTTGGGATTCAGTTTAATGCAATCGCGACTCAATGATGCAAGAATAAGATAGAGGCAATAGGTACTGTATGTATGCAAGCATGTGGTAGTGCTTGCCTGGCAGCTCGGTGGAAGCGAGAGACGGATCTGGGTAGTGCTCCTGGTTCTCTTGATAAATCCCCTGCTCAGAGTCTATCCGAAGAAGAACCAAACAAACAAGGGCCAACATAAATAAAGTGCACAAGCATAGGAATAAAATGCGTCAAGCAAACAATCATGCCATGATGAATGATGCACAAGTTGCATGGCAATAAAGTAGCATGGCATGGGTGAGGTGTAGAGCACAAGAATAAGTCATTTTATTAAGGTTTGGCCACCTTTTATTGTCATAATAGTTGCTGTATACTTTATATTTATATGATGCATGCTGCAATTGAAGTCATGGATAGCATAAACAGAAAGGTCTCGTCGAGCTGATCATTTTAGACATATCATTTGTTAAATTCGGAGTTATAAATCAAAAGTTATTAATTATTTAAGTTCCAGTGGCATTTGTTGTAATTTAATCAACTTGGAATTTTAAATAAGCAAAAGGTAATTTGAATGGCATATTTGAAATCCTCACATTTTTCTGATTCAAAAACATATATTATTTGTATTATTTGGAATTATGAATTTAATTTTATTTTTAAGTCAAAATTAGTCAAATTAGGTCAAAGTCAAAGGTTGATTAATTAAATTAATTTTTGAAAATATTTGAATAAATATTTGAATTAACATTCAAAAACAAATCATTTTTCATATAAGGTTTGAATTCAAATTCTAAACCAGGAATAAGTTATGAATTTATTTAGTTTTAAACAGATTTGTATTTTGAATTTGAATCTGAGTGAATTTGAAATGATTTGAAATTTAAAACAGAGAGGCTTCTGGACTTTTGTCACCCAGCCGGATCCTACCCACAGCCACTGACCGGGTGGGACCAGGTGCTGACTGGCAGAGGCGAGAGGGGGACACGTGGACTGGTTCGGGGGACCGCGGGTGGATTTTCCTGAAACACGAGAGCCTTTTTACAAAACTGCATCAGACGCTGACGGTGGGACCAAGGGGACTGCGGGTTGAGAGTTTGAGAAGTCCAGGGTCCTTTTTGCAAAACTTATACGAGCTGTCGCTGACGAACTGAAAAACTGAATCGCAAAAACAGCCAGCTGAGCCCTGTTTCCGGGAGACGATGGCGAGCAGACCTTTGGGTTTTTGGTGATGCCGCAAAAACGAAAAATGCAGAGGGATGATAGGGCTACACTTTTCGTGTTGGGGGCATCACCGTAGGAGGCCTACAGCGCGCGGGGCACGACTAGGTTCAGAGGCGGAAAACGCTGCGGCTGCTGTGCGATGTCACTGCTGCTGCTGCTCACTGACGCGCGCGGCGAGCGGCACGGCGAAGCTGCGCGGGAGGGTGGCGGTTGATTCCGGCGACACGATGCAGAGCAGAGGGGAAAAGGGAAGGGGAACAGGAGGGGGTTGCTCACCTCGGACGATTCCCAGAGGAAACGAGGATGGGGAGGGACGGAGGCGATGTCGGCGACGGTGGTGTGGTTCGGTGACTGTCCAGGAAGGAGAAGTAGAGGCAGCCCGCCCAGCTCCTTCCAGAGCTCGCGGGATGGCCGACGAAGACCGCCTGCACGCCCTCCTGCCCCAGACGGCGATCACAGCGACGGCGCGGTGACGCTCTCCCCGCCGAAGCTCTCGGGCAAGGCGAGCAGCACGGGCGCAGAGGTAGGGGGGTGGCGGCGGAGAGGAGGGAAGGAGGTCTAGGGTTCGAGGGTTGCCGCGGCTTGGGGATAAGAAGAGGAGGGGAGGGTGACGCGGTCTGACGGCCACCTGCTCCTCTGCTGCTTTCCGTCTGCTGCCGAGGCGAGCGGTCGAACGGCGTCAGGCGACTAGAGAAGAAGAACGGGGGATTTGCACATTTGCCACACTTTTCTTTGCACTTTGCATATTTGCCATTTTCTGTGTCACTGACATGTGGTGGTCATGTGGCAAATATGCAAATTTCAGATAAAAAGTGTGGCAAATGTGAAAAAATTCCAAGAAGAACAGGGGCGCGACGGCTGAAGCGGTACTGGGCCGGGGAGGTCGAGTTGGGCCGGGGGAGGTTGGTCTGACGGGCTGATACTTGCTCTTGGGCTGCAGCGGCTGCTCCTCTCTCTCTCTTTCTTTTTCCCTCTTCTTTATATTTTCATTTGTTATGAATGTTTCAAAATTCAACCAACCTTTTTATTTCAAAACCTGTTGTACCTAGCAGATGATTTTGAACAGAGAGAAGGGAAGGCCAAGGGATAGAAAAAGAGAGACATAGGAAAGGGGGGGATGATGGCCTCGGGTTAGGTAGATAGAAAGGAGAGAGGGTAATTAGGGTTTAGATGGGGAAGATGGTTAGAGGTAGGGTCTAGAGTTAGCAAGAGAGATAGAGGAAGGAGGGGTAAAGGTGAGGGTTCGCTAAGCCAAGAAAGATCAAGCAAAAGAAGAAGAGGTGATCCATGCAAGCATTACAAATAAAATTCAAATGGCGAGAGAAAAGTGGTACTTGCATGGCCCTAGCTAGACCAAGCAAAAGAAGGAGAGAGAGAGAGAGAATGATCCACCCAAGAACTTCAAATGAAAACCAAAAGACCTAGATGTGGTGGAGTTATTAAGAGATATGCCCCCAAATCAACTTGGGCATTTAACAATTTAGCAAGAACCAAATACAATATCAAGAGGCAACTACAATTAATAATGCACATGAGATAAGAACCAAACAAGAAGGGGTTTTATATGATGTTCAAATGCAAGGTGGCATGATGACATGAGCATGACATGATGATGATGCAACAATTATATGTAGGAAGTGGCCCTTTATTACTAGAACAAGTAGCATTACAGGTGTTAGACAACTGGGATGCTACACCTATGGTGGCTGGATCAACGACAGAGGCAGAATATGTTGCTGCTTCAGAAGGGCGCAGGAAGCGGTTTGTATGAAGGAGTTCATAACGGAACTAGGTGTGGTTCCTAGTGTGTTGGACCCAATGGTGTTCTATTGTGACAACAATGGAGCCATAGCCAATGCCAAGGAACCAAGGTCTCACAAGAATCCCAAGCATATTAAGCGCCGGTTCCACTCCATCCGTGAGTATGTCAAGGATGGAGATATAAAGATTTGTAAAGTACACACGGACCTAAATGTAGCAGATCCGTTGACTAAAGTTCTCCCTAGGGAAAAACATGATCAACACCAGAACTCCATGGGTGTTAGATTTATCACTATGTAAACTAGATTATTGTCTCTAGTGCAAGTGGGAGACTGAAGGTAATATGCCCCGAGAGGCAATAATAAAGTTGTTATTATATGTATTCCAAGTATATGATAGATGTTTATTTTGCATGCTATAATTGTATTAATACGTAAACCTTAATACATGTGTGTTTAATAAACAAATAGAAAGTTCCTAGTTATGCCTCTCTATAAACTAGCTTGTTGATTAACAGGATGATCAAGGTTTCCTGATCATGGACATTGGATGTTGTTAATAACGAGGTCACAACATTGGTGAATGATGTGATGAACATTCATCTGAAGTATAGCATTACGATCAAAGTCATTATGTTTATATTTCTATAACATCATACAAAGTAATCTTTATCCTTAGACCATGAGATCATGTTAATTGCGAACACCAGAAGAATACTTTGATAACATCAAACGTCACACCGTAACAGAGTGACTATAAAGATGGGTTCGGGTATTCGAAAGGTGTTATGTTGAGGCTCATGGATCAAGAGTGGAATTTGTCAATCCCGATGATGGATAGATATACTATGTGCCCTCTCGGTGATATCATATTAAGATAGCTTGCAAGCAAGTGATGTGATCACTAGAATGTTATATCACGGTAACGAGAAAAGAGTGCATGTCGGTAACGAGATCAAACTAAGTATTGAGATACTGATGATCGAATCTCAGACATGTAATATATCGCAAGACAAAGGGATTTAGTTACTATCGTTAAAGGTTCTCTTGATCGTAGAAGTCATCGTTGAATGTGTGGGAGTCAATATGGATCTCCAGGTCCTGCTTCTGATTATTGATCTGAGAGGGGTCTCGATCATGTCTGAATTATTCGCGAACCGTAGGGTGACACACTTAAGGGTTGCCAAACACCATTTGGAGCAAATATGTTCTAGACGAAAGAATTGCAAAGCGCTAGAATTATTTCAAAGGACACCGGAACTGTTTCGGGTGAAATTGCTGAAAATGGTTCTGCATGTGATATTGAAATGTTGTAGGGGGTTTTATGTGAATGTTTGTTAATTAAAGTGATTAACAAAATTCTGAATAAAATAAATAAAATAGTTTTATTAAATGAGAGTTGCATTAAATTTGGTGGAAATTTAATGCATGTGAGTGGAATTTTGAGTGGAGGCATGTTTATGTGAGTGGAGGTATGTTTATGTGAGTGGAATTTTCGAGGGTATGTTCTCTATGGATGTATATCCACCCATTTCTTGTATTTAGTAGATAGATCTTGGCGTATAATAGTTCCCATCGTAGGAATTTTTTTGGTTTCTATGCTGCGAACCCAACAAGTGTGTCATGCCTGATCGCGCTGTTTTGAAGGGGCCAACCATGTCCAAGCCCCAGAAGGCAAATGGCCAGGTGATAGGTATTATCTTGAGTGCTGATGACGGAGTGTGTTTCTGCTGGGCGAATCTCTAGCACCCATTGCATGCCTTCACCAGCTGCTCAGCGTCCTCCAGCACCGTGGGCCAGTAGAACCCATGGCAGAATGCCTTTGCCACTATGGCTCTTGATGATGCGTGGTGACCGTATTCACCTTGGTGAATGTCCACCTGCATCTGGATTCCTTCCTCTTGGCTTACATAGCGCTGGTATATTCCTCCCACACTATGCTTGCAGAGCTTGTTGTTGATGATGGTGTATGCGCTTGCCTTTCGCTTCACTTGCCTTGCCTCAGCCTCTTCATCCGGTGGCTCCCCTTTGACTAGGAAGTTCATGAACGGCTTGCCCCATGGAGGTGTCTCACGGATGGCGTAGACGGTTTGCATGATCAGCTTGACCTTCTCGCTTCCGGCCGGCTCGGGCTCGTAGCTAGTCTGCCGGGTGGGAGGCCAGAGCCGGTAGTCCCCGGCTGCTGGAGCCGTCTACGAGTGTCGCGACCTTTGGCCTGGCAGTCCCTAGGATGGAGGCAGCAGTCCCCGTGATGGATCGACAGTCCCCGGGTGTGGCGTGACAGTCCCCGGCTGCGGTGTGGCACTGGGTTGCTTGGAGCCGGCAGTCCCCGGGTCCGCATCCAGCATGATGGAGTCGGATTCCGGAGATGGCATGATGGAGGGCTTGCACAAATGCTCGAGGGCGACTCCGGGCGGAATTGCTGCTCTTGTTGACCTTACACTGGTTATTCCGTCCGCGGCTTCATTGTTCGCTCGAGATACATGGTGGAACTCGCATCCTTTAAAACAGGCGCATAGCTGTTGTACGAAGAAGCAGTATAGTGCCATGTTTGCGTCCTTGGCATCCCACACATCTGATACTTGCTGCACCACCAAGTCTGAGTCGCCAAACCAGAGGATACACCTGATGCCAATCTCTTTTGCCATCTTGAGGCCGTGGATGAGCGCTTTGTACTCGGCGACATTGTTGGATGCGCGGAAGTGGATTTGCAACACATACTCCAGCCAGTCCCTATTTGGAGAGGTAATGACGACCCCGGCTCCGAGTCCCACATACACCTTGGAGCCAGCCGTCAAAGTGTAGCTTCCAATGTGTGGAGTCGCGGCATGGAGGCAGATATTGTGTCTCTGCCTAATCGACGAGGAAATCCACCAGGGCCTAAGACTTGATCGCCGTTCTTGGCTCGTACCGGATGCAATGCGCAGCGAGCTCTATTGCCCATTTTGCCACCCGGCCTGTGGCGTCCTTGTTGCTAATGATCTCTGACAGGGGGCCTAATGCCACTAGCCAGATGGAGTGCTCTTGGAAGTAGTGCTTCAACTTCTTGGCGGCCATGTACACGCCATACACCAGCTTCTGATAGTGAGGGTAGTTCTGCTTTGACAGCGAGAGTACCTCACTCAGGTAGTACATCGGGCATTGAACCGGCTGAGCCTTCCCTTCTTCTGGCCTTTCAACCACCAACATGATGTTGGTGACCCGGTTGGTAGCTGCAATGTACATCATCATTGTCTCCTTTGCGGCGGGGGCCGGCAATATTAGCGGTTGATGGCTGTGAAATATAGCCATCTACGTACACATTTAAACTGGATATTATTCATATTTTTTATGAAATATCTCTCTAAACCCTGCCACTAAAGCCTAATGATCAAAGGGGTATGCAATCCTTTCTTTCTATTTTTCCCTGCGCAGATAATGACATTTGATGATGGGAATCACAACATTAAAGTCAAAGATACGGGATTTCCAAAAACCCGAAGAAACCAAGAGTCGTGAAGTGGAGATAGACGCTTTAACGACCAACTATACGGCGGGAATAAAATTCCGGCCTTATAGTTCTGGTCGTATAGTTATCATCGACACCGCTAGGTCAAACAGAACAACTTTCATGAAGGGACCCCTATATAAAGAGGCCTCGGGCGACGAGAAACAGGAGCTCTTTTAGATCACCAGCCTCCCCCAGAACTCCATCCACCACACCGTAGAGCCGTCGGAGGAATAGACTTAGATCTAATCTCCAAACCCTTCTCCATCACCATAGCCATATTCCACCACTTGTAATAGTAGATGTAATCTTCGATTGGCGACATTGTAAGACTATTTTCTATCAATCTCATGATTTCCATTGCAATGTTTATGATCGTTGATTTCATCTCTATGTGTGAGTAATTCTCCTTGGGCTAATGGCTTCGACCAAGCCATGTAGCTTTTGTGCATGTTATTTATCATAGATGGGATCATGTATTAGTTTGTATGACATCATGATTATTGTATCCTCTCTTGCCTCAATGTAAGGACTTGTCAGGTACCCAAGTCCCCGAGGATTGAGCCAGATATAGGGAGTATGAGTAATGACTAATCTGCAGGTTGGGAACCCCGGTGACAGAAGGGGTAGTACGACTATATGCGAGGGATTTACTTGGGATTAACGGTAACGTCACTATGCATATCATTAGTTCTCTTTCTTCTATGGATTAGACTAGTAGGTTATTGCTATAAGCGGTTGCAGAGGCAATAGCAATTATGGATGCACTGCCAACATGTAATTTATCTTTCTCTAACAATACATGCATACTTTATTATTATCTTTTATTCCCCTCGGATGTTTGGCACAGCTACATGCGAAACCGAACGCCCTAGGCCCACTCTCTCCATCATCGACAATAACAAAAGATAGCAAACTCTTGGTCCGGTAAAACACAAAGAGAATTCTAAAACTCCCGAAGGTCCATTAAAGTAACTTCACTATGCTTTATGCTTCCCGAGGATTCAATAAACCTAGGTCTACTAGGGAAAAAGAGCTATACTACATCCATAATCCGGATCGAAGGTATCAACCCTTTTTCTGGCGCCGTTGCCGGGGAAGCAGTAGCTACCCTGGTGAGGTTAGTAGGAACCTTGCTAGTTTTAATTCTTGTTTTTAATTTCGTTGATTTGCTTTTAGTCTTTATTTGAAAAACCAAAAAAATAATTAGCCTTTAATTTCTTGTTTTTACTATCATAAGTCTTTGTTTAAGAAAACCCAAAAACATAGGAAATATGGCTGAAAAGAAGCTTGGGGAGTTTGCAACTCCCAACAATGATTACTTGCGTACTCCTTTTACTCAGCCAGCAATTGTTGCTGATAATTATGAAATTAATCCCCATTATTTAAGTTTGGTTCAACAGAATCAATTTAGAGGCTCTGTTGTTGAGGACGCAGGTATGCACTTCAATACTTTCATGAAATATGTGATATGATGCGCATAGAAGATGTTGACCTCGATGCGGTCAAATTGCACTTATTTCCTTTCTCTCTTAGAGGAAGAGCAAAAGAATGGTTGCTATCTTTGCCTAGAAATACTATTACATCATGGGTGGAGTGTACTTCTTTATTTATGACTACATTTTTCCCACCTGATAAGACTATGCAACTAAGATCTAATATTACTGGTTTTAGACAGGAAGAGCGTGAGCCACTAGTGCTTGCATGAGAGAGGATGAAAGAATGCATGAGAAACTATCCCAGTCATGGGATGGAAGATTGGTTAATCCTCCATTTATTTTATAATGCTCTTAACCCTGTGTCTAAATCTATGCTTGATACTGCACCTGGAGGAACATTTATGGGCAAACATGTTACTGAAGCAAAGTAGCTGCTAGACAATATGCAAGACAATCATGCCCAATGGCATGTGGATAGATCAAGCACGAAGAAGGTGAACTCCGTCTCACCATAAGAAAATGAAGAATTCAATGCTAAGCTGGATGAGGGTAAGAGCTATCCCAGAAACAAATATTGAAGAAATAGACTTCATAGCTCGTAATGATTATAACCCTGCTTGGAAGAAGAATTATAATCCTAATTTTTAGAAACACTATTCTAGTCCTGCAGGTAACTCTAATAATAGTATGGGAACAAGTAATGGTAGTCTCCAAGAAACACTTAAGTCCTTTATAGACTCACAAAATGAGCAAAACAATATCCTTGTTAAAATAACGGAGAACCATGATGCTATGCTTGGTAAATGTAGCATCCCAATTGTCTAACAATTGCAATGCTACTAGCCTAGTCTATATAATGCTACCTTCCTACATATAATTGTTGCATCATAATTATATCATGCTCATGTCATCATGCCACCTTGCATTTGAGCATCATATAAAACCCTTTTTGTTTTGGTTCTTCTCTCATATGCATTGTTAATTGTATTTGCCTCTTGATATTGTATTTGGTTATTGATATATTGTTTAATGCCCAAGTTGAGTTGGGGGCATATCTTTTATTTAACTCCACCACCTCTCTTGTCATCACCCCATCATTCCACCATTCCACCATATATGAGCATTGCAACTTATTTGGTTTTACCTCTAGCTCATGTGTGTTGGGATGGATCCAATTCTTTTTCCACATGCTCTCATATTAGCATCATGTTGTTTTCACATTATTGATATGTGGAGCCACCTTTGCATGCATTATGAGTAGTGCTCCTTTTTCCTAGCTTTCATATGGATTATTATGGATTTATGCTCATATTGGGATATTTTTGGGACTATTAAACATCTAGTGGAATATACACACTAGCAAGTCCCAATTATAATCAAATATGGTCATCTCCATCTACTCCACTTGGAACTTTCATTTAAATTCTTTTGCTTGGCCTTACTCCACCTTTTGGGTAATGCATAGGAATAATGCCATGCTTATTATTTTGTTTTCACAAGATTAAGACATGGCATTTAATACCCTTGCATGGGCCATGCAACCATCTCCATCTTTTGACCTCCTTAGTTTTTTATTTGATCTTTTGAGTGAATCACCCATCTCCCACTCTACCTCTCTTTTGGATTGATCTAGTTTGTTCTTGCTAAAAGCCACCACCACATTTACCCCCTCTCTCTTTTTCTATCTCTAAACCCTACCACCACCATGATCTACTCCAACAAAACCTCACCACCTTTTTATCTTTTCTACTCCTTTGACTAGGTCTTGTTTGATCTTTGCTTGATCTTGCTTGATCTTGTCAAAAACACTCCACCTCACCCCCTCTCTCCAAAACCCTAACCGAGCCACCCCTCTCTAGCTACCCACACCTCTCTTACCTCACCATCTCTTCTTCAACCATGCCGAGCCTCCCCTTGCTTAACCACTCCCTTGCTGATCACCCCTCTCTCCCTGCCAGCAAGCCCCACCTAGCTACCCATCTACCTCACCCCACCCTTCTCCTTAAACCTAACCCGAGCCCCATCTACCCTAGCCCGAGCTCACCTCCCCTCTCTCTTTCCCTCTACCTGCCACGCCAGCCCCACCACCACGTCGACCCCACCTGCAGCCCTCTCCCTGCCCTACCTGGCTAACCAGGTCGAGCCCCAGCTCGACCACGTGCTCGAGGAGAAGGAGAGAAAAGGCACCAGAGGCTGCTTTATCCCTAACCACTCCCACACGCCACCTCCTCCCTCTCTCTCGCTTGCCCTCATCCACACGGCTTCTCTGCCTCCCCAGATCCGCCCAGCGCCCAGCCCTCCTCCCCTTCTTCTGCACCGACGCCACCAACGGCCGACGCCAGCCGCCGCCGTCTACCTCTGTCCCTCGTCGTTCCAGTCGGCGTGCACGTCGTGGAGGTGGCCTGGTAGACCGAGAAGGCCGCCCTGCATCGCCCAGTACCCGCCAGCGAGGAGGAGAAGGACCCCGTCCGCTGCACCCCGCCGAGCCCGACGAGAAACCCTAGCTCCGGGTGCGCCTACACCACCGTCGCCCTGCTGCTCCCCGATCCGATCCAACCTCTCCGTCGAACTCACGGTGAGCTGACCCACCTACCTGACATCCTCTCCCTCGCCAACCCCCTCTGGTCTCGCTGTTCGTTTCAGCAAGCACGCTCTGTGCGCCGGTGGCCGCTGCTTCGGCTCGTCGCCGCGCCACAGCACGCCTCACCTAGCGCCCCTGTACCCTCCTGACAACAACACCCGCTCACCGCACTGGTACCGCCCCTCTGCGCGCGCCCCGCGTCGCGGGTTCGATTCCCCGCCTCGCCGTGCCGTGCGCTGGCGTTCCGTCTTAGCCGCAGAGAAGAACAACAGTAGCCGCCGCGCGTTTTGCACATACCCCCCTGCGCCTTTTGCTGCTCAACCCGTGGTCCAGCCCAGGCCCACCAGTCGGTGTCTGTTACCATTTTACAAAAAGGTACCCTGCACTTTGTTTCCATCAACCCGCAGTCCCCCGCCGTGCCGCGTGGTAGCCTCGCACTCGCCCACTGGCGTGTGGGTCAGCAGAGCCTCGGACCCCACCTGTCATCCTCTGTGGCTGGGCGTACTCGCGGTGCAAAAGGGTTTTTCCGCGCGCTGTGTCGCCCAGTCAGCCTGGACCCACTTGTCGGTGTCTGTGGCTAGATCTGTGCGAGTAACAAAAGGATTTCTGTTTTCTGTTTTAATTTAAACTTTTCAAATTTGTTTTAAATTCAAATTCAAATCTGTTTTAAAATAACTTTTAATTTTCAAATCCAAATAATATAAATAATATATGTTTTGAAATCGGAAAAATGTGAGGATTTCAAATATGGCCTTCAAAATATATTTTGGACACTTTATTTTTCGAGTTGATTAAAATTGCAATAAAATGCCCTTTTTCCTTAATTAATTAATAACTCTTGTTTTATAACTCCAAATTTGACAAATGATATGTCTAAATCGATCAGCTCGACGAGACCTTTCTGTTTATGCATTCCTTGTTCTGAATTGCAGCATGCATCATATAAATATAAAGTATACAGCAACTTATTTGAGTATAAAATATGATTAAAACCCCATAAAATGTTTATTTCTTGTATTCCACACCTCACCCATGCCATGCTACTTTATTGCCATGCAAATTGTGCATCATTCATCATGGCATGATTGTTTGCTTGAAGCATTTTATTCATATGCTTGTGCACTTTATTTATGTTGGCCCTTGTTTGTTTGGTTCTTCTTCGAATAGACGCTGAGCAGGGGATATATCAGGAAACCCAGGAGCACTACCCAGATCCTTCTCTCGCTTCAACTGAGCTGCCAGGCAAGCACTACCACATGCTTGCATACATATAGTACCTATTGCCTCTATCTTATTCTTGCATCATTGAGTCGCGATTGCATTAAACTGAATCCCAAGTACTGCATAGCCTTTACTTTTAAACCCCACCGAAGCTTGTTCCTCCATCCCATGAGCCATTACTACAGGAGTTGTTTGAGCCATGCGGGTCGTAGAACAGCATGTGTAGGGTATGTGAGTGTCTGATGGATAACGAGGTACCTAAACAACTTAACCTGGGTAGTAATGGGATAACTAATGAAAGTGGCATCGGTGAGCAATATCTGCTATTTGGTTTTTCATGCTCACTTGTGTCCCGTAGGACCCCGAGTACTTGATTCCTGTTCCTTGAATATTCGCGCTATCCACATCCGGGAGGCTTATGGACCCCCCTGAGCCAGAGCTTGATTCATTCCTATTTCTTGGGGCCACAAAGTAGTTTGGGGCTTTCTTACTATTCTGTACTTATGCCATGTTTTACTGCTTTATTTAAGATTGTGCGAGGAGCACCTGTACTATTTAGGTAAGCGGAGTGTTTTCGCGGTATCGACAAGCCCAGTCACACTTTCGGGTTCCCAGTCATTTACAGCCATTGACGCAAACCTTGAGTCCGTCTCGGAGCCGGCCAACTTCGTTGCGGGTAGCTTAATGGGGTGGCCCCCTGAAATATTTCTGAATCCTGTGATCGCTTTGTCGTGAATGCCTCGTTGGGTTTTGATTTGGTTTTTCCGAGGTTGATCGAGTGTGTGTTGCTATTTGTGCACCTCTGCAGGGTAAAACCTTCTGAAAGCCGTGTCCGCGGTTATGGACGACTTGGAGCACAGTTTCTCGATCATAGACAAGTATAACTAAAGTACCGCTTTTAATTTGACTAAGTACCTGACTAGTAAATAGTGCATTTCTCATGGAATGGATAATAAAACTGCCAACGGATGGGGGGGTTGTTCGTCCACTTCCTCGTTGGTAAGCGAGGAGGAGGATGGATCTGTTAATATTACCGTTATAACTGTTGTTATTAATTCACGGACATCCGTCTATCTTTGGTTAGGCGGATGGATAGCAAGTATCTATAGAATTGTTAGGTATTATCTTTTGCTGCAATTGCGTCACCCCAGGTTGTGTCCCCTTTAGAGGCATAAAGACTTGCTGAGTACCCCTAGGGTCTCACACGATAAATTGTTTGATTCAGATGAACATGTAAGCTCGCAAGACGGCCACTGGGTGGAGGAGACGGACGATGTGGGCAACGATCATTCGGTGTAGAGATTCCGGGAACGGGGATCCGTGAGATCTGTGGGCGGGATGTGTTTATTTGTGGGGCATCTTATGCCGATTTGCTTCTTATCCGTACTCGGATCTTGTTTGCCGCTTCCGCCTGATACTCTGATGTTTGATGTGTGAGGAGATATCCTAAACTATTATATCTATCTAGGATATTTGGATCTTGCCGTATGGCGTTGCAATATTTCTATTTCTTTTAGATGGAATGGCTCTGAGGACTGTTGTATGGTGGCTTGCATACATACTCATTTGTGTATGTAGTTGATCCCTTCGCCTGCCAATTACACCGCTCGTTCTTGTCCCGATGTTTGGAAATGGTTAGGACGGCCGAAAGGTCTACCTGTGAGTGGCATTTGGGCCCCACCGTACTATTTTAACCATTTCCGCTCATCCGGGCTTGTAACTAAGAGCGTAATTCACCGAGGTAGTTACAATTGGTATCAGAGCCATCCCGCCCTTCAGGGTCTCAGCCAAATGGTCGTTGTCAGTCTAGCAAATATTTTGGTAGCTATGTATACTAGGGAAAAACACAACGTGAGAGTAGGACTACTTCCATTTTTCTTCTTACCCAACCACCACCTTTTCTGGTAAGGAAGTGTAACGTTTTCAATTCTCTTCAAAAAATTCAAACTAGGATTCACGTGTTCTGGGTTTCCGTAGTACCATAGAAAGTGTGTGTGTGTGTAATTCCTTGTCTATCTGTTGCATCCAAAATGTTATCCTTATCTGCCTTTGGTTATCAACTGTTGGTACATTCCATACTGACAGGCTTTCGAAAACCGGCGCGAGCTATCTGACTCCTTGTTAACCGGTGCCATCTTCTTAAGGGTGTCCTTCCTTCTAGCAACTCCACATTCTGTGAAACCATCAGTTGCTAATCTCTACCTGATAAGTGATTTTGCGCATCTATTGGTATTTTAATGCCGAAAAATGCGGAAAATTTTTCTTTGATACATCTGTGTTTTCACACTCCTTTTCAGTCGTGTGTGAAACATTATATATCTCCCTTTTATCAGCATGTCCATGCTAACTCATTCTTTTGTCACCGACGCTTAATCCTGGAGTTTTATTTCATCTCCAATTCTCTTGGGCTAATTACATAACATGTGTCGATCCGATGCTGGTAATTGTAATTTGGTTCTCGGCATAGCTATATGACACTTATCATGAGTGGAATATGGAAAATGCTACCAACTCTATCCTCCAAATGGTGACGGTTATCTCCTGTGATTTTGAGTACACCGTGATCATATCTATGCATATTCAAGCATCTTTGGCAATCCGAAGTTTCTCAAGGCATTACGGCGGTCTATCATTTGTCCATCATGCTGCACATCTTTTTGAACTCCATATCTGCAAAATTCTCTTTGAGACGAGGGAATTGCATATTTTCGCTTCTGATAGCTTTGCTTAAGGTATGAGCTATCATCGTTTCTGATCCAAGATCTCTTTATCTTTGTAACCGGTGATCCGATCGACAATGTGAACCAGGTGACATCTCTTTTTCTTCCGAAGGACCAGATAATCTATTCTACCAGTGCATCTCTTTCAACACGAACCCGTGCTCTTAATATTGATCTTTCTAAGAGCGTTGAGCTCAGAAAGTGTTTCGAGCATTTGTTCGTTTCTTCCGCCTCTTGAACTTGATATTCTGGGAATATCCTGTTAATCCATGGTGATATATGTTGTTAATATGCTTGCCTATTCGATATCAATGAAAGAACATGGAAGATCATCTATGTCTCTTTCTCTCAAGCTTCGAGAACACTGCTTGTGTGCAAAGTCTCAAAGTGAGAATTCTGACTTTTGGAAGTCACCTATCTCGGCCACATCCTTCTGCTAAATAGATTACTTCAATTCTAGAATTAGCAAGTTCATTGTTAATTCCATCTTCCATCTTCAATCAAACCCAGAGTTTTCCTTGTTGGCAAGTTATCATCGTCGTTCCGCCGTAGATTTTCCTCAAAACTGCTAAATCTCTCGCAATCATTTCAAGAACAACATGGAGTTCTTTTCACCTCAGCCTCGTCAAGTAATCTCTTGAAACCCTCTCGTTCTATCATCTATGCTCAATCCACCGGAGGCCATGAAGACCTTCCAGATCTTGTATTCCTTCTGTTCAAGTGGTGCTATCTTTTTCGTTATCTGTTGAATCTTGCAGTTCTTCTCCGTAATCTTCCTGCATATCTTTTTGGTGGCTTGGTACTTTAGACATGATGACAACATCATCATATTTATCTATCTAGGAATCCGGCAAATCGTTTGCATCTATCCTTGTTTTCTAACGAAGTTCCATGAGTTATTGTCAATACCTTCAGTCTGTTTCTGTAGTTGGGTTGCATGGTTTTCTTATTCATGTGCGGAGTAATGCTTTGAGTGCGGGATGGAGTAGCTACCATACCACTACTCTTATCATTCGCTCTTGTACATTGAATTGGGGAATTAATGTGATTTCACTCATTCCACGAAAGTTAGAAGTGGCTTTATCCCTCGATACTTTTACTTCCGTCCTTGTTTTTCCGGAGTGCTCTCTCGAAGAAAGTAATCAATAATCTCTTGTTGGTGGTCTGTCTATTCTAGATGGAGCAAAATCCACAATTATCTGGTGGAAACAAACACAAACTCTTTTCTGTCCTCGGCATTCGATCGATGCTCGACATCCCCAAACAAGATGAAAGGAAACTATCTCTCTCTTTGTTTCATCAATTCTTTTTCTGTGGTAAAGCCAATTATGGTTGAGGCCATTAGCCGCAAATCTATTGCGTTAGCCTCAAGGCTAAAGAAAGCAATAAGTATCTCTACAATAAACTCCAGATCCTCCATATTCGTTGCGTCTCAGGATTCCACCATGATCTAGTTTCACATCCGTCTCTAGAAGTTATATCCGCGCACCTCAATTGCGTGATCCTTGGTTCTTACCGGCGCAACAAGAATCTAATCCGACGATGTCTAACTAAATCTTTTTGTTGATATCAAGGGACTCTATTGTTTGAAGGCAATATTGTTTCCGCACTTCATTTCTCAAATCCGAGAGAAGATACGATGCTATTGTCATAGTGGTTCAAAACCTCTCCAATCTAACTCTTTTTCTTCCGGCGAGACAAAGGTTCATCCGCTCTAGTATCGGTAAATCTTTAATCTCTTGGTGTGTCTTTCTTTATCCATGATACATCATCTTGTCCTTTCTTTCACAAGTGGTTCTAGCCTTTTACCTTGTCTCTCGAAAAACCGGAGCTATGTCCATGCTATCCTTCTTGTCTCACGACAATGCTTCAACTCTTTTAATCCGTTGTTCTTGAAGCAAAACGCAAGACTCGCAACAAGTCTATCAAGTTTTGCAAGGTGTAGTGGTCGCACCATTCCGTTGTTCATCAACTTGGGAACATGAGGGTCACCTTCGTTCGAACACCCGCCTCTCCTTGTGTTGTTTTATTTTTCCTAGGAATCTCGGAGCGAGATTCTTGTTTAGTGGGGGAGAGTTGTAGCATCCCAATTGTCTAACAATTGCAATGCTACTAGCCTAGTCTATATAATGCTACCTTCCTACATATAATTGTTGCATCATAATTATATCATGCTCATGTCATCATGCCACCTTGCATTTGAGCATCATATAAAACCCTTTTTGTTTTGGTTCTTCTCTCATATGCATTGTTAATTGTATTTGCCTCTTGATATTGTATTTGGTTATTGATATATTGTTTAATGCCCAAGTTGAGTTGGGGGCATATATTTTATTTAACTCCACCACCTCTCTTGTCATCACCCCATCATTCCACCATTCCACCATATATGAGCATTGCAACTTATTTGGTTTTACCTCTAGCTCATGTGGGTTGGGATGGATCCAATTCTTTTTCCACATGCTCTCATATTAGCATCATGTTGTTTTCACATTATTGATATGTGGAGCCACCTTTGCATGCATTATGAGTAGTGCTCCTTTTTCCTAGCTTTCATATGGATTATTATGGATTTATGCTCATATTGGGATATTTTTGGGACTATTAAACATCTAGTGGAATATACACACTAGCAAGTCCCAATTATAATCAAATATGGTCATCTCCATCTACTCCACTTGGAACTTTCATTTAAATTCTTTTGCTTGGCCTTACTCCACCTTTTGGGTAATGCATAGGAATAATGCCATGCTTATTATTTTGTTTTAACAAGATTAAGACATGGCATTTAATACCCTTGCATGGGCCATGCAACCATCTCCATCTTTTGACCTCCTTAGTTTTTATTTGATCTTTTGAGTGAATCACCCATCTCCCACTCTACCTCTCTTTTGGATTGATCTAGTTTGTTCTTGCTAAAAGACACCACCACATTTACCCCCTCTCTCTTTTTCTATCTCTAAACCGACCACCATGATCTACTCCAACAAAACCTCACCACCTTTTTATCTTTTCTACTCCTTTGACTAGGTCTTGTTTGATCTTTGCTTGATCTTGCTTGATCTTGTCAAAAACACTCCACCTCACCCCCTCTCTCCAAAACCCTAACCGAGCCACCCCTCTCTAGCTACCCACACCTCTCTTACCTCACCCTCTCTTCTTCACCCATGCCGAGCCTCCCCTTGCTTAACCACTCCCTTGCTGATCACCCCTCTCTCCCTGCCAGCAAGCCCCACCTAGCTACCCATCTACCTCACCCCACCCTTCTCCTTAAACCTAACCCGAGCCCCATCTACCCTAGCCCGAGCTCACCTCCCCTCTCTCTTTCCCTCTACCTGCCACGCCAGCCTCACCACCACGTCGACCCCACCTGCAGCCCTCTCCCTGCCCTACCTGGCTAACCAGGTCGAGCCCCAGCTCGACCACGTGCTCGAGGAGAAGGAGAGAAAAGGCACCCGAGGCTGCTTTATCCCTAACCACTCCCACATGCCACCTCCTCCCTCTCTCTCGCTTGCCCTCATCCACACGGCTTCTCTGCCTCCCCAGATCCGCCCAGCGCCCAGCCCTCCTCCCCTTCTTCTGCACCGACGCCACCAACGGCCGCCGCCAGCCGCCGCCGTCTACCTCTGTCCCTCGTCGTTCCAGTCGGCGTGCACGTCGTGGAGGTGGCCTGGTAGACCGAGAAGGCCGCCCTGCATCGCCCAGTACCCGCCAGCGAGGAGGAGAAGGACCCCGTCCGCTGCACCCCGCCGAGCCCGACGAGAAACCCTAGCTCCGGGTGCGCCTACAACGCCGTCGCCCTGCTGCTCCCTGATCCGATCCAACCTCTCCGTCGAACTCACGGTGAGCTGACCCACCTACCTGACATCCTCTCCCTCGCCAACCCCCTCTGGTCTCGCTGTTCGTTTCAGCAAGCACGCTCTATGCGCCGGTGGCCGCTGCTTCGGCTCGTCGCCGCGCCACAGCACGCCTCACCTAGCGCCCCTGTACCCTCCTGACAACAACACCCGCTCACCGCACTGGTACCGCCCCTCTACGCGCGCGCCCCGCATCGCGGGTTCGATTCCCCGCCTCGCCGCGCCGTGCGCTGGCGTTCCGTCTTAGCCGCAGAGAAGAACAACAGTAGCCGCCGCGCGTTTTGCACATACCCCCCTGCGCCTTTTGCTGCTCAACCCGTGGTCCAGCCCAGGCCCACCAGTCGGTGTCTGTTACCATTTTACAAAAAGGTACCCTGGACTTTGTTTCCGTCAACCCGCAGTCCCCCGCCATGCCGCGTGGCAGCCTTGCACTCGCCCACTGGCGTGTGGGTCAGCAGAGCCTCGGACCCCACCTGTCATCCTCTGTGGCTGGGCGTACTCGCGGTGCAAAAGGGTTTTTCCGCGCGCTGTGTCGCCCAGTCAGCCTGGACCCACTTGTCGGTGTCTGTGGCTAGATCTGTGCGAGTAACAAAAGGATTTCTGTTTTCTGTTTTAATTTAAACTTTTGAAATTTGTTTTAAATTCAAATTCAAATCTGTTTTAAAATAACTTTTAATTTTCAAATCCAAATAATATAAATAATATATGTTTTGAAATCGGAAAAATGTGAGGATTTCAAATATGGCCTTCAAAATATATTTTGGACACTTTATTTTTCGAGTTGATTAAAATTGCAATAAAATGCCCTTTTTCCTTAATTAATTAATAACTCTTGTTTTATAACTCCAAATTTGACAAATGATATGTCTAAATCGATCAGCTCGACGAGACCTTTCTGTTTATGCATTCCTTGTTCTGAATTGCAGCATGCATCATATAAATATAAATTATACAGCAACTTATTTGAGTATAAAATATGATTAAAACCCCATAAAATGTTTATTTCTTGTATTCCACACCTCACCCATGCCATGCTACTTTATTGCCATGCAAATTGTGCATCATTCATCATGGCATGATTGTTTGCTTGACGCATTTTATTCATATGCTTGTGCACTTTATTTATGTTGGCCCTTGTTTGTTTGGTTCTTCTTCGAATAGACGCTGAGCAGGGGATATATCAGGAAACCCAGGAGCACTACCCAGATCTTTCTCTCGCTTCAACTGAGCTGCCAGGCAAGCACTACCACATGCTTGCATACATATAGTACCTATTGCCTCTATCTTATTCTTGCATCATTGAGTCGCGATTGCATTAAACTGAATCCCAAGTACTGCATAGCCTTTACTTTTAAACCCCACCGAAGCTTGTTCCTCCATCCCATGAGCCATTACTACAGGAGTTGTTTGAGCCATGCGGGTCGTAGAACAGCATGTGTAGGGTATGTGAGTGTCTGATGGATAACGAGGTACCTAAACAACTTAACCTGAGTAGTAATGGGATAACTAATGAAAGTGGCATCGGTGAGCAATATCTGCTATTTGGTTTTTCATGCTCACTTGTGTCCCGTAGGACCCCGAGTACTTGATTCCTGTTCCTTGAATATTCGCGCTATCCACATCCGGGAGGCTTATGGACCCCCCTGAGCCAGAGCTTGATTCATTCCTATTTCTTGGGGCCACAAAGTAGTTTGGGGCTTTCTTACTATTCTGTACTTATGCCATGTTTTACTGCTTTATTTAAGATTGTGCGAGGAGCACCTGTACTGTTTAGGTAAGCGGAGTGTTTTCGCGGTATCGACAAGCCCAGTCACACTTTCGGGTTCCCAGTCATTTACAGCCATTGACGCAAACCTTGAGTCCATCTCGGAGCCGGCCAACTTCGTTGCGGGTAGCTTAATGGGGTGGCCCCCTGAAATATTTCTGAATCCTGTGATCGCTTTGTCGTGAATGCCTCGTTGGGTTTTGATTTGGTTTTTCCGAGGTTGATCGAGTGTGTGTTGCTATTTGTGCACCCCTGCAGGGTAAAACCTTCTGAAAGCCGTGTCCGCGGTTATGGACGACTTGGAGCACAGTTTCTCGATCATAGACAAGTATAACTAAAGTACCGCTTTTAATTTGACTAAGTACCTGACTAGTAAATAGTGCAATTCTCATGGAATGGATAATAAAACTGCCAACGGATGGGGGGTTGTTCGTCCGCTTCCTCGTTGGTAAGCGAGGAGGAGGATGGATCTGTTAATATTACCATTATAACTGTTGTTATTAATTCACGGACATCCGTATATCTTTGGTTAGGCGGATGGATAGCGAGTATCTATAGAATTGTTAGGTATTATCTTTTGCTGCAATTGCGTCACCCCAGGTTGTGTCCCCTTTAGAGGCATAAAGACTTGCTGAGTACCCCTAGGGTCTCACACGATAAATTGTTTGATTTAGATGAACAGGTAAGCTCGCAAGACGACCACTGGGTGGAGGAGACGGACGATGTGGGCAACGATCATTCGGTGTAGAGATTCCGGGAACGGGGATCCGTGAGATCTGTGGGCGGGATGTGTTTATTTGTGGGGCATCTTATGCCGATTTGCTTCTTATCCGTACTCGGATCTTGTTTGCCGCTTCCGCCTGATACTCTGATGTTTGATGTGTGAGGAGATATCCTAAACTATTATATCTATCTAGGATATTTGGATCTTGCCGTATGGCGTTGCAATATTTCTATTTCTTTTAGATGGAATGGCTCTGAGGACTGTTGTATGGTGGCTTGCATACATACTCATTTGTGTATGTAGTTGATCCCTTCGCCTGCCGATTACTCCGCTCGTTCTTGTCCCGATGTTTGGAAATGGTTAGGACGGCCGAAAGGTCTACCTGTGAGTGGCATTTGGGCCCCACCGTACTATTTTAACCATTTCCGCTCATCCGGGCTTGTAACTAAGAGCGTAATTCACCGAGGTAGTTACAGTAAATTATCTAACCAAGTTGCAAGTTTGAGGAATGATTTGCATGCCCTACAAGAAAGAATAATGATTGTTGAGGCACAGCTAGGTAATATAACCGAGAGTCAAACTCTCATTTTAGCTAAATTTGCAGGTAAAGCTGAGTCCAATCCTCTTGAAGACCTCAAGATGATGAGAATCCAAAGGGAGGAGCCTGAAGAACTTGATTATAGTAATGCTCCTTCACCAAGTTACATCGTTGAAGATCTTGTAAAAAGGATCAACATCAAGATTCTGATAAGTGAAGGAAATGATGAAGCTATGTATCAACACTTCGTTAATCAGGTAGCAATAAAGGTATGTGAGCTTGAGGAAGAATAGAAAATTGCTAAAAAAATACCTGTTAAGCTTGATGGTATATTTGACCCTACTATTAAGATTAAAATTGGGACCCATGAGATAGCTACACTTTGTGATCTAGGTGCAAGCGTTTCAACAATTCCAAAAGGTCTTTTTAATAAGTTAAATCTTGGCTCTTTTGAAATCATCAAGTTAAAATTACATCTTGTAGATTCTACCTACAAACAAGCTGTAGGGATTAAAGTAAATACTTTAGTATACATTAAAGGTTGCCCTGCTCTTATTGATTTTGTTATTGTTGACATGCCTGAAGATGCTACTTCTCCTATTATATTAGGCCATCCATTCTTAAGAACTATTAAGGCTTTGATTAATCTACATGAAGGGAACGTGAAGCTTCAATTTCCTTCACGGGATCCTTTTGTTATTCATTTTCCCAGGAAGAAGAAAGCCAAGCATGATGAAAAGGAGGCCATCACTTTGAAGGCCAACTATTTTGGAGTGGGTGTTCCACTCATCTGGCCTAAGTGAGCAACATCAAGGTCAAGTTATTGACCATAAAAGAGCGTTGCATGGGAGGTAACCCATATGAAATAAAGGTTTGAGTAAAAGTTTTTAAGTTTTAGTTTAATTTTTATGTTTAATAAAGAGTGCTAGAAAGCTCTAGTTGAGGAGAAGAAGTTCGGTAGTACTAAAAATCCTGCTTTATACATGCTAATGTTGGTCGACAATTTTTACTATCATTTTTCTGCCAAAAACAAGGTGTTTCACTAAGTTTCAGGATAAGAAATAATTCTCAAAGAAACGGAGAATTTTTTATGGCTATAGAAGGTTTAGCGACCAACTATACGGCGGGATAAAAATTTCGGCCGTATAGTTCCGGTCGTATAGGTATCTTTGCCATCGATAATTTGTCTTTCTTAAGTACTGAAGGTTTAACGACCAACTATACAACATGAATAAAAATTCTGGCCGTATAGTTCCAGCTGTATAGATATCGGTGCCTTCATAAAATTTCTTTTCCAGGTACAGAAAGTTTGACGACCAACTATACGGCGGGGATGAAAAATCCCGGCTGTATAGTTATGGTCGTATAGCTACGCCGCCAGGTGGAAACCCTAAATTTTTGACAGCATACCAACTATATGGCGGGAACAAATTGTTCTGGCCGTATAGTTCTGTCTGTATAGTTGCATCCGACCACAAAATCGCCACGGGAAGGTATCTCCAAGCCCAAAACTTCAATCATTTTTCTCTCTTCTACCTCCAAACTCTCTCAAAACCTCAAGATATCTCCATCTCTACTCAATTTCGTTTGATTTCCTCGCACACAAGTGATCTATGGTATGTTTCTCCTCTGATCCTCCAATTACTTTTTGCAAATTCATATTTGATCTGTTTTCATTATCAATCTAGGGTGAGACCTACTATGAACTATTGCCATGATTCTCTTGCCTAGATTATTACTTCCAGGGGATTCTTTAGTGTGTTATGATGAGGAATATGTTATGCTTATTATTGTTGGATCAAAAACTTTTATTTTTATCCTTCCTTGTTATTTTAGATGATGAACATAAGGAGCCAAACTCGTGCTCATTCCACCGCTAGCGCTTCTCGGGCTGCCGCTCAAGAACCCATGGGGATACGGTTCAAGGATGAGCTCCAACGTGATTGCTTCAACATGATCAAGAACTGAGAAGTGAAGGCAACCAAGTGGGCTTGCCCCATTATATTGAATCAACTTAGTATTTCTAATGACTTCAATTTACTTTGCAATAGGGTTGGCTTGCAAAACTTTCTATTCAATGATGTGCCTACTTGTCACCGGTTAACTCTTGAATTCCTAAGTTCTTTGCAAAGCACCGTTAAAGCATGGAATGTAGAGGACGTGATTTCTTTATGGCTTATGAACAATAATTATGATTTATCACTAGATGAATGGTGCGCATGTTTTAATTTTCCAAACAATAATGATAATGACTTACACGCATCCTTTACTGGCTTAGACCTTTCCTCGGAACAATATTATAATGGAATGAGTTTTAC
Organism: Avena sativa; assembly: GCA_916181665.1. NCBI lineage: Eukaryota > Viridiplantae > Streptophyta > Magnoliopsida > Poales > Poaceae > Avena > Avena sativa. The sequence continues at coordinate 462,400,067 of OV702291.1, read as the reverse complement.
TTCTAGAGTAAGCAACGGGAAGAATATTCAACATCCTATAATTCACTATTTTTCTATTTATTACTAACACTTTGCAGGCAGGAAATGAGTTCGCAAGACTCAATGAGGAGGACATCTTAGTCCTTGCAAAGGCTACTTTCAACAACACCAACTTTTCACTCAACTTGGGCACAATTCTTGTGTGCTACCTGGATCACCAATTCTCCCAAAGCCAAGGACTAGTCGTAGGTGGAGGCATCATCACCGTGCTTGCCATTGCCCTAGGCATCGACCTAGGTGAGTTACAACCAGTGCTAGGTGAGCGACATGTTGGTTTCTCTACTTTAAAGGCTTGTGGAATGATCACTAGGAGATGTCGTGTTTATTACTTGCATATTGCTAGAGCTGGGCATCTCTACCCTGCTCCTTTGCCTAATGTTCTTTTCTCTATTGAGGAAGGACGTTTGCTATATGACTTGTAGGTTGTGCAACACCAACCCAAGGAGGAGATTCTGGATGAGGATGAGGACCAAGAAGAGGAGCAGCCACCAACCCGGTTTGCTACATACCAAGACTTCCAAGAACTTGGAGGAACTGTGGAGAGAATGCAAAACCTCTCCTTGAACCTCCAAGAAACAAATAGTAATTTATCAACTCAATTTGTGAACTGGAGTTACAACTTTTTCCCGCCACCACAATGATTTGAAGGGCTTGCGAAAGCCTAATCTTGGGGAGGTTTCCTCATTATCTTTATTTGGTGTTCATTTGTTTTTTTAATTTCGAGGTTATGTTTTTAATTCGAGTTTATAAGAACTCGTGTTGGTTTCCCCAACACTTTATCTTTAGTTACTTTTATTTGTTTTTGAGATTTTCTAGCTGAGCTTTGCCGCCAGTTTTCTATTCTTTAATTCCCTCTCTTAAAAACAACAAAAAGATTTTTCCATTTATCTTTATTATCCCTCTTCCTTCTTTTCTATTCTCCTTGTGGTTTTCACACATTTGCAGGATAGTGATCGACTTTGAGTTTCCAAGAAGCAAATAAAAAGAGAAGAGAGAAGTGAAACCAATCATGAGAGGTATGTCTTAAGACTCCCCACATTTGAAGTTTGAGAAACCCATGCTAGTTAGTAGTAAATGATAAGATGTTATATTGGTGGAGTGAGTCTTTGTATTGTAGTAAAAATTTGTTTGCATGGGTATTTAGTTGAGTACGTTTTGTTCCAGCTCTTGTAGTTAACCAAGTCTTGCCTAAAAATTTGCTAAACAATTGTAATAAGAAAAAGTCTCACAATCGAACGTTTGGGTGTTGTAGTGTTTAGTTTTTAAGGCTTACTTTGAGAGACACTCAACACCACAGAAAATAATGATTGACTTGATAGCTCTCTTTAAAAGGATTTGTTCGATTGAATTAATGTTTAGCGGTTTTCTGAGCATGCCAAAGTTTGACTTGTGAATCATAAGAATGATATAGCTTTATGCGTGTCAAACTTCATGGGATGCCAACAACTCCGCTAGCCTACGAATGATCTTCATGGAGGAAACTCCTAGATTTCGGCTATGAGTTAATTAAGCATATGTAGCAGCAATGCGATAATGGGTAATATTCTTGGCTTTCCCGGGTAGCTATGTTCATGATGGAATCACTCCTCTGGCTGTTATGAGTAATTATTGTACAAAACGAACAAAACCTTGGTGATGCCATGAGTGTCCATCACAGCCAATAAACTAATTAAAATCTTTGGCATGCTCTTAATTACTTAAGAACCGAAATTCATGAAGGACAATGAATATAAAAGTAATGCTTGAAGAGTCTTGATTTATTGATGTGGGAGAATTGAGATACTCTAGTGTATATATATTCATGACAAACTCTCACACTCTTAATTTTATATGATTATACTTTATTGTTCAAAGGCAAGCCTATGAGTTGATTACATGACACGGAATAAGGTTTACTCATTTGAATCATCCATGTTAACAATAATTTTGCTATGCTATAAGGATGCATAAAAACCCGTATGATATGCTTGCCATTACTCTATATATGCTTAAGTTTTTCAGATTTATAAAGTGGAGGAAACATGAGGCTACCAATCATGAGTAAGATCATCATCTCATTATTTCAGGTTAAATGCTGAGTTCCTTTTTGATTTTGGTTTTCTTGCTCGAGGATGATCAAGTTTAAGCTTGGGGAGGTTGATGGCTGTGAAATATAGCCATCTACGTCCATATTTAAACTGGATATTATTCATATTTTTGATGAAATATCTCTCTAAACCCTGCCACTAATGCCTAATGATCAAAGGGGTATGCAATCCTTTCTTTCTATTTTTCCCTACGCAGATAATGACGTTTGATGATGGGAATCACAACATTAAAGTCAAATATATGAGATCTCCAACAACCCAAAGAAACCAGGAGTCGTGAAGTGGAGACAGACGCTTTAACGACCAACTATACTGCGGGAATAAAATTCTGGCCGTATAGTTCCGGTCGTATAGTTTCCATCAACACCGCTAGGTCAAACAGAACAACTTTCATGAAGGGACCCCTATATAAAGAGGCCTCGGGCGACGAGAAACGGGAGCTATTTTCGATCACCAGCCGCCCCCAGAACTCCATCCACAACACCGAAGAGCCACCAGAGGAATAGACTTAGACCTAATCTCCAAACCCTTCTCCATCACCATAGCCATATTCCACCATTTGTAATAGTAGATCTCATCTTCGATCTGTGACATTGTAAGACTATTTGCTATTAGTCTCATGATTTCCATTGCAATTTTAATGATCGTTGATTTCATCTCTATGTGTGATTAATTCTCCTTGGGCTAAGGGCTTCGGCCTAGCCATGTAGCTTTTGTGCATGTTATTTATCATAGATGGGATCATGTATTAGTTTGTATGACATGATGATTATTGTATCCTCTCTTGCGTCAATCTAAGGACTTGTTAGGTACCCCAAGACCCCGAGGATTGAGCCAGGTATAGGGAGTATGAGTAATGGCTAATCTATAGGTTGGGAACCCTAGTGACAGAAGGGGTAGTACGGCTGTATGTGAGGGATTTACTTGGGATTAACGGTGACGTCACTATGCATATCATTAGTTCTCTTTCTTCTATGGATCAAACTAGTAGGTTATTGCTATAAGCGGTTGCGGAGGCAATAGCAATTATGGATGCACTGCCCACATATAATTTATCTTGCTCTAAAAATTACATGCATACTTTATTATTGTAACATCCCAAAACTTAATCCAAGGTTAATCAAGATCAAATCTAACCAATTTAGGGTTAACAAAAACTTTTCCATTTAAAATGATTAAGCATTCATATGTGTGTGCATTTAAATTAGGAGTTGTTTTGAATTGCCATGTTTGAGTGATCCATTGGTTGTAAAATGATTCTAAGGTGAATTAAACATCATCTAGATCATTCCCAAACAAATCCCAAAGTGAATCAAATCAAAAAGAATAAAATAAGCAAATGGTCACTTTTGCCATTTTAATCACCTAGCCTACTTTGGCTATTCCTAGAACTCAAATCTTAACAGAAACAATTGCGGTTCTTTGCACCCCTTACTAGTACAAGTAGTAATGTGCCAAGGCCCACTTTGTTTCATCCTAATAACTTTCAAACACTAAATTTAAATGACATTTGAAATTTCAATGTAGTTCATATGTATAGATCACACCTATTCACAAACCACTCAAATGAACTCCATTTTTAAATCCCAAGCAAACCTAGATGCTTAAGCATAAGTTACATCACTCCAACAAAAATCAGTCTAAAATTCAAATATTTTGTTCATGCGGCCATTGTGTCAAACATGTGGCATGCACAAAAATTCTGCCTAACTATTACTGTGTGTAGATCAATGCTTTGTCGAGTGTTTGGCCCTCATTTGGTTCCCCTGTCCCTCCCAGCTCTAACAAAACTCCCACCGGCCTACCCCTAAGAGCAGCAGTGGAGCGCCGCCACTTTATGGTCACCGCCGGCCAGAAGCGGGCAACGCGCCAGGGACCGCGCTGCACCAAACCAGCACGTCCCCTAGCTCCCCCAACCCTATCGCCGCCCACGGTCCACCCCTCGATCAACCCCAGCCCCTGGACCACTCCCCAGCGTCGCCGCCCTTTCTCTCTGCAAGCTCGCTAGAGCGCGCCAGAGCGCGATAGCCGCCAGCACGTAGCAGACCGCCCCTCGACCCCATACCGCGCACGCCGCTCCGCCTCGACCCCAGCACCCCGCCAGAGACGACCGTGCACCGCCGCACGACCTACAGTTGCCGGGAGCCGCATCGAGCACCGCCTCTGTCTCCCGGAGCGCGTGACACTCCCGACCATATGCCACCGCCCCTAGCCGCGCCATTATGCCGTAGAGCACCGCCAGGGAACTGCCCACCAACCGCATACCTCACCCACGCTGATATCCCCTTGTACCGCGCTTGCCGGAGACGCCTGCCCACACCTGTCGGTCTCACTATCACGCCTATATAAGCAGGCCTCCCCAGCATGAATTCCTCACACCATTCCACTACCCTCTCTCCCCTGAACATTTCCCCTCTCTCGCTGGAGCCGCTCGAGCCGTAGTTCGCCGGAATTACACTGGAGGAGCCCGCTGCAGAGGAGGAGACGTTGTCGTCGATTCCGTCCACCACAACCCCTGCCGTGACCTCGCCTGAGTCCGCCATCGCCGTCCAGTTCGATCGACCGCCTCGCTGCACTAGCTGGAGCCCTGATACGTCCCCAGTAGACCCCCACCGTCTGTTTAGGGTTCGGTCTCGCCGGCGACGAGTCCATCGTCGATGATGACTGTGAGCCATTGATCCGTGTTATAATCGTGTGGCCCAGATTGCTAGATACCGTTTCGGGTTTTAAGTCTCGCTGACAAGCGGGACCAACCTGTCAGCCGCCCTCTGCGCCGCTGAGCGTCACTGGGCCGGCCCATTTCTTTTCCCGCGCTGACCTAGTAATTCAAAACTAGAATTTTCTATTTAAGTTTAAACTCAATTCTGTCACTTAGTTCAAAAATCAATTCAGGAAGATTTACTGAACCAAATTGAGTGATTCCAATTTTGTTGCAAAGCTTCTGAAAAGATCAATCCAAGCCCGTTGGATTTAATTCATTTAGAGTTAGAGATCTCTCCTAGTAAAAATAATAAGACAGAAGCATTTGCACATTCAAACATTTTTATAAAATCAACCATAATAGCTTTTGAGTTGATTCCAACTCTCAAAAATCACATTTAACCATATCTATCTGAATGTGTAATAATATTAAGGTTTGCATGCAGTGACTTTGGACTAGTACCAAAATAATGCTATATAGGCATTTCTACTCACTTTAAATCATTAAATATTAAACTTAAACTTAGTAAAATGTGATCCAACCTTTAAATCACATTCCCATATGTTATAATATGTGGTGATGACATGTGTCCACATGATCCCATATTTTAATTGGAGAATATTAAATCTTAGTTAATTTCAATGAGTAGAAATTACTTTTCTCAAATAAAATAAATGAAACTAGTTCATTAAGCCTTCTGATGCTTGTGATGATAATAGATCATCAAATGTGTGCCTTAGTGTGCTAAATAGACTAGTTAAGTATTGTTTGTTGATTGTGTACTCTGTATGTATTTATAGACGATAGTACCGACCAAGCTTACGAAGAGGAGGAGTTCTACCAAGAGGAGGAGGAAGAAAACTTCAACCACTGCACTACACAAGGAAAGCCATCATTAACAATGCAAGCTAACCCTTGCAAGCTAGATAACCTAAACAAAGGCATTACGCATGCTTTGGTTATACCATTTTGGACTTATACCTATTCCAAGATTTAATTCTAAGCTTTACTTTTCTTTACTTTACCAAAGTCCTTTACTTGTTTAGAAGGTAGCATAAAGAGTATAAAACTTGACCTATTTAGTTAGACTTAGATGTCATTCTATGGCATGAGATTGATCTTAGCATCCCACCTTAGTGAACACTCTTAACTTAGTAGTTTAGAGCTAAACCAAAAACTAGATCACTTTAGATGGGAATACTTGGTGAAAATGATTTGTGAAAACCTTGGGATGATGAGTCATTCTATTGAGATGTTTTGACATGTGTTGAGAAACACAAATGGTTTATGATGATGAAAATGTTGAGGTATGAGCCTTAGCCCTTTTTTCAAAAAACTGATGGTTGGGTTCGGATGCGATACCATTCCAATTTTACCGTACAACCACAACACCTAAATTGGGTAAGGCTTAGCTGGAAGTTTATATGCATTAGTATTAGTTCCCTCGCGGGAGAGGTTTGAGCTGAGGCTACCTCTCAATGTTGTCCACCTATGCAGTGCCCAAGATGACATATGGTCATGGTTGGGAGGCCATGCTCATAGGAGATGTGCTTATACTAGGGTGTGTAAAGGAAATGTTATGTTTGATTATGTGCATACGAAGTATGATGATTCAGGGTTATCCCTAATAGATGTATCGAACCTTGTGGTGAAAGTGTACCACCTCTGCAGAGTGTCAAACTATTTGAATAGCCGAGTCCACGGTTATGGACAGTTGGAGTGGCCATACTGTTCCGTTGTCAGATGTTTTCAATACAACTTATGAAATGAATTGTGACATGACTTGACCACAACAGAGTTGTGACTATGATGATTAAGTTCCCACTTAGGTGTTTTCAAACTTATTTATTCTTTCTTTGTTTCTGAACTCAGCTTAGGTTTCAAACTTACTTTATAGTTAAACTTAGAATTTAGCATCCCTACTAGAACTATCTTACTTGTTAGTGATAGCTTGCGAGTACTTAAAGAGTACTCATGGCTTTTGTCCCTGGCTATTCCCGTGGCCAGACTATGAAGGAGATTACCAAGATGAAGGCCAGCAGGACGGCTATGATAACTAGGACTATCTTCCATCGTTAGCATTGCCTGTGACTCTGAAGATGGACCCCACCTCTATGCTATTTATTCCGCTACTTGATTGTACTAAGACTGGATCATGAGATCGTTTATTGTGTAAGACCTTATTTATGGTTTATAATGGATGATGTACTATGATATCCAATCTGTTATGTCTCACAAAAATGGTAATCCTAGGATTGCGAGGTATGGCATAACAGGCATCTGGGATTAAAAATCCGGGTGTTGACAAGTTGGTATCAGAGCCATCCTGACCATAGGAGACCCTAGTTAGAATGGACGTCCGAACAAAAACTTAGTTTCAAAAACCAAAGTGAGTATTTATGAAAACTATTTCCTCTCTTATCCTTGGGATTCTTTCTCTCAAAAAATTCATGTTCCTCCAAATTCTTACATTACTACATAAAACTTTGACACACTTGATCACTTCACTAACTCTCTCATCCTAAATTCTTATAGATGGAAGCTCAATACAGAAGTTCTACCAGTTGGGCAACGGAGCCAACTGATCTTCGAGAGGGATTTGGATGCACTGTCTGGATTCTTGGAGCGTCCTCATCCGGAATTCCTTGGAGCTCAACTCCCGGGTCCACTAGGAGGAGATTTGCAATGGCTAGTGACTGCTGATCTTCGAGGAAAGATAGAAGCACCCGTATCTGGGAGAATTCAGTTCTCAGTGAGGGAGAACAACTGGCTAGATGGATTAGCCAGCACAATGCATGAAGCTCTCGCACGTCTATGTACCCTCAGTGTCAACTAAATCCAAGGAACCCGCTTTGTTCACTATGCAAGGCGTGATTCCATGGGAATGCCGCTCGAGATGCCAAGTCACCCAATACTGAAGCACCAAGTGGAGAACCTCGACTTCCTGTTGTACGACCGCCAGAAGGAGTTGGACAATGCAAGAGAGCTAGCCAACCAAAACCTCGCTATTGCTGCCCAGAAGGCCTAGACTTTCTCACTGCTAGTCTAGGATCGTCAGTCTCTTCGCCGTTAGCATGCCAAGAAGGATCGCACCATCGGCCGTCTTCGCAAGAAGGTGGCCGACCTCGAGAAGACCATCAAGGAGCAAGAAGCTCAGCTGGTCGTAAAGGAAGAAGAAGAGGAAGGTGAAGATATCCAAGGGGATATTGATTCCTACCTCAGCAATGATGATGACTTTCTGGAGGAAGATGCCGTGGACTTCTACACCGACGATGATGACTCTGCCTTCATCGATGATGAGTAGATGCACTAGAGCACTATCGTAGCATGAGATGTATCGGTCCCATTGTACCGTAGCTTACAGAATGGTTCTTAAAACCATCTGTTTTCCTTTGATGTTGTGGTGTGTGTGTGTTTGTATCGTGTGCTTTGCTTGAATGAATGAAAAGAAGTTAGTTGCAAAATCTGAGTCAAACTCAAAGTTTTATCTTTGAAATCAAAACCATGAACCTTAGAACTTTCCCTCTTACCCCTTTATCTACCTCAATATTCAGATGACTCGTGGAAACCAAGGAGGGAGCAACTCATCGCAAGACCCAATGCTGCAGATTCTGCTGACTCTCATCGCAGACAGGGAAGCAAGTAGGGCAGAGCGCCAAGCTAATCTAGCAACACTGCAACAGATTGCCCAGATGGCTCACAACAACCAAAACCATGGAAATCAGGATCATCAAGGATCCAAGCTGAAAAACTTCCAGAATACCAATCCCCCAATCTTTAGTACTTCAGATAACCCATTGGATGCTGATGACTGGTTGCAGACAATGGAGAACAATTTGGAAGTAGCCAGAGTTTATGACAACGAGAAAGTTCTCTTTGCCACCCACTATTTGGTAGGAGATGCAAGAGCATGGTGGAACAGTATCCGCACAATGAACCATGGTCAAGTGATGACATGGGAAGCCTTCAAAACCAAGTTTAGCCGCACCCACGTGCCGCACGATCTAGTCACCTGAATGAGGGATGAATTCCGAGAGTTGAAGCAAGAAGAATGACTGTAGTAGAGTACCGTGACACATTCATGTCCCTTGCAAGGTATGCACCTGATGAGATCAACACGGAGGCCAAGAAGAAGGAGAGATTCTTGAATAGACTGCATGATGAGATGCAGACTGTCCTCGTCAACATCCGTTTCCAGGATCTCGAAGAGCTAGTCGACTCTGCCATTCAGATGGAAGGGAAGATTAACCAGGCAAACGACAACCGCAAACGTTGTAATGATGCATCAAGCTGGATCCAATAGTCACCAGAAGTACCGTCCCAACCCTTCACCAGGATATGCACCAAGGAACAACCGACCCCCAATGTCTCGCCCAAGCTACCCCAACCATAGCGGGGGAATTGTGAATTCCGGAGGAAACAACAATCACTTCGGCAACACCAGCAATTTCAACCGTGCCCCTCCCAAGAGAAACAACAACACTGCACCCAGAACTGGAATCAATGATGTGCCCGTCGCAGCTAAAGACAAGTCTCAGATCACTTGTTTCGGGTGTGGAGTGAAGGGTCACTATTCTAATGAGTGCCCCAAGAAGATTGCTGCCACTGCCAATGTGAATGCCCTAGCTCAACAGCAGCGTCGTGTTCAACCAGGAAGAAGATTCTCCCCAGGAACCCTCACAACCACAACGGCCGTCTCTTCCACATGAACGCCGAAGAAGCCCAAGAAGCGCCAGATGTAGTGCTGGGTATGTTTTCTGTCAACTCAGTTTTAGCAAGAGTGTTGTTTGATTCTGGAGCATCGCACTCATTTGTCACCGAAGAATTTGCATGCACTAGTAAGATCCACCCAACCAACTTGAAGCATGTCATGATAGTTCAAATCCCCGGTTCAACTACAAAAGCTAGAAAAATTTGCAAAGCTATGCCTATCAGAATACATGGAATAGACTTTAATGCTAATCTAATAGTACTTGGAACCAAAGGTTTGGAAGTACTACTAGGAATGGACTGGATGTCAAAGCATAAAGGACTGATAGACTGTGCCAAGAAAGCCATCACCATGACCAGTAGCTCTGGAGTAACGGTAGAGCATATACCTGAAACCTTACCCCGTCAATTCAAGTGCAACAAGAGTCTAGCCCTGCCCACCATTGACCAAGTCAGAGTAGTCTGTGAATACCTCGACGTCTTCCCAGACGAATTGCCCGGTATGCCCCGGATAGGGATATTGAGTTCATTATTGAATTAATCCCCGGAACCGGACCCATAGCCCAGAGACCCTATAGCATGAACCCCTCAGAGATAGTGGAACTGAAGAAGCAGTTGGATGCTATGTTGGCAACATGCTTGATTCAACCAAGCGCATCGCCATGGAGATCGCCAGTGTTATTCGTCGACAAGAAAGATGGAGGCAACCATTTGTGCACGGATTACAGAAAGCTGAATGATATCACCATAAAAAACAAGTACCCTTTGCCAAAGATAGAAGATCTATCTGATCAGTTGACTAGTGCCCAGGTATTCTCAAAGATTGATCTTAGGACTGGTTATCACCAACTTAAGATTCATGCAACGGATATTCCGAAGACCGCCTTTACTACTCACTATGGTTTATACGAGTATACAGTCATGTCTTTCGGATTAACCAATGCCCCTGCTTATTTCATGAATCTCATGAATAAGATCTTTATGAATTTTCTAGACAAGTTTGTTGTTGTGTTTATCGACGATATCCTTATCTACTCCAAGTCAGAAGAAGAGCATGAGCAACATCTGAGAATCATCCTTGAAACCCTTAGAGAGCATCAGCTGTATGCCAAGTTCAGCAAATGTGAATTTTGGCTAAAAGAAGTAGGATTCCTAGGACATATTGTGTCTGCTGGAGGAGTTGCTGTTGATCCCGCCAAGATCAAAGATGTGGAAGAATGGGAAGCCCCAACCACTCAAACCCAAGTCTGTGCATTTCTTAGATTAGCGGGATACAACCGCAAGTTCGTAGAAGGATTTTCTAGCATCGCCAGACCCATGACCCAATTGTTGAAGAAGGACAAGAAGTTTGAATGGACCGATAAATGTGAAGCCAGTTTCCAAGAACTGAAGAATAGATTGATTTTAGCCCTAGTATTGATCATGCCAGATATCAGGAAGCCGTTTGACGTATATTGTGATGCATCCAAGATTGGTCTCGGATGTGTGTTGATGTAAGAAGGCAAGTTATCGCTTATCTGTCTCGACAACTGAAGCAGCATGAGCAGAACTATCCGACCCATGATCTTGAATTAGGAGCCATAGTATTGGCATTGAATACATGGCGTCATTATCTTATGGGTAATTGTTGTGAGATTTACTCAGATCACAAAAGCTTGAAGTATATTTTCACTCAGAAGGAGCTGAATATGAGGCAAAGGAGATGGATAGAGTTAATCAAGGATTATGACCTTGACATTCACTATCACCCCGGCAAAGCCAATGTGGTAGCGGATGCTCTTAGCAGATTGCCTTGTAGGCTAAACACCATGATTAAGGAGAAGCAACCAAGTTTGTATGAGGATTTGGAGCAGTTCAGGACTGAGCTAGTTAGCAAAGGATTTCTAGCTAGCATTGAACTTCAACCCACTTTGATTAGCCAAATCAAGGAAGCCCAGAAGGGAAATAAAAGTATCGACGGAATCAAACGTCATATTGTTACGGGAAAGGTACCTGGATTCACCGAAGACAAAGAAGGAGTTCTGTGCTACAAAGGTCGTATCTGTGTGCCAGCAGATTCGGAGCTGAAGCAAGTTATCATGCAGGAAGCTCATGATACTCTTTATTCTATCCACCTCAGAGGAACAAAGATGTATCAAGATTTGAAAGAGCAATTTTGGTGGCACAAGATGAAGAGAGAAATCGGGAGCTACATCGCCAAGTGTGACATCTGTCAAAGAGTCAAAGCGGAAACATCAGAGACCCGTAGGACTGTTGCAACCATTGAAGATTCTGGAATGGAAATGGGATTCCGTTGGAATCCACTTTATCACCGGTCTGCCTACTTCGAGTAGGGGAAATGACTCAATCTGGGTCATCGTTGATAGACTGTCCAAGGTAGCTCACTTTATATCGGTCAAGACAACCTACCAGAGTTTGAAGCTAGCAGAGTTGTATATTGCTAGAATTGTTAGTCTACATGGAACCCCCAAGACCATATTATCGGATCGAGGAACCCAATTTACCTCGAGATTTTGGCAGAAAGTCCAAGAAGGATTAGGAACCAAGTTGAATTTCAGCACAGCTTATCACCCGCAAACTGATGGACAGACTGAAAGAGTCAACCAGATCTTAGAAGATATGTTGAGAGCTTGTGTGTTAGAGTACGGATCAAAATGGGAAGACTGCCTGCCTTTCGCAGAATTCTCATATAACAACAGTTATCAAGCTAGTTTGCAAATGGCACCATTTGAGTTCCTATACGGAAGAAAGTGTCGCACCCCTTTGAATTGGTCACAAGTAGGAGAGATTCAGATCTTTGGACCCGACATTCTCCGAGAAGCCGAAGAGAAGGTTCACAAGGTTCGTGAGCACCTCAAGACCGCCCAATCCAGACAAAAGAGTTATGCTGACAAGAGAAGGAGAGACCTGACTTTCAATGTCGGAGATTTTGTATATCTCAAGGTTTCACCATTGAAGGGAACCCAACGTTTTAATCTGAAAGGAAAGTTAGCCCCCAGATATATCGGGCCTTTCAAGATTCTGAATCGCTAAGGAGAAGTATCGTATCAACTCAAACTACCTGAAGAGATGTCTACCATCCACAATGTGTTCCATATCTCGTTACTCCGCAAATGCCTAGAAGTGCCGGAGAAGACCGAAGTTTTCAAGAACATCGATCACCGAGCTGTTGATATCAACAAGGACTTGACATATCATGAAGTGCCCATCCGTATCCTGGAGGAAGCCTACAGAACCACCAGGACCAGGAGTATCAGGTTTCTCAAGATTCAATGGAGCAACCATACCGAAGAGGAAGCCACTTGGGAGCGAGAAGATTACATTAGGACCGAGTTTCTAGATCTCTTTAGTTCCTAATTTTCTTTCTTAAATCTCGGGACGAGATTTTGTTTAAGGGGGGAAGGTTTGTAACATCCCAAAACTTAATCCAAGGTTAATCAAGATCAAATCTACCCAATTTAGGGTTAACAAAAACTTTTCCATTTAAAATGATTAAGCATTCATATGTGTGTGCATTTAAATTAGGAGTTGTTTTGAATTGCCATGTTTGAGTGATCCATTGGTTGTAAATGATTCTAAGGTGAATTAAACATCATCTAGATCATTCCCAAACAAATCCCAAAGAGAAACAAATCAAAAAGAATAAAATAAGCAAATGGTCACTTTTGCCATTTTAATCACCTAGCCTACTTTGGCTATTCCTAGAACTCAAATCTTAACAGAAACAATTGTGGTTCTTTGCACCCCTTGCTAGTACAAGTAGTGATGTGCCAAGGCCCACTTTGTTTCATCCCACAAACTTTCAAACACTAAATTAAAATGACATTTGAAATTTGAATGTAGTTCATATGTATAGATCACACCTATTCACAAACCACTCAAATGAACTCCATTTTTAAATCCCAAGCAAACCTAGATGCTTAAGCATAAGTTACATCACTCCAACAAAAATCAGCCCAAAATTCAAATATTTTGTTCATGCGGCCATTGTGTCGAACAGGTGGCATGCACAAAAATTCTGCCTAACTATTACTGTGTGTAGATCAATGCTTTGTTGAGTGTTTGGCCCTCATTTGGTTCCCCTGTCCCTCCCAGCTCTAACAAAAACCCCACCGGCCTACCCCTAAGCCTGGAGCAGCAGTGGAGCGCCGCCACTTTATGGTCACCGCCCGCCAGAAGTGGGCAACGCGCCAGGGACTACGCCGCGCCAAACCAGCACGTCCCCTAGCTCCGCCCAACCCTACCGCCACCCACGGTCCACCCCTCGATCAACCCCAACCCCTGGAACACTCCCTAGTGTCGTCGCCCTTTCTCTCTGCGAGCTCGCCGGAGCGCGCCAGAGCGTGATAGCCGCCAGCACGTAGCAGACCGCCCCTCGACCCCATACCGCGCACGCTGCTCCGCCTCGACCCCAGCACCCTGCCAGACACGGCTGTGCACCGCTGCGACCCACAGTCGCCAGGAGCCGCGTTAAGCACCGCCTCTGTCTCCTAGAGCACGTGACGCTCCCGACCATGTGCCACCGCCCCTAGCCACACCATTACGCTGTAGAGCACTGCCAGGGAACCGCCCACCATCCGCCTACCTCACCCACGTTGATAGCCCCCTATACCGCCCTTGCCGGAGACGCCTGCCCACACCTCTCGGTCTCACCGTCGCGCCTACATAAGCAGGCCTCCCCAGCACGAATTTCTCACACCATTCCACTCTCCTCTCTCCCCTGAACATTTCCCCTCTCTTGCCGAAGCCGCTCGAGCCGTAGTTTGCCGGAATTACACCGGAGGAGCCCGCTACAGAGGAGGAGATGTTGCCGTCGATTCCGTCCACCGCAACCCCTGCCGTGACCTCACCTGAGTCCGCCGTCACCGTCCAGTTTGATCGCCCGCCTCGCCGCACTAGCTGGAGCCCTGGTACGTCCCCAGTAGACCCCCACTGTCCGTTTAGGGTTCGGTCTTGCCGGCGACGATCTGTCGTCGACGATGACTGTGAGCCGTTGATCCGCGTTATAATCGTGTGGCCCAGATCGCTAGATACCGTTTCGGATTTTAAGTCTCGCTGACAAGTGGGACCAACCTGTCAGCCGTCCTCTGCGCTGTTGAGCATCACTAGGCCGGCCCATTTCTTTTCCCGCGCTGACCCAGCAATTCAAAACTAGATTTTTCTATTTAGGTTTAAACTCAATTATGTCACTTAGTTCAAAAATCAATTCAGGAAGATTTACTGAACCAAATTGAGTGATTCCAATTTTGTTGGAAAGCTTCTGAAAAGATATATCCAAGCCCGTTGGATTTAATTCATTTAGTATAAGAGATCTCTCCTAGTAAAAATAACAAGACATAAGCATTTGCACATTCAAACATTTTTATAAAATCAACCATAATAGCTTTTGAGTTGATTCCAACTCTCAAAAATCACATTTAACCATATCTATTTGAATATGTAATAATAGTAAGGTTTTCATGCAGTGACTTTGGACTAGTACCAAAATAATGCTATATAGGCATTTCTAGTCACTTTAAATCATTAAATATTAAACTTAAACTTAGTAAAATGTGATCAAACCTTTAAATCACATTCCCATATGTTAGAATATGTGGTGATGACATGGCTCCACATGATCCCATATTTTAATTGGAGAATATTAAATCTTAGTTAATTTCAATGAGTAGAAATTACTTTTCTCAAATAAAATAAATGAAACTAGTTCATTAAGCCTTGTGATGCTTGTGATGATAATAGATCATCAAATATGTGCCTTAATGTGCTAAATAGACTAGTTAAGTATTGTTTGGTGATTGTGTACTCCGTATGTATTTATAGATGATAGTACCGACCAAGCTTACGAAGAGGAGGAGTTCTACCAAGAGGAGGAGGAAGAAAACTTCAACCACTGCACTGCACAAGGAAAGCCATCATTAACAATGCAAGCTAACCCTTGCAAGCTAGATAACCTAAACAAAGGCATTACGCATGCTTTGGTTATACCATTTTGGACTTATACCTATTCCAAGATTTAATTCCAAGCTTTACTTTTCTTTACTTTACCAAAGTCCTTTACTTGTTTAGAAGGTAGCATAAAGAGTATAAAACTTGACCTATCTAGTTAGACTTAGATGTCATTCTATGGCATGAGATTGATCTTAGCATCCCACCTTAGTGAACACTCTTAACTTAGTAGTTTAGAGCTAAACCAAAAACTAGATCACTTTATATGGGAATACTTGGTGAAAATGATTTGTGAAAACCTTGGGATGATGAGTCATTCTATTGAGATGTTTTGACATGTGTTGAAAAACACAAATGGTTTATGATGATGAAAATGTTGAGGCATGAGCCTTAGCCCTTTAAAAAAAATGATGGTCGGGTTCAGATGCGATACCATTCCAATTTTACCGTACAACCACAATACCTAAATTGGGTAAGGCTTAGCCAGAAGTTTATATGCATTAGTATTAGTTCCCTCACGGGAGAGGTTTGAGCTGAGGCTACCTCTCAATGTTGTCCACCTATGCAGTGCCCAATATGACAGATGGTCATGGTTGGGAGGCCATGCTCATAGGAGAGGTGCTTATACTAGGGTGTGTAAAGGAAAGGTTATGTTTGATTATCTGCATACTAAGTATGATGATTCAGGGTTATCCCTAACAGATGTATCGAACCTTGTGGTGAAAGTGTACCACCTCTGCAGAGTGTCAAATTATTCGAATAGCCGAGTTCACGGTTATGGACATTTGGAGTGGCCATACTGTTCCGTTGTCAGATGTTTTCAATACAACTTATGAAATGAATTGTGACATGACTTGACCACAACAGAGTTGTGACTATGATGATTAAGTTCCCACTTAGGTGTTTTCAAACTTATTTTATCTTTCTTTGTTTCTTAACTCAGCTTAGGTTTCAAACTTAACTTTATAGTTAAACTTAGAATTTAGCATCCCTACTAGAACTATCTTACTTGTTAGTGATAGTTTGCGAGTACTTAAAGAGTACTCATGGCTTTTCTCCCTGGCTATTCACGGGCCAGACTATGAAGGAGATTACCAAGATGAAGGCCAGCAGGACGGCTATGATAACTAGGACTATCTTCCATCGTCAGCATTTCCTATTACTCTGAAGATGGACCCCACCGCTATGCTATTTATTCTGCTACTTGATTGTACTAAGACTGGATCATGAGATCCTTTATTGTGTAAGACCTTATTTACGCTTTGTAATGGATGATGTACTATGATATCCAATCTATTATGTCTCGCAAAAATGGTAATCTTGGGATTGCGAGGTATGGCATAACAGGCATCTGGGATTAAAAATCCAGGTGTTGACAATTATTATCTTTTATTCCCATCAGATGTTTTACACAGCTATAGGTGAAACCGAACGCCCTAGGTCCTCTCTCTCCATCATCGACAACAACAAAAGACATCAAACTCTTGGTCCGGTAAAACACAAAAGAATTCTAAAACTCTCGAAGGTCCGTTAAAGTAACTTCACTACACTTTCTACTTCCTGAGGATTCGATAAACCAAGGTCTACTAGGGAAAAGAGCTATACTACATCCGTAATCCGGATTGAAGGTATCAGTGGGGAGGATAACATGCGCCTGAGGTCGCGGAAGGCCTTGTCCGCCTGCGCCATCCAGACGAACTTGTCTATTTTCTTCATGAGCTTGTACAGGAGGAGTGCCTTCTCGCCCAGCCGACTGACGAAATGGCTGAGGGAGGCTAGGCACCCGGTGAACTTCTACATGTTGTGCAGATTCTACAACGGCTGCATGCGCTCGATTGCACCGATCTTCTCTAGGTTGTCCTCAATTCCACCTTCTAAGACAAGGAAACCGAGGAGCTGGCCAGCTAGGACGCCAAATACGCACTTCTCCGGGTTGAGCTTCATCTGGAACCGGCGAAGGTTGGCGAATGTCTCCTTCAGGTCTTCGAGGAGCGCTTGCTTCTCCTTTGTCTTAACCACCACGTCATCGACATAGGCGTGCACGTTTCTGCCAATTTGTGATTATAGGCACTTCTGCATGTAGTGCTAGTATGTGGCGCCTGCATTTTTAGTCCAAATGGCATGGTGGTGCAGTAGTAGGCCCTGTATGGGATGATGAATGCTGTCTTTATTTGTTCAGCAGAGTTCAGCCGGATATGGTGGTAGCCAGAATACGCGTCCAGAAACGACAATAGTTCGTAGCTGGCTGTGGAGTCGATCACTTGGTCTATCCTTGGCAGGGCGAATAGATCATTGGGACATGCCTTGTTAAGGCTAGTGTAGTCAACACACATGCGCCAAGTCTTGTTCTTTTTCAGCACCATTACTGGGTTTCCCATCCATTCTAGGTGGAAAACCTCCATGATGAATCCGGCTGCTAGCACTCGGGTGATTTCTTCACCAATGGTTCTTATCTTCTCTTCCGTGAAGCACCGTAGTGATTGCTTTACCGTCTTTGCATCCGGCCTGACATGTAAAGAGTGCTCGACGAGCTCCCTCGGAACACCAGGCATGTCCTTGGGGGACCATGCGAAGATATCCCGATTCTCACGGAGGAAGTCGATAGCGTGCTTTCCTATTTGTTGTCAAGGCTGTCTCCGACCAGGACGAACTTGTCCAGCTTGGCCTCATTTAGCAGGATATTCTTGGTGCCATTTGATGGCTTGAACTGTGCTTCCCTAGCCGGCTTTGGATCGCCAGCTGGCATGTCCGCCTATAGGGCCACGATGTTCTGCATGATGATGTGCTTCGCTTTTGCGATGATCCTAGCCTTGGCGATCTTGGAGCCGTCGGTGGCGCATTCCACCGACCGCCTGTAATCACCCGCGATGGTGATTACTCCCTTTGGCCTGGGGAGCTTCATCTTGAGGTATGCGTAGTGCGGCACTGCCATGAACTTGGTGAGCCTGGGGCATCCTAGGATGGCGTGGTAAGGGCTATAGAGTTTGACCACCTGAACTAGACAGGCTCGCGGCGGAAATTGTCTTCCGTGCCAAAGATGACGTCCAGCCGGATCTTGCCGATGGGAAAATATCATGGACCCGGAACGGCTCCGTGGAAGGAGGTGCTAGATGGCTCCAGCTGGGACTCACTGATGCCGAGCCGGTCTAGGGAGCTGCGGTACAGGAGGTTGATGTTGCTTCCTCCATCCACCAAGACGCGGGAGAACCTGCACGAGTTCTTCTTGGAGGTGATGATGGGATCCAGGACTATGGCGTATGTGCCTGTTGATGCGGCAGCACGTCCGGCTAGTCCTTCTGGCTCCACTTGACTTCTTGTTCAGACTAGTTCAGGAACTGAGGAATGGGGGAACGATTGTGTTTACCTCCGCCTCACAGTGCCTTTTGATGTGCTTGGTTTCCGGCTCGGTGGTGAATATGTGGTAGTTTCCTACCCAGCGAGGATAGTCTCATTCGTCTTCATCCCGGTGGTTCTGGCAATCGCGGTTGTCCTGCTACCCACCGGCTAGCAGAGGAGGGGTGGTGGTGGTAAACCACAAACCTCGGCCATCTTCTTTGTCCAGGTGCACTGGCGAGTTGTATGTGTATCCGACTTGTTGCCGCCGCTATGGAACTTGCATGGGCCATCAAGCATCGATTCGACGGTGTACTTGGGCCAAGGTGGCCGATCGTCGGGCTTCTATCTCTGGCTGCCGCCTGCGGCCGGGTCCTCTTGGACGGCTGCCACCTGCCTAGAACCATATTGGTTATCAATTTGGTCTTCTTTCCTCTTGTCGTTGTTGGGTCCGCAACATAGAAAACAAAAAATTTCCTACGGTGTGAACTACACGCCAAGATCTATCTACCAGGTACAAAGCAACGGGTGGACATACATCCAACGAGAACTTACCCTCGTAGACAACGAGCTTTGTTAACGAGTAGGAACTCGTGGTTGATGTAGTCGTACACTTGCCGATCTCAAGATCGTGATGAAGTCTAGCAGGTCCGACTCCGGCACGTCCATCAGATCCAGCTCCAACACCACCAAGTCCAGCACCGCAAAGCAGCGGTGCATCCGTGATCGCACACACGTCCGGTACCCAGACAATCTCCGTCCCTCACTCCAGCAAAGCAGCGGAAGCATCATCTCCTTTCTAGATAAAGCCACCGGGAACATGTATCTCGCTAATCCGAGACCATGGGGAAATAATACTAGAGGGGGAGAGAGATCCTTCACAAGGAGGTGTGAGTGAGAAGTGAGGAGGGGGTGGCCTTTTATAGGATGAGGGGGGTGCCCCTCCTTCATGGCCGGCGCATGGAGGGGGTGACCCTTCACCTCCTCCATTCATGTGGTGGTAAACCCTCCACATTAAAATGCCCCTTCACATTCTCTTTTAAAGTCTCCACTTTAAATGCATTAAATTTCTCCAAATTTAATGCTCTCTCATTTAATAAAACTCTTTTATTATTTTTATTCAGAATTTTGTTAATTACTTTAATTAACAAACATTCACATAAAACCCCCTGCATCATTTCAATATTACATGCATAACCAATTTCAGCAATTTCACCCGAAACCGTTTCGGTATCTATTGAAATAATTCCAGCGCTTTCTTAAATATTTATCTGAAACATATTTGCTCCAAATGGTGTCGGTATCCCTTAAGTGTGTCACCCTACGGTTCGCGAATAATGCAGACATGATCGAGACCCCTCTCTGATCAATAATCAGCAGCGGGACCTGGAGATCCATACTGACTCCTACACATTCAACGATGACTTCTGTGATCGTGAGAACCTTTAACACTAGCAACTAAATCCCTCTGTCTCGCGATATATTACATGTCCGAGATTCGATCATCGGTATCTCCATACCTAGTTTGATCTCGTTGCCGACATGCACTCTTTTCTCGTTCCCGTGATATAACATTCTAGTGATCACATCACTTGCTTGCAAGCTATTTCAATGTGATATCACCGAGAGGGCCCAGAGTATATATATCCGTCATCGGGATGGAAAAATCCCACTCTTGATCCATGAGCCTCAACATAACACCTTCGTAGCACTGAACCCACCTTTATAGTCTCCCAGTTACGGTGTGACGTTTGATGTTATCAAGATACTCTTCCGGTGTTAGCAATTAACATGATCTCATGGTCTAAGGATAAAGATTACTTCGTATGATGTTATAGCAATATAAACATAATGACTTTGATCGTAATGCTATACTTCGGATGAATGTTCATCACATCATTCCACCAATGGTGTGACCCCTCACCTCCCCCATTCATGTGGTGGTAACCCCTCCACATTAAAATGCCTCTTCACATTACCTTTTAAAGTCTCCACTTTAAATGCATTAAATTTCTCCAAATTTAATGCTCTCTCATTTAATAAAACTCTTTTTATTAAATTTATTCAGAATTTTGTTAATCACTTTAATTAACAAACATTCACATATAACCCCTTGCAATATTTCAATATCACATGTAGAACCACCTTCTGTAATTTCACCCGAAACAATTTCCGGTTTCTATTGAAACAATTCCTGCGCTTTGCAATTCTTTCGTATGAAACATATGTGCTCCAAAATGGTGTCCGATAACTCTTAAGTGTGCCACCCTATGGTTTGCGAATAATGCAGTCATGATCGAGACCCTTCTCTGATCAATAATCAGCAGCGGGACCTGGAGATCCGTACTGACTCCTACACATTCAACGATGACTCCTGTGATCGTGAGAACCTTTAACGCCTATAACTAAATCCCTTTGTCTCTAAGATTCGATCATCGGTATCTCCATACCTAGTTTGATCTCGTTACCGACATGCACTCTTTTCTCGTTCCCGTGATATAACATTCTAGTGATCACATCACTTGCTTGCAAGCTATCCTAATGTGATATCACCGAGAGGGCCCAGAGTATATCTATCCATCATCTGGATTGACAAATTCCACTCTTGATCCGTGAGCCTCAACATAACACCTTCGTAGTACTGAACCCATCTTTATAGTCACCCTGTTACGGTGTGACGTTTGATGTTATCAAGATACTCTTCTGGTGTTAGCAATTAACATGATCTCATGGTCTAAGGATAAAGATTACTTCGTATGATGTTATAGCAATATAAACATAATGACTTGATTGTAATGCTATACTTCGGATGAATGTTCATCACATCATTCCACCAATGGTGTGACTTTGTTATTAACAACATCCAATGTCCGTGATCAGGAAACCTTGATCATCTTGTTAATCAACAAGCTAGTCTATAAGAGAGGCATAACTAGGAACCCTTTTTGTTTATTAAACACACATGTATTGATGTTTCCGATCAATACAATTCTAGCATGTGAAATGAACATTTATCATAAACATGGAATAAGATAATAACCACTTTATTATTGCCTCTCGGGCATATTCCCTTCAGTCTCCCACTTGCACTAGAGTCAATAATCTAGTTTGAAAAAATTTGCGTATTGAACACCTATGGCTTTCTGGTGTTGCATATACGCGATTGGTAGTGGTTAACATAATCTCCGAATCTGACAGTTTCAGGTCCGTGTGTATTTGCATGTCTTTGCATGTCTACGCATCACTCATTCTCAAATGAGATGGCATTGTATAAATTTGGTCCTTTGGTGAGACCTTTAGTTCGTTCGGCTCAAAATATGTTGATATTATTGTCACACAATATATCTTCATAGTATTAGCCCACTTTGAACCACACCTAGTTTGATAACAAACTACTTAACACAAATGCCCTCCTATGCTGCTACTATAGCAGTCATATACTTAGCCCTTTTGTTGTAGTATCCGTCACAATATCTCAACTTTGGAACTCATCCAAATCCATCATGGAATATCCTTTCCATTATATTGTGCCACCCATAGTCTAAATTGAGATAAATTTAATTTGTATCTTGTGACAAAACTAGTATCAATGTAACACTTTACAATGAACTACCTTTAACTATTTGTCACTTATACATGATATATTCTTAGTTCTTCCAAAGCTCATAAGAATATCTTCACTATTGTCCAATGATCATCTTATGAATCATTCTGGTATATGCTCATAACATTTAGAGCATAGGACATTCTGAATATATACATTTCATGGTATAATCGATCAAAATTTTCATGTGATTTTACTCACCAAGTGTTGAAACACTTGAATCTTGATACAATCCTTTCCATGCAGCAAGAACCTTTCTTGTTGTTTCCATATTGAACCCTTTCAATATCTCATATTGAACCCTTTCAATATCTTATATATGTATGTCTGGCACAACCATATTAGTGCCTTAATCTATCCATATAGATATTGGTGCCTAATATTCTGGGTTTGCCCAAGTATTTCATCGAAATCTTATTTTAATGAAATCCTTAACTTGTGTCAATTCAAGATACATCATTTCCAATCAACAATATGTCCTCTACATAATGTATTAGAAATATGTCTCAGCGCTCCCACTTAATTTCTTGCAAATGCAAGCATCTTCATCATCTCCGATGAATTTAAACTCTTTTAACAGTTTCATCATGGTGAAGATTCCAACTCCGCTATGCTTACTTCAACTATTGAAGTTTACATGCCCTTTTAGCACCCTTTGAATTAACAAAACCCTTCGGACCATGTCATGTACATGTCCTAGGTTACCGTTCTATTAGAAGAACCTTGTTTTGTTTATTCAACTACCATATACCAAATTATATGTAGTGGTTGCTACATTAATCTGTCAAGACTATATATCGCTATGAAAGATCAAATCTTGTCATAGTCAACTCCTTGAACATTGTCGTAAACTTCTTTCCGACATGTCGACTATTTCATAGATGTTAAACATCCATGTCTTATTTCTTTATAGATCCAAACACGACTGATAGGCTTCATGCCTTTCCGGAGGGTCTTCCAAGTTCAGAAACTTGTTTTCTTGTGTATGGATACTATCACAGATTCTATGACTTCTAGTCATTTTATGGAGTCAGGGCCCATCATCGCTTCTTTGCATGTAGTCGGTTCATCATTGTCATAACAATAACGACTTGCTTATCAAATCTTACTATTTGATTCTTACCAACCCACACGGTTCTATAGGAACTCTAATCTCTGAGATCACACCTTTTGTAATCACGAGAGCCATGAGCATTGTGGCCACCACCGGGACACTTTCCGGTGCTGCGCTACTTAGCACATATAGCTAAGGTTCAACAACCTTATCAAAGTTCTATTGTCCTCCCACTTAACTTTTCACGAAAAATTCCTTCTCAAGAAACTTGATGTTCCAAGTAACAAATTCTTTTGTCCTTGGTGTTATGGAGAAATTCCCAACAAATTCTTTGGGATAACCTACAAAGACGTGCTTATCCGACTTTGGTTGTAAACATTTTACTTATGCATAGCATACCAAAATTTAAGAAAATACAATTCGGGTTTTATCCCAAACCATAACTCATATGGTGTCATTTCAATGGATCACGATGGTGCTCTTTTCAGTGTAAAAGCGGTAGTCTCTAAAGCTTCAATCCTTAAAACATAATGGCAGTTTTATAAATGACACCCTTGATCTTACCATGTCAAACATGGTTTGATTTTATCTCTCGAATATGCCATACTCCTATGGTTTATCGGGAAACACAAATCATGGAACAATTCCTCAAGTCTTAGGTGTTTTTGCTAAACATGTAACTCAAATATCTTCCTTTATGATCGAATCATAAACTCTTTATTTTCTTGTTACAATGATTTTCCACTTCATCTTGAAAGTCTTTGAACAATTTTCAAATGTTTCATACTTCCTCCTTATTAAGTAAATATACAGATATATTCACTCAAATTTTCGTAGAAAGCATATGAAGCAGAAAGATCCATCGCATATGGCTACACATAATGGACTATGCACATCAGCATGCACAATTTCCAATAAGCTAGTCATCCGTTCCTCTCTGGCCTATGGACGGAGTTTCAATTATCTCGAGGAAAGTCTCACATGCGTCAATTGATCAAAATCAAAGACTCCAAAAATCCATCAACATGGAGTTTCTTCATGTTTTCTTTCAAATATAATTTAAACAGCGATGTCACTTCATAAGTGATCTTTCAATCATTTGTCTTGCGACATTTTAGCAATAGTGTTTGTAGCATCCCAATTGTCTAACAATTGTAATGCTACTTGGTCTAGTAACATAATGGCTACTTCAGATATATAATTGTTGCATCATCATTATATCATGCTCATGACATCATGCCTCCTTGCATTTGAGCATCATATAAAACCCTTTTGATTTGGTTCTTCTCTCATATGCATTGTAAATTGTATTTGCCTCTTGATATTGTATTTGGTTCTTGATATATTGTTTCATGCCCAAGTTGAGTTGGGGGCATATCTTTTAATTCACTCCACCACCTTTCTTTCACCACCTTATAATTCCACCACCCCATCTCCATGAGCTTGTAATTTTATTTTTCTTTGGCATTTATTCTAGCTCATGGGAGATAGGATGGATCTACTCCCACAAATCCTTAGCTTGGCCTTAAACCACCTTTGGGAATGCATATGTGTAAATGATAGGGATATTATTTTGTTTTCACAAGATGAAACCTAGCATTAATATTATGCATGGGCCATGCAACCATCTCTATAGTTTTGCCTCTTTTGTTTTTATTTGAATTCTTGGGTGGTTCATCTCTCTCTCTCTTTCTCTCCTTCTCTTTTGGCTTGATCTAGTTTGTCTTGCTAAGATCCATCATCACACCACCTCCCTCTCTATCTCTTTTCCACATCCTCCTCTCCTTTTCACCTACATCCATGCTTGATCATGTGGATCCTAGCTAAACCCTAAAACCATCTTCCCCTCTCTAAACCACACCCCTAATCTATACCTAATCTAAACCATCCCCCCTCTCTTCAAAACCCTAGCTACCACCTCACCCCCTCTCGGCCTCTCTCTTCTCTCTTCCTAGTTGGCCTCCTGGCCCCACCTAGCTACCCCTCCACCACACAAAAACCCTAACCCAAGCCATACCCCCCTCCCTCCAAACCTAGCATCTACCCGAGCCTACCCCCTCTTCCCTCTAGCTCTCTCTCTCTACCGTGCATGCCCCAGCCCGAGCCTCACCACCTGACCACCCTGCCCCACCTGGAAGCCTCTGCCAGCTACCCCTGCCCCTGCCCCGACCCTAGCACGTGAGAAGGAGGAGGAGAGAAAGGTGGCCAAGCCACCTTTTTCATCTACCACCTCCCCACAGCACCTCCCCCTCTCTCTGCTACCTACCACCACCCCCACCACCTCTCTGCCTCGCCAGATCTACCCCAGGACCTGCCCTCTACTCACCTTCCTCTCCGCCACCGGCCACCCTCTCTAGCCGGCCACCGTCGGCCGCCACCGCGTCCCGTTGATCCAGTCGTGCAGCGCGTCGTTGAAGTGGCCTGGGAGATCGAGGAGGGTCCCCTGCATCGTCCGGTACACGCAGTCGCGGAGGAGAAGCACCAGAGCCACCAGGATCATCACCGCATCTCCGAAACCCTAACCTCACCGTCCGTCTGCGTCGTCACCGATCCACTGCGCCTCGAGCCGATCCTCCACCACCGAGACACTCTCGGTGAGCCATCCCACCCCGCGGACACCTCCGTCCTCGCCGTAGCTCGCTGTTCTCGCCGGACCAAACGTCGAGCGCTCTAGGTGCGTCGTGTGCGTGTGCGTCCTCTGCATCGCCGCGTCGCGGAGAGCCTCATCTAGCTGCCCTTCCCCCTCCTAGCAACTCCCCTAGCCCTGTCGCACTGGCTCGCACCCCCAGCGCGCGCCCGCACGTCCCAGGTTCGAACCCCCCGCCCCGCGCTGTCGCGCACCGATCCGTCCGCGGCGCGGAGAAGAGGAACAGTACGGGCCATGGTCGTTTTCCACTTAACCCCCTGCACCTTTTTGTGGCTAAACCCGCGGTCCGCCTGGCCCACTAGTCAGCCGCGCTAGCACTTTTGCAGAACACCCCCTAGCCTCTTGCAAACCTTAACCCGCGCTCCAGCCCAGCCCCACCTGTCAGTGCCTGCCCTTCTCACCGCTGTCACGTGGACCCTGTGGCCGCTGGTCCCACCTGTCGGTCTCTGTGGCTGGCAGCAACCGCAGTCAGCGTTGGACCCACCTGTCTGTGTCTTTGGCTAGATTAGTCTGAGTAACAAAAGTATTTCCTGTATTCTGTTTTAATTCAAATCTATTTCAAATTAATTCAAATTCAAATTTAATTCTGTTTTCAAATAACTTTTAAAATATATTTCCAAATAATACAAATAATATATGTTTTGAAATCAGAAAAATGTGAGGAATTCAAATATGCCATTCAAAATATATTTTGGACACTTTATTTTTCCAAGTTAATTAAAATTACATTAAAATGCCCTTTTTCCTTAATTAATTAATAACTTTTGTTTTATAACTCCAAATTTAACAAATGATATGTCTAAAATGATTAGCTCGACGAGACCTTTCCGTTTATGCATTCCTTGTTGTGTTTTGAAGCATGCATCATATAAATATATTGTGTACAGCAACTAAAATGAGGATAAAATGAGGCCAAAACTCAATAAAATGATTATTCCTTGTATTCCACACCTCACCCATGCCATGCTACTTTATTGCCATGCAAATTGTGCATCATTCATCATGGCATGATTGTTTGTTTGACGCATTTTATTCATATGCTTGTGCACTTTATTTATGTTGGCCCTTGTTTGTTTGGTTCTTCTTCGAATAGACGCTGAGCAGGGGATATATCAAGATACCCAGGAGCACTACCCAGATCCTTCTCTCGCTTCAACTGAGCTGCCAGGCAAGCACTACCACATGCTTGCATACATTTAGTACCTATTGCCTCTATCTTATTCTTGCATCATTGAGTCGCGGTTGAATTAAATTGAATCCCAAGTATTGCATAGCCTTTACTTTTAAACCCCACCGAAGCTTGTTCCTCCATCCCATGAGCCATTACTACAGGAGTTGTTTGAGCCATGCGAGTCGCAGAACAGCATGTGTAGGGTATGTGAGTGTCTGATGGATAACGAGGTACCTAAACAACTTAACCTGAGTAGTAATGGGATAACTAATGAAAGTGGCATCGGTGAGCCATATTCGCTATTTGGTTTTTCAGGCTCACTTGTGTCCCGTAAGACCCCGAGTACTTGATTCCTGTTCCAAGAATATTCGCGCTATCCACATCCGGGAGGCTTATGAACCCCCCTGAGCCAGAGCTTGATTCATTCTTATTTCTTGGGGCCACAAACTAGTTTGAGGTTTTATTTACTATCCTGTACTTATGCCATGCTTTACTGCTTTAATTTAAATTGTGCGAGGTACTGCACACTGTACTGTTTAGGGCCGTGACCCGTTTTCGCTGTATCGACAATCCCAGTCACACTTTCGGGTTCCCAGTCGTTTACAGCCGGCTCCACAAACCTTGAGGCCGTCTCGGAGTCAGCTAACTTCGTTGCGGGTAGCTCAATGGGGTGGCCCCCTGAAATATTTCTGGATCCTGTGATCGCTTTGTCGTGACCGCCTCGTTGGTTTTGATTTGGTTTTTCCGAGGTTGATCGAGTGTGTGTTGCTATTTGTGCACCCCTGCAGGGTAAAACTTTCTGAAAGCCGTGTCCGCGGTTATGGACGACTTGGAGCACAGTTTCTTGATCATAGACAAGCATAACTAAAGTACCGCTTTTAATTTGACTAAGTAACTGACTAGTAAATAGTGCAACACGCATGGAATGGTTAATAAAACTGCCAACGGATGGGGGGTTGTTCGTCCGCTTCCTCGTCGGTAAGCGAGGAGGAGGATGAATCTGTGGATATTACCGTTATAACTGTTATCACTGTTGTTATTACTTCACGGACATCCGTCTATCTCTGGTTAGGCGGATGGTTAGCGAGTATCTATAGAATTGCTAGGGTTTATCTTTTGCTGCAATTGCGTCACCCCAGGTTGTGTCCCCTTTAGAGGCATAAAGACTTGCTGAGTACCCCTAGGGTCTCACACGATAAATTATTGGTTCAGTTGAACAGGTACCCTCGCAAGATGGATACTGGGTGGAAGAGACGGACAATGTGGGCAACGATCATTCGGTGTAGAGATTCCGGGAATGGGGATCCGTGAGATCTGTGGGCGGGATGTGCTTATTTATGGGGCATCTTATGCTGATTTGCTTCTTATCCGTACTCGGATTTTGTCTTCCGCTTCCGCCTGATACTCTGTTGATTGATGTATGAGGAGATATCCTAAACTATTATATCTATCTAGGATATTTGGATCTTGCCGTATGGCGTTGCAATATTTCCTTTCTTTTTAGATGGAATGGCTCTGATGTACTGTTGTATGGTGGCTTGCATACGTACTCATTTGTGTATGTAGTTGATCCCTTCGCCTGCCGATTACGCCGCCCGTTCTTGTCTCGATGTTTGGAAATGGTTGGGACGGCCGAAAGGTCTACCTGTGAGTGGCATTTGGGCCCCACCGTACTATTTCAACCATTTCCGTTCATCTAGGCTTGAAACTAGGAGCGTAATTCACCGAGGTAGTTACAATTGGTATCAGAGCCATCCCGCCCTTCAGGGTCTCAGCCAAATGGTCGTTGTCTGTCTAGCAAATATTTTGGTAGTTATGTATAATAGGGAAAAACAAAACGCGAGAGTAGGACTGCTTGCACTTTTCTTCTTACCCACCCACCCACCCTTTTCTGGTAAGGAGGTATAACGTTTTCAATCCTCTTCTTAAATTCAAACTAGGATTCACGTGTTCTAGGATTCCGTAGTACCATAGGTTGTGTGTGTGTGTGTGTAATTCCTTGTCTATCTGTTGCATCCAAAATGTTATCTTTATCGGCCTTTTGGTTATCAACTGTTGGTACATTCCATACCGACAGGCTTTTGCAAACCGACGCGATCTATCTGATTCGTGTATACCGACGCGATCTGTCTTACTCTTTGTTATCCGACGTTATCTTGTTTGGGGTGTTCGTTTCCGTAGTTGCTAATCTTTAGGTTCATCGTGAGAAGAAGGTGTTGGGATATGTGTTATACTTATTCATGTGCGGGGTAATGATTTGAGTGCGGGATGGAGTCGCGACCATACCACTACTCTTATCATTCGCTCTTGTATAGTGAATTGGTAGAGTCACTAATCTTGATTCGTTAAGTGATTTTGCGCATCTATTGGTATTTTAATGCCGAAATTTGTGGAAAATTTTTCTTTGATATATCTGTGTACCACACTCCTTTCCAGTAGTGTGCGATATGCTTAATATCTTCTAGGTGCTTTGAACTTTGTTGATATTTTAATATCATCTTAGTGAATTGTATCCTTTAATCTTGATTAATTCCATCTTGGTACTATTTTGGATTATTATTATTCTCCATCATAGTACTGACTTGTGTTTTATATCAACCACAGGATGGCACCACCACGCCGTTCTGAGGAGGACATACAACCTGAACTCGGGGCAGCGTTGTCAAGCATCGCCAATGCCTTGGCAGCAATGCAGCAGAACCAACAGCGTTTTGAGGAAAGTGTCAGGAGGAATGAGTTTGTTCCGCTACCTCCACCTCCCAAGCGAGGAGACATCAAAAGCTTTTTGAAGTTCAACCCACGCCAATTTGATGTTTCTGATCAACCACTTGATGCTGATGATTGGTTGCGTGAGATGTCAAGGTTACTGGCAACTGCTGATGTTCCTGAGCAAGAATGGGTAAAGTGTGCTACTCACCTTCTGAAGGGAGATGCAGCTCTCTGGTGGGAGAATTACCTGAAGGTAAACTGCACTGGTTTTCAGCCTACTTGGGGACAGTTCACTGGAGCTTTCAAAGAGCAGTATCTGTCAGAAATTGTCATGGAGAGGATGAAGGAAGTGTTTCTCAACCTCAAGCAGGGCAATGATAATGTCAATACCTACATCAGAAACTTCATGAACCTTTCTCGTTATGGTGGCGATGAGATCTCTGATGACAAGAAGAAGCAAAAGAGGTTCAGGCAAGGGCTCAATGCATCGATTAAATATGCAATCACACATGCAAGGCCGGCGTCTTTTCTGGAACTTCAGCATACAGCTCTGCAGGAAGAGGCAAGTAGGCAAGTGTTTGAGGAGTCAAAGAAACACAACCGCGATGCAGCAAGCTCTTCAGCTATGTCAGCTCCTTCTAAGCGTCGTGTCTAGGTTCCTAACACCCCACCGTCGCTCCCGGCTCCACCAAGACCTTCAAGCTTCGCGGCAAGGCCACCAAACTTCCTCACTGCTGCTCCCAGGGGCTACAACCACCACTACCCTGGAGCGCCTGGCGGAGTCCCTGGCTACGTTGCTCCACGTCCACCTGGTGCTTGTTACACTTGTGGAGACACTGGGCATCAAAGCTGGAACTGTCCGTTGAAGAACAAGGCTCTTCCTCCACCACCTCCAAGATCTGCGGCAAGCTCTCCTTTGGTTCGTGCACCACCACCTCGGGCTCTTAACATCAACACCAAGCCCGGGTCTACTGTTGCTCGTGCCAACTGCATCAACGCCGCTCAAGATGAGCATGCACCTGGAGTTATGATGGGTATGCTTCCCGTTAACTCAGTTCCTGCAAGAGTTTTGTTTGATTCTGGTGCTTTGCATTCTTTTGTTTCGCATAAGTTTGCGCGTGAGCAAGATCTGGTTAAGGTTCCTTTATCACATCGTCTGGTGGTACAATCTCCTGGTTCAAACATGAGGGCTGCTCATATCAGCCATGGCAATCAAATTGAGATTGGTGTCTCTTCGTTCTCGGCGTCCTTAATTGTTCTGGGCAATTCTGACATTGATGTCATCTTGGGCATGGATTGGTTGACAGCAAATGCAGCTGTGATTGATTGTGCTGAACACTCAGTTTCTCTGAAGATTCCTGAAGGCCATATAGTCTATTCTCCAAGTCTGACTCCTGCTATCCAGCTTTTCTCTTTGGCGGCTCTGAATGATGATGCTATGGAAGCTATTCAGAGTGTTCCGGTGGTCTGCGAGTTCCCAGATGTCTTTCCTGAAGAGTTGCCAGGTATGCCTCCGGATCGTGAGGTTGAGTTTGTAATTGATCTTGAACCTGGTACCGCTCCTATCTCCAAGCGGCCTTATAAAATGGGTCCTGCTAAGTTGGCTGAACTCAAACGACAGCTTGATGAACAAGAGAAGTTGGGTTTCATTCAACACAGTACTTCTTCTTGGGGAAGCCCAACAATCTTTGTGAAGAAGCGAGACAAGACTGATAGACTTTGTGTTGACTATCGGGCTCTCAATGCTAAAACCATCAAGAATAAATATCCCCTTCCGCGGATTAATGATCTCTTCGATCAGCTAGCTGGAGCTGTGGTATTCTCTAAGCTTGACTTGAGAAGTGGTTATCACCAAATCAAGATTCGCAAGGAAGATGTTCCTAAAACTGCTTTCACCACCCGCTATGGTCTGTATGAGTACACGGTCATGTCTTTCGGTCTCACCAACGCACCTGCCACCTTCTCGAGGCTCATGAACTCGGTTTTCATGGAGTATCTTGACAAGTTCGTTGTGGTCTACCTGGATGACATCCTAGTCTATTCTAAGTCACAGAAAGAACATGAAGAACACCTTCGGTGTGTCCTAAACAAGCTTCGTGAGAACCGCCTGTATGCAAAGTTCTCCAAGTGTGAGTTTTGGCTGCCTCAAGTAACCTATCTGGGTCACGTCATCTCTGCCAAGGGCATTGCCGTCAATCCGGAAACTGTGAAGACAATTGTTGAATGGCTTCCTCCTGTAAATGTCAAAGAAGTGCGGAGTTTCCTTGGTTTGGCTAGTTATTGCCGTCGCTTCGTTCAGAACTTTTCGAAGATAGCGAAGCCTCTTACCGATCTCCTCAAGAAAGGCAAGAAATACCTTTGGACTCCTGCATGTCAAGCAAGCTTTGAGACACTCAAAGACAAGCTCACTTCCACACCAGTCTTGGTTCCTCCAGATACATCCAAGCCGTTCTAGATCTTCTGTGACGCCTCTTTGCAAGGATTGGGTGCGGTCCTTATGCAAGAAAAACAAGTTGTTGCTTATGCCTCTCGACAGTTGAAGACGCATGAGATCAACTATCCTACACATGACCTCGAGCTCGCAGCAGTTGTCTTTGCTTTGAAAGTATGGAGGCACTACTTGCTTGGCAACCGTTGTGAAATCTTTTCTGATCACAAGAGTCTGAAGTATATCTTCACTCAGCCTGATCTCAACCTTCGGCAGAGGAGATGGATTGAAGCAATCAATGATTTTGATTTGACAATCAACTACACTCCGGGCAAAGCTAATGTCATGGCCGATGCTCTCAGCCGTAAAGCTTACGTCAACAACCTCATGATGGAAGAACAACAACCTCTCTTGTGCGAGGAATTCCGTCAGCTCAACCTTGAGATTGTGGAACAAGGGTATCTCCTGAACCTTCTGGCAACTCCTCTCTTGGAAGAAAAGGTTCGCTCCTTTCAGCTTGGTGATCCGTACACCAGAAAGGTCATCTCCAACATCCAGCTTCCGAAGTATGAGTCCTTCCACGTTGATGATCAAGGCACGCTCTTCTTTGAACACCGGATGTTTGTTCCAAACTACCCGGGTTTGAGAGAGCAAGTTCTCAAGGAGGCGCATGATTCTGTTCTTTCTATCCACCCTGGCAGCACAAAGATGTACATGGACTTGAAAACACAATATTGGTGGCCGAGTTTGAAACGATATTGTGCCAAGTATGTCTCGGAGTGTGATGTCTGCCGCAAAGTGAAAGCTGTCCATCAGAAACCTTCCGGTCTTCTACAGCCATTGAAACCCCCGGAATGGAAATGGGAGAAAGTAGAGATGGACTTCATAACTAGTTTTCCAAGGTCGCAGAAGGGCAACAATGCAATCTTTGTTGTCATTGACAGGCTTTCTAAAGTGGCTCACTTCTTCCCCGTCAAGGAAACAATTTCTGCAATTCAGTTGGCTGAGCTCTATATCAACAGAATTGTCTCTCTGTATGGGGTTCCGCTTGAGATCAGTTCAGACCGTGGAAGCATCTTCACTTCCAAGTTCTGGGAGAGTTTCCAAAATGCTTTGGGAACAAAGTTGAACTTCAGCACAGCTTACCACCCTCAGTCGCAAGGACAAGTTGAAAGGATCAATCAGATTCTGGAGGATATGCTTCGTGCTTGCGTCATCTCTTTTGGCATGAAGTGGGAAGAATGTCTTCCTTATGCGGAGTTCTCTTACAACAATAGCTTCCAGAAAAGTCTAAAGATGGCACCATTTGAGGCTCTCTATGGTCGCAAATGCAGAACTCCGATTGGTTGGTCGGGTGCAGGTGAAAGGATCTTGTTTGGCCCTGACATTGTGACTAAAGCGGAGGAGAAGGTTCACACCATTCTTGAAAATCTGAAGATTGCTCAAAGTCGCCAAAAGAGCAATTATGACAGGAAGCACACGGACATGGAGTATGTCCCTGGTGATCTCGTTTACCTACGTGTCACTCCCATGAGAGGCACGCACCGCTTTGGTATCAAAGGAAAGCTGGCTCCTAGATACATCGGTCCATTCAAAATTCGTGGAAGAAGAGGAGAAGTTGCTTATGCTCTTGAGCTCCCAGAAAAACTCAAGGTCCATGATGTTTTCCACATCTCTCAGCTCAAGAAGTGCTTCAAGGATCCCGGCAGGACCGTGGACCATGAGCTTATCAATCTCCAAGAAGACCTGTCTTATCAAGAACACCCCACAAAAATCCTTGAAGTCACAGAAAGAAGGACTCGCAACAAGTCCATCAAGTTCTGCAAGGTGCAGTGGTCGCACCATTCCGTTGATGAAGCCACTTGGGAACGTGAAGATGAGCTCCGTGCCAAGTATCCTACCCTTTTTGTGTCTTCTTCCTCTTCCTAGAATCTCGGGGCGAGATTCCTGTTTAGTGGGGGAGAGTTGTAGCATCCCAATTGTCTAACAATTGTAATGCTACTTGGTCTAGTAACATAATGGCTACTTCAGATATATAATTGTTGCATCATCATTATATCATGCTCATGACATCATGCCTCCTTGCATTTGAGCATCATATAAAACCCTTTTGATTTGGTTCTTCTCTCATATGCATTGTAAATTGTATTTGCCTCTTGATATTGTATTTGGTTCTTGATATATTGTTTCATGCCCAAGTTGAGTTGGGGGCATATCTTTTAATTCACTCCACCACCTTTCTTTCACCACCTTATAATTCCACCACCCCATCTCCATGAGCTTGTAATTTTATTTTTCTTTGGCATTTATTCTAGCTCATGGGAGATAGGATGGATCTACTCCCACAAATCCTTAGCTTGGCCTTAAACCACCTTTGGGAATGCATATGTGTAAATGATAGGGATATTATTTTGTTTTCACAAGATGAAACCTAGCATTAATATTATGCATGGGCCATGCAACCATCTCTATAGTTTTGCCTCTTTTGTTTTTATTTGAATTCTTGGGTGGTTCATCTCTCTCTCTCTTTCTCTCCTTCTCTTTTGGCTTGATCTAGTTTGTCTTGCTAAGATCCATCATCACACCACCTCCCTCTCTATCTCTTTTCCACATCCTCCTCTCCTTTTCACCTACATCCATGCTTGATCATGTGGATCCTAGCTAAACCCTAAAACCATCTTCCCCTCTCTAAACCACACCCCTAATCTATACCTAATCTAAACCATCCCCCCTCTATTCAAAACCCTAGCTACCACCTCACCCCCTCTCGGCCTCTCTCTTCTCTCTTCCTAGCTAGCCTCCTGGCCCCACCTAGCTACCCCTCCACCACACAAAAACCCTAACCCGAGCCATACCCCCTCCCTCCAAACCTAGCATCTACCCGAGCCTACCCCCTCTTCCCTCTAGCTCTCTCTCTCTACCATGCATGCCCCAGCCCGAGCCTCACCACCTGACCACCCTGCCCCACCTGGAAGTCTCTGCCAGCTACCCCTGCCCCTGCCCCGACCCTAGCACGTGAGAAGGAGGAGGAGAGAAAGGTGGCCGAGCCACCTTTTTCATCTACCACCTCCCCACGGCACCTACCCCTCTCTCTGCTACCTACCACCACCCCCACCACCTCTCTGCCTCGCCAGATCTACCCCAAGACCTGCCCTCTACTCACCTTCCTCTCCGCCACCGGCCACCCTCTCTAGCCGGCCACCGTCGGCCGCCACCGCGTCCCGTTGATCCAGTCGTGCAGCGCGTCGTTGAAGTGGCCTGGGAGATCGAGGAGGGTCCCCTGCATCGTCCGGTAAACGCAGTCGCGGAGGAGAAGCACCAGAGCCACCAGGATCATCACCGCATCTCCGAAACCCTAACCTCGCCGTCCGTCTGTGTCGTCGCCGATCCACTGCGCCTCGAGCCGATCCTCCACCACCGACACACTCTCGGTGAGCCATCCGACCCCGTGGACACCTCCGTCCTCGCCGTAGCTCGCTGTTCTCGCCGGACCAAACGTCGAGCGCTCTCGGTGTGTCGTGTGCGCGTGCGTCCTCTGCGTCGCCGCGTCGCGGAGAGCCTCATCTAGCTGCCCTTCCCCCTCCTAGCAACTCCCCTAGCCCTGTCGCACTGGCTCGCACCCCCAGCGCGCGCCCGCACGTCCCAGGTTCGAACCCCCGCCCCGCGCTGTCGCGCACCGATCCGTCCGCGGCACGGAGAAGAGGAACAGTACGGGCCATGGTCGTTTTCCACTTGACCCCCTGCACCTTTTTGTGGCTAAACCCGCGGTCCGCCTGGCCCACTAGTCAGCCGCGCTAGCACTTTTGCAGAACACCCCCTAGCCTCTTGCAAACCTTAACCCGCGCTCCAGCCCAGCCCCACCTGTCAGTGCCTGCCCTTCTCACCGCTGTCACGTGGACCCTGTGGCCGCTGGTCCCACCCGTCGGTCTCTATGGCTGGCAGCAAC
Organism: Avena sativa; assembly: GCA_916181665.1. NCBI lineage: Eukaryota > Viridiplantae > Streptophyta > Magnoliopsida > Poales > Poaceae > Avena > Avena sativa. The sequence continues at coordinate 462,363,692 of OV702291.1, read as the reverse complement.
CGCAGTGAGGAAACCCTTTTCTGCCACTGTTTTGCTGAGTCAGCGTTGGACCCACCTGTCTGTGTCTTTGGCTAGATTAGTCTGAGTAACAAAAGTATTTCCTGTATTCTGTTTTAATTCAAATCTATTTCAAATTAATTCAAATTCAAATTTAATTCTGTTTTCAAATAACTTTTAAAATATATTTCCAAATAATACAAATAATATATGTTTTGAAATCAGAAAAATGTGAGGAATTCAAATATGCCATTCAAAATATATTTTGGACACTTTATTTTTCCAAGTTAACTAAAATTACATTAAAATGCCCTTTTTCCTTAATTAATTAATAACTTTTGTTCTATAACTCCAAATTCAACAAATGATATGTCTAAAATGATTAGCTCGACGAGACCTTTCCGTTTATGCATTCCTTGTTGTGTTTTGAAGCATGCATCATATAAATATATTGTATACAGCAACTAAAATGAGGATAAAATGAGGCCAAAACTCAATAAAATGATTATTCCTTGTATTCCACACCTCACCCATGCCATGCTACTTTATTGCCATGCAAATTGTGCATCATTCATCATGGCATGATTGTTTGCTTGACGCATTTTATTCATATGCTTGTGCACTTTATTTATGTTGGCCCTTGTTTGTTTGGTTCTTCTTCGAATAGACGCTGAGCAGGGGATATATCAAGATACCCAGGAGCACTACCCAGATCCTTCTCTCGCTTCAACTGAGCTGCCAGGCAAGCACTACCACATGCTTGCATACATTTAGTACTTATTGCCTCTATCTTATTCTTGCATCATTGAGTCGCGGTTGCATTAAATTGAATCCCAAGTATTGCATATCCTTTACTTTTAAACCCCACCGAAGCTTGTTCCTCCATCCCATGAGCCATTACTACAGGAGTTGTTTGAGCCATGCGAGTCGCAGAACAACATGTGTAGGGTATGTGAGTGTCTGATGGATAACGAGGTACCTAAACAACTTAACCTGAGTAGTAATGGGATAACTAATGAAAGTGGCATCGGTGAGCCATATTCGCTATTTGATTTTTCAGGCTCACTTGTGTCCCGTAAGACCCCGAGTACTTGATTCCTGTTCCAAGAATATTCGCGCTATCCACATCCGGGAGGCTTATGAACCCCCCTGAGCCAGAGCTTGATTCATTCTTATTTCTTGGGGCCACAAACTAGTTTGAGGTTTTATTTAATATCCTGTACTTATGCCATGCTTTACTGCTTTAATTTAAATTGTGCGAGGTACTGCACACTGTACTGTTTAGGGCCGTGACCCGTTTTCGCTGTATCGACAAGCCCAGTCACACTTTCGGGTTCCCAGTCGTTTACAGCCGGCTCCGGGCCAAGCTATATGTAGAAACAAAATTGGTAGCATTTTTCACAAGAGCAAGTGCGAACATGGCGAGAGGTCGGGGTTCCGGGCCAAGCTCAACAACAAGTTGTCCATGGTTTCATCAAGGAGGGTGATTCCCACACGTTGGGCCGATGATAGCTTTGTCACCATGGCAGGGTTGAGGGCGGACTTCGCCCTCATGTGCGAAAATGTAGGGCTATCACTACTCGCCTACGCAAGCCACACTACCTACACCGAGCTCACCTATGAGTTCCTCGTCTCTTTCTACGATGACCACAAGGATAAAGGTAATGCGTGCACGGTAAGCTTCACCATAAACCATCAGCCATATGAAATAACTTTCCAATGATTTTGTGATGCTTTTGGCTTCCCGCACGATGGGGAGTCAACTGTTACAAATTTATATAGCGTCTCAAGGGGAGAAACTTGGGAGGTTATTTCTATTAACGGTGGAAGGGACTTCTACCAGAAGAAGATGTCCACCATTCAGAACCCACCAATTTGCTACTTTTCCTTGTTCCTCGCTAATACACTGTTAGGAAGAGGAGATACCGGTTCCATGGCCAATGCGGACATGGCCATGATCACCAAGGCACTCTTCCCCAATGCACCACAAAGCCCCAATCCTACGGCTCTACTCCTCCAGCACCTTCGCCACTAGAGCAACAAAAAGAAAGGCGGCATTCACATTGGTGTATTTGAAGGGAATATGCCCGAGAGGCAATAATAAAGTGGTTATTATCTTATTCCTTGTTTATGATAAATGTTTATTTTGCATGCTATAATTGTATTAATTTCGAAACGTTAATACATGTGTGTTTAATAAACAAAAAGGAAGTTCCTAGTTATGCCTCTCTTATAAACTAGCTCATTGATTAACAAGATGGTCAAGGTTTCTTGATCATGGACATTGGATGTTGTTAATAACGAGGTCACAACATTAGTGGACTGATGATGAACATTCATCCAAAGTATAGAATTACGATCAAAGTCATTGTGTTTATATTGCTATAACATCTAACGAAGTAATCCTAGTCCTTAGACCATGAGATCATGTTAATCACTAACACTTGAAGAGTATCTTGATAACATCAAACATCACACCATGAAAGGGTGATTATAAAGGTGGGTTCAGTGCTACGGAAGTGTTATGTAGAGGCTCATGGATCAAGAGTGGGATTTGTCCATCCCGATGACGGATAGATATACTTTGGGCCCTCTCGGTGATATCACATTGGTTAGCTTGTAAGCAAGTGATGACTTCACTAGAATGTTATATCACGAGAACAAGAAAAGAGTACATGTCGGTAATGAGATCAAACTAGGTATGGAGATACCGATGATCGAATCTCAGACATGTAATATATCACGAGACAAAGGGATTTAGGTACTAGCGTTAAAGGTTCTGATGATCACATAAGTCATCGTTGAATGTGTAGGAGTCAGTATGGATCTCCAGGTCCCGCTTCTGATTATTGATTTGGGAGGGGTCTCGATCATGTCTACATTATTCGCGAACCGTAGGGTGACACACTTAAGGGATACCGACACCATTTGGAGCAAATATGTTATAGATAAACATTTAAGAAAGAGCTGGAGTTATTTCAATAGACACCAAAACTGTTTTGGGTGAAATTGCTGAAATTGGTTCTGCATGTAATATTGAAATGTTGCAGGGGGTTTTATGTGAATGTTTGTTAATTAAAGTAATTAACAAAATGCTGAATAAAATTAATAAAAGAGTTTTATTAAATGACAGAGCATTAAATTTTGAGAAATTTAATGCATTTAAAATGGAGACTTTAAAAGATAATGTGAATGGGCATTTTAATGTGGAGGGGCTTACCACCACATGAATGGGGGAGGTTAGGGGTCACCCCCCATGGGGCGCCGGCCATGGGGAGGGGTACCCCCTCCTCCTGTAAAAGGCCACCCCTCCCACCCTTCTTCCTCACACTTCCTCGTGAAGGATCTCTCTCCCCCTCTAGTATTTTCCCCATGGTCTCGCATTAGCCAAATACATGTTCCCGTTGGCTTTATCTGGAAAGAAGTTGCTGCTTCTGATGCTTTGCTAGAACGAGGGATGGAGGTTGTCGGGGTACCGGATGTGTGTGCGATCACGGATGCACCGCTGCTTTGTGGTGCTGGACTTGGTGGTGCTGGACTTGCTGGAGCTGGATCTGATGGACGTGCTGGAGCTAGACCTGCTGGACTTGCTGGACTTCATCATGATCTTGAGATCGTCAAGTGTATGACTACATCATCCACGAGTTCCATCTCGTTAACAAATCTTTGTTGTCTTTGAGGGTATGTTCTCTATGAATGTATATCCACCGTTGCTTGTATCTAATAGATAGATCTTGGCGTATAATAGTTCCCATCGTAGGATTTTTTTTGTTTTCTATGCTATGAACCCTTCAGTGGTATCAGAGCCTGATCTATGTGTAGGTGCTTTGCATGGGTAGTACACATATGTTTATATGTGGGCGGTGATGATCATGTTATTGCTTCTTATATGTACTTTGGATATTGGTGGCATAGTGGGATGAAGCGCCCGGACCAACCTTACATGTCATCGCACATGAGACCGGTTCCACGACTGACATGCAACTAGTTTTGCATAAGTGGCTGGCGGGTGTCTGTCTCTCCTACTATAGTCAATATCTGATTTACAACAAGTTGCTAATAACTTAGTTATCATCGTTGTGGTTCCATGTTTGTAGGTAAGACCGGTTCTATCTTCGAAAGCCCTAAGCCACCTAAAAACTTGCAATTGATAAATTAGAGGCGTCTAGTTTAGATCGTTGCTGGGCTAGTGTCATGATATGGAAATGTTGTAAGTTGATGTATAGTTGATACTCTTACAACACACTTAACGTGTAAGTTCCATAGACCTTGGCCTTACACACAAAGGAATGATAGAGATCATACCACGATGCATATGATGGTGATCAAATGCATGGACCATATCATCCCACTTTACACATATGATGTTCGCATCTTATATTGTTAGGTTGGCACTTTTAGTAGCATTATAAGATGATCCCTTATTTAGATATCAAGATAAAAATGTGTTCTTCCTTAAGTATGCACCGTTTATGTTTCGCCGCTTCAAGACATCACATGAAGATCGGGTATACTTGAATCCACGATCATATTTCGGGTGTAAGACAGTTTTACACACGCGAGTACTAAGGTCCTTACTTGGCAAGCCTAGCATGTACAGACATGGCCTCGGAACATGGACCGAAAGGTTAAGCATGAGTCATATAGTTGATATGATGCCCATATTGATGCTCGACTTTGAAGCTACATCGACTCACGTGATGATTAGACTTGGTGTAGTGGATTTGGTTCATCTAATCACCAAAAAGGCACGAGGGATGTCATTTTTGAGTGGGAGTTCATTTCTAATTTAGATTAGTTGAACCAAATTTGTCATAAACTAAATCAAAGTGAATTTGCATAATTTGTTGTAGTCATTGGCATCTGTTTACTACCTTATGCTTAGTTTTAATTGAGATAATATGACTATAGAATTCTGGATATTTACTTTACGAACTGGTATCGTATTGTTTTGAATGTCAATTTAAAGTTTAGAAGTCCTATTGCAAAATTTCAGCAAACTCTATTTACTCCATGAAGTTTAATAAGTAGTATTAAATAAAGAGTAAGAATTCCAATGTTAGTATCTAAAGTATCATGTTTGCCTCCATGATTCTTGATATTCAAAAGTTGTTTTAATATCGAGGTTATCTAGGAGCTGAAAGAATTGTTTTAGAAGCCATCATGTGTGGAAGATATTTTGATATCTGAAACAATGTTTATGGTTGAAATATGATAGAGTATAATTTGGCAAAATACATGTTCTCACATTGTATGAGAATTTGTGAAGGTTGGAGATGCTAGGCATCCTAATCTACCAAAAGGGTTTTGGGAACTAACATTATACTCGCGATTCTTCCTTATAGGCTATAGTAGCTTGATCATGAAATTTGTCATGATAAGGATGAATATAAGATGTAAGTAAAATGTTTACTACACTAATAGATTACTAAAGAATGGAATTTTGAAAGAACACCAAACATTTGATGATGGTGATCCACTTCAAAGTGCAAGTCCAAAGGTATTAGTATTTGACTATATACACTTTGTACTATGTGTCATGTGAATGGCACCACTATTGATGTTGATAGATTCTTTTAAAAGGAAAAGGAATTGCTGAAAGAGAATCTATAAAATATTTGGCAGAAAAGAAAAAGTTGGAGATGTCCAACTTAGGTATATAGAAGATATACATTTTATGGCTGTATTCCTTGCTTGTTAAACAATGTGGTTCTTCGGTATTGGATACCGAATTGGTTGGTGTGAAGTGTCATACAGGACAACATAATTCATTAACCGCAACAACCTAAGTAACTAGCAAGATAATAAGTGATGATGTTCATCAAAAACAAATAAAGTGTTAATGTGTTTTTCGTTGTCGTCAAACCTAGACTTCAAGATTTGTTTTAATAATTTTTATTTTGTTCCAGTATTACGAGAACAATGGTTGTTCAAATAATTACCGTATTCCATAAAGGATGGATGAACTTTTACAAGTCTAGTGGGAGAAATCACATCCATAATAACTATTGCTAAAATGTCACAAGACAAATGATTGAAAGATCACTTATGACGTGACATTGCTATTTAAATTATATTGTAAAGAAAACATGAAGAAACTCCATGTTGATGGATTTTTGGAGTCTTTTGATTTTGATCAATTGACGCTTGTGAAAGTTTCCTCGAGATAATTGAAACCCTGTTCATAGGCCAAAGAGGAACGGATGACTAGCTTATTGGAAATTGTGCATGCTGATGTGCATAGTCCATTATGTGTAGCCATATGCGATGGATCTTTTTGCTTCATATGCTTTCTCCAGAAATTTGAGTGAATATATCTATATATTTACTTAATAAGGAAGAAGTATGAAACATTTGATAATTGTTCAAAGACTTTCAAGATGAAGTGAAAAATCATTGTAACAAGAAAATAAAAGAGTTTATGATTTGATCATAAAGGAAGATATTTGAGTTACAGGTTTAGCAAAACACCTAAGATTTCAGGAATTGTTCCATGATTTGTGTTTCCCGATAAACCATAGGAGTATTGCATATTCGAGAGATGAAATCAAACCATGTTTGACATGGTAAGATCAAAGGTGTCATTTATAAAACTGCCACTATGTTTTAAGGATTAAAGCTTTAGAGACTACCGCTTTTACACTAAAAAGAGCACCATCGTGATCCATTGAAATGACACCATATGGGTTATGGTTTGGGATAAAACCCGAATTGTCTTTTGTTAAATTTTGGTATGCTATTCATAAGTAAAATGTTTACAACCAAAGTCGGATAAGCACATCTTTGTAGGTTATCCCAAAGAATTTGTTGGGCATTCCTCCATAACACCGAGGACAAAAGAGTTTGTCGCTTGGAACGTCAAGTTTCTTGAGAAGGAATTTTTCATGAAAAGTTAAGTGGGAGGACAATACAACTTTGATAAGGTTGTTGAACCTTAGCTATATGTGCTAAGTAGCACAGCACCGGAAAGTGTCCTGATGGCGGCCATAATGCTCATGGCTCCCGTGATTACAAAGGTTGTGATCTCAGAGATTAGAGTTCCTATTGAACCGTGTGGGTCGGTAAGAATCAAATAGTGAGATTTGATAAACAAGTCGTTATTGTTTTGACAATGATGAACTGACTACATGCAAAGAAGACATGATGGGCCCTAACTCCATAAAATGACTAGAAGTCATAAAATCCGTGATAGTATCCGTACACGAGAAACAAGTTTCTGAACTTGGAAGACCCTCCAGAAAGGCATCAAGCCTATCGGTCGTGTTTGGATCTATAAAGAAATAGACATGGATGTTTAACATCTATGAAATAGTCGACATGTCAGAAAGAAGTTTACGGAAATGTTCAAGGAGTTGACTATGAAAAGATTTGATCTTTCATAGCGATATTTAGTCTTGAAGGATTAATGTAGCAACCACTACATATAATTTGGTATATGGTAGTTGAATAAACAAAACAAGGTTCTTCTAATAGAATGGTTACCTAGGACGTTTACATGACACGGTCCGAAGGGTTTTGTTAATTCAAAGGGTGCTAAAAGGGCATGCAAACTTCAATAGTTGAAGTAAGCATAGCGGAGTTGGAATCTTCACCATGATGAAACTGTTAAAAGAGTTTAAATTCATCAGAGATGATGAAGATGCTTGCATTTGCAAGAAATTAAGTGGGAGCGCTAAGACAAATTTCCAATACATTATGCAGAGTATATATTGTTGATTGGAAATGATGTATCTTTTATTTACACAAGTTAAGAATTTCATTAAAATAGGATTTCGATGAAAGACTTGGGCAAAACCGGAATATTTGGCATCAATGTCTATATGGATAGATTGAGGCACTAATATGGTTGTGCCAGACATACATATATGAGATATTGAAAGGGTTCAATATGGAAATAACAAGAAAGGTTCTTGTTGCATGGAAAGGATTGTATCAAGATTCAAGTGTTTCAACACTTCATGAGTAAAATCACATGAAGATTTTGATCTATTATACCATGATATGTATATATCCAGATATGTCCTATGCTCTAAATAGTTAAAGGTAGTTCATTGTAAGGTGTTACATTGATACTAGTTTTGTCACAAGATACAAATTAAAATTTATCTCAATTTAGACTATGGGTGGCACAATGTAATGGAAAGGATGTTCCATGATGGATTTGGATGAGTTCCAAAGTTGAGAGATTGTGACAGATACTACAACAAAAGGCTAAGTATATGACTGCTATAGTAGCAGCAAAGGAGGGCATTTGTGTTAAGTAGTTTGTTATCAAACTAGGTGTGGTTCAAAGTGGGCTAATAATATGAAGATATATTGTATGACAACAATATCAACGTATTTTAACCTGGACGAACTAAAGGTCTCACCAAAGGACCAAATTTATACAATGCCATCTCATTTGAGAATGAGTGATGCATAGAGACGCAAAGACATGCAAATACACACAGACCTGAAACTGTCAGATCTAGAGATTATGTTAACCACTAGCAATCGCGTATATGCAACAGCAGAAAGCCATAGGTGTTCAATACACGAAGTTTTTTAAACTAGATTATTGACTCTAGTGCAAGTGGTAGACTGAAGGGAATATGCCCGAGAGGCAATAATAAAGTGGTTATTATCTTATTCCTTGTTTATGATAAATGTTTATTTTGCATGCTATAATTGTATTAATTTGGAAACGTTAATACATGTGTGTCTAATAAACAAAAATAAAGTTCCTAGTTATGCCTCTCTTATAAACTAGCTTGTTGATTAACAAGATGGTCAAGGTTTCCTGATCATGGACATTGGATGTTGTTAATAACGAGGTCACAACATTAGTGGAATGATGTGATGGACATTCATTCGAAGTATAGCATTATGATCAAAGTCATTGTGTTTATATTGCTATAACATCTAACAAAGTAATCCTAGTCCTTAGACCATGAGATCATGTTAATCACTAACACTAGAAGAGTATCTTGATACCATCAAACGTCACACCATGAAAGGGTGATTATAAAGGTGGGTTCAGTGCTACGAAAGTGTTATGTAGAGGCTCATGGATCAAGAGTGGAATTTTTCCATCCCGATGACGGATAGAATTACACTGGGCCCTCTCGGTGATATCACATTGGTTAGCTTGCAAGCAAGTGATGAGATCACTAGAATGTTATATCACGGGAATGAGAAAAGAGTACATGTCGGTAACAAGATCAAACTAGGTATGGAGATACCGATGATCGAATCTCGGACATGTAATATATCGTGAGACAAAGGGATTTAGTTACTAGCGTTAAAGGTTCTCACCATCACAGAAGCCATCGTTGAATGTGTAGGAGTCAGTATGGATCTCCAGGTCCCGCTTCTGATTATTGATCTGAGAGGGGTCTCAATCATGTCTGCATTATTCATGAACTGTAGGGTGACAGACTTAAGGGATACCGACACAATTTGGAGCAAATATGTTTCAGATAAATATTTAAGAAAGCGCTGGAATTATTTCAATAGACACCAAAACTGTTTCAGGTGAAATTGCTGAAATTGGTTCTGCATGTAATACTGAAATGTTGCAGGGGGTTTTATGTGAATGTTTGTTAATTAAAGTAATAAACAATATTCTGAATAAAATTAATAAAAGATTTTTATTAAATGAGAGAGCATTAAATTTGGAGAAATTTAATGCATTTAAAGTGGAGACTTTAAAAGAGAATGTGAAGGGGCATTTTAATGTGGAGGGGGTTACCACCACATGAATGCGGGAAGTGAGGGGTCACCCCTCCCCCATGGGGCACCGGCCATGGGGAGGGGTACCCCGCTCCTCCTATAAAAGGCCATCCCTCTCACCCTTCTTCCTCACACCTCCTCGTGAAGGATCTCTCCCCCCTCTAGTATTTTCCCCCCATGGTCTCGGATTAGCGAGATACATGTTCCCGGTGGCTTTATCTGGAAAGGAGTTGCTGCTTCCACTGCTTTGCTGGAGCGAGGGATGGAGGTTGTCAGGGTACCGGACGTGTGTGCGATCATGGATGCACCGCAGCTTTGCGGTGCTGGACTTGGTGGTGCTGGACTTGCTGGAGCTGGTTCTGATGGACGTGCTGGAGCTAGACCTGCTGGACCTGCTGGACTTCATCGCGATCTTGAGATCGGCAAGTGTACGACTACATCATCCACGAGTTCCATCTTGTTAACAAAGCTTTGTTGTCTTCGAGGGTATGTTCTCTATGGATGTATGTCCACCTGTTGCTTGTATCTAATAGATAGAACTTGGTGTATAATAGTTCCCATCGTAGGAATTTTTTTGTTTTCTATGCTGCGAACCCTTCAGGATTGGTAACCCACCTTGTCCTAGCATTGAACATTCCATTACATGTGATGCAACCTGTTGAAAGCTCCAAACTTATGGATGTCAAATATATAACTTCTTGTGGTTTCCTCGGTGTTTACCGAGCTGAGAAGAGGCTCCGAGCATATCAGTTTGGTTATCTTGATGATGCACAGGTTGAGAAGGTTTCGTTTCCCTATCCACAAGCCTTCTTGATTGTGACGAAGGACAACTGGATCCTCACCAAGGATAAAGTGGTGGAGATCATGGCTAAATTCCAGCCTGATCAAGAAGAAGATGAAGAAGGAGGGCATCAGGATGAGCAGGAGCAGGAATACGACCTTGCTTGGGAGGGACAGCAGCAGCAATAGGAGGGATCCTAGGACCCATGGCCCAATCAGTAGCAATAGGGGTTCAACAACGTCCCCTGTCAAGATTTTCAGCAGCTCAACCAGCACGTTGGGGAGATTGACCACACACTACAAGGAGTGAATGAGGATGTTAGTGCCTGATACATTGCAAATGTATCTATAATTTTTGATGCTCCATGCTTGGTTTTATCTACTTTCTTGTGTTTTGTCCACACTTTGGAGTACTTTTCATATGATTTCTTGGACTAACCTATTAACAAGAGCCACAGTGCCAGCTGCCTGTTTTCTGCTGTTTTTGGTTCCAGGAAAGTCAGAAAATGAATATTCTCGGAATTGGAGGGGACAAAAGCCAAAGTGCCTATTTTTCCAGAAGACTCCAGGAGCCAGAATACGAGACGGAGGAGAGCCAGGGGCTGGCCACACCACCCCTAGGCGCGGGCTGGGCCTGGCCGCGCCAGGGCATGGTGTGGTGGCCCCAGGCACCCCCTCGGTCTCCCTCTTCGCCTATAAGAAGCCTTCTGACCTAAAAACTTTGAGGGGTCCGATGTTTTTCCACGAAAAGTTCCGCTGCGCCGTTGCCACCGAAGGGGAGATTCGGGGGACAGAAAGTCTCTGTTCCGGCACCTTGCCGGGACGGGGAAGTGCCCCCGGAGCCATCTCCATCGATCCCCACCGTCATCTTCATCGACCATCCATGTTTCTTCCATCTATGAGTGAGTAATCCCCCACTGTAGGCTATGGGGATGGTAGGGATTGGATGAGATCGTTCATGTAATGGCATCAGATTGTTAGGGCATAGTGCCTAGTATCTCTTATTAGTGCTTTATGACTTTGTTGCAACTTTGTTGTGCTTAATGCTTGTCACTAGGGCCCGAGTGCCATGATTTCAGATCTGAACTTATTATTGATTCATTATGATAGTATTGTTTCTGGTCTTATCTACAAGTTTTTTACACACGTCGTTGTCCGGAACCTATGGTCCCTAAGTGACAGAAACCGGGATAGCCAGAAGGGAAAGGCTTTGATGTGAGGATCACATGTGTTCACGGAGTGTTAATGCTTTGCTCCGGTGCTCTATTAAAAGGAGCACCTTAATTGCCAGTAGTTCCCTAGAGGCCCCGCTGCAAACGGGCTGGCAGGACAAAAGATGTTGTGCAAGTTCTCATTGCGAGCACGTATGACTATATATGGAACACATGCCTAGGATTGTCTAGTACTTGGGTGATTTATCTTATTTATCTGAAATTGCCCTATGTTCTGATTGCTATGTGAATTGTCTTGTCCATGCAACGCCCGTCCATCCATCCCTATGCCTACCGCACTCGAATCCCACTGTTTACTGCTTTTGCTACTATTGTCTTTGTTTTGCTGCTACTGTTACTTTACTATTCCTACTACAAAACTGTTGCTACTGATAAACTGTTGTGAGCAAGATTGTTTCCAGGTGCAGCTGAATTGACAACTCAGTTGTTAAGGCTGATAAGTATTCTTTGGCTCCCCTTGTGTCGAATCAATAAATTGGGTTTCACTTCCCTCGGAAATACTGCAATACATCCCCTATACTTGTGGGTCATCAGTGCCTTAACTCACAACTTCAGTCACTTCATAACCCACTTCCCCGACTACTACCAGCAGTATCCGTACCCGCCGCCGAACGACGGCAACAACTGAGCCTGGCAACATCCTAAGCTTGGGTGAGGTTTGAAAACCTCCAAACCTTGCATTCATATTTTTATTTTTTCTTTTGATTTATTTTACTTCTTCAAAATTGCATGTTTACTTTTAGTTCGAATTCCTAAACCAAAAATACACAAAAAATAGTTGTAACCTTTATTGCAAATTTGTTTCTTTGCTTCTCTCGGAGATTGCTCAATTTAAGGTGACTTGGCAATAGGGAAATATAGAGGGGGTTCGACTCAATTACTAGAACGAAGCAAGCAAGAGGAGGTATCACATTCCTTTATCACCTTTACTGCAACTTTAAATTGACCCGACAATTATTTATGCGCTTGCACTAGAGCCACTCCCCACTTAGCTTGTTATCCTATAGATTCTATTACTTTGCCAGTGTCTTCTTTTTAGATTTGAAATAATGAGCAATGAACTTGGTTAAAAATATTTCCGACATTTTTACAACAAGAAAAAGCATCCAAAAGATGACTTGAATCCATGTTTAGCCCAAAGGATTTGATTTTAGAACTACTCAACCCCGTTTGAGCTTAATGTAAATAGACTCGATAGCACTCTTGAATGAAATTGTCTGATAAAATGGATGCTTCGAACTAGTAATGATTATGCCACTGCTTTTTCTAATAATTACAGTAAGATATTGCTTTACGCGTGTCATTACAACACTATCATGCTCCATGGGGAACTATTAACTCTGCTGGCCAATGAACGATCTAAATGTGGGAAACCACTTGATTTCGGCTATTGAGTTATGTAAGCGTCTATAGCTACAATGCTATGACGGGTAAAATTTTAGTCTCCTCGTGGTTTCACGTTCCAAGTGAAGTTGTAGTACTCCTCTGACCCACTATTACTCAACAGTTATCTATTGGCATGGTCACGAGTGCGCAACACAGTCCCAATTAACATGTTAAAAATAGTGGCATGATTTTTCTATGAAAGGGCTGAAGTTTTTGAAAACAAGGAAAGGAAAAAAGTGCTTTGAGTGTCTTGAAATTTTGACATGAGAATAGATGAGTTGTTCTTAAATTGAATGTTTTTGGTGCCAACTTGAGTACTCTTAATTGATTAAAGAAACAAGAGCAAAAAGTTTTCATCTCTCAACAAAGAGAGACACCAAAAGAATTTGTTTCACTTTCCTAGCTAAACTTTTGACACTTGCTCGGGCATATGATTTATTTGCTAGCAAGATATACGTGGTTAGGAAGTGGACTCAGTGCGATCTTATGAATACTTGTATGACCATGTTTAAGATTGCAGGAATTGTGAAGAAAAGAATTTGACACCAATTCGAGCTTGTAAGTTCTTTTATTTCAGTCTTGAATCTCCGATATTCTTCCTTATTTCCTTGTCACTCGAGGGCGAGCAACATCTAAGCTTGGGGGAGTTGATAGCTGTGAGATTCGACAAATTTTTGATGGTTTTCTCCTGGATTTGATCGTTTTCTAGCTTTACCTAACGATAATACTTCGGTAGCAAAGAAAATTTGGTTTTTAATGTGTGTTTTATGTTCTGAACATCAACAAAAGGTTTTAACAAGAGAAACACATTATTCAGGCGAAAACAAGCAAGTCTCTTTTTGGAAGCAATCAAGGAAGTTATACAATAGCTTTAACGAGCAACTATACAGCAGGAATATTTTTCTGGTCGTATAGTTCCCGCTGTATAGTTGCCGCCGCCTCCGTCTTGTCAAAAGGGACAACTTCATGAAGAGGGGAGACGCAAAATCATAACACAACAGCCGCCATCCCATCCAGAAAGGAGAAAGAAGAGATCCGGAGAAGAAGGGGAAGACGTTCTTCATCTTGCTCCACGATCTTCGACCTCCTAGCCATCACACCCTCATAGCCATTACTTGTACTTGAGAGAGAGAGATCTTCACTTTGCGAGATTAGGGTTTGAGATTGTTTCTTCCTATCTTGAATTGTGTTGGATTGCTTTTCTATTCTTATTATGGATCTCCACGGTAATATCGAGAAGAACTCCTTTTATTTAATTATATCAATGATGATTTCTTCTCTCATGTGTGAGTAAGTTCCTTGGGCGTGGGAGATGTAAGGGATTGGTGAGATGTGATGTGTGATACGTTGCAAACGTATCTATAATTTTTGATGTTCCATGCTTGTTTTATATCTACTTTCTTATGTTTTGTCGACACTTTGGAGTATTTTTATACACTTTTCTGGAACTAACCTATTAACAAGATGCCACAGTGCCAGTTGCCTGTTTTCTGCTGTTTTTGGTTCTAGAAAAGCCAGAAAATGAATATTCTTGGAATTGGACGGGACAAAAGCCAAAGTCAATATTTCACCGAGGGGAACGCGGAGCCAGAAGACGAGATGGAGAGGGACCAGGGGCCGGCCACACCACCTGGCCGCGCGGCCAGGCCTGGCCCACGCCAGGGGATGGTGTGGCCGCCTAGGGAACCCCCTCGGCCTCCCCTTTCGCCTATAAGAAGCCTCCGATACAGAAACCCTAAGGACCCGATCAAAATTCCACGAAAGAGTCTATAGCTGCCATCATCTTCATCCCTAGATCAGGACAGATCTGAAGATCTTTCCGGCAACCTGCCGGAGGGGAGAGATCACCCTAGAGGCCTTCTTCATCACCATGCCTGCCTCCAGTGTGATGCGTGAGTAGTTCATCCCTGGACTATGGGTCCATGTAGTAGCTATATGGTTGGTTCTTCTCCTTTGTGCTACCATGTTTAGATCTTGTGAGCTCCGTTCATGATCAAGATCATCTATTTGTAATCATACATGTTGTGTTTGCCGGGATCCGATGGATATTGAGATGCTATTTCAGATTGATTATTGATTCTATCATGTCTTTGTTATTTGTGATCTTGCATGCTCTCCGTTGTTAGTAGCTATCTTGGCCGAGTAGATGCTAGCAAGTCCAAGAGGGAGTATTTATGCTCGATAATGGGTTCATGCCTCTAGTAATCTCTAAGGTACTAGATGTGTTGTTGCTACTAGGGAGAAAACAGCAATCCTTTGTTCATAGAACAATCATATTGTTTACTTTACACACTTTGCTTAATGCAATTATCTGTTGCTTGCAACTTAATACTAGAGGGGGTTCGGATGATAACCTGAAGGTGGATTATTAGTCATAAATGCAGTTGGATTATGATCTATGTATAATGTTGTAATGCCCAATCAAATCTCATAGGAGTCAAGATGATTAGTATATGCATGTATGCTTTCTCAATGTTTGTCAATTGCCCCGATGTAATTTGTTCACCCAACATGTCATCTATCTTAAGGAGAATCACCACTAGTGAACTATGGACACCGGTCCTTTCTTTTACCATCAATCTACAACTATTTACTGTTTTCTATTTACTTTCAGCAAGCTATTACTATCTTCCACATAATAGTTTAATCCTTTGTTTTCACCAAAACCGATGAGATTGACAACCTCACTGTAAGTTGGGGGCAAAGTTCTGTGGTTGTGTTGTGCAGGATTCCAAGTTGGAAACAACACCTTGGAGGTGTTTCCTTGCTCCTACTGGTTCGATAACCTTGGTTTCATAACCGAGGGAAAAGTTGTTGCTGTGCTCATCATACCTTCCTCTTGGGGTTCCCCAACGAGCTCGATATATTTTGAGCCATCAATGCGCCTCCATATATTTTCCATTAGTTTGTGATCGATTTTAATTACTATATTATGTGTGCTTGACTATCTATGGGATGCCTAATGCTTGTTGTCCAATTAAGGGCCCGGACAACACGATGCTCTGTTCTACATGGATAGGATCTTGTTTGCTAGCAGACCAGCGACCCCCGAGTGACACGGGGATATCAATGGGACACTAGTTTGACTCGAGGATCACAAGGAACCAATGTGCTTATTGCATTAGTCTAATCCAAGGAGCTTAATTACTAAGCAACCTGAAGGATCTTAATCGTCTAGTGACTGACCATGATTTTGGTAACAGACTAGTAGGATTACTGAAGTTGGGATGAAATCTACCAAGAGGAGTTCTGGCTAATTATGGGTTGCTCGCCTACACATATACTTATAAGATTATAATTGTTACACTTATCATTCGTCCACTTGGCACAATCACTATCACCATGAACTGTATCTCCCTGCGCCTTCTTTGTCATCTACAGAAAACCACAAACAATCGAATCATTCTTTACTTTTATGCTTTTTATTCCTGAAGTTTACATTTTAGTTTTATTTAAATACATCTAGTTTAATCCAAATTTCATTCTTATTTCCACACTTGCAGTCAATTCACTCGAAGACCTGTGACAACTTTGAGTGTGACAGAGACTTCATTCACAAACGCTTACCTTTGGGCTCCCTGTGGGATCGATATTTATACTTCGAAACTAGCTACAAACGATCTATGCACTTGCAGACATCACCTCGACCTATTGCATGTTGGCCACAACGACAAGGAGTCGGACACGTGTCTGTTGGCAACGCAACTCATCACCCATCAGGTGGCTAAGATCCACAACGGCAGCTCCCGCCGCCCTCATGTTCTTGGCCATGGTACTGTAAACCGGCTGAGTCGCGGTGACACGCGAGTTAGAAGCTCGGTCCAGCTCCGAACCCAAGTTGCAGTCCTGGGGCGGCGCTTGTCGGTTGGCACCAGGTAAGAGGGAGAAGCCACACGCGGTGTTATACTTGCGCATGGTTGCATCTAGGCATCGTTGGCGGGCGACAACCTTGCTCGCTTCCTCTAGGAGGTTCTAGCGCGTGGCCTCCAGCACAGCTGCTGCAGCCGTCGGGTCCAGCTCGGGAGCGATGGGGATGCGGAGGATCTGGATGGAGTCCGCCAAGGGATCCACGCCTTGCTCGCGTGGGGCGGCGTCGTGGGTGCCCGTGTCACGCTCCAGAGGCGGACGGCGGCCTTCGCTTGGGCCGGTCATCATGACCTCGACGCTACCGCTGACGAGGAGCGGGGCGGAGAAGCCTGGAGGCGCACTAGAGACGGTGATGACCTTGCGAGGGAAATCCTCTGTGACGGTGGTGACATAGACGCGATTCTTGCCGAAGTGCATGATGGAGCCACCGCTTGGGAAGGTTTCCCCATTGAAGCAGGATGCATTGTCGAGGACGCAGTCAAAGGGGCCGAAGGTGAGGACGAGACCAGAGGCAACTCGCTCACCGGCGATGAGCGGAAGTCGGGTGCGAAAGATGACCCCAGCCGAAACGTTGTGCCCCACGGTGGGTGCCAACTGTCGTGGTGTGGAACACGACAGTGCCAATAGGGATAGCATGAGAGGGTACAATCAGGATGCTATCGGTGGCTACTTGCAACGGGTTGGGAACACATACTGCAAACATAGTGATGTACCCAGGTTCGGAGCCCTCTTGTCGAGGTAACACTCTGATACGTTGCAAACATATCCATAATTTTTGATGTTCCATGTTTGGTTTTATCTACTTTCTTGTGTTTTGTCCACACTTTGCAGTACTTTTCATATGATTTCTTGGACTAACCTATTAACAAGAGCCACAGTGTCAGCTGCCTGTTTTCTGCTGTTTTTGGTTCCAAGAAAGTTAGAAAATAAATATTCTTGGAATTGGACGGGACAAAAGCCAAAGTCAGTTTTTCACCGAGGGATACCTGGAGCCAGAATACGAGACGGAGAGGGGCTAGGGCCCGACCACACCACCTGGCCGCATGGCCAGGCCTGACCCGCGCCAGGGGGTGGTCTGGCCACCCCAGGCACCCCCTCGGCCTCTCCTTTCGCCTATATATTGCCTCCGATACAGAAACCCTAAGTACCCGATCAAAAATCCACGAAAGAGTCTGTAGCTGCCGTCATCTCCATCCCTACATCGAGAGGGATCTGAAGCTCTTCCCGGCACCCTGCCGGAGAGGGGAATTCACCCTGGAGGCCTTCTTCATCATCATGCAAGCCTCCGGTGTGATGCGTGAGTAGTTCATCTCTGGACTACGGGTCCATGTAGTAGCTAGATGGCTGGTTCTCCTCCTTTGTGCTATCATGTTTAGATCTTGTGAGCTCCGTTCATGATCAAGATCATCTATTTATAATTTTGCTTGTTGTGTTTGCGGGGATCCGATGGATATTGAGATGCTATTTCAGATTGATTATTGATTCTATCATGTATTTGTTATTTGTGATCTTGCATGCTTTCCGTTGTTAGTAGCTATCTTGGCCAAGTAGATTCTAGAAACTCCAAGAGTTAGTATTTATGCTCGATAGTGGGTTCATGCCTCTGGTAATCTAGGGAAGTGACAGAAATCTCTAAGGTACTAGATGTGATGTTGCTACTAGGGAGAAAACAACAATCCTTTGTTCATGGAACAATCGTATTGTTTACTTTACACGCAATTCGTAATGCAATTATCCGTTGCTTGCAACTTAATACTGGAGGGGGTTTGGATGATAACCTGAATGTGGATTATTAGTCATAGATGCAGTTGGATGGCGGTCTATGTATAATGTTGTAATGCCCAATCGAATCTCAAAGGAGTAAAGATGAGTAGTATATGCTTGTATGCTTTCTCGATGTTTCTCAACTGCCCCGCTGTAATTGTCATCTATCTTAAGGAGAGCCACCTCTAGTGAACTATGGACCCCGGTCCTTTCTTTTACTATCAGTCTACAATCCACTGTTTACTGCTTTGTGTTTACTTTCTGCAAACTATTACTTTCTTCCACTCGATACGTTTAATCCTTTGTTTTCAGCAAAACCGGTGAGATTGACAACCTCATCACAAGTAGGGGACAGAGTTCTATGGTTGTGTTGTGCAGGTCTCCATGTTGCTGCTGGCACCGGTAGTGCGTCATGCCAAAGTTCAGCTTGCTACACCTTTGGGGTGTTTCCTTGCTCCTACTGGATTGATAACCTTGGTTTCATAACTGAGGGAAAACTTACTGCTGTGCTCATCATACCTTCCTCTTGGGGTTCCCCAACGAGTTCGTTAATTCACGAGTCAACAATAATTTTTCTTGCGCCATTGCCGGGGAGACAAGGACATCTTCACAAGGGGCGTCCCTCATAACCAATCTCTTTACTTTGTTATTTTTGTTTTGCTTAGTTTCCTTTTGCTTTGTTTGCTTGTGTCTTTATCAAAAACACAAAAAAATAGTTTAACAAGTTTGCTTTCTTTATCAAAAATACAAAAAAATGACTACTCTTGAAAATACTAAGTTGTGTGACTTCACTAGCACCAACAACAATGATTTTATGAGCACACCTATTGCTCCACCTGTTCCTAAAGCTAATTTCTTTGAAATAAAACCTACTTTACTCAATCTTGTTATGAGAGAACAATTTTCTAGTATTGGTAATGAAGATGCTGCTGCCCATCTAAATAACTTTGTTGAACTTTGTGAGATGCAAAAGCATAGGGATATAGATGGAGATATTATTAAGCTCAAATTGTTTCCTTTCTCTTTGAGAGGAAAAGCTAAAGAATGGTTGAATTCCCTAACTAGGAATAGTATTGATTCTTGGACTAAATGCAAAGATGCTTTTATTGGAAAATACTATCCTCCTGCTAAAATTATATCTTTGAGAAGTGAAATAATGAAGTTTAAACAATCTGATAATGAACATGTTGCTCAAGCTTGGGAAAGAATGAAATCTTTGGTAAAGAATTGTCCCACTCATGGACTGACTGCTTGGATGATCATCCAAACCTTTTATGTAGGATTGAAATATTCTTCAAGGAACCTATTGGATTCTGCTGCTTGAGGTACCTTTATGACCATTACTTTGGGTGCTGCAACAAAGCTTCTGGATAATATGATGGTTAACTACTCTGAATGGCATACTGAAAGAACTCCACAAGGTAAGAAGGTAAATTCTGTTGAGG
Organism: Avena sativa; assembly: GCA_916181665.1. NCBI lineage: Eukaryota > Viridiplantae > Streptophyta > Magnoliopsida > Poales > Poaceae > Avena > Avena sativa. The sequence goes on along the minus strand of OV702291.1, from coordinate 462,343,510 downwards.
AAACCTCCTCCTTGAGTGATAATATTGATGTTATTATGTCTATGCTTGTTAATGGGAAAGCCCATATTGATCCAAATAATGTTCACTTAGCCTCTTTGGTTGCTCAAGAAGAGCAAGTTGATGTGAACTTTATAAGAAATAACAATTTTAGGTATAATGCCTACAGGAATAATTTTGGTAACAACAATTATAAGCCATATCCTCCCAACAATGGTAATGCTTATGGAAATTCCTACAACAATAATAGGAGTGCACCCTCTCAACTGGAAGTTATGCTTAAAGATTTTATTAGTAAACAAACTGCTTTCAATAAAACTATTGAGGAAAAACTCTCTAATGCTGAAAGAAATATAGCACCTTTGGCTGAAGCTCAATCTTCTTTGAATAAAATGGCTGCTAAACTTGAAACTATTGATAATCCCTTTGCAGCCACTAATGCCATACAAGTAAGAATTGATGAAAATGTTAGACTATTAGCTGAATTGCATGCTAAGTGGGAAAGAGAAGATGAAATTGCTAGAAACATTAGTGTTTCTACTATCACTACCACTAGTGTTGAGGCTAGTAATATCTCTACTATTTTAGATGATAATTATGACTTTGATCTTGATGGTTGCAATATCTCTGAAGTTATTAAGTTCCTACAAAAGCTTGCTAAAAGTCCTAATGCTAGTGCTATGAACATGGCCTTTACAAAACACATTACTGATGCTCGCATAAAGATTAAAGAAGAAAAGATGAAACATAAATCTTCTATTCCTATAAAACAAGAAGATGGTTGGGAACCCATCATTAATATGAAAGTGAATGATTTTGATTTCAAAGCTTTATGTGATCTTGATAGTAGTGTTTCTATTATGCCTAGAAGGATTTATGATATGCTTGATTTGCCACCACTTGAAGATTATTATTTGAATGTCCCACTTGATGATAATGCTAAAAATAAACTCATGGGGAGTATTAATGATGTTCTTATTATGGTTCACAATGCCTATGTCCCCGTTGATTTCTATGTTTTGGATGTTGAATGCAATGCTTCTTGTCCTATTACTTTGGAAAGACCTTTTCTTAGAACTGTTGGTGCCTTTATTGATATAAAAGAAGGCACCATTAAATATCAACTCCCACACAAGAAAGGTATATAAACTTTCCTAATAAGAGAGAGAAGATTTCTTTTGCCTCTCCTATGAAAACAAAATTTGGTTTTAATGCTTCTTCATTTGAGAACACTTGATTCTTTTTCTTGCTTCTTATGCCTAACTTAAAGGCGTTAAAGAAAAGTACTTATTGGGAGATAACCCAAAAGTTTTAGATGAGTCTTGGAAGTTATTACTTCATTAATAACTGCTCCTTATCCTTTTTATTTGCTTTTTGTGCCAAGAGTAACCTCTAATGAGAGAGAAGTAATGATTGGAAAAGTTGCTGTCCCGAAACAGATTTCTGTGCTTCACCATAAAAATTTGTGTAACATCTCTGTACGTCCTTTTGAGGTGTGAATTTTTGTGCTTCTGCCCCAGGTTGTTATCTAACTTCTGTTAGTTCAACACTTTTCGATTTGAGCAACATAAGGTCTTCGAAAAAATTCTTCTTTACCTGCTGGTCTGTTTTGACAGATTTCTGTCATTTTCTGCATTTGCTTCTTGTTGGTTCCTTTTTGAGTTCTTTTGGGGAATTAAGATTTTTGAGGGAATTGCTACAGTATCTAGTGTTTTAATGGAAGTTTTATTGGTGTTGGAACTGAACCTAAAGACCTATTACCTTAAGTGCACTAATGTTGCTAATAAAGATTGTGTGAAGTTTTGTATGAAGGAAAATTTTCAAGTGTATGGAAGGAATGAGTAATGAGATGAAGAATGGAGTAAAGCTCAAGCTTGGGGATGCCACACATGTCACCCCAAGAAATATCCAAGAAGTACAAGCGTCAAAACATGGGGATGCCCAAGGAATCCCCCTCTTCATCAATAAAAATCCTAGGTTTCTTCCAAACACTTCATTTTTATTGTTTCATGCATAGTTGAGTTGTTCTTGGAGCGTCTTCTTTTTCATTTTCGTTTTGGTTTTTCGTTTGCTTTGTTTGCTTAGTTTGCTGAATAAATTGGTTGGACCCCCTCTTTCATACATTGGTTTTCAAATACTTTGGTTTGGATTGGAAAAGAGTAGGAAAAGTTCATGCTTAAGTGGTAAAGAGAGCTTGTTTTTGACTGTGGCCTATACTTTGTCATGCCATGCTCGATATTGTTTTGGCTTTATGCTTTGTATTCTTTGTTGTAGCATGACTTGTTATAAACAATTGAGATTACTTAATGTGCCTTTGAAGAATCATGCGTTGTTTTACCATATTAAAGCATAGTATTGTGGTATTCTCCTTTGATGCTTTATTTGGGTTAACTTGGCGCATGCTCACACCATGTTATGACTATCCCAAGTCACCATAGCCTTTATGATCTTTTAGTTTTCAACTTGCAGTATCACTTTATGATATGATCCATGATGTTTTGTCGCTCTGCATGATTATGGCCATTATTGCTCTCTTAGTTTGTCGCTCATAGTCTTTTGCTAGCCTCCACAACCAAGTATGAGTTCTACTCATGCATCCAACTCCTAAAACCAAGTTATTCCAAAGAGTCCACCATACCTACCTATTAGCATATGCTATTCCAAGTATATTCATGTTTTTATCTACCTTCTGAATTAAACTTGTTATGAGAAAACTAGTGATTAAAGCTCTCACGAACTTGATGGCACACTTTACTTTTCTTGCCCTTAATAAACTTGAACCATTGTGTCGTCTATGTTGTATATTCTTGCACTTATTTGTTGGGGATTAGCAGAACCATGCTGTCATGGGGAACGCTTTCAACATTGCACTTGTACTTTGTACCTAGTTGATATCATGCTCTTTTGTCTATGGATGTCGTCGGTGTGAAATGAAAGGGGAGCTTGTAAGTCCATGGAGTTATGTATATGTGTTAGAGAAACGCCTGGGCCACTGGTCTAATCCATGCTGTCATGGTGGAAACCTGCAGCGTAACCATAATGAGTTGTCTATGAAGCATTCTTATTATAAAAAAGTCAGATATTGAGAAAAAAGAGAAAAAGAAAAAAAGAGATATGAGAAAAGAGGAAACAGAGAAAAAAGCACCATTTTCCCATGGTAAATAAGAAGATTGTTGAGATGCTCATTCTCTGCTTGCCTTGTCATTTTGATATGGGGATTCTTCCGTATCATTGGGCAAGGGGTACCCCATTGGTGGTTCTCTATGATACACATGTACTTACTATGGCATGAACTTACCGGTAACTAAACTTGAATAGCATGAGGAGCAGCCCTCGTATTCAAGGGACATGAGATTTCCAACTTATACTTCGTCAAGCATATACACCATAGTTTGTTCACTTTAACCTTAATCACTTCAAGATGCTTATGATAGGGCCAATGAGAGCTGAAAGCTATTAAGTACCATAATTTTTGGAAGATCTTTATGAGACTTGAATCCCTACTTCCTTCTATGAAGGCCTTTCTTTTAGTTTTATGTTGAGTCTCCACCTTTTACCTTTATGCACCTACTTTGAGAGCATAGTGGCCATTCTTAGTTCTATGTGCATTGTCCCAAGACTTGTTGATTGATGCATAACTTTGATATTGCTTGTTTTAAACAATTTGTATCTAGTCACTCTTATGAACTTTGAAGGTGTCCTATGCATTTATGCTACTCTATGAGGGACAAGCTGAATACTACTAAGCTATGTTTTCTTTATGTGAAACAAACAAACGTCTTGCAAAGCATTGTTATTCATTAATCTTTTGTTTGTGCATTTTCATGTTGCAACATAATTTCTTTGTCTTATTGCTAGAACTTTGTCTTTCATGTTATGATTGAAGTACTATGATCCCAGCTTTGAATGTTTTACAAATACTTTGATCAAGTTTATGATGGTGCATGTCACCTCAAAAATTATTCTTTCTTTTTATCACTTACCTACTCGAGGACGAGCAGGATTTAAGCTTGGGGATGTTGATATGTTGCAAACGTATCCATAATTTTTGATGTTCCATGTTTGGTTTTATCTACTTTCTTGTGTTTTGTCCACACTTTGGAGTACTTTTCATATGATTTCTTGGACTAACCTATTAACATGAGCCACAGTGCCAACTGCCTGTTTTCTGCTGTTTTTGGTTCCAGGAAAGTCAGAAAATGAATATTCTCGGAATTGGACGGGACAAAAGCCAAAGTTAGTTTTTCACTGAGGGACACTTGGAGCCAGAATACGAGATGGAGAGGGGCTAGGGCCCGGCCACACCACTTGGCCGCGAGGCCAGGCCTGGCCCGCGCCAGGGGGTGGTCTGGCCGCCCCAGTCACCCCCTCGGCCTCTCCTTTTGCCTATATATTGCCTCCGATACAGAAACCCTAAGTACCCGATAAAAAATCCACGAAAGAGTCCGTAGTCGCCGTCATCTCCATCCCTAGATCAGGAGGGATCTGAAGCTCTTCCCGGCACCCTGCCGGAGAGGGGAATTCACCCTGGAAGCCTTCTTCATCATCATGGAAGCCTCCGGTGTGATGCGTGAGTAGTTCATGTTTGGACTACGGGTCCATGTAGTAGCTAGATGGCTGGTTCTCCTCCTTTGTGCTATCATGTTTAGATCTTGTGAGCTCCATTCATGATCAAGATCATCTATTTGTAATTCTGCATGTTGTGTTTGCGGGGATCCGATGGATATTGAGATGCTATTTCAGATTGATTATTGATTCTATCATGTCTTTGTTATTTGTGATCTTGCATGCTTTCCGTTGTTAGTAGCTATCTTGGCCAAGTAGATGCTAGCAACTCCAAGAGTTGGTATTTATGCTCGATAGTGAGTTCATGCATCTGGTAATCTGGGGAAGTGACAGAAATCTCTAAGGTACTAGATGTGTTGTTGCTACTAGGGAGAAAACAACAATCCTTTGTTCATAGAACAATCGTATTGTTTACTTTACACGCAATTCGTAATGCGATTATCCATTGCTTGCAACTTAATACTGGAGGGGGTTCAGATGATAACCTGAAGGTGGATTATTAGTCATAGATGCAGTTGGATGGCGGTCTATGTATAATGTTGTAATGCCCAATCGAATCTCAAAGGAGTCAAGATGAGTAGTATATGCTTGTATGCTTTCTCGATGTTTGTCAATTACCCTGCTGTAATTTGTTCACCCAACATGTCATCTATCTTAAGGAGAGCCACCTCTAGTGAACTATGGACCCCGGTCCTTTCTTTTACTATCAATCTACAATCAATTGTTTACTGCTTTGTGTTTACTTTATGCAAACTATTAATTTCTTCCACTTGATACGTTTAATCCTTTGTTTTCAGCAAAACCGGTGAGATTGACAACCTCATCACAAGTTGGGGACAAAGTTTTGTGGTTGTGTTGTGCGGGTCTCCACGTTGCTGCTGCCACCGGTAGTGCGCCCTGCCAAAGTTTAGCTAGCTACACCTTTGGGGTGTTTCCTTGTTCCTACTGGATTGATAACCTTGGTTTCATAACTGAGGGAAAACTTACTGCTGTGCTCATCATACCTTCCTCTTGGGGTTCCCCAACAAGCTCGTTAATTCACGAGCCTGCACACTCCTACTCCTTCAAGGATCTACTATATGGGGAGCAGATGCTCAATACAAGTGCTCCTTGAGCTGTTTCCCTAGCTGCTATTGAGAGCTAGAGGAAGATGAACTACTTGACTTGTCGATTCTGGCTAAATTCTAACGTGTAATGCTCTACCTAGAACCCTAGCTCTACCCCTCCTTATATACTGGTGGAAGGGTAGGTTACAATGTGGGCTCTAGGGTTTACTGTTTGGGCTTTGGGTTTACAAAGCGGGTCGGCTACCTGGTCTAGCCAGTGGTCCAGGACCCGGTCAAGCTCTAGTATAGGTGGGGACAGTGCCACAGCGATTCAGTGCCGCCGCTTTGGGCGTCACCCCGTGCTTTATCCATCAGCTTGGTGATTTATCCGTTAGCCGGAGCTTTATCCGTCAGTCGGTGCTTTACTCGTCAGCCTCCAGCCTTGGCGCTTTGGCATCCTTGTCTGGTAGTGACGGAAGGGCGGCGCGCCAGCCTGTCTGGTCAAGGGTGCGCTCAGCAAGGAGGGTCACCCCTCCCATACTTTAGGCCAACGGATCTCAGGCGGCCAGGTAGAGGTGGCCACCCAGGCGGCTCTCCTGGCCCCCTGGCTAGACGGGCGAGCCGGGGAATCTTGAGACGGACCGGGTGGAGTGTTCCACCCGGTCGTGGTTCCTTGTTCTTGTGGCCATCCAGCCAGATCTCCCTAGAGCCAGCTAGTTGAGCCTGGTTTGGCCTACCCGGGGGTCATCCCCCCGACACCTGCTCACCAAGAGGCTGCCAGACGAACCAACATATGCGTGAACAGTGATACCAGATACATGCCTTTCTTCATGGTGCACGGTGCTGAGGTGGTCCTCCCAGGCGAAGTGCGCTACAAGACCCCGTGGGTCGCCGCTTACAGCGAGGCCGAATCTATGGGCGCACTCAAAGACTCCATTGATCTACTCGATGAGGCACGGGAAATCACCGTGGAACAGTCAACCGTGTACCAGCAGAACCTCCGCAACTACCATAGCCAACGGCTACAACCAAGGTCCTTCGTCAAAGGAGACCTCATCCTACGACCGAAGCAGAAGGGACACCTCAAGTTCGAATCTCCATGGGAAGGACCCTACGTGATCACCGAAATGATCCTAGGTGGCGCATATCACCTCAAGGACTTAGAAACTGGAATCGCATACTCTAACCCGTGGAACGTCACGCAGCTATGATGTTTCTACTCTTAGATGTTTTTCCTTTACAATAAGGCTACTAAGCCAGGATACTTAGCCACACAATGTACCTCCTGCTATTCTACAATAAATAAAGCTAAGTGCCTCAACCATGTGCCTTTTTATGTTTTAATCTTCACGCATTTTTGCACTCGGGGGCTATGCCTCCCTGACAACCTCATCACACAAACAATTTACCATATGATAGCCAAAGTAGCTGATTCCACTAACAATCGAAACCTTGAACAACTCAAGCCCAGTTGCAGCGCAACTGATAGGTTGGCAAGGCGCTGAGGTTAGGGAGCATTAGGCTAATGAAAAGGCGTCGCACAATTACATTCGAAACATATACAAGCTAGCAAGTTTGAAAATAATTACAAAGGCCATAATATGGCTAATCGAAACTCGATGGGCTTTACAACACTTAATGTTTTGTGCAGGCTAACAACTACACTAGTGGTGTTGAAGAAGAACGTTGGTTCGCTCATCGAATAAGTTCACGATGTCCTCCGCTGGCCGTGCAATCGCTCGATAGTGAGGAACCATGTTCCACGCCATACCATCTGGAGGTGCCGGCGGCCCTTCTACAATAACATCCAAATCCACATTCTGACATTGCATATGCACAAGTGAAAGCGCAACTTTAGCACCTACAACAACTTGCTAGTGCATGCTCTTGTGAACAGCATCAGTGTCGCGGTATTCTGTAGCAATGCGAGTGAAGGGAATATGCCCGAGAGGCAATAATAAAGTGGTTATTAACTTATTTCATGTTTATGATAAATGTTTATTTTGCATGCTATAATTGTATTGATCGGAAACGTCAATACATGTGTGTTTAATAAACAAAAAGGGTTCCTAGTTATGCCTCTCTTATAGACTAGCTTGTTGATTAACAAGATGATCAAGGTTTCCTGATCATGGACATTGGATGTTGTTAATAACAAGGTCACACCATTGGTGGAATGATGTGATGAACATTCATCCGAAGTACAGCATTACGATCAAGTCATTATGTTTATATTGCTATAACATCATACGAAGTAATCTTTATCCTTAGACCATGAGATCATGTTAATTGCTAACACCGGAAGAGTGTCTTGATAACATCAAACGTCACACCGTAACAGGGTGACTATAAAGATGGGTTCAGTACGACAAAGGTGTTATGTTGAGGCTCATGGATCAACAGTGGAATTTGTCAATCCCGATGACGGATAGATATACTCTGGACCCTCTCGGTGATATCACATTGAGATAGCTTGTAAGCAAGTGATGTGAACACTAGAATGTTATATCACGGGAACGAGAAAAGAGTGCATGTTGATAACAAGATCAAACTAGGTATGGAGATACTGATGATCGAATCTCGGACATGTAATATATCGCGAGACAAAGGGATTTAGTTACAAGCGTTAAAGGTTCTCACTATCACAGAAGTCATCGTTGAATGTATAGGAGTCAGTACGGATCTCCAGGTCCCGCTGCTGATTATTGATCGGAGAAGGGTCTCGATCATGTCTACATTATTCGCGAACCGTAGGGTGACACACTTAAGAGTTACCGGACACCATTTTGGAGCACATATGTTTCAGAGGAAAGAATTGCAAAGCGCAGGAATTGTTTCAATAGAAACCGGAAATTGTTTCGGGTGAAATTGCAGAAAGTAGTTCTGCATGTGATATTGAAATATTGTAAGGGGCTATATGTGAATGTTTGTTAATTAAAGTAATTAACAAAATTATGAATAAATTTAATAAAAGAGTTTTATTAAATGAGAGAGCATTAAACATGGAGAATTTTAATGCATTTAAAGTGGAGACTTTAAAAGGGAATGTGAAGAGGCATTTTAATGTGGAGGGGTTACCACCACATGAATGGGGGAGGTGAGGGGTCACCCCCCATGCGCCGGCCATGGAGAGGAGGGGCACCCCCCTCCTCCTATAAAAGGCCACCCATTCCCTCCTTCATCCTCACACCTCCTTGTGAAGGATCTCTCTCCCCCTCTAGAATTATTCCCCCATGGTCTCGGATTAGCGAGATACATGTTCCTGGTGGCATTTCATCTGGAAGGAGTTTCTGCTTCCGCCGGATCGCTGGAGCGAGGAGGTGGAGGTTGTCTGGTGGCTTGAATGTGTGTGCGAGTACGGATGCGCTACTGAGTTGCGGCACTCGGACTTCCTCACGATCTTGAGATCGGCAAGTGTAGGACTACATCAACCACGAGTTCCTACTCGTTAACAAAACTCGTTGTCTTCGAGGGTAAGTTCTCGTTGGATGTATGTCCACCCGTTGCTTTGTACCTAGTAGATAGATCTTGGCGTGTAGTTCACACCTAGGATTTTTTTTGTTTTCTATGCTGCGAACCCAACAGTGGTATCAGAGCCTGATCTATGCGTAGGTGCTTTGCACGGGTAGTACACATATGTTTATATGTGGGCGATGATGATCATGTTATTGCATCTTCTATGTATTTTGGATATTGGTGGCATAGTGGGATGAAGCGGCCCGGACCAACCTTACATATCATCGTACATGAGACTGGTTCCACGACTGACATGCAACTTGTTTTGCATAAGTGGCTGGCAGGTGTCTGTCTTTCCTACTATAGTCAATATATGATTTACAACGAGTTGCTAATAACTTGGTTATCCTCGTTGTGGTTCATGTTCGTAGGTAAGAACGGTTCTATCTCCGAAATCCCTAAGCCACGTAAAACTTGCAATTGATAAATTAGAGGCGTCTAGTTTAGATCGTTGCTGGGCTAGTGTATTGATATGGTATTGTTGTAAGTAGATGTATGATAGATACTCTTCCAACACACTCAACGTGTAAGCTCCATAGACCTTGGCCTTACACACAAAGGAATGATATAGATCATACCATGATGCAAATGATAGAGATCAAATGCATAGACCATATCATCTCACTTTACACATTAGATGTTAGCATCTTATACTGCTAGTTTGGCGCTTTTGGTAGCATTGTAAGATGATCCCTCACTTAGATATCAAGATAAAATGTGTTCTTCCTTGAGTATGCACCGTTCTATGGATCGTGTTTCGAGACATCACGTGATGATCAGGTGTACTCGACTCTACGCTTTCATACAATGGGTGTAAGACAATTTTACACACGCGAGTACTAAGGTTCTTACTTGGCGAGCCTAGCATGTACAGACATGGCCTCGGAACACGGACCGAAAGATTAAGCATGAGTCATATAGTTGATATGATGCCCATATTGATGCTCTCCTTTGAAGCTACACCGACTCACGTGATGATCGGACTTGGTGTAGTGGATTTGATTCATGTAATCACCAAAAAGACACGAGGGATGTCATTTTTGAGTGGGAGTTCATTTCTAGGATTAGTCGAACTAAATTTGTCATAAACTAAATCAAAGTGAATTTGCATAATTTGTTGTAGTCATTGGCGTTTGTTCACTACCTTATGCTTAGTTTTAATTGAGATAATAGAACTATAGAATTCTGGATATTTACTTTACGAACTGGTATCGTATTGTTTTGAATGTCAATATAAAGTTTATAAGTCCTATTGCAAACATTCAGCAAACTCTATTTACTCCATGAAGTTTAATAAGTAGTATTAAATCAAGAGTAAGAATTCCAATGTTAGTATCTAAAGTATCATGTTTGCCTCCATGATTATTGATATTCAAAAGTTGTTTTAATATCAAGATTATATTGGAGCTGAAAATTGTTTCAGAAACCATCATGTGTGAAAGATATTGTGATATCTGAAACAATGTTTTTGGTTGCATTATGATAGAGTATAATTTAGCAAAATACATGCTCTCATATTGTATGAGAATTTGTGAAGGATGGAGATGCTAGGCATCCGAATCTCCCAAAAGGTTTCGGGAACTAATATTATACTCACGATTCTTCCTTATAGGCTATAATAGCTTGATCATGAAAGTTGTCATGATAAGGATGAATAGAAGATGTAAGTAAAATGTTTATTACACTAATAGATTACTAAAGAATGGATTTTTGAAAGAATACCAAACATTTGATGATGGTGATCCACTTCAAAGTGCAAGTCCAAAGGTATTAGTATTTGTCTAACAATTGTAATGCTACTTGGTCTAGTAATATAATGGCTACTTCATATATATAATTGTTGCATCATCATTATATCATGCTCATGTCATCATGCCACCTTGCATTTGAGCATCATATAAAACCCTTTTCAATTTGGATCTCCTCTCATATGCATCATTAATTGTATTTGCCTCTTGATATTGTATTTGGTTATTGATATATTGTTTAAATGCCCAAGTTGAGTTGGGGGCATATCTTTTATTCCACTCCACTAACCTTTCTTTTCACCACCTTACAATTCCACCATCCCATTATCCGTGAGCTTGTAATTAATTTCTTTTGTTATTTAATCTAGCTCATGGGAGATAGGGTGGATCCAATTCTACAAATTCTTTTGCTTGGCCTTATTCCACATTTTGGAATGCATATGTATAAATGCCATGGATATTTATTTTGTTTTCACAAGATAAAACCTAGCATTAATATTTATGCATGGGCCATGCAATCATAACCCTTGGCCTTCTCCTCTTTGTTTTGTTTTATTTTTGGTTTGAGATTTACCTTTAAAATTCAAACTAGATGTTTCCTTGTTTTTGAATCTCTTTAACCATAATATAAACCTACCTCTTTGGTTGGGCTAAACCAAGCCATCCCTAACCCTAAACCCCCTCTCTCTTTTCTATCTCTAAACCCTCACCACCTTTCATCTCATCCTCTCTTTTGACTAGCTCTTGTTTGATCTTGGTTTGTTCTTGCTTGATCTTGTCAAAGAAAACCACTCCACCTAGCCCCCTCTCTCTCTCTTTCTCTCTCTACCATGAGCACCATCTAACCTAACCCGAGCCCCCTCTCTAGCTAACCCTAGTTCCCAACCTCTCTCTCGGCCTCTCTCCTCTCTCACCTAGCTGGCCCCACCTGGCCACCCTGGCCCCACCTAGCTACCTAACCCCCCAGGCCGAAGCCTACCCCAACCCTAAAGCCCTAACCCGAGCCACCCCCATTCCTCTAACCTAGCTCCAACCCGAGCTTCCCCCTCTATCTCTCTCCCTTCTCTCTCGCTGCAGCTCGGCCCCACCCGAGCCTGGCTTGCCATCCCTACCTGCCCTGCCCTGCCTGGACCAGCCCCACCGAGCCCTGCCCAAGCACGTGAGGAGAGGGAGAAGAAAAGGTGGCCGAGACCACCTTTTTCCTCCACCTTTTCCCCACGGCACCCTCCCCTCTCCCTCTGCTATCTACCACCACCTCACGGCTCTCCTCTTCCCTCCCAGATCCGCCCCAGGGCCTTGCCCTCTCCCCTCTCTTCTCCACCGCCACCATCTACCCCATCGCCAGCGATCCGTCGGTCTCCTTCGTCTCCCTCTTGCAGCCGGTGGCGAGGTGCTCTAGGTGTCGAGGAAGGCCAAGGACCCTTCCCTGCTTCGTCCTGTATGTACCAGCAAGGAGGAGGAGGACCCCAGGCTCGCCAGACCGACGCCGCTCCGACGAAACCCTAGCTCCGCCCGACGCCTGCTTCGTCGATGATCGATCGCTCCCCTGCCGGATCCACCATCTCCAGCAACCTCGCGGTGAGCCATGCACCCTCCTAGACATCCGCGTTGTCGTCATCGTCCCCTGTATGCGTTGATCTTTCCGTCGTACACCCTCGGTGCACCGGCGAGCGCGTGCGTCTGCTCGCTCATCGCGTCGCGGAACCTCATCTGGACGCGCAGCTTTTCCCTAACACCTACCCCACCTAGCCGCAGCGGTCGCCGCCGCCGCGCGCAAGCGCTAGGTCGTGGGTTCGAGCCCCGCGCGCCGCGCCCCGCGTCAGACGAGCACCGACCCATCCTCAGGCGCAGAGAAGAAGTACAGTAGCCGCCGCCACTTTGCACATGCCCCCTTTTTTGTTTCCGCTCTTAACCCGTGGTACCTCGTGGCCCGCTAGTCAGCCTCCCAGTCAGTCTTGTAGAAAAACCCCCCAGCTCTCCAACCCTCAACCCGCAGTTCCCCGGATTCCCCACGTGTCGCGTCCCCGCTGGCTGCGCGCGCCGTGGACCCGCGAGGCTGCCGGGCCCATCTGTCACCCTCTGTGGCTAGGAAGCGACATGGTGAGAAAACTTTTCTGTGCGCGTGTTGTCCCAGTCAGCAGTGAGCCCCACCCGTCAGCGTCTGAGTCTGTAACAGGCTGAGTAACAAAAGTTTCTGTTCTTTCTGTTTTTAATTTAAACTTTTCAAATTGTTTAAATTCAAATTTAAATCTATTTTCAAATATCTTTTGAAATATAAATCCAAATAATACATGTAATATATGTTTTGAGATCAGAAAAATGTGAGGAATTCAAATATGCCCTTCAAAATATATTTTGAACACTTTAAATTTCGAGTTGATTAAAATTACAATAAAATGCCCTTTTCCTTAATTAATTAATAACTTTTGTTTTATAACTCCAAATTTGACAAATAATATGTCTAAAATGATTAGCTCGACGAGACCTTTCTGTTTATGCATTCCTTGTTTTGAATTGCAGCATGCATCATATAAATATAAAGTATACAGCAACTTTTATGAGGTTAAAATGTGACTAAAACCCAATAAAATGCTTATTCCTTGTATTCCACACCTCACCCATGCCATGCTACTTTATTGACATGCAATTTGTGCATCATTCATCATGGCATGATTGTTTGCTTGTCGCATTTTATTCATACGCTTGTGCACTTTATTTATGTTGGCCCTTGTTTGTTTGGTTCTTCTTCGAATAGACGCTGAGCAGGGGATATATCAAGAAACCCAGGAGCACTACCCAGATCCTTCTCTCGCTTCAACTGAGCTGCCAGGCAAGCACTACCACATGCTCGCATACATATAGTACCTATTGCCTCTATCTTATTCTTGCATCATTGAGTCGCGATTGCATTAAACTGAATCCCAAGTACTGCATAGCCTTTACTTTAAACCCCACCGAAGCTTGTTCCTCCATCCCATGAGCCATTACTACAGGAGTTGTTTGAGCCATGCGGGTCGTAGAACAACATGTGTAGGGTTTGTGAGGGTCTGATGGATAACGAGGTACCTAAACAACTTAACCTGAGTAGTAATGGGATAACTAATGAAAGTGGCATCGGTGAGCAATATCTGCTATTTGGTTTTTCATGCTCACTTGTGTCCCGTAGGACCCCGAGTACTTGATTCCTGTTCCTTGAATATTCGCGCTATCCACATCCGGGAGGCTTATGGACCCCCCTGAGCCAGAGCTTGATTCATTCCTATTTCTTGGGGCCACAAAGTAGTTTGGGGCTTTCTTACTATTCTGTACTTATGCCATGTTTTACTGCTTTATTTAAGATTGTGCGAGGAGCACCTGTACTGTTTAGGTAAGCGGAGTGTTTTCGCGGTATCAACAAGCCCAGTCACACTTTCGGGTTCCCAGTTGTTTACAGCCATTGACGCAAACCTTGAGTCCATCTCGGAGCCGGCCAACTTCGTTGCGGGTAGCTTAATGGGGTGGCCCCCTGAAATATTTCTGAATCTTGTGATCGCTTTGTCGTGAATGCCTCGTTGGGTTTTGATTTGGTTTTTCCGAGGTTGATCGAGTGTGTGTTGCTATTTGTGCACCCCTGCAGGGTAAAACCTTCTGAAAGCCGTGTCCGCGGTTATGGACGACTTGGAGCACAGTTTCTCGATCATAGACAAGTATAACTAAAGTACCGCTTTTAATTTGACTAAGTACCTGACTAGTAAATAGTGCAATTCTCATGGAATGGATAATAAAACTGCCAACGGATGGGGGGTTGTTCGTCTGCTTCCTCATTGGTAAGCGAGGAGGAGGATGGATCTGTTAATATTACCGTTATAACTGTTGTTATTAATTCACGGACATCCGTCTATCTTTGGTTAGGCGGATGGATAGCGAGTATCTATAGAATTGTTAGGTATTATCTTTTGCTGCAATTGCGTCACCCCAGGTTGTGTCCCCTTTAGAGGCATAAAGACTTGCTGAGTACCCCTAGGGTCTCACACGATAAATTGTTTGATTCAGATGAACAGGTAAGCTCGCAAGACGGCCACTAGGTGGAGGAGACGGACGATGTGGGCAACGATCATTCGGTGTAGAGATTCCGGGAACGGGGATCCGTGAGATCTGTGGGCGGGATGTGTTTATTTGTGGGGCATCTTATGCCGATTTGCTTCTTATCCGTACTCGGATCTTGTTTGCCGCTTCCGCCTGATACTCTGATGTTTGATGTATGAGGAGATATCCTAAACTATTATATCTATCTAGGATATTTGGATCTTGCCGTATGGCGCTGCAATATTTCTATTTCTTTTAGATGAAATGGCTCTGAGGACTGTTGTATGGTGGCTTGCATACATACTCATTTGTGTATGTAGTTGATCCCTTCGCCTGCCGATTATGCCGCCCGTTCTTGTCCCGATGTTTGGAAATGGTTAGGACGGCCGAAAGGTCTACCTGTGGGTGGCATTTGGGCCCCACCGTACTATTTTAACCATTTCCGCTCATCCAGGCTTGTAACTAGGAGCGTAATTCACCGAGGTAGTTACACTACATGCAAAGAAGCGATGATGGGCCCTGACTCCATAAAATGACTAGAAGTCATAGAATCCGTGATAGTATCCATACACGAGAAATCAAGTTTCTGAACTTGGAAGACCCTCCGGAAAGGCATGAATCCTATTGGTTGTGTTTGGATCTATAAAGAAATAGACATGGATGTTTAACATCTATGAAATAGTCGACACGTTAGAAAGAACTTTACGGCAATGTTCAAGGAGTTGACTATGACAAGATTTGATCTTTCATAGTGATATTAAGTCTTAACGGATTAATGTAGCAACCACTACATATAATTTGGTATACGGTAGTTGAATAAACAAAACAAGGTTCTTCTAATAGAATGGTTACCTAGGATGTGTACATGACACGGTCCGAAGGGTTTTGTTAATTCAAAGGGTGCTAAAAGGGCATGCAAACTTCAATAGTTGAAGTAAGCATAGCGGAGTTGGAATCTTCACCATGATGAAACTGTTAAAATAGTTTAAATTCATTAGAGATGATGAAGATGCTTGTATTTGCAAGAAATTAAGTGGGATCACTGAGACATATTTCTAATACATTATGTAGAGGACATATTGTTGATTGGAAATGATGTATCTTGTATTGACACAAGTTAAGAATTTCATTAAAATAAGATTTCGATGAAAGACTTGGGCAAAACCGGAATATTTGGCATCAATATCTATATGGATAGATTGAGGCGCTAATATGGTTGTGCCAGACATACATATATGAGATATTGAAAGGGTTCAATATGGAAACAACAAGAAAGGTTCTTGCTGCATGGAAAGGATTGTATCAAGATTAAAGTGTTTCAACACTTGGTGAGTAAAATCACATGAAGATTTTGATCGATTATACCGTGATATGTATATATCCAGATATGTCCTATGCTCTAAATGTTATGAGCACATACCAGAATGATTCATAATATGATCATTGGACAATAGTAAAGATATTCTTATGAGATTTGGAAGAACTAAGAATATATCATGTGTAAGTGACACATAGTTAAAGGTAGTTCATTATAAGGTGTTACATTGATACTAGTTTTGTCACAAGATACAAATTAAATTTATCTCAATTTAGAATATGGGTGGCACAATGTAATGGAAAGGATGTTCCATGATGGATTTGGATGAGTTCCAAAGTTGAGACATTGTGACGGATACTACAACAAAAGGCTAAGTATATAACTGCTATAGTAGCAGCAAAGGAGGGCATTTGTGTTGAGTAGTTTGTTATCAAACTAGGTGTGGTTCAAAGTGGGATAATACTATGAATATATATTGTGTGACAATAATATCAACATATTTTAACCCGAACGAACTAAAGGTCTCACCAAAGGATCAAATTTATACAATGCCATCTCATTTGAGAATGAGTGATGCGTAGAGACGCAAAGACATGCAAATACACACAGACCTGAAACTATCAGATCCGGAGATTATGTTAACCACTAGCAATAGCGTATATGCAACACCAGAAAGCCATAGGTGTTCAATATGCAAAGTTTTTCAAACTAGATTATTGACTCTAGTGCAAGTGGGAGACTGAAGGGAATATGCCCGAGAGGCAATAATAAAGTGGTTATTATCTTATTCCATGTTTATGATAAATGTTTATTTTGCATGATATAATTGTATTGATCGGAAACGTCAATACATGTGTGTTTAATAAACAAAAAGGGTTCCTAGTTATGCCTCTCTTATAGACTAGCTGGTTGATTAACAAGATGATCAAGGTTTCCTGATCATGGACATTGGATGTTGTTAATAACAAGGTCACACCATTGGTGGAATGATGTGATGAACATTCATCCGAAGTATAGCATTACGATCAAGTCATTATGTTTATATTGCTATAACATCATACGAAGTAATCTTTATCCTTAGACCGTGAGATCATGTTAATTGCTAACACCGGAAGAGTGTCTTGATAACATCAAACGTCACACCGTAATAGGGTGACTATAAAGATGGGTTCAGTACTATGAAGGTGTTATGTTGAGGCTCATGGATCAAGAGTGGAATTTGTCAATCCCGATGATGGATAGATATACTCTAGGCCCTCTCAGTGATATCACATTGAGATAGCTTGCAAGCAAGTGATGTGATCACTAGAATGTTATATCACGGGAACGAGAAAAGAGAGCAGGCGGTAACGAGATCAAACTAGGTATGGAGATACCGATGATCGAATCTTGGACATGTAATATATCGTGAGACAAAGGGATTTAGTTACAAGCATTAAAGGTTCTCACGATCACAAAAGTCATCGTTGAATGTGTAGTAGTCAGTACGGATCTCCAGGCCCCGCTGCTGATTATTGATCAGAGAAGGGTCTCGATCATGTCTGCATTATTCGCGAACCATAGGGTGACACACTTAAGAGTTACCGGACACCATTTTGGAGCACATATGTTTCAGACGAAAGAATTGCAAAGCGCAGGAATTGTTTTAATAGAAACCGGAAATTGTTTCAGGTGAAATTGCAGAAAGTAGTTCTGCATGTGATATTGAAATATTGCAAGGGGCTATATGTGAATGTTTGTTAATTAAAGTAATTAACAAAATTCTGAATAAATTTAATAAAAGAGTTTTATTAAATGAGAGAGCATTAAACTGGAGAATTTTAATGCATTTAAAGTGGGGACTTTAAAAGGGAATGTGAAGAGGCATTTTAATGTGGAGGGGTTACCACCACATGAATGGGGGAGGTGAGGGGTCACCCCCCATGCGCCGGCCATGTAGAGGAGGGGCACCCCCCCTCCTATAAAAGGCCACCCATTCCCTCCTTCATCCTCACACCTCCTTGTGAAGGATCTCTCTCCCCCTCTAGAATTATTCCCCCATGGTCTCGGATTAGCGAGATACATGTTCCCGGTGGCATTTCGTCTGGAAGGAGTTGCTGCTTCCGCTGGATTGCTAGAGCGAGGTGGTGGAGGTTGTCCGGTGGCTTGAACGTGTGTGCGAGTACGGATGCGCTGCTGAGTTGCGGCGCTCGGACTTCCTCACGATCTTGAGATCGGCAAGTGTACGACTACATCAACCACGAGTTCCTACTCGTTAACAAAACTCGTTGTCTTCGAGGGTAAGTTCTCGTTGGATGTATGTCCACCCGTTGCTTTGTACCTAGTAGATAGATCTTGGCGTGTAGTTCACACCGTAGGAAAATTTTTGTTTTCTATGCTGCGGACCCAATAGCTAGTAGGGTTGCAGGGACCACATCTAGCGGGAACATCGCCTTGAAAATATGATTCAAAGATGACCATGCCATCTTCAATAATTGTAGTGCCTACAAGATACGATCCTATAGGGATGCCAACACGGTTTCCCGATATCGATTGGTCCAGAAGAACCCCCCAGCTTCCAGCTCCGCCTGAGTCAGGCACTTCAATCGAATGCTGACTCGATCCCTCTCTTCCTAAGGAATGAGATTGACAACTACATGCAAAGAAATACACATTATTCCAAATCATGACAAGCAAATAGTAGCATAGGTCAGTCGAATGATGCTCACATCGCAGGCGTTCATCGATCTAGGCAACCTTGCCAAGGAGATACTTCTCCCGCTCGGCTGCTTTATTTGCCTTCGACTTCCAGACATCAGCATTGCCGCGGATGACTAACGTGTCCTGCTCCAACCTTTTCACGTGGTCTCATAGGCGAGAAAGCAGCGACAACTCGTCCACTCTCGATTGTGGAGGATCCAAGGGCGCGGGAGCAGATGGCGTACCCTACACACCACTCACAGTCCCCTATCCAAACAAAGATTCAAAGTATAAGAATCCCCAATCATGGAATTCAAATCCGAAGAAGCAAAAGAAGCATCAAGCAGCCAAAATATATACATCGGGTTTAAACAAGTTCTTGATGGGGGCACCCCCACAAAAGAACCCCAAGACAATTCGAGTTCCTAGCATAACTTTACAATAAGCAGAAGAAAAGATAGGCCTACGCATCAACACCCGCGGGCTTTGTGGACTCTGTGGTAACCTCCGACGTCGTGGCCTTTGTAGAAGCAGCCCCCGATGCCGTTGTATTCACCATGTTGAGTCGCTTCTGCTCCACAGAATACCTCGCGAGCGTCTCTAAGAGCTGGGGCCCGTACTTCTGACAATGAGCAGCAAAAGGAGTGAATGTTAACTCTTCACCGTCCGCAAACACTGACATCTTCTACGTGATCCTGCTCATGTTCAAATCAGCGCCACAAGCCCGCGCCATCAGCATCCCGAGAGACACGCCCGCTCCTTTCTCCGCCTGCTTGTACTCCACAGGTACACCCCTGGTGAAAGCTTCAGCAAGGCCGTCAAGGTCCTCAATATCCTTGGCCTTTGGCATCATCTCCTCCCGGAGATGACGAAGCACGGCCTTTGACTTTTGGAGTGCGTCTATGGCGGAAGCACTACGGTCTTCAACTGCAGCCACGGCGCCAGCTAGGAGATCCTCACATGTCAACACCTCACGATCGAAGTCGATGGCGGCCACCTCTACGAAACCATCGTAGTTCATGGTGAAGGACAAGAAGAAGATAAAAACATCAACAAATTCGAAACTACAATTAAACCAGGATACAAACCAGAAAGAGCCTGGGCAGCGGCCAGGAGTTGTTCCGTGAACCCATGTTCCCTTTCCACCATAGCTGCTACATGTTCTTCCTCTTGCCGCCACGAATCCTCTTTTAAGCGCTCGAGAGCATCGATCGTGTCCTTCCTCTCCGTCTCAGCCGCGCTGAGACTCTTCTCAAGAGAGCTCAGCCGATGAAGATTTTCATTGTTCTCCTCTGGCAACAAAAGGGCACATTAGTCAGAACATCGATCATACTCCTATGCTAGCCACTTGAAAAAGAAATGGACATTACTTTGCAGCTGTTCATGGTCAGCATCCATCCACACATAGTCTATGCCAAGACGAATCACTCGGAACGTCTCTCTCCAGCACATGTCTGGCTCATCATATGAGCAACAAAATACTTGGGGGCTTCCTCAAATTACTAAGAATATACTTATGTGACCTCCCAAAGACTCTAAAGGTTCTTTTGTGGTCATCCAGGTGAGTACCCTATGTTCCCCCGACTCAGGGGAACTCGAGGAATTCGCGCTGGAGTTATCCGCTGTCTTCGAGGAAGGCGCGGTATGTTCTGCAACTTTCCCCTAGATTCCACGACTCCCTCGTCTTCCAGCTTGCGGACGGTGTTATACGAACATGATGTCATGACACTTCAGTACAAGCAAAATAAATTAAACGCAAGAACAATGGAACGATCAACTCGAAAAACATCGCTAGAAAGAGTGGAGACTCACCCATCAAATCTGTCAAGGTCAAACGGTTAATATTGCTTCTACTTCTTCAGCGGAGGCAGACGCATGTTGCAGACATGTACGACAAGAATCGGATCTACGGCACCCTCCTTAGGAGCAAGTCCATCGGTGTCCCGGGAGTGGAGGCATCGTACTCCTCGCTCCTCTCCCACTTGCGAGACCCAATCCCTCTGGACTCGGGGGGCTTCCCGCACCTTAGCGATGGGCACAATCGAATCTGACTCGTCCACCTCTATGGCCTCGGGAGGGATTATGCCTTCTAGCTAAGGAGGCACGAAGCCTTCAACCTTCCACTCCTGCAACAGTAGGGACAATACCATCAGTTAATCATTCGTATTGTACTACAAACAAAAAGGAAACATTCAATGAAAGATTACCTCTAGAGGCGCAAAAGTAGCACAGAAAGGAAGGGTTCTTGATTCCGCAGGGAGAACTTCCTTCAAAGTGATCTTGGATAATGACCTAATCTTCTTCTCGATCTCCACTGAAGACATGTCCTCCATGCAGATATGAGTCAGATCCATCACGCTTGACCAGAGAAACACTGTATAAGCCCTAGCTAGCAGTGGACGCACCCGACTCTTCAGCCACGTTCGAATGAGGTCCATGCCAGTGACCTCATTGCCTCGAATGAGTTGAAGGTACAACACCCGCTGGTACAAGACTTCTACGTCTTTTGCCTCGCATGGCATCACGATTTTCTTCCAAGACCTCTTCTTCTTCAGCTCCGCCTTCGGTTCAAAGGGAGCAAGGCCGAACCTTTGCCATTTTGCCTTCTAGTCCCGAGTATAGAACCACTTGTCCCTCCAGCCTTGGGCAGAGTCGACCATGCCGAGGCTAAAGTTCTGGACATGGGGGTCCAGGGATATACTACACCCGCCAAAATTATACACTACGGAACCTGACCCCAACTGTCTCTTTAAATTGAACAGCTTCTTGAAGAGACCGGAGTGTGGCTCGATCCCGAACCAGCACTCGCAAAGAGTAATGAAGCACGCGATGTGCAAAATAGAATTGGGGGTCAACTGATGCAGCTGTATCCCATAAAAATAGAGTAATCCATGAACAAAATTGTGGAGGGGAAGCGAGACACCCCGAAGAAGGAAAGAAACAAACATCACGCGAAACCCAGTGGGAGGATATGGAATTACCTCTGGCCCGGGAATTTGGCAGTCATCTTTGTTGGACGGAGTAAGACTCGCCAGGCGGTGAGGATGAAGCTCGTATGGATTCAGAGTGGAAAGCCGCCAGGACCAGTTGCTCACACAGGAGATGGTGCCCTTCTTCTTCGCAGCCACGGCAGTAGTGCCAGACAAAGTGGCAGTGGCGCCAGATCCTGTAGCAGTGGCGACCTTCTTCTTTCCCATTCTTTTTCAGTGGAGAGACCGGAGAAAGTAACTGGGAAACGCTCTAAGGACGTCCGGCACAGTGAGTGGTGCAGCATAGTAGAGAGGAGGCGAGCGACAATGGCAGTAGAACGAGGAGGACAAAGAAGCAAAGTGCAAAAATTACTGCTTCCATCTTCTATTTAAGCAACGGTGAAAGATCATCCAATGGCCAACATTTCTCTACTCCAACACGTGGAACACATGGGTGAAGACGCATGGTGGCACGTGCACTAAACCGTCGCTGCACGACCCCTACTCAGCATGAAAATCGAGGAGGCACAGTTAAAACCCCAAAAATTATGCGTGACTAATCAAATCCCGGTTAGACGTTGGGGCCCACGACCGTCACGTCCCATCAGCACCGCTCACGCCTACGGCTGAGCTCATCCACTCATCAGCAATGATGTCATCAGCATTAGCACCATCAGCAGCGCGAGGAGAAGGTGTGTAACACTCATTTTTTCTCCGACTCACTTAGTTTTTGCTCGAGTCTACGACTCAATCAAATACTAGGGGAGTACTCCTAATAGGAGCGCTGGTCATGCACCCGAGGATCTTCCGGATCCAGAGAACACGTCATCTACGCGCAAATCCAAGACAATTATGTCATGATCCCTCTTTCGAATCAATGATTCGACTATGGACTCGGGGGGCTACTCCCATAGGGAGCGCTGGAAGCTCAATCGACAAGCTACGGCCAATGACAGCAGTCACAAAAGTTCAAAGTCCCCACTCGAGTCTACGACTCGAATAGGCACTCGGGGAATACTCCCATAGGGATCGTCGGTCGTGCACCCTATGAAAAGGTACAATAAACTATTTATGGTAAAAAGTGTTGACCTTGTCTGCGTCATAAGCATTCAAAGCATTCGGCGACCTCGCCTCCAACGAAAGATGAAATTTCCTGACAATGAGACAACATTTCCTGGGTCACCAAAGTACCTCCGCGGTGACAAAACTTCAGATGCCGCATTTACAACATGAAGATAAGACCTGCGGATGCAATCCAATGGCCTGGCAACGCACTGATGCGCTCGACTTTCGACATAGAGCTCGTTGGGAACCCCAAGAGGAAGGTACGATGAATATAGCAGGAAGTTTTCCCTCAGTTATGAAACCAAGGTTTAATCGAACCAGTAGGAGCAAGGAAACACCCCAAAGGTGTTACTATCTGAGCTTTGGCAGGGCGCACTACCGGTGCTAGTAGCAACGTGGAGACCTGCACAACACAATCACAGAACTTTATCCCCAACTTGCGATGAGGTTGTCAATCTCACCGTGTTTTGTAGAAAACAAAGGATTAAACGTATCGAATGGAAAGAAGTAAAAGTTTGCAGAAAGTAAACACAAAGCAGTAAAAGATTGTAGATTGTATGTAAAGTAAAAGGACCGGGATCCATAGTTCACTAGAGGTGGCTCTCCTTAGATAGATAACATGCTGGGTGAACAAATTACAGCGGGGCAATTGACAAACACCGAGAAAGCAATACATGCATATACTAATCATCTTGACTCCTCTGAGACTTGATTGGGCATTAGAACATAATACATAGACCGCCATCCAACTTCATCTATCACTAATAATCCACCTTCAGGTTATCATCCGAACCCCCTCTAGTATTAAGTTGCAAGCAACATATTATTGCTTTACAAACTGCGTGTAAAGTAAACAATACGATTGTTCTATGAACAAAGGATTGTTGTTTTCTCCCTAGTAGCAACAACACATCTAGTACCTTAGAGATTTCTGTCACTTCCCCAGATTACCAGAGGCATGAACCCACTATCGAGCATAAATACTAACTCTTGGAGTTGCTAGCATCTACTTGGCCAAGATAGCTACTAACAACAGAAAGCATGCAAGATCTCAAATAACAAAGACATGATAGAATCAATAATCAATCTGAAATAGCATCTCAATATCCATCGGATCCCCGCAAACACAACATGTATGAATTACAAATAGATGATCTTGATCATGAACGGAGCTCACAAGACCTAAACATGAAAACACAAAGGAGGATAAACCGGCCATCTAGCTACTACATGGATCCGTAGTCCAAGGATGAACTACTCACGCATCACACCGGAGGCTTGCATGGTGATGAAGAAGGCCTCCAGGGTGAATTCCCCTCTCTGGCAGGGTGCCGGGAAGAGCTTCAGATCCCTCCCGATCTAGGGATGGAGATGAAGGCGGCTACAGACTCTTTCGTGGATTTTTGATCGGGTACTTAGGGTTTTCGTCCCGAGGGCAACTTACAGGCGGAAGGAGAGGCCAAGGGGTGACGGGAGCAGCCACACCACCCCCTGGTGCGGGCCAGGCCTGGCCGCGCGGCCAGGTGGTGTGGCCGGCCCCTGGCCCTTCTCCGTCTTGTATTCTGGCACTTGCTCCCTTCTAGAAAAATAGGCACTTTGGCTTTTGTCCCGTCCAATTCCGATAATATTCATTTTCTGACTTTCCTGGATCCAAAAACAGTAGAAAACAGGCAGCTGGCACTGTGGCTCTTGTTAATAGGTTAGTCCAAGAAATCATATGAAAAGTACTCCAAAGTTGGAACAAAACACAAGAAAGTGGAGAAAACCAAGCATGGAACATCAAAAATTATAGATACATTTGCAATGTATCAACATCCCCAAGCTTAACTCCTGCTCGTCCTCGAGTAGGTAAGTGATAAAAAGAAATAATTTTTGAGGTGACATGCACCATCAAAGACTTGATCAAAGTATTTGCAAAACATTCAAGGCTGGGATCATAGTATTTCAATCGTAACATGGAAGACAAAGTTCTAGCAATAAGCAAAGAAACTATGATGCAACATGAAAAGGCACAAACAAAAGATTCATGAATAACAATGCTTTGCAAGACGTTTGTTTGTTTCACATAAAGAAAACATAGCATAATAGTATTCAGCTTGTCCCTCAATAGAGTAGAAAATATAAATGCATAGGACACCTTAAAAGTTCATAAGAGTGACTAGATACAATAGTTTCAAACAAGCAATAACAAGTTATGCATCAATCAACTAGTCTTGGGACAATGCACATAGAACTAAGAATGGCCACTATGCTCTCAAAGTAGGTGCATAAAGTTAGAAGGTGGAGACTCCATATAATGGTGGAAGAAAGGCCTTTTGTAAAAGGAAGTAGGGATTCAAGTCTCATAAAGAGCTTCCAAAAATTATGGTACTTAATAGCTTTCAACTCTCATTGCCCCTATCATAAGCATCTTGAAGTGATTAAGGTTAAAGTGAACAAACTATGGTGTACATGCTTGACGAAGTATAAGTCAGAAATCTCATGTCCCTTGTATACGAGGGCCCTCCTCATGCTACTCAAGTTTAGTCACCGGTAAGTTCTTGTCATCGTAAGTACATGTGTATCATTGAGAACCGCCAACGGGGTACCCCTTGCCCGATGATACGGAAGAATCCCCATATCAAAATGACAAGGCAAGCAGACAACAAGCATCTCAGCATTCTTCTTATTTACCATGGGAATATGGTGCTTTTTTCTCTCTTTCCTCTTTTCATAGTATCTCTTTTTTCTTTTCTTTTCTCTTTTTTTTCTCAATATAGGACTCTTTTTTTTATAAGAAGAATGCTTCAAAGACAGCTCATTATGGTTACGCTGCAGGTTTCCACCATGTCAGCATGGATTAGACCAGCGGCCCAGACATTTCTCTAACACATATACATAACTCCATGGACTTACAAACTCCCCTTTCATTTCACACCGACGACATCCATATACAAAAGAGCATGATATCAACTAGGTACAAGTACCAAGTGCAATGTTGAAAGCGTTCCCCATGAAAGCATGGTTCTGCTAATTCCCAACAAATAAGTGCAAGCATATACAACATAGAAGACACAATGGTTCAAGTTTATTAAAGGCAAGTAAAGTAAGGTGTGCCATCAAGTTTGTGAGAGCTTTAATCACTAGTTTTATCATAACAAGAGGAAGGTAAACAAAAGCATGAATATACTTGGAATAGCATAAGCTAGTAGGTAGGTATGGTGGACTCTTTGGAATAACTTGGTTTCGGGAGTTGCATGCATGAGTGGAACTCATACTTGGTTGTGGAGGCTAGCAAAAGACTGGGAGCGACAAACTAAGAGAGCAATAATGGCCATAATCATGCAGAGCGACAAAACATCATTGATCAAAGCATAAAGTGATACTACAAGTTGAAAACTAAAGGATCATAAAGGCTATGGTGACTTGATATAGTCAAAACATGGTGTGAGCATGTGCCAGGTCAACCCAAATAAAGCATCAAAGGAGAATACCACTATACTATGATTTAATATGCTAAAACAACGCATGATTCATCCAAGGCACATTAAGAAATCTCAATTGTTTATAACAAGTCATGCTACAGCAAAGAATACTAAGCATAAAGCCAAAACAATATCAAGCATGGCATGACAAAGCATAGGCCACAATCAAAAACGAGCTCTTTTTACCACATAAGTATGAACTTTCCTACTCTTTTCCAAACCTAACCAAACTATTCGCAAACCAAAGTGTGAAAGAGGGGGTCCAGCCAACTTATTCAAAAAACTAAGCAAACCAAGAAAACTAAAAACCAAAACAAAAACGAAAAATAAGACGCTCCAAGAAAAACACAAATGTGCATGAAACAATAAAAATGAAGCGTTTGGAAGAAACCTGGAATTTTTATTGATGAAGAAGGGGGGGTGCCTTGGGCAACACCAAGCTTTGACGCTTGTACTTCTTGGATATTTCTTGGGGTGACACGCGTGGCATCCCCAAGCTTGAGCTTTAGTCCATCCTTTATGTCATTACTCGTTCCTTCCATACACCTGAAATTTTTTCCTTCATACAAAACTTCACACAATCTTATTAGCAATATTAGTGCACTTAAGATAAATAAGTCTCAAGGTTCAGTTCTAACACCAAATAAACTTCCATTAGAACACTAGCTACTGTAGCACTTCCCTCAAAAAGCTCAATTCCCCAAAAGAACTCAAGAAGGAACTAACAAGAAGCAAATGCAGAAAATGGCAGAAATCTGTCAAAACAGACCAGCAGGTAAAGACGAATTTTTTCTAAGACCTTCTATTGCCCAAATCAAAAAGTGTTGAACTAACGACAGTTAGATAACAACCTGGGGAAGAAGCACAAACAATTACACTTCAATCCGACATACAGAGCTCTCTCAGGAATTTTTACGGTGAAGCACAAAAATCTGTTTCGGGGCAGCAACTTTCCCAATCATTACTTCTCTCTCATTAGAGGTTACTCTTGGCACAAAAAGCAAATAAAAAGGATAAGGAGAGGTTATTACAGAGGTAATAACTTCCAAGGCTCATCTAAAACTCTTGGGTTATCTCCCAACAAGTACTTTTCTTTAACGCCTTTAAGTTAGGCATAAAAATTTGAGAAGATGCTCTCATAGGAAATATGAATTGAAGTAAAAGAGAGCATCAAGAAGCAAATTCAAAACACATTTAAATCTAACCCACTTCCTATGAATAGGAATCTTGTATGCAAATAAATGCACAAAGAGCAAAGTGACAGGCATAGGAAGATAAAACAAAAGTAACTTCAAAACTTTCAGCACATAGAGAGGTGTTTCATTACCATAAAAACTTCTACAACCATATTTTCCTCTCTCATAATAATTTTCAGTAGCCTCATGAATAAACTCAACAATATAACTATCACATAAGGCATGATTTTCATGATCTACAAGCACTAGAGCTTTATTATAAACATTTTCAAAAGAATCCTCAGGAACATAACATTCACCCTCCTTTGCTAAGCATGGGGGACAATCAAATAATATAAGGGATAAAGAGTTACTCTCATCAGAAGGTAGTAATGGGTAGATCCATTCTTCCTCCTTTTGTCCATCACTCTCCTCCTCCTTTTCATCTAATGATCTTTCAGGTTCAGCAATTTCTTCTTCCATGGAGGTTCTAGCAGGCGGTGGTTCACATATTACCTTAGCAGTCATAATACTGTTCCCAAATAGGAAACTGAGTGAGCTATCCATAATGAAATAGTGATTGGAGCAGAGCTAGTCATAAAGGCAACTAAAGAAAGGAACTATTTTTTTTCCAATAAGAAAGCAAACTAGTAAAACTAAATTTTTTTGTGTTTTTGAATAACAAAACAAGCAAACAAAGCAAAAAGAAACTAAGAAAAACAAAAACAACAAAGTAAAGAGATTGGTTATGAGGGACTCCCCTTGTGAAGATGTCCTTGACTCCCCGGCAACGGTACGATGCGCTCGACTTTCGACGTATAGCTCGTTGGGAACCCCAAGAGGAAGGTATGATGAATATAGCAGCAAGTTTTCCCTCAGTTATGCAACCAAGGTTTAATCGAACCAGTAGGAGCAAGGAAACACCCCAAAGGTGTTACTAGTTGAGCTTTGGCAGGGCGCACTACCGGTGCTAGTAGCAATGTGGAGACCTGCACAACACAATCACAGAACTTTGTCCCCAACTTGCGATGAGGTTGTCAATATCACCGTGTTTTGCGGAAAACAAAGGATTAAACATATCGAATGGAAAGAAGTAAAAGTTTGTAGAAAGTAAACACAAAGCAGTAAAAGATTGTAGATTGTATGTAAAGTAAAAGGACCGGGATCCACAGTTCACTAGAGGTGGCTCTCCTTAGATAGATAACATGTTGGGTGAACAAATTACAGCGGGGCAATTGACAAACACCGAGAAAGCAATACATGCATATACTAATCATCTTGACTCCTCTGAGACTTGATTGGGCATTAGAACATAATACATAGACCGCCATCCAACTTCATCTATGACTAATAATCCACCTTCAGGTTATCATCCGAACCCCCTCCAGTATTAAGTTGCAAGCAACAGATTATTGCTTTACGAACTGCGTGTAAAGTAAACAATACGATTGTTCTATGAACAAAGGATTGTTGTTTTCTCCCTAGTAGCAACAGCACATCTAGTACCTTAGAGATTTCTGTCACTTCCCCAGATTACCAGAGGCATGAACCCACTATCAAGCATAAATACTAACTCTTGGAGTTGCTAGCATCTGCTTGGCCAAGATAGCTACTAACAACGGAAAGCATGCAAGATTTCAAATAACAAAGACATGATAGAATCAATAATCAATCTGAAATAGCATCTCAATATCCATCGGATCCCCACAAACACAACATGTATGAATTACAAATAGATGATCTTGATCATGAACGGAGCTCACAAGATCTAAACATGAAAACACAAAGGAGGAGAAACCAGCCATCTAGCTACTACATGTATCCGTAGTCCAAGGATGAACTACTCACGCATCACACCGGAGGCTTGCATGGTGATGAAGAAGGCCTCCAGGGTGAATTCCCCTCTCCGGCAGGGTGCCGGGAAGAGCTTCAGATCCCTCCTGATCTAGGGATGGAGATGACGGCGGCTACAGACTCTTTCGTGGATTTTTGATCGGGTACTTAGGGTTTCTGTATCGGAGGCAATATATAGGCAAAAGGAGAGGCCGAGGGGGTGACTGGGGCGGCCAGACCACCCCCTGGCGCGGGCCAGGCCTGGCCACACGGCCAGGTGGTGTGGCCGGCCCCTGGCCCTTCTTCGTCTCGTATTCTGGCACTTGATCCCTTCCGGAAAAATAGGCACTTTGGCTTTTGTCCCGTCCAATTCCGAGAATATTTCATTTTCTGACTTTCCTGGAACCAAAAACAGCAGAAAATAGGCAGCTGGCACTATGGCTCTTGTTAATAGGTTATTCCAAGAAATCATATGAAAAGTACTCCAAAGTTGGAACAAAACACAAGAAAGTGGATAAAACCAAGCATGGAACATGAAAAATTATAGATACATTTGCAATGTATCACGCACCCGCTGCACTCTACCAGAAGTATGTCGTGCCTCTAGGCACGATGAAAAATCCTACGGACGCGTTGAGTGCACACATTAAACATTGGAACTTGACTCTGTAAGGCCTCCGTGGCATGAGTCGAATTATTCCAGCAACCTTCCAAATTCGAGTCTGGGGACTCGAGTTTGAGTAGATAGCGTTTTTTTACCCTAAGGCAATTAGTTGATCCCAATCCGTCGGATGAATCATGCATGCATATCAACTATCCATATCACATAAGCAAGCACCCGATAAAAAGTTTAGATGAGCACTCAAAAGACTTCATAGTCTCCATTCAAATATATGATTCGAAAGGACACTCGGGGGCTACTGACATGGGTATGCCCCACGGGTACCTAGAATTAGCCTATATGGTTTGATCCAGGAGGAACCCGCGGGACAATTGAAGCAAGGATTCAGGTGGCTCGGGCCCAGAAAAAAGCGACTCCTTGAAGGACATGGTAAGGAATAGATAGAAACCTAAAGGGGGAACCCTAATCTGTAACCGACTCGTCCTGCTATCCCGAGACCTGGCCTCCCTATATAAAGGATAGGAGGGAGCAGCGAGAAGGATATCCGCAACCCTATTTTACACACCACCAGATTGCATCTGCGCACCCCCTGTAACTTTGGACCCCTGATAATCAAAGAGCAGACAAGCAAGAGTAGGGTACCTTCTGAGGGCCTAGACATGGGTAAACCGCGTGTCCCTGATGTGCTTGTTTGCTAGCCAATCGATGCCTCCAGTGCTCCCCACTTCCTCTAACCCAAGTCCATCAACGATGGGAACTAACGAGTTAATCCCACGTCACTAAGGCAGTTAACTAATCCCGATATGTCAAATGAATAAGGCACGCGAATCAACTATCCCTATGACATCAGTAGACACCTAATAAAGCGTTCAGATCAGCACTTGAAAGACTTCATAGTCTCCATCTGAATCTACGGTTCGAATGGACACTCGGGGGCTACTAACATGGGTATGCCCCACGGGCACCTAGGTTTGGCCTATACGGTGTGGCCCAAGAGAATCCTATGGCGAGGCCCAAAATGATTCGGGTGGCCCAAGTCCTAGTAGATGCAGATCCTTGGGAAGCATGACAATATGTAGATAGGAAACTTAAAGGGAAAAACCCTAATCTGTAACCGACTCGGCCTGCTATCCTGAGACCTAGCCTCCCTATATAAAGGCTAGGAGGGGGCGTCGAGAAGGACACCTCGCAACCCTAGCTTACACACTGCCATATTTCATCTATGCACCCCTGTAATATTTGATTCCTCCATTAACAAAGAGTAGACAAGCAGGAGTAGGGTCCCTTCCAAGTGCCTGAACCTGGGTAAACCGTGTGTCCCCGATGTACTTGTTTGCTAGTCGATCGATGCCTCCAGCGCTCCCCACTTCCTCTAACCTAAGTCCATCAACCATGGGCATTGGCGAGTTAACCCTTCATCACCAATAGTCTGACAAATATTGATTTGGAGAATAACATGAGAATTAGTAATACTATTTTTATAAATACAATTTGGTGCTACGAAGGTAATCTTATTGTACCGGTCACAGTCTAGGTATGGGACTAGCTGAGTTCTCCGCTGGGGATGGCCCTGAAACTGAAGATGTTGGTGATGGATTCATAGGATCCATCAGCACTAGTAAATTCAGGTGTCCGGGTTCTAGTGGGTCAAAAGGGCTCTACTCTTCTAGAGGGGCTTGTTGGTTTGTGACCCGAAAGTTCCTAGGCGATTGCATCACGATACCCAAGTTGTCTGTAATTGCCGCATTTCACAAAGTTGGGATGCCAACTACCGAGAGGGTCCATTTCGAGGCAAACTCATCTGAACCCTACCAAATTCAAACATTCCGTTAAACTGCCCCATGAAGTAGACAGTCAGGACCCACATGTTGGTCATCTATCTGTGACATGAGCACAAACACGGCAACCTCTTAGGCAAATTGAGGAACTAAGTGGCTTGGTATGTTGACCAATTTCACAAATCCATTCCCTCCTTTCCCCTAGGACCGGCAGCATTGAAATCCACCCTCCAAGAACAACAATCCCTTCGGACATTTTACTTCTGGTGCCAAGTTGCTGCGCCCATTCGTTGATCCTGAGATCCAATGCTGCATGTCGGAGCCGCTGTTGCGAGGCTCTATCCTGCCTCCGCCGCCAACGAGCTGAGCAGCATAGAGGATGGCAGATCCTACTACCAAGGAGGAAGAAGTTCTGGCACCATGCAGGTGAGCTACTCTTCTCTTCTCTATTCACACAAACTATAATTGCTAAGCTGGATATTGAACATAGATTTGTTTAGCTAGCCCAACACTGACAAACATTTTTTCTCCACAGTTTTCTATCAAGCGGGATCTCCACGGACCACCCTTACCTAGTTATGGCAGCCCTCTTCAGCTACGACTCTAAATTAGAAGGGGTGAAGGGCAAGTAGTATGGACACCATTATCTCACGATGGAAGAAGCGCCTGCGCAGATCTGCACTATCCCTCGTATGGTTGATGCTCTGCGTAAACATGTTGAAATAGGGCCGAAGCATACTGCAAAGTTCGGCTTCATGGATGAACGAGGCATCATGGTTCCTCTAACGTGTGATAGTCGGCAAATTGGGTTGATGAAAATGTATGCTTCGGCTTACATGTTTATGCTGAATTGTGATGTAATGGATGTGGAAGCTGCTGCAATTGGGAGTCGCCCTTCTATTCTTGGACAGGGTGGTCGCTTGAACCCAATTAGCTTTTGGTAAGCAAAAGTCTCTTCGGGTTCGCATGTTGGTGTTGAATTGTAATTTTTGTTTTGTTTACTCTGTAGATATTAGGTAGTTATGCAACAGTCATGTTTCTTGGGCAAGAAGCGCTGCAAGGTTAGAAACATGACTGCCGTGTCAGTCATTTTGCTGTCGACAGAAAACAAAAACAAGTGGAGTGATGATGCTGGACACGATTCTGGTGCTGATTGTCCCGGTGATGCAGAGTACATGAAGCTAAGAAAATTGGCACCAAGGAAGAGGGAGAAGGCAAGAAATGAAGAAGCCAGTGGACGTGAAGGCTTGGCACCCAGGCAGGGGAAGAAGGCCGCTGGCAATGAAGATGCATAATAATGTGTTGAACTTGAACCTATATATGTAATTCGGTTAAATTCTGGAGCTTTGTGCATGGAACTTGTCGGGCGAAACAATCTACCCACATTCTTGGGGTAAAATGTACCACGACTTGAGGTTTGGAAATGGCCGAGTCACAAGTTGAATCCGAAATTGTGATTGTGCCACTACTATCTGAAAACACGCAACACCGGTTCCACGATTGCTGAGGGGCAGGAGGTCTCAAAATTCGATGTAATGTTAGTGGCACGGAAATAAATTATTTAAGCAATTGCACTCCATGAAGCAGCAACTTATTTAAGCTGATGCACAACGACATGGCAACATAAATAGCAATGGCAACCGATAATGCCCAGATAATGAGGTAATCGGCACCACTTTCTGGCCTAATCTTGAGCCCGTCTGGCGAAGCTCCCGATTCTCCGGTAATAGGGTGTACATGCTTGCACTTTATAAATTGTGTCTGTGCCATTTGCATGCAGCAAAATCCACGTAGATTACATTTAAACAAGCCACCAAAGTCATAATACCACCATCATCAGACAAAAGGAAGTAATGGAGGGCTAAGACAGATTAATGGGCAACCAATTTTTTCTCCCACGACTCTGACCACTAGTTCAGACCGCTAGGTCAACAGGTACTACTATTGCAACTTAAAAAGGTACATAGCTCAAGCTAAATAGAACTAGTTATCACACATCTCCTTGATCTTCCTAATCTTAGCCTGATGCGCATCTTCCTGTGAGAGCAAGGATCAAATCGTCTCCTCCGTCCTTTTAGCATCTTCCTTGTACAGCTTCAATTGTTTCTCTGCATTTATCCTCATGCACTTATCAATACCCGTAGTTGTGAACTACAGGACTTTGGCCTGGTGAAGTTCATTCCTTGCTTGAGTCAGTTCTTGATCTGCTTTAGCCTTCAGGGTCAACGACATGTCCCTCTCCTTCTCGACTTTGCTAACCTTGTCTTGCACCCTCCTGAGATCTCGGTTAAGCTTGGTTGTGTCAACATGGTCAAATAACTTCATCTTAGCACTCTCAAGAAGTGAGATGACTATGTATTCTTTCAATTCAATAGTCATATCCCATAGTTTGTCCAGCATTTTCTGCATTGATTTGGGCCACTCTGGATCTACCCATTTGACAACACCGCAACTTCTGCGTGGCAACATTGCACCATGTCCTTGACACCCTAAAAACCTCATGCCTGCGTTTCGTCCTTCGAACACTACAAATTTAGCGGGCACATATCCATGTTGACATAGCAGAGGACTGTCTTCCTCCGCTAAACCGTGATAGTCAGAGTCGTACATCGTCTGGTTGGCCTAACACATCATACCTGCATGAGTAATCAGAGTAGATCTAGCTCAAAATAGATAAATGGCCATAGATATTAGAGATCAGACGAATCACATCAAAATCACCGTCCATGTCGTAATGACGCGTTTCCTCACTGTCTCCCCTTGAACCCATGGTGAAAGGGGGTTGGGGGAGATCGCTGGAAGCGCCGTCGGCTTGCGACTATGGCAGGATGGGAGAGAAGTGGGGAAAGTGGCTTCGAGGGGAAGGAAGGGAAGTATGGGGAGGAAGAGTGGTAGAGGGGACGTGACACTGGCAGGTGGCCCACGAAACACCTAACACTAGAAAAAGGGGAGCGCATAGTGTTGCCAGTTTGTCCAGAGCAAGCGGACAGTAAGCATGGCCAATCATGTCGCAGAACAGCCCACTCATGGATCGCTCTTACAAAGAACCATCCCAATCATCCAAGCTCCCTGATCGAACGGTATGTAACAATCGTCACGCAGAACAAGTGTGTTGGGACATGCCTTCTAGAGGACTCGATCTAACGGCCACCATTAGTGGATCCATGTGGTTTATGAAAAGAACACACATGCATTGACTCTAGAGGATCCATGTGGTTTATGAAAAGAACACACATGCAATGAACTCAAAGATGTATTTCATTATATAAGACACTCACACTCCATTTCCTAAAACCATAATGATGCACACTAATACACACACACATCCAATGAGGTGTGGTGATGGAGCATATTTCAAGCTAGTGGTACAATACATGCAGCAGTTGAATCCCAGCATGCTTCCAGGGTTCCTGGAAATGGTTGGACACCACATGCTGGAGTGGCATCACTGCATGTGTTCTTTTCCTAAAACCACAATGATGCACACTGGATACACACCATGCAATGAACTCTAGTGGATCCATGTGGTTTATGAAAAGAACACACATGCAATGACTCTGTGGATCCATGTGGGTTATGAAAAGAACACACATGCAATGACTCTAGTGGATCCATGCGGTTTATGAAAAGAATACACATGCAATGAACTCTAGTGGATCCATGTGGTTTATGAAAAGAACACACATGATGTGGTGGCATCACTTCATATGTTTGTTTCCAAACCCACAATGATGCACACTGATACACACACATATATCCAATGAGGTGTGGTGATGTAGCATCTTTCAAGCTGGTGGTAGAATGCATGTAGCAGTTGAATCCCAGCATGCTGCCAGGGTTTCTGGACATGGTTGGAGACCACATGCTAGAGTGGCATCACTGCATGTGTTCTTTTCCTAAAACCACAATGATGCACACTGATACACACACACATGCAATGAACTCTAGTGGATCCATGTGGTTTATGAAAAGAGCACACATGCAATGACTCTAGTGCATCATTGTGGTTTTATGAAAAGAACACACATGCAATGAACTCTAGTGGATCCATGTGATTTATGAAAAGAACACACATGCAATGAACTCTAGTGGACCCATGTGGTTTATGAAAAGAACACACATGTTGTGGTGGCATCACTTCATATGTTCTTTTCCAAAACCACAATGATACACACTGATACACACACACATGCAATGATGTGTGGTGATGCAGTCAGGATGGTGGTAGAATGCATGCTGCAGTTGAATCCTAGCATGCTGCCAGGGTTCCTGGAAATGGTTGGACACCACATGTTGGCGTGGCATCACTGCATGTGTTCTTTTCCTAAAACCACAAGGATGCACACTGATACAGACACACATATAATGACGTGTGGTGATCCAGCATCTCTCAAGTTGGTGGTAGAATGCATGCTGTAGTTGAATCCTAGCATGCTGCCAGGGTTCCTGTACATTGTTGGACACCACATGCTGGAGTGGGATCACTGCGTTTGTTCTTTTCCTAAAACCACAATGATGCATGCAGATCCATCTGGTTTATGAAAAGAACACACATGCAATGAACTCTAGTGGATCCATGTGGTTTATGAAAAGAACGCACATGCAATGACTCTAGTTGATCCATGTGGTTTATGAAAAGAACACACATGCAATGACTCTAGTGGATCCACGTGGTTTATGAAAAGAACACATATGCAATGAACTCTAGTGGATCCATGCGGTTTATGAAAAGAACACACATGTCGTGGTGGCATCACTTCATATCTTCTTTTCCAAAACCACAATGATGTACATTGATACACACACACACACACATCCAATGAGGTGTGGTGATGCAACATCTTTCAAGCTGGTGGTTGAATGCATGCTGTAGTTGAATTCCAGCATGCTACCAGGGTTCCTGGACATTGTTGGACACCATATGCTGGAGTGGCATCACTGCATGTGTTCTTTTCCTAAAACCACAATGATGCACACTGACACACATCGCACATCCAATGAACTCTAGTAGATGCATGTGTTTTATGAAAAGAACACACATGAAGTGAACTCTAGTGGATCCATGTGGTTTATGAAAAGAACACACATGCAATGACTCTAGTGGATCCATGTGGT
Source organism: Avena sativa (assembly GCA_916181665.1). Lineage (NCBI taxonomy): Eukaryota > Viridiplantae > Streptophyta > Magnoliopsida > Poales > Poaceae > Avena > Avena sativa. The sequence continues at coordinate 462,306,554 of OV702291.1, read as the reverse complement.
TTATGAAAAGAACAAACATGCAATGACTCTAGTTGATCCATGTGATTTATGAAAAGAACACACGTGAAATGTGTAGGGGTTCCGCGCATGAAAACAATAATTTTTACCCTACGCCCCTGAACCCCTGATGCTGCCAGGACCTATCTATTAGTAATGCAGTAACAGGTGGGGCTTTTCGCGAACTTACCCTTGAAGACCGAAAAGCGTTGTCAACGCTGAGGAGAGCGTGGTTGATGTAGATGAGCCGAAGCCGACCTCAAGGTCGTGAAGAAGTCCTTGCACTCCTGTGGCTCCAACGACTTGAATGCCTCAAGTGCGACACCTCGCGGGGAGTTACAAACGTCTGGTGCCTGACGATGACTCCCGCTTCCCCGATCCAGCAGCAGTTGCGGAAGTAGAGCTCCTGGATCCGAATCCCGCAGCGTGACAGCGCTCCGCGATGAAGATGTCTCTCGTTCATGCAGTTCGAACTTGGGACCACGGTCACGAGAGAGAGAGAGAGAGAGAGAGAGAGTATCAATTGGAGGTCTTCCCAAAGTGAGAATACCTTTATTGAATATTGTGTGTATTTATCTGGCCAAATACCCCCACAATATATAGGGGAAAAGGAGGTATTACCTCCCTCAAAGTCCAGGGGTGGGACTAAAGGAGAGGAGGGGGAGGGGCAGTCGCTGGCCTGCCCTAGTGGGCCCCACGCAGGGGGGGCTAGTCCTAGTTGGCCACCCCCTTTGTCCCTTCTCCCTCTCTCCTTTCCCTAATGGGCCATCTCCCCTCCGGGAATTGGCCCATTAAGCCTTTTGACCTTTTAAATTGATTTTCTCTTTATTAAATAATAATGATTAAATGATTAAATCAATATTTAACATTCATTCACATATTATTCAACCTCTATGGTTATGGAACACTTCCACCTCCACTCTGGACATCCTCCGGACTTACCGAAACCCTTCCGGTTTTCTCTCTACAATTATTCGGCGATTCTACCGATCCTATAAACACTCTCTAAGCATCATCAAGCCCTTAAGCGTGATACCCCACGGTTCGGGAACACTCCAGACATGGTCGGAAACTCCCGTACCAATGATCTATAGAGGGACCTGGATGGCCATGTGACCCCTGTGCGTTCCATGAAGATCTTTTGTCGTTTGAACCGGGACAGTCATGTCTTATTCCCTTTGTCTCTCGATACTTGCATTGCCCGAGATCTGATCAATGACATCACCATGTCATGTTCAATCTCGTTACCGAACAATGCTACTTGACTCGTTCCGACAAGTGATATCCCTGTGATCAAATCACACGCTACGCAGCTATTGGATATAACCTCTCTGAGTGGGCCCTTGACTATCTTTCCATCACATGGACGGACAAATCCCGCTCTTGACATATATTGCCTCTAGGGTTTCCTCCGAGTACTTGAACACACCTTTATAACCATTGTATTACCAAGTGGCGCTTGATGCTATCTAAGCACTCTCGGGAGACAGTGATTGATATAGCCTCATGGTCTAAGGAATAGTCTACGAGAATCCATTTCTAATCATCCTAACTTGAACTTCTTGACATGATCGGGTCACGATGTTTAGGTTTGGTATTGGTTCATCATCTCATTCTCAGAATGAGTTGACTCCATTTCCAACTGGCATAAATGCCACATGATCAGGAAACTTGATCATCTGTTGACCAATGAACCAGTGACTAGAGTTTCACTGGGAACCCCTGGTTGTTTATATATCACATGTGTATTGATGTTTCCACTCAATATAGTTATAGCATGATATAAAACTTAATCATAAACTATATGAAATATGATAATAGTCCTTACTACTATTTGTCTCTAGGGCATATTTCCAATAGTCTCCCACTTGCACTAGAGTACAAATACACTAGCTGTATTTGCTCTTAATCGTTGGCACCATTTCCGGTACCCTGAACATGCTTGCTCATGGAAGAGGTTGAGTCTTGGGTCTATACTTTACAGTCCCAAATCCTTTGCAACCTACTAATGTCACCTTGATTGGCATTAATACTTTATCATCATATGATAACATCTGTGTGTATTCATCGTCGCTATGGCAGCAGAACAAGGCCTTATTCCAGGAGCCTACGGTGACTTTAGATCAACCTCGAGGGCTTTCTCATGGGCACTGTGCCCTGGGATACATCATTCTATGTTAAAAGCGAACTAGCCCCGCCATAACATTATACAACACTTTAGATGGTACCCTTATCTATTATTATAAATGTATTCATCAAAACACTAGTGCACTCTGTGCAACTTTTGATGTTTTCGTTCACCTCGCTTCCTACTTGACTTCAATCGGTATTTACAGGAGTTTCCAACAAATTCCCTTATAACATAACTCTTTATACTTTAAGATATGTCATCCTTTATGGATTTGGAAAATATGTTTGCCGTTCTCTATTAGACACTGCGGACAAACTTAGCTCAACGTTTCGTGATTCAAACTTAATCACTTTTAAATGTTCCTTATTGGATCATATATTATGTTAAGTTATCATCATGGTTTTCTAAGATAGAACCTATGTCTCAACATAGTGCATGATGATCATCCTATTCTTTCTTTCAACCATTAATGTTAAACTTAATATTATTCCTGACTTGAGTTATTAAGGACTAGTTCCTTAATTAACTTCTATTCTGAAACCCTTTTCAGAATCCCTTAAGGAATACTTTATGATATCATAATACACCTATAATCAACTTCTACACCTTATAAATCATTATTTATTGGTACTTGCGCTTTTATTCTTAACATACTTAAGAATCACTCCTATAAGCTCCCACTCAAAATATGTTCCTACCATATTTGGGTATGAGTCACTACTCTTACTCAAACTATGTTCCTACATATTTGAATTTGAGACTTATATTGCTCCCACTCAAAAATATGTCATTCACATATTGTTTTTAGGAAGACTTTCATAGCTCCGACTCAATTTCATGCAAATTGCATATCCACTCACTATTTTGAACAATTTCAAAATCCTTTGATCAAATATCAAACTTGGAGTTTTACTATGAGATACTAGTACTTTTACTAGTTTTAAATCCACTATATATTAAGCATACATGAATCAAATTCATTTGAATTCGTCCAATACTTGACAAATTGTGCTTTTTGTTATTCACCCCCTTTTCCATTATGGCTTTGCAGTCATTTGGGAAAATTCAAGTAACCCCTTTTACTTGTGAGATTCAGCAACGAATTGCTTTCTAATCTCAAGGGAATTTTGTTTTGGGATTTCTCATAATTTTAGTTTACCATTATTTCCTTAGTAGTTTGTAGGTATGTCATATTCCAAGAATCATGACAAATGATTCATAAATGTCTCCATACTAGATATGGATTATATTTTGAATCCTACTTTACGTAGTGAAAACATCAGTGGGGAAAACACAATGATCATTATCATTGATTCTTTCCTTTGTGAAGAGAATCGTTTAGGAACGTTTTCCGTTGCGCTTCTCAACACTCTGATGTAGGGTTTTGAATCCTCATCATGTTTTTCACTATCTTCCAATTGCTCCATAATTGATAAATATCACTAAAAGTGAGCTTTCTCAAGAATGTACCCAAAAACCAAGCAATACAAATTTTGCTTTCCTTATGGCTTCAGCTATGGATTTCGTATTCAAAGTTTCCAATGAATATTCTACGGGGACGTATTCGTTATTGTTTTGGTTATATCGAATAACCCCAAAACTTTTACGACGATCCATACTAGATATGGAGCCGCTTTCACGAATCCAGATGGTTCACTACCTATTCTAATTGAGTGCTAACTATTTCTAACTAATGGTCTCTACATCTACACTACAACGATTTATTTGGTGCCATCTATTTACCCACTTTGATATCTAATATCACATTGTGATGCTTTGCATTTTGATATTTCAAAACGCTTTGCATTTCACAATTACTTTTATGCCATTCTTTATAAAGTCGAATTTCATTACTATTGATCAAATCATAGTAATTAGATTCTCTTTTATATTTATACCCTTTGTTGATGAAACACTTTGATCATATCAAATAGTTTCATACTTATGTTTCCTTTGGTAAACTTCTTTACACATTGAAACAATCATATAATGATAATTACCATTTTTGTTAAACCATAATACATCGAATATGTATTTACTTTTAACAATTCATTAAACACTTTGTATTCAAGTCCTACACAGTGTTCAAGTTATTTTGCCAAACTTTGGTATGATTTATATGTGATAAGAAATCGAATGACTTTCACATATTATCATTATAAATTTGAATTTAAATAATGGTTTCATTTAGTAATGAAATATCATTAAGTTGGGTATTTTAAGGCATTTCAATATTTTACAAATGTTCATGCATTATCAATTAGTCTCATAACAACCAGGATAACTCATATATAATCAAACAAGATATTAACACAAATAGAAATCATTCATAAAAGTAGAACAACTGTTTGTTATAAACTGATATGAATAACCGTCTCACAAAGTGTGAGACACACTAAATAAGTTCATAATATTTTTGATTACAATAACTATCCAAAATATAAACTAAATGATAAATGTCGAGGGAGAGCGTCGTTGGCCATCATCATCATGCTCGCCATCAACACGCAACGTCACCTCCTCTCCAGCAAGCACCTCTCATGCAGAAGGACCTGTTTTCAGCAAAATAGAACAAGTATCAAATATACTTAACACTGCAAATGTGTTTGCAAGATTATAACATTTATAAAATTGTATATCAAATATATACCTTTGTCATTGATGACCTCAGCGACATTTGGTTCAACCAACACATTTCTGAGATGTGTTACGAACCGGTGGAACTCCATTGATTCCTCGTCGCCTCTCATAATGCAAGCCTTGACTTGTTCTTGGTAGCTTGGTGGCAGCGACCGCAACACAATGCCATTTGCAAAAGAGCCCATCATCCAGCTATCCAGGAAGTATGCAGGCCTCATGTACACATTATGCATGCGCTCCAAGTGGTCGTCAAGTGATGAGTTCTCCTCCATCTTAATGGAGAGGAAGTCCCCCATCAACTCATGCTCCCATATGTGTGCTTGTTCCACGAAATGTGTCCTAAGCTGTAGCATTACCGTACGAGGGTTGACATCACCCACGAAAGGCCACAGCTCATCCACCATTCTGAAACGCATTGTAACTGAAATGAAGGAGGCCATCTCCCGACGGAGATTGTGGTCTTCCCGCTGCTCTGGGGTCTATAGGTCAATGGGCTGATCCAAATCCATCCCGTCGAGTATGTAGTCGACCACGTCATTCTCGCTAAGGAGAACGTGGAGACGCGCAACCCATATAGAGAAGTTTGATCCATCTAATCTGAGCTTCTCTCCTTCTAACCAATCAATCGTCAACAGGAAAGGTGGCATCGAGGATAACTTTTCTACATTTACAATTGCAAAAAGGAATTTAGACTAAGTTTATAATCAAATGAGTTAATAATAACTCCACTCAGAAACACCTATCCCCATAAGGGTTCCTAGTGATAACACAACCCCTATCAGCCACATCTCCCCCGATCATCACGGCCATCAATGTGGGTTCAAGGGTGGACGCTAAATGTCGGTCACATCATTCATGCGACTCGTGCTCGATCTTTCAACCATCTGTGTTCCAAGGCCATGTCTGTACATGCTAGGCTCGCCAACTCAACCTTAGTGTATTCGTTGTGTAACATGGCTTACACCCACTATATGCAAACATAGATATGTCTGACACCCAATCATCACGGCCTGCCTCATACCGAAGAACTTTCTTGGTGGTGCACACTAAGGGGGAACACAATCATTGGTAATTTTAACAGGGATCATCTTATTAGGCTACAGTCGAGTATCTAATACTAGCACACAATAAGATATACAAACAATAACATTGAATGTAAATGCAATGTGATATGGTCCTTCACGTCGTGATCTCCATCCGTCGTCACTGGATTCCGGCTCCGTAGACACCAGGGTACTGGTGTCTTTCCGGCATGGTAGTCTGTCACCTTCGTGACTATCTACTACTACATAACATAAGGTAATCACTTTACCTTTGCCACAACCATATCACAAAGCAACGCCCCCCTACAAAACAAAGTTAGACGCCTCTACTTTATCTTTGCATGTTTTACGTGGCTGAATGGGCTTTCGCACAAGAACCGTTCTTACCTACGAACTTTCAGCACAACGCTGATCAAGTAGGTGTCTCTACTACACCCCTTTCGGGGCCCTCCATTGTAAATGGTATACCAACTAATGCGAGAGAGACAGACACCTCCCTAAGCCACTTTATACGGTACAAGCCGTATGTCAAGCATGGACCAGTCTCGCGAATGAACGCGTAAAGTCGGTTGGGGGGGCGCTTCATCAAGCATTACTACGGTATGCACAAGTACACGTGGGAGGGTAACAACTAAAAGATCAACGCCCACACGCTACATCTCGTGTGTTCTATCCGTACTAGCATTACTACGCATAGATCTAGCTCTGATACCACTGTAGGGGTTCCGCGCATGAAAACAATAAATTTTACCCTATGCCCTTGAACCCCTGATGCTTCCAGGACCTATCTATTAGTAATACAGTAACGGGATGGGCTTTTCGCGAACTTACCCTTGAAGACCGAAAAGCGTTGTCAACGCTCAGGAGAGCGTGGTTGATGTAGACGAGTCGAAGCCAACCTCAAGGTCATGAAGAAGTCCTTGCGCTCCTGTGGCTCCAACGACTTGAGTGCCTCAAGTGCGACACCTCGCGGGGAGTTACACACGTTCGGTGCCTGAAGATGACTCCTGCTTCCCCGATCCAGCAGCAATTGCGGAAGTAGAGCTCTTGGATACAAATCCCGCGGCGTGTCGACGCTCCACGGTGAAGATTTCTCTCGTTCACGCAGTTCGAACTTGGGACCACGGTCACGAGAGAGAGAGAGAGAGAGAGAGAGAGAGAGAGAGAGAGAGAGAGAGAGAGAGAGAGAGAGAGAGAGAGAGAGAGAGAGAGAGAGAGAATATCAATTGGAGGTCTTCCCAAAAGTGAGAATACCTTTATTGAATATTGTGTGTATTTATCTGGCCAAATACCCCCACTATATATAGGGGAAAAGGAGGTACTACCTCCCTCAAAGTCCCGGGTGGGACTAAAGGAGAGGAGGGGGAGGGGCAGCCGCCGGCCAGCCCTAGTGGGCCCCGCACGGGGGGCTAGGCCCATCCAGCCACCCCATTTGTTTCTTCTCCCTCTCTCCTTTCCCTAATGGGCCCTCTCCCCTCCGGGAATTAGCCAATTAAGCCTTTTGACCTTTTAAATTGGTTTTCTCTTTATTAAATAATTATGAATAAATGATTAAATCAATATTTAACATTTATTCACATATTATTAAACCTCTATGGTTATGGAACACTTCCACCTCCACTCCGGACATCCTCCGGACATCCTCCGGACTTACCGAAACCCTTCCGATTTTCTCTATACAATTCTTCGACGGTTCTACCAATCCTATAAACACTCTCTAAGCATCATCAAGCCCTTAAGCATGATACCCCACGGTTCGGGAACACTCCAAACATGGTCGGGACACTCCCACACCAATGATCGATAGAGGGACATGGATGGCCATGTGACCCCTGTGCGTTCCACGAAGATCTTTCGTCGTTTGAACCGGGACAGTCATGTCTTATTCCCTTTGTCTCTCGATACTTGCATTGCCCGAGATCTGATCAATGACATCACCATGTCGTGTTCAATATCGTTACCGAACAATGCTACTTGACTCGTTCCGACAAGTGATATCTGAAGGAAATATGCCCTGAGAGGCAATAATAAAGTTGTTATTATGTATTCCTTGTATATGATAGATGTTTCTTTTGCATGCTATAATTGTATTGATAGGAAACATCAATACATGTGTGTTTAATAAACAAAAAGGGTTCCTAGTTATCGCTCTCTTATAGACTAGCTTGTTGATTAACAAGATGATCAAAGTTTCCTGATCATGGACATTGGATGTTGTTAATAATAAGGTCACAGCATTTGTGAAATGATGTGATGAACATTCATCCGAAGTATAGCATTACGATCAAGTCATTATGTTTATATTGCTATAACATCATACAAAGTAGTCTTAGTCCTTAGACCATGAGATCATGTTAATTGCTAACACCGGAAGAGTATCTTGATAACATCAAACGTCACACCGTAACAGGGTGACCATAAAGGTGGGTTTAGTGCTATGAAGGTGTTACGTTGAGGCTCATGAATCAAGAGTGGAATTTGTCAATCCCGACGACGGATAGATATACTCTGGGCCCTCTCGGTGATATCACATTAAGATAGCTTGCAAGCAAGTTATGTGATCACTAGAATGTTATGTCACGAGAACGAGAAAAGAGTGCATGTCGGTAACGAGATCAAACTAGGTATTTGGATACCGATGATCGAATCTCGGACATGTATTATATCATTAGACAAAGGGATTAAATTGCTGACGTGAAAGGTTCTCACGATCACAGAAGTCATCGTTGAATATGCAGGAGTCAGTATGGATCTCCAGGTCCCGCTTCTGATTATTGATTTGAGAGGAGTATCAATCATGTCTGCATTATTCGTGAACCGTAGGGTGACACACTTAAGGGTTGCCGGACACCATTTAGGAGCACATATGTTCCAGACAAAAGGTTTGCAAAGCGCAGGAAATGTTTCGATAGAAACAGGAATTGTTTCGATAGAAACCGGAATTGTTTCGGGTGAAATTGCAGAAAGTGGTTCTGCATGTGATATCGAAATGTTGCAAGGGGTTTTATGTGAATCTTTGTTAATTAAAGTAATTAACAAAATTCTGAATAAAATAAATAAAAGAGTTTTATTAATTGAGAGTTGCATTTAATTTGGTGGAAATTAAATACATGTGAATGGGATTTTGGGTGGAGGCCATGTTTATGTGAGTGGAGGTTCACCACATGAATGAAGGAGGGGAGGAGTCCCCCCTCATGCACCGGCTATGGGAGGGGAGGGGTCTCCCTCCCTCCTATATAAAGCCCCCCTCTCCCCTCTCACAAAACAAACCTCCTCGTGAAGGATCTATCTCCCCCTCTAGATATTCCCCCATGGTCTCGGATTAGCGAGATACATGTTCCCGGTGGCCTTGCGTCTGGAAGGAGTTGCTGCTTCCGCTGATTCTCTGGAGCGAGGAGGTGGAGGTTGTCCGGTGGCTTGAACGTGTGTGCGAGGACGGATGCGCTGCTGATTTGCGGCGCTCGGACTTCCACACGGTCTTGAGATCGGCAAGCGTACGACTACATCAACCACGAGTTCCTACTCGTTAACAAAACTCGTTGTCTTCGAGGGTAAGTTCTCCATGGATGTATGTCCACCCGTTGCTCTGTATCTAGTAGATAGATCTTGGCGTATAGTTCTCATCGTAGGAAATTTTTTGTTTTCTATGCTGCGGACCCAACAGTGGTATCAGAGCCTGATCTATGCGTAGGTGCTTTGCACGGGTAGTACACATATGTTTATATGTGGGCGATGATGATCATGTTATTGCATCTTCTATGTATTTTGGATATTGGTGGCATAGTGGGATGAAGCGGCCCGGACCAACCTTACATGTCATCGTACATGAGACCGGTTCCACGACTGACATGCAACTAGTTTTGCATAAGTGGCTAGCGGGTGTCTGTCTCTCCTACTATAGTCAATATCTGATTTACAACGAGTTGCTAATAACTTGGTTATCCTCGTTGTGGTTCATGTTCGTAGGTAAGACCAGTTCTATCTCCGAAAGCCCTAAGCCACGTAAAACTTGCAATTGATAAATTAGAGGCGTCTAGTTTAGATCGTTGCTAGGCTAGTGTCTTGATATGGTATTGTTGTAAGTAGATGTATGATAGATACTCTTACAACTCACTTAACGTGTAAGTTCCATAGACCTTGGCCTTACACACAAATGAATGATAGAGATCATACCACGATGCAAATGATAGAGATCAAATGCATGGACCATATCATCTCACTTCACACATTAGATGTTAGCATCTTATATTGCTAGTTTGGCGGTTTTGGTAGCATTATAAGATGATCCCTCTTTTAGATATCAAGATAAAATGTGTTCTTCCTTAAGTATGCACTGTTTTGTGGATCATGTTTTGAGGCATCACGTGATGATCGGGTGTTCTCGACTCTACGCTTTCATACAACGGATGTAAGACAGTTTTACACACGCGAATACTAAGGTTCTTACTTGGCGAGCCTAGCATGTACAGACATGGCCTCGGAACACGGACCGAAAGGTTAAGCATGAGTCATATAGTTGATATGATGCCCATATAGATGCTCGCCTTTGAAGCTACACCGACTCACGTGATCATCGGACTTGGTGTAGTGTATTTGGTTCATGTAATCACCAAAAGGACACGAGGGATGTCGTTTTTGAATGGGAGTTCATTAGTAATTTGGATTAGTTGAACTCAATCTATCATAAACTTAGTCTAAATATATTTTACAAATTCTGTTGTAGATGGCACCACCTGCTTTTAATTTCAATGTGTTCATGGAGAAAGAGAAGCTTGCTGCGAATGGTAGCAACTTCACCAACTGGGCTATGAATTTGAGGATTCTCCTCACTGCTGCACAAAAGCAATATGTGTTAGAGGCGCCGCTAGGCCCCCACCAGCTCCTGATGCCCCTGACGAGGAAAAGAACGTCTATATGACTCATTAGGAGGACCACAACTTAGTTCATTGCGGCATACTGTATGGGCTAGAGCCAGAACTTCGAAAATGGCGATGCCTTTGATACCATAGGAGAATTGAAAATGATTTTCGATACCCATGCTGCCGTAGAGAGTTATAATGCTTCTGAAAAGTTCTTTAGCTGCATGATGGAAGAGAACAGCTCCGTTAGTGAGCACGTACTCAAAATGTCTTGGTACGCCGATAAGCTTGTGTCCTTGGGAATAACGATTCCCATTGACTTGGGCATACATCGTGTTCTCCAATCTCTGCCACCTAGCAACAAGAGCTTCGTGATGAACTATAATATGCAGGGCATGAAGAAGTCTCTTCCCGAGCTTCTGTCAATGCTTAAGACTGTAGAAGTGGAGATTAGGAAAGAACATCAAGTGTTGATGATCAATAAGACCACCGGTTTCAAGAAGGACAATAAAGGGAAGCACAAGGAAAAGAAGGGTGGCAAATCTGTTGCCGCGCCTGAAAAGAAACCCCGAGCCGGCCCTAAGTCTGACACTGAGTGCTACTATTGCAAGGGGACTGGCCATTGGAAGTGCAAATGCCCCAAGTATTTGGCGGACAGGAAGGCCGGCAAGGCAAACAAAGGTATATGTGATATACATGTTATTGATGTGTACTTGACTAGTACTCGCAGTAGCACCTGGGTATTTGATACGAGATCGGTTGCTAATATATGTAACTCGGTTCAGGGGCTGCAGAACAAGCGACAACTAGCAAGGGATGAGGTCACGATGCTGGTCGGCAATGGACCAAGAGTTGATGTGATCGCCGTGGAAACGCTGCCTCTCCATATGCCGTAGGGATTAGTTATAAACCTAAATAATTGTTATTTGGTGCCTGCACTGAGCATGAACATTGTATCCGGATCGTGTTTGATGCAAAGTGGTTATTCGTTTAAGTCTGATAACAATGGTTGTTCGATTTATATGAATAATAGCTTTTATGGTCATGCACCTGTGTTGATTGGTTTATTTCTATTGGATCTCGATAGTAGTATTACGCATATTCATAATGTTGATGCTAAAAGGATTAAACTTGATAATGATATATCTGCATATATGTGGCACTGCCGTCTAGGTCATATTGGCGTTAAACGCATGAAGAAACTCCATTCTGATGGACTTTTGGAATCACTTGATTTTGAATCATTTGATACATGTGAGCCATGCCTTATGGGCAAGATGACTAGAACGCAGTTTTCTGGTTCAATGGAACGGGTGACAGATTTATTGGAAATCATACATACTGATGTGTGTGGACCAATGAGTGTGTCGGCGCGAGGTGGATATCGTTATTTTCTTACTTTCATGGATGATTTGAGTAGATACGGGTATATCTATTTGATGAAACATAAGTCTAAAACCTTTGAAAAGTTCAAAGAATTTCATAATGAAGTGGAAAATCATCGTAATAGAAAGATCAAATTTATGCGGTCTGACCGTGGAGGAGAGTATCTTAGTTACGAGTTTAGCACACATATGAAAGACTGTGGAATAGTTTCACAACTCACGCCTGCCGGAACACCACAACGTAATGGTGTGTCAGAATGTCGTAATCATACTTTATTGGATATGGTTCGATCTATGATGTCTCTGACTGACTTTCCACTGTCATTTTGGGGTTATGCACTGGAAACCGCTGCATTCACTTTAAATAGGGCACCATCTAAATCCGTTGAAAAGACACCGTATGAATTATGGTTTGGAAACAAACCTAAGCTGTCATTTCTTAAAGTTTGGGGATGCGATGTTTATGTGAAGAAACTTCAACCGGATAAACTCGAACCCAAAGCGGAAAAATGCGTCTTCATAGGATACCCTAAGGAAACGATTGGGTATACCTTCTATCACAGATCCGAGGGCAAGGTCTTTGTTGCCAAGAATGGATCCTTTCTTGAGAAGGAGTTTCTCGCGAAAGGTGTGAGTAGTCGGAAGGTAGAACTCGAAGAGGTTGTTGAACCTTCTCTTCATGAAATGGCGAGTAGCGCAGCACCGGAAGTTGTTTCGGAGTTGACTTCACCTAATGAAGAGATAGCTAATGATATTGATCATGAAACTCCGAAAGAGGACACTACCGAACCTCGCAGGTCAAGCAGGACACATGCAGCTCCTGAACTGTATGGCAATCCTGTTATGAATTTCATGATTGATGAAATGGATGACCCTGCGACATATGAAGAAGCGATGATGATCCCTGATTCCAACAAATGGCTAGAAGCCATGAAATCCGAGATGGAATCCATGTACGAAAACCAGGTTTGGACCTTGGTGGACTTACCTCATGATCGAAAGGCCGTTGAGAATAAATGGATTTTCAAAAGAAAAACTGATGCTGATGGTAATGTAACCATCTATAAGGCTCGACTTGTCGCAATGGGGTTTCGACAAATTCAAGGAGTTGACTACGATGAGACATTATCTCCCGTAGCGATGCTTAAGTCGGTTAGGATTATGTTAGCAATTGCTGCATATTTCGATTATGAAATATGGCAGATGGATGTCAAAACTACGTTCCTCAATGGTAATATTGAAGAAGAGTTGTATATGATACAACCTAAGGGTTTCGTCGATCCTAAGGATGCTGATAAGGTGTGCAAACTTCAGCGATCCATCTATGGACTGAAGCAAGCATCCCGGAGTTGGAATCTCCGCTTTGATGAGGTGATCAAAGAGTTTGGATTTGTCCAAACTTATGGAGAGGCTTGTATTTACAAGAAAGGAGTGGGAGCAATGTGGCATTTCTGATATTATATGTGAATGAAATAATTGGAAATTATATAGATCTTTTAAACGGTGTTAAAAGTTATCTAAACAGCAAATTTTCGATGAGGGACCTTGGTGAAGCTTCATATATATTAGGCATTAAAATCTATAGAGATAGATCAAGACGCCTAATTGGGCTATCGCAGAGTACATACCTTGATAAGATATTAAAGAAGTTTAATATGGACGGAAGTAAGAAGGGGTTCTTACCTATGTTACAAGGCAAGACATTGAGTAAGACTCAAAGTCCGGCTACGGCGGAAGAAAGAGAGATAATGGATAAGATCCCCTATGCCTCAGCCATAGGCTCTATAATGTATGCCATGCTATGTACAAGACCGGATGTGGCACATGTTATTAGTTTGACTAGTAGGTACCAATCTGATCCAGGTTCGGAACACTGGATAGCGGTCAAGAATATCCTTAAGTACTTGAGAAGAACTAAGGATATGTTTCTTGTATACGGAGGTGAAGAAGAGCTAGTCGCTAAGTGTTATGTTGATGCTAGCTTTGACACTAATCCGGATGACTCTAAGTCTCAATCCGGATACGTATTTCTCTTGAACGGAGCAGCAGTTAGTTGGAGGAGCTCCAAACAACCTGTGGTGGCTAGATCAACGACGGAGGCGGAATATGTTGCTGCTTCAGAAGCGGCGCAGGAAGCGGTTTGGATGAAGGAGTTCATAACGGAACTAGGTGTGGTTCCTAGTGCGTTGGACCCAATGGTGATCTATTGTGACAACAATGGAGCCATAGCCAACGCCAAGGAACCAAGGTCTCACAAGAATTCCAAGCATATTAAGCGCCGGTTTCACTCCATCCGCGAGCATGTCAAGGATGGAGATATAAAGATTTGTAAAGTGCACATGGACCTAAATGTAGCAGATACGTTGACTAAAGTACTCCCTAGGGCAAAACATGATCAACACCAGAACTCCCTGGGTGTTAGATTTATCACTATGTAAACTAGATTATTGTCTCTAGTGCAAGTGGGAGACTGAAGGAAATATGCCCTGAGAGGCAATAATAAAGTTCTTATTATGTATTCCTTGTATATGATAGATATTTATTTTGCATGCTATAATTGTATTGATAGGAAACATCAATACATGTGTGTTTAATAAACAAAAAGGGTTCCTAGTTATGCCTCTCTTATAGACTAGCTTGTTGATTAACAAGATGATCAAAGTTTCCTGATCATGGACATTGGATGTTGTTAATAACAAGGTCATAGCATTTGTGAAATGATGTGATGAACATTCATCCGAAGTATAGCATTACGATCAAGTCATTATGTTTATATTTCTATAACATCATACAAAGTAGTCTTAGTCCTTAGACCATGAGATCATGTTAATTGCTAACACCGGAAGAGTATCTTGATAACATCAAACGTCACACCGTAACAGGGTGACCATAAAGGTGGGTTCAGTGCTATGAAGGTGTTATGTTGAGGCTCATGAATCAAGAGTGGAATTTTTCAATCCCGATGACGGATAGATATACTCTGGGCCCTCTTGGTGATATCACATTAAGATAGCTTGCAAGCAAGTGATGTGATCACTAGAATGTTATATCACGGGAACGAGAAAAGAGTGCATGTCGGTAACAAGATCAAACTAGGTATTTGGATACCGATGATAGAATCTCGGACATGTATTATATCATGAGACAAAGGGATTAAATTGCTGACATTAAAGATTCTCACGATCACAGAAATCATCGTTGAATATGCAGGAGTCAGTATGGATCTCGAGGTCCCGCTTCTGATTATTGATCTGAGAGGAGTCTCAATCATGTCTGCATTATTCGCGAACCATAGGGTGACACACTTAAGGGTTTTCGGACACCATTTAGGAGCACATATGTTCCAGACAAAAGGTTTGCAAAGCGCAGGAAATGTTTCGATAGAAACAGGAATTGTTTCGGGTGAAATTGCAGAAAGTGGTTCTGCATGTGATATCGAAATGTTGCAAGGGGTTTTATGTGAATGTTTGTTAATTAAAGTAATTAACAAAATTCTGAATAAAATAAATAAAAGAGTTTTATTAATTGAGAGTTGCATTTAATTTGGTGGAAATTAAATACATGTGAGTGGGATTTTGGGTGGAGGCCATGTTTATGTGAGTGGAGGTTCACCACATGAATGAAGGAGGGGAGGAGTCCCCCCTCATGCGCCGGCTATGGGAGGGGAGGGGTCTCCCTCCCTCCTATATAAAGCCCCCCTCTCCCCTCTCACAAAACACACCTCCTCGTGAAGGATCTCTCTCCCCCTCTAGATATTCCCCCATGGTCTCGGATTAGCGAGATACATGTTCCCGGTGGCCTTGTGTCTGGAAGGAGTTGCTGCTTCCGCTGATTCGCTGGAGCGAGGAGGTGGAGGTTGTCCAGTGGCTTGAACCTGTGTGCGAGGACGGATGCGCTGCTGATTGGCGGTGCTCGGACTTCCACACGATCTTGAGATCGGCAAGCATACGACTACATCAACCACGAGTTCCTACTCATTAACAAAACTCGTTGTCTTCGAGGGTAAGTTCTCCATGGATGTATGTCCACCCGTTGCTTTGTATCTAGTAGATAGATCTTGGCATATAGTTCTCATCGTAGGAAAATTTTTGTTTTCTATGCTGCGGACCCAACAATATCCCTGTGATCAAATCACACGATGCGCAGCTATTGGATATAACCTCTCTGAGTGGGCCCTTGAGTATCTTTCTGTCACATGGACGGACAAATCCCGCTCTTGACATATATTGCCTCTACGGTTTCCTCCGAGTACCTGAACACACCTTTATAACCACTGTATTACCAAGTGGCGCTTGATGCTATCTAAGCACTGTCGGGAGACAGTGATTGATATAGCCTCACGGTCTAAGGAATAGTCTACGAGGATCCATTTCTAATCATCATAACTTGAACTTCGTGACATGATCGGGTCATGATGTTTAGGTTGGGTATTGGTTCATCATCTCATTCTCAGAATGAGTTGACTCCATTTCCAACTAGCATAAATGCCACATGATCAAGAAACTTGATCATCTGTTGACCAATGAACCAGTGACTACAGTTTCACTAGGAACCCCTGGTTGTTTATATATAACACGTGTATTGATGTTTCCACTCAATACAGTTATAGCATGATATAAAACTTACTCATAAACTATATGAAATATGATAATAGTCCTTACCACTATTTGTCTCTAGGGCATATTTCCAACAAAATGAACTCTAGTGGATCCATGTGGATTATGAAAAGAACACACATGTTGTGGTGGCGTCACCGCATATGTTCTTTTCCAAATCCACAATGATGCACACTGATAAACACACACATCCAATGAGGTGTGGTGATGCAACATCTTTCAAGATGGTGGTTGAATGCATGTTGTAGTTGAATTCCAGCATGCTACCAGGGTTCCTGGACATGGTTGGACACCACATGTTGGAGTGGCATCACTGCATGTGTTCTTTTCCTAAAACCACAATGATGCACACTGACACACATCACACATCCAATGAACTTTAGTAGATCCATGTGGTTTATGAAAAGAACACACATCCAATCAACTCTAGTGGATCCATGTGGTTTATGAAAAGAAGACACATGCAATGACTCTAGTGGATCCATGTGGTTTATGAAAAGAACAAACATGCAATGACTCTAGTTGATCCATGTGATTTATGAAAAGAACACACATGAAATGAACTCTAGTGGATCCATGTGGATTATGAAAAGAACACACATGCTGTGGTGGCGTCACTTCATATGTTCTTTTCCAAAACTACAATGATGCACACTGATACACACACACATCCAATGAGGTGTGGTGATGCGGCATCTTTCAAGCTGGTGGTAGAATGCATCCTGCAGATAAATCCCAGCATGCTGCCAGGGGCCCTAGACATGGTTGGACACTACATGCTGGATTGGCATCACTACATGTGTTCTTTTACTAAAACCACAATGATGCACACTGATACACACACACATCCAATGAACTCTAGTGGATCCATGTGGTTTATGAAAAGAACAAACATGTAATGATTCTAGTGGATCCATGTGGTTTATGAAAATAACACACATGCATGCACTAGTGGATCCATGTGGTTTATGAAAAGAACACACATGCAATGAACTCTAGTGGATTCATGTGGTTTATGAAAAGAACACACATGTTGTGGTGGCATCACTTCATATGTTCTTTTCCAAAACCACAATGATGCACACTAATACACACACATGCAAAGAGGTGTGGTGATGCAGCATCTTTCAAGTCGGTGGTAGAATGCATGTTGTAGTTGAATCCCAGCATGCTGCCAGGGTTCCTGGACATAGTTGGACACCACATGCTGGAGTGGCATCACTGCATGTGTTCTTTTTATAAAACCATAATGATGCAGACTGATACACACATATCCAGTGAGGTGTGGTGATCCAGCATCTTTCAAGCTGGTGGTAGAATGCATGCTGCAGTTGAATCCTAGCATGCTGTCAGGGTTCCTGGACATGGTTGGACACCACATGTTGGAGTGGCATCACTGCATGTGTTCTTTTCCTAAAACCACAATGATGCATGCTGATACACACACATCCAATGAACTCAAGTGGATCCATGTGGTTTATGAAAAGAACACACATGCAATGACTCTAGTGGATCCATGTGGTTTATGAAAAGAACACACATGCAATGAACTCTACTGGATCCATGTCGTTTATGAAAAGAACACACATGTTGTCGTGGCATCACTCCATATGTTCTTTTCCAAAGCCACAATGATGCACACTGATACACACACATACAATGAGGTATGGTGATGGAGCATCTTTCAAGCTGGTGGTAGAATGCATGCTGCAGTTGAATCCCAGCATGCTGCCAGGGTTCCTAGACATGGTTGGACTCCACATGCTGGAGTGGCATCACTACATGTGCTCTTTTACTAAAACCACAATGATGCACACTGATACACACACAAACATCCAATGAACTCTAGTGGATCCATGTGGTTTATGAAAAGAACAAACATGCAATGATTCTAGTGGATCCATGTGGTTTATGAAAAGAACACACATGCAATGAACTCTAGTGGATCCATGTGGTTTATGAAAAGAACACACATGCAATGAACTCTAGTGGATCCATGTGGTTTATGAAAAGAACACACATGCTGTGGTGGCATCACTACATATGTTCTTTTCCAAAACCACAATTATGCACACTGATACACACACATGCAAAGCGGTGTGGTGACGCAGCATCTTTCATGCTGGTGGTAGAATGCATGTTGTAGTTGAATCCCAGCATGCTGCTAGGATTCTGGACATGGTTGGACACCACGTGTTGGAGGGCAATCACTTCATGTGTTCATTTCCTAAAACCACAATGATGCACACTGATACACACACATCCAATGAGATGCGGTGATGTAGCATTTTTCAAGCTAGTGGTAGAATGCATGCTGTACTTGAACCGAAGCATGCTGCCAGGGTTCCTGGACATGGTTGGACACTACATGCTGGAGTGGCATCACTGCATGTGTTCTTTTCCTAAAACCACAACGATACACGTTGATACACACACACATCCAATGAACTCAAGTGGATCCATGCGGTTTATGAAAAGAACACACATGCAATGAACTCTAGTGGACCCATGTGGTTTATGAAAAGAACACACATGCAATGACTCTGGTGGATCCATGTGGTTTATGAAAAGAACACACATGCAATGACTCTACTTGATCCATGTGGTTTATGAAACAATACACATGCAATGAACGCTAGTGGATCCATCTGGTTTATGAACAGAACACACATTCAATGACTCTAGTGGATCCATGTGGTTTATGAAAAGAACAGACATGCAATGAGTCTAGTGGATCCATGTGGTCTATGAAAAGAACACACAAGCAATAAATTCTAGTGGATCCATGTGGTTTATGAAAATAACACACATGCTATGGTAGCATCACTGCATATGTTCTTTTCCAAAACCACAATTATGCACACTGATACACACACATCCAATCAGGTGTGGTGATGCAGCATGTTTCAAGCTGGTGGTAGAATGCATGATGCAGTTGAATCCCAGCATGCTGCCAGGGTTCCTTGACATGGTTGGACACCACATGCTGGAATGGCATCACTACATGTGTTCTTTTCCTAAAACCACAATGATGCACACTTATACACACATGTGCAATGAACTCTAGTGGATCCATGTGGTTTATGAAAAGAACACCCATGCAATGACTCTAGTGGATCCATGTGGTTTATGAAAAGAACACACATGCAATGACTCTAGTGGGTCCATGTGTTTTATGAAAAGAACACACATGCAATGACTCTAGTGGATCCATGTGGTTTATGAAAAGAACACAAATGCAATGAACTCTAGTGGATCCATGTGGTTTATGAAAAGAACACACATGTTGTGGTGGCATCATTGCATATGTTCTTTTCCAAAACCACAATGATGCACACTAATACACACACATGCAATGAGGTGTAGTGATGCAGCATCTTTCAAGCTGGTGGTAGAATGCATGCTGCAGTTGAATCCCAGAATGCTTCTAGGGTTCCTGGACATGGTTGGACACCACATGCTGGACTGGCATCAGTGCATGTGTTCTTTTCCTAAAACCACAATGATGCACACTGATACACACACATCCAATGAACTCTAGTGGATCCATGTGGTTTATGAAAAGAACATGCATGCAATGAACACTAGTGGATCCATGTGGTTTATGAAAAGAACACACATGCAATGACTCTATTGGATCCATGTGGTTTATGAAAAGAACACACATGCATTGACTCTAGTGGATCCATGTGGTTTATGAAAAGAACACACATGTTGTGGTGGCATCACTGCATATGTTCTTTTCCTAAACCACAATGATGCACACTGATACACACACATGCAATAAGGTGTGGTGATGCAGTATCTTTCAAGCTGGTGGTAGAATGCATGCTACAATTGAATCCCAACATGCTGCCAGGGATCCTGGACATGGTTGGACACCACATGCTAGAGTGGCATCACTGCATGTGTTATTTTTCTAAAACTACAATGATGCACACTGATACGCACACACACATGCAATGAACCCTAGTGGGTCCATGTGGTTTATGAAAAGAACACACATGCAATGACTCTAGTGGATCCATGTGGTTTATGAAAAGAACACACATGCAATGAACTCTAGTGGATCTATGTGGTTTATGAAAAGAACACACATGCCATGGTGGCAATGACATCTACTGGATCCATGTGGTTTATGAAAAGAACACACATGTAATGAACTCTAGTGGATCCATGTGGTTTTGGAAAAGAACACACATGCAATGACATCTAGTGGATTCATGTGGTTTATGAAAAGAACACACATGCAATGAACTTTAGTGGATCCATGTGGTTTATGAAAAGAACACACATGCAATGAACTCAAATATGTATTTCATTGTATAAGACACTCACTTTCCATTTTTTATACTAATCAGTTTTGCCCTTGGTTTTTGATACTACTCAGTTTTGCCCCCTCTCTCTCGTAGAAGCCCAAACATGTGCTCACTATGTCTGCTACGCCCTGATTGGTTGTCATAGTTGTCACGTGGATCGTGCGCACCAACTGTTGATCCTCTATGATCCAACGCGGATCGTTGCACATGTTGTTCCCTTCATAGTACATCGTGAGACAGCACAGATGTCTCTCTCAGCAATACTTCTACAAGAAGGAACACGAAGTTGTCCATGGAAAAAGTCGTCGAGTGGTCATGTCGTGTTTAATCACGTCTGAAAAGCCTACTACTACTACTACTACTACTACTACTACTACTACTACTACTACTACGCCATGACACATGCATAGGGCAACAGGGTCATCGAGTGCACGGTCGTTGATGGGCAGCTGCAATTTATTGCCACTTGATTTTAATAAGACATATCCCATTTTTACGCAGCGTGCTCTCAATATCACTTCCACCTGGGCCCTACCGCAAGAAACTTCCACGTGTCAGCCGGAGATCGAAGAGCTGAGAAATGGGTCTCGAGGAGGGGGCCCCTCTAGGAGACCTAACGTCTCCTCCTTCATCGAGTCCCTTGCACCCATCCACATCTCACGCTACCTGATCTAGCACAACCCCACAAATCTCGCCGTACAACCACCTACCTTCTCCTCTAAATTTCCCCTTTCAATTATCGTAAAATTTATGGCCGTGTCAAACTTCGTACATAGAAATTGTGTCTGTGCCCTGTGCATGTGGCTGAATACAGAACTACCATGCATGGCCCGAGAAGAAAAGTGGCATACCGTGCACCCGTCACGGTGCACGGTGCAGCAGTAGCCTACATGGTGCAGTGCACGGTGGTGCAACGGAACGTCCCTTCCCATCACCTTAACTATATATCCCCTCTCTCTCCCTCTCCCTCTCTGCCTACCCACTCTCACTCTCACTCACTCTCCTCACGCAACCCTCTCCACTGTCCCATCAGCTTCTGCAAACTCCAGAGAAAAACCCAACCGTGCCAATGATGGCGAAGGAGGATGTGGTGGCCATCGTCGCCTCCAAGGCCACGAGCGAGGAGGCCCCCATATCGGTCCCCCTCGAGGCATTGAAAGCAGTTGCCGTCCCTGTCCAGGCCCCTGTCGAGGCATTGATGGTAGCCGCCATCCCTGTCCAGGCCCCTGTCGAGGCATTTATGGCAGCCGCCGTACCCGTCCAGGCCCTTGTACCTGCTACTGACGTATTCGCCGGCGAGGAGGCCCCCGTAGAGGCATCGATGGAAGCCGTCGTCCCCGTCCAGGCCCCTGTCCCCGCTACCAATGTAGCCGCCGGCGAGGAGGCCCCCGCCGTTCACGCGCAGATCTAGCTCTTCTGGGACCCCTATGATCCACATGAGTACATCGCTCTGGTGAACCCCTATGACACTGGCATCGATGACCCATGGTCGGAGGTAACAAGGGTTTGATCCCATTCCCTGGTTCTTCTCTCGTTCCCATCGTTGGATGCTATATCTTGGTTTATTAGGGTTCGGTTGTTCGCATTTCGATTGCTAGAACTTATTACATCATCTAATCCTCATTTTCCCCCTTCCAATAGGTGTACGGCAACAACATCTATAGTGATGATGAGTCTAGGCACACCAATACTCGTCAGGTGCTGAGGAGGCTACAGGCTGGCCAGTACGACGCCTTCTTCACTGACGGTATCTATAGTTGCCCCTTCTACAGGACGAGACTCACCGCCACCAACTTCAACCGCATCGTGATGCATGCAGAGGGATCGAGCTCCAGCATCCCCAAAGTCGGCCATACCGTCAACGTCAATGCCTACATCGCTGAACATTAGGTGCTCGGCATTCACCTCCTCAACCTCCAGCTGGTGGCCATCGAAGAGGGTCACATGCCTCCGATCAAGCCCAAGGCCCCCAAGATCAAGGGACTAGGCAACAAGAAGTGGAGGAAGCACCATAGGGAGGAGGCGGAGGTGCAGGAGCATGCAAGGAGAGGTTGAACGTGTTTGTTGCTGCTGCTAAGCAGCTTCTTGTCAACACCTGGATTTTTAATCCCAGATGCCCGTTATGCCATACCTCGCAATCCCAGGATTACCATTTTTGCGAGACATAACGGAGTGGATATCATAGTACATCATCCATTACAAACCATACATAAGGTTTTACACAAATAAGGATCTCATGATCCAGTCTTTAATACAACAAGCAGCGGAAATAAACGATAGCGTAGTGGTGGGGTCCATCTTCAGGGGCACAGGCAATGCTGACGAAGGCAGATAGTCCTAGTTATCATAGCCGTCTTGCTGACCATCATCTTGATACTCTCCTTCATAGTCTGGCCATGATAATAGCCAGGGACAAAAGCCATGAGTACTCTTTAAGTACTCGCAAACTACTACTAGCAAGGGTTATAATTCTAAGTTAAAGTGCTAAATTGAAAGAATAACTATCAAGTTAATTTTGAAACCTAAGCTGAGTTCTGAAGCAAGAAAAGATAAAGTAAAGTTCTAGAATCACCGAAGTTGGGAAGCTAATTTCATTAACACAACCCTGTTGTGGTCAAGTCAAAGGTCATCATTCATTTCAAGGTATTTAGAAAACATCTGACAACGAAATAGTATGGCCATTCCAACTGTCCATAACCGCAGACGCGGCTATTCGAATAGTTTGACACTCTGCAGAGGTGGTACACTTTCACCACAAGATTCGATACATCTGTCAGGGATAACCCTGAATCATCATACTTGGTATGCAGATAATCAAACATAACCTTCCCTTTACACACCCTAGTACAAGCACCTCTCCTATGAGCATGGCCTCCCAACCATGACCATCAGCCATCTTGGGCACTGCATAGGTGGTCATCATTGAGAGGTAGCCTCAGCTCAAACCTCTCCCATGAGGGAACTAATACTAATGCATATAAATTTCCAGCTAAGCCTTACCCAATTCAGGTAATGTGGTTGTACGGTAAATTTGGAATGGTATCGCATCCGAATCCAACCATCAGTTTTATAAAAGGGTTAAGGCTCAGGCCTCATCATTTTCATCATCATAAACCCATTGTGTTTCTCAACACATGTCAAAACATCTCAATAGAATGACTCATCATTCCAAGGTTTTCATAACTCATTTTCACCAAGTGTTCCCATCTAAAGTGAATCAAGTTTGATTTATTCTAAAACACTAGGTTAGGAGTGTTCACTAAGGTGGAAAGGTGGGATCAATCTCATGCCATAGAATGACATCTAAGGGTTTCTAATTAGGTCAAGTTTTATACTCTTTATGCTACCTTCAAAATTAATTAAAGAACTTTGTGTCAACTAAGGGGGTGTGATCAAAGTATGCTTAAGGCATCTTTACTAAACTATCTAGTTTTATTCTATCTTGCTACAATAGCCTACTAAAGCATGTTTGCAAGGATTATCTTGCCACTAATAGCTTGCCTTGGTTGGTGCAGTGGTTGAAGTTTTCTTCTTCTTCTTCTTGGTAGAACTCCTCCTCCTCGAAGGCTTGGTCGGTACTATCGTCTAGAAATACATAGGGAGGGCACAATCACCAAAAAATACTTAACTTAGGCTAAGTAGTATTCTAAACCACACAATTGATGATCTATTATCATCCAAAACATCACAAGTTTAATTCAATAGTTTCCACCTTTTTATTTTGGAAAAGTAATTTCTACTCATTGAAAAATTAACCATAATTTAATATTCACCACCAAAATATGGGATCATGTGGACACATGTCCTCACCACATATTCTAACCTGTGGGAATGAGATTTAAAGGTTGGATTACTATTACTTTGGTTTAAGTTTATTATTTAATGATTTAAAGTGACTAGAAATGCCTATATAGCATTATTTTGGTACTAGTCCAAAGTCACTGTCTGTAAACCTTAATATTATTACATATTTGGATAGATATGATAAAATGTGATTTTTGAGAGTTGGAATCAACTCAAAAGCTAACTTGGTTGATTTTACAAAAATGTTTCAAGTTGTAAAATCTTCTGTCTTCTTATTTTTATTAGGAGAAATCTATAACTCTAAATGAATTAAATCCAACGGGCTTGGATAGAGCATTTCAATACCTTTCAGACAAAATTGGTTTCATGCAATTTGGATTTGTCAAACTCACAGAATTGAATTTTGAAACACTAGACAGAAACTATATTCTAACTAAAAAGAAAAATCCTATTTTGAATCTACGGGCTTGCGCGGGGAAAGAAAATGGGCCGGCCCAGTGGCGCTGTGCGGCACAGGGCTCAGCTGACAGGGGGGTCCCGCTTGTCAGCGGCACTTAACACGCGAAGCGGTACGCGCGATGTGGGTCGTGCGATTAGAAGCTAGATCTACGGCTGAGGGTCGTCGTCGACGACGGACGGGTCGCCGGCGAGCTCAAACCCTAGCGGCTCGGTGGGGGTCTACTGGGGGCGTACCAGGGCTCCAGCGGGGTCGGCGATGCGGGCGAACAAAGTGGAAGACGACGGCGAGGCGAGGCGTGGTCGCGGCGTAGCTTGGGGTGGCCGGAATCAATGGCACCCTTCTTCTCCAGAGGCGGCGGCTCCGGCTCCAATTCCGGCGAGCTGCTGCTCCACTTGCTCCGGCGAGGGGTGGTTGAGGTTCAGAGAGGTAAGGGGAGTGGAATTGTGTGAGTCTTTGGTGCTGGGGAGTGGTCCTTTTATAGGCTCGACGGTGAGACCGAGCGGGATGGGCGGTCGACGGTGGCGACATGGCTACGGCGAGCTAGCGTCATGGCTGGGGATGGCGATTGCTGGGCGGTCCCCTGGCGGTGCTCTAGCGCTTCAATGCGGCCGTAGGGGCGGTGGTATGCGGTCGGGGTGAGGTGACGCTCTGAGAGGCAGAGGCGGCTGTGTCCACGGCGAGCGGTGGTTGTGGGGCTTTGGGCGGCGAACGGGGGTGTCTGGGGTGTTCTCCAGGTCGAGGCGGAGCGGTGGGCGCGGGCTGGTGTCGAGCGGCGACTTGTGCACGCGGGGACAGGGCGCGCTCTGCGGGCGGCGGCGGCATGGTCCGGTGGCACTGGGCGCGGTTTCTCCTCGGTGGTCCACGGCTGCTCTTGGCTCGGGTAAGGGACAGAGAGGGGCGGTGCGGCGTTGGCTACCTCCTAGACATGGCGAGGGAAGTTGGCAGCTGCTGTGGCGCGATGTCGCCGGTGGGGGTGCTCAAGGTGCTCGGCCTTAATGGCCATGACCATTTGGTCGTGTGCACAGGGTGTGGCCGGGCTAGCAAAAGGTAGGGCTGGTACTGAGGGAACAAGGGGACAAGGTTAGGCACAAATGGTGACCAAGATCACTGCTCAAAACAGTGTTTTAATTTTGGCCAGATTTGTGCACACAAGTTGTTTGATGAAATGGCCGCAAGAGAAAAAGTTTTGAATTTTGAGTTCAAAATTTTTGGGTGATCTCCACTAGTGCTAGGTAGTCTCTGGTTGCAAGGGTTTTGAAAATGGTGCTCAATTAGATGGTTTTTGAAATAGGGGTGATCTATGCATATGCATTAGATTCAATTTTGAACTGCCATTTAAAATAGTTTCCAGAATGTTTTTAGAAGATCAAAAGGTGGGCCTTGGTACCTCATTATGTGTACTAGCAAGGGGTGCAAAGATCAAGAATTGTTTCTGTTAAGAATTGAGTACTAGGAATAGCCAAAGTAGGCATGAGAGTTAAATTTGTCCAAATGACCATTCCTTTATTTTAATTCTTTTTGATTTGATTTCTTTTAGGAAAAGCTTGGGAATGATGTAGATGATGTTTAATTCCCTTAAGAAACATTTTAGAAGCAAAGGATCACACAATCATGGCACTTCAAAACAACTCCTATTTTAAATGCACACATATATGAATGCTTTTATTTTAAATATGGAAAGGTTTTTGTTAATCCTAAATTTGGATGATTTGATCTTTGATACTCTTGGATTGAAGTTTTGGGATGTTACACTTCTTTTGATTTTGTATATTTTGTGTGTGATGGCTGCTGAGCAGCGAATGTATCGAACCTCCCTAAGCAACCTACTTTTTGTTGCTATATCCTATTTAGTTGTGCACGGCTATATCTACATTTGTTTTGTTTTCTGAATGAATGTATTCTGCCTCGGGTGATTTGATGCTCTAGATTTGTTACCAGATCGGGCAAAAAAGAGGGCCAACAGGGAACGAATGATCGAAGAGAGAAGTTGCTCTAGATTTGCTACCAATTTGGGAAAAATGAAAAATAACTGTTAGCGAGAGAGGAAAAGGGTACTCTTTTGAAATACCAGTTCATGAGCTGCCATCTTGACAAACTACCAGACACATGCAAAAACATAACACAAAGAAGTAAAATTTATTTCACTTCTCTCAGTTGAGGCGCTAGCCATCTTGACAAGCTGCCTGAGTTCCACAAAACAGAAACATAACATAAAGGAGTAAAATTTATTTCACTTCTTATCAGACCACTTGAGGCGCTTGCCATCGTTCCTAGGAGACCAAGTGCGAGCATTACAGCTGTTTCTTACATTATTGGCCATCCACAGCTCACGAAATGCAAATTCTTCCCACCTAGAATCTGCATTGACTTCCCTATCTTCAGCATCCTATGGAACAATTAGCGGTGCATCACAGGCCTGGTTGTTGCCGCTGGAAGATGCTACCTCTCTGTTTGCTGCTTCAGCTGCAGCCTATCTGTCAGCTTCTTCAGATGCAGCCATTTTCTTTGCATATGCAGCGTCATGCTCAGCTATACTGCATTTTGTACAAAGGGCTCCCCTAAACTTGTCTTCCCTCTTGCAACTGAGGCAAAATACGAGGAAACGTAGAAACATGTGGATCTTCTTGTACAACTGGTAGGTCATGTAAGTATCTATGGCTGCATACTTCAGGTTTATCTCAAACAACGACTTCTTCTCCCAGAAATCGTGTCTATACGTAGGGAAATATGCCTTTATTCTGTCGTACGACTCATCCAGGATTCTAGTTACGAGTGTAGTTATTCCATCCTTCCTCGTGCCCCCTGTGATCTTGACAATACTCTGAATATCGATCCACTTGTGCGTAGGAATTGTAATTCTCTCAAGGCAAAATTTTAGAAAGTCAGTTCTTTTGTTGACAGTATAGAAAACAATTCCTTTTTCTACAAGGAACTGGCGCAGCGCCAGACACTGCTTGTCAGTCCTGAAAGTATGTAGTTTGTCATCACCAAAATTTGTAACTACAAATGTTTTGTCAATGCAAGATCATCATCTCAATATAATTTTAAAAAGTTTAGTAAATACAAGATCAAGACTCTCAACATTGTCTTATCATAATTTATTTGGTCATAATAAAATTCAGTAGTTGTAAGATGAGCAAATCGATAAAGAACAAGAGTAGAAAACCCTAAAAGCGGTTAACTACAGAGAGTAGATCTACAAACTAGGAGTAGTGGTAGACGAGGACGTGTTTCCTTATGGCCAGTTGAACAACGACGACTTCATTCTCCAACTCTAGGTCCTCCGAGGTATACTCGAGGTCCAATCTCATAAACTTGTCCTCGTCTTCCACAAGCCAATCCTCGTACATCCTCAGGACTCGCACCACTATCGCCTCCTCGTTGATGTAGACGACGTATATCTTCTTATTGTCATGGGCAGTGAAGCTTGTCTCTGGAGTACGACGACCTTCCATTGCGGCAAGGAGAAGACGGAAAGAAGACAGAGGACAGGAAGAAGAAGAAGAGTGGTTTCTGTGAGATAGGGGAACGGTGGAACCGTTAATGCGTTTCTAAGGTAGTGGTTAACAACAGGGACGGAAGTCCAATAGAGACGCGTGTTGGTGGCCGTTCCAGCTTCTGAGTAAACAAAAATTAAAAATAGTAATAATGAGGATATATGCGCCCTGTTTTGTCATGTCAATACACGCTATCGGTCGTGTTGTCCTAGCCACTGCGCCAGCGCTGCAAGTCTACGTGACAGCCACCACGCCTACACGACGGTAGTGACATAACGGCGAAAACTGACAGGAGGACCCAACTTGACGGGCGTTAGCCTGATATTTTATGTTGAAACGTTATGTTGAATTCGTGCCAAAAAAGACCCTCTGAGTATTTGGCACGCTAACTGTGGACAACGCGGCTGATTACAAGCATCTTGGGTACCGTTGTTCCTTGACGATCCAACTTTCGGGCCGCAAAATTATATTCTCCTTCTAGAGGCATGTGTGATTCTAGTTGAGGCTGTCAACGTCGGAGTATCCCTCTATAGAGTGTAAAAGCGTTAATATTAACCTCTGTGACTTCCAGGTTTGGAATGCTTAATTTCATGTGTGGCACCATGTATGTTTTAAATTGCTTAATTATTGTAATCACCTTTTTTTAAAGCAAATTCTATTTTACAATTTATATGATTTTTGTATGACTAGTTTGTTGAGTACTTTTTATACTCACCCCTTACTCCCAATGTTTTTATCAGAGTTGTGCAACAGAAAAGACGTCCTTTGAAAGTTTAGGCTGGACCTGTGGTGGACGGAAAGCGAATTAGATAACCTAGTTGTATTTCTTTGTAAAGATGTAAATAATAAAGGAATAAAATATGTTTTGAACTTCTCGAGATCGACTGTGCCGACTTATACCGTGTGTTTTAGCCTTACGGGTATATTGACCTCCTGGTCTATATGCGCGCGGCGGCTGTCATTCTCCCGGGACCGGTCTCGGGGCGTGACACCATGTCGTCATCGAAGCTGGAGCCCAGCGACGACGACGGCGTCATCTACGCGGCGGCAACGGACTCGCCTAGGACTGGGCGGGCGTGGTCGTGGCTGCCACTAGTTTAGTTTTTTATTTGTTTCTTTAAATTTTATATAAACGTGTTCGAACCATTTCGTATTTGCTCGTATTTTCATGAATTTTAAATGTTTAAATTTTTTACGAGTGACACGGCTAATAGCTGGCGTTCCCCGCGTTTCATCCATCGTGCGCGCACACATACCGCGTCCCCTCCCCTGCCCCTCTCCCTCCCTTTGTCTCTGTCGGACGCCCAGGTTGTACAAGTGTCAGGACGACTACCTTAACAAATCTGTCTCGGTCTCACATATGCAAGGAAATTAGAACTTTTCGTACCACTCTCTCGCACCCCTCTCCCGCACCCGCACGGCGGCGCCGCGCCGCGCCGGGCGGGCCTCTGTCCTCCCCGGCCGTCCTCCCCCTCTTGAACCTCCCGCCCGCTGTCGCCGCCCGGGGCGTCGCCGGGCAAAGATCTGGCGACGTGGCAGCGGCGGCGACCCTGGTCGCGATCTGGCATGGCGGTGGCGGCGGCGGAGTCCGCGCCCGCGCTGGTTCGGCGGTGGCATCGTGGCTGGCGGCGGCTGGGCGTCCTTGGTCTAGATGGCTGCACGCGGGGGCGGGAATCCATCCCTACGGGCCGAGATCTATTCCGTTCGTGCCGACGTCGTGGGACTACTGCCCCTAGCATGGTGGTGGTGACTTCTTTCTCTGTCGGAGTGGCCGGCCGGGCGATCTTGCCGCTATGCGACGGATCCTACTAGTTTTCGGCGGATAGCGTGGGGGCTGCTGGCTCGGTTTCAATAAAGGGGGTGGTCCTCGGTTCTCTCTCGTACCAAGACGAAGATCTACTTGATGCGTGTCTCCATTGATCTGGCCGGAGTGTCTGGTTCCGGAAGGCTCCGCCGGTGAACTCCCATGGGCGCATATGCCCGGAGTTTGCCGGATCGGAAGGAATTCGGTCATGCGCACCTGTGTTTTTTGCTGGCCGTTTGGTTTCTGTGGGAGTGTGGTGAAGCTCTGCTACCTGTTACCATCACGCGACATATCTTTGACGATACACATGGTGAAGTCAGATGCAGAGAATGTCATGAAGGTAGAGACATGTGGACGAGCTACGGTGGATTGAGTCTTTATGGTGATGAGGATATGGCTTGGTTATCTGTGACTCGTAGCAGCGTCTGTTAGAAGGGGGCGGTATCACATGAGGAGTTCACAGTATTACCTTGCAGGGTAAAAACCCAAGGTCTGACCTTCATTGGTTGTGTCTGGCAATGGCCTTGCAGAAGGCATTGCTTTGCGAGCGAGGACTTTCTCCAGGGTGAAAAGCTAGATCTTTGATCGGACGATGACAGCGTTTGTGCACTGTTTTCTTTTTGGAGACGTCGCTTTTGGAGGGGTTGGACTTCTGGTGTTGTTTTTGGTAGTGGTAGTGTCGCTGCTGCTAAGGATCGGATTCCTGAAGTGGGACTTTTATTTTTATAATTCTTCTTTTTTTTTGGCTGTGCATCCGTATTGCCATTAGGGTATGTGTTGTTGCAGAGGCTGAGTGTAATTGGTATCCGTATGATATTAATATATGCTATTTCCAAAAAAAAAAATGCAAGGAAACGGTGAAATCAAAACTTGGATCGGAGCTACGTTCAGAGTTCAGAGCCCGAAGTTGGACAGCGTGAGGAACTCCATATCGGTGTCGACGTACTTGGTCCAGAGTTGCTTGTACTGGTTGAACGCGACGTCCAGCCACGGCTTCAGGTTCCCGTTGAAGTGTATCACCGCAGCGCCCCTGATGTCCTCGGGCCTGATGTGCGGGTTGTAGCCGAGACCCATGACGTGCCACGACTTGTCCAGCGGCCTCGTGTTGCCGTAGAACGTCATCAGCCCTGCCGGCAGAACAGAGGCCGCGTCCCACAGCGTGCCGTTCTCGTTCTGCAACGACAGAGAGAACGCAAGCACGTCAACCTACCGGTAAGTAAAAATTTCAGGCTGGGCACTGCTAGCTTACCATCTCCATGAGCTGGTGGAACTGCTCCGTGCACTGGTCGCGGCGCCACGCGAGGAGATCGAACACGTTGACGCCGTAGGACCAGGCGCACGCGCGGGGCTCGAACCGCTCCTGCATGGCGGGGTGCGACAAGTTGAGGTACTTGCCGTAGCGCCGGAACCCGCCGAAGCAGGTGTAGAGCGCGGCGTTGGCCTTGTCTCCCAGGTCGAGGCGCCACAGCTCGGCCAGGTCCCTCTGCACCACCACGTCGTCCTCCAGGAGCACCACCCTCCGCAGCGCCGGGAACATTTCGGGCAGGTAGAACCGCAGGTAGTCCAGCTCGCGCAGAGCCACGTCTCTGTTCCCGTCCTCGACCTGCCGGAGCACGGGCGAGGAGGAGGCGTTGATGAAGGGAAAGTCGGTGGCGGTTAGGAGCTGCACGTGCGCGCCCAGCGGCGGCGGGCTGCGCGAGAACCAGACGCGGAAGGCCGGGAGGTACATGGGCGCGGTGACCACGTGGAAGACGTGGCGCGACGGCTCGGACGCGGCGCGCGCGGCTGAGGCCACCACGACGGAGACCGCGAGGATGTTGTCGGAGAAGATGGCGTAGTGGTAGAGCGACGGGTCCGTGAGCTCTGGCGGCGGCGGCGGCTCGTCGACGGCGGCGGTGGACGCGTTGGCGGCGAGGAGGGACTCCATGAGCCGCATGGCGAGGCAGTGGAGGGACTTGGGCGTGGACACCGCGGCGATGCGGGAGTTGAGCTGCCCCTCGCGGCGGGCACGGAGGAGCTGCTGCCCGACGGCAAAGACGGTGTCGGAGAGCTTGAGGATCTTGGACTGCGTGTCGAAAGCCTCCTTGGCGCCCGCCGCGAGTGCGCGCGCGCGCTTCACGTGCCCGCGGGCCTCCTTCTCCAGGAGCGCGACGGTGGAGAGGGTGAGGCGGGAGGAGACCGCAGAGAGGCGCGAGGAGGTCGACAGGAAGGACTCCGTCTGCGAGGCGGAATCTGAGCTCAGGCGGCGCGCGTGGGCCGCGTATGCCGCGAGCACGGCCGCGTGGTCCTCGGCGTGGCGACGCACGACGGCCAGGCGTGAGGCCGGGGAGCCAGGAGCCGATGTGGTGATGGTGGTCGCGGACAAGAAGAGAAAGACGCAGGCGAGGAAGAGGAGCGAGACCAGTGCCGCGAACGCCGCGCGGCGCGGCGCGGGCGATCGGCCGCCGGCCATCGGTGGTGCGTCAAGTACAAGCGGCTTCAAACGACGGAGCGAGTCCGAGGTGGACGAGGAAAATGGCGCGCGGGGTTCTTTCCTACGCCGGTGGTTTTGGTTTACATGGATTTGGTAGCCTGGTTAAGGTTCTCGTGGTGTCCCGTGACCAGATTTTGGTCAGTGTGCCTGGTGGAGTGGCACTTTGACTCTGGGGGATGATGAGTGAGTGGACTAGTGGAGTGGTGAGGCGCCGGTCGCCGGACAACGACGGCCTCCATTTTCGAACTGACAGGTGAACAGGTGATGTTGAGTTACCAGCAGGCTCATTTGTCAGCGTGCTTGGTTTAGGTGTGTAAGACCAAAGGGTTGAAGGGTATTAGTCCATTGACCAGTTATGACCAGAGATAAACGAATGCTCTAGCGCTAGTGCCTCTGGCGTGGTCGCACTAGCTTCTCTAGTGGTGCATGCTCAGAATTGGCCTAACACAGTAACAGTGTTGCTAGGATTTTGCCCTTCCCTCTCGATCGTGTCAACTGAAAGTGTACGATTTAGAAATGTTGTCTCGGAAACATTTGTTAGATGGAATGCTCGATGACTTTAAATTGCGCAAACGCTAAAAGGTGCATGGTGCCTCGTTTGTCAGATCTGCTCCGTCTGCATCGATCACGCGCGCGTCGTGCGCATCATCCCGACAACAACCCACCTAGGGACTTACCTGGCACGTGTCATTTTGAGGGTGAAAACTGAATCTCAGCAGTTCCGCTCGCCTCTCTCATCCATTCCCCGTTCTGCCTTTTCCCCACTTCCCATCCTTCTCCGGTGTTTTGCTAGGGTTTCGATTTCGTCGCCGACAAGCCAGACATGCGCTGGAGAGAGACGATCCGGTGGAAAGTGAGGGGCGCCCATGAGGGAGTCGAGTTCGTTGTAGGATCCATGCGCGAGGGCGGGAGATCCTCGGAGGAGGGTGAGGCGCGAGGGTGCGTCGAGCTCAGCACAGAGGAGCTCGGCGACGAAGAATGAGGAGTGCGATAGGGCGTCGAGCTCGGCGACGTAGAGCGCGGTGGGCTCCGTGGATTTTGGCGAGCGGCGACGCGTACATCGTGGTTTATGAGGTTAGTCCATGTACTCAAAATCCCCTTGATAGGAGCGATCTTTTGGGAGTCTATGCCTTACGAACGTGAAGACACGGTGTCATAGTCCTAGTTGCTGCGTGGATTTGATCTCTACACGAGATCCCTCGTTCTAGTTTTCCCCCGTTGTATGCTCAGCTGCTGGTGGGGGAGCTTTTATGTATGCACAGTTCGATTTAATGGGAACACGACGAAATCAAATGAGGGACAGAGCATGAACACATCAGATGCGTGTAGAGGTTCTCATGGTTTTGGGCAGTATCGACACTTCATTTTCATCTTTTTTTGTTGGTTTGCCTACTTAAGATATGAAACAAGGGTTACCACGGCACATCAAGCCACATAGATCAGGCAAGTTATTTCGTACTGATTTTGTAGGGCCGGGGGAGGGGTTAATTGAGGTGTTTTCTTCATCGCCGGTGAGTTGATATGTAGCGGTTAATTAAGTCATTGTTTGCAATAGGGACCAGCTGTGTTTTGCCTAGTTTAACCAAGGAACTGTGCTATATGTACGACAGTTTCCATATTATTCCTGTATGGCACACCAGATCAAACCATCCGCTCGAGGCATCATAATTTAGCAGACTGCTAGATTTTGAATCGTTAGAAAGAGTCGTAAGTGAGGTCGTTTAGATAAGTTTTCTTATAGCAATATGACCTTTTTAGTCTGCTACTAACATGAAGTCGCACAATTTATGTTTAATATGACCACGGTCCACAGCGAACATTCTAAAGTGTACTACAAAGGTGTGTAGACCCCTATGGTTTTAGTGTTTTCTATGTGCCATAGGAAACTTAGTTCAAGTTTTTATGTCATGCCACATCTGTCCTTTTTACCTAAATTGATACTGAACACTACATGGTAGAGAACTGGTTGACTGTAGTCAATTAGACCGATCACAATTGCTTCCTTATATATGCAGGGAAGTTTGTGTAATGTTATAACTAAGTTGGTTTTCTTAGCATACCTGAGTTGTCCAATATTTTAACTAAGGTTCTTTTTGTTTTCTGTCATGTTGTTTTACCATCATCTAACCTAAGTTTTTTTTTACTTTACAACTAAATTCCCATCAGTAGTACTCTGTTTTAACTAAGTTCCTTATTCTCAAGAACGTACCCATCAGCAGGTGAATCTGGAAAGAACAGAGGGAAACCACATCAGTCGGGAATACGGACAGCGACAGCAGTTGCGAGTCCGATCTGGGCGATCTGGCAACACAAGATGGAGTCTACGGCTTCGGATCTGAAAGTTGCGGGAGCAACAGCTTCCCTAGCCATTACATGTGCGCCGTCATCAACATGGGCGGCAATGGCGGCACTCGGGACAACACCGACACTGGCGGTGGTATCCCAGTCACGAACGGTGGCCCCTCCAACGGCGCCCCCAATAGCAATGGGCCAGAAGGATCCATCCCAGAGGATCAGCCAAACCTCTCGGTGAATGAGCAAACCCGAGAGCGCGTGCTGATCAAGATCAACGACGCTGAGGGAGGCCCTGCAGGGCAATCCCCTACCAACCAACTCATCGCAAGACATGCTGATGGGTTATCACTGGCTGCTCAAGGAGGAGTTCAAGCGCCAGCAACAAGTAATCGCCCAGCTCAGCTCTCTTCCATCGGAGGATCCTCCTCCAAAGGCAACAATCATGCAGCCGCTAGGCAACGCTCTCGACTGGCTCATCTCACTGATAAGGAGCGAAAAGAGGCTGCGCGGGTTCTCGACTTCTCATCTATGACGGTGGATACGCGGGGCAATGTGCTCCCAAAAACACTGCTGGCAGCGGTAACAGTGGCCACCATGTACCTGCTCAACAACCAGCCACCGGCTGGGGACCCACGGTCCGCCATGCACCGATCTATGATTGCTGGCCTGGACTAGTCGAAGCTGCCCTCATCAAGGATCCAACGCCGGAGCCGAAGAAAGGCAAGGCTTTGGCCAAACGCTACTCTTCCTCCTCCTCCAGCGACGACAACCATGATCTATCGCGGTGACGCCGCTCACGTTGACACAACTACGACTACGACGCACGTGATGACATCACGCAGCGCAAGGTCGACAAGATGCGTGCAAGACGCGCTTGTTCGGCTGACTTAGAAGATGACGGGATAGAGCTCTGCGGTGCCAGCTGCTTCAGCAGAGCCATACGGCAAAAGCAAATACCAAAAGGGTTCAAACTCCTATCGGAGAACCCGAAATTCGACAGCCTTCAAGACCCGAAGATCTGGCTGGAGGATCATATCTCCTCTGTCAGGCTACACGGTGGAACCATGAGCATGGCCATGCAATGCCTCCAGCTACAGCTGCAAGGCGCCGCCCATGCATGGCTCAATAACCTCCCGCGCGGATCGATTCGCAGCTGGGATGAGCTGGTTTACAGCTTCGTGTGAAACTTCAAGGACACTTACAAAAGGCCCGCATCAATCGAAGAATTAAGAGGCTGCTACCAAAAGTCTGGCGAGTGGCTGCGCTCATACATCCAGAGATGGTCCATCATTAAAAACTCTGCAGAAGACATCTTTGAGGACCGCGCAATTGACGCATTCAATGGCGGCGTGCGCTGCAGAGAGCTCAGAGAGGAGCTGGGCTGCTCGAAGCCTAAAACAATCGACCACCTGATGGAGATCACGAACAGGTGGGCTGATGGAGAGGACTCGGTGAAAAACCACGTCCACTCAGATGATGATGACGACCTCGATCGCAGATGCAATCGCTGAGGAAAATGCCGGATGCGCGGTTACGAGGACCACGAGGAAGTTTACATGGTCGCGCCTGGCTACGCCAACAAACACGACGACATCAACCGCAACAGCGGATACCATAGTGGTGGATACCGTGACAGCGGGAAAACCACGCAAGTGTGGGAACACCGCACTCGCGATGAGGCACCTGGAACATCTAGCCAGGACAAACTATCTGGACCGTGCAACGTACACTTCTACATCGACAAGCACGATGGCAAGAAAAAATCCAGTCACCTTCTGAAGGACTGCCGTGAGTTCCTCGGGCTCCATGAAGGTCTGGCCCAGATGAATCGCGACGTGATAAACCAAGGCTATGGAGTTGCCCCCGATGTCGTGGCTCACGGAGCGCCACCACCACCACACAGCCGCGCCAGTCCAGAACAACGGAGGCGAGCAGTACCCGCGAGCACTAGGAAACATGGGAATGGTCCAAAAAGGACGCCCATCAAATCGGGTGCAAAAATCAATCACTCGCCAAGTTAACCTGGCGATGAATTCGCCACCCTCCACCACTGAGTACCTCAGTGGGAGCGAGTCCTGCATTACCTTTGACAAGCGCAACCATCCACGTCAAGTACCTCGCCCAGGTCACTGTCCCCTGGTGCTCGAGGCACAAATTGGAGGTTTCGAGATGAGTCGCGTCTTCATGAATGGCGGCAGCGGCATCAACCTCATGTTCGCAAGCACCTTGTGCACCATGCGAATCCCCCTATCATGCCTGGAAACCTCAGACACAACATTCCATGGCATCGTCCCTGGGAAGGGCGTATACCCCCTGGGCAAGATCAGCTTCGAAGTCATCTTCGGAACGCTAGCAAACTGCCAACAAGAACGCATCGAATTCGAAGTGGTCGACTGGCCCTTGCAATACCACTATATCCTCTGACATGTCGCGTTCACGAGGTTCATGGCGGTGCCACACTATGCCTACCTGCAGATGAAGATGCTGGGCCCCGACGACATTATCACCATCAATGGAAGCTTCGAGAGGTCAGACAACTGCGACAGGGAATTCAACAGAATCTCCTAGTCTTTTGGCATGCAGGAGGAGTTGGCAAGGCTGAAGGAGTCGATAGACAACAGTCTACCTCCTCCGAGTAAGCCAAGCTCACCTGACCAATCCTTCGACTCATCGATCCACACTAAGGCGGTCCAGGTCAACCCAACGGATCCAACCAAGATGGCCCTCATCGCAAACAACTTGAGTCCCGCATAGGAACTCGTGCTCGTCAAATTCCTCCATGAGCACTGAGAAATCTTCGCCTAGTGTCCAGCGGACATGCCAGGAGTTCCTAGGGAATTCGCCGAGCACTCACTCAATGTGAATCCTGAAGCAAGACCAGTGAAGCAGACGATACGTCGACTGCCTGAGCCAAGGGAAAAAGCGGTCGGTATGGAAGTCAACAGACTCCTCGATGTTAACTTCATACGCGAGATCAAGGAAAGCACTTGGGTAGCAAACCCCGTGTTCGTTCCTAAAAAGGACACGGATAACCTGCGGATGTGCGTGGACTTCATCTCCCTGAACAAACATTGCCCAAAGGACCACTTCCCATTGTCGCGGATCAATCAGATAATCGACTCCACCGCGGGATGCGAGCACCTCTGCTTCCTCGACGCCTACTCAGGCTACCACCAGATTTGAATGAAGGAGGAAGACTAGGAGAAAACGGCCTTCATCACGCCCTTTAGCGTCTTTTGCTACACAACAATGACCTTCGGGCTGAAAAACGCAGGAGCCGCCTATCATCGGTGTATGCAGGCTTGTCTCAAGAACTAGCTTGGTCGTAACACTCAAGTCTACGTGTCGTTATATAGGGAACGGCAGTACCTAAGAAGGTTAGATAGAGGTGTGGGGACTAGCAGGGAAGCTATCGACGGCGTCCGCAGGTGGGATTGGATACAAGCAAGCGTAGCTGGACGCAGGAAGTACCCAGGTTCGGAGCCCTCGTGGTGAGGTAAAACTCCTACTCCTGCCGATCTGACTATGAGAGATATGTGAACTACAAGTGCTCCTCGAGCGGTATTCTCTAGCTACTGCCTTAAATGCACTTAGACCAACCCTTTCTACTGAGGCCTTGCCTCTCCTTATATAGGCAGAGAGGCAACGGTCTCACTGGCCAATCTGACCCAGCCGGCTGGTCATCTACAGTATCCGGTATAACCATGTCCCATCAGAGTACGAGCGGTATGGCTGTCGTGGGCATAGTGAACGCCGTGCGAGCCTGTCGTCAGCATCGGGCCACTGTTCCCGCGTCATCCCCACAAAGTCTTCGGTATGGCCGAGTAGTTGCCAGTCTTGTCGTCGTACAGGGCGTACCGCACACTGTTCCGCATGTCGCACTGTCTCCTTGATTGGTTCCGGCTGTGCTGCTGTAGCCGGCTGCTTCTCGCCGCTCTGGCTACCTCATGGTAGCCGGTTAGGCTTGCCCTGTCCAGCTGCGCCTGTCAGCCGGACGCGATTGCCATGTTTCTTGTCCGGTTGGGGTATCTGGGGGTCATCCCCCCGACACTAGCCCCCAAGCGCGTGTGGATTTCGCCCTTTGGTGAAATGTGCACGCGCTCCCTCTTTGTTTTGAATTTCAGACCGACTATGCCTGGCGGTTGCGCTACCCGTGACGTCAGCGCGGACGCCGGCCACGCGCGCACACGCCATCATTACTCTGCGGCAGGCAGTGTAACGTCTCGTCGCATGTTGCCTCAGGAAACTGTCGCCTAACGCTTCGGTTCTTGCTCCAGGATCCTCTACGCACCCCGCGTCTGCACATGGGATCTGGGGCGGTGGTTGGGGTGGGAGACACGTCGATGGACGCCGCGTGGCTCCGCGGACGGTTGCCCTTCTGGTCCTTTAAAAGGGGGGCCTGGGAGGGGCAGTTCCTTTCCTCCGCTCCCCTCGCTCCCAGTTGCCTTCTCCTTCCTCTGCGCTCCTGCTTTCTACGCTTCGCTGCAGCTGCTGCCGTAGCCCGCTACGCTGCCCATTTGTCATCGCCGGCGGTATGGGCCACCGTCATTCGTCCGCCACCGCGTCCTCCAACGAACCGGAGATGGATGCTGAGCGCGGAGCATGGTGTGGCTCCTCCGTCACAGAGGACCACATCCAGAAGTACCGCGCCACCCACATCCTTCCGTCGGAGGAGGAGGTGGAGGTGCGGCTCGCACCGGCGGGAGAGGAGTCGCCGCATCCAGCGGAGGGAGAACGGGTGATTTTTCTCTCGCATCTGGCGCGTGGGTTCACGTTGCCGGTGCATCTGTTCTTCCTTACATTCCTCGCCTTCTTCGACCTCCGCCTCCACCATCTTGGCGCCAATGCAATCGGCACGCTGGTGCATTTCATGTCCTTCTGCGAGAGCTACCTTGGGATCTAGCCGGATCTCGGGCTCTTCTGCCGACTCTTCCAAGTCCGGCCACAGGTGTAGTTCATGAAGGGGCCGCTAGTCGTCTATGGCGGTGTCTCCATCTACTCCCGCGCGTAGACCGGCTACCCGAAGTTCCGGCTGCAAGACATGGTACAACTGTGGCAGCAGTCATACTTCTACGTCAAGAACCGCACCAACATGGACCGGATCAACCTTCCGGCGTTCCAGGATGTGGAGTCCAGCTGGCAGCACTGGGACTTGAAGATCTACAGCGACAAGGCAGAGTCGGATGCGATGCTGCAACGCATGCACTCCCTCGTCACCTGCCGGCTAACCGGCCTAGACATCACCCTCAGCTGGATGTCTCAGCTAATGATGCCGTTGCAGCAGCGAGCGCACAAGATGTGCTTCTACTCTGGCCGGCTAGACCCGACCCGGCTGTCATGCCGTGATCCCCGCTACCACAACTTGAAGGAGTGAGTGTGGACGATCACCAAGGAGCGGCTGCCGGAAGGCTGGACTTTTGGGTTGGCCCCTTACGACCGGGACAACCGCGTGCCCCGGGTAGGTCCTTTTAGCCGGACTTTTCTTTTGTATCTCTTGCCCTTCTTTTTTGTTTTATCCGACTAATCTTTTGTGTTCGACAGATCTTCCCTTGCATCCTTCGTGAGGAGGGCGACGCCCCCCTCGAGACGTTCATGCCTGACTTGCCCGAGCCACGTGCTCGGCGGTCTGGCAAGGAGTCGGACGGGGATAGGGACGCCTTCCCCAGCCGGAACAACGAACCGGCCGCCGATCCCCACGCGGAGGTTGACAAGAAGGAAGAGGCCGCGCCGGCCTCCAATCCGGCACAGCGCCTTGTGACGGACGGCGGCTCCAACCAGTCTGGCGCTGGAGGGAGTGGCTCCAGCCGTTCCAGCGCCAGCCGACCTTCCGCGGAGGAGCCGGCCCCCAAGAGGAGCCGGACCAGTGCCCTTCTGCCGAGTCGCCTTGGCCGGAAGAAGGGGCAGCCCCCGGTGGTACAGGGGTAAGTTCTTCTCTGGGCGCCTTTACTATTTTTGCTTCTTTCAATTGCCTTTGGCTTACATGTTTCTTTTTCTTTCTTCTCTTCTTCTGTCTTTTTAGCACGCTGGTCTCCTTTGGAGCCGCAAGCCCGGCGCGAGCGCCGACTGGGTCGCCACCTCGCGCCCCAGCCACATCTGTCTCCACCCCTCCTTCTTCCGAGGCACCGCCTCCGCCGCCGCCTCGAGCTGAACCGGCTGCCTCAGCCAG
The DNA here is from genome assembly GCA_916181665.1 of Avena sativa. Taxonomy (NCBI): domain Eukaryota; kingdom Viridiplantae; phylum Streptophyta; class Magnoliopsida; order Poales; family Poaceae; genus Avena; species Avena sativa. Next base: position 462,265,065 of record OV702291.1, on the reverse strand, counting down.
AGCGGAGGGTCCTCATCCGGACGTGGTGGTCCAGTCAGAAACGGTTGGGGCCACCTCGCAGGGCGGGGACGGCTCTTCTGCGGGAATGTGGAGGGCGGTAACCGGCAAGGAGCTCGTGGTTGTTGGCGACGACAACTCTGAGGACGAGCTAGGGGAGGAGTTGAGGACAGCGGTGGTCGCCGCGAAGGAGTCCCTGGCCGCCAACACCGTGGATGACGACGCCTCCTCCGCCGCCTTGCTGATGGATCTCGCCGCCACCCTTGAACTGGCGGTGAAGGAGATCCGGCTGCTAGAGGCCGCAGCCGGTGGGAACCGGTCCTTGGAGCAGAAACTTGTTGCTGCCAACGGAACCTCCCAAAGTAAGTTTGCTTCATCCGGAATCATTTTTTTATGATAGCCAGTTCTGTCGTAGCTATCCTTGTGTGCGCCCAGCGCGAGATCGATCGCTTGAAGAAGGCGAACGACCGGCTGAGCAAATCCAACTCCACTCTGCGGCTGCAGAACAAGGATTGGCACGCCAAGGTGGACGGTCTGGAGGCCACCGTCAAGGAGCACGACACCTCGCTCGCCAACCGGATCGACGCCTTCAACCTTCTCGAGGCCCAAAACAAGGACCAAGAGAAGGAGATCAAGTGGCTGGCGACGAAGGAGAAGGCCCTGGTGGAGGAGCTGATGCAAGTCCGGCATACGGCTAAGGGTAAGCTCCCATTTTCCGTCTCTTTTGTCTTTCCGGATCCGGTAGACGGATCTGACTATCTTTTTTCTGACAGCGTTCTATCCCGGCATAGACCTGTTGGCATACAACCGGCTGCAGAAGAACTGGCCCGGAGCACAGCCGACAGCCCAGGAGCTCGTTGTTCTTCTCGGCGAGGAAGCTGCCAAGCTTCGCCAAGCGGCATAGGCCATCTTCTCGTTTCTGTGGCCGGACGCTCCGGTCCCGGAGACGATGGCACAGCTAGCCGTGAAGGTGGGGGAGGTACCGGCTGTGGTAGATCGGCTACGAGACCTAGCGGCGCGAGCCGGAGTGGAAATGGCTCTAGCCCTCATGCTCTCGTGGTACAAGGACGCCCACGTCGAGAAGATCGACGGAGGCTTCCGTACCGACGCTGATCTTGCCGCCGTCCGCCAGGCTCATCCGGAGCTCCGGGGCTCCACCATCAAGATCGCCGATTACGTGGATCCCGATGAGGTGCTCACCGACTCGGAGTCCGTCGGCACTCCGGATGCGGAAGCTTCGGTGCAGCCGGCGGCAAGCGCCGGAACCGGGTCGACCGCCGCACCTCCTCCTCCGCCTGAGGCTGCTGCCAGCCAAAGCGCTCCGCACGGCAAGGGTCCTGCCGCTTAGTTATCGCCTCGGGATGCCGGGTGTATTTGTTTGTCTTGTCTTGTCTTGAAACTCGTATGTATGTACCGGCTGCCTCTAGCGCCGGGTAAACTTACGGGAGCTTCGTCTCCCCTTTCTTTTTAATGTTGGTTTGAACTAGTATGGTTTTCCTTTAACTTGTGCGCTCTGCATGCTCCTTGAAATATTTTGCCGATTGACTTTATCCGGCTGGCTTCGCACGGCTAAACGCCTTTAGCCCGGGGAACTGCAATTCCAGTGGGGGCGCGCTAGCGCACCCACTGGGTGTAGACCCCGAGATTCGGAGTAGCTGGCGTAGCCAGGTACTTCGAATCTTCCTTCTTTCCTCAAGTCCTCTATCTTCATCCGACTAGACGCATCATAGTCGGTTGCCTCCGCTGGCTGAACGCCTGCAGCCAGGGGAACTAACATTCTAGTGGGGGCGCGCGAGCGCACCCACTAGGTGTAGCCCCCGAGATTAGGAGTAGCTAGGGTAGCCAGGTACTTTGAAATCTTCTTCGTCTTCCCTTGCTCCTGCCCTTTCCCTCACCTGGGCTCCAAATATCTGGCTAAACGCCCTTAGCCGGTCGAGAAACTACAAGATTCCACTAGGGGGGCGCGAGCGCACCCAGTGGGTGTAGCCCCCGAGATTCGGAGCGCTTGATGAAGGCAAGGACTTCAAATCTTCTTCTCTTTTCTTCCTGAATTCCGACTCAAAGTATTCATACAAAATATACATACACATACATTCTCACATGTTAATAGGTTAGTCTGCTAAACTGTAGCCGGAAGGCGGATTTGTTTTTTGAAAACTAGCTTGCGCCTTTCTGGACAATTGGTCATTTTCCTGTGTGCTCTGTTGTTTTCGCTGCGTCCTTGCCGGGTAGCCGAGTTGCAGTCTGCAGCCGGAATTGAAGGGAGCTGATAGTACATCGTGCACAGTACTAACGGCTTAGCAGCCGGATTGTCTTAAGCTAGTTGCAAGGCCGGGACGCCCGACCTGTCGCGTCTCTTCCCTGTTTTTCATGTGGGATGCCTCGGGCTTTTGCTCTTGCTAGCCGGACAGCCGGGTTGCGGTCTAGAGCTGAGACGAAGAGTGGGCCTCTGACATCATCGCACACTACTCAGCCGGTTTGTCGACTTAGCAGGTCGGGCCAGCCGGCAAGCCCCTAGGTAGGGGTTGCCGGAGCCGGAAAATCTGAACTGGAAAACAGATGCATACACGTTTCTAGCAAGGAGCCCCCGAGCATCTCGTAGGGGTCCGCATTTTCATTCATAGGGTTTGTGGGATACATACACTGTCTAGTGACTAGGTGTAAAACGGGCGCAGCAGGGCCGTGTTCCAGGGATGCTCGGTCTCCTCGTCTGATTTGTCCATCTTGTTCTTGCACGGTTACTGCGTGTCGATGAGGTAGTAGGAGTCGTTGGGCAGCGCCCGGCTGACGATGAAGGGACCCTCCCAAGGTGGCGATAGCTTGTGCATACCCTTCGTGTCCTGTACCAGCCGGAGAACCAGGTCGCCCTCGCGGAACGTGACTGGGCGGATCCGTCCTGAATGGTACCGGTGTAGTCGTTGCTGGTACAGGGCCGATCTGGACAATGCCAGCTCGCGGGCCTCCTCGAGGAGGTCTACGCCATGTTCTCGTGCCTCTTGGTTGGCTTTTTCATCGTAGAGGATCTTACACGGAGAGTCGAACTCGATATCCGCGGGGAGGACGGCTTCCAATCTGTAGACCAGGAAGAATAGGGTGTAGCCGGTTGATCTACTCGGCGTGGTGTGGAGGCTCCATAGCACAGCCGGAAGCTCCTCGATCCAGCATCCGGGTGACCGCTCCAAAGGCTTGATGAGGCGCGGCTTGATGCCGGCTAGCACTAAGCCGTTTGCCCTTTCGACTTGCCCTTTGGACTGCGGGTGCGCGACGGAGGCGAGGTCTAGCCGGATGCCCTTGTTGCTGCAGAATTGGGCGAAGGCCCCCTTGGCGAAGTTCGTGCCATTGTCGGTGATAATGCTGTTGGGGTAGCTGAACCGGTTGATGACGTCGGTGAAGAAGGTCACGACTGTCGCCCAGTCCAGCTTCCGGATGGGCTTGGCCTTGATCCATTTTGTAAATTTGTCCACCGCCACCAGCAAATGGGTCATGCCTGCCCGCGCTCGCTTGAAGGGACCGACCATGTCGAGGCCCTAAACAGCGAAGGGCCAGGTAATCGATATGGTCTTGAGCACCGAAGCCGGCATGTGTCTGAGCTGCCCGAAGCGCTGGCACACATTGCACGCGTGGACTAGCTGTTCGGCGTCCTCGAGGGCGGTGGGCCAGTAGAAACCATGCTGGAACGCCTTGGTGACTATCGCCCTTGACGAAGCTTGGTGCCCGCACTCGCCCTGGTGGATGTCCTTGAGTAGCCGATAGCCTGTGTCCACATCGACACACCTTTGGAAGATCCCGGATATGCTGCGCTTGTACAGTTCTTTGTTGATGATGGTGTACGTGTGCGCGCGGCGCCAGATTTGCCTGGCCTCCACCTCGTCATTCGGAAGCTCCCCGTTGGCGATGTAGTTCATGAAGGGCTGTGCCCAAGATGGTATTTCCCGGATGACGAGGATGCTCCCGCTCTCCAATTGATGGTCGTCTGGGGGGCGCCCGGATGGGGTACCCGGAATGGCAGCCCCCGAGCCGCTTGACGAGTCGGCAGCCCCCGGGTCTTGCGAGACGGAGGGTACTGATTTGTCAGAGTTGGTGCGGGTCTTCTTCTTTGGAGGTTCTGCCGGCTCTGCATCTGCCGCCTTGTCAACCGGAGCGCTCCCTGCCCATATGATGGAATCCGACTCGGGGGACGGGTTGATGTAGGGCTTGCGTAGGTGCTCCAAGGAGACCCCAGGTGGGATCGCCTGCCTGGTGGATCCGATTCGGGCGAGCGAATCGGCTGCCTCGTTATTGGCGCGAGGGACGTGATGAAATTCGCATCCGTCGAAGGAGGCGCTGAGCTTCTGTATGTGGAACCGGTAGAGGTCCATATTTGCATCGCGGGCATCCCATTCTCCAGATACCTGCTGCACCACCAGATCCGAATCGCCGAAGCAGAGGATCCGATTGACACTGATCTCCCTGGTTAGCCGGAGGCCATGCGCCAGTGCCTCATATTCGGCTACGTTGTTGGAGGCCTTGAAGTGGATCTGCAGGACGTACTCCAGCTGGTCTCCCTTGGGCGAGGTGAGCACGATGCCGGCTCCCAAGCCCCCCGAGCATTTTTGACCCGTCGAAGTGCATCCTCTAGTGGTCCGAATCCGGAACCGGTGGGAGGTACTGGGTTTCGGCCCAGTCGACGAGGAAGTCCGCCAGCGCCTGCGACTTGGTCGTGAGGCGGGGCTCATACTGGATGGAGTAGGCGGCGAGCTCGATGGCCCACTTGGCGACTCGGCCGGTGGCGTCTTTGTTGCCGATGATTTCTGAAAGGGGTGCGGTGCACACGACCTTGATCGAATGCTCCTGGAAGTAGTGCTTGAGCTTCTTGCATGCCAGGTACACGCCGTAGCACATCTTCTAGTAGTGGGGTAGTTCTGTTTGGAGAGGGAGAGGACCTCACCGAGGTAGTAGACGTGCCTCTGAACCGGCTGAGCCTTGCCTTCCTCAGGGCGCTCCACCACCAGGACGACGCTGACGACCCGGCTGATGGCTGCTATATAGAGCAACATCGGCTCTTGCTAGCCGGCGTGGCTAGAACCGACACTATGGATAGCATGCGCTTGAGGTCGTGAAAGGCGGCGTCGGCTTGCAAAGTCCAGGAGAACTTGTTCGTCATCTTCATCAGCTGGTACAACGGGAGTGCCTTCTCTCCCAGCCGGCTGACGAAACGACTGAGGGAGGCCAGGCATCTGGTGAACTTCTGGACTCCAAGCAGGCTCCTGGGCGGCTGCATCCTTTCGATGGCCGCAATCTTCTCCGGATTCGCCTCGATACCTCGTTGCGATACGAGGAAATCGAGTAATTGGCCGGATGGGACCCTGAAGACGCGTTTCTCTAGGTTCAACTTCATCTGGTACTGCCGGAGGTTGCCAAATGTCTCTCCCAGATCTTCGAGGAGGGTGCGCTTCTCCTTGGTCTTGATGACCACACCGTCCACATAGGCGTGCACGTTTCGGCCTATCTGCGAGTGCAAGCACTTCTGCATGCAGCGCTGGTAGGTAGCGCCTGCATTCTTCAGACCGAAAGGCATGGTTACATAGCAGAAAGCCTCGTAGGGGGTGATACATGATGTCTTAATCTGATCAGCCGGGTTTAACCGGATTTGATTGTAACCGGAATAACAATCTAGAAAAGACAACAAGTCACAGCCGGCCGTGGAATCGATGACTTGATCGATACGGGCCAATGCGAATGGGTCTTTTGGGAACGCCTTGTTCAGGCTGCTGTAGTCGATACACATGCGCCAGGTCTTGTTCTTCTTCAACACTAGGACTGGGTTCGCCAGCCAGTCCGGGTGGTACACTTCCATGATGAACCCGACTGCAAGGAGCCGGGTGATATCGTCATTGATAATCTTCCTCTTCTCCTCTGTGAACCGGCGCAGAGGTTGCTTAACTGGCTTAGCATCCGGCCGCACATGAAGTGAGTGCTCGGCGAACTCCCTCGGTACACCTGGCATGTCCTTGGGTGACCATGCAAAGATGTCCCGATTCTCACGGAGGAAGTCGACGAGCGTGCCTTCCTATTTGCTGTCCAAGTTGGCACCAATGGTGACGAACTTGGTCAGGTCGGAGGGGTCGAGCAGGATCCTCTTCGTCTCCTTTGCCGGCTGGAAGGCTCCTTCTCTAGCCGGCTTGCTGCTAGCCGGAATGTCTTGCTGGGCCATGGCCACATTGCGCATGATCACGCGCTTCTCCTCGGCTATGATGAGGGCCTCTGCCAGTTTGGAACCGGCTGAGGCACACTCCATTGACCGCCTGAAGCAGCCGGCGACGGTGATCACGCCGTTGGGTCTCGGCATCTTCGTCTTGAGGTATGCATAGTGGGGGAAGACCATGAACTTGGCGAGGGCGGGGCGCCCGAGGAGAGCATGGTAGGAACTCGTCAGGTTTACCACCTCGAACAAAATCGGCTCGCGGCGGAAGTTCTCCTCGGTCCCGAAGATGACGTCCAGCTGGATTTTACGCAGCGGGGCGCAAGTCGGCCCCGGAAGTACGCTATGGAACATTGTGGTAGTCGGGCGTAGGACGCATTCGCGAATTCCTAGCTTTTCCAGCAAAGACCGATAGTGGAGGTTGAGGCCGCTGCCTCCGTTGATGAGGACGCGAGAGAAATGGCAGGTGCGTTCGTTGGAGACGATGAGGGGGTCGAGCACCATGGCGTAGCCCCCGGGAGTCGGCAGCTGCTCCGGCTGGTCCTTGCGGCTCCAGGTGATGGAGGTTTCCGACCAGTTCAGGTACTGAGGGACCGAAGAGACGATGGCGTTGACCTCCTTGGAGCGTCGGCTGCGGCTGTGCTTGTCGTCCAGCTCTGTCTCGAAGATGTGGTAGGCGGTGTGCGGCTGGGGGTAGCCGTTGTTGTTGTTCCCCCTGTTGCCACCGTTACCATCATTGCCAGCTCCCCTAGCCAGTGGTGGTGGTCCACCAGGAGGGGGCGGGGGGAGACGTGGCTGGCCGCCCTGGTCTTTTAGCTGGCGAGTCGAGCTGCAGTTCCGGGTGGTGTGCGTAGCCGGTTTGAAGGGACCGCTGTGCCATTTGCACGGGTCGTCAAACATCTGGTCGAAGGTGAGCCATGGCTTCTGCCTCCTTGCATCATTAGCCGGTGCGTCGGCGCACCCTCCACAGCATTGACTTGCCGCGCGTGGTAGCGGGGCTTCTACTGTCCGGCTTGGCGGTCCCCATGGAACCGGTTGTCGTTGTCGTGGCGTCTGGAGGATCCGGCTTCTCCAGCCGGATTGCTCGGACAGTCGCAAGTCGGCTCCGTAGGAGTCAGACGCCCGTCAGCATTTACTCGGAGGGGCTTCTTCATGGCGGCATCCGCCGTGGCGTACTGGTTCGCAACCGTCATGAGCTCCGCCATGGTTTTCGGCTCATCACACAGTAGCCGGTGGCGAAGCATGGTGCCTTCTCGGCAACCCTCGATGAAGAAGCTGATGGCCTGGCTCTCCAGGATGCCCTTGCACGTGTTGCGTAGCTCCGTCCACTTGGCGAGGTACTTGCGGTCGGTCTCGCGATCACCCTGGACGCACAAGGCCAGGTCGCGTGGGTGTCCCAGATGCTTGTACGTGCCATTGAAGTTGCGGACGAACACCTTCTCGAAATCTGGCCAGGCGTTGATGCTGTTGGGCGCAAGGCTGTTGATCCATGTCCTTGCCGACCCGGTTAGCATAAGGGGACGTAGCACACAGCTGTGCGCTTGTTCCCATGGGTGATGCTGACTGCCGTGGCATAGTCGGTCAGCTAATCTTCTGGCTTCATGCTGCTGTCATACTTCGGGGTATCCCTGGGCAGGGTGAACTTATCCGGAAACGGCTCGTTCCGGATGCGGGGTCCGAAACAAACCGGTTCGGTGGAGTCTTCTTCCTCCGTGACGTGCGCTTGAGCGAGGAGCTCGATGCGGTCATGGGCATCTGGACGATCCGGGTTGGGTGCTCCCACCCGGCCCGAGAGACGGGAACCGACAGGTCTTGGTGCTCCGGTTGGTGGAGGGGGAGGCGGTGGGTTGCTGTTCACCGTTTGCTCCTGGCGCGGCTGGCCCTTGTTGCTAGAGCTGCGGCGCTTGTTGCGGGCCTTAGCCGGCTGAGGGGAGGACGCCTGTTGGGTGTCGTGAGGCGTGCCCTTGCTGTTGACAGGCGGCTTGCTCCCCTAGAGTAGTTGGGGTCCTCCTGCATCTGCCGGTTGGCGTCGGCCTACTCATCCGCGATTCGGAGGAGCTCCTGCACGCGAGCATGCTGGCGAGCTAGCTCCTCGCCCTCCAAGTTGGGCAGCTCTTCTGCCGCGGCTCGCGTCGCGCGTAGGTTCTTGATGGGCGTGTTGTAGGTGGGCCGGATGAGGGCGGGCACGGGATCCGGTTCCCCGTCCTTTTCCATCCTTCCGCCCAGCTCGCCACCCCGGCGCCGCACCTGGCCGCGCCGGCTCGGCTCCGCGGTAGCCGGAGTGAAGCCGTGCGCACGGTCGTACTCGCGCCGGGTGATCTCGAGTTGCTTACGGGTTGCCGCCAGCTCCATGGCCTCCTGGAGGAGGATCTGTCTCTCCATGGCAAAGTTGGCTTCCGCCTCCTCCGGGTTGTCCCTGACGTTAACCGGCGTCAGGAGCCGATCAATGGCCTCCTCTACTAGATTCCGAGGCTGCGGTGGGGAGGAGGTTCCGCCCTCGTCCGTGCCCCGCTCCCGCGGCTGGTGGGGGTGAGAGCTGGAGCCGACCATCATGACCTCGACACCGCGGGAAGCGACGGAGGCGCCGCCGCCCGGATGCGGCAGCTCCGCAACAGAGACGATCTCCCTAGGGAAATGCTCCGGAACGGTGGCGACATAGACAGGGAGGTCACCGAAAAGCAGGATGGAGCCGTTTGCCGGAAAGGTGGTTCCGGCAAAGCAGGAAGCATTGTCGATGACGCAGTCGAATTTGCCAAGCGTGAGCACCAGGCCGGAGGCCACGCGCTCACCGGCTGAAGTGCGGGGTCCCGTGTGGAACGTGACTCCGGTCGAAGCCATCTTCCCCACGGTGGGCGCCAACTATCGTTGTATTGGGAACGGCAGTACCTAAGAAGGTTAGATAGAGGTGTGGGGACTAGCAGGGAAGCTATCGACGGTGTCCGCAGGCGGGATTGGATACAAGCAAGCGTAGCTGGACGCAGGAAGTACCCAGGTTCGGAGCCCTCGTGGTAAGGTAAAACTCCTACTCCTGCCGATCTGACTTTGAGAAATATGTGAACTACAAGTGCTCCTCGAGCGGTATTCTCTAGCTACTGCCTTAAATGCACCGAGACCAACCCTTTCTACTAAGGCCTTGCCTCTCCTTATATAGGCAGAGAGGCAACAGTCTCACTGGCCAATCCGGCCCAGCCGGCTGGTCATCTAAAGTATCCGGTACAACCATGTCCCATCAGAGTACGAGCGGTATGGCTGTCGTGGGCACAGTGAACACCGTGCGAGCCTGTCGTCAGCATCGGGCCACTGCTCCCGCGTCATCCCCGCAAAGTCTTCAGTATGGCCGAGTAGTTGCCAGTCTTGTCGTCGTACAGGTCGTACCGCGCACTGTTCCGCACGTCGCACTGTCTCCTTGATTGGTTCCGGCTGTGCTGCTATAGCCGGCTGCTTCTCGCCGCTCCGGCTACCTAACGGTAGCCGGTTAGGCTTGCCCTGTCCGGCTGCGCCTGTCAGCCAGACGCGATCCGACTGCCATGTTTCTTGTCCGGTTGGGGTATCTGGGGGTCATCCCCCCGGCACTACGTCGATGACATCGTCATCAAAACTAAGGAGGAAGCCTCATTACTTGACGATCTCCACAAGACCTTCGATAACCTCGATCGCTACCGGATCAAGCTGAATCTGGACAAATGGGCCTTCGGCGTACCATCTGGCAACTTCTCGGGTACCTCATCTTCGCGAGAGGGATTGAGGTCAACCCGAAGAAAATAAAGGCCATACTGGCCATGGAGAAGCCGAAGAACGTAAAAGGAGACAAGCATCTAGATGGGCGAATTGTGGCGCTCAGTTGATTCATCGGTCGAATGGGCGAGAAGGCGCTACCTTTCTACCAGCTCCTTCGCAAGGCTGATAAATTCGAGTGGACAGAAGAAGCACAAGAAGCATTCGAAGACCTCAAGCGTCTACTATCCACCTCATCGGTGTTGGTAACACCTCAAGAAAAGGAGCCGCTATTGTTATACATCTCCGCCACCAACCAGGTGGTTAGTACTGTGCTCGTAGTGGAACGAGCCGAAGAAAACAAAGTCCACGGGGTACAACGCCCAGTCTACTACCTCAGAGATGTGTTCACCCGACAAAATAGAGGTACCCGCATTACCAGAAGCTGGTATCCGGCTTCTTCATGATAGCCCGGCGACTGCGCCACTACTTCCAGGAGCACCCCATCATTGTGGTGAATGACGCTCCACTAGGCCACATCCTCAACAACCCCGACGCCACCGGACGAGTCACGCTTTGGGGGATAGAACTGTCTTCACGAGACATCACATACGAGAAGCAAGATGCGATCAAGTCGCAAGTACTCCTAGACTTCCCCGTCCACTGGATGGAGAACCAACTCCCCGACACGCCAGACATGTCCTATCTATGGACAATGCACTTTGACGGATCAAAACATCGAGAAGGAGCAGGCGCGAGCGTCATCCTGACATCGCCACAAGGTGACAAGATGAGGTATGTTCTATGAATGCAGTTCCACGCCTCCAACAATGAAGCTGAATACGAAGCCCTGCTCCACGGGATACGGATGGCCAAAGCTTGTGGAGCAACGCGACTCATCATCTACGGCGACTCTAAACTGGTCGTAAATAAAACCATGAACCAGTGCGACGCTCTGAGAGACAACATGATCGCCTACCGTGACCTCTATGACACACTGGAAGGTGACTTTGATGGCTACGAACTACAACACGTCGGCCGCTAAAGAAATGAAGAGGCGGATACACTTGCCCACATTGGCTCCACCTATGCCCCGATGCCACCTAGAGTATTCCTAGAGAAAATTTGCGAACACTCCATCAAGCCAAAGGCTCCAGAACAGAAAGCTTGCATGTCTAAGGACTCGGGGGCTACGCCACCCGACGAACTGAAGGCACTCGAGGACATGGAGCAAGATACAAGACTCGAAGGCCCCATGGAGGTCATGATGATCGAGCCATCCTGGACACAACCATACATCACATACCTGCTCAGCAAAAGGTTCCAGATGACCCAACAAATGCGCGTCATATAGTGCGATGATCCAAGGCTTTCGCCCTCAACAACGGTGAACTGTACAAACGCAGCATCACAGGAGTCCTTCAATGATGCGTCTCCAACAGAGACGGAAGAGCCATCCTCCTCAAGATACACGAAGGTACTTGCGGCCATCACGCCAGCAATCGCGCCCTCGTTGCCAAAGGTCTGCTAGCTGGATTCTACTAGCCAACGGCAATGCACGATGCTAGGGACATCGTCTAGAGATGCAACGCTTGCCAATGATTTGCGGACAAACCGCACACACCTGGTGTAGAACTCAGGCCAATACCCGTGGCCTGGCCCTTCGCGCGATGGGGGCTCGACATGGTCGGCAAGCTGCAGAAACCTTCACCTGGAGGGTACGTCTACCTCCTTGTTGTAGTCGACAAATTCACCAAGTGGATTGAGGCCATGTCGGTGACAAACCAATCAGACGCTAGCACCGTGAAATTCTTTGAGTCCATTGTCTACCGATTCGGGGTGCCGCATAGCATCATCATGGACAACGAAAGAAACTTCACCTCGAACGAGTTCCAGGATTTCTGCGAAAACCTAGGAATCAACATCAGCTACGCCTCGGTGGCACACCCCTAGACCAACGTTCAAGTCGAAAAGGCCAACGGCCTCGTCTGCGGTGGCATCAAGAAAAGGCTCCTCAGGCCACTTGAAAGAGCTGCTGGTTGATAGCCCAAGGAGCTTCAATCAGTACTATGGAGCCTGCGCATAACTCCAAACAGCGCCACATGCTATACTCCATTCTTCATGGTACACGGCGCCGAGGCAATATTACCCGCAGAAGTACGATACAAATCCCCATGGGTCATAGCATACAGTGAAGAGGAATCAACTCTCGCACTCGAAGACTCTATTGACCTCCTCGATGAAACACGCAAGATAGCAGTGGAGCGATCCACGATCTACCAGCAAAACCTCCGCAACTACCACAACATAAGGCTATGCCCAAGGTCCTTCGTCGAAGGAGACATGGTTCTGCGACTGAAGCAGCAAGGGTACCTCAAACTCGAGTTCCCTTGAGAGGGACCTTATGTGATTACCGAAGTAATCCCAGGTGGCACCTATCGCCTTAAAGACGTAGAAAGTGGAGTCGCATACTCCAACCCTTGGAACGTCGCGCAACTGTGTCATTTCTACCCTTAGATGTTTTACTTTACAAATAAGGCTATTCAGCCAGGCTACTTAGCCACACATTGTATCTCCTGATATTCTGCGAATAAATAAAGTTAAGTGCCTCCAACTTTGTGTTTCTATTTTTACTTGCAATTACATCACTTGGGGCTGCACCACCCTTCTCACCTTTTTAAACGAATAACGCAGTAGCCTGAGTAGCTGACGTACTATCAATCGAACCCTTGGTAAAACCAACCCAGCTACAGCGCACCTGACAGGTTGACAAGGTGCTGAGATGAATATGCGTCAGGCTAGCGAAAAGGAACTGCAGAGTACAAGCTACTCGAAAAATATATAAGCTAGCAAGATTTTACATATAAACGGGTAACAAATACACCCGACTCACTTATATGAACTTTACAACACCTATACATCTCTGTGCAGGTTCTAAACTACGCTATTGCCATAAAAGGAGAACATTGGTACGTTCTTCGAACAACCCGACGATATCTTTGGCCGGTTGATCAACCGCCCGATAATGTGGCACCATGTTCCACGCCATCCCTTATGGCAGGAGCGGTGGTCTAGCGGCAATAGCTGCAAGATCCACATCAGGTTGATGAGGGCGAACAAGTGCCACTGTAGCCTTGGCACCCGTGACTAAATGTTGACGCACGCACTCGCGAACTGTGCTGGCATCCTGGAACTTCTTCAGTAAAGCTAACAAGCTTGATGGTACCGCGTCCAAGGTAAACATTGCCCGGAAAATGTTCTTCAGGCATGACTGTGCCTTCTTCAAGTACAGCAGTACTTGCGACACACGATCCTGCAATGTCGCCAATGCGACTGCGTGATCTCGGTCAACCCAAAAGTACCCGCTAGCTTCCAGTTGCTCCTGGGTCAAGTTGTTTAGTTGAACAGCGACGTGATCCCTCTCCTCCTGAGGACGGCGAGCACTAACAACTGCAAAGGGCAGCAAAAAGCATAAGGGTAACTTGCCGCCGCGAGTGACTAGAAAAGGAGAAGAAGCTAAGGAAACTAACACTCCAATTGCTCATTCAACTGAGACACCTCGCCTAGAAGATATTTCTCCCGTTTAGTGGCCTTTTCGGTCTTCGACTTCCACACATCAGCGCTGCCACGGATAATGGGCATCTCCCGCTCCAAGTGTTTTATGCAATCACACAATCAAGATAGCAGTGACAGCTCCTCCACCTTTGAACGTGGTTGCGCCACGGGTTCATCGGTGGGAGGTGTGTCAGATGGACCAGTCGAAGGACCCTATCCAGACAGAGGAAGAGATGGATAAGGCCAACCACTCAAAATAATGCCAACATAATAAAAACATTGAGTTCAGCAATTGCAAAGGGAGCACCCCAACAGACACGATGCAAATCAAAAAGACGTCTGGAGAAGCTAAATATTATAAAAGGTCAATAAAGGGATAGCCTATATCTACACATGAGCACTCCGGGGCTTCCTCGAGTCTATGGCAGTCTCTGATGTTGTCGCCTTCTCGGTTACAGCCTCTGACGCTGTGGATTTTGCCATCTTCAACCGCCTCAGCTCCGCTGAATACTTGGTGAGTGTCTCAATGAGCCGAGGCCCATATTTATGACAAGCAGTGGCAAAGGGAGAAAACACTACCTACTAGCCATCCGCAGTGACCGGCATCACCGAGGAGACTCTGATGGGGTTCAAATCAACACCATGAGCTTGCGCCATCGCGAGTCCCATGGTTGCTCCAACCCCCCCCCCTCTGAGCATTCTTGAAGTCCATGGGCATGCCTCTAGCGAAGGACTCCACCAAGCCATCAAGATCTTCGATCAGGTTGGCCTTGGGGACCATCTCCTCTCAAAGACGCCCAAGCGCACCCTTGGTCTTCTCGAGTGAGTCCTTTACGGAGACGATGTGGTCTTCGACTGCAGCCATAGCACCGGCCAAGGCATCTGGCGGGCTAAAGCTTGAGCATCGAAGTCCACGCTAGCAACATCTGCAGAAGATACATATGAGCACAACAACATACAGGCAAAGTGCATCACAAACAAAATGATGTAACATAGTACCTAAGAGTGCCTTAGCAACAGAGAAAATTTGTTCCATGAACACTTTCTCTCTATCAGCTGCGGTGGAACGCAAGTCTTCCTCGCGCTTCTTCGACACCTCAAGAGCTTGGAGCGCCTCATCGCGTTTCTTCTCCACGGCGGCAAGACCCTTCTCGAGGGTGCTGACGCTACGAAGGAGCTCATTGTTCTCACCTGCAAAGAACAATAGCAAAAAACTTAAGTTTGGCGATTTTCTACAGCAGCAGCACAGATATACAAAATGCAAGCTCACCCTCAAATGCGCGATGATGGGTCTCTAGTAAGGCACGCTGACGGCCCATCAACGTAATCTGTTCGGCAAGGCGAATAGACTCCTTCACGATAGGCTGCATGCATTAGCATCAATTTAAATTCGACTGACATAGTCAAGAGAACTTATATGCTCCTCCAGGGACTCCGGAGTTTCCTTCTGCATAGGCGTCTGGGCAACCATCTGGTGCCCCCCAGCATGGGGGGACTCGAAGAACTGGCACCGGAGTTGGCCGCCACCTAGGGAGAATGCGACTACTCTACCACATCCTTTTCTTTGGAGTCCGCGACTCTAGACTCCTTCATGAAGCGGTAGCATCGGACGATGATGATGCGGTTTTGCTGCAACATAAGCATACAAACACAACTTTAGAGAAAAAGATTTCAGGACACAAAGGCAAATCAGCAGAAGCACAAAACTTACCATTCTAAGTCATTGAGGTCGAAGAAGTCATCAGACACCTCCTTCAGTATCCTCATCTTCTTCCATGGAGGAGGAGCCACGGTGCTCACTGGCACAGTGGGAATTGGCTCCTCTACCGCAGTCGAGGAACCCTCCGGCGTCGTCGTCAAGGATGCATCTGAATCCTCGCTTCAGGAGCGCTTGCGAGTCCCGTTCCCGCTGGACTCGGGGGCTTCCTGCTCTTCCTCAATGGGGATGGTGGAGCCCGCCTCGTCCTCCTCTTCCGCTTCATGAGGGATCAAACCCTCTGGCTAGGGAGGCAACACAGTGGTCACCTTCCAGTCCTGGAACAAGAGGCAGCGTCAATATAAAGGAAAAACTAGCAGGCAATCGAAAAATAAGAAGAGCTAACAAGAAGGCCACCTTAGGCAGAGGGTGACTCGCGTAGAATGGAGGCACGACTGAGTCACCAGGGAGTTTCTCTTTGCCTGTGTACTTGGTCAGTAGACAAAACTTCTTGTCTACTTAACCCGAGGAAATATTCTCTCGATAAATGCGAGTGATGTCATCAACACCAGTACAACAGCACATTGGATGCGCCCTAGCCTGCAGCGGCTGCACTTGATGATGCATCCAGGTGCGAATGAGGTCTTCGCCACCCACTTCCTTCCCCATGCGGAGCTCAAGGTCACAGACACGCTTGTACAGAGCCTTAGTTTCCTCGGCTTTGCCAGGCATCACCGTGTTCTTCCACGACCTCCTCTTGCATTATGCCTTTGAGTCAAAAGGAGCGAGCCCGAAGTTTTCCTCATCGACCTTCTAGTCGAGGATATAGAACCACTTCTCCCTCCACCCTTGGACAAATGCATTGAAGTTGATGGCGAAATATTTGACATTGGGGTCTACATGGATCCCGCAGCCTCCTATATCATAGACTATCGACACAGATCTCGGCTGGCGTTTCAGTTTGAAGAGTTTTTTGAATAGGCCAAAGTGTGGCTCGATTCCGAGCCAGCACTCGCAAAGGGTGATGTAGCAAGCAATATGAAGGATGGAATTGGGGGTCAACTGATGGAGCTGGAGCCCGTAAAATCAGAGTAACCCCCTCACAAACTTGTGGAGGGGGAGAGAAAGACCGTGAATGACAAACGCGAGGAACATCACTCAAAATCTGGCGGGGGGATTGGGGATTACCTCGTCGCTGGGAATCCGGTAGTCATCCTCAGCAGCAAGGAGAGCTCCATCTTGGTGCCAGTTGAAGAGCTTCGTCTCCCTGATGGCAGTTTGCCGCCACGATCCATTCATGACGCGCATGCCCGCGCCTTTCTTCTTGGTAGCTACAGCAGTAGTGTCGACGCCCATAGCAGCGACGCCCTTCTTCTTGGCCGCAACAGTGGTGACCATAGATCCATTGGCAGAAGTACCTTTCTTTTTCCCCATCTTGCACTTGCGGTGGGAGCATAGAAAGTAGCTGGGAAAGGTTCGAAGGCTGTCCAGCTCAGCAAGGAGGTGCGAGCAATGGAATAGCAAGGAGCAGCAATGGAGGCAGCGTGCAAGGAAGAAGATGAGTTGTGGGAAAAAATTACCACACGGCAATCCCTACTTAACCTCACCGTAGATGCAATCCAACGGCCATAAGTGCCCCAGCTAGATGCGTGGCACAAATTGATAAAGACGCGTGGCAGTGCAAACAGCGAACTGTCGCTCCACTCCTCCCATTACGTGCAAGAATCGAGGAGACACAGTTAAAATCGAAGATTACGCATGCCTGGTCAAATCCAAGTCAGAAATTGGGTCCCACTTTCGTCACGTCCTGTCAAAACCGCTCACGCGGGAAAATAAGGTCATCTCATCGTCAACACTGTCGTCATTAACTCCAACAGGAGCATCTTTTGACTAATCTAGTCCTCACTCGAGTCTTCAACTCGACCAGGCACTCGGGGGCTACTGCTAATAGGAGCGCTGGTCGCGCACCCGATAAACTTCATAGACTTAAAAATATGTTGGCAATGTAATTGTACTTGAACCCTTCACTCGAATCAACGATTTGACTATGGATTCAGGGTTACTCCCATAGGGAGCGCTGGGAGCATATTCGACTGAAACAAAGCAAAAACCGACAGTAGTTGAAAGCACTCATAGTCCCCACTCGAGTCTACGACTCGAATAGGCACTCGGGGGCTACTCCCATAGGGAGCGCTGGTCGCGCACTCTATGATTTTTATTTTAATAAATGTGTGTTGACTGCGTCCACACTTTAAAGCATTGGCGACTTCGCCTTATATTTTCCCTGCAAAGAGACTGTATCTCCTACGTCACCCAAATCATCTCCGCAATGACAAAATTTGGATGCCATGCTTGTAGCGTGAAGATAAGACCTGAAGAAGGCCTAGCAATGCACCTACTGCGCTCTACCAAAAATAATCCGTGCCTGCAGGTACAATGAAATAAGCCTTGATGGATGTGTTGAGTGCTCACACTTATACACTGGGATTCAATTCTATAAGACCTCCACGGCATGAGTCGAATTACGCCAGCACTTTTCCGAATTCGAGTTCAGGGACTCGAGTTTGAGTAGATTGTGTTGTTTTTCCCTAAGGCAGTTAACTGATCCCAATACATTGGATGAATCAGGCACGTATATCAACAATCTCTATGATACAAATTAGAGCACTCAAAAACATGTTCGACTGAACACTCGAAGGTTTCATAAGTCTCCACTCGAATCTGCGATTCGACTAGACACTCGGGGCTACTAACATGGGCATACCTTACAGGTACTCGAGATCAACATATATGGTCCAGCCTAGAAGAAGCCCACGATGTTTCTAAAGCCCAATCAAGATTCGAGTGACCTAGGAGACTTCGACTACTTGCAGCACATGACAAACTCAAGATAGAAGTTTAAAGGGAAAACCCTAATATGTAACTGACTCGGCCTGCTATCCCGAGACCTAGCCTATCTATATAAAATCTAGGAGGGGTAGCGAGGAGGACAATCCGCAACCCTAGTTTCCACACCATCGCCAGATTGCATCTGCGCACCCCTGTAACTTTTGACTCCTCGGTAATTCCACGAGCAGACAAGCAGGAGTAGGGTCCTCTGCGAGGCATGAACCTGGGTAAACCTTGTGTCCCCTGTGTGCTTGTTTGTTAGCCGATCGATGCCTCCAGTGCTTCCTACTTCCTCGAACTTAAGTCCATCTGCAGATGGCCATTGATGAGTTAACCCCTCGTTAGAGGGTGAGGGTGATGAAACATGATGGCTATGCCTTTGTCTTCTTTATTTTCTCTCTAAAGGTGAGCATGGTGGCCTGCGTGTGGAGGAGGAGCTAGAGGGCACCAATAGGGACTGCCTGCACGTCGTCCTTCTTGTGTTAGTGCCATAGAGGTTTTTGACCCTGAAGCTTCTGCACCAATATCTGCTGGGCTTTGCCAAGGATGTAGAGTCGCTCATGCACTAGGTGTGGCTGCAACTGCCGAGTGAGTTGTGGAAGACAGTGATGCGGGTCGTGGATGAAAGGTCGCACCAGGGCACCGAGGTCCGTCGACGATAGGGGAATCCAAATGTTGCCCTACGAGTTCAGGTTCAAGTACCCTCTTAGCCTTGTGAGGTAGCATCTTTGATCTGATCATTGTGCTAATACGTTTGATGGACTTGAGTTGCTTATGGCACTCAATTAAGTTGATTAGACATAGTAGTCTAAGTTCCATATTGATCCTCTTTTAAATTGGGTTTCTCACAAATCCATGAACTCTGTGGACTTGTTCTGTTATCCTCTCTTTTTCCTCAATTAAGTTGTTATATTCTAAAGTTTCTTCTATCATTTAATTAAGTTGATTAGACATCTTAGCCTAAGTTGCATACCTATCCTTATGTAAGTTTTTCCATCACTACTTAATTTATGCAAATACCATTGTGATTACCCGATTCAAGTTGCATCGTCTCTTTTTCCTACAACATATTATTAACTACATTTTATTGTGATTTTTTCCCAATTAAAATGTTGATATGCCAAGTTTTAGAGGGAGCGGTGGGGTACACCTTTTGTGGGTAAAAAATTATGAAACTATGATTATTAATACATACTACTAACATATGTTAAATTGCCTTTACACTTATGTAAAAATAGCTTACAATACTTATGAGTTTCCTTTACACTTATGTATAGTTGTATGATGGTGTGATTAGTTGGTTGTCGGCATATTCATGCTAACTCATTCTTGTTGCTACTGGCGCTTCAATCTGGAGTTTTTACTTCATCTTCAATTCTTTTGGGGGTAAATACATAACCTATGTTGATATGATGCTTGTGATTGTAATTAGTTCTCGATATAGCTATATAACACTTATCATGAGTAGAATATGGACAATGCTATCAATCTAATCCATCAAATGATTGTGGTTATCTCTTGTGTATTTGAGTTACACCGTGATCATATATCTATATATTATTCAAGTATCTATGGCAATCTGGAGGTTTCTTAAGGCACTATGGTGGATTTTCATCCGATGGTTGTGCTTTATACCTCACTTGAAGTCCATATCTGCAAAGGTTCTCTTTGATATGAGAGAAATCTCATTGTTCATCTTTGATAGCTTTGCTTAGTGTATGAGTTATCATCGGTTCTTATCCAAAATCTCTTCTTGTTTCAATAGGTGATCCGATCAACAAGGTGAACAAGTCGGTATCATTTCTTGTCCGAAAGGTAGATAATCTATTCTTCCAATGCATCTCTTTTAGCATGAACCTTGCTCTTAATGTTGATCTTTTGAAGAGCATTGAGCTTAGAAAGTGTTTCGAGCATCCGTTCGTTTCTTTCGCCTCTTGAACTTGGTATTATTGGAATATCTCATTAAATTCGTGGTGGTATATCTTGAAGATATTCTCGCCTATTCTATATCAATGGAAGAACATGGAAGCACATCTTATTTTTCTCTCAAGCTTCATGAACATCGCCTGCGTGCAAAGTTCTCAAAGTATGAATTCCGAATTTTCAAAATCATCTATCTTGGCCATGTACTTCTGCTAAAGACATTACTACAATTCTGGACTCATCAATTTAATTGTGTAGGGGTTCGCGTATGAAAACAATAAAATTTTACCGTACGCCCCTAAACCCCTGATACTGCCAGAACCTATCTATTAGTAATGCAGTAACAGGAGGGGATTTTCGCGAACTTACCCTTGAAGACTGAAAAGTGTTGACAATGCTTAGGAGAGCGTGGTTGATGTAGACGATCCGAAGCCGACCTCAAGGTCGTGTTGAAGTCCTCATGCTCCTACGGCTCCAACGACTCCTAGTGCCCCAAGTGTGACACCTCACTGGGAGTTACACACGTTCGGTGCCTGGCGATGACTCCTGCTTCCCTGATCTAGCAGCATTGTGGAAGTAGAGCTCCTGGATCCGAATCCCGCAGCGCGACGGTGCTGCGCAGTGAAGATGTCTCTCGATCGCACAGCCTGAACTTGGGACCATGGTCACGGGAGAGAGAGAGAATATCAATTGGAGGTCTCCCAAAAAGTGAGGAAATCTTTATTGAATATTTCGTGTATTTTTCTTGTCAAAATACCCTACTATATATAGGGGAAGGGGAGGTACTATCTCCCTCAAAGTCCCGGGGTGGGACTAAAGGAGGGGAGAGGGGGGCACCCGCCGGCTAGCCCTAGTGGGCCCCGTGCGAGGGGGGCTAGGCCCAGCCGGCCACCCCTTTAGCCCCTCTCTCCTCTTGCCTTTCCCTCATGGGCCCTTCTCCCTCCAGAATTGGCTCATTAAGCCTTTTTGACCTTTAATTTATTTCTCTTTTATTAAATAATTATGAATAAATGATTAAATCAATATTTAACATTCATTCACATATCATTCAATCTCTGTGGCTATGGAACACCTTCCACCTCCACTCCGGACATCCTCTGGACTTACCGAAACCCTTCTTGTTTTCTCTCTTCTCTTCTTTGGTGATTCTATCGATCCTGTAAACACTCTCTAAGCATCATCAAGCCCTTAAGCGTGATACCCTACGGTTCGGGAACACTCCAGACATGGTCGGGACACTCCCGAACCAATGATCGATAGAGGGACCTGGATGGCCATGTGACCCATGTGCATTCCACGAAGATCTTTCATTGTTTGAACTAGGACAGTCACGTCTTATTCCTTTTGTCTCTTGATACTTGCATTGCCCGAGATCTGATCAATGACATCACCATGTCGTGTTCAATCTCGTTACTAAACAATATTACTTGACTCATTTTCGACAAGTGATATCCCTATGATCAAATCACACGTTGCACAGCTATTGGATATAACTTCTCTGAGTGGGCCCTCGAGTATCTTTCCGTCACGTGGATGTACAAATCCCGCTCTTGACATATATTGCCTCTACGGTTCCTCCGAATACCTCAACACACCTTTATGATCACTCTGTCATAAGTGACGTTTGATGCTATCTAAGCATTCTCAGGATACAGTGATTGATATAGTCTCACGGTCTAAGGAATAGTCTACGAGGTCTATTCTAATCATCATAACTTGAACTTCGTGACATGATCGGGTCACAATGTTTAGGTTGGGTATTGGTTCATCATCTCATTCTCAAAATGAGTTGACTCCATTTCCAACTGGCATAAATGCCACATGATCAGGAAACCTTGATCATCTGTTGACCAATGAACCAGTGACTAGAGTTTCACTGGGAACCCCTAGTTGTTTATATATCACACGTGTATTGGCGTTTCCTTTCAATACAGTTATAGCATGATATAAAACTTAATCATAAACTTTATGAAATATGGTAATAATCCTTATTATTTGTCTCTAGGGCATATTTCCAACAGTCTCCCACTTGCACTAGAGTACACATAAACTAGTTGCATTTGTTCTTAATCATTGGCACCATATATCCCGGTATCCTGAACATGCTTTCTCATGGAAGAGGTTGAGTCTTGGGAATATACTTTACACTCCCAAATCCTTTGCAACTTACTAATGTCACCTTGATTGACATTAATACTTTATCATCACATGATAACATCTTTTTGTATGTATCATCGTTATGAAAGCAGAACGAGGCCAGATTCCAGGAGCCTACAGTGACGTTAGATCAACCTCGGGGGCTTTCTCATGGGCACTGTGCCCTGGTTCACATCATTCTATGTTAAAAGCAAACTAGCCCCGCCATAACATTATACATCACCTTAGATGGTACCCTTATCTATTATAAATGTCATTATCAAAACACTAGTGCACCCTGTGCAACTTTCGATGTTTTTCGTTCACCTCGCTTCCTACTTGAATTTAGTCGGTATTATTGATACAAGAGTTTCCAACATATTCCCTTATAACATAACTCTTTATGCTTTAAGATATGCCATCCTTTATGGATCTGGAAAATATGTCTACAGTTCTCTATTAGACACTATGGACAAACTTAACTCAACGTTCCGTGATTTGAACTTAATCACTTTTCAAATGTTCCTTCTTGGATCATATATTACGTTAAGTTATCATCATGGTTTTCTAAGATAGAACCTATGTATCAACATAGTGGATGATGGTCATCCTTTTCTTTCTTTCAACCATCGATGTTAGACTTAATTATATTCCTAATTTGAGTTATCAAGGACCAGTTCCTTAACTAACTTCTATTCTGAAACTCTTTCCAGAATCCCTTAAGGAATACTACATAATATCGTAATATACTTATTATCGACTTCTACTCCCTATAAATCTTTATTTATCGGTACTTGTGTTTTCATTCTTAATGTGTCGTATACACACTTAAGAATCACTCCTTTAATCTCCCACTTAAATTATGTTCCTAACATATTTGGGTATGAGTCACTACTCTTACTCAACATATGTTCCTACACATTTGAATCTGAGACTTATTTTGCTCCCACTTAAAATGTGTTCCCGACACATTTGAGTTCGAGACTTACATTGCTCTCACTCAAAAATATGTCATTCGCATATTGTTTTAGGAAGACTTTCATAGCTCCCACTCAATTTCATGCAACTTGCATATCCACTCACTATTTTGAACGACTTCAAAATCCTTTGATCAAATATCAAACTTGGAGATTCACTATGAGACACTAGTACTTTACTAGTTTTAAATCCACCAGACTTTCAGCACACTTGAATCAAATTCATTTGAATTTGTCCAATACTTTATTCATGACAAATTGTGCTTTTGTCATTCACCCCCTTTTCCAATATGGCTTTTCAGTCATTTAGGAAAATTCAAGTAACCCCTTTACCTGTAAGATTCAGCAATGAATTGCTTTGTAATCTCAAGGGAATTTTGCCTCTAGGATTTCTCATAATTCTAGTTTACCATTATTTCCTTAGTAGTTCGTAGGTATGTCATATTCCGGTAATAAAATGATTCACAAATGTGTCCATACATTATATGGGCTGCATTTTGAATCCTACTTTATGTAGTGAAAACACCAGTGGGGAAAACACAATGATCACTATCATTGATTCTTTCCTTTGTGAAGAGTATCGTTCAGGAACGCTTTCCGTTGCGCTTCTCAACACTCTAATGCAGGGTTTTGAATCCTCATCGTGTTTTTCACTATCTTCCAAAATCTTCATAATTGAGAAATACCACTGAATGTGAACTTTCTCGAGAATCACCCAAATCCAAGAAATACTAGTTTTGCTTCTCTTTTGGTTTCAGCTATGGATTTTGTATTCAAAATTTTCCAATGAACACTCTACAAGGACTTATTTGCTATTGTTTTGGTTATATCGAATAACCCCAAAACTTCCACAACGATCCATACAATATATGGCGTCGATTTCACGAATTTATATGGTTTACTAAATATTCCAATTGAGTGCTAACTATTTCTAACTAATGGTCTTTTACGTCTATACTACAACGATTTATTTGGCGCCATCTATTTACCCACTTGATATCAAATATCATATTGTGATGCTTTGCATTTTGACATTTCAAACACATTGCATTCGACAATTTTCCTTGTGCCATTCTTATAAAGTCGAATTTCATTACTATTGATCAAATCGTAGTAATTAGATTCTCATTTATCTTTAATACCCTTGGATGATGAAATAGTTTGATCATATCAAATATAGTTTCATACTTATGTTTCCTTTGGTAAACTTCTTTACAAAATTTAAACAATCATATAATGATAATCACCATTTTGTTAAAACACAATACATCGAATATGTATTTACTTTCAACAATTCATCAAACACTTTGTATTCTTGCAATACACATTCAAGTTATTTTTGTTGAACTTAGGCATGATTTATATGTGACAAGAAAACGAATGTCTTTCACATATTATCAATATAACTTTGAATTTAAACAATGGTTTCATTTAGTAATGAATATATCATTAAGTTGGGTAATTTCAAGGCATTTCAATATTTTACAAATGTTCATGCATTATCAATTAGTTTCAAAACCAGGATAGTTCACACATAATCGAACAAGATATAAACACGAATAGAAATCATTTATAAAAGTGGAACAACTATTTGTTACAAACTCATATGAATAATCGTATCACAAAGTGTGAGACACACTAAAGAGGTTCACAATCTTTTGATTACAATAACTATCCAAAGACATAAACTAAGTGATAAATGTTGAGGGAGAGTGTCGTTGGCCATCATCATCATGCACGCCATCAACACGCAACGTCACCTCCTCTCCAGCAAGCACCTCTCATACAGAAGGACCTGTTTTCAGCAAAACAGAACAAGTAGCAAATATACTTAACACTACAACATGTGTTTGCAAGATTATAACATTTATAAAATTGTATATCAAATATATACCTTTGTCATCGATGACCTCAGCGACAACGGGTTCAACCATCACATCCCTGAAATGTGATATGAACTCATGGAAATCCCATGTTTCCGTGTTGTCTCTCATAATGCAAATCCTGGCAAGTGCTTGGTAGCTTGGTGGCAGCGACCGCAGCAACACACCTATTGCAAAAGAGCTTGCGAACCAGTTGTCTAGTAAGTATGCAAGACTCATGTATGCATCATATATGTGTAACAAGTGATCGTCCAGTGAGGAGTTCTCCTCCATCTTTATGGAGAGGAAATCCCCCATTAGCTCATACTCCCATATGCGCACTTGTTCCACAAAATGTGATCTCAGATGAGCCATAACCGTTTGGGGATTTAGACTTCCCATGATCGACCATAGCTCATCTTCCATCCCGAGGCGCATTGTTACTGATATGAATGTGGCCATCACACAACGATAGCAGTGGTAATCCTGCTGCTCCTGGGTCTCATGAAAATAGGGAGGCTCCAAGTACATCTCGCAGATCATGTAATCGGCCATGTTGTTCTCACTAAGGATATCATGAAGACGCATGAGCCATATAGAAAAGTTAGATCCATCTAACTTGAGCTTTTCTCCTTTTAACCAATTGTCAATAGGGAAGGTGATTTCGGGGAGAACCATTTTCTACGTTTATAATTGCAAAAAGGAATTTAGACTAAGTTTATAATTAAATGTGTTAATAATAATAACTCCACTCAGAAACACGTATCCCCTGAAGGGTTCTAGTGATAACATGACCCCTTTTCCCCACATCTCCCCCGATCATCACAGCTGTAGCACCCCGATAAAACCACTACTAGAAAATCGCTTGCTATTTCTATTTTGTGCATCATCATGACCGCATGCTCATGTCATCATGCATATTATTTGCCTAAAACTATTTTCGAAAAGCCTAGTTTTATTTTCTAAATACCCCCGTCTTTATTTCAAATCAAAACCCCGGTCTTTTCTGGATATTTTGTTTGTCTAAAAGATATTTGCAAATGTGTTTAAAT
Organism: Avena sativa; assembly: GCA_916181665.1. Taxonomy (NCBI): domain Eukaryota; kingdom Viridiplantae; phylum Streptophyta; class Magnoliopsida; order Poales; family Poaceae; genus Avena; species Avena sativa. The sequence continues at coordinate 462,239,083 of OV702291.1, read as the reverse complement.
AAAAATAAATAAATAAAACTTTTTTTCTACCGGGGAGGCAGCCCAGCCGTTTAGGCCAGGCCACCTACTACCCTGGCAGGCCCGGCCCAAATCCAAACCAGACCAAAACCTAATCTAAACCTAACCCTAAGCCCCAGCCTCCACACCACCCCACCCCACCCTCTGCCGCTGCCACCTACCAAACTGCACCCGCGCGCAGCGCTGCAACAAGCCACGCTCGCTTCCCCGCGTTGCATCGCTTGCTCACCCCGCAACGGATCTCGTTTCCTGGCCCCACCTCCTAGTTCCCGTACGTGGTACACGGAACACGCCACAACCCGCACGTCTCTCATCCGCCGCTCGACCCCGACCCCTACCCGCTACACGACGTGTACGACCGCGTCCACCCCGCGCCCGCCTGGCCCCACCACCCACCACGCGCGGACTCCATCACGATCCCCACCCCAATCCCGAGCGCAACCCACCCTGCTCCTCCTTCTCTTCCTCGATGCCGCACAGTGCCGCCCGGGGCTGCCCCCTCCTCCTCAAGTCGGTCGCCCCCAACTGATGCGGCCTCCCGTCGACCTCGACCCCGCGAACTCCGCCTCCTTCCTCGGTCGCTGCTGCGGCACCACTGGGCACCTGACCGCTGCAAGCTCCCCTGCCGCCGCGTCGCCCCGACGGTGCCTGCTCGCCCCTGACCTTGCCGGGACTCGCTCAAGCTCTCCAGCGAGCACTACCGCTCGACTCCCTCTTCTGCAGCACATCTGCGGTGTGGCCTCCCTCGGTGCGTCTCCTTGCTAGTGGACGCCGTTGCCTCCCCCTCTGCCTGCCGTGCGTCGTCGCGCCCTGGAGCGCCGCCGTCCTCTTTTCTGCTGCGTCCCCACACCGTACGCGAGCACCGTTGTCCCGGGTCGACCACGCCCCGTTCCTCGCCTCTGTTCCGGCCGCACGCTGCCAGTGCTGGCTGCCGGCCACCCTTCTACAGCCCGTGCTCCCATCGCCAGAGGCCAGCGACACGTCACCTTCTTCTGGTCACGCGCATGTGCGCCATGCTAGTTTTTTTTGTTTGTCGGTGCAGTTATATGTGGCTTGGCTTATGCTGCTGATGACCTGGGATCTGCGGATGGCCGCTCTACTGCAATCATGCGACATTGACAAATGTATCTATGTTTAGCGAGCCAAGTTTGGCAATCATATTCCGCAGACGCCCCTTTGGGGTAGAAGTCCCCTCAAGTTCTATGCTTCCGAGGTCTTCTGAAGATCGATATCGTCGTACCCAAACCCAAGATCTCCTTCCCGGAACCCGAAGACCGCGTTCTCGAATCCGAAGACCGAACCCCGGCACGCCCAGCTCTCCTCACGGGAACCGGTCAAGATGGAACACCAAGTTCTCCTTCCCGGATTCGACGACCGAAACCGACCCCGTCGAACACCCCTCCGAGCCCCAAGATCTTCGGACCTTGACATATGACATCTATCCAGGACCCTTATATTTTATAATATATGACATTGTCACTTGTTGCATTAGTTGTTCATGTCACATACATATTGTGGATTTGGGGGCATTATGCTGATTCACCGCATAATTAAATATGGAGCACATATGCGGGCTATTCTAGTCTTATATTGTTCCCATTTAAATTGGTGTAGCGAACCGATGCCTTGTTTCGCCCTGTTAATACAACATTTAAATTGCGGGGTTCTAAATAACTTGAACCGTGTAATTAATTATCGGGACCCCGGTTCCGCTTGATATTGCCTAATTGCACCGTATCTGTGCCATGCCATGCATCATATCATAAGCATGCTCGATCTTCTGTCGTAGTATTAAATAGTGTATCCAGTGTTTCTTCTACTGATTCGCTTCTTCGCAGATTAGGCCGATGAGTGGATGCGAGTGTCGACCTGATCTCCGGTGAACCTTCGGCAGTGTTTTCCAGGCGAGCAATCTCCCTCTTTCTACCTATTTTGCATTTCTAGTCTTTACTTCCTCCTGTTGATCTATTGCTATCCTTATTGCGATGCTTTAGTTCCGTGCACCATTTATATTCCTTGTAGCCTCTATATTGCCTTGGACACATCCTATTGCATGTTTATTGATAGACAGTCGGCCTTGCGAGTCGTAGTTGCTTGCTCAGGTGCTGTTTTGTGTCGTTGTTGTTCCACCATTGATAAAAGGTTGACACATGCTTACTGATAGAGATGCTTAATGGTGAAGATGATCATGGCTTTAATTACAACTTGCTATTAAATTGCTAGATATAACTAATACAGAGGCATCGGTGGGCAATAGATGTTATTTGGTTCTTCCACGCTCACTTGTGTCCTGTAGGACCCCGAGTACTTGATACTTGTTCCTTGACTATTCACACTATCCACATACGGGAGACTCTATGAATCCCCCTTAGCCAGAGATTGATTCATTTCTTATTTCTTGGGGCCACAAACTAGTTTGGGGCTTTATTACTATCCTGTACTTATGCCATGTTTTACTGCTTTATTTAAGATTGTGCGTGGAACACCTGTACTGTTTTGGATCGTGCCACATTTTCGCGGTATCGACAAGCCCAGTCACACTTTCGGGTTCCTAGTCGTTTACAGCCGTCGTCACAAACCCTGGGTCTATTTCGGAGCCGGCCAACTTCGTTGCGGGTAGCTTAGTGGGGTGGCCCCCTGAAATATTTTATGAATCATGTGATCGCTTTGTCGTGAAAGCCTCGTTGGGTTTTGATTTGGTTTTTCTGAGGTTGATCGTGTGTGTGTGTTGCTATTTGTGCACCCCTGCACGATAAATCTTTCTGAAAGCCGTGTCCGCGGTTATGGACGACTTGGAGCACAGTATCTCGATCATAGACAAGCATAACTAAAGTAGTGCTATTAATTTGACTTAATATGTGACTAGTAATCAGCTTCACTACAATGGAATGGATATAAAAGTGCCAACAACTGGTGGAACTGGGGTGTATTGTGTCATGTTATACCTGCCTAGTAAGTATCGCAACTCCAATGAAATGAAATAAAAGTGCCAACAACTACTGGGTTTGGGATGTCACATGCTAATTGTATCTGACTAGTAAGTACTGCAACTACCACTGAATGGTTAACTAAAACTGCCCACTACTTATGCTATTAGGATGACTCATGCTATCTATATCTGATTAGTAAGAGCTTCAACTATAATGGAATGAATAAAACTACCAATCATGTGAGTTCCTCGGTTTTGACTTCCTCATTTGGTATCGAGGGGGAAATGCCAGGATAGGTATGATTGGTGTTAGTATCGGGTTGGTCCCGAATAGGTCTTTCTTATCCCTCTCTAATAGCTGATAGTTGTATTGAGTCTCTATAGGTTGTTTAGCGCATGCTTCGCTGCCGCTTCAGTCCACCATACCTATGTAGGCGAGAGCCGCCGAATTCTAGCCTCGCCGTGTACTGGCCTCAGTACTAACCCTCCTCTTTTTCCTTTGCCCTTTGTCGGCACCCCTTTTGTTATAGCAGGTTTGAGATCGACGTCGTTAGCAGGGTTACCCTGCCGGCTTGGCCTGGGTAGGTTTATGGACGCCATTGGTTATTCTTCAGGGCTCTTAGCCCCATTTGCATCTTCTCCGTACTCGGACGTTGTATTGGTTTCAAGGTGATTTGGATCTTGTAATGTATATCTGTATTCTTGACTCATGGAGTCGTGTTGTATATATCTGTTCTGTGTTTCATCGTGGACTATTGTGTAATGGTATTACTTCGTTTTCCACCCGCACGAAAGTTCCTGGTGGGCGTCCTCGAATCGTTTCTATGCGGGTTTGGCAGGAAGCGCTGAAACTTGCATAGGGCCGATTCGAGGGTGTTACAACAGCCATCAATGTGGGTTCTAGGGTGGACGCTAAACATCGGTCACATCATTCATGCGACTCATGCTCGATATTTTGACCATCCGTGTTCCAAGGCCATGTCTGTACATGCTAGGCTCGCCAACTCAACCTTAGTGTATTCGCTGTACAACATGGCTTACACCTACTGTATGCGAACATAGATATGTCTAACACCCGATCATCACGGCCTACCTCATACCGAAGAACTTTCTTGGTGGTGCACACTAAGGGCCAACACAATCATTGGTAATTTTAACAGGGATCATCTTATTAGGCTACCATTGAGTATCTAATACTAGCACACAATAATATATACAAACAATAACATTGAATGTAAATGCAATGTGAAATGGTCCTTCAAGTCGTGGTCTCCATATGGCGTCACCGGATTTCGGCGCCAGGGTTCCGGCGCCGTAGACACTAGGGTATCGATGTCTTTCCGGCGTGGTAGTCTGTCACCTTCGTGACTATCTACTACTTCGTAAAACAAGGTAATCACTTTACCTTTGCCACAACCATATCACAAAGCAACGCCCCCAGCAAAATAAAGTTAGACACCTCTACTTTATCTTTGCATGTTTTACGTGGCTGAATGGGGTTTCGCACAAGAAACTTTTTTACCTACGAACTTTCACCACAACGCTGATCGAGTAGTTGTCTATACTACACCCCTTTCAGGGCCCTCCGTTGCAAATGGCATACCAACTAATGCGAGAGAGACATAGACCCCCCAAAGCCACATTATACGGTACAAGCTGTATGTCAAGCGTGGACCAGTCTCGCTAATGAACACGTAAAGTCAGTTGAGGGGTGCTTCATCAAGAATTACTGTGGTATACATAAGTACACGTGGGAGGGTAACAACTAAAAGATCAATGCCCACATGCTACATCTTGTTTGTTCTACCCGTACTAGCATTACTATGCATAGATCTAGGTCTGATACCATTATAGGGGTTCGCGTATGAAAACAATAAAATTTTACCCTACGCCCCTAAACCCCTGATGCTGCCAAGACCTATCTATTAGTAATGCTGTAACGGGAGGGGATTTTCACGAACTTACCCCTGAAGACCGAAAAGCATTGTCAACACTTAGGAGAGCGTGGTTGATGTAGATGATCCAAAGCCGACCTCAAGGTCGTGTTGAAGTCCTCGCGCTCTTGCGGCTCCAATGACTCCTAGTCCCCCAAGTGTGACACCTCGTGGAGAGTTACACACATTCGGTGCCTGGCGATGACTCCCACTTCCCCGATCCAACAACAGTTGCGGAAGTAGAGCTCCTGGATCCGAATCCCGCGGCGCGACGACGCTCCGTGGTGAAGATGTCTCTCGATCGCGTAGTCCGAACTTGGGACCACGATCATGGGAGAGAGAGAGAGAATATCAATTGGAAGTCTCCCCAAAATTGAGGAAACCTTTATTGAATATTGTGTGTAGTTTTTAGGTCAAAATACCCCCACTATATATAGGGGGAGGGGAGGTACTACCTCCCTAAGTCCCGGGGTGGGACTAAAGGAGGGGAGAGGGGCACCCGCCGGCTAGCCCTAGTGGGCCTCGCGTGCGGGGGGGGGGGGGGGGGGCTAGGCCTAGCCGGCCACCCCTTTAGCCCCTCTCTCCTCTTGCCTTTCCCTCATGGGCCCTTCTCCCTCCGGAATTGGCCCATTAAGCCTTTTTGACCTTTAATTGATTTCTCTTTATTAAATAATTATGAATAAATAATTAAATCAATATTTAACATTCATTCACATATCATTCAATCTATGTGGCTATGGAACACCTTCCACCTCCTCTCCGGACATCCTCCGGACTTACCGAAACCCTTCCGGTTTTCTCTCTTCTCTTCTTCGGTGATTCTATCGATCCTGTAAACACTATCTAAGCATCATCAAGCCCTTAAGCGTGATACCCTACGGTTCGGGAACACTCCAGACATGGTCAGGACACTCCCGGACCAATGATCGATAGAGGGACCTGGATGGCCATATGACCCATGTGCATTCCACGAAGATCTTTCATCGTTTGAACCGGACAGTCGCGTCTTATTCCTTTTGTCTCTTGATACTTGCATTGCCCAAGATCTGATCAATTACATCACCATGTCGTGTTCAATCTTGTTACTGAACAATGCTATTTGACTCGTTTTCGACAAGTGATATCCCTATGATCAAATCACACGTTGCGCAACTATTGGATATAACTTCTCTGAGTGGGCCCTCGAGTATCTTTCCGTCACGTGGACGGACAAATCCCCCTCTTGACATATATTGCCTCTACGGTTCTGTAACACCCCAGATTTCTACCTATCTGACAGTGCTACCACTCATCTTAAATTTCTACAAAATAGATGATAATTCAAAATTTCGGCAGCATCTCCTTTGTTTTAAAGGACAACCACGACAGGCAAAACATAATATAGGAGATATGTCCAATAACAACCATATAAATAGGCATCCACATAGTTCATATAGTGCATAATCAATCCCAAACACGAATACTAATGCTAGAGCGACCAAAGGCTTACAAGAACGTGCCAACGACTCCACAAATAACGATTACGATAAGTAATAATGGTAAAACTAAGATTTATGTGTGGTAGATGTTCTATGATATGTAGTATTGATGTGTGCGCCAAAGTGGTGGCAAAACTACCCCCTCCCATGCATGTCGCTACGCTGAGTACCTGAAATCCAAATAAAAACGAAAGAAAACACAAGAGTAAGTAAAATATACTTAGCAAGTACAATTTCAGAACATAAACAACAACATACAGAATCCAATACGCAATTCAAAGGCTAACCAAAAAACACTGTTATGCATGTTATAATTTATGGTTAGAGCATTCCGGAATATTCACTGTTAACTTCCTCACCGACCTCGCGGATTAGTTAATCAAGTGAATTGTCACTGACCTAGCTCAAGCTCACCGGAGTAGTTACATAATAACTTAAATCACCATCCGCTCCAGGAATAGTCATTTGTAACTTATTCACCGCCCTGGCTTAAAATAAACTTCTCGACAACATCTCAAGGCAAGAACACCAAAGCAAGAACCAACCTCACAAGCCAACAATTTCAAAGATGGCAACAACATGTAGAAAAAAAAGGCTCGTCGTGCACTTGCCTTAGAACGGCGTTCAAGCCGAAGAACAACTCCCAGCACCCGAAACTCCAAATCCTGTAGGTGAAACCATTTTAGAAACTGTTCTTGAAAGAAACAGCCTAATATACAGCGTATAGTCTTAATCCTAAATATGTCCTTAAGTTATCACAGAAAAAGACAGACGTAATTTAATCCATCCATGCCAATTGCCAGGCAACTCGTTCTGCAATTAAAATAATTAACTCCCTACTCGTCCCAACCACGCAATGACGAAACAGACTTCAATATATATACTGACTGAAAAACTAGAAATCAAATATGTAGGTAAAATAGTTTTAGAGGCTGTTCTCGAAGGAAACAGTCTAAATTACAGTGTGTAGTCTTGGTCCCGATTCGATCCTATAGCTAGAAGCAGACATAACCGAACCTAGTTGTGATAACTATCTATAGCTTACAGCCTTACACTGAAATTAACCAACTAATTTCGTAGCATCCATCAACTAACCAAAACAGCTACCTCGTATCAATTATACAGGAGCAACACTATTATTTCTAATTTAAACCTTGCATTGCGATTGTTGTTAATTACAACAAAACCAACACGCACTAGCATACAGTTAATAGCTGCACCTACTAGTATTGGTCTTCTAACGGGAGAAAGATGTAAAACGAATGATTAGCTCAGCTAGTTTACAATCTGGCGGCGGCAGCGTCTAGGATTGGGGAACGTTTTGGTCTTAGGGAGAGGACTAGGTCTAGTCCGGAGGTTTTCCTTTTTTTTTTTTTTTTTTCTCTTCCAGTCGGAAACGGATTCCAGCTCAAACGACAATATTCAATAGCTCAAATTTAAAATATCTTCAATAATTCATTTGACATCCGATTTGCATAAATTTATACTCTTTTTCGATCAGCTCGACGAGGCGAACCCAACCATGGTGTTGGATTATCCATCCGGCTTATGTTTCAAAAAGTCAAATTTTGGTCAACCACAAGAAAAATACGGGATATTACAGGTTCCTCCGAATACCTGAACACACCTTTACGCTCACTCTATCATAAGTGACGTTTGATGCTATCTAAGCATTCTCGGAATACACTGATTGATATAGTCTCACGGTCTAAGAAATAGTCTACGAGGTCTATTCTAATCATCGTAACTTGAACTTCGTGACATGATTGGGTCACGATGTTTAGGTTGGGTATTGGTCAGAATGAGTTGACTCCATTTCCAACTGGCATAAATGCCACATGATCAGGAAACCTTGATCATCTGTTGACCAATGAACCAGTGACTAGAGTTTTATCGGGAATCCCTGGTTGTTTATATATCACACGTGTATTGACATTTCCTTTCAATATAGTTATAGCATGATATAAAACTTAATCATAAACTTTATGAAATATGATAATAATCCTTATTATTATTTGTCTCTAGGGCATATTTCCAACAAATTGCTAATTCCATCCTACACCTTCAACCAAATCCGAAGCTTTTCCTTGTTTGGCAAGTTATCATCGTCATTCCGTTGGAGTTTTCCTCAAGACTGCAGAATCTCTCTCAGATATTCACAAGAAGGAGAAGAAATTCGGTTGGTCTTCCACTCGTCAAGAAATCTTTTGAAACCCTCTCTATCTTCTATCCTCTCTCCGCCGGATGCCACGAAGACTTTCTAGATCTTTCATAATTCTTCTATTCAAGTTTTGGGGTGTTATCCTTAATCTATCTATTGAATCCTTCATCTGTTTCTGTGGTTTTCCTTCATATCTTTCCGATGGATTAGAACTTCCGACATGACGACAACATCCTTGTTTTTTTATTTATCTAATTTGGATCCGGCGAAGTGTTTGCATCACATCCTTGTTTTCTTATGAAGCTTTAAGAATTCTGCTTGTCAAAATCTTCAATCTAAATTCTGAGAGTTGAGTTGCATGATTTCCTACTCATGTAGGGAGTAATGATTTGGGTGCGGGATGGAGTCATGACCATACCACTTCTCTTATCATTCGCTCTTGTACATTGAATTGGTGGATTAATGCGATTTCACTCATTCCATAGAAGTCAGAAGTGGCCTTTATCCCTTAAGACTTTTACTTTCGTCCTTGTTTTTACAGAGTGTTCTCTCAAGAACATAATCAATAATCTCTTCTTGGTGGTCTCATCTATTTCAGGATGGAGCAAAATCTTCAACGATCTGGTGGAAGAAAATGCAAAATCTTCTTCGTCCTCTTCTTTATATCGGTGCTCGACATCGTCATACAAGATGGATAGAAGATATCTCTGACTTTCATTTTGTCAATTCTTCTCTCTTGCTAAAACCAATTATGATTGATGCCGTCAATCGTGAAATCTATTGCAATAACCTCATGGTTAAGGAAAGCAATAAACATCTCTACAACAAACTCTAGACATCCAACTTCTTCTCAGGATTCCACCATAAACTCGTGTCACTCTTTCTCGTGGAGATAAATCTACACACCTCAATTACGTGATCCTTTGGTTCTTACTAGCGTAAGAAGAATCCAATCCGAGAATTCCTCAATTTTAATCTTATTCTGTTGACATCAAGGAATTCTAGTGTTTGAAGGCAATATTGTTTCTCCAACTTCATTTTTTTAATCTAAGGGAAGAAATAATGCTATTTTCATAGTGGTTGATAACTTCTCCAAGTCGTTCCTTTCTTCCGACTAAAGAAAGAATCATCCTCACTTGCAGCTTTTGATCTTGAATCCTAACAATGTGTCTTTTGTTTCTCCTTGATACACCATCTTTCATAATTCTTTCAAGAACTGGTTCTATTCTTTTATCGTGTTCTCAGAGCACCTGAGCTATGTTCATCCTATCCTTTTTGTCTCACAACAAACCTCCATATGCTTCAGGTCCTTTGTTTTCAAGAAGCAAAACGCAAGACTCGTAACAAGTCTAGCAGTTTTGCAAGGTGTAATGGTCACACTATTCCGTCGTTCATCATCTTGGGAAACGCGAGGATCACCTTCGTTCCAAACACCCGCCTCTCCTTGTGCCTTTTCTTTTTCCTAGGAATCTCGGGGTGAGATTCTTGTTTAGTGGGGGAGAGTTGTAGCATCCCAATTGTCTAACAATTGCAATGCTACTTACCTAGTCTATATATGCTACTTCCTACATAATTATTGCATCATCATAATATCATGCTCATGTCACCATATGCCACCATGCATTTGAGCATCATATAAAATCCCTCTTCATTTGGTTCTTCTCGTCATAATGCATTTGCCTTATTAATTGTATTTGTCTCTTGATAAATTATAGTTGGCTTTTGATATATGTTAAATGTCCAAGTTCAGTTGAGGGCATATCTTTTATTTCTCTTTCCACCTGCTAACTTAGCAACATCATTCTCCCTTGATATCATCTTTAACTCCGCCATATATATGTATGTGGCCATCTTGTTTTTGTTGGTATTTTTATCCTAGCCACATATATATGTAGGATTCCTTCCATTATTCATCCCTAATTGATCACATGTGGTTTTGATCCAAATCTACTGGTATTATGCCATGTGAGCATGTAGATGCATGAGTCCAATGGTTTTCACCAATTGGCCATATGTGCATGTTCTAATGAGCTTGTACTAGTCACACATGCAATAATAACCCTCATTATCTAGTCACATGCAATAAGAAGCCTCTATATGTTATGTCTCTACTTACTTCTTTTGATTCTTGGTTTATTTGATTTAGCTCAAACATGATAAATGAATTAAATCAGCATAATCTAAAACATCTGCCCTTTTGTGGTCTTCTATCACACTCTCTAGTTTTGCTTGACCTTGCCCACATAATCAATATCTCTATCTCAATTTTATGTGATCATGTCACTCTCTCTATTCCTATACACGTGGTAATTGACTTTTGTTTTCTCTTGTTGCCACACGTGGTCAGAGTGCCTCTCGTTCCTCTTCTATCCATCCCTCTCTTTTAAATACGTTTTACTAATTTTGCTAAAATAAAATAAGCAAAAAGCTTGCCTAAAGTTTTAGCCCAAAACTAGGCATATCTAGTCTATTCTGGACTATATAAATACTCCTTCTGCCTTTTTTCTAATTCTATACAACATTGCTATTCCAACTGATCCTTTAAAATTCTGTACTTGAAAACAGTTTTGAATATATATATATATATAACCTAAATCTAGCTTGCCTTTTGTCTCCTTTTGAAAAGAGTGCAGTAACAACTAAAAATTTGGCACCTGGCTATCTCGTTTTGTTTTCCTCTGAACTAAGTTAATCAAACCTTGCCTTTTTCCTTCTTTGCCTGAACATGGACCTCACCTGACCGAAGCCCGGCCAGACCGAACCGGACCGCACCTGCCCTCACGCGCGACAGTCCCTCTCTCTCACACGCCGGGTGCATGCTTCCTTCCTACCTCCGGACGTCAGCAACGCCAACCACCACCGCGCCTCCTTTTTCCTCTCCATAAAGCACTAGGTCGATTCCCAGGAAAAGACCTAATTTCCATCTTCCATCTTGCGCCGCCACTCTCCTCTTTCTCTGTTTTTCCTTTGCCCAAAACCACCGCGAGCCACACCACGCCGCTGTCTTGTCCGGCGGGGAGCCGCGCCGTTGATCTGCCACTGGAGAAGGTCCTCTCGGACTCTGATACTATATTAAATTATATACACTACAATGCAACCAATGTGGCCAGGATTTGATCCTAACACCTCCTACTTTGATACCATATTAAATTGCATGCACTAGCCAACCGCAAACCACAGTCCAAACTGATAAAAAAGACTAGACAATATATTTTAACACTTACTCTATGTCTTTGCCTTTTGGCTATTGTGACGTATGTTTTGGGGAGACGTAATATTTTTTGTTAATTTTTGTGTTGATCGACCTTCTAGTGTTATACCATATTGAATTGCATGCACTAGCCAACGCAACCAACAGTCCGAACTGATGAAAAGGACTAGGCAATATATTTTAACACTCACCCTACGTCTTTACCCTTTAGCTATTGTGACGTATGTTTTGGAGAGCCACAATATTTTTTGTTAATTTTTGCGTTGGTCAGAATTTGAACCTAAGACCTTCTGCCCTTATACCATATAGAATTTATGCACTAGCCAATTATTTTAAAAGACCAATCTAATGAAACAGGACTAGATAGTATATTTATATTTAACAATTCTGGCAGCGAGGAGAAGCACCATGAGGGGCGGTACCTAGAGCTTGCTGGAGAAGGCCTGGAGCAGTCGCTGGACGCCGACACACGCCGCCGATGTCCCTGTGTGTCCACTGCTCTAGCTCGCCGTCATGGGCGTCTTCGTCGCGCCGCCGTCACCAGGCTTCCCTATCCTCCCACCATGCCCAAGCATCCTGGTCAGCTCGTCCCTCTTCCCCTCTTTCATCTGGTGCACGCCGTAGCCACCCCACCGGATTAACATCGTCGCGCAGCTCGCCGACACGCGCGGACAGTACATGCGAGCGCGTAGACTGCATTTTGCGCATCTGCAGAGCCCTATGTTCCCGCAATTTTTCCGGCCGCCTCAGTTTCCCTATGGTGACACTATCTGGATAAGAATTTATCTTGGATGTTTCCTCTTCAAGCATGAGCAAACGGTGACCCAAACGGAGCTCTCAATCTCTCGCCTCGACCTCCCGAAGTTGGCCCTTTCTCACTGACAAAACTCTGTCAGATTCGACAGTTAGCCTGCATGAAAACCCCTCTGTTCATCGACATTTTACCGGAGCTAGAATCGATATCCGGAGAAACTAAAAACACAAATGTTTCTACCTGATGTCCCCTCTTCACGCATATCCCAACCTCGACCAAAACGGTGCAGCAAATCTCACAGAATCTTCCTCCAAAGTTTGGGCCAGCTAACAGTCTCGCACTATCAAACTTCAGCTTCGTCAGTCTGAAACACCACCCAGCTAGTCGCTTTTGTAGAAAACCCCCTGAGCTTCCCTACCTCCCAACACGCGGTCCTCCCTTTCTTCCCCTTCTCGAGCCGGCCCACTTAAGCCCGGTGGCTTATCCGCCGCCAGCGCGCGACTTCAACCGGTGCTGCGGCCCAGCAACCCGCGGTGGCCCAGCTCTGTTTTTCCTTTTTGGCTTTCTTTATCTAATTCCTTTATTATTTCAAATAATTCAAACACACATTTAAATTCATATTTCCTTTTCTGTTTAGAATTTGACAAAAAAATTAAAATAAAATATGGTTCAAATTTAAATATGAATTCAAACATATTTTTAAATTTGACTAGAGTCCACCCAAACTAGTCAAACATGTGACATTTAACCCCTTTTTGAATTACTTGCATATAATAATTGTTTTAAATCTATAAACTCAAATTTTACATATGATATATGTTTTCTGATCATAAAAAAGCCAGGATTTCAAAATATTCCATCCAAAATAATTTTTGAGCAATTTAAAATTTCGAAATTATTTAAATGTCAATAACTGCTTTTTTTAATAAATTCATAACTTTAATTCTGTAATTCTAAAATTGGCAAATATTATGTCTAAATTGATCAGTGCGATGAGCCCGTTCTGATTATGCATTCTATGATATGAATTAAAGCATGCATCATATAAATAATAAATAATCAGAACTGTTTATGGGAGTAAAGCATGCCTAAATAAACTAATAAAATGCTTATTTCTTGTTTTCACACCTCATCCATGCCATGCTATGTTATATCATGCAATTGTGCATCATTCCATATTGGCATACCTTGTTTGGTTGTTGCATATTATTTATATGATTGTGCTATGTATTTATTTCGGTTCTTGTGTGTTTGTTTTTTTATCTAGATAGACACTGAGCAAGGAGAATACCAGGAGTATTGCCCGAATCCTTCTTATTTCGCAACTGAACTGCTAGGCAAGCAATTCCCCATGCTTGCATACATATAGTACATATGCTTCTATCTTACTCTTGCATCATTGAGTCGCGATTGCATTAAATTGAATCCTAAGTATTCTATAGCCTTTACTTTTAAACCCCACTAAAGCTTGTACCTCAATCCCATGAGCCATTACTGCAGGAGTTGTTTGAGCCATATGAGTCGTAGAATTGCATGTGTAGGGTTTGTGCGAGTCTTTGGATAACGAGATACCTAAACAACTTAATCTGAATAGTAATGGGATAACTAATGAAAGAGACACCAGTGAGCATTATCTGCTATTTGGTTCTTTAATCTCACTTGTGTCTCGTAGGACCTCGAGTACTTGATTCCTATTCCTTGTCTATTCGCACTATCCACATGTGGGAAACTCTATGGACCCTCCTTCGCCGGAGCCTGATTCACATTTTATTACATGGGGCCACAAACTAGTTTGGGGATTTATTACTATCACGTACTTGTGCCATGTTCTACTACTTTATTTACTATTGCGCGTGGAGCGCATGTACTGTTTAGGATCGCGGCACGATTTCACGGTATCGACAAGCCCAGTCACACTTTCAGGTTTCCAGTCATTTACAACCATTCTCGCAAACACTAGGTCTGTCTCAGAGCCGTCCAACTTCGTTGTGGGTAGCTTATTGGGGTGCCCCCCTGAAATAATTTATGAATCATGTGAATGCATTATCGTGAGGCCTCGTTGCGTTTTATTTGGTTCTTCCCGAGTTTGATCGTGTGTGTTGCTATTTGTGCACCTTGTAGGGTAAATCTTTTTGAAAGCCATATCCACGGTTATGGATGACTTAGAGCACAGTTTCTCGATCATAGACAAACATAACTAAAGTATTGCCTTTAATTTGACTAAGAAATGACTAGTAAATAGTACAACACAAATGGTATGGTTAATAATATTGCCAACGGATGGGATGTTCTTCCGCCTTCTCGTCAGTAAGCGAGAAGGAGGGTGAACGATGTTTATTTATGTTGCTTATATAACTGTTGTTATTAATTAACAAACATACGTCCATCTTTGGTTGGGCGGATGTGTAGCGTGTCACTATAGAACTTTATAGCTATTATCTTTTACTGCAATTGCGTCATCTCCAGGTTGTTTCCTTTAGATGCATTAAGACTTGCTGAATACCCCTAGGTTCTCACACGATAAATATTTGGTTCAGATGGATAGGTATACTCTCAGGAAGGCTACTGGGTCAAAGAGACCGATGATGGTGGCAACGACTGCTCGGTGTAGAGATTTCGGGGATGGAGATCCGTGAGATCTGTGGGCGGGATGTGCTTATTTTCAGGGCATCTTATGCCAATTTGCTTCTTATCCGTACTCGGGTCATGTTTTCCGCTTTCGCTTGATACTCTGTTGCGTGATGTATGAGGATGTATCCTAAACTATCTATCTAGGATATTTGGATATTGCCATATGGCATTGAATATTTCCGTTTCTATTGTTTTAGATAGTGTGGCTCTGATGTCTATTGTATGTCACTGACATACATACTCATTTGTGTATGTTTTGATCACTTTACCTGTCGATTACGCCGCTTGCTCTAGTCCCAATGTTCTAAAAAGTGGGTGGGATGGTTGGCCGGTACCGTGCCCTGCTCCACGAGGTGGGCCTACTGTGTGTGGCTGTGTGGCCCCACTATAGTACGTCCTGTCCACTTTTGGTTCATCCAGGCTTGAGCTTAGAGCATAAGGTCTGAGGTATTACAACCAAGCCATGACTCAGAATCGGATCCCACCATCGCTTCTGAATAAGTTGCTGGCTCATCACTGTCTAACAGTAACACATCACGAACACTTCGCAATCGGGCTGATCTTCGCAGTGTCGGTGCAACTACTGGCTCAGCTACCACAACCGGCTCAACCTCCAAGGTTTTTGCCGACTCGCTACTGATCGGTTCCTCTCGAATTTCTTCGAGATGCACCGTGCTCCCACTGACTCCTCAATTGAGAAACTCTTTCTCAAAGAAGACACTGTTTCGAGCAACAAACACTTTGTCCTCTTCTCGATTGTAGAAGTAGTAACCCAAGGTTTACCTCGGATACCCCACGAAAATACACTTATCCGATTTGGCTATAAGCTTGTGTGATTGAAGTCACTTAGCAAATGCTTCACAACCCCAAATCTTAAGGAAAGACAAACTCGGCTTCTTGCTAGTCCAAGATGCCACAGTGCCAATTGCCTGTTTTCTGCTATTTTTGGTTTCAGAAAAGCTAGTAAGGAAATATTCTCGGAATTGAACGGGACAAAAGCCAAAGTCAATATTTTACCAGAAGAAACACGGAGTTCGGAGGGCAGCCGAAGGAGGGCCAGGGGCTGGCCACACCCTATGGTGGCGCAGGTACCCCCTAGTCGTGCCACCAGGTGGTGTGGGCCCCTCGGGCCTCCACCGACCTTGCCCTTTCGCCTATAAAAGTCTCTCGGGATGAAAACCCTAAGTACCGGATCGGAATTTCACGAAAAGTTCCGCAGCGCCACCGCCACCGAAGAGGAGATGCGGGGGACAGAAGTCTCTGTTCCGGCACCCTGCCGGGACGGGGAAGTGTCCCCGGAGCCATCTCCATCGACTCCACTGCCATCTCCATCGCCGTTGCTGATTCCCATGATGAGAAGGGAGTAGTTCTCTCTCGAGGCTAAGGGCTCTATCGGTAGCTATGTGTTCATCTCTCTATATATTTGTAATCTATAAATCTGTTTGGTCCGCAGCATAGAAAACAAAAAAAAATCCTACGGTGTGAACTACACGCCAAGATCTATCTACTAGGTACAAAGCAACGGGTGGACATACATTCAACGAGAACTTACCCTCGAAGACAACGAGTTTTGTTAACGAGTGGGAACTCGTGGTTGATGTAGTCGTACACTTGCCGATCTCAAGATCGTGAGGAAGTTCGAGCGCCGCAACTCAGCAGCGCATCCATACTCGCACACACGTTCAAGCCACCAGACAACCTCCACCTCCTCGCTCCAGCGATCCAGCGGAAGCAGCAACTCCTTCCAGACGAAATGCCACCGGGAACATGTATCTCGCTAATCCGAGACCATGGGGGAATAATTCTAGAGGGCGAGAGAAATCCTTCACAAGGAGGTGTTAGGATGAAGGAGGGAATGGGTGGACTTTTATAGGAGGAGGGGGGGCCCCTCCTCTCCATGGCCGGCGCATGGGGGGGTGACCCTTCACCTCCCCCATTCATGTGGTGGTAACCCCTCCACATTAAAATGCCTCTTCACATTCCCTTTTAAATTCTCCACTTTAAATGCATTAAAATTCTCCAAGTTTAATGCTCTCTCATTTAATAAAACTCTTTTATTAAATTTATTCAGAATTTTGTTAATTACTTTAATTAACAAACATTCACATATAGCCCCTTGCAATATTTCAATATCACATGCAAAACCACTTTCTGCAATTTCACCCGAAACAATTTTCGGTTTCTATTGAAACAATTCTTGCGCTTTGCAATTCTTTTGTATGAAACATATGTGCTCCAAAATGGTGTCCGGTAACTCTTAAGTGTGTCACCCTACGGTTCGCGAATAATGCAGACATGATCAAGACCCTTCTCCGGTCAATAATCAGCAGCGGGACCTGGAGATCCGTACTGACTCCTACACATTCAACGATGACTTCTGTGATCGTGAGAACCTTTAACGCTTGTAACTAAATCCCTTTGTCTCGTGATATATTACATGTCCGAGATTCGATCATCGGTATCTCCATACCTAGTTTGATCTTGTTACCGACATGCACTCTTTTCTCGTTCCCATATATAACATTCTAGTGATCACATCACTTCCTTGCAAGCTATCTCAATGTGATATCACCGAGAGGGCCCAGAGTATATCTATCTGTCATCGGGATTGACAAATTCCACTCTTGATCCATGAGCCTCAACATAACACCTTCGTAGTACTGAACCCATCTTTATAGTCACCCTGTTACGGTGTGACGTTTGATGTTATCAAGATACTCTTCCGGTGTTAGCAATTAACATGATCTCATGGTCTAAGGATAAAGATTACTTCGTATGATGTTATAGCAATATAAACATAATGACTTGATCGTAATGCTATACTTCGGATGAATGTTCATCACATCATTCCACCAATGGTGTGACCTTGTTATTAACAACATCCAATGTCCATGATCAGGAAACCTTGATCATCTTGTTAATCAACAAGCTAGTCTATAAGAGAGGCATAACTAGGAACCCTTTTTGTTTATTAAACACACATATATTGATGTTTCCGATCAATACAATTCTAGCATGCAAAATAAACATCTATCATATATAAGGAATACATAATAACAACTTTATTATTGCCTCTCAGGGCATATTTCCTTCAGTCTCCCACTTGCACTAGAGACAATAATCTAGTTCACATAGTGATAAATCTAACATCCATGGAGTTCTGGTGTTGATCATGTTTTGCCCTAGGGAGAACTTTAGTCAACGGATCTTCTACATTTAGGTCCGTGTGTACTTTACAAATCTTTATATCTCCATCCTTGACATGCTCGCAGATGGAGTGAAACCGGCGCTTAATATGCTTGGAACTCTTGTGAGACCTCGGTTCCTTTGCGTTGGATATGGCTCCATTGTTGTCACAATAGATCACCATTGGGTCCAATGCACTAGGAACCACACCTAGTTCCGTAATGAACTCTTTCATTCAAACCGCTTCCTGTGTCGCTTCTGAAGCAGCAACATATTCCGCCTCCGTCGTTGATCCAGCCACCACAGGTTGTTTGGAACTCCTCCAACTAACTGCTGCTCCGTTCAAGAGAGATACGTATCCAGATTGAGACTTAGAGTCATCCGGATGTCAAAGCTAGCATCGACATAACACTTAGCGACTAGCTCTTCTTCACCTCCGTATATAAGAAACATATCCCTAGTTCTTCTCAAGTACTTGAGGATGTTCTTTACCGCTATCCCGTGTTCTGAACCTGGATCAGATTGGTACCTACTAGTCAAACTAATAACATGTGCCACATCCGGTCTTGTACATAGCATGGCATACATAATAGAGCCTATGGCCGAGGCATAGGGGATCTTATCCATCATCTCTCTTTCTTCCGCCGTAGCCGAACTTTGAGTCTTACTCAATGTCTTGCCTTGCAACATAGCTAAGAACCCCTTCTTACTTTCGTCCATATTAAACTTCTTTAATATCTTATCAAGGTATGTACTCTGCGATAGCCCAATTAGGCGCCTTGATCTATCTCTATAGTTTTTAATGCCTAATATATATATGACGCTTCACCAAGGTCTTTCATCGAAAATTTGCTGTTTAGATAGCTTTTAACACTGTTTAAAAGATCTATATCATTTCCAATCAATAATATGTCATCCACATATAATATCAGAAATGCCACATTGCTCCCACTCACTTTCTTGTAAATACAAGCCTCTCCATAAGTTTGGACAAATCCAAACTCTTTGATCACCTCATCAAAGCGGAGATTCCAACTCCGGGATGCTTGCTTCAGTCCATAGATGGATCGCTGAAGTTTGCATACCTTATTAGCATCCTTAGGATCGACAAAACCCTTAGGTTGTATCATATACAACTCTTCTTCAATATTACCATTGAGGAATGCAGTTTTGACATCCATCTGCCATATTTCATAATCGAAATATGCAGCAATTGCTAACATAATCCTAACTGACTTAAGCATCGCTACAGGAGAGAATGTCTCATCATAGTCAACTCGAATTTGTCGAAACCCCTTTGCGACAAGTCGAGCCTTATAGATGGTCACATTACCATCAGCATCAGTTTTTCTTTTGAAAAACCATTTATTCTCAATGGCCTTTCGATCGTGAGGTAAGTCCACCAAGGTCCAAACTTGGTTCTCGTACATGGATTCCATCTCGGATTTCATGGCTTCTAACCATTTGTTGGAATCCGGGCTCATCATCGCTTTTTCATACGTCACAGGGTCATCCATTTCATCAACCATGAAATTCACAACAGGATTGCCGTACAGTTCAGGAGATGCACATGTCCTGCTTGACCTGCGAGGTCCGGTAGTTTCCTCTTTCAAAGTTTCATGATCAATATCATTAGCTCTCTCTTCATTAGGTGAAGTCAACTCCGAAACAACTTCTGGTGCTGCGCCACTCTCTATTTCATGAAGAGAAGGTTCAATAACCTCTTCGAGTTCTACCTTCCGACTACTCACACCTTTCGCGAGAAACTCCTTCTCAAGAAAGGATCCATTCTTGGCAACAAAAACCTTGCCCTCGGATCTGTGATAGAAGGTATACCCAATTGTTTCCTTAGGGTATCCTATGAAGACGCATTTTTCCGCTTTGGGTTCGAGTTTATCCGGTTAAAGTTTCTTCACATAAACATCGCATCCCCAAACTTTAAGAAATGACAGCTTAGGTTTGTTTCCAAACCATAATTCATACGGTGTCGTTTCAACGGATTTAGATGGTGCCCGATTTAAAGTGAATGCAGCTGTTTCCAGTGCATAACCCCAAAATGACAGTGGCAAGTCAGTCACAAACATCATAGATCGAACCATATCCAATAAGGTACGATTACGACGTTCCGACACACCATTACGTTGTGGTGTTCCGGCAGGCGTGAGTTGTGAAACTATTCCACACTCTGTCATGTGTGTGCTAAACTCGTAACTTAGATACTCTCCTCTATGGTCAGACCGTAGAAATTTGATCTTTCTATTACGATGATTTTCCACTTCATTCTGAAATTCCTTGAACTTTTCAAAAGTTTCAGACTTGTGTTTCATCAAATAGATATACCCATATCTACTCAAATCATCCGTGAAAGTAACAAAATAACGATATCCACCTTGCGCCGACACACTCATTGGTCCACACACATCAGTATGTATGATTTCCAATAGATCTGTCGCCCGTTCCATTGAACCGAAAAACAGCGTTCTAGTCATCTTGCCCATAAGGCATGGCTCACATGTATCAAATGATTCAAAATCAAGTGATTCCAAAAGTCCATCAAAATGGAGTTTCTTCATGCGTTTAACGCCAATATGACCTAGACGGCAGTGCCACATATATGCAGATATATCATCATCAAGTTTAATCTTTTTAGCATTAACATTATGAATGTGCGCATATTACTATAGAGATCCATCAGAAATAAACCATTCAACAAAGATGCATGACCATAAAAGATATTATCCATATAAATCGAACAACCATTGTTTTCAGATTTAAATGAATAACCACTTTGCATCAAACACGATCCGGATACAATGTTCATGCTAAGTGCAAGCACCAAATAACAATTATTTAGGTTTATGACTAATCCCGATGGCATATGGAGAGGCAGCGTTCCGACGGCGATCACATCAACTCTTGATCCATTGCCGACCCGCATTGTGACCTCATCCCTTGCTAGTTGTCGCTTGTTCCGCTGCCCCTGAATCGAGTTACATATATTAGCAACCGATCCCGTATAAAATACACAGGTGCTACTGCGAGTACTAGTCAAGTACACATCAATAACATGTATATCACATATACCTTTGTTTGCCTTGTCGGACTTCTTGTCCGCCAAATACTTGGGGCAGTTGCGCTTCCAATGGCCAGTCCCCTTGCAATAGTAGCACTCGGTATCGGACTTAGGGCCAGCTCGGGGTTTCTTTTCAGGCGCCACAACAGATTTGCCACCCTTCTTTCCCTTGTGCTTGCCTTTCTTGTCCTTCTTGAAACCGGTGGTCCTATTGATCATCAACACTTGATGTTCTTTCCTAATCTCCACTTCCGCAGTCTTAAGCATTGACAGAAGCTTGGGAAGAGTCTTCTTCATGCCCTGCATATTATAGTTCATCACGAAGCTCTTGTAGCTAGGTGGCAGATATTGGAGAACATGATGTATGCCTAAGTCAATGGGAATCGTTATTCCCAAGGACACAAGCTTATCGGCGTACCCAGACATTTTGAGTACGTGCTCACTAACGAAGCTGTTTTCCTCCATTTTGCAGCTGAAGAACTTTTCAGAAGCATTATAACTCTCTCTGGCAGTATGGGTATCGAATATCATTTTCAATTCTCCCATGGTATCAAAGGCATTGCCATTTTCGAAACGCTTTCGAAGTTCTGGCTCTAGCCCATACAGTATGCCGCAATGAACTAAGTTGTGGTCCTCCTGACGAGTCACATAGACATTCTTTTCCTCGTCAGGGGCATCAAGAGCTGGTGGGGGGCCTAGTGGCGCATCTAGCACATATTGCTTTTGTGCAGCAGTGAGGAGAATCCTCAAATTCATAGCCCAGTTGGTGAAGTTGCTACCATTCGCAGCAAGTTTCTCTTTCTCCATGAACACATTGAAATTAAAAGCAGGTGGTGCCATCTACAACAGAATTTGTAAAGTTTATTTAGACTAAGTTTATGATAGATTGAGTTCAACTAATCCAAATTACTAATGAACTCCCACTCAAAAACGACATCCCTCGTGCCTTTTTGGTGATTACATGAACCAAATCCACTACACCAATTCCGATCATCACGTGAGTCGGTGTAGCTTCAAAGGCGAGCATTTATATGGGCATCATATCAACCATATGACTCATGCTTAACCTTTCGGTCCGTGTTCCAAGGCCATGTCTGTACATGCTAGGATCTCCAAGTAAGAACCTTAGTACTCGCGTGTGTAAAACTGTTTTACACCCGTTGTATGAAAGCGTAGAGTCGAGTACACCCGATCATCACGTGATGTCTCGAAACACGATCCATAGAACGGTGCATACTTAAGGAAGAACACATTTTATCTTGATATCTAAATGAGGGATCATCTTACAATGCTACCAAAAGCGCCAAACTAGCAGTATAAGATGCTAACATCTAATGTGTAAAGTGAGATGATATGGTCCATGCATTTGATCTCTAACATTTGCATCGTGGTATGATCTCTATCATTCCTTTGTGTGTAAGGCCAAGGTCTATGGAACTTACACGTTGAATGTGTTGTAAGAGTATCTATCATACATCTACTTACAACAATACCATATCAATACACTAGCCCAGCAATGATCTAAACTAGACGCCTCTAATTTATCAATTGCAAGTTTTACGTGGCTTAGGGCTTTCGGAGATAGAACCGTTCTCACCTACGAACATGAACCACAACGAGGATAACTAAGTTATTAGCAACTCGTTGTAAATCAGATATTGACTATAGTAGGAGAGACAGACACCCACCAGCCACTTATGCAAAACAAGTTGCATGTCAGTCGTGGAACCGGTCTCATGTACGATGACATGTAAGGTTGGTCCGGGTCGCTTCATCCCACTATGCCACCAATATCCAAAATACATAGAATATGCAATAACATGATCATCATCGCCCACATATAAACATATGTGTACTACCCGTGCAAAGCACCTACGCATAGATTAGGCTCTGATACCACTATTGGGTTCGCAGCATAGAAAACAAAAGAAATTCCTACGGTGTGAACTACACGCCAAGATCTATCTACTAGGTACAAAGCAACGGGTGGAAATACATCCAACGAGAACTTACCCTCGAAGACAACGAGTTTTGTTAACGAGTAGGAACTCGTGGTTGATGTAGTCGTACACTTGCCGATCTCAAGATCGTGTGGAAGTCCGAGCAGGTCCGGCTCTAGCACGTCCTTCAGATCCAGCTCTAGCAAGTCCAGCACCACCAAGTCCAGCACCGCAAAGCAGCGGTGCATCCGTGATCACACACACATTCGGTACCCCGACAACCTCCATCCCTCGCTCCAGCAAAGCAGCAGAAGCAACAACTCCTTTCCAGATAAAGCCACCGGGAACATGTATCTCGCTAATCCGAGACCATGGGGAAATAATACTAGAGGGGGAGAGAGATCCTTCATGAGGAGGTGTGAGGAAGAAGGGGTGTGAGGGGGGCCTTTTATAGGAGGAGGGGGGTACCCTCCCCCATGGCCGGCGCCCCATGGGGTGACCCCTCACCTTCTCATTCATGTGGTGGTAACTCCCTCCACATAAATTTTCCCCTTCACATTCCCTTTTAAAGTCCCCACTTTAAATGCATTAAATTTCTCCAAATTTAATGCTCTCTCATTTAATAAAACTCTTTTACTAATTTTATTCAGATTTTTTTTAATTACTTTAATTAACAAACATTCACATAAAACCCCCTACAACATTTCAATATTACATGCAGAACCAATTTCAGCAATTTCACCTGAAACAGTTTCGGTGTCTATTGAAATAATTCCAGCGCTTTCTTAAATCTTTATCTGAAACATATTTGCTCCAAATGGTGTCGGTATCCCTTAAGTGTGTCACCCTATGGTTCGCGAATAATGAAGACATGATCGAGACCCTTCTCAGATCAATAATCAGCAGCGGGACCTGGAGATCCGTACTGACTCCCACATATTCAACGATGACTCTTGTGATCGTGTGAACCTTTAACACTAGCAACTAAATCCCTCTGTCTCGCGATATATTACATGTCCGAGATTCGATCATCGGTATCTCCATACCTAGTTTGATCTCGTTGCCGACACGCACTCTTTTCTCATTCCCGTGATATAACATTCTAGTGATCACATCACTTGCTTGCAAGCTATTTCAATGTGATATCACCGAGAGGGCCCAGAGTATATCTATCCGTCATCGGGATGGACAAATCCCACTCTTGATCCATGAGCCTCAACATAACACCTTCGTAGCACTGAACCCACCTTTATAGTCACCCCGTTACGGTGTGACGTTTGATGTTATCAAGATACTCTTCCGGTGTTAGCAATTAACATGATCTCATGGTATAAGGACTAAGATTACTGCGTATGATGTTATAGCAATATAAACATAATGACTTTGATCGTAATGCTATATACTTCGGATGAATGTTCATCACATCATTCCACCAATGTTGTGACCTTGTTATTAACAACATCCAATGTCCATGATCAGGAAACCTTGATCATCTTGTTAATCAACAAGCTAGTCTATAAGAGAGGCATAACTAGGAACCCTTTTTATTTATTAAACACACATGTATTGACATTTCCGATCAATACAATTACATCATGCAAAATAAACATTTATCATAAACATGGAATAAGATAATAACCACTTTATTATTGCCTCTCGGGCATATTCCCTTCAATTAGGAGTCCATCATCGTGGAGCTTCTTCATGCGTTTCCAACTTATATGACCAGGCCGACAGTGCCAAAAGTAAGTCATATTTAGATCATTTGGTTTCAACCTTTTCACATTTATATTATAGACAGGTTCGCCATCAAGATTCAAAATAAATACCGTCCTGGACGAGTGCAAAGCCGTGAAACATATCATTCAAATACAAAGAACAACCATTATTCTTAATATTCGACTCATAGCCTTGTCTCATCAAACATGAGGTAGAAATAATGTTTCTACTAAGCACTGGAACATAATAACAAGTATTCAGCTCCATTAAGAATCCATAAGGTAAATTAAGTTGCATCGTGCCATCTTCCAACGCAGTGACTCTCGCTTTGTTACCGACTCGAATGTCAACCTCGCCTCTCGCCACACTCCTAGTTCTTACCAGTCCCTGCAATGAGTTGCAGATGTGCATAACTAATCTGGTATCATATACCCAAGAACTATTAGGTGTATCAGCAAGATAAATGTCTATAAACATTGCAAACAAGTGTACCGAAGCCAGAAGTCACACCTCCACTCCTGACTTTGTCAGCCATATACTTGCTGCAATTCCTCTTCTAGTGGACATCCGCCTTGCAATAGAAGCAAGTGGATCCGACTGTAGGAGATGGCTTAGTCTCTAAGGAAGCACTTTGGACCGGGTCCTCAGCCTTACCTCCCGAATTTGCTTTCTTATTCTTAGTCCAAGAACTCTTCTTGAACTTAGCCTTATTATGCACCATCAACACTTGACTAGTGCCTTTCTTGAGATCCGCATTAGCCTACTTGAGCATCCCATGTAATTCAGTGAGCTTCTTATCCATACCATGCAATGTGGTAGTTTGATATAAACTGACCATACGCACTAGGAAGAGATTTCAAAATTATGTTTGTAACAAACTCTTCGCTAATGGGGTAGCCAAGCCTTTCTAGAGACTGCAACGTAACCAACCATATTGATCACATGCGGACTCATCGGATGGTCATCCTTAAGCTTACAACTCAGCAAAGCTTGAGAGACTTGATACCTCTCGATCTTTGCCTAAGCCTAGAACATACTTTTAAAGCTTTCGATCATATCGTAGGCCTCAATGTTCTCGAACTACTGCTGCAAGTCCGGTTCCATGTGAGCAAACATAGGACAACTAATCTCCATGACTCATTACAAGTCCTACGGTAGGCATTGGTGGCTGCGATAGCCGCATTCTCATTTGGCTCATCTGGAAGTGGGTTATCTAGGACATAGTCCCTCTTTACTTGATTGAGAACAATTCTCAGATTATGATACTAGTTGGTGAAATTAGTTCCATTTAGCTTATCTTTCTCTAAGATAGTTCTCAATGCAAAACTGGAAATCTGAGAGAGACTGCTAGGTGACATCTACAATAGAAAAATATGAAAAACACTTAAGACATGTATCCATAAAAGAGCAAGCATATTAATTTTTTTAATACTTATGCTCCCACTAGAACTAACACCCCTCTGATGGTTACTTAGTGATTCAGGATCCTAAATAAGCAAGCCGACTAGTGAGCTTTAGCATCACCGCTAGTCATCAAGTGATCTAGGTAGAAAACTCCTTGTCAATCGTATCTCATATGACTCCTGTTGGTCAGGTGGCATCACATGCCCCGGCTCCCGCCCGGCTTTTCCCCGAGTCCCACAACCATTGTGATAGACCCGTCTAGATTACCGAGTGCTTCCGCTATAAGAGTTCGACTCGAAGCCACCTAGTCGGAAAGAATTGATAACACCTCAATTTTGTGAGCCCACTACCAAAAATGTCCGACTTGTGATGGTGCAACACTGGCAGGGAAACTGACTAGACCTTCTTCGAGGGATTACTTTCTACCAACTATCTAATAGAGATAAAACAGAGACATAAACATAGAACAAATAAAGCAATTATAATGTGAAATGCTATGGCTCTCTTCATGGCGATCTCTATCTCCACAAATCTT
Source organism: Avena sativa (assembly GCA_916181665.1). Classification (NCBI taxonomy): domain Eukaryota; kingdom Viridiplantae; phylum Streptophyta; class Magnoliopsida; order Poales; family Poaceae; genus Avena; species Avena sativa. The sequence goes on along the minus strand of OV702291.1, from coordinate 462,212,110 downwards.
GTAATTTGACTCGTGCCAACTCTTGTCACGTGCCGTCTTACACTATGTATCCGACTTGTATATCGACTTGCATGCCATCCGGGTTCTCCAAATAGCTACACTAGCTAGTACAATAAATTACATAGAGAATCTAACACGCATGTCGTTATACAATAAAATGACAACACCTAGGCTCCAGTCGGCTAACAAAAACCGTTATACGCAGATCACGTACGGATTACACACATCACATGCACATAAGCCATACCATTCACAACATCATCCTGCAAAAACAAGTTATGCATATATACGATATCTACCGGTGTTGTGAAACTCGCAACAACATCTAAGACGCTACGACAGGGCGAAGCCGGCGGTCCCGCTGTTGGGCCACATAGAGATAAACAAAAAAATTCCCCTACGCGGTGATACCAAGATCTACCTGAGTTAGAAGGCCACGAGGATTACCACTAGACGCTCAGTTGCGGAATTGATGAAGCACGTCACTTGATGCAGTGTTGTCCTCACGATCCGATCCAATCACGATCATCGAAGTGCTGAATGTACAACACCTTGGCCAGTATCCACACGTACGAGGAGGAGCACCGATAGTGGATTGCTAGGTTCGATACGGCGACATGACTAGACTAGCTGGAGCTAGGGTTTCCAACGCATGAAATGACCTAACCGTGCTCATTGGGCACATGCGCCCCAGTATATATAGGGAGTGAAAGTGGGCTCCACTCACTTGTGGCCCATTCACTAAAAGGCCTATATTAGTCACTAAGAGTCCAACTCACTAACTTAGTCCATGTCTGATTCGGGTCCAACCCAAATAGATTTCCGGTTCAGGTATAACCCAAACTTGCTCCCTCTCTTAAGTGTGTGACCCGACAGGATCAAGGTAACTCGGACACGATCCGAGTCGTACTCGCAGTCGATTATTCGGTAGAGGCTCCTAGCAGAACGTGTCGACTCCCAAGTACCAAAGAGTCATGACGACATACCTTCCAATGCGACTTTGTCTGAGTATCTTTTGCCTCACGATACATGTTGTCAAGCTATAGGCAAATAATCGTCATCCTTCAAATAGCTCAACTCTCTTCTCGATCCGAGATAAGTGATTCATCCGACTAACTCTTAGTCTGCCGCCTCGGTTACCACTAAACCGAGTCGTGCATAACCATGCTTTCCGAATAATATCTTCCGAGAGGGCCCAGAGAATATCTCTCCAGTCGGAGGGCAAAATCCCATCTTGGTCATCCACATCATGCATAGTCGACCCGAACTCTGCCTTTATATATGCCCTTTGACGAAACAACGTTTGACAGGATCTAAGTCGGTGATCCTCAACTCGGATTATGCAATAACGTCAGGTCTAAGGATTACATTGATTGAGACATACAAATGATGACTTGTTCATTGTATCTCAATATGGGTCAATTTGACTCACTAAACTCTTTAGCCGAATTCGTGTAAGTGGGAATAGCATCACCATGCCCATGACAAGTGTAACCGAGTCAGCAACCGACTTTCACACTAGTCTAAGTTGTGTGTCCAACACAACCTCGACGACCAAGGATATTTAGTATAAACAACATGAATATATAGTTCCACAATCGAATCACATATTCAATGATACATACCAGTTGTTCATGCAAGGACAATAACTTTATGAATACATTGGGAATTACATCATACATGATTGCCTCTAGGGTATATTCCCAACAGAGCTGACATGGCACCGTGAGCCCATGCCACCCACGGACTCTCGTGGCCATGGGCCCCGCATGGATCCTACGTGGCACTATAGACCCTAGCCGATCGTGTATTCTCGTGAACGTGGGGTCCATATAGATCCAACGTGGTGCTGTGTGTTCTCTCTGAACATGTGTTTCCGCGGACATGGGACCTGCCTAGATTCTACGTGGCACCGTAATCTCATGTCGGATGCGGCTTCTCGCGGACGTGGGACAATCCAAAGCTGGCGTGCAACATAAAACTGTACCGTCCATCAGCATAGACCATACACGATGCAAGTAATCATGGGCGAACAACAGAGTTAGCACCATAGAACATAGACGTACGCGGGGTCTTGCGGCGAGGCTGTGCACGTGGACCCATGCAAGAACGGTAGCGCAATACCTTGCCTGACATGAGTGCTGGCATCGTAGACACTAGGTGTGTGTAGGTTCTCACGGCGAGGCTGTAGTATCAGATACAACCCATTTCTTCTCTCACCTCTTCCTATTTTTAGCTCGCTCCTATCATCGGTCGCATGTGTCGGTCCGGTGAACACGCCAGGTGCTGGCAATGCGGTTGCCCACGGCTGCAGCGCAAGGGAAGGCATGCTTGGTAGACGAGAGAGCGTGCTAAATGGCGGAACATGCGACAAGAACCTTGCCTCCCGCACTCCGGTGTGGTCATAGTATCCTGGTTCTCGCTCTAGCATATTCCTTATAGTTTAGCTTCAAGCTGGTGGTTGCCGAGCTATTGACTAGGGCACAGTTTGGGGTGCTCCAATCATCAACAACCTCGCGGGTGGTGGTGGTTCAAATGACTATCGGTAACGTCACACGTCCATTTTGTTTGCCTTCCTTCGTCTTTTATTTTTTGTTCTATCGTTTTGCATTTGCTGCTCTTCTTTTTTTGCTTCTCCCTGTAACACCACTGGTTGTGACTATATTGGATACGAATGTGCTGCATGCGAAAAAGATCGAAAGAGAATCAGTGAGAACCATATGAGTGCATACATGTAAGTCCAAACATCGCATGTAAGAGGTATTAATCTACGTCCTTCCTCCCATGCGCCGTTATTCCTATTAAATTGTTTGCTCTACAACTTTCCATCTACTTATATTCCCGTCCCAATCCCGCTATTTCCGTAGATGCCTTATTAGAAAAACCCTCTTTCATAACCGTCTCTTTTGGCGATGTCTTCCCGCGGCGGTTCCGGTAGTGAAACGTCTAACACCGACCATGTCGGGACCACCGCCTATCTTTCGGTCGATGCCTCCAAGATTGACAACACCGAGGCTAGTGGTCTCGATGACATCAAGATAGATGACCATGAGAAGGCACATGCGAGCTCTTCAAACAAAGTTGACACCGTAGTCAACGAAAATGTTGGTGCCGACCACTCCATCAAGCACACCGATGACGTCGACTATAGCGAGAGCACCGATGTTGGCGACTCTAGCGAGAGCAGCGAGTCCATGTGGAGGAGGCTACAGGAGGAGGAAGAGGTGTAGGAGCTGGGCGAGAAGCGTAGGGGGATGCGTAGGGAGAAGCGGATGGCGGTGCGGGAGGTGGCCGAGATAAGGGAGTTCTAGAGAGTTGTACGATTATACCGACGACGAGGACTATAATGGGGAGGAGTGCGGGGAGCAGGAAGGAGCCGATGCTAGCGACGATGCTGAGGGAGAGAACTACGCGAAATATGACTCCCATAATGAGTACGAGGAGGTGGAGATTGAGGAGGAGGAAGATGACGAAGACGAGGAGTCGGCATCGAGCAGCGGGCTCGGTTACTCATCTGCCGGCGACGATGACCATGGAGGCGGTTCCATGACTAGTAGGATTTGTTGCTGCGGCGCTGAGGCAGGGCCCTCTAAGAGGCAACAGAAGTGGTAGTTTTTTTAGATTATGATTTTTCCCGTGTTTGTTTCGCTAAGTCACTGTACATCTATCATATCGTCTAGAACTTTGGAGTAAAAGGTATGACATAATGAGTTATTTCGTGTCTTGTATGTGTGGTTCATGTTTGTTTAAATGCTGTCTATAGAAGGATAGAGAGAGGTATATTGGCGGAATATGTTGGATATATTATTGAGCCTCATGGGCGAGTATATATAGGCGTATAGAAGATTATCTTGGAGTACGAGTCAAGTGAGGACTGTACGTAAACAGATCCTAACTCTATCTAAACTACCATAAGAACCGTATATACCTAATACTCTAACATCCCCCGTAGTCGTAGCGGTAGCGTCGTGAACAACTGGAACGTTGCAGACGGTCAGACTAGAGATAAACCGAAGTAGCATCCAGTAGGATGACATCCCCCCATGGTCGTAGCGGGAACGTCGTGGACGGTGTCGTAGCGCGGTAGCTTGGACTATAGAGGAAGCTGATGATGCTCAAGCGAGGTGGTAGACCTTGTGCCGATGTCGAGTGAGCCGAGAGCGTGAGGCGGTGCCATGGTCGAGGTAGCCGTGCGATGGGTCACCATGGTCGATGTCGTGGTCGGGGATGCCGGTGTCGAGGTAGCCGCAGATGAAGCCGCATGCACATAGCACGCGAGGAGGATGATAGAGACGCGTCAAGGCAGTCGTTGAGGGTGTCGATGCCGAATTCGATGGAGTTCGAACCGTCGAGGACGAGGTGCGGCCATAGTTTTGCCAGAACTAGGCGCACGTCGGGGACGAACGCACACTCTGGTTTTGCAAGAACCGAGTATGCAAAGAAGAACTCGTCGGTGACGCGGTCGAGGCAGTCGTAGAGGGGTCAATGCTGAAGAAGACGTTGTCGAAGCCGATGAAGACGAGGCGCCAATCCGAGCTTACCAGACTCGGGAACGCGTCGGGGACGAAGGCACTCCCGGTGTTGCCAGTACTAGGCGTGCGGGGGCAGGGACCATCATGAACTTGCCGCCATGTCAGAAAGGCTAGCAGAGGAAGCCTCCAGAGCGGTTGCGACGCGCAAAGCGGTGAAGGGACAGATGCCGACGCTGTCCGCGGTTGTCGGAGTAGAGTAGCAGGTGGTGTAGTCGGGGATGAGGCGATGACGCTGGCGGAGAAGTTGTAGTGGACGAAGACGTAGAAGGTGACGAAAACAACGACGACCTGGGGTAGTCATGCTGGATGCCTGGAGTGGCGATGGGGTAGTCGGCGGGACCTGCGACAGCGAGATGGCGCCCTGCATGTTACCTTGTGAAGCGCGGCGGCGGTGCTCGGAGTAGGCGAGGAAGACCCGGCGACGTGACGAACACCATGTGCAGACGGCGGCGATCCGCACCGTAGGAGATAGCGTGGTGAAAGACGAGACCGTCTATGCACGAGGACGGCAAAGTAGACTGTGTGCAGCCACGCTACGACCCGAGGGGGCGGCATAGCTGTAGGGCGCAAGTTGGTGCAGCGGCTGAGAGACCACCAGCGACGTACACGCCAAGGAAGGCGCGTTAGAAGCCGGTAGAGTGAACCAAAGGTGGTGGCGCTGCGGCCCGAAGGGGCGACGCATCGGCAGCCCGTAGCTCGATCAGTGGTAGATGCATGCTCGGGGACGTGCTTGGTGTAGGCAGGCGCGAGATCGGTTGATCAGACCGACGATGCGCCGTTGGCGCCATGGCATGGACGACGTGTAGATCGGAGTTGATGGTGGCGTTGTCGGTGAAGTCCCGGACGATGACGGCGAAGAGGATCCGAGGGGGGGTGACCGCGGTAGCCCTCCGAGGAAGGCGTAACAGTCATCCGTGGTACGCGGCAGCCTGCCGAGGCAGGCGCAACAGCGGAGGAGGTAGGCGCACATGCACGGTGTAGATCCTCGATGCCGATGGTCGGAGTAGAGGCGCGGCGATGACGACGGCGGTGGGCGACTCAATCCGATCTAAGATCGGTAAACTAAAAAAGAAAACCGACCAAAAGATCGGAAAAAAAAGACATACAGGACAGCCGATCACGGATCGGCGGACAAACCCTGCGTACGGGTTGCGCGGCCCTTGTCGGAGATCATGGAGATCGACCTCCCCGGGGGCGGCGCGACGGAATCGTGTTGCTCGTCTAGCACGACGCCATAGGAGGGGGCAGCGCAAGGTTGGGGAGAGGCGGCAACAACGCTAGGGTTTTGGCGGCAGCGGCTCTAGGGTAGGACCGAATTTAGGGCTGATACCATGTAAGAGTATGAGTTTGGCGGAATATGATGGATTATCTTGGAGTACGAGTCAAGTTAGGACTGTACGTAAACAGATCCTAACTCTATCTAAACTATCATAACAACCGTATATACCTAATACTCTAACACTGTCCGGTCATTTCAAGCGTCGGATTTGGACGGTTTTGGGACATATGAGGCAAAGAGACGACATGTTATCAAAGAAGTTTTAATGTTTCTTACTTATCCACATGGTGATTGCCGTAGAGGATAGTACAATTGTTGGCTCGACGACACGATGCTTCAGAGCACACTACATGCAAATCAAGTACTCATACTTTGCTCCATTTCGATAGCGTTCTAGAGTCGTTAGAAGAATGATAACCTATATGTCTAAGGACCGACGCATTTTTATATAATATACGATAGAAAAACGAGGGACACAATCCAGACAGGTTGTTGTGAAAGAGTTTTTAATGTTTTCTACTTTTATATATGGCAACTGCTGCAGAACGCATAACCTGTAACCTCATCTCCTCGATGTCTTCTCCGTTTCTCACAATCGTGACCTAATCTTCTGTCAGGATGGTATGTCATTGGCACGACGAGACAATACTGTAGAGCACACTTCATGCAAATTAAGTACTCCTACTTTGCTACAGTTCTATAGGATGTTAGGTTGGCTATAAAAATAGACGTGTCTAATCACCAATCCCTATATATTGCGACACGTTATGGAGTTGCTCTTTGTTCGTGTGTTGCCCACACTGTAACTTTGTCTCATGGGCAGATGACATGTACACTCTCTCTATCCATGAATTTTTTAATAAGAGATACACCTAACAATAAAAACTGATGGACTTTGAATATGTAATAAGAGGATCCGCGTAACCGCGATGACATACACCGGTTCACCTCACAGCCACGCCCCGGGAGGCGTAGAGAGAAGTCTAATTATATTAATAGGTAATGCAATACTTGTGTGGTTTCAAAAACAACATTGAGTCCCTAGCAAGCCTCTACTAGACTAGCTCGTTGATTAATGATAGGATCATGCCATTAGGGAAATGACATGATGGACAAACCCAAACTAAGCAAATCAATTATATCATATCACAATGTTTAAATTGTATAGCTATTCATTGTCTAGTCTTCCTATTTCTCATACCATGAGATTATGTTACTCTCGAGTACTGGAAGAACTAGACTTCTCTTTGAGCCCCACGGGGCAACACGGATAGGCAAAACGGTTGACTCAGGCAACACCATCATATTCTCAAGATGTTATGAAAGAGCAGAGCGGGGAAGAGGCAAATAGTCGAATGCGTCAGAGCGCTAGCCACATGGTAAAACTTCATAGTTCAACGTGGCGTGTACGCGACACTACGATAAGCCATCGCACTATACGACCGTTGCACGGACTACCCATATTGCCAGACCTATCCCGAAGCGTCTCACTGTTTACCCAAACGATCGAAGCAAGTTTCAAACAAACCAAATCACCACACATGGTTAGTTTGAAGAACAACTAACACTCATTTGGCCAAATGATCAAAGCACATCTCGCTGTTTTACCCAAGCGAACAAAGCAAGTTTCAAATAAACCGAAACACCACACATGGTTAGTTTGAAATACTAACACTCGGTTAGCCAAACAATCAAAACATGAAGTACATTTACATTTATGTTACACACGTTTTTAATGTGTTTATCCTTTACACGTCTCTTACATTAGATAAAAACAAGGACAACGAAATCTCCTTAACCCCATTCGAAAATAGGTACATGTCTAAGACGAAGGACAATGTTCTAAGAAAGAAAATAACTTAAGCAGACGCATACGTATATATATAACAATAGCAGTCACACTGCCACGAAACTGAAACTGTAACGGTATTGTCAACTATTTTTTTCTTATATTCTGTCACAATGAACCGGCCATCTAATTACATACATATACTGAAACATAAACCTCGCACTGACGACGTGGACTCACACCCTAGCTGATCTAGACATCGTCATCTGAGACCAATACATCGGCAAGAAGCCTTTACTCCTACTCTAATCTAAGTCTTCGTGCTCCACTTCATCCACGTCGTTGTCCGTGTCGTTCGGAGTCATGCGGGCATGTTGTATGACAGACATGGGCCGCTTTATGGGCGCCTCGGTAGAAGCGTACGTTTGGCCAGCCTTTGCCGTCCACAGCCGCATGCGCCAGCGGCTTCTCTACGACGACAAGCGTAGACGCTTCTTCAGCCTATGACGTAGGTCTGACATCGGCATGGTCCTTGTGATGTTTCCGCTCTTGCTCGTGGGCAGGCAGCGGCAACGCCAACTTCGGTTGTGATTATCGGAGCGATGCATCTAACTGACCACACGATCGAGAAGAAGTATAGTGGAAGTGGAAGGAGAGAGCACCTAATGCGATGCGAGGCGGAGGAGTATTTTATAGCCTCAACGCGGCATGGCCTGTCACCGAAACAGTGCGTACGGACACAACATAGCAGAGTCGTCTTACCGCATGAACAGGACATACTACACGATCACTAGATGCGAGGACCTATGTCTGGCGCGGGTTTTCACTGCCACGTCGGCTCCCAACCGCGAGAACCCATAGAGGACGAGGGTCTCCGTTGCCACATAGGCTCTCGGCCGTGAGAACCCACGGCGGGTGAGAGTTTCTGCTTCTTTATCCGCAGTCGACCGGCCCCATAACCTGGCGGGTACGGAGCGGCTATCTCACTCCTAAGACCTTGTTTACTTGTCTCGTATTTTTATCCACTAAAGTTTCAGAAATATGCAAAAATTTAGTCTTCACTCAATACTCTCCAATCCTCTAAAATACCTTTTCCCAAAAATACTCTACCTTAGAGGAGAGTATTTAATCTAGACAAAAACATGAAGAATTTGTGGAAATATACCGAAATTATCCCGACCAAATCCGGTATGGTAAACGAACTGCGGAGATTTTGCGGAAATTAGAACAATCGTCTACAATCTCCGTGAATACGACAGCGAATACGAGAGGTGTAAACGAGGCCTAACGCCTCTCAGGGAGCACGTCCCCACCCACAACCGCTGACACCATGCCCATGCCGCGCGCTCGACTCACCGTCCAGCGACGCGGGCTCTCCACGGTATGGAATCCTGGGCAATGGGGTCAGGAAAGGGCGCACGAGCGCGGTACGGCTGTAATTCATTACGCACAATGCTTAATGCTTACCCAATCAAACCGACCTGCAAATTCTGGCGGCCCTCTGCTAATCTGAACGTTGAATTCTCCGAAGGTTCTGGTGGCAGGCCGGCAACTGCACCTCCAACATCTGCCGGCCACCGGAAACGTCAAATAAAATCCTGTCTGCTCCGTCGAGATCGCAGGTTCGACACGAGCAAATAACAGTGCTTCCATGGGGCGAGCTGCTCTGGTATCTGGGTACATAGCTGGCCGCAAGCTCCAGTTTGGGGCTGCACACAACTCGTTCGGCGAAAAGCCCCACCGAGACTGCCTCGCACCTGTGCGCAACGGGCAGCGCGAGCGCCGTCGCTCTCGCCGTGGCACAGGATCTCGCACTCCAGCTTCGGGGCCGCACGCCGCCATGGGTTGTGAACTAGCCAGTTTATACGAAGCCCCGCCAGTTCAGAACCAAGTCCCACCGCTCACACGACGACCTTTGATATCATGCATGCGAACTGTTTCTTCTTTTTTCTTTCGAAAAGGGGATGTACCCCGACCTCTGCATTGGTCGATGCACACAGCCTTAACTATTTCTTCTTCTGATACTGATGATCCTTCTGTACAAGGTATGTCAACAGACAATTCTCCATGTTCTAAAACTAGAGGGGAAAAATGAAATGAAATGGGAAGGATCAGAGGTTCCTTGGGAAAGATAGAAGTGGAGAGGATCAGAGGCAGTATAGTTCTTGAAAAAGATACATTACATAATACAATTCTTCAGCACATTAAACTATGGACAAAACTGGAACTGAGCCACGCTTACAGAGTACACATGAGTGAGCTACACCAGATCCAACATTGCACAAAAGGGTGTTCAGTTCCATGAATGCGTCCTATTTCTTACATAGTAGCACAGTACTCCCTAATAACTCTGTTAGCTTCACTCTTAACAGAACGAAATTCTAGTGCCACCGACACTGCCCTACTGTAATAACAGTGCGAAATCTAATACCTCTTCATGCTAACAGTAATACTAGCAGATGGAGGTAGGTACACATTTCTACTGCAATCTGGAACCAAATCTGCATTGCTACTTCTCTCTACTGCATTCTAGAACCAAATCTACATTGCTACGGGGTGCAAATTAGGTGTAGCACTTGGTCGGCTGGTAATTCGTCGAGACCTCAGTCGTGCAAGGGAGAGAGTCCCAAGGCATGGGCGCCCTCCAGTCATCACAAAGAGGCCCTTGCAGGTTGTACGGGAAATTAATGGATCGCGGAGCTCCGTCGATGTTGTTGCCAATAACAGGCAAGTCAACCACACATCTGCTGGTCATGTTATTGCTGCACTGCTGCGGCTGTGCAAACTCAATGTTTGTGGAAGTTGATCTGTCAATGTTGGAGAGTGTAATGGGTGATGTGTTCATAACCATAGATGCGATGTCCATCCCAGCCGGATGATCAAGCGGGATTGCTGAGAGGATACTCATGGCCTGATGCTCTGCATCTGAATGAGGAAGAATTATGGATGTAGCTGGCCTGCTGATGCTGTCGAGGATGTTGAGAGTGTTCTGACAGGAGGAAACTATTGAAGGAAAGTAGCCACTGCCAGTGAACTGGATGTTGGAGGAGATGATGTTTGTCATTGCGGAAGATGTGTTCTCTGAGGTGTGTCGACTTCTATGTGTGTTCTGCAAGTGAGGAGGAATGTAGGTTCCATTTGTGCTGGATAAATGAGGAGAGACCCATGAGTGTGAGAGCGCTCTCTGCGCTGTAGCATTGGTTTTCTTGAAAATCCTGCAGATGGCCCAGGAATCCTGCTCATGAAGGAAAATCAGGAAATATTTCTGGTTAGTGATTTTTGTGTGAAAGGTAAACTATATTCTTATCTTACACTTCAAACAGTATAGGGAGGATAGAAAAATTATTATATGGCATGTTAAAATTTACTATGTTTTGAACCTTTGAATGCTGCTTTATATACATCTATTTGCATTTTAGAATTTATATTTTAGGTCACAATTTTTTGAAAGGAAATATGTTGCATATTATCTAAGTGTACTTTCTGGAAGACATGTATTGTTGAGATAACAGCATTTTTTATGCATTTAAAGGATATCCTACATTTTCATCCTACATAAGTCGCATTATAGTTACATGCTTAGTGACAAATTCAGAGGTGTTTCTCTGAAATATTGCAGTATGCAAATTGCTTACATTTGGTGGAATAGTCTTCTCCAGTGGCTTCTTCTGTGGCAATGAAGGATCGGTGAGTGATGGCAGCCGAAACTCATGCATCATCCAGTCGGTTTTGACGCCTTTGGCTGCTCTACCCTTGTAAAAGACGAGAGATTTCTTCAAGCCTATGCACTTGCTCCCATCAGAGGAGTAAATTGGACGGTCAGTTCCGGTGGCCTTCCAGAAGCCTGCTCCAGTTACCCTGTTAGGCCTTGTGCTGTTCCGGTACTTCCTATCCCTTGGGCAGTAGAAATACCACTCCTTCTCTCCGGTACTTGCTAGTTCTGCATTCAGAAAAGAAAGTAATCCTGTAAGTAGTCGTCACCAAAAGAACTTCATGGTGTGTATCGTGCAACTCCATTCATGTCGAAATGTCAGTTAACTTAGGGTTATCCACTTCGTGAAATTTTGGTCAAGAATATAAAGGGATAAATGCAGATGAATCATGCCTGCCTCAACTTCAAAACTTGTTAGTCGGTTATTCAGCCTTAACAGTAGTGATATACCACTAAAATATTAACTCATTAAGAACCTACAGAGGTGACCATTTTCAATGATGGAATCGTCTGATAACATACATCAAGTTTCTCAACGCCATGTGCTGAAGTGCATGTAACTATTTAGTGGTTACTCCAATAACAGTTATATGAGTAAGTCTTACTATAAATGTTTTCCTAGGTTCAACTCCAGAAACTCTTTGGATTAATGATAATGGGATGCTATCTAGTCGTGAGCATTAGAAAGTAGGTGAAAAGAAATCCTATGTAAAAACCCTTTTCTTATTTTCTGAGCACAACCTCAAAGAAACAGTAACCAAAGTAATCGTCAGAGTTTTCTCAAATGAGCAGGAAAGAAAATATCTACCAAAATACAAGGTACCAAAGATGGATCAGGCATACTTCATGCCAGCCATACAGAAAGAAGAAATATGTATCAATAATAGTCTTATCGTTGAATGCAAAGGCTTCATAGCTCTTTATTGACCTGTGCAGAGAAACAAAAGATAGGTGAGAATGGATTTATAGAAGCTTACTTGGGAGATCCCATGGATCAAACTTGTAGATGTCCAGCTGCCTAATAAGCTCAATGGGAAGAGACTTCTGCTGGATTTTTCTTTTGAGGTAGAACCTGACGAGTTCTTCATCTGTTGGATGAAACCTGAAGCCAGGTAACATAACTTCATCTTGCTTCTCTATGTCATCACTTCTGATCTCTTCCATATCTTTAACACCGTAGAAAACCCACTGGATGGATGCTAAGTAACTAGCTCAAGCAGTGCTAACCTACTTCTGGTTATAAGGAACGTACTAAACCCTAATGGATGATGTGTAAACTCAGACTTCACCGGATTCTCTACCAAAGGATCTGGTTTTTACTGATTACTGAGGATAGAAGAGGAAGCACGTTCTATCACTAGACATGAGATTGCGATACAAAATTGACTTCCTAGCTTCAAACCTAAACAATCTAGCTCTAAGCACTGCCTGTTTCTGTCAACCATAGCGAGCAAGAAAACTATGATGGTACTCTGGCATGCAGCTACTTAAAGAGAAAAAGAAGCTCCAGCTTAAGTTCCAGACTTGCACTTAGCTCTCTTGGTTGCTCCCTTTGTAGAGTTTTCACTTCCTACTATTCGGTTTGTTGTTCACAACTTTGCACACACTCAAGAACAGGTTCTTATAGGAGATCTTTAGAATAATCAACCATTGTTGAACTCTATAGGGTCTCTTTGGTCTTTACTCCATGACGAGGATCTCAATGAGCTGTGAAAATTCTGCGGCCATTTTGGGATTAGCAATCTCTTGATAAAAAAGTTAATTAACGTTACTCTGCACCTGACAAAGTTCAGACATATGTGTTACTGCTATAATTAAGCCTACTGGGAGAATACGTTGCCTCACTAGATGGCTAGCTTATTATTTTTCAATTGTGGTTTCCTTGCGTGGTTAAGTTGTCTGTAGTTGATGTGTAAGTAACAATTCCCAAGACATCAATAGACTTCCAAATTCCAAGTACAGTTTTATATTGGAACACTGCGAGTCTAATTCCCTCTGACAACATCAATATTTTACATTGGTATCAACATATACCTTTGATCTCCTCTCCTGATCCAAAAATTCCTTTCCAATCACGCCTTTTCCCACTCGCCTTTATAATTTAAGTGTTAAGAATTAAGAGCACTCTTGAACAGTAGCAAAGATGAGTTAGAATATATGGTTTAAGAGTTAGGCCCTGTCTGATCTTTTTTTTGTGCTCCTAATTAGAACATTGCCCCTGATAGAAAATAAACAAAAATACTGTTTACATCATGGTCCAGAGAAGAAAGGCATTTCTTCCTCATTTATAATATTGAAATAGATCCACTGGGAAAACGATGTAGTCTGGGCCACTTCTGTGATACCCATTTATGAATTGCGGCAGACCAAGTGCTATGCTGGCACACTATTCCGTTTGCCGTCTAATCGTATTTTCTAGTATAACAAATACAAATAATTCTTTGTAGAAAGAAAAACAGAGTTCTGAATGTCAAAGTTAGGTTTATTAACATGTATTTTCAGTAAAGAAAAAACGAGGAAGGTACCGATCACTCACCTAAGATACGTTTCTCATCCCTATAGTAGAGCAAAATACAGTCATATATTGCAAAATTATTTATCTTTCTGCAAAGATGCTACTGTCTCTAGCTATTGTAAGCTTCTGAAGGGTCAGGCTTGCGTTAGATCTGACCTCAGTTATTGTTTTACTCTTTGGATAGTGATGCTGACGTGTTACAAACATGTGTCCTGTATGCGCAATCCGTTAACGACCTTTGTCTTGTAGGGACAATATCTTGTATGCATCCGTTTGTCACTACCCTGAAAGTCCTAATTAGTCCTGTATTATTTTATGGGCCAGACATCATGTGGAGTGGACTAGGATGCGCATGTTTCTGGACTATTTGACGTGTCCAACCAATTCAGTTTCAAGCAAAGGTTAGTCGACATATACCTTTTCTATGTTCTGGTTTATATGTATATCCATAAAAATCCTTTAATGTCTCTTGTAAATTTTTTCATGCGATTTGTTTTGTTTATCCATCTGATGTTTGCCGCATTCATGGGGCTAGAGCTAGCTAGCCAGCTGCTAAGATGCAAGAAGCCAAAGTATGGAAAAATCAAGATGTCTCACCTTCACTATTCACTAGGGTACCCCCTTTTTTTTTGAAGGATTCACTAGGGTACCCTCATAGTCACATGCCATCATACTTTAACCGAAAAATTCAGACCTGCCCATTCGTGCTGCATTGGGCGCATCACTGGAACTTCTACAGACATTGATGCGAAAATCCTGCATGAATCCAAGCGTAACCTCCCTCGTTCTTCACTTCCAGCCAGAGAGAGAAGTGTGGAAAAGAAAATAGAACCCAAAATCCCATGGGCCCAAGTTTTCCAAACCCTGTCCTCAAAGCACCCAACAGTGCAAGGACCTTCGAATTAAATGATGCTGGAGGTTTACTGCTAATAGGGGAGTTTATAGATGGTCTTAGGGTCAAACCTCTGAGACGAACGCTACAAGTCGGTTCGTGGAAACCCATGAATTTTTGTATTGAGATTTGGGAGTTCATGCTCGTTCTTGTACTAGGAGGAGTGCTGTTGCATCCACGAGTGTTACTCAGACCCTCCTGGCAGCGTCGAGACCTGACCTCACTGATGAATGCGCTTGTGCACTTGTTCTACAGATTTGCAATGGCACATTTTCCAAATACTGGGTTAGTACACTGATCAGTTTTACACCTGCAGTTCGCAAAACAAACTTTGTGCATCATGATGATGTCCTGGAATGGTCATAGAATCGGTGGCTGACTGGTGGGCCAGACGCAGCTGCCTGTCTCTTCTCCTAGAATCCTAGACTAGATGGTGTATGTAGGTATGGTGCTTGTCTCTGTCTCTCAGATCTTGCTTGCTTTGCTTGACCTCGATCGGGCTGTGTGCCTGAACTCGCTCGTGCGGCCTCTCGTTTGATGTTACCTACTACCGCTGCCCCTAGCCACTCGGGCGGCTGGAGTCAAACCCTTCCGGTTCAAGCCTCCTCCGTCTCATGCCCATTGGTATGCGTGGCCCTGTAATAAGTTTGTTAGCATCCAGGATCCCATGTTTCCAGGATACGCACCCCAAATTTAATCCCCTTGTACTCTTCCTCTTACGCGGCCAATCGATGCATGCGCTCGGGCCCGTGTTTGTGCGTATAACATCGGCGTCGCCACTGTGCACGTGTGGCCTGGGACAGTGGCTCCCTGGGGCCAGTAAACTTGGCGTTTCTGGCAAAGTTCCACCCGGGAAAAGGGCACACACTATTCCCCGTCGCTTGTCGATGGACATTACTAGTTGGACGTGCGAACTTTGCCTTACCGTCTATATCGTGTTAGATATCGCGAGCGAGTACCTGAATTTTAGTCACACTCTTATTTTTCTGTTTAGTTCTTTCAATACACTAATAGTGCGTACACTATTAATTATGGAGTGTTATTAGCACTTGGGCCCAATCTTATTATTAGAATATAAATGAATATTTCCACGTTAAAAATAAATAAATATTTATTTCTTTTCTCTAAGCACATGATTTCTCTAACCAATAAATTAACACATGAAGGATCGGTGAAACAAAATTCAGAAACAATTATGCCCATCTTTAGTAAATTTTGCAAATTGAGAAGAAGAAGAAGAAAAAGAGTTAGGGAGAAGGAAATGACAGCTCAACCCGGGGCGGATTCTGCACTCATCATATTCACAACAACGCCTACTCAGAATGTTTGCTTGTTTCTCACAAGTTGAAGGAGAAGAGAGAGCTGAGAGTGGAGGAGAAGAGCAGATGAGAGGTTGGACAGCCTAAGGAGGAAGCACATTTCCTCGTCTCTAGGCAAAGACAGTCCGGAAGGTTTAGACGGAGTAACCCTCTCAGGCGCCTCCCTCTCCCACGCAGTGCTACCCTAGAGTCGACATCCCTACGCCTCCTTTGCAGGCTCAACTCCACGCCAAAGATCCTGCCTCGATATGCATCCCCAAGTCCCCTGCCTGACCAGTGCCTCCTGCAGCGCCTCATCACCGCTGGCTCGTCCTCATACGCGACACCTCCGCCTGGAGCAACGCTTTCGTGCACCCATCCTCGTGCATGGCCGCACGGTGGTTGAGATGAGGCCGCGAGAGGCAGCCTAAAGGAGTTGCGCCTCAGCAGGGTGTGGTAGCAGTCGGAGAATCGTAGGCGGCAGCCAAAAACCCTAACCCAGAGCTCTTGAGGAAGAAGAATAGAGAGGGTCAACTTCACGGAAAATTGCTTTAGAGAATGGGCTCCATGGAGCCCTTTTTGATTTTTTAAAATTCATCAAATATTTTCGAAAAATACCTACATGTAGTCAACAGTATAAAATACACGTCTACAAAAATTTAATATAAAATACCTTATATTTCGGGCGCAACAACAGAGACAAATATGATAAATTTTGGAAAAAGGAAGACCCATTCACCTCCACCTCGACCCATGAGGCCTAAAAGTAATAGCGGCCAAGGCTCCTTCCTAGCTTGAGTTTGGTTATCACCACAGCTTGATGGACCATTTACATCTAGAAAATTCCCAGACATGCAGCCAGATGCAGTCATTTCCGCACCCAACTCTAAGCCCTTTGGCATCCACGAGGGGAAATCAAGTGAGATGAAAGAGGGACTGCATGAGGAGAAGGAAGGGAGGAACTGGGTGTACCCCCAAAAATGGGTAGACTGCAATCCATCTCGAGAGAAGTCGTGCCCACTCTTAGTCGCACCCATAAAGACTCCAAAACTGCAGAGACACACCCCAAGAAAGTGGACAAACCTAGCTTCGTCCTTCTCGCCGACATCCACGTCCAATCTCAGCGCAAGACGTGAACTTATGGGGTGGCGTCCAACGGATCTAGAGAAAATGGAAGAGGGTTGTCGCACAGACAAAGCAAGCATCTGGAGCAGTGAAAAAGTGGAAAGGGGCACACCGGAGAAGTGGCATGGCTGCTCTCAAAGTTCGGTAACAATACAGTTTGGTTGTGGTAGCATAATCATCGAACCGCGGCAAGAGACAAGGGCATGTGAAAACGGCGAGGAGAGAAGGATCAATTTTACCACAAGTTATTTTTTCACCGTATTGAAAGTACTCAATCGATGTGTCATGAAATTAACAGACAGGCACACGTACGTACAAGTCAAAGTGAAAATAAGAAGAGCTCACCAGCCCAAATCAATGGCCTAGATCGATCCTGACAAAAATCAAACGGCTGGAAACATGGATGCCCTCACCTTCCTGGATAGCCACCACGCTTAAACTATTACATAATACTCCATCCGTTCCAAAATATAAGGTGTCTAAGGTTTAGTCAAAAGTCGACGTTTTCTAAGTTTTACCAAGATTATATATATATACATATTTTTTTTCTAAATATTTGATCAAGGTTAGTAAGATTTGACTTCTGACTAGTCCTTAGGCACCTTATATTTTAGGATAGAGGGAGTATACGCATTGTTGGGATATACTTTCCGGGTATCCTCACAGTTTCTCACTGACCAGGGTGGCCCATTTCGGGTTAGAGCTTTGCTTCACGGGCGGCCCAGTCAGGGAGAGAAGACGGAGTCCAATCCGGCTACGGAAAGGCCAGAAGACTTACCGACTTAGGCCATAATGTTACTTGTAGTTCAAGATGTACTCTGTAACAGACTCTTAGTTGTAGCCGGATAGATCTCTCCTGTAAACCCTAGGCCGGATATCTATATAAGCCGTCCTAGGGAGAGCCTTTAGGGCACCAGATAACACTCAATACTTTAGACCCTCAGCTCGCACAGGCGAAACCCTTGTAACCCATATTCCGGCTCTGCCGTATTACTGGATTGCTAGCAGGAGTAGGATCCGTCCAAAGCCAGCGGATTCGAACCTGGGTAAACTTGTGTGCTCACCATCCCGGAATACCGTACGTCTCACACTCCTCTCTTCCGCACGCCTCGAGGACCCCCTCATGGCGTACTTGTCATCAATCCGACGACAGTTGGTGCCCACCGTGGGGCAAGTGAGCTACAGATCTGCGTTCCGAGCGAAATCTGCAAGAATCGGAATCGGCGAGACCATCGCCGTCGGTCGCATCCTCTACGCCAGCGACGTCCCTCTCATCGTTCTCGACGAGACTTGGATTCCGGCAAGGGAGGCCGTGACTGCCTACACAATCATGTCTTTTGGCGAGATCGATGTTTACATCGGTTTCGCTGAACCTGCCCAACCCACCCCAGCGGTGATGATAGAGGCAGAAGAATTTTCCGGATCCCCTTTGTCCGCGGAGGCGGCAGAGTTCCGGATCTTAGAAAACCCTAATCCCACCCAGCCCGCACCAGTTGCGGAGATAGTGGAGAAACCCGAACCTGAAGAAGACCTAGCGGTCAACGTCGAATCTGGAGTGGATCTCCCCGGAGGAGCCAAATCCTAGATCGACCCACCCGTGGAAGTCGAAATCTAGGAGGATCATATCAACGACACTGATTCCGGCTCTAATGATGCTGGAACAGACAGGCCTTTCCTAAGGTACACACTAAAAAATATGATACTGCAAGGCGAAAGCGCAGATGCAATCCTTGAGACCATCAAAAGTTTTGATATGGCTGATCGCGAAAGCCGCAGGTACCTCAGGAAGCACGCGTCGCACTTCGTCGGATACATGGGATCCAGATCCGGCTCTGCCGATGCTGGAGAAAACACCGACTCGGTGCTGGAGGCAATTGGAACAAATGCCGACGTACCCGCATCCTCGGATGAGTCGATGACGTCAACAGATTTCCGAAAGTTCTCCGCGGAATATGAAGAGGAGTACAACTCCAAAGCTGCAGAAGAAGGAGAAGCCATGGATGAAGGATCCGGGGAACACTCTCCCAAAGCGCAGGATGACATGGACATCGGAGATAATCTCGAAGTCCAAATGTCCGAAAGTACCGATCAGAGCTTGACTCCGGGAAACGCACCCAAAGCCGTCTTTGCTACCGGCGCTGCCAAGAAGGCAAAGAAGAAGAACAAGAAAAACAAGACCCCAGCAAAAGACCCTCTGACAGAGGAGGTGATTGCTGAGGAATATGAAGAAGACTCGGATGGAGCACTTATCCCGAACGAGCTGAAAAAAGAAGCATCGGTGGATGGACACGTGATCACTGAAGGTGCGCGTAAACTCATCGATGCCGCATTAACCACACCTATCCCTACAACTACAGAACTTACTGCGGATGAGCTGGATGAAAGGGCGCAAGCCCTAGAAGCGCGTCGTCAACAACTCCTCGATGAAGCCAAAAACATCGAGGTGGAGAAGAAACGCATGTCGAACAAGGAGTACATGTCTCGTCTGCATCAGAAGACACGGAAGCGTCACATAGATGACAACCAATTCCCACGTGTCCGTGCCGTCCTTTTTGGAGATGAGATGGGGAAGCCACGGAAAGATAGCAACGGAGATTGGGTATACCCAACACCAGTACAAAATACCGTGGCAGCCCGAGAAATTCTATCGGCTAATCTAGGACCAGAGGAGATCCGTTTGGGTATCAAGCTACTCAACAAGGGACTGGAGCAGCAAAAGGTCGCCCTGTCCGGAAGTCAAAAACT
Source organism: Avena sativa (assembly GCA_916181665.1). Taxonomy (NCBI): domain Eukaryota; kingdom Viridiplantae; phylum Streptophyta; class Magnoliopsida; order Poales; family Poaceae; genus Avena; species Avena sativa. The sequence continues at coordinate 462,192,223 of OV702291.1, read as the reverse complement.
GGTCTCAGATGCTGACCAATGTCGCACGGATCCGGCATGGGCTGGCGTAAGACCCCATTACGTTCTGGAGCAGTATCATCGCCCCGAACGACGGGAAGACAATTATTCAAGAACCGGATCGTCGGGAAAGCATCGCAGAACTACACATAACTGGAGCAACGTCGCTCTAGTAGCCGAGAAAGACACGATCGCTGCACTGAATCCGAAGAATCCTCCTCGAAGGGGAGAAGATAAAGAAAAATGTCGGGAGGAGGATCGTCAAAGGAAGCCGCCTCCTAGACATGATAACCATCCGACTGAGCCTCACCATGGTGGGAATGACGAACGAAGGAACGACGGAAACCATGCAGGTACAAGACGGCAGGGGGCTCGTCGTAGTCAAGACCCTCCCTAGAATTGGAATAATGATGTTCCGGACGGAGGCTGGCGATCAGCCGGAAACTACCCCGCTGCACCACCCTCTCCACCACACAGTTATCACAACGACCCCCACGGAGGTCAAGGAGGACATGGCGGAGGAGGTGGTGGCAGAAGCCGAAGTCCGGCTCCAAGGCACCGCAGCCACAACCGGCATTTGGGACGATCCCTATCCCCGAACAACGCAAGGCATAGGATCAACTCCAACATAGAGGCTCGATGCTACGAAAACGATGATGTGTACATGGGCCCAAAGTGCTTCGGACCACGCATCAGAGCTACAAAGTTCTCGGAAGGATTTGCTATCTCAAGACATATTCACGCCTACGACGGCATTGCTCGGCCAGACACCTGGTTACAGGATTTCTTCCAAGCTTGCTGCATCGCCAAGGGCGGAAACAACCTGGTCGCAACTCGATATCTCCCACTCATGCTGAGGAAGACGGCACGATCATGGCTCAATGAGCTTCCGGCGAACACCATCCACAACTGGTATGATTTACAAAGTGCGTTCTTTCGGAATTTCGAAGGCACATATCGGAGGCCCTGTACGGTTGGAGACCTACAGTGTTGCACCCAGAAAGCCGGAGAAACTTGCCGGGATTACCTCGGATGATGGATTGACACCAAGAACTCCTGCGAAGGAGTAAACGATCAAACTGCGATTAAAGCTTTCATCGCAGGTCTCCCAATTGGTTTACTACGCCATCGCTTGAAGTGTGACAAGGTTACCGATCTGGGAGAAATGATAGAAACAACGAGCAAGTATGCAGATGCTGATGATGATGCAGAGGGATTACTCAATGCCTTGGCTGTGCCTCAGTCGGCAAAACAACCAAAGCAACAAGCTCAGAAGCGCAAAAATACCTCGGAAGAAAAACCCAACGTGGAGACAGCGGTAGTCACTACTGTTTCCGGGTCTGGAGGACGAGGAGGACATGGTGGAGGCCGCGAGCGTGGCCGTGGGACATCAAGGGTCCAAGGTAGAGGAGAGCAACAACCAGGTAAAACCTACACTTGGGCCGACATCGCCAATAACCCATGTGTGCATCATTTGGACGCCAATGGGGGCTCATCCCACACCAATGCTGAATGTCGTTTTAACGACGACATCAAGAGAGATGATACCGCGGGCTACAAAGCTAAGCGGAAGAAGGGAAAGAAAAATCCCGAAAAAGACAAAGAGACCAAGGAAGATTCCGACATGGAGGAAGCCGACGCTTCAAATCCCAAGTCAGAAGGGAAGAAAACTTTTCCCACCAAGAAGGACACTTACGTCACCTTCCTCGGATCTCAACCATCAAAGGTCAAGAACGCAGTTCTCCACGAGCTCAACGCAACAGTTCCGGCTGTCCCTCAATATCTGGACTGGTCGGAAGTGGCAATAACGTTTGACCGCACTGATCATCTGCCTAAGCTACATAGGCGAGGAAAATACGCCTTAATCGTCAATCCACTTATTGATGGTTATGGTTTCTCCAAGACCCTCATGGACGGTGGTAGCAGCATCAATATTCTCTATGTCAAAATGCTACGCCGGATGAAGATCTCGGAAGCACAGCTGAACCACAGCTCTGTGATCTTTCACGGAGTTGTCCCAGGAAGACAGGCTAATTCCCTGGGAGAGATCACTTTGGATGTTACTTTTGGAACACCAAAGAATTATCGGACGGAGGCACTTTCCTTCGAAGTGGCCCCGTTCAAGAGCGCATACCATGCTATATTCGGACATCCGGCTTACTGGGCTTTTATGGCTCGTCCGTGTTACATTTACAATATGATGAAAATTCCAGGTCCCAACGGCGTAATCACCATCAGGGGAGACCCGAAGAAGGCGCGAGAATGCGAGGATGGAAATGCCGCCTTTCTCGAAGCCGTGCTGCACGCCCAGGAGTACCAGGAGATCAAGAAAAGCATAGATCCGTCCGAGATGCCTGTGACGAAGAAGGAGGTGACAAAGCCAAATCCGGTGTTCAAGGCATCAGAAGAGACGAAGACGACGCCATTGAAGGATGACGACCCCTCCAAGGTGACCCAGATAGGCGTAGGCCTAAGTAGCGCATAGGAAAGCGCGCTCGTCAAGTTCCTCCAAGCAAATCAAGATATATTCGCATGGCAGCCATCTGACATGACCCGAAAGCTAAACCCGTCAAACAGTCCTTACGACAATTTGGTGATGAAAAACGTAAGGCAATAGCTAAGGAACTAGCGCGGCTCAAGTTAGCCGGATTTATAGAAGAGGTCATCCATACTGATTGGTCGGCTAACCCTGTAATGGTCCCCAAAAAGGACACCACTGATTTAAGGATGTGTGTTGATTATACTGCCTTGAACAAGGTGTAACATCCCAAAACTTTAATCCAAGCTTAGCAAGATACAATCATCCAAAATTGGGGTTAACAATTTTTTTTCCAAAATGGAAATGAAAGCATTCATATATGTGTGCATTTAAAATAGGAGTTGTTTGAATTGCCATGATTGATTGATCCAATGCTTGTAAAATGTTTCTTAGGTGATTTAAACATCATCTACATCATTCCCAAACTTTTCCTAAAGAAAATCAAATAAAAAAGAATTAAAATGAAGGAATGGTCATTTTGACAAATTTAACTCTCATGCCTACTTTGGCTATTCCTAGTACTCATTTCTTAACAGAAACAATTCTTGATCTTTGCACCCCTTGCTAGTACACATAATGAGGTACCAAGGCCCACCTTTTGATCTACTAAAAACATTCTGAAAACTATTTTAAATGACAGTTTAAAATTGAATCTAATGCATATGCATAGATCACCCCTATTTCAAAAACCATTTAATTGAGCACCATTTTCAAAAACCTTGCAACCAGAGACTACCTAGCACTAGTGGAGATCACCCAAAATTTTTGAACTCAAAATTCAAAACTTTTTCTCTTGCGGCCATTTCATCAAACACTTGGCAGGCAGATTTCAAACTAAACAAATTTCACTATTTTAAATAGTGTTCTGACCAAACTTGTTCCCCAACTTGCCACCAAAACCTCTCCACTACTCACCCTAACCCCTCTCTAGGCTAGCCACCCACTGTGCCAAGACCAAATGGTCATGGCCATTAAGGCCGAGCCCCCACTTGGGCACCCCACCGGCGACAGCAAGCCACAGCCGCCGCCAGCGCCATCCACCGTGTCCTGGAGATAGCCCGTGGTCCACCTCCACCGCCCAACCAGTACCAGCCCAAGGACAGCGACCAGAACGACCAGGAACCGCCGCGCCCCGAGCCTGTCGACCATGCCGACGCCGTCCGCAGAGCGTGCACTGTCCCCGCTCGCACCGACCGCCCCTTGGCACCAGCCCGTGCCCACCGCTCCGCCTCGACCTAGAGAACACCCCAAACACCTCCGTTTGCCGCCCAAAGCCCCACAGCCACCGCTCGCCGTGGACACAGCCGCTTCGGCCGCGCAGAGCGCCACCTCGCCCCAACCGCACGCCACCGCCCCTACGGCCACATTGAAGCACTAGAGCACCGCCAGGGAACCGCCCACCGATCGCAATCCCCAGCCATGCCACTAGCTCGCCGTAGCCATGTCGCCACCGTCAACCGCCCATCCTGCTCGGTCTCAACATCGAGCCTATAAAAGGAGCCCTCCCCAGCACCAAAGACTCACACCATTCCACTCCCCTCACCTCTCTAAATCTCACCCACCTCTCGCCGGAGCCAGTGGAGCAGCAGTTCGCCGGAATTGGAGCCGGAGCCACCGCCTCTGGAGAAGAAGGGTGCCGTTGATTCCGGCCACCCCAAGCTCCGCCGCGACCACGCCTCGCCTCGCCGTCGTCTTCCACTTTGTTCGCCCGCATCACCGACCCCGCTGGAGCCTTGGTACGCCGCCAGTAGACCCCCACCGAGCCGCTAGGGTTCGAGCTCGCCGGCGACCTGTCCGTCATCGACGACGACCCTCAGCCGTAGATCTAGCCTCTAATCGCACGACCCACAGCGCGCGTACCGTTTCGCGTTTTAAGTGCCGCTGACAAGTGGGACCCCTGTCAGCTGAGCCCCGCGCCGCGTAGCGCCACTGGGCCAGCCCATTTCCTTTCCCGCGCAAGCCCGTAGATTCAAATCTAGATTTTTCTTTTTAGTTAGAATATAGTTTATGTCCAGTGTTTCAAAATTCAATTCTGTGAGTTTGCCAAATCCAAATTACATGAAACTAATTTTGTCTGAAAGGTATTGAAATGCTCTATCCAAGCCCGTTGGATTTAATTCATTTAGAGTTATAGATTTCTCCTAATAAAAATAAGAAGACAGAAGCTTTTGCAACTTGAAACATTTTTGTAAAATCAACCAAGTTAGCTTTTGAGTTGATTCCAACTCTCAAAAATCACATTTCATCATATCTATCCAAATATGTAATAATATTAAGGTTTACAGGCAGTGACTTTGGACTAGTACCAAAATAATGCTATATAGGCATTTCTAGTCACTTTAAATCATTAAATAATGAACTTAAACCAAAGTAATATTGATCCAACCTTTAAATCTCATTCCCACATGTTAGAATATGTGGTGAGTACATGTGTCCACATGATCCCATGTTTTGGTGGTGAATATTAAATTTTAGTTAACTTTTCAATGAGTAGAAATTACTTTTCCAAAATAAAAAGGTTGAAACTATTGAATTAAACTTGTGATGTTTGGGATGATAATAGATCATCAATTGTGTGGTTTAAAATACTACTTAGCCTAGTTAAGTATTGTTTGGTGATTGTGCACTCCCTATGTATTTCTAGACGATAGTACCGACCAAGCCTTCGAGGAGGAGGAGTTCTACCAAGAAGAAGAAGAAGAAAACTTCAACCACTGCACCAACCAAGGCAAGCTATTAGTGGCAAGCTAACCCTTGAAAACATGCTTTAGTAAGCTATTGTTAGCAAGCTAGAATAAAACTAGATGGTTTAGTAAAGATGCCATAAGCATGCTTTGATCACACTCCTTTAACTATTAGTACCCCAAGTCTTATTGACAAGTTTTACCTCCCTTAGTTTACACAAAGTTCTTTAATTAATTTTGAAGGTAGCATAAAGAGTATAAAACTTGACCTACTTAGAAACCTTTAGATGTCATTCTATGGCATGAGATTGATCCCATCTTTCCACATTAGTGAACACTCTTAACTTAGTACTTTAGAATAGCTCAAAAACTTGAGTCACTTTAGATGGGAACACTTGGTGAAAATGAGTTATGAAAACCTTGGAATGATGAGTCATTCTATTGAGATGTTTTGACATGACTTGAGAAACACAATGGGTTTATGATGATGAAAATGATAAGGCATGAGCCTTAACCCTTTTATAAAACTGATGGTTGGATTCATATGCGATACCATTCCAAATTTACCGTACAACCACATTACCTGAATTGGGTAAGGCTTAGCTGGAAATTTATATGCATTAGTATTAGTTCCCTCACGGGAGAGGTTTGAGCTGAGGCCGCCTCTCAATGATGTCCACCTATGCAGTGCCCAAGATGACTGATGGTCATGGTTGGGAGGCCATGCTCATAGGAGAGGTGCTTGTACTAGGGTGTGTAAAGGGAAGGTTATGTTTGATTATATGCATACTAAGTATGATGATGCAGGGTTATCCCTGACAGATGTATCGAATCTTGTGGTGAAAGTGTACCACCTCTGCAGAGTGTCAAACTATTCGAATAGCCGCGTCCGCGATTATGGACAGTTGGAATGGCCATACTGTTTCGTTGTCAGATGTTTTCTAAATAACTAGAAATGAATGATGACCTTTGACTTGACCACAACAGGGTTGTGTTAATGAAATTAGCTTCCCAACTTAAGTGATTCTAGAACTTTATTTTATATTTTCTTGTTTCAGAACTCAGCTTAGGTTTCCAACTTAACGTGATAGTTATTCTTTAAATTCAGCACTTTAACTTAGAATTATAACCCTTGTTAGTAGTAGTTTGCGAGTACTTAAAGAGTACTCATGGCTTTTGTCCCTGGCTATTATCATGGCCAGACTATAAAGGAGATTATCAAGATGATGGTCAGCAGGACGGCTATGATAACTAGGACTATCTGCCTTCGTCAGCATTGCCTGTGCCCCTGAAGATGGACCCCACCGCTACGCTATCGTTTATTTCCGCTGCGTGTTGTATTAAAGACTGGATCATGAGATCCTTATTTGTGTAAAACCTTATGTATGGTTTGTAATGGATGATGTACTGTGATATCCAATCCGTTATGTCTCGCAAAAATGGTAATCCTGGGATTGCGAGGTGTGGCATAACGGGCATCTGGGATTAAAAATCCGGGTGTTGACAAGTTGTTATCAGAGCCATCCTGACCATAGGAGACCCTAGTTAGAATGGACGTCCAAACCAAAAACTTAGCTTCAAAACCAAAGTGTGTATTTATGAAAAACTATTTCTCCTCTTACCCTTGTGAACTCATTCTTTCTCAAAAATACATGTTCCTCAAAATTCTTACATTACTACTTAAAATTTGACAGACTTGATCACTTCACTAATTTCCTCATCCTAAATTCTTGTAGATGGAGACTCAGTTCAGCAAGTTTTACCAGTTGGGAAACGGAGGTCAGCTGATCTTCGAGAGGGATCTAGATTCACTATCGGAGTTACTAGGACACCCGCATCCGGAGTTTCTTGGAGCTCAACTTCCAGGACCCCCAGGAGGAGACCTACAATGGCTAGTCACCGCAGATCTTTGAGGAAGCATTGAAGCACCAACTTCCAGGAGAATTCAGTTCTCCGTGAGAGAGAACAACTGGCTAGATGGATTAGCCAGGGAAATGCATGAAGCTCTCGCATGTCTATGTGCCCTCAGCGTCAACAAGATTCAAGGAACCCGTTTTGCCCACTATGCAAGACGTGACTTCATGGGAATGCCGATGGAGATGCCAAGTCACCCAGCGTTGAGGCGTCAAGTGGAGAACCTTGACTTCTTGCTTCATGACCGACAGCAGGAATTGGACAATGCCAGAGAGTTAGCCAACCAGAACCGTGCCATCGCCGACCAGAAGGCCCAGACTTTCACACTGCTCATCCAAGATCGCCAGTCTCTTCGTCGCCAGCGTGCAAAGAAGGATCGCACCATCGCCCGTCTTCGCAAGAAGGTGGCCGACCTCGAGAAGACCGTCAAGGAGCAGGAAGCTCAGCTTGCCGCCAAGGAAGAAGATGATGAGGGAGAAGACATCCAGGGAGATATGGATTCTTACCTCAGCAACGATGGCGATTTTCTGGCAGAGGATGCTGTGGACTTCTACACTGATGATGAAGACTCCGACTTCATCGACGATGAGTAGATGCACTAGAGCACTATCGTAGCATGAGATGTATCATCTCATTGTATCGTAGTTTGCAGAATGGTTCTTCAAACCATCTGTTTTTCCCTTTTTGCTTGTTGTGGTGTGTGTTGTATCGTGTGCTTGCTTGCATGAATGAAAATGAAGTTAGTTGAAAAACCTGAGTCTAACTCAAAGTTGTAGCTTTGAAAACCCAAAACCATGAACCTTAGAATTTCCCTCTTACCCCTATATCTATCTCAATCTTCAGATGACTCGTGGAAACCAAGGAGGGAACAGCTCATCACAGGACCCAATGCTGCAGATCTTGCAGAATCTCATCGCGGACCGTGAAGCAAGCAGGGCCGAGCGTCAAGCCAACTTAGCAACATTGCAGCAGATCGCCCAAATGGCTCTCAACAACCAAGGACATGGAAATCAGGATCACCATGGATCTAAACTCAAAAATTTTCAGAACACCAATCCCCCAATCTTCAACCAATCTGAAAACCCATTAGATGCTGATGACTGGTTACAGACCATGGAAAACAACCTCGAAGTTGCAGGAGTTGATGAGAATGAGAAAGTTCTCTTCGCCACCCACTATCTGGCGGGAGACGCAAGAGCTTGGTGGAATAGCATCCACAACATGAACCATGGCCAGGTGATGACCTGGGAAGCATTCAAGGTCAAGTTCAGCCGCACCCACGTGCCACAAGGTCTTGTCAACAGGATGAGAGATGAATTCCGTGAACTGAAGCAAGGAAGATTTACTGTAGTAGAGTACCGTGACAAATTCTTGTCACTTGCCAGATATGCACCGGATGAGATCAGCACGGAGGCCAAGAAGAAAGAGAGATTCTTAAACGGACTGCACGATGAGATGTAGACTGTCCTCGTCAACATCCGTTTCCAGGATCTTGAAGAGCTAGTCGACTCTACCATTCAGATGGAAGGGAAGATTAACCAGGCAAACGACAACCGCAAGCTTCGTATGATGCAGCAGTCTGGATCCAGTAGTCACCAGAAGTACCGTCCTAACCCCTCACCAGGATATGCACCAAGGAACAACCGACCCCCAAATTCTCTCCCAAGCTACCCCAACCGTAGCGGAGGAAATGTGAAGCCCGGAGGAAACAATCACAACTCCGGAAACGCCAACAACTTCAACCGTGCCCCTCCCAAGAGCAACAACAACAACCCTGCCCCCAGAACTGGCAGCAATGCTGTACCTGTTGCAGTCAAGGACAAGTCCCAGATCACTTGTTTCGAGTGTGGAGTGAAGGGTCACTACTCCAATGAGTGTCCCAAGAAGACTGCCGCCAACGCCCCTGTGAATGCCCCAGCTCAGCAGAAGCGTTGTGTTCAACCAGGACGGAGATTTTCCCCAGGAAACCCGCACAACCGCAATGGTCGTCTCTTCCACATGAACGCAGAAGAAGCCCAGGAAGCACCAGATGTCGTGCTGGGTATGTTTTCTGTCAACTCAGTTTTAGCAAGAGTGTTGTTTGATTCTGGAGCATCGCATTCATTTGTCACCGAAGAATTTGTATGCACTAGTAAGATTCGCCCAACCAACCTGAAGCATGTCATAATAGTTCAAATCCCCGGTTCAACCACCAAAGCTAGAAAAATTTGCAAAGCTGTACCTATCAGAATTCATGGGATAGATTTTTATGCCAACCTAATTGTACTTGGAACCAAAGGTTTGGAAGTAGTACTAGGTATGGACTGGATGTCAAGGCATAAAGGACTAATAGACTGTGCTAAGAAAGCCATCACCATGACCAATAGTTTTGGAGTAACAGTAGAACATATCTCTGAAACCTTACCCCGTCAATTCAAATGCAACAAAAGTGTAGCCCTGCCTACCATTGACCAAGTCAGAGTAGTCTGTGAATACCCCGACGTATTCCCAGATGAATTGCCAGGTATGCCCCCGGATAGGGATATAGAGTTCATTATCGAACTAATCCCCGGAACTGGACCTATAGCCCAGAGACCCTATACCATGAACCCCTCAGAGTTAGTAGAACTAAAGACGCAGTTGGATGCCATGTTAGCAACCGGCTTGATTCAACCAAGTGCATCGCCATGGAGATCAGTAGTGTTATTCGTCGATAAGAAAGATGGAGGCAACCGTCTGTGTACAGACTACAGAAAGTTGAATGATGTCACCATCAAGAACAAGTACCCCTTGCCAAAGATAGAGGATCTATTTGATCAGTTGACTGGAGCTCAGGTATTCTCAAAGATTGATCTTAGGACTGGTTATCACCAACTTAAGATTCATGCAACGGATATTCCGAAGACCGCCTTTACTACTCGCTATGGTTTATACGAGTATACGGTTATGTCTTTTGGATTAACCAATGCCCCTGCTTATTTCATGAATCTCATGAATAAGATCTTTATGAATTTCCTAGATAAGTTTGTAGTTGTGTGTATCGACGACATCCTTATCTACTCCAAGTCAGAAGAAGAGCATGAGCAGCATCTGAGAATCATCCTAGAAACCCTAAGAGAGCACCAGTTATATGCCAAGTTCAGCAAGTGTGAATTTTGGCTGAAGGAAGTAGGATTCCAAGGACATATTGTGTCTGCCGGAGGAGTCTCTGTTGATCCCAGCAAGATCAAAGATGTCGAAGAATGGGAAGCACCAACCAATCAAACCCAAGTTCGTTCATTTCTCGGATTAGCGGGATATTGCCGCAAGTTCGTAGAAGGATTCTCGAGCATAGCCCGACCAATGACCCAATTGTTGAAGAAGGACAAGAAGTTTGAATGGACAGACAAGTATGAAGCCAGTTTCCAGGAGCTGAAGAAGAGATTAATATCAGCCCCAATTTTGATCATGCCCGACATCAAGAAGCCGTTTGATGTGTATTGTGATGCATCAAAGATTGGTCTAGGATGTGTATTGATGCAAGAAGGCAAAGTCATCGCTTATCTGTCTCGACAACTGAAGCAGCATGAGCAGAACTATCCGACCCATGATCTTCAGCTAGCAGCCGTGGTTCTAGCATTGAAGACGTGGCGTCATTATTTGATGGGTAATCGCTGTGAGATTTACTCAGATCATAAGATCTTGAAGTATATCTTCACCCAGAAGGAGTTGAATATGAGGCAAAGAAGATGGATAGAGTTAATCAAGGATTATGACCTGGACATTCACTATCACCACGGCAAAGCCAATGTGCTAGCGGATGCTCTTAGCAGATTGCCATGTAGGCTGAACACCATGATCAAAGAGAAGAAACCAAGTTTGTATGAGGAGTTGGAGCAGTTCAGGACTGAGTTAGTTAGCAAAGGATTCCTAGCTAGCATTGAACTTCAACCCACTTTGATTAGCCAAATCAAGGAAGCCCAGAAGGGGAATGAAAGTATCGACGGAATCAAACATCGTATTGGTACAAGCAAAGTACCTGGATTCACCGAAGACGAAGAAGGTGTACTGTGGTACAAGGGATGTATCTGTGTACCAGCAGATTCGGAGCTAAAGGAAATTATCATGAAGAAAGCTCATTATACTCTTTATTCTATCCACCCCGGAGGAACAAAGATGTATCAGGATTTGAAAGAGCAATTTTGGTGGCACAAGATGAAGAGAGAGATCGGAAGCTACATCGCCAAATGTGACATCTGTCAAAGAGTCAAAGCAGAGCATCAGAGACCTGCAGGACTATTGCAACCATTGCAGATTCCGGAATGGAAATGGGATTCCGTCGGAATGGACTTTATCACCGGTTTACCTACTTCTAGTAGGGGAAATGACTCAATCTGGGTCATAGTTGATAGACTATCCAAGGTAGCCCACTTCATACCAGTCAAGACAACCTACCAGAGTGCAAAACTAGCAGAGCTGTACATTGCTAGAATTGTTAGTCGGCATGGAACCCCCAAGACCATCGTATCAGATCGAGGGACCCAGTTTACCTCAAGATTTTGGCAGAAAGTTCAGGAAGGTTTAGGAACCAAGTTGAACTTCAGCACCGCGTATCACCCGCAAACAAATGGACAGACTGAGAGAGTCAACCAGATCTTGGAGGATATGCTTAGAGCTTGTGTGTTGGAATACGGATCAAAATGGGAAGACTGCCTGCCCTTCGCAGAATTCTCATATAACAATAGTTATCAAGCTAGTTTACAGATGGCACCCTTTGAATTCCTATACGGAAGAAAGTGTCGTACCCCTTTGAATTCGTCGCAAGTAGGAGAGAGTCAGATCTTTGGACCCGACATTCTCCGAGAAGCAGAAGAGAAAGTTCACAAAGTTCATGAGCACCTCAAAACCGCCCAATCCAGACAGAAGAGTTATGCTGACAAGAGAAGGAGAGACCTGACTTTCAATGTCAGAGATTTCGTATATCTCAAGGTTTCACCATTGAAGGGAACCCAACGCTTTAGTCTGAAGGGAAAGTTAGCTCCCAGATATATCGGACCTTTCAAGATTCTGAACCGCCGAGGAGAAGTATCGTATCAGCTGGAATTGCCTGAAGAGATGTCAACCATCCATAATGTGTTCCATATCTCGTTACTTCGCAAATGCTTGGAAGTCCCTGAGAAGACTGAAGTTTTCAAGAATATTGATCACAGAGTAGTGGAAATCAACAATGACCTGACCTATCGGGAAGTACCCATCTGCATCTTAGAAGAAGCCTACAGAACCACCAGGACCAGGAGTATCAAGTTTCTCAAGATTCAGTGGAGCAACCATACTGAGGAGGAAGCCACTTGGGAGCGCGAGGATTACATTAGGACAGAGTTCCCAGATCTCTTTAGTTCCTAGTTTTCCTTGTAAATCTCGGGACGAGATTTTGTTTAAGGGGGGAAGGTTTGTAACATCCCAAAACTTTAATCCAAGCTTAGCAAGATCCAATCATCCAAAATTGGGGTTAACAATTTTTTTTCCAAAATGGAAATGAAAGCATTCATATATGTGTGCATTTAAAATAGGAGTTATTTGAATTGCCATGATTGATTGATCCAATGCTTGTAAAATGTTTCTTAGGTGATTTAAACATCATCTACATCATTCCAAACTTTTCCTAAAGAAAATCAAATAAAAAAGAATTAAAATGAAGGAATGGTCATTTTGACAAATTTAACTCTCATGCCTACTTTGGCTATTCCTAGTACTCATTTCTGAACAGAAACAATTATTGATCTTTGCACCCCTTGCTAGTACACATAATGAGGTACCAAGGCCCACCTTTTGATCTACTAAAAACATTCTGAAAACTATTTTAAATGACAGTTTAAAATTGAATCTAATGCATATGCATAGATCACCCCTATTTCAAAAACCATCTAACTGAGCACCATTTTCAAAAACCTTGCAACCAGAGACTACCTAGCACTAGTGGAGATCACCCAAAATTTTTGAACTCAAAATTCAAAACTTTTTCTCTTGCGGCCATTTCATCAAACACTTGGCAGGCAGATTTCAAACTAAACAAATTTCACTATTTTAAATAGTGTTCTGGCCAAACTTGTTCCCCAACTTGCCACCAAAACCTCTCCACTACTCACCCTAACCCCTCTCTAGGCTAGCCACCCACTGTGCCAAGACCAAATGGTCATGGCCATTAGGGCCGAGCCCCCACTTGGGCACCCACCGGCGACAGCAAGCCACAGCCGCCGCCAGCGCCATCCACCATGTCCTAGAGATAGCTCGTGGTCCACCTCCACCGCCCAACCAGTCCCAGCCCAAGGACAGCGACCAGAACGACCAGGAACTGCCGTGCCCCGAGCCTGTCGACCATGCCGACGCCGCCCGCAGAGCGCGCACTGTCCCCGCTCGCACCGCTCCGCCTCGACCTGGAGAACACCCTAGACACCTCCGTTCGCCGCCCAAAGCCCCACAGCCACCGCTCGCCGTGGACACAGCCGCTTCGGCCGCGCAGAGCGCCACCTCGCCCCGACCGCATGCCACCGCCCCTACGGCCACATTGAAGCACTAGAGCACCGCCAGGGAACCGCCCACCGATCGCAATCCCCAGCCATGCCGCTATCTCGCCGTAGCCATGTCGCCACCGTCGACCGCCCATCCCGCTCGGTCTCAACGTCGAGCCTATAAAAGGAGCCCTCCCCAGCACCAAAGACTCACACCATTCCACTCCCCTCACATCTCTAAACCTCACCCACCTCTCGCCGGAGCCAGTGGAGCAGCAGTTCGCCGGAATTGGAGTCGGAGCCGCCGCCTCTGGAGAAGAAGGGTGCCGTTGATTCCGGCCACCCCAAGCTCCGCCGCGACCACGCCTCGCCTCGCCGTCGTCTTCCACTTTGTTCGCCCGCATCACCGACCCCGCTGGAGCCCTGGTACGCCGCCAGTAGACCCCCACCGAGCCGCTAGGGTTCGAGCTCGCCGGCGACCTGTCCGTCGTCGACGACGACCCTCAGCCGTAGATCTAGCCTCTAATCGCACGGCCCACAGCGCACGTACCGTTTCGCGTTTGAAGTGCCGCTGACAAGTGGGACCCCCTGTCAGCTGAGCCCCGCGCCGCGTAGCGCCACTGGGCCAGCCCATTTCCTTTCCCGCGCAAGCCCGTAGATTCAAATCTAGATTTTTCTTTTTAGTTAGAATATAGTTTCTGTCCAGTGTTTCAAAATTCAATTCTGTGAGTTTGCCAAATCCAAATTACATGAAACTAATTTTGTCTGAAAGGTATTGAAATTCTCTATCCAAGACCGTTGGATTTAATTCATTTAGAGTTATAGATTTCTCCTAATAAAAATAAGAAGACAGATGCTTTTGCAACTTGAAACATTTTTGTAAAATCAACCAAGTTAGCTTTTGAGTTGATTCCAACTCTCAAAAATCACATTTCATCATATCTATCCAAATATGTAATAATATTAAGGTTTACAGGCAGTGACTTTGGACTAGTACCAAAATAATGCTATATAGGCATTTCTAGTCACTTTAAATCATTAAATAATGAACTTAAACCAAAGTAATATTGATCCAACCTTTAAATCTCATTCCCACATGTTAGAATATGTGGTGAGGACATGTGTCCACATGATCCCATGTTTTGGTGGTGAATATTAAATTTTAGTTAACTTTTCAATGAGTAGAAATTACTTTTCCAAAATAAAAAGGTTGAAACTATTGAATTAAACTTGTGATGTTTGGGATGATAATAGATCATCAATTGTGTGGTTTAAAATACTACTTAGCCTAGTTAAGTATTGTTTGGTGATTGTGCACTCCCTATGTATTTCTAGACGATAGTACCGACCAAGCCTTCGAGGAGGAGGAGTTCTACCAAGAAGAAGAAGAAGAAAACTTCAACCACTGCACCAACCAAGGCAAGCTATTAGTGGCAAGCTAACCCTTGAAAACATGCTTTAGTAAGCTATTGTTAGCAAGCTAGAATAAAACTAGATGGTTTAGTAAAGATGCCTTAAGCATGCTTTGATCACGCTCCTTTAACTATTAGTACCCCAAGTCTTATTGACAAGTTTTACCTCCCTTAGTTTACACAAAGTTCTTTAATTAATTTTGAAGGTAGCATAAAGAGTATAAAACTTGACCTACTTAGAAACCTTTAGATGTCATTCTATGGCATGAGATTGATCCCATCTTTCCACATTAGTGAACACTCTTAACTTAGTACTTTAGAATAGCTCAAAAACTTGAGTCACTTTAGATGAGAACACTTGGTGAAAATGAGTTATGAAAACCTTGGAATGATGAGTCATTCTATTGAGATGTTTTGACATGAGTTGAGAAACACAATGGGTTTATGATGATGAAAATGATAAGGCATGAGCCTTAACCCTTTTATAAAACTGATGGTTGGATTCGGATGCGATACCATTCCAAATTTACCGTACAACCACATTACCTGAATTGGGTAAGGCTTAGCTAGAAATTTATATGCATTAGTATTAGTTCCCTCACGGGAGAGGTTTGAGCTGAGGCTACCTCTCAATGATGTCCACCTATGCAGTGCCCAAGATGACTGATGGTCATAGTTGGGAGGCCATGCTCATAGGAGAGGTGCTTGTACTAGGGTGTGTAAAGGGAAGGTTATGTTTGATTATCTGCATACTAAGTATGATGATGCAGGGTTATCCCTGACAGATGTATCGAATCTTGTGGTACTGCAGAGTGTCAAACTATTCGAATAGCCGCGTCCGCGATTATGGACAGTTGGAATGGCCATATTGTTTCGTTGTCAGATGTTTTCTAAATAACTAGAAATGAATGATGACCTTTGACTTGACCACAACAGGGTTGTGTTAATGAAATTAGCTTCCCAACTTAAGTGATTCTAGAACTTTATTTTATATTTTCTTGTTTCAGAACTCAGCTTAGGTTTCCAACTTAACGTGATAGTTATTCTTTAAATTCAGCACTTTAACTTAGAATTATAACCCTTGTTAGTAGTAGTTTGCGAGTACTTAAAGAGTACTCATGGCTTTTGTCCCTGGCTATTATCATGGCCAGACTATGAAGGGGATTATCAAGATGATGGTCAGCAGGACGGCTATGATAACTAGGACTATCTTCCTTCGTCAGCATTGCCTGTGCCCCTGAAGATGGACCCCACCGCTACGCTATCGTTTATTTCCGCTGCGTGTTGTATTAAAGACTGGATCATGAGATCCTTATTTGTGTAAAACCTTATGTATGGTTTGTAATGGATGATGTACTGTGATATCCAATCCGTTATGTCTCACAAAAATGGTAATCCTGGGATTGCGAGGTATGGTATAACGGGCATCTGGGATTAAAAATCTGGGTGTTGACACAAGGCTTGTCCAAAAGATCCGTTCGCTCTGCCTAGAATTGATCAAATTATCGATTCTACGGCAGGCTCGGAACTCCTCTGTTTTCTCGATGCATATTCCGGTTATCACCAAATACGGATGAAGGAATCTGACAAAGTCAAGACTTCATTCATAACCCCTTTCGGAACCTTCTGTTTTGTTACGATGCCCTTTGGGCTGAAGAACGCAGGAGCTACGTACCAGCGCACGATGCAGCGTTGCCTCCACGACCAACTCGGACGCAATGTACATGCATACGTGGATGATATCGTGGTCATGTCCAAAAAGAAGGAAACATTGATTTCCGACTTGGAGGAGACGTTCGCCAATCTACGAAAATACAACATCATGCTTAACTCGAAGAAATGCTTCTTTGGAATACCAGCCGGAAAATTGTTAGGTTTCATCGTGTCTCAAAGAGGCATAGAGGTGAACCGCGACAAGATCAAGGCTATTCTCAATATTTCCAGGCCAACTCGCCTGAAAGACGTACAAAGATTAACTGGTTTCATTGCTGCGGTCAGTCGATTTGTAAGCCGGCTTGATGAAAGAGCCGCACCATTATACAAACTCCTGAAGAAGACCAAAGATTTTGTCTGGACTGACGAAGCTGAAGCTGCACTACAAGACCTGAAGAAAGTACTCTCATCTACTCCTATCCTTGCAGCACCAGAACCTCAGGAACCGATGTTGCTTTATATTGCTGCGACAAATAGGGTCGTTAGTATCGTCATAGTGGTGGAGAGACCAGAGGAAAATCAGGAACGCCTGGTGCAGCGTCCGACTTATTTTGTCAGCGAGGTCTTGATAGAATCAAAACAGCGATATCCGCTCTATCAAAAGTTGGCTTACGGTGTTTTCCTAGCATCTCGTAAGTTACGACACTATTTCCAGGAGCATCCAATTACCATGGTGAGCAAAGCTCCCATGAGAGACATAATCAACAACAGCGACGCCACAGGACGTGTCGCCAAATGGGGCATAGAGCTCTCAGCTTTCGATATTGAGTATAAACCTCGGACAACAATCAAATCCCAGATCCTTGCTAACTTTGTTGCTGATTGGACAGAGACGAAGGAGAACATGGTCCTCCCTGAGTCGGAATACTGGACCCTCTTTTTTGATGGGTCTAAGGCTCGAGGGGGCTCGGGGGCTGGCGTGGTGCTCAAATCACCCCAAGGAGATAAACTATTATACGTGTTGTAGATCCACTTCACAGCGACAAACAATATTGCCGAGTATGAAGCACTGCTGCATGGAATCCAGATTGCTAAGGATATTGGCATCCGGCGTTTGATGTGTTATGGAGATTCGGATCTTGTTGCTCAGCAAGTCTCGAATATTTGTAATGCAAATAAGCACATGGCAGCATATAAAGCTGTCGTGGATGATCTATCTAAATCGTTCGAAGGGTTTGAAGTTCAACACATCCCTCGAGCAGAAAATGAGGAAGCAGATGCACTATCTCGAATAGGCTCTGCGCGGAAAGAGGTCCCGGATGGTGCATTTTTAGAGCACCTCAAAGTTCCCTCGATAAAGGGAGTAAATGAGGAATATCCGACCAAATCCGACTCACCTTTAATAGCAATTCTGGCTGTAATTCCCAGCTGGACTCAACCCTACCTTGATTACTTGGTAGATGGCAAATTACCCGAAGACGAGGTGCTGAGCCGGCAGATTATCCGACGAGCAAAAGCCTATACTATTGTTAAAGGTGAGCTCCATGAACGGAGTGTTTCTGGGGTTTTTCAACGCTGTGTATCTCCGGAAGAAGGAGTGGAGATCTTAAGAGAAATCCACGAAGGCGAGTGTGGTCACCACGCTGCAGCCAAATCTTTAGTGGCAAAAGCTTTTCGACATGGATTTTTCTGGCTTACAGCTCAGGCAGATGCCGAACGATTAGTCAAGACATGCAAAGGCTGCCAAAAGTACGCCAAGCAAGCTCATGTTCCGGCCGATCAACTGCGAACAATACCTATAACATGGCCTTTTGCGGTCTGGGGGCTTGATATGGTAGGACCCTTTAAACGAGCACCAAGTGGATTCACGCACCTCTTAGTGATGGTGGACAAATTCACAAAGTGGATCGAGGCTAAACCTGTCACTAGTTGTGATGGAGCAATAGCCAAAAGATTTGTCGAGAATGTTATAATCTGGTATGGTTATCCGCATAGCATTATCACGGACAACGGGAGTAACTTTTCTATGGGAGAACTGGCTGAATTCTGCGATGAGCAAAATATCCGGCTTGACATTGCGTCAGTCGCACATCCACAGGCTAACGGACAAGTCAAAAGAACAAATGGTTTAATTTTACAAGGCTTGAAACCGAGACTCGAAGCACCACTGAGACGTGCTGCGGGGGCTTGGGTAGAGGAAGTACCCTCTGTAATTTGGAGTTTGCGAACAACTCCGAACAGGTCAACAGGATACACACCTTTCTTCTTGGTCTATGGCGCAGAAGCAGTTCTTCCTAGTGATTTAATTCATACTTCTCCTAGAGTGGCCGCGTATATCGAAGAGGATGCCGAGATTTCTCGACAAAATGATCCTGACTTAGTCGAAGAAGTTCGCGTCGTTGCTGAAATGAGATCTATAGCCTATCAGCAGAAGTTACGCAAGTATCATAGCCAGAGAGTCCGAACTAGATCTTTTAATAAAGGTGATTTGGTTCTCCGGCTTGTGCAACAAAGAAAGCACAAACTTTCCCCAGTATGGGAAGGGCCCTTTTTAGTTAGTCGAGTAATGCACAATGGATCGTACTACTTAACTGACATGAGGCCAGTCAAAGAAAGACCTGCTACTAAGAAGAGAAAGAGAGCTGGGGGCAGTACAAATCCGGACGAGTTAGACAGACCATGGAATATTGCTCAGCTACGCTCCTTTTATTCTTAGTTTATCCTTCTTTGTAATCATACATATGTACATGTTCTGTGAGAAATAAAAGTTTTGGTTACCTCAAAGTTTTCCTGAGAAGTTTTTACCATCTTATTTCCTAATGATCATGTCATAGTCGAAAATCCCAGAATGCCTGAAAGTACTTTATGCTCATGTTCATTCTGGTTTAGATTTCCGACTCTCAAACTGCTACCTTCGGGTATAACTTTAGAAAAATCTAGTCTTTACTTAGGTTATTTGTCTGCTTGCTAGATGCGGGTATTTTCCGAGTAGTGAATTGTTGGTACTAGAAGCCGGCTTTGTTTCCGAGTTTAAACTGGTTTAGCAATTGAGCTCCGTTGCTCGGCAAAGTTTCCGCTGAAGGTTTAGCCGGCTCACGAAAGGGACGAGGCGGAAAGCCAGATAAACGATAAGTAGAGACGAAAAATTCTAAGTGCTTGTGCAAACATTTCAAGCACACAAAAAGTCTAAAACAAAAGTGCTGAAAAAAAAACTTAGCACTAGCAAAAGCCATAGTACTTTATATTTACAAAACGCATCATGTTCTTTCACAGAATAATACATAAGTTTGTGGTCTATGATGCAGGAGGAGATGAAGGATCTACTGGCTCGCTGGTCACTTCGCCTTGGTATCGTTCCGAGATGTCCGGATCCGAGGTGGTCCGTTCATCGTCGGAAACTTCTTCGGTGTCTTTTGGAGGAGGTGGTGGAGTATCCACGCGGGTGAAGAAGGACACCTCGTAACTGGTCAGGTCAGCTACGTGGCACCCATATCCGGCGCAGGAGTACATGATGGCTTGAAGGTCCTGCTCCTGGCCGTCTTCATCTACCTTGCAGTACCCTTTAGTCACTTGCCATATTTCCATGTTTCCATGGTGGCTCATGACCATGGAGAGGGCATTCTACGCGGCAGTCCGCGCGTAGGACATGTTTCAGTCCCGAACGCGCTGCGGCATCTCCTTGGCCTTCTCCCACACCTGGAAGTCCGACATGCTTGGCATGTCCGGAATCCTGAGAGACTCGCCAATATCCTCAAGGGATTGGCGGTAGTCATGAAGAAGATCACCGACTTGGGTAAGCCAGTGAGTGCGGGGCTCGGACGAGGAGGAGTCCGTCAAGTTCAGAGGACCTATACACAAAATGAAGATAAGGAAAAACCGACATTGATAAAAGTCGAGGAAATGATAAGTCAGATAGATGGAACTTACCAAGAATGACGTCGTCAATCTTGGCTTTCTCCTCCCGGAGGCTCTGGAGTTCAGCCCGGAGTGCTTGGGAGATATCCTTCTCTCTGTCAACCTCATTCTTGAGGTCCGAGATAACTTTATCTTGAGCAGCAATCTTGCGATCGTGCTCTTCAGTGGCCATGGAGGAGGATTCCAGGACTTGAGCTATGCTCGTTTCATGATCCACCTTGAGCTTTTCCAGCTCTTGGCGAAGTCCTTTGTTCTCCACCACCAAGGTCTTGAGGTTCTCGGCCTCTTCAATCATAGCGATGGATTGTTTCACCAACGCTGTAAGTCAAAAAAGAACAACAGTTCAGAAAAATTCGACATTAAAAAGCAAAAGGCAAGGTTTGAATCTCGAAATGTTTACCTTCAGCTTCATCCTTGGCTACCTTGAGCTCAGCATTTTTAAGCTGGAGAGCTTTGATCTCTCTCCGCTTATTACAGACATTGGACAATAATTCCTGGTTATAGGAACATGCTTTCTGTAAGTCAGAATACCCAAAGTCAGAAATCTACTTAAGACTCGGGCTAATATTTTTACTAAATATCAGCACGAGCCTTGGGGGCTACACTATTTTGTTCTTTGGCATCCTAACGAAAGCATAAACTCGGATTCTATATCCTACTTCATGCTTGGGGGCTAGAGGATATGATATAACATAATGTAAAAACAAGAGTTGGAATTCCGACTTACATATTGCTCGCGGGTGAGTTTGTCTAAACCCGCGTTCACTTCAGCTGCCACCTTCTCGGCAAGAGTAAGAGGGATCACTGGAGCTGTTGGAAGCTCGCCAGTCCTGATCCTCTTGTCGCGAAGGCGGACTTGAGTAAGAAGGTCGGAGAACTTGACGTCCTCTGCTTCTTGCGCCTCCTCTTCGGGGGATAGATGGCTTTTGTCCAGGACTTGCTTGGCCAGCCGCTGGATCTCCTCTGCAGACTTCTGGGTCAGGCCAAATTTGGCAAGACCCGGATTGTTGAGGAGGTTGTCGGCGAAGACTTCAGCCGAGGGATCATTACCCAAAGAGGGTTCACCCTTATCTTGAGCTGACGCACTGGTGGTGACGTCAGTATGCGACCCAAGGATCGTCGGCTCCGCTTGAGGAGCCAGATCTTTTGCAATCACCAAAGAAGGGATGATCGCCGGAGTTGCAGAAGGTTGAGGGGCCGGAGTCGGAGGAGCCACGACAGGGGAAGCTATTGTAAGCTTCGTCTGGCGCAAGGGCTTCGAAGAAGTCCCCTTCCCCTTGCCCTTGATGATTGATTTTGCTCTGAGAAGGTAGTAAAGTCGGAAACATTACATCTCGGAAAGAAACTTGAATAAACAACAAAGGCGGAAAAGTTGTGACAGAAAAGTTACCTCTTCACGACTGGCACCTCCTTTGTGCCAACTGCTACTGTCGAAGCTTTGCGTTTCTTGAGCGCAAGATCCGGCAGTGGAACCACTTCCACCTCCTGAGAGAACTCTAGAGGGTATCCTTCGAGTGGAGCAAGTTCCGACTCGGGGATGTCAGCAAGCTGAAAACAAGAAAACGTATCAGCATTGCAATGTAACTCGAAGATAGAAACACATAAAAGATGTGATGATAAAAGCTTACCGGAACCACGGGGTTTTCTGCCGTGTGCATGTCCAGAGAAACCTCTGGAATCCGCCTCTCGATCCGCTCCTTGATCATCCACTTGATCTGGGTTATGTAGCCCTGAGTGGTGTAGGCTTTGGGGCTGATGCGGAGGGAGTCGGTCCGGGAAGACGTGATGGAATGCATCAGTCTATCCCCGTGGTACTGAAGTGGCCGGATCCGGCGTGAGACCCAACACTGGACCAATTCGGATCCCTTCAGACCCTTGTGCTTGATCAGATATTCGATCCGCCTCTTAGCAAGGATCAGATCATCTGTGAGAGACGGAGCAACCTCGTCCTAGGAAGGTTGAGCCATGGCGGCTCCGTCGACAAAAGCCGGTAAAGTAGTAGCTTTGCTAGGAGCCGGAATATCCCGATGATAGAAAAAGTGGCTGGCCATTGTTTGACCGAGTCACTGGCAGAAATTTTGGGATATGCCCGGTCTCGTCTAAGAGAAAAACTAATGGTGCCGGTGATGTAAGGAACACCGGCAGTGATGGAATTCCTCCGGACATGAAAGTAAAACCGGAAGAGAAGCAAACTCGGCCTAATGCCGAGAAAGCCCTCGCAAAGCGCAGCATATGCGCTCATCTCTAGAAGGGAGTTGGGAGGAAGATTGTGGAGTTGAACTCCATAGTGGTCAATCACCTCGGAGAAGAACTCCGAGGGAGGAAAGGACAAACCTCGGTCCAGATGGGTGCCGAAGTGGACGCGCTCGCCCTCGTGCGGATTGGGGACGGTCTCGCCGGAGCTGCTCCGCCAGTTGCCGGCGGCGAGGAGCCCCTCCTTCTCCATGTTCTTGAGACCTGCTTCGTCGAGAGCGCAGGGGATCCATACTCCCCTGTAGTTTTCTTTCTCTGCTGCTGCTTCTGCCTTCGCCGCCGCCGCTTCCGCTGCCAAACTGGAGGAAGAAGATGAAGCCATTTTCTCTGGTGGAAGGGTGACCCTAAAGGGGCGGCGCTGGGAGCTTTGTGGAGGGAGAACGAGGAGGCTCTATGCGCGTAGGAGGATTGGGAGGAAAGAAACGGCAAGGGACTGGTGGAAAGGAGAAGAAGAAATCTAAACCCCTTATATCCACCTACCTACGCCAAGATTCATGCAAACGCTACAGTGTAACCGCCACGCGTCGTGGAAAGAACTGGGGAGGGCCCACGTGATGATTGCGTCGCCTCGATCTCCACGCACGCATTGAAACGGCGCCTCGGTTCCGCGAACCGCGGACCCACCAACGGTTGTGTTGACGAAACGTCTGTCAGATGACGTGACTTGACCATGCTTGTGTCAGGTGGCGTTAGGGACCAAATTCCGGCTTAGTTTAAAAGCGAGCTGGAAAATCCGAGTCACCAATTGTAAAGTCCGACTTATTTTTAAGACCCGGATCGTATCTTTTTGTTGTGAAGTTTTAGTAACCCTTCAAGATTCTGCAAACCGAAGATAAAGCTAGACGATGATAAAATCCGACTTTGGATCTTGGAGGCCTCCGGGGGCTGCTGTTGGGGATATACTTTCCAGGTATCCTCACAGTTCCTCACTGACCAGGGTGGCCCACTTCGGGTTAGAGCTTTGCTTCATGGGCGGCCCAGTCAGGGAGAGAAGACGGAGTCCAATCCGGCTGCGGGAAGGCCCAGAAGACTTATCGACTTAGGCCCATAATGTTACTTGTAGTTCAAGATGTACTCTGTAACAGACTCTTAGTTGTAGCCGGATAGATCTCTCCTGTAAACCCTAGGCCGGATATCTATATAAGCCGTCCTAGGGAGAGCCTTTAGGGCACCAGATAACACTCAATACTTTAGACCCTCAGCTCGCACATGTGAAACCCTTGTAACCAATATTCCAGCTCTGCCGTATTACTGGATTGCTAGCAGGAGTAGGATGCGTCCAAAGCCGGCGGATTCGAACCTAGGTAAACTTGTGTGCTCACCGTCCCGGAATACCGTACGTCTCACACCCCTCTCTTTCGCATGCCTCGAGGACCCCCTCATGGCGTACTTGTCATCAATCCGACGACACGCATTACCCCATCAGAGTGAAAGCCTAAATGCATTTTCTGTTTGTACACAACTGTTGGCTTCGCTCCCAGGACGGATCAGGTGAAACCCTAGTTGACGTTATCTTCTCTTTCCTTCCTATTCTCCCGATGCCAATGGGTTTGTCTCGCATGTGAGGGTTCTCCTAGTGTGCGAAGTGGCACCACGCGACAACATGGGGGCTCGAGAATCGAGTGGCCAAGGTGTGACTTGTTCGTTGGTGGGGGCATCTATCTCTGCAACACGGCCATGTTGATCCTTGGCCACGGGCAAGAGTTGGTGACCTAGCGGGAGGGGCACACGAATTGGCCGTCTAGCTTTGTGCCCGGGCTTATTGTGCAGGTGCGACAAATGGAGCCATCAACTATATATTGGCTTGGCTAGTGAGTTGAAGTTGGTCGGCGTGACTTAGTCGCATTCCTTTGCGTGCCAGGATTACCCCATTCCACGTTGGCTCAGCTCTAGGTGGTGTCGGTCACTTTCTGGTGATGGGCGGGGTGTCCCCATAGGCCATATGTTGGTGCGTTAGACACAATGGTGTATACACCAATCTACGTGGACGCAAATTTATTGGGACTCAGTGAAAAGTGATGTAGCAAGGGTGTTTTTCCCACAAGGGTGACTTGATGGTTTATATCGAAAACTCTCAAGAAAATAGTAGAAATATACTTCTCTTTCCTCTTCTAGCAACCTACAAAACAAGAGAGTGTTTCCTTATTTCCCTAACTCCACCAAATGGTTGTCAAGCATAAGTTTTTTAATTATCCCCTCTATTTTATAATATAAGATGTTTTAGGTTTTGTGCATTCACTTCAACAAAAGTTAAAACATCTTATATTTTAGAATGGATGGAATAGAATTAAAAACAAATGAGTAAATACAGTAAATATGCAGCAAGGAAAGTAAACTAAACTATATATGAAAGATAAACTAAATGCAATGCAAAAGTAAAGTGCAATGATGTTGGTAGTAATGAAAACTATACGAGATAACTAAATGCAAGAGTAGTAGATGTTTTTGTATTTTAGGATTAGACGAGTACTAAAATAAAAATACATGTAAATGCAAGTAAAAGGTGTTTGTTATGATTAAAGAGGATTGATGCTCATAGTTTCACTTGTCTACTCTCGCATAAACATGGTGGGCTCAAAACAGTTTCAAAGAAAGCATAAATATTGTTGTACCTTTATAAAATGTTTGATTCATATTCATATGGGCATCACGTCCTATGATCAAGATGATGTAGCACATCCACTAACACTGCTCTAGTAAGAGAATCCTCTAGAATTGGATTTAAGAATAAACATAGTA
Organism: Avena sativa; assembly: GCA_916181665.1. Taxonomy (NCBI): domain Eukaryota; kingdom Viridiplantae; phylum Streptophyta; class Magnoliopsida; order Poales; family Poaceae; genus Avena; species Avena sativa. The sequence continues at coordinate 462,166,650 of OV702291.1, read as the reverse complement.
TTGCCTTTCTATGACATGGTATTGAATATCATATATACTACTCCCTTCGATCCAAATTAATTGACTCGGATTTATTTAGATAAGGACGTCATCCATATCTAAACGAACATAAGTCCATTAAATTGGATTAGAGGGAGTATCTCAAAAGATACGAGATCACTTATCGTTGTCACTAGGAAATTTTAGTACATGCATTTATTCATCCCTAGTGAGGTAACTAAGGAAAGGTAAAAACCATAATAGTTCCCAAGCTTTCTATCATTGCACAGTTGCTACTACTTGTTACTCCAACTAATACACACGTTCCTCCTTGTACCATATCATACAAGTTTGCTCAGAACATGTGATCATGAATGGGTACATAATATGCATCTACTTGTGCATCAAGCATAATATAAAAATTGCACTCATATACTCATCTCATAAAAACCAAGACCCACCACAAGGGAATTAAAAATATGTGGCCATAGTCATGTTAGAAAGCTCATATTCCACTAGAGTAATGATAGCATGAGAGAGAGAACAAGATACTTCCCAAACCCATAGTCTGAGGGTGGATTACTCCCTCTTCATCATGGAGATGATGGAGAGGTTGGAGATGTAAGTCGGCGACATTTCAGCGGCCTTTCCCCCTCCAATCACCCTTGGATCTCCTCTCTTTTGTGTTTCTATCTTTGTGGTGCGACATGCTTTGGGATCACGATTGGGGTAGTACATATCAGCGTTTTTAGATCAAGACGAGCCTAGGGTATGAAGATCGACAACGCCAGAGCCACGAGGCTCCAAGCGGACCCCATGGCGCGGCTGGGGTATCAGGCCATGCCATGAGCCTTATCTTGGGCCTCCGGGCCATGCGGTTGGGTTCCAGGTGCTCCAGATCTTGATTTTGTCAAAAAACATCCAATATAAAAAATTCTAGGTTTTTTTAGTTCGTGAAGGTCTCTCAGAATCAAAAATATGCAAAACATGGTTTCCTGTCTATAGAGTTATAACCTAAATAAAAGAAATCTTTTAGAAAAACCCCCAAGACCATTCTAAAAAAATATGATGGAATATGACACAATAAACTAAAGAATATGGATGTATTTTACATGCATCAATTGTAGATCTAAAGACTCACTAAATGCTCGATGCATTTCAACGTCGGGTGATGGGTACAGAGGAGAGGACCTTCCATGTTTCTAGTGATCTTGACATTTAAAAAAATAGCAAGTTCAACCGGCAACATAAGGGGAGGGGGCTTTGTTTTGGTGGTGTTCTTCGTTTTTGGTGGTGTTCTTCGTGTCAGGTCTCATGTTGTGGGATGAAAATCCTAGTTCAAGGTACGAACCTTTCTGGTACTGGCCATCATGCTGGTGACATGCAACTAGTCATACTCTTTAAGAGTATATAGGTTCCCTGATTTGTGTACCTACTTTGAACTACAAGTATAATAAACAATTGGACATGATATTGTTTTTGGTTCAGTTACCTACCAACCATGATGTCATTTCCTGATGTCAAGGGAGTATGTGTTTGTTGCCACCTGAGATGATTAATCACTCATGTGAAATATATCGAAATCAATGATTTTACCATACATCTAAATATTTTTTCTTTATTGGTACGAAAACATATGTTGTATTTCACTGACCCTGTACAAGAAAGCCATGTATTTAGTGAGTACATAGAGTGTCGAGCTCTAGGGTAGTAACTTTTTTTGAAAAGTGGAATATTTAATATCATGAATATACCAATTATATCCAGCCTCTGCACCAATAAGTCGTCCAAAGATATTAGGGATGCACACAACTAAGAATAAAATAAACAAGAGAGAGAAGAAAAACAAAGACCCTGTCATGGTGTATAACCACGCACAATAGAAGCACTCTAACCACTACCTAGTACAACATGTTAAAAATATAAATATATAGCCTAACCCTTTTCATCAGTTCGGACTTTTGGTTCAGATGGTAGTGCATCAACTCAATATGGTATCAGATTCAAGAGGTCTCAAGTTTAAAACCCTGCTCACGCAGTTAAAAAAAGATTCCGCGGCCTGCACCAAACCCACGCTAAGGACTAAAATAGCCTAAAAATGAGAGAGAGTGTTAATAATAAATATATAGCCTAGCCATTTCCATTTTCATCAGTTCGGACTTTTGGTTCAGATGGCTAGTGCATCAATTCAATACAACATCCGTACTACAAACTAGGCTCTCTAAAATCAACCTCTAAGAAGAGAACAGTGCACCCCGAAGAAAGGCCGAGTTTTCAAAACAATGACCTCAACAAGACCATTGACAAGTACAACCAATGAAGGTCAGATCTTGGGTTTTCACCCTGAAAATCATGGCTCTGTACTCGATGGGCACAAGACTGCTGCTGCAAGTTGCTGAACAGGTAGAATTTATGCCGCATTATCTTCATCACAACCAAAACCTTTCTGCCAAAACCGTCTTCTGATCGTTGCCACCATAACTTTCTCAATCTCTGTCAGATCCATGAAAATCTATATGAAGACATGTTCTATGCTACCGAACGATACGAAGCTTCGTGCTGTGCCCCAGAAGGGTGCTCACGCCCGCATTAATCCCGCTTTAGATCTCTAGTAGCATCATGTACCAGAATGCGAAAATCTCTGAGAGCAAGACCGAAACTCGACTGTGGCCCAATCAAGAGGTATAGTTGAAGCAAATCGAAGACTTAGCGCTCGAAGAATAGCAGGGCCAAACCATCTTGATTCGGCCGGGCCGGCCGGGCTAGCATCCCTCACACCGTAGTCCAGCTTCTAGGGTAGTAACTTAGAGCATGATCTACATGAACGCAAGGAGGAGTAACTTGGGCAGGCTCTAGGGTCTATGAAAATATCTTGCTATCAAGACATGGGTCAAGCACCTCGGTTTCTAGGTACGTTGTATTTGTATTGTCAAAGTACTCCCCTCCGATCTAAATTAGTGGTCTCAAATTTATCAAGATACGGATGTATCTAATACTAAATCATGTCTAGATACAATCGAATTTAGACAAATCTAAGTCAACTAATTTGGATCAGAAGGAGTACGTTGTATTTGCGATATGCCTTAATTCAGTTTGCTCGTGAGTTATCATATCACCAAATTAGCATTGTTTTCTTATTCATAGAGAGTTAGTAAGATAGGTGCTGTCTTGGATAGAAAAGCCACCGTGAGGGAGGCGGCAATTCGGTGCAAATGCACTTATTGTAAGAAAACATATTTTTAAATGTCTAAAAATTCAAAAAAAATTCTACATATGCAATCGAACATTTTATGTTGGTTCACTCGGAATGAAAGAATATTTTATATATTGTGTATAAAAAGACAAAAAATATCATGTGAATAGTCGTATTCCCGTGATACATTTTGTCTTTTTATACACGATAAATAAAATATTCATTCATCCCAAAAACTTGTGAACCAATATAAAATATTCTAATGTTTATACAGATTATATTTTTTTAATTTTTTGACATTTTAAAATATGTTTTCTCACGATGGGTGCATTTGCACTTTTTATACACGATAAATAAAATATTCATTCATCCCAAAAACTTGTGAACCAATATAAAATATTCTAATGTTTATACAGATTATATTTTTTTAATTTTTTGACATTTTAAAATATGTTTTCTCACGATGGGTGCATTTGCACCTGTAAGCCCGAAGTGAATATCCGCATCATGAGGCGATATTGAAGAATCAACTCCATAGACGGTCCGCAGAAGGATCTTGGGAAGACAATTTTAATTTCTTCCATTATTTGCGAAGGCATCGACTGAACCAAAGAAATATAGTTTATTTTTGCTTCATTTGTTTTAGTTTGTTCTTTTGTTACTAAGTTGGAACACTTGTACGTAGTAATTCTTGACATTCACTAGTACATATTGGACCTATTAAGGCGCCCCGTCGCACACGGAAATCCCTTGCCGTGTGGCACGCGGAAGATTGCTAACGCTGCAGAAATTTGACCGTCTGCTCGTGGCTCACGTAGGCTCTTTCACTGGTTTGTTGCACACCAAATGTTTTTCGAAACTGTAACAAATATTACACATATGGCCCAAATCGGATAAACCATTTTCTTATAAACAAATCATGCCCCATGATTATTTTCTCATCAACTGTGTGCCTCGTATTTACAATGTTGCCTTATTTTTTCATTGTTTCATTTTTGTTTCCTTTCTCAAGCAGTAAGTCATAGATCATTGTGCGCTTTTTGCTTTTTTTGAATTCTGTAAGACAAGTGTGTAGCCTCTTCTCCTTCCACGGTGTGCTACGCAATGGGATGATGCAGCTTCTCGGACGCGTTGTATAAATTCCGCGTTGTCTTGGCACACACCCTGCTCTACGATAAACACACTTCAATATGGCTTGTAGCTAGAAGACCGCTCGACTTTCTTGCGTCACACAGTGCCCGCCGACGAAGAGCCGTCGTGATGAGCAGGACTCTCTGGTGGTGGAGGAGGAAGCTTTAGAGGTTCTGGAGGAGGAGTACCCCGTCCTGCCGCCGGACCAGGACGGAGGCTCCTCCCCCTCATATTCTGGCTAGACCTCTATGGATGAGGACTGTGAAATCAATTTGGAGAACGATGAGGACGTGGCAACTGCGACTCCAGAATATGATTCACCACAGCTCGAATGGTAGGAGGAGGCTGAGTGGAAGACCGAGGATGATGATGATGAGATGCTTGAGGAGTGTGCGAGGCTGCTGGAGTACTTCTCCAAAAAGAAATGCGATGAAGATAGAGAGCAAGCAGTGAAGGCTGGCAATATCGCTGATTCTAGCGAAGCAAAGGCCTCTGGCTCCACCTACAAGAAGGAGATCATCCACATTTGCGATGATGACGAGAAGTAGTAGCAATTATAGTTGAAGTTCCTTCCATGTAATTTGGCTAACGATTCAGCATCTGTAAAGCGTTTGTGATGTTTATCTATCATCCACGGTTTCCTTTGAGCGAAATGTTTGGGATTTTGTCAACCGCACACGGTTTTGGATGGACATCACAAATAATTTCTTACTCATAGTCGTATGCGAATAGTTTTTGATGGTTCGATTGTTGCCGCTTTACCATTTTCGTTCGTAATTTGAAGTCTCACATTGTTCGTGTCATTTCCCCTTGTTTATAAAATGCCTCGCGTAATCTTCCCGCTGACTGCCTCTCTCATCGACACCATGCATCCCTGCAAATCCACTCTCGGGTACATCGACTTCGCGTCATCGGATGGCGAGGAGGATCATTCCTCACATCACTATGCTGGGGGAAGCGTCATCGACCTCACGGGGTTTTAGGAAGGGGAGCATGGTGCAGATGCGGATGTGTTGGATGGGTTGCAGGTGGAGGACTTGGAGGAGCACATGGTGGTGGAGGACTCCATCACGTCGTCATGGCATGAGGAAGAAGTAGTGCATCGTGTCGTGGAGGATTCCTTCCAGAATCTCCGTGATGACTGAGTGCATGCATGGATGTGCGCCAAGAACAAAGGTAAGAATAAAGCTGGTCGCGCAACAATATGTCCACAGTTTCCATGCAGCGGGTTCCACAAGATTGCGGCGATTTGGATGGACGTCGCGGCAAGGAGGAAGGGCGCCTGGAAATTGGGCCCATCGTTGGGAACCAACAAGCCTTTCGCCGATGACAATGAGGCATCAGAATCTAGTGAGAGCGGAGGAGACGATAAAGAGGCATTTGGTTCTAGAGAGGGTGGAGGAGGCTCCGACAATGCACAGGTATCATGCACTGACGACTACGTCATTGACATCTCCTCTGGTGAAGATGAGGAGGCTTAGTAATTTAGATATGTTTGATTAGGCCATATTTATGCATGTACTATGAAGTTAGAGGTCTTTTTGTAACACGGGAAGGACAAAAGTGTTTGATTGGTTTATTCCCATCTGGCCAAATATTATTAATGGTGTCTTTTATAATAGGAAGGGGAAACCATGTTTGATTGGTTCACTCCCATCCGGCCAAATATTATGAACTATTTTTCAAGTCTCATATCACCAACATTTCTACACCGTAAAAACCATGTGCGATGTGTAGATAGTGATGGCTGTGAAAATAGCCATATTTCTTCGTGTTTAAATCATATTTTTAGTCAAACAATTGACTAAGAATCTCTCTATCTTGCTACTAATGATTATTACAAAGATATAAAATCATTTGTCTTGAATTATGTTGTGCAGGAAATCACACTTTTAAGGCGAAATTAGGAGCATTTATTGAAGATTATGACGTTGCCTACTCAACCAAGCTAGCTAGGGTTAAAAAGGAGCCTCCAGAAGGTTTAATGACCTGCCGCACGGGCAAGGCCCTCCCGTACGGTCCGCCTGTACCGTGTGGCAGCATATTTATTAGGTCAAACACAACAACTTTTGTGAAGGAGGCTATAAATTTCGATACTCTAGGCGCCGTACAGAGAGTCGCCATTCTCAGATTGCATCACAATACCACCGAAGGAGATCCACCACCATAGTTCATCCTTTCCACCCTCCATCCACTCCATATCCATAGACATCATCTTGTACTTGAGATCTCCTTGTGAATTGGTGACTTTGTATGAATATATGATTTCAATCTAAATATTTTGTACAATGTTTTCTATCCTTGATCTTATTGTTATGTAGTCTTGACAGGCTGCGGGTTGGGACGAAACCTCGCAGTGATTATGTGCATCTAATTCAGGGGAGTATTGTATGGTGATTGAATAGAGATTTGTATCTTTGTCTCTTGTCTCGACCTATGGACTTGTAGGTATCCAAGATCCCAAGGATTGACAAAGACTTGAGATGAGATGAGTGGTGAATGGCGATTTCATGCGAAACCCAGTAACATCAAGGAGAGTATGGTCTTCGTTTAGAGATCCATTTGGAAGTAACATCAATATCACTTCTTAAGGCTTCGATCTATATTTTACTTAATAGTTGTTTTAGCCGGGTGCTTCGTGGTATAACGGTTGGATCAAAAGACTATTGCTATGCATGTGGCTTGTAGAGGCTTTAATATTTAGATGTGCTGCCCACAACCTCATGTTTGTGAAATCATTTCACATGAATATACATATTATTATCTTTATCCCATTTGATGTGTAGCTGCAGGTGAATTTTCAACCCAGACCTATTTCCATCCATTTCAACAACCAACAATTTAAAATAAATTAGAAAGGTCCAGTAAACGTAAACTAAATAAACAAACAAATCTTATAGATGTCCTCATTTATTTTTCATTTAGCATTGTTTCTCAAGGTTCGATTAAACCTAGGTCTAATAGGGAAAAAGCTACTATACTACATTCGTAAAAACGGATTGAAAGTATCAACCCTTTTTCAGGTGCCGTTACCGGGAAGAAGCAATTCACTATTCTGATGAGGTCACTAGAGACGTTGTTTTCACTTTTATATTTTGTTTTAGTTTATTTCTTATTATTTGTTTACTTTTTTACTATCTATTGAAAATCCAAAAACAATTAGTTACTTACTTATTTGTTTCTCTTATTCCAAAAATACCAAAAAGAAAAGAGTCATGGCTTACAATAAACTTGGGGAATATGATACACCCAATAATGATTTTATTCGTGCACATATTACTTAGCTGTGAAAACTTATAAAATTAAATCTAACCATGTGAGTTTGGTTCACAATAGAATTAATTTGGAGGCTCATGTTCTAAGAACTCAGGTTTGTACCTAAACATATTTACTGAAATTTGTGACATGATGCGTATTAAAGATGTTGACCCCAATATGGTGAAATTACGTTTATTCCCTTTCTCTTTAAGAGGAAAGGCTAAGGATTGGTTGCTAACTTTTCCTAAAGGAACTATTACATCTTGAGAGGAATGCACTAATATTTTTATGACTAAATTTTTTTCTCCAGCTAAGACTATGCAGCTAAGATCTAACATAATAAGCTTTAGACAAGAAGACCGCGAGCCACTGGCGCTTTCTTGGGAAAAAAATGAAAGGAGTCGTAATGAACTGTCCCAGTCATAGGATGCAAGAATGACTTATATTACATTTATTTTACAATGCTCTTAACCTTATGTCTAAGTCTATGCTAGATACCACAGTAGAAGAAACCTTCATACGGAAGCAAGTGAATATTTCAAAATAACTATTTGATGATATGCAAAACAATCATGCCGAATGCAATGTAGAGAGAACCTCCTCGAAAAGGGTGAATTCAATCACCGAGGAGTATAATTAAGAGCTTACTATAAAGGTAAATAAGTTATTTAATATTATGAAGGGTAAGAAATATACCCAGATTAATGCTATCACTACCGATGCTAATAAAGTAAATTTTATAGCTCGTAATCCGTATAACCCTACATGGAAGAGTCAAAACTACAGCTTGAATTTTCAAAAATAATATTATAATCTTACATGTGCTCCACATAATAATAATTATTGATAATCATAGTGGAGAAAATCATGGCAATCTCCCTTTTGAAAATACTTAACTTTTATGCAAGCTCAAACTAAACAAAATAATATGTTTATTAAAATCATGGGGAACCATGATAACTAGACTCCTCTATGCGCCCCCTGGGGCGCGGCTATGAGACCAACCGGTGCATGTCATCTACGGCTAGGGAGATTGTTTGATTACAAAGACAAATACCATTAATTGTAGAGCCTTACGAGGCAAAACTTTTCGATAGAATGCTCGACAATTAAACGCAAAAAATTAGTATAGTCAAATGTGGAAGGAAAGAATAGTCCAACATGTGTGATAGAAAAGCGTAGTCGAGCGTGTGTGATATGAAAGCATAGTTGAGCGTCGTAGGAAATGCCTATGCTAGCAAGATTTAAAATAAACGCTAAAATGGATGAATTAGAGCGACCATAAAAAACCTAGAGCTGATACACCATCTATCACCTAAGGCCGAGTGATAGATGGCATTTGCACTACAGGTTGCATGCAACCATCGTTTTTGTTTTTATAAGCTTCGAAAGTGATCTCTAAATTGTCGAGGTGGGACTAAATTTGTATATGGAATGCGTCCTTACCTTGGGGCGCCCTCAGCCAAGCCAACTCGTGTATTTCGAGTGTAAGTGACTAGCCTTTTTGTACAAAATGCGTGCTGATTTAGTCTTAGCTACTAGGTGGAACATCAGGCAACACGTACCATCCGACTTGCGGCAAAGACGCGTCGATGTCGCAGTACCCGTGTTCCAGACTATAAGCCATTTTAGCAAGTTCTTTTATATGATAAAAAGGGTTACACGTTTGCATCCCCACCCAAGGTAAAGCCCGTGCAGGATCGTTATTAAACACTACATGTGTGTAACGGTCACACGCACAGAATATCTGATGACATAAGAAAACACATACAGCTTCTGCATAAGGAGTGACGTGAACGCCAAGTCCACGAAATAACAAGTCTAGTTATAACTCCTAAACATGCAACGACGCAAATGAAATAACTGATACGCACTGTCCTAATGTCCTTCATCTCGGCCATGAGCTTCGTTAGCATGTTTGATTCTCCTTCGCGCCAGCGTGGATGGAACAAAGGTTTCTCCTAAGTGTGTTGAAGACTCTGAGTATGTCTTCATCGCTGAGAACCCGCTGTCACTGCTGGAAGTACCAATAGAACACTCCCTCTTGTTCCTTTTGTGCGGGAATCTTTGCACCATCGTTTGAAGAGAGAGGATGCAGGATACTCTATAGCTTCATGAAGGATGTATCTCTCCATCGGCAGCCAGCTAATACGTAAGATATTGTCCACCATTGTAGTAGAGGAGAAGACGACGACAGGGGGTGGCGCGTAGAAAAAAATAAAAAGCAAGAAACAATGTTAGCGAAAAACATCGAGGGTGAAAGTCGAGTAGGCAGCACCGTCATTGGAAGAGCGAGGAAACATACCGTCTCTTTAGCTTCCTTAAGGTCATCTTTCTCCATAGGCAGCCATCCATGACGCAAGAAGTCGGCGGAAGTCGTAGTCGAGAATAAGCTAGTGTTGGAGGGCTCACAAATACAAGACCTAAAAAACAATAAGAAACAGTCAGTCTAGCAAAGCAAAAGGGCAGGTCGACTCGAGAAAAAGTTAGGTAAGGAATCCAACCATTTTTCTGGTCGCTCTAAATATTGTCTTCCTCCGTCGGCACTAGGTGGACTCGTAGGAATTCACCGTACTCCATGGTCGATAAGCACCATATGTTAGTAGGTGGACGTGTTGAAGACCCTGTCAAGAAGAAAGCAAACGCAAGGACATCGAAAGCAAACACTGTAGAATCTATAAGAGCAGGCAACAAAAAGAAAAGACATACCATCGACATGATGCAATTTATCTTCCTTTAGAAGATCTTCCATCATCAGAATTCTCCGCTACTCCTTGAATAAAAGACTCGCATAGCTGAAAAAATAATAAAAACTCTAAAAGTTAGGACAAAAGAAAAATGATAATTACCGTACTAAAAAATAGGAAAATAGATCGATAAAAGAAAAGAGACATACTATGGTACCAGAAGAGCGAACGAAGAATACCAAACCCTATTGATATAGGAAGTTCACTAGTCAGTCGAAAGAAAGTAAAGAAAAGCGTGTGGGCAAAAAATCACACATACTGGGAGAAGAGATCCTTCATAAGAAATCAAGCCTACAGAAAAACAGAAGAAAATCAACATTCAAAGATATAAGAGAAAAGCATCTCATAGGTAAATAATAAAAGTAAAATGAGGACAAAAGCCCCGTAGAGATGTCATCCGAAAAGACGCAGGGGCATACCTTGCGTGAAGATCTAGAGGAGGTCTCCGTGCATGGAGGCAGAAGGGTAAGCAGGAAGAAGGTCGGACTCCATGCACTCGGTAGAAAATAGCAAGAAAGGAAAAGCTAGGTACTTTTTTTTCTTCTGCGAGACACAAATGAGAGAATTGGTAATGACCTCACCGCGAGAACCCCCGTACGTCTATTGTCTGCACTGTCGCGTAGAGTCTTCGCGACCAGCTGTGCTATTATCAACACCCGAATTTTTAATCCCAGATGCCTGTTATGCCATACCTCGCAATCCTAGGATTATCATTTTTGCGAGACATAACAGATTGGTACCACAGTACATCATCCATTACAAACCATAATAAAGGTCTTACAAATAAAGGATCTCATGATCCAGTCTTAATATAATCAAAGCAGCGGAAAGTAAACGTAGTAGGGGCTCCATCTTCAGAGTCACAGGCAATGCTAACGATGAGAGATGATCCTAGTTGTCATAGACCTCCTGATATCCATCTTCCTGGTAGTCCTCCTCATAGTCTGGCCACGGGAATAGCCAGGGACAAAGCCATGAGTACTCTTTAAGTACTCGCAAACTATCACTAACAAGTAAGGTAGTTCTAGTAGGAATCTTAAGCTCTAGGTTTGTTTGCAAAAAGCCATGTTTATTTTATAAGGAGTTCAAAAGTAAAGAACCTAATGTAATCACTTAAGTAGGAACCTAGTTTTCATGTCCACAACCCTGTTGTGGTCCAGTCAAGGTCATAGTTCAATTCACAAGTTATTTTCGAAAATATCTGACAACGGAACAGTATGGCCACTCCAACTGTCCATAACCGCGGACGCGGCTATTCGAATAGTTTGACACTCTATAGAGGTGGTACACTTTCACCACAAAATTCGATACATCCGTCAGGGATAACCCTAAATCATTATACTTAGTATGTGGATAATCAATCCTAACCTTTCAATTACACACTCTAGTATAGGCACCTCCCCTATGAGCTTCGCCTCCCAGCCATGGCCATCTACCATCCTGGGCACTGCATAGGTGGACATTCACACTCACGAGGTAGCCCCAGCTCAACCTATTTTCGCGAGGGAACCCTGAAATGGATCGTATGGGCACCTAGAGGGGGGGGGGGTGAATAGGTGCTACACCAATTTTTAATTCTTTTTCAATTTTAGGCTTAGCACAAAGGTAAATTCTCTAGATAAACTAATGGGTGGAATTTCCCTATATGCAAACCTATCTACTAGCGAGTAAAGAGCGAGTGGAAGAGGAACGAGTGAACCGAAGTGAAGCACACGGAGACACATGATTTGTTTGACCGCAGTTCCTTCCTTGTTAAGGGAAGTACGTCTGCGTTGGAGGAGTGGGCGGTACTAAGACCACCACGCCACAAAAGTCCTCACCCTGTTCTCCGATGGATCTCGCCACAACAGGCCTGATCCACCTTCCACTATAGGTACCCTTCGAGGCGGGCACCGGCGCCTTTACACAACTAGCGGGGCAACAACTCCACAACAACTTGGAGGCTCCCGAAAGACCTTAGGGTGGTTGAAGTGGGAGATCAAGATTTAGAGCTCTTGCACAGGGTCTGGTCGAATTCGAATGAATCAAGAAGACTGGATGTTGGGGAAGATGGGTTACTTATACTTCCTTCCAAAAACCAGCCGTTACACACTTTGGGGGCCGGATTATTCGGCCCAAGTGAGGGCCGGATTATCCGGCCTGGGGAAAACACCGCCCCAGACTCGGAATATCCGGCAGATAATCCGCCCCCTCTCTGAGCGTCGTGCCGAGCTTGCCCTTGATCAACTTCTGGGGGCCGGATTATCCGGCCCTATGCGAAGGCCGGATTATCCGGCCTGGGGAAGAAAAACCGCCCCAGTTCGGAATTTCCGGTAGAAAATCCGACCGGATACCGAGCGACGCGCCTTGGCTCCTTTTGCTCGAAAACTGGGGGCCGGATTATCCGGCCCTTGCGAAACCCGGATTATCCGGCCTGGGGAGGAAAAACCGCCCCAGTTCGGATTTTCCAGGAGAAAATCCGACTGGACACAGAGTGACGCGCCTTGTCTTCCTTGAGAGATGAGGTAGGCCGGATTATCCGACCCTTGGAGGGGCGGATTATCCGGCCCCCCTCAAAACTTCCTGCACACTTATCACACATGAAAAGTCTCCATAGTATTGTTATCTAACACGCAAAACATAGGGAAACAGGAAATGTTCTTTCAATCTCCCCCTTTTTGGTGTTAGATGACAATACCAGGATTTGCAGGAGAAAGACACAAGACACACAGAGATAACTATGAAAGGGACTCCCCCTCAATGTGTGCATAGTAGAGTTTTGCATTGGAAAACAAATGCACACAAATAGGTGAATCTATTCCATAGACAAACGGGCAAAAACACATACCACCGAAGTAGAGAATAGGCATCCTTGACATAAATCACAATTATTATTGGATAACCATTATGAGCGCACGCCTTCCATGATAAACCTCCAGCAATAGGATATGAATAGATATAACCATGAGCATATTTCATGATATGAAGTCCATAGGTATCATCCAGACAACCACATAAAGTCTCAACCACAAATCACAAACCACGAATATAAAAGTTCAACACTAAATGGGCATAAGCAAGAAATAACGAATAAAAAGTGCAAGTGCTTATGCCCGACCCATGCAAATCCACGGACAACCTAATAGAACTACTTCTCCCCCTTTGGCATCAAGACACCAAAAAGGGAGAAGAGCGATGCTAGCGCCCCTTGGGATCACACATCATAGTCCTCGTCCTCGTCCTCGTCCTCATGCTCTTCCTCATCCTCATCTTCAAGCTCCTCAGTGTCACCTTCCTCATCATCAGCATCAGCAGCAGGCGCAGAGGGGAACAAGTGACGCTCCAGCTCACCATAGTTCAGCCCGGAGGAAGAGTTCCACCGAGCATATGGAGTGGGAGGTGTAGGAGCCGGAGGAGCACCCGAAGCGGCATACACGTGGTAGAGAATGAGCTGCTAGGAGTGAGCCAACTCATGGCGCTACCTGTAGGCCTCATACTGACCCTTGCGTGTGTCCACACCCATGCAGAGGATGTGACGCTGGAACCAGTTCAACTCCTTGATCTCGCGGGCCACGGGAGGCACTGGGGGCCTACGAGCATCCCTCATGAGGCCCTCAGGAGCAGAGGAGGGGTGAGCAGTCTTCCGAACCTTGTTGTAAATCTTCTTGGCCTTGTGCACCGAGTCAATGTGGAACTCCTCGGCAGGAAGCAGGTGGCGGATGAGCAGCATAATGTAGGGCGTATAGGGAATGGACAGATGGTTGAACATAGCATCACACATCTCATGGTAAATGAAGTACATGACATCCAGCCTGTACTGCACTGACTCATCCTCGCAGAAGGCAACCTCATGAGAAAATTGAAGTAGTTGAACAAGGTGACCACGGATGCTGTCATTGTTGCCCCCACTCAGTGTAATGGAGTCACGGAAGAGACCTAACAAAGCAGCATAGATGGGGGCAAGACCAGCCACAGTACCCACAATGCCATTGTCCACAGTACACGGAGAGAGAGCAGCATCCTTGTTGGGCTTCAGCTGAGTGATGATGCGGTGACCACTGGCTCTATCCCTGATGCGAAAGGAGTACCCCAGAACCTCAGCAAACACGTGAAAATCAACAGTCATGGGCCTGTCATGAGTCATCCACTTCATAGTGCAACACTCATCACCACAAATCACCAGAGTGGAGAAGAACTGCTTCACCACCTCAGAGTCAAAGGAGCACTGGAGGGACATGAGATGGTGCAGCCCCATCCTCTCAGCCACATACATCGCATCCACAAGATGCGCCTTCTCCAAAGCATCAGCAAGTACCAGAGGGTGCATAGGCCTGATGTTCATCCTGGCATAGATGTCTTCATAAATCCCTTTCTGTTCTGCACACCAAAACCGGGTATCCCCCAGCTCATCATCACGAGGCAGCTTAGCAAACAGGTCACGGTGACGTATGGCAGAGAAGGAGACTGCATCCAGAGCCTTGTAGTTGATCTTGGGCTCCTTGCCCTTCCTCTTGGACACACCCTTCCTAGTCCTCTTGGATTGTTCAGCCATGCGCCTCTCTTTGTTCTTCCTTCTCCGCAATTCAACTTTGTCCAGTAGGTTACCTTGACCGTCGTCCCGAAAGTACTTGGCGCGAGGACGGCGCTTGTAGGTCTTGGGAACACCGGAATCACCTGTGAGGATAATAAGGGCGATAGCAAGGGGATAAGCATACACACAAGTCCAAGAGAGAGCATGGAACAAGTAGGCAAAAAGTTCATAGGACAAAACTACTCAATACATACACCATAGTGAAACTAAAGCAGACTTGAATCTGTCAGGCCGGATTATCCGGCCTAGCCAGGGGCGGATAATCCGGCCCTGGCAGAAATTTTCGATTTCACCAAGAATGCATGCAAAAAGTAGATCGGGCCTAGAAACTGTAAGACTACGAGTTCTATGAGAAAACACATCCTTCTAGACAACGTTCCATCCAACAAGATACACATCTAGCCAAAGATGGGGAGAGAGGGAGTTACCCTCACTCATTGGAGGAAGAACGTGGAGGAGAAGGTACCCGGAGGCGCGGAGAAGAAGATCCGGGGAGGCCCGGAAAATCCGGTGGCCAGAGAGGCTCCGGGGAGGGTGAGGGGCGGCAGGCGGCGGCTGGGGAGAAGGAGAGGGCTGGGGGAGAAGTTCTGCTCGATATGAGCCCTTCCCCCTGAGCCCTGCCCTTTAAGATCGAATCCGCCAGGGCCGGAGTATCCGGCCAACACTTGGGCCGGATTATCCGACCTAAAATCTGGGATTCTGTTATACACAGAACCAGGCCCGCGCGTCCCCAAACAACACCCCCACAAGGTGTACAAGGGACTTGTGTGCAAGAATAGATGTCTTAGGGGTAGGGAAGGCTTAGGATTGAGAATGCCAAACTGAGATGGTACTAGACACTCAAAATTGCAAAATCCAAATCAAATAAAAGCCAAGATTGAGTGTGATTCCCATAAGAACATGAGAGAGCAAATAACATCCAAAAAGATCCAATTCTCCACAAGAGAGAGGGCGGTGGCCGAAGTCACCTTGTTGGAGTGTATGGTGTGACACCGGGAAGATATATCTTGGGTTCACGACCAATACTCATCAATAAGCTCACATATCACAACATGATATTAAGAGAAATGATATAACTTGCTATTGGCATTATGGGGGGGAGGGTTAGCCCAATAAGTTAGGACCACACTCCCCCTATATCCATGCCCACACCTAGACCAAACAAGAATTGAGATGTACGAGTGGGTGCATGGGTAATCAAGACAAGCTCCCGGAATCAATGATATTTAGCTCATTCCTCAAATAGCAGAATCTTGCTTCATCAAGTGGCTTTGTAAAAATATCCTCCAGTTGGTTCTTCGTGCTCACAAAAGATAGATCAATATCACCTCGAGCAACATGGTCACAAATAAAATGATTCCGAATCTCAATATGCTTCGTCCTTGTGTGCTGAACTGGATTGTACGCAATTTTGATAGCACTTTCATTATCACATAAAAGAGGCACTTTGTCACAATTGACACCATATTCCTTTAAAGTTTGCCTCATCCACAATAATTGAGTACAAGCACTGGCAGCAGCAACATATTCAGCTTCGGCGGTGGAGAGAGATATACAATTCTGCTTTTTGGAGGACCAACATACAAGAGATCTTCCCAAGAATTGACAAGCTCCAGAAGTTGATTTCCTATCATCCTTATCACCAGCCCAATCTGAGTCAGTATGTCCACATAAAGAGAAATGGGAGCCCTTGGGATACCAGAGACCAAAGTTGGGGGAATGAACCAAATATCGAAATATCCTCTTGACCGCCACTAAGTGGCTTTGTTTAGGAGCTGCTTGATACCTTGCACACACTCCCACACTCAACACAATATCAGGTCTAGATGCGCAGAGGTAAAGAAGAGAGCCGATCATGGACCGGTATACCTTTTGGTCCACATCTTTACCATGAGGGTTGAGTTCGAGATGACACTTTGTTTGCATCGGAGTAGCGACACCTTTTAGATCCGTCATCTTGAATCTCTTGAGCATGTCTTGGATGTACTTTGCTTGATTAATAAAGGTTCCTTCTCTTAGTTGCTTGATTTCGAATCCAAGAAAGAACCATAATTCCCCCATCATAGACATCTCAAACCTGTTAGTCATAAGCTTTAAAAATTCATCGTTAAAAGCTTTGTTAGTAGAACCAAAAATGATATCGTCTACATATAGTTGGCATACGAAGAGCTCCCCCTTAACCTTCTTAGTAAAAAGAGTGGGGTCGATTTGCCCAACTTCGAAGCCGCGATCTAACAAAAGCTCTTTAAGGTGCTCATACCACGCACGTGGGGCTTGTTTAAGGCCATAGAGTGCCTTATCGAGTTTGTAGACATGGTTCGGGAAGTTAGAATCCTCAAACCCGGGGGTTGCTTACATATACCAACTCATGTAGAGGACCGTTAAGGAAGGCACTCTTGACGTCCATTTGCTGCAACTTTAAATTGTTATGAGTAGCATAAGCAAGTAGGATACAGATGGACTCAAGACGAGCCATAGGAGCATAGGTCTTGCCGAAGTCGATGCCCTCAACTTGGGAGTAACCTTGTGCCACAGTCTTGCCTTAATCCTCACAACAATGCCATTCTCATCTTGCTTGTTCTTGAAAATCCACTTGGTGCCGATAACATTGCGGCACTCTTTGGGTTTCTCCACTAGTTTCTAGACTTTGTTGCACTCGAAATTATTCAATTCTTCATGCATAGCAACAACCCAGTCTGGGTGTTCAAGAGCTTCAAAGAACTTCTTAGGTTCCACCATGGAGATATGAGCTTGATGCTCACCAAAACTGGCCAAATCTCTTCTAGTAGACACCCTTCATCGAAGATCACCAACAACCTTGTCGAGAGTGTGACCCCTCAACTCAAGGTTACGATCAGCCCGAGCCTTGCGACGAAGTTCAATAAGTTTGTTGTCTCTTGGTGGAAGAGATTCATCACTTGAGTCTTCATTGGAGGCATTTTCTCCGCCTTGATCAGTAGCTGGAACATCAGTAGCAGGTGGTGGAGATGCATGCCCTTGAGGTGAGTCCGTAGCCATAACAGGAGGCTGCAGAACTGGAGAGTCAGGGCCGGATAATCCGGCCGATGAAGAGGCCGGATAATCCGGCCTGGGAGGACTTGCAACAGCATCATCAGGAAGCCTGGGACTTGCTTGAACTGGCGAGGAGCCGGATAATCCGGGGTCAGCCGGAAAATCCGGCCTGGAGATTGCGATGACATCTTCACCACCAGGAGCAGAAAGGTCAGCTGGAGCAGGTTGGCCAGATAATCCGGTGTCCACCGGAAAATCCGGCCTGGAGCTTTCTGGAGCATCTTGACCTTCAACAGTTGATGGCAATGGGGTAGAAGTTGCCCCCGTGGTTGGAGCATGTTGCGTATGTGTAGATGAGGGCTCTATATGAGTAGAGCATTGTCCTTCCCGGTCCGCCACAAGGGGTTCCTCAATGGGGCGGAGGAATCCTACGCCCATTCTTCTTATGGCATCTTGGGGTATTTCAACATCTACATCACAAACACCAACTTGCTCCGCACGGGAACCGTCATTTTCCTCGAACACCACACTACAAGATTCTACAACAGTTCCGGAGAGCTTATTGTAGACTCTATAAGTGTGGAATTCGGCACCATAACCAACAAAAATACCTTCTAGAGCCTTAGATTCAAACTTAGATAAACGAACTCCTTTAATAAGAAAGAAACACTTACACCCGAATACCCGAAAGTATGAGATGTTTGGACCGGTAAGTATTTCATACGGAGTCTTGTCCAAAATCTTGCGGAGGTATAAATGGTTGGATGAATGACAAGCAGTAGAGATTGCTTCAGCCCAGAAGTTATATGGAGATTTGAATTCGGCCAACATTGATCTTGCCACGTCCATTAGAGTTTGATTCTTCCTCTCGGCTACACCATTTTGTTGAGGGGTGTACGCAGCGGAATATTGATGTCTTATCCCCTCTTCACTTAGGAACTCATTTAAGGTGTAGTTCTTGAACTCCAAGCCGTTATCACTCCTTATAGCTAGAATGGGGACGTTATGTTGACGTTGAACCTCGTTGGCGAAGTCGATGACAGTTTGTTGAGTTCACTCTTCAACTTGAAGAAATAAACCCAAGTGTATCTGGAGTAATCATCAACAATCACTAGACAATACTTCTTCCCACCGAGGCTTGCATGAGATGGAGGTCCGAAGAGGTCCACAAGAAGGAGCTCCAAGATCCTTTTTGAAGAGATAATGGTTTTCCTTCAATGAGGTGAATCATGCATTTTCCCTTCAACACACGCCCTACAAACACGATCTTTGGCAAAACAGACATTTTCTTTTAGTCCAAGAATGTGGCCACCCTTGTGGAGACTTTGCAAAGTTCTCATATTGACGTGGGCTAGTCGGCGATGCCATAGCCAACCCGCGTTAGCCTTTTCGAAAAGACACATCGGTCCTGTAGTGGTTTTCCCCGAAAAGTCCACCACGTACAAGTCGTTTTCGACATATCCCACGAAAGCGACTTTTAGAGACTTGCTCCACAAGAGTACCACCAAATCAGCATCAATGTAAACTGGAAAGCCCATCTTACCAAGGGCACGAACTGAAAGTAAGTTATACCCGAGGGTCTCAACAAGCATGACGTCCACGAGAGAGATATCGTGAGCCACCACAACTTTGCCGAGACCCAATACCTCAGATTTTGACTTATCACTATAAGAGACGGTAATATGATCAAGATTTGGCCGCATCTCCGTGATGATCTCCTTTCTTCCGGTCATATGACTCGTACAACCGCTATCGAGTACCCATTTAGAACCACCGGAAGCATAGCCCTCGAATCCTCTTGCCATTAGGCAAGTGGCGTTGTTGTTGATGGCGTTCTCGTTTGGAAAGTCGAAGAGAGAGGAGGGAGTCGATGTGGTGGCTATAGCAGCCACTTCGCGGGAACTATCATCATCCTCTTCATCTTCACTTGCGGAGGAGTATTCCTCTTGAGCTACAAGGACCATCTTGGGTTGCTTCTTGAAAGGGCCATTCTTCTTAGCAAATGGCTTCTTCTTAGGAACTTTGGATTTCTCTTTGAGAATGAGCCTGCCACCATTGTCTTCTCTATTTTCATAAGGACACTTGGCTACAAAGTGCAGTCTATCTCCATAGTTGAAGCAAGTTCTCAATCTTGGGCCACTTTCTCTTCTTCCATTTGACCCATTCTTGCGCTCAAGTCCAGACTTGGCTTTGGCAGGGTCCTTCCAAAAGTTCCTTGCATAGAATGCCATGTACTCACCATGAGCATGTTTGACCTCATCAGGGCAGTCCATGGATACCCTCTCAAATGCTCCTTCATCATCCTCTTGCTCAACAACATTGGATTTGAGAGCCACATTGATACCCTTTTGCATTCCAATGGCCCGAGCACGGGTATCTTCAGCATTCTTTGCCGCCACTTTGAATGACGCCATTTCTTGCATTAATTCATTGGATGTCATTTGATGATAGTTGTGTCTACCTTGCAAGCTCTTCAAATCCATCGGTTCAAAAGGCATTAAGGCACTCACATACTTTCTTTTTATCCATGCATCATCAATGTGAGTGGCCCCATGCTTCCGAAATGTTGTTGCGATGCCCTTGAGTCTTCTATACATGTCCTCATGGTTTTCACCATCCAACATGTAGAATCCCTCAGCTTCGTTACTAAGGGCATCATACCGGTTTCTTCTCATGCTTTCATTTCCAACAAAAAGGTCCGTAAGAGCATCACACGCCTCTTTAGCCGTGTTGAGATGTTCGATGTGTGGCATGTCCTTGGGACCCACACCCAGCTGTATCATGTGGAGAGCAGTGGCATTCAACTGGCTATCCACAACTTCCCTTCTTGTTAGATTGGTTTGATCTCCAACATGAAGACCTTCTTCAATGATCCTCCACAATTCAATAGAGGAGCTGCAAACATGAGACTTCATTAGAAATTGCCATTGGTTAAAAGAAGATGCAGTGAGCTTGGGTGGATCACCCCTATTGTTTATATGAGGATGAGGGATAGGTGGGTCGGGGGAATATACGTGGCGAACCTCACTATATTCCTCCTTACCACTTCCCTTTTTGGAGGTGGAACCATTTAGTTTTTCACCTTCCACATCATCATCCTTAGATCCGGTGTTACCCTTTTCCTTAGATGATGGTGAGGGAGCCTTAGAGGAGGTTGAAGATGGGGCTATGGATGATGTAAGGCGAGCAATCATTTGATTCATCTCCTCCATGTTGGCCTTAAAGGATTTCAACAAGGTTGTTTCCAGTGACTTGAGATCATCCATTGTGACCTTATCCATAACCTCATTTCCATCATCCCTGGTACCCATACTACTCTTAGGCGGTTAAGCCCGAATTAAGAGCCGGGGCTCTGATACCAATTGAAATGGATCGTATGGGCACCTAGAGGGGGGGGTGAATAGGTGCTACACCAATTTTTAATTCCTTTTCAATTTTAGGCTTAGCACAAAGGTGAATTCTCTAGATAAACTAATGTGTGGAATTTCCCTATATGCAAACCTATCTACTAGCGAGTAAAGAGCGAGTGGAGGAGGAACGAGTGAACCGAAGTGAAGCACACAGAGACACATGATTTGTTTGACCGCAGTTCCTTCCTTGTTAAGGGAAGTACGTCTGCGTTGGAGGGGTGGGCGGTACTAAGACCACCACGCCACAAAAGGCCTCACCCTGTTCTCCGATGCATCTTGCCACAACATGCCTGATCCACCTTCCACTATAGGTACCCTTCGAGGCGGGCACCGGCGCCTTTACACAACTAGCGGGGCAACAACTCCACAACAACTTGGAGGCTCCCGAAATGAGAACAAGCGGCCACAAGAACAAAGTTGTAAAATACAATAACACGATATAGGTATTAACAAGAATACTAGATCAGGGATTTCTCCAAGTGAATGGAGAGGAGTTGAAGCGCTTGATTCTTGATGTTGATGATGAACTTATCCTCCTTCAATTCCACCAAAGATCAAGACCTTAGGGTGGTTGAAGTGGGAGATCGAGATTTAGAGCTCTTGCACAGGGTCTGGTCGAATTCGAATGAATCAAGAAGACTGGACGTTGGGAAAGAAGGGGTACTTATACCCCCTTCCAAAACCAGCTGTTGCACACTTTGGGGGCCGGATTATCCGGCCCAAGTGAGGGCTGGATTATCCGTCCTGGGGAAAACACCGCCCTAGACTCGGAATATCCGACAGATAATCCGCCCCTCTCTGAGCGTCGCGCCGAGCTTTCGCTTGATCAACTTCTGGGGGCCGGATTATCCGACCCTATGTGAAGGCCGGATTATCCGGCCTAGGGAAGAAAAACCGCCCCAGTTCGGATTTTCTGGTAGAAAATCCGACCGGATACCGAACGACACGCCTTGGCTCCTTTTGCTCGAAAACTGGGGGCCGGATTATCCGGCCCTTGTGAAACCCGGATTATCCGTCCTGGGAAGGAAAAACCGCCCCAGTTCAGATTTTCCGGGAGAAAATCGGACTGGACACAGAGTGACGCGCCTTGGCTTCCTTGAGATATGAGGTAGGCCGGATTATCCGGCCCCCCTCAAAACTTCCTGCACACTTAGCACACATGAAAAGTCTCCATAGTATTGTTATCTAACACGCAAAACATAGGGAAACAGGAAATGTTCTTTCAAACCCATACTAAGGAATATAAACTTCCAGTTAATCCCTACCCAATTCAGGTATTGTGGTTGTACGGTAAAAGTGGAATGGTATCGCATCCAAACCCAACCATCAGTTTTTATAAAGGGCCAAGGCTCATGCCTCAACAAGTTTCATCATCAAATCATGTTGTGTTCATCACACATGTCAAAACATTTCAATAGAATGAATCATCATTCCAAGGTTTTCATAATCATTTTCACCAAGTATTCCCATCTAAAATGATCAACTTTTATGCTTAGCACTAACCACTAAAGTTGAGGGTATTCACTAATGAGGGTGCTAATCAAGTGTAACTATCCAAATCTAGTTTTATGCTTTTGATGGCATCTAAGTGTAACTACTTAGGCATAATTTTATACTCTTTATGGTATCTATCCTATTTTTCCAATACTCAAAATTCACTAACTAAAGGTAAAGAACTTTGGTAAAAGTAAAAGAGTAAAGCTTGCAAGTAAAACTTGGGATTGGTGTAATCGAGGTTGCATAACCAAAGCATTCCTAATGCATCTTGCATAGGTTATCTTGCAAGGATGGCTTGCATAGTTAAGCTTGCAATTAGTGATGGCTTGCCTTGAGTAGTGCAGTGGTTGAAGTTCTCTTCTTCTTCTTCTTCTTCTTCTTGGTAGTACTCCTCCTCCTCGTATCCTGGGTTGATACTAGCGTCTATAAATGAATACGAGGTACACAATCACCAAACAATACTTAACTACTTATATTTATCCCACTAAGGCTCACACTTAATGATCTAGCATCATCACATGAAATAAACACCTAGTCTTATTTATCTTATTTTGGAAAAGTAATTTCTACTCATTGAAAATACTTAAGATTTAATATTCTCCAATTAAAATATGGGATCATGTTGACATATGTCATCACCACATATTCTAATACTTGGGAATGTGATTTAAAGTAGTGGTCACATTTTATAAAGTTTAATATTACTATTTAATAAAATTAAAGTGACTAGAAATGCCTATATAACATTCTTTTAGTACTAGTCCAATATCACTGCATGTAAACCTAAATATTTTTACATATTCAGATAGATCTTGTCAAATGTGATTTTTGAGAGTTGGAATCAACTCAAAAGCATTTATGGTTGATTTTTGAAAAAGTTTGAAGTTGGAAAAGTCTCAACCTTGTTATTTTTGGTATAGGTGATCTATAATTTCAAATGGTTTGAATCCAACAGGCTTGGATAGATATTTTGAATACCTTTCTAACAAAATTGGAATCATGCAATTTGGTTCAGTGAATATCTTTGAATTGATTTTTGAATCTATTGACAGAATCTAGTTTTAACTAAAATGGAAAAAGTCTATTTGAATCAACGGGCTCTGCGCGGGAAACTAACTGGGCCGGCCCAACTACACAGCGCTGGCGCAGCGGGCTGCTGACAGAATGGTCCCACGCGTCAACGACTAAACTAAACCGAAACAGTAAGTTTCAATCTGGCCGTGCGATTAGAGCGCGGTCGACGGCTGAGCATCATCGTCTCCGTCGCACAGCTCCGGCGAGACTGAACCCTAACACGACGGTGGGGGTACGTGGGGGCTCACCTGGCTCCAGCTAAGGTCGGCGATGGGGGGGGGGAATGAGGTTGCCGTTGATGACGAGTCGAATGGTGGTCGCGGCGGCTTCTGGGGTGGCTCCGAGCTCCGGTTCCTCTTCTCCTCTGCAGTGGCGGTCTCCGGTGAAATTCCGATGATGTGGTGCTCGCCTTTCTCCGGGGAACGGTGTGGGAGGTGTCTGAGAGAGAGGGGAGTGATATGGTGTGGCGAATTGGAGCTAGGGTGGCCTCTATTTATACACCGGTGAGAGGGGCTGAGCAGCATGGCTCAGGCTCGTTGGCGACGTCGTTGCAGCGAGCTAGCGGCATGGCTGAAGGTAGGGGTCAATGCGGTGCTTCAGGGCGATCGTCATGCGAGTGATGGCGCGGCAAGGGGCGGTCGAGAATGGTCGGGAACGGTCCGTGCTCTAGGCGAACGGTGGCGTTCGAGACGGTGCACAGTGGCTACTGTCCGCGCGGCGGCGAACGGGCGTGCCTGGGCGGGGGGGGGGGGGGTAGCTGGGGTCACGGTGAGTGCGGGCATGGGCGGCAAGGGCAAGGCGCGGCGTGTGTGCGCGTGTCGACTGCGCCGCTCTGGCGCGCTCTCGGCATGGCAGACAAAGAGGTGGGCGTGGCGATTACGGCTGGTCCACAGCTTGCCTACGGTCGAGGGGTGGACAGAGGGTGGCGGTGGTGTGGCGCCTATCTTCTGGGCATCGTGGGAGAGGGCGGCGCGGTCTATGGCGAGTGGTTCTTGGTCGACCGGCGCGGTGAGCTTCGGGCGGCGCTACACTGGCGCGAACGGCAAAGGGGGGAGCTGTCCACTGCACTGCTACACACTTAGGGAGACAAGGGGAGAGAAATGGGGCACTAGTGGCGATTGATCACTGCTCAGAAGAGTAGAAGTTAGGCAGTGGTTTTCTGGTGTCTGCAAGGTGCCCGACCAAATGGCCGCATGAATTTAAGTTTTGAAATTTTGGATGAAATTTGGTGAGTGTTCTGAGTACTTGCTTGATAGTCTAAGGTTGCTTGGGTTTGCCAAGGTGAATTGATTTGAGTGATTTTTGAAAAATGGTGATCTATGCATATGAACTTGATTCAATTTTGCAATGTCCTTTAAATAGATTTGGAATTTCTTTCTGTTAGTTTGTAAAGTGGGCTTGGGTTCACTTTTACTTGGTCTAGCAAGGGGTGAAAAGAATTGGGAAAGTTTCTGTTAGATATCTTTTACTAGGAACACTCAAAGTGGTCTAGTTGATAATTTTGGTCAAAATGACCATTTGCTTATATGATTCATATTTGATTTTGTTTTCTTTTGATTTTGTTTGTAAATGGCTAGATGATGTAATATTCATCTTTAAACCATTCCTTATCATTTGTAGCAATCAAACATGGGAATTGCACTCATTCATACACTAATGCAATTCACACATACACTCATATTAGATTTATTAATAATTTTTTTTGTTAACCCTAAACTTGGGTGGTTTGAACTTGATAATCTTGATTAATATTTTTGGGGTGTTACAGCTATCAGACGCGAGGAACCGCTGATGCCTAGAGTCTATGCTGCCAGATCGGCAACTCGCCACAACAAACCGTGTTTGTCTAGGGAATGATGCCACATCGGATGTTTGTGGGCCCAGCTAGCGCGATGAACCGCGTCTGGCTATAGTCTAAGGCGCCAAATCCACTCTGGACAGGCCCCGTGCTGATATGTTGCAAATGTATCTATAATTTTTGATATTCCATGCTTGTTTTATGTCTACTTTCTTATGTTTTGTGCACACTTTGGAGTATTTTTATACACTTTTCTAAAACTAACCTATTAACAAGATGCCACAGTGCCAGTTTCCTGTTTTCTGCTGTTTTTGGTTCCACAAAAGCCAGAAAATGAATATACTCGGAATTGGACGGGACAAAAGTGAAAGTCAATATTTCACCGAGGGAAACACAGAGCCAGAAGACGAGACAGAGAGGGTCCAGGGGCCAGCCACACCACCTGGCCGCGCGGCTAGGCCTGGCCCATGCCTGTGGGTGGTGCGGTCGCCTAGGGCACCCCTCGGCCTCCCCTTTCGCCTATAAGAAGCCTCCGATACAGAAATCCTAAGTACACGATCAAAATTCCACGAAAGAGTCTATAGCCACCGTCATCTCCACCCCTAGATCGGGAGCGATCTGAAGCTCTTCCTGGCACCCTGCCGGAGGGGAGAGATCACCCTGGAAGACTTCTTCATCACCATGCCTGCCTCTAGTGTGATGCGTGAGTAGTTCATCCCTGGACTACGGGTCCATGTAGTAGCTAGATGGTTGGTTCTTCTCCTTTGTGCTACCATGTTTAGATCTTGTGAGCTCCGTTCAGGATCAAGATCATCTATTTGTAATCACACATGTTGTGTTTACGGGGATCCGATGGATATTGAGATGCTATTTCAGATTGATTATTGATTCTATCATGTCTATGTTATTTGTGATCTTGCATGCTCTCCGTTGTTAGTAGCTATCTTGGCTGAGTAGATGCTAGCAACTCCAAGAGGGAGTATTTATGCTCGATAGTGGGTTCATGCCTCTGGTAATCTAGGGAAGTGACAGAAATCTCTAAGGTACTAGATGTGCTGTTGCTACTAGGGAGAAAACATCAATCCTTTGTACATAGAACAATCATATTGTTTACTTTACACACTTTGCTTAATACAATTATCTGTTGCTTGTAACTTAATACTGGAGGGGGTTTGGATGATAACCTGAAGGTGGATTAGTAGTCATAGATGCAGTTGCATTACAGTCTATGTATAATATTGTAATGCCTAATCAAATCTCATAGGAGTCAAGATGATTAGTATATGCATGTATGCTTTCTCAATATTTGTCAATTGCCTCGCTGTAATTTGTTCACCCAACATTTCATCTCTCTTAAGGAGAATCACTACTAGTGAACAAAGGAGCCCGGTCCTTTCTTTTACTATCAATCTACAATCTATTTACTATTTTCTGTTTACTTTCTGCAAGCAATTACTGTCTTCCATACAATACGTTTAATCCTTTGTTTTCAGAAAAACAGGTGAGATTGACAACCTCACTGTAAGTTGGGGGCAAAGTTTTGTGGTTGTGTTGTACAGGATTCCATGTTGGAAACAACACCTTGGAGGTGTTTCCTTGCTCCTACTGGTTCGATAACCTTGGTTTCATAACTGAGGGAAAACTTGCTGCTGTGCTCTTCATACCTTCCTCTTGGGGTTACCCAATGATCTCGATATATTTTGAGCCATCAAGCTATTTTTCTGGCCCCATTGCCACATCTTCACAAGGGGAGTCCCTCATAACCAATCTATTTACTTTGTTTTATTTGTTTTGCTTATTTTATTTTTGCTTAGTTTGCTTGTTTGTTTATCAAAAACACAAAAAAAATTAGTTGTACTAGTTTGCTTCTTTATATTAAAAACACAAAAAAATGACTACTCTTGAAAACACTAAGTTGTGTGAATTAACTAGCACCAACAACAATGATTTCATGTGCACACCTATTGCTCCACCTGTTCCTGAAGCTACTTTCTTTGAAATTAAACCTGCTTTACTCAATCTTGTTATGAGAGAACAATTTTCTAGAATTGGTACTGAAAATGTTGCTTCTCATCTTAATAACTTTGTTGAACTTTGTGAGATGCAAAAACATAGGGATATAGATGGAGATATTATTAAGCTTAAATTGTTACCTTTCTCCTTAAGAGGAAAAGCTAAAGAATGGTTGCAATCCCTAACTAGAAATAGTATTGATTCTTGGACTAAATGCAAAGATGCTTTCATTGGAAAATACTATCCTCCTGCTAAGATTATATCTATGAGAAGTGAAATAATGAAATTTAAACAATTTGATAATGAACATGTTGCTCAAGCTTGGGAAAGAATGAAATCTTTGGTAAAGAATTATCCCACTCATGGACTAACTGCTTGGATGATTATCCAAACCTTTTATGCAGGACTGAATTATTCTTCAAGAAATCTACTGGATTCTGTTGCTGGAGGTACCTTTATGACCATTACTTCAAGAAATGGCACACTGAGATAGCTCCACAAGGTAAGAAGGTAAATTCTGTTGAAGAGACCTCTTCCTTGAGTGATAAAATTGATGTTATTATGTATATGCTTGTTAATGGGAAAGCTCATATTGATCCAAATCATGTTCCCTTAGCCTCTTTGGTTTCTCAATAAGAGCAAGTTGATGTGAACTTTATAAGAAATAACAATTTTAGCAACAATGCCTATAGGAATAATTTTGGTAATAATAATTATAGGCCATATCCTCCCAATAATGTTAATGCTTATGGAAATTCCTACAACAATAATAGAAGTGCACCCTATGAACTTGAAGTCATGCTTAAAGATTTTATTAGTAAACAAACTTCTTTAATAAAACTATTGAGGAAAAACTCTCTAATGTTGAAAGAAATATAGCATCATTGTCTGAAGCTCAATCTTATTTGAATAAAATGGCTGCTAAATCTGAAACTATTGAAAATCCCTTTGCTTCTACTAATGCCATACAAGTTAGAATTGATGAAAATGTTAGACTATTAGCTGAATTGCATGCTAAGTGGGAAAGAGAACATGAAATTGCTAGAAATATTAGTATTTCTACTATCACTACCACTAATGTTGAAGCTAGTAAACCCAATGGAACCTTTTCTAATAAAAATGCTGAAATTCTTCGAAATATGGGAAACAATAGCTCCACTACTTTAGATGATAATTATGATTTTGATCTTGATGGTTGCAATATCTCTGAAGTAATTATGTTCCTACAAAAGCTTGCTAAAAGTCCTAATGCTAGTGCTATGAATATGGCCTTTACAAAACACATTACTGATGCTCTCATAAAAATTAAAGAAGAAAAGATGAAACATAAAGCTTCTATTCCTATGAAACTAGAAGATGGTTGGGAACCCATCATTAATATGAAAGTGAATGATTTTGATCTCAAAGCTTTATGTGACCTTGATAGTAGTGTTTCTATTATGCCTAGAAAGATTTATGAAATGCTTGATTTGCCACCATTGGAAGATTGTTATTAAATGTCCCACTTGATGATAATGCTAAAAGGAAACTCATGGGGAGTATTAATGATGTTCTTATTATGGTTAACAATGCCTATGTCCCCGTTGATTTCTATGTTTGGGATATTGAATGCAATGCTTCTTGTCCTATTACTTTGGGAAGACCTTTTCTTAGAACTGTTGGTGCCATTATTGATATGAAAGAAGGCACCATTAAAATATCAACTCCCACTCAAGAAAGATATAGAACACTTCCCTAAGAAGAGAGAGAATATTCCTTTTGCCTCTCCTACTAAAACAAAATTTGCTCTTAATGCTTCTTCATTTGAGAATACTTGATTCTTTTCTTGCTTCTTATGCCTAACTTAAAGGTGTTAAAGAAAAGTACTTATTGGGAGATAACCCAAAAGTTTTAGTTGAGTCTTGGAACTTATTGATTCAGTAATAACCTCTCCTTATCATTTTTGTGTGTGTTTTTTGCCAAGAGTAACCTCTAATGAGAGAGAAGTAAGACTTGGGAAAGTTGCTGTCCTGAAACAGAATTTTGTGCTTCGCTGTAAAAATTCGCGAAAAATCTCTATACATCATTTTGCGCTGTAAGTTTTTGTGCTTCTGCCCCAGGTTGTTATACAACTTTCATTAGTTCAACACTTTTCGAATTGAGCAACAGAAGGTCTTCAAAAAAATTTCTTTTTACCTGCTGGTCTGTTGTGATAGATTTTTGCCATTATTTGCATTTGCTTCTTATTGATTCCTTTTTGGGTTCCTTTTGGGGAAATTGAGATTTTTGAGGGAATTTCTACAGTATCTTGTGTCTTTAGTGAAAGTTATGCTGTTTTTAAACCTAAAACCCCAAAGGTCTATTATCTTTTGAACATACTAATGTTGCTAACGAAGATTGTGTGAAGTTTTGCATGAAGGAAAATTTTCAGGTGTAGGGAAGAGTAATGGAATGAGATGAAGAATGGAAAAAAGACCAAGCTTGGGGATGCCACCCCGTGTCACCCAAATAAATATTCAATAAGTACAAGCGTCAAAGCTTGGGGATGCCCTGGGCATCCCCTTCTTCCTTAATAAAAATCTCAGTTTTCTTCCAAACTCTTCATTTTTATTGTTTCATGCACAATTGTGTTGTTCTTGGATCATCTTCGTTTTTGTTTTTGGTTTTCGTTTGCTTGGTTTGCTTAGTTTGCTTGAATAAATTGGTTGGACCCCCTCATTCATGCATTAGTTTTCAAATAAGATTGGTTTGGATTTAAAAAAGAGTAGGAAAGTTCATGCTTAAGTGGTAAAAAGGAGCTTGTTTTTGACTGTGACTTAGACTTTATCATGTCGTGCTTGATATTGTTTTGTCTTTATGCTTAGTGATTATTGCTGTAGCATGACATGTTATAAACAATTGAGATTTCTTAATGTGCCTTGAAAGAATCATGCATTGTTTTAGCATATTAAAGCATAGTATTGTGGTATTCTCCTTTGATGCTTTATTTGGATTGACTTGGCGCATGATCACACCATGTTAAGACTATCCCAAGTCACCATAGACTCTATGATCCTTTAGTTTTCGACTTGTAGTATCACTTTATGCTTTAATTAATGATGTTTTGTCGTTTGCATGATTATGGCCATTATTGCTCTCTTAGTTGGTCGCTCCCAGTCTTTTGCTAGCCTCCATACCAAGTATGAGTTCCACTCATGCATCCAAATCCAAATAAAACTGATTTATTCAAAAGAGTCCACCATACCTACCTATTAGCATTTGCTATTCCAAGTATATTCATGTTTTTATCTACCTTCCGAATTAAACTTGTTATGAGAAAATTAGTGATTAAAGCTCTCACGAACTTGATGGCACACTTTACTTTTCTTTCCCCTAATAAACTTGAACCATTGTGTCATCTATGATGTATATGCTTGCACTTATACGTTGGGAATTAGCAGAACCATGCTATCATGGGGAACGCTTTCAACATTGCACTTGTACATTGTACCCAGTTGATATTATGCTCTTTTGTTTATGGATGTCGTCAGTGTGAAATGGAAGGGGAGCTTGTAAGTCCATGGAGTTATGTATGTGTGTTAGAGAAACGCCTGGGCCGCTGGTCTAATCCATGCCTAATCATGGTGGAAACCTGCAGCGTAACCATAATGAGCAATCTATGAAGCATTCTTCTTATAAAAAGAGATAGAGATTGAGAAAAAGAGAAAAAAGAGAGACGAGAAAAGAGGAAAGAGAGAAAAAAGCACCATTTTCCCATGGTAAATAAGAAGATTGTTGAGATGCTTATTGTCTGATTGTCTTGTTATTTTGATATGGGGATTCTTCCGTATCATCGGGCAAGGGGTACCCTGTTGGCGGTTCTCTATGATACACATGTACTTACTATGACAAGAACTTACCGGTAACTAAACTTGAGTAGCATGAGCAACAACCCTCGTATTCAAGGGACATGAGATTGCCAACTTATACTTTGTCAAGCATATACTCCATACTTTGTTCACTTTAACCTTAATCACTTCAAGATGCTTATGATAGGGGCAATGAGAGCTGAAAGATAATAAGTACCATAATTTTTGGAAGCTCTTTATGAGACTTGAATCCCTGCTTCCTTTTATGAAGGCCTTTCTTTTACTTTTACGTTGAGTCTCCATCTTCTATCTTTATGCTCCTATTGAGAGAGCATAGTGGCCATTCTTAGTTTAATGTGCATTGTCCCAAGACTTGTTGATTGATGCATAACTTTGATATTGCTTATTCTTAAATTATTTGTATCTAGTCACCCTTATAAACTTTGAAGGTGTCCTATGCATTTATGTTTTGCTACACTATGAGGGACAAGCTGAATACCATTCTCATTATGCTTTCTTTATGTGGAACAAACAAACGTCTTGCAAAGCATTGTTATTCATGAATCTTTTGTTTGTGCCTTTTCATGTTACAACATAGTTGCTATGTCTTATTGTTAGAACTATATCTTTCATGCTATGTTAAAGTACTATGATCCCAGCTATCAATGTTTTACAAATACATTGATCGAGATTATGATGGTGCATGTCTCCTTAAAAATTATTCTTTCTTTTTATCACTTACCTACTCGAGGACGAGCAGGAGTTAAGCTTGGGGATGTTGATACGTTGCAAACGTATCTATAATTTTTGATGTTCCATGCTTGTTTTATGTCTACTTTCTTATGTTTTGTCCACACTTTGGAGTATTTTTATACATTTTTCTGAAACTAACCTATTAACAAGATGCCATAGTGCTAGTTGCATGTTTTCTACTATTGTTGGTTCCAGAAAAGCCAGAAAATGAATATTCTCGGAATTGGACGGAACAAAAGCCAAAGTTAATATTTCACCGAGGGGAACACGAAGCCAGAAGATGAGACGGGGAGGGGCCAGGGGCCGGCCACACCACTTGGCCGCGCGGCCAGGCCTGGTCCATGCCTGGGGGTGGTGCGGCCGCCTAGGGCACCCCTCGGCCTCCCCTTTCGCCTATAAGAAGCCTCTGATATAGAAACCCTAAGTACCCGATCAAAATTCCATGAAAGTGTCTGTAGCCGCCGTCATCTCCATCCCTAGATTGGGAGGGATTTGAAACTCTTTCCGGCACCCTGCAGGAGGGGAGAGATCACCTTGGAGGCCTTCTTCATCACCATGCCTGTCTCCGGTGTGATGCGTGAGTAGTTCATCCCTGGACTACGGATCCATGTAGTAGCTAGATGGTTGGTTGTTCTCCTTTGTGCTACCATGTTTAGATCTTGTGAGCTCCGTTCATGATCAAGATCATCTATTTGTAATCATACATGTTGTGTTTGCGGGGATCCGATGGATATTGAGATGCTATTTCAGATTGATTATTGATTCTATCATGTCTTTGTTATTTGTGATCTTGCATTGCTCTCCGTTGTTAGTAGCTATCTTGGCCGAGTAGATGCTAGCAACTCCAAGAGGGAGTATTTATGCTCGATAGTGGGTTCATGCCTCTAGTAATCTGGGGAAGTGACAGAAATCTCTAAGGTACTAGATGTGCTGTTGCTACTAGGGAGAAAACATCAACCCTCTGTTCATAGAACAATCGTACTGTTTACTTCACACACTTTGCTTAATGTAATTATCTATTGCTTGCAACTTAATACTGGAGGGAGTTTGGATGATAACCTGAAGGTGGATTATTAGTCATAGATGCAGTTGGATTACGGTGTATGTATAATGTTGTAATGCCCAATCAAATCTCACAGGAGTCAAGATGATTAGTATATGCATGTATGCTTTCTCAATGTTTGTCAATTGCCCCGCTGTAATTTGTTCACCCAACATGTCATCTATCTTAAGGAGAATCACCACTAGTGAACTATGGACCCTGGTCCTTTCTTTTACTATCAATCTACAATCTATTTACTGTTTTCTATTTGTGCAAGCAATTACTAACTTCCACACAATACGTTTAATCCTTTGTTTTCAGCAAAACCGGTGAGATTGACAACCTTACTGTAAGTTGGGGGCAAAGTTCTATGGTTGTGTTGTACAGGATTCCAAGTTGGAAACAACACCTTGGAGGTGTTTCCTTGCTCCTACTGGTTCGATAACCTTGGTTTCATAACTGAGGGAAAACTTGCTTCTGTGCTCATCATACCTTCCTTTTGGGGTTCCTCAACAAGCTCCATATATTTTGAGCCATCACGCGCCTATGAGAATAAGCAAACATCTATGGTCTATGGTTCCAACCTGATTCCTAAGGACGTGATAATGCCACCATATCGTCTCTGGACAGGCCCCACGTACGTGAGAAACCGCAGACGTCTACGATCTATGATGCCAGAGTGGGTCGTTGCAAGACCCACATATGCAATGATGCCAGCACATCAACTCTGGACAGCCCCCGTGTCTGCAAGAAACCACGTACGGCTATGGTCTATAGTGCCACATCCGCTCTCTATGGGCCACATGTCCGAGAGACTCCGCAACTGTCATGGGTTTAGCCCACCATGTTGGCTCTAAGTAGGCGCCGCCACCCGGTGGGTGCGGAGCATTGTCGCATAGGGAACACTTGTCACTACGCGTGTTCCAACCTGCAGACGCTGATAGCGGGCCCCTGTCGAGCACGTAGCCCACCTTCCAGTCATGCGGGGTACGATGGCGCGCGATACTCCAGTCCGAGGTATGGAATCTTTCTCCTTGGCTCGCAACGGGACCCTCTTCATGGGATAGCAGGGCTCCATTGCGACGTCGCTGCGTGTCCTCCTCGGCATCCATCTGATGGCCGAAAAGAATCGGGACGACGTGGATAGAAGTTAGAGCCGAAACAATCTAGCGCTATTATTTACTCTTGATAGTATTAATAAATTATCTAACCAGGCCATTGCAATTAGAAATGATGTGCAGGCTCTACAAGAAAGAACCAAGACTATGGAGGCACAATTGTGCAAGATAGCTGAGATTCAAACTCTCATACTTGCAAAATTTGCTGGAAAGCCTAAGCCAAACCCGGTGGAAGACCTCAAGATGATGAGGGCAGAAGGAAAAGATGAGAAGCCTGAAGAGTTAGACTATACCAATGCGTCATCATCAAATTATACCGTCGAATACCTTTTAAAGATGATCACAGTGAAGAATCCAGGTATTGAACAAGGTAACAATGTCACATACCAAAAATTTATAAAAGAAGAGTATCATCTAAAATTCATGAACTAGAGATGGAATATAAAAAGCTATCTAATAAACTTCCAGTTAAGCTATATGATATTTTTGAGCCTACTATCAAAATTAAAATAGGAGTTAATGAGATAGTTACACTTGGTGCAAGCGTTTCAATAATTTCTCAAATTTTATTTAATAAACTAAATCTTGGGCCATTTGCAACAACTGAAATGCGACTCCATCTTTCTGATTATACTTATAAACAAGTTGCTGGTATCAAAAAAAATATAGTTATTGAAGTTAAAGGATGTCATGCTCTTATTGATATTGTTATATTAGACATGGATAAAGATCCCATAGCACATATACTTATAGGTAGGCTATTCCTAAGAACTATTAAAACTTTGATTAATTTATATGAAGGGAATATGAAAACATGACTACCATCTAGAGATCCTTTTATAGTCCACTTCCCTAGGGAAAAAAGACCAAACCTAATGATGATGTGTACTCGCTTTTAAAGCTAACTATTTTGGAGTGGGTGTTCCACTTCCAAAACTCAAATGATCACTGTCTGGGTCAAGCTAACTGACATTAACTAGAAGCGCTTCATGGAAGACAACCCATGTGAAATAAAGTTTTTACTTGTGTTAGTTTTGTTTTTTGTTTTTAATAAAGAGTGTTCAAGAATGTCCTTTGAAGAGAGCAGAAGTAATCATGGTAACCATCACTCTATGATATTCACTAACGCATGGCCATAAGGTATTGCAATTTTTACAAAGTATAGTTGTTGTTATTCTTTTGATAAAGTAGATGTGCAAAGGCGTATGAAATTTCTCACTGAAAGTTTTAAAGTTTTGAAGCTTACTCTGCGTTTAACAACCAGCCGGACGACCGGACCCGGCTATACCGTGTGCCCGTACCACATCTCGACACAAAAGAATGCATTTTCTGATTTCTGCCACATGATACAAAGGGTTTAACAACCTGCAGTACGACCGGGGGCACCCGTACCACCCGCCCGTACCATACCCTGGAAAAAAACATCAAAAATGAAGAAAAGTTACTGGATGCTTAATGATTTGCAGTACGTGTGAGGGCGACCGTACCGTGCGACCGTACCGTGCGACCGTACCGAGTGTATCGCATGATGGAGCCATTGACCCCAAGGCAACGACACTCGGTACAGGAAGGTTCTGCCCGTACCACCCGCCCATAAGACCTGTTCGGCCATGATTTAGCACCAGGGAGGAGGTAAAACCTAAACCTAAAATCACTTATTCTCTTTCTTCTTTCTCCAAACTCCAAACCATCTCCATTGGTCTTCAATTATGCTCGTTCTTTCTTCAATTCCTCACACCCAATCGATCTAAGGTATGTTTCTCCTCCGATCCCAAACTTATTTGTATCAAAATCTTTCTCAATCTTTCACCATTATCCGTCTAGACTTAGGTCTTGTTCTTGAGCTAATCTTGATTATGAGCATGCTTAGTTTTTTAGAGGAGTTTCTTTTGTAGAAAGTGTAGAGGATTACTTTTGCTATGTTTCTATTGGATCAAAGTTTTAATTAGCTTTTATTTTTATTGTTAGATGAACACAAGGAGCCGTATACGTGTGATGGTTGCAGAACAAGCCACACCACCCATTGATGAGGTAACCCCCAAGTCACTTGACATCGATTTCACTAAGGAGTACCAGCTCAATCATTTCAACCGTCTCAAGGGTCAAATCCACCAAATGGGTGTGTCCCTATATCAATAACCGACTAGGCCTTGGCCATGACTTCAATTTACTTTGCAATAAAGTTGGCTTGCTTTACTTTGTTTTCAGGACACCTCCGCATATCGCCACTTAACACTTGAGTTCCTCAGCACCTTGACGCATATAGTGAGTCTGTACTACTGCTCCGAGGTAGATAGCCCAAGAGTTGATCGTATCACCTTCCATTTAATGCACCATGAGTACACCTTATGAATGGTTCGCAGCATAGAAAACAAATTTTTTCCTACAATGGGAACTATTATACGCCAAGATCTATCTATTAGATACAAGCAACGGGTGGATATATATCCATAGAGAACATACCCTCGAAGACAACAAAGGTTTGTTAACGAGATGAAACTCGTGGATGATGTAGTTGTACACTTGCTGATCTCAAGATCATGATGAAGTCCAGCAGGTCCAGCAGGTCTAGCTCCAGCACGTCCATCATATCCAGCTCCAGCAAGTCCAGCACCACCAAGTGTAGCACCGCACAGCAGCGGTGCATCCGTGATCGCACACACGTCTAGTACCCCGACAACCTCCACCCTTGCTCTAGCAAAGCAGCAGAAGAAGCAACTCCTTTCTAGATAAAGCCACCGGGAACATGTATCTCGCTAATCCGTGACCATGGGGGAAAAATACTAGAGGGGGAGAGAGATCCTTCACGAGGAGGTGTGAGGAAGAAGGGGTGTGAGGGGGGATTTTTATAGGAGGAGGGGGGTGTCCCTCCCCATGGACGACGCCTCATGGAGGTGACCCCTCACCTCCCCATTAATGTGGTCGTCACCCCCTCCACATAAATTTGCCCCTAAACATTCCCTTTTAAAGTCTCCACTTTAAATGCATTAAATTTTTCCAAATTTAATGCTCTCTGATTTAATAAAACTCTTTTATTAATTTTATTCAGAATTTTGTTAATTACTTTAATTGATAAACATTCACATAAAACCCCCTGCAACATTTCAATATTACATGCAGACCCAATTTTAGCAATTTCACCCGAAACAGTTTCAATGTCTATTGAAATAATTCCAGCGCTTTCTTAAATATTTATCTGAAACATATTTGCTCCAAATGGTGTCGGTATCCCTTAAGTGTGTCACCCTACGATTCGCAAATAATGCAGACATGATTGAGACCCCTCTCAGATCAATAATCAGAAGCGGGACCTGGAGATCCATACTGACTCCTACACATTCAATGGTGACTTCTGTGATCGTGAGAACCTTTAACGCTAGTACTAAATCCCTTTGTCTCGCGATATATTACATGTACGAGATTAGATCATCGGTATCTCCATACCTAGTTTGATATCGTTACCGACATGTACTCTTTTCTCATTCCCGTGATATAACATTCTAGTGATCACATCACTTGCTTGCAAGCTATTCTCAATGTGATATCACCGAGAGGGTCCATAGAATATCTATCCGTCATCGGGATGGAAAAATCCCACTCTTGATCCATGAGCCTCTACATAACACTTTCGTAGCACTGAACCCACCTTTATAATCACCCTTTCATGGTGTGACGTTAGAGGTTATCAAGATACTCTTCCAGTGTTAGTGATTGACATGATCTCATGGTCTAAGGACTAGGATTACTTCATATGATGTTATAGCAATATAAACACAATGACTTTGATCGTAATGCTATACTTCGGATGAATGTTCATCACATCATTCCACTAATGTTGTGACCTCGTTATTAACAACATCTAATGTCATGATTAGGAAACCATGATCATCTTGTTAATCAATGAGCTAGTTTATAAGAGAGGCATAACTAGGAACTTTCCTTTTATTTATTAAACACACATGTATTAATGTTTCCAAATTAATACAATTATAGCATGCAAAATAAACATTTATCATAAACAAGGAATAAGATAATAACCACTTTATTATTGCCTCTCGGGCATATTCCCTTCAGTCTCCCACTTGCGCTAGAGTTAATAATCTAGTTTGAAAAACTTTGCGTATTGAACACCTATGGCTTTCTAGTGTTGCATATACGCGATTGCCAGTGGTTAACATAATCTCTGGATCTGACAGTTTCAGGTTCGTGTGTATTTGCATGTCTTTGCGTCTTTATGCATCACTCATTCTCAAATGAGATGGCATTGTATAAATTTGGTCCTTTGGTGAGACCTTTAGTTAGTTTGGGTTAAAATATGTTGATATTATTGTCATACAATATATCTTCATAGTATTAGCCCACTTTGAACCACACCTAGTTTGATAACAAACTACTTAACACAAATGCCCTCCTTTGCTACTACTATAGGAGTCATATACTTAGCCTTTTGTTGTAGTATCCGTCACAATGTATCAACTTTGGAACTCATCCAAATCCATCATGGAACATCCTTTCCATTACATTGTGCCACCCATAGTCTAAATTGAGATAAATTTAATGTGTATCTTGTGACAAATTAGTATCAATGTAACTCTTTACAATGACCTATTTGTAACTATTTGTCACCTATACATAACATATTCTTAGTTCTTCCAAAGCTCATAAGAATATATTTAGTATCGTCCAATGATCATCTTATGAATCATTCTGGTATGTTCTCATAACATTTAGAGCATAGGACATATCTGGATATATACATATCACGGTATAATCGATCAAAATCTTCATGTGATTTTACTCACCAAGTGTTGAAACACTTGAATCTTGATACAATCCTTTCCATGCAGCAAGAACCTTTATTGTTGTTTCCATATTGAACCCTTTCAATATCTCATATATGTACGTCTGGCACAACTATATTAGCGCCTCAATCTATCCATATAGATATTGATGCCAAATATTCTGGTTTTTCCCAAGTCTTTCATCAATATGAAATTCTTAACCCGTGTCAATAAAAGATACATCATTTCCAATCACCAATATGTTCTCTGCATAATGTATTGGAAATTTGTCTCAGCGCTCCCACTTAATTTCTTGCAAATGCAAGCATTTTCATCATCTACGATGAATTTAAACTCCTTTAACATTTTCATCATGGTGAAGATTCCAACTCCGCTATGCTCACTTAAACTATTGAAGTTTGCATGCCCTTTTAGCACCCTTTGAATTAACAAAACCCTTCGGACCATGTCTTGTACACGTCCTTGGTAACCATTCTATTAGAAGAACATTGTTTTGTTTGTTCAACTACCAGACACCAAATTATATGTAGTGGTTGCTACATTAATCCGTCAAGACTAAATATCGCTATGAAAGATCAAATCTTGTCATAGTCAACTCCTTGAACATTGCCGTAAACTTCTTTCCGACATGTCGACTATTTCATAGATGTCAAACATCCATGTCTATTTGTAGATCCAAATACGACCTATAGGCTTCATGCCTTTCCGGAGGGTCTTTCAAGTTCAAAACTTGATTTCTCGTGTATAGAAACTATCACGGATTTTATGACTTCTAGTCATTTTAGGGAGTCAGGGCCCATCATCGCTTCTTTGCATGTAGTCGGTTCATCATTGTCAAAACAATAACGACTTCTGGTTCAAATCTTACTATTTGATTCTTACCGACCCACACGGTTCAATAGGAACTCTAATCTCCGAGATCACACCCTTTGTAATCATGGGAGACATGAGCATTGTGGCCGCCACTGGGACACTTTCCGATGCTGTGCTACTTAGCACATATAGCTAAGGTTCAACAACCTTATCAAAGTTCTATTGTCCTCCCACTTAACTTTTCACGAAAAATTCCTTCTCAAGAAACTTGACGTTCCAAGCAACAAAATCTTTTGTCCTAGGTGTTATGGAGGAATTCCCAACAAATTGTTTGGGATAACCTAAAAAGACGTGCTTATCTGACTTTGGTTGTAAACATTTTACTTATGCATAGCATACCAAAATTTAGGAAAAGACAATTCAGGTTTTATCCCAAACCATAACCCATATGATGTCATTTGAACGGATCACGATGGTGCTCTTTTCAGTCTAAAAGCGGTAGTCTCTAAAGCTTTAATCCTTTAAACATAATGGCAGTTTTATAAATGACACCTTTGATCTTACCATGTCAAACAATGTTTGATTTGATCTCTCGAACATACCATACTCCTGTGGTTTATCGGGAAATGCAAATTCATGGAACAATTCCTGAAATCTTAGGTGCTTTGCTATACATGTAACTCAAATATCTTCCTTTATGATCGAATCATAAAAGCTTTATTTTCTTGTTACAATGATTTTCCACTTCATCTTGAAAGTCTTTGAACAATTTTCAAATGTTTCATACTTCTTCCTTATTAAGTAAATATATAGATATATTCACTCAAATTTCTAGAGAAAGTATATGAAGCAAAAAGATCCATCGCATATGGCTACACATAATGGACTATGCACATTAGCATGCACAATTTCCAATAAGCTAGTCATCCATTCCTCTTTGGCCTATGAACGGAGTTTCAATTATCTCGAGGAAAGTTTCACAATCGTCAATTGATCAAAATCAAAGACTCCAAAAATCCATCAACATGGAGTTTCTTCATGTTTTCTTTCCAATATAATTCAAAACAGCGATGTCACTTCATAAGTGATCTTCCAATCATCTGTCTTACGACATTTTAGCAATAATGTTTATGGATGTGATTTCTCCAACTAGACTTGTAAAAGTTCATCCATCCATTATGGAATACGGTAATTATTTGAACAACCATTGTTCTCATAATACCGGAACAAAATAACAATTATTAAAACAAATCTTGAAGGCTAGGTTTGACGACAACGAGAAACACAATAACACTTTATTTGTTTTTGATGGACATCATCACTTATTCTCTTGCTAGTTACTTAGGCCGTTGTAGTTCATGAATTGTGTTGTTCTGTATGACACTTCACACCAACCAATTCGGTATCCAATACCTAAGAACCACATTGTTTAACAAGAAAGGAATACAACCATAACATGTATATCTTCTATATACAAAAGCTAGACATTCTCCAACTTTTTCTTTTCTGCCAAATATTTTATAGATTCTCTTTTAGCAATTCCTTTTCCTTTTAAAACAATCTATCAACATCAATAGTGGTGTCCTTCACATGACACATAGTATAAAGCATGTATAGTCAAATACTAATACCTTTGGACTTGCACTTTGAAGTGGATCACCATCATCAAATGTTTGGCATTCTTTCAAAAATCCATTCTTTAGTAATCTTTTAGTGTAGTAAAAATTTTACTTACATCTTCTATTCATCCTTATCATGACAAATTTCATGATCAAGCTACTATAGCCTATAAGGAAGAATCGCGAGTATAATGTTAGTTCCCAAAACCTTTTTGGGAGATCCGGATGCCTAGCATCTCCATCCTTCACAAATTCTCATACAATATGAGAACATGTATTTTGCTAAATTATACTCTATCATAATGCAACCAAAAACATTGTTTCAGATATCATAATATCTTCCACACATGATGGTTTCTGAAACAATTCTTTCAGCTCCTAGATAAACTCGATATTAAAAACAACTTTTGAATATCAGTAATCATGGTGGCAAACATGATACTTTAGATACTAACATTGGAATTCTTAATCTTGATTTAATACTACTTATTAAACTTCATGGAGTAAATAGAGTTTGCTGAACGTTTGCAATATGACTTCTAAACTTTAAATTGACATTCAAAACAATACGACACCAGTTCGTAAAGTAAATATCCAGAATTATATAGTTCTATTATCTCAATTAAAACTAAGCATAAGGTAGTAAACATATGCTAATGACTACAACAAATTATGCAAATTCACTTTGATTTAGTTTATGACAAATTTGGTTCGACTAATCCAAATTAGAAATGAACTCCCACTCAAAAACGACATCCCTCGTGCCTTTTTGGTGATTACATGAACCAAATCCACTACACCAAGTCTGATCATCACGTGAGTCGGTGTAGCTTCAAAGGCGAGCATCAATATGGGCATCATATCAACTATATGACTCATGCTTAACCTTTCGTTCCGTGTCCCAAGGCCGTGTCTGTACATGCTAGGCTCGCCAAGTAAGAACCTTAGTACTCGCGTGTGTAAAACTGTCTTACACCCGCTGTATGAAAGCGCAGAGTCGAGTACACCCGATCATCACGTGATGTCTCGAAACACGATCCATAGAACTGTGCATACTTAAGGAAGAACACATTTTATCTTGATATTTTAAATGAGGGATCATCTTATAATGCTACTAAAATGCCAAACTAGCAATATAAGATGAAAACATCATATGTGTAAAGTGGAATGATATGGTCCATGCATTTGATCACTATCATGTGCATCATGGTATGATCTCTATCATTCCTTTGTGTGTAAGGCCAAGGTCTATGGAACTTACACGTTAGGTGTGTTGTAAGGGTATCAACTATACATCAAATTACAACATTTACATATCATGACACTAGCCTAGCAACGATCTAAACTAGACGCCTCTAATTTATCAATTGCAAGTTTTTACATGGCTCAGGGCTTTCAAAGATAGAACCGGTCTTACCTACGAACATGGAACCACAACGATGATAACTAAGTTATTAGCAACTAGTTGTAAATCAGATGTTGACTATAGTAGGAGAGACAGACAACCGCCAGCCACTTATGCAAAACTAGTTGCATGTTAGTCGTGGAATCGGTCTCATGTGCGATGACATGTAAAGTTGGTACAAGCCGCTTCATCCCACTATGCCACCAATATCCAAAATACATGAAAGAAGCAATAACATGATCATAATCGCCCACATACTCTTATATGTTCTACCCGTGCAAAGCACTTACACATAGATCAGGATCTGATACCACTGAACGGTTCGCAACATGGAAAACAAAAATTTTCCTACGATGGGAACTATTATACGCCAAGATCTATCTATTAGATACAAGCAACAGGTGGATATACATCCGTAGAGAACATACCCTCGAAGACAAAAAAGTTTTGTTAACGAGATGGAACTCGTGGATGATGTAGTCGTACACTTGCCGATCTCAAGATCATGATGAAGTCCAGCAGGTCTAGCTCTAGCACGTCCATCATATCCAGCTCTAGCAAGTCCAGCACCACCAAGTCCAGCACCGCAAAGAAGCGGTGCATCCGTGATCACACACACGTTCGGTACCCCGACAACCTCCATCCCTCGCTCCAGCAAAGCAGCAACTCCTTTCCAGATAAAGCCACGGGGAACATGTATCTCGCTAATCCGAGACCATGGGGGAAAATACTAGAGGGGGAGAGAGATCCTTCACGA
The DNA here is from genome assembly GCA_916181665.1 of Avena sativa. Taxonomy (NCBI): domain Eukaryota; kingdom Viridiplantae; phylum Streptophyta; class Magnoliopsida; order Poales; family Poaceae; genus Avena; species Avena sativa. Next base: position 462,122,832 of record OV702291.1, on the reverse strand, counting down.
GGAGGTGTGAGAAAGAAGGGGTGTGAGAGGGGGGGATTTTTATAGGAGGAGGGGGGTGCCCCTCCCCATGGCCGGTGCCTCATGGAGGTGACCCCTCACCTCTCCCACTCATGTGGTGGTAACCCCCTCCACATAAATTTGCCCCTTAATATTCCCTTTTAAAGTCTCCACTTTAAATGCATTAAATTTCTCCAAATTTAATGCTCTCTCATTTAATAAAACTCTTTTATTAATTTTATTCAGAATTTTGTTAATTACTTTAATTAAAAAATATTCACATAGACCCCCTGCAACATTTCAATATTACATGTAGAACCAATTTCAGCAATTTCACCCGAAACAGTTTCGGTGTCTATTGAAATAATTCCAGCGCTTTCTTAAATCTTTATCTGAAACATATTTGCTCCAGATGGCGTCAGTATCCCTTAAGTGTGTCACTCTACGGTTCGCGAATAATACAGACATGATCGAGACCCCTCTCAGATCAATAATCAGAAGCGGGACCTGGAGATCCATACTGACTCCTACACATTCAACGATGACTTCTGTGATCATGAGAACCTTTAACGCTAGTAACTAAATCCGTTTGTCTAACGATATATTACATGTCCGAGATTCGATCATCGGTATCTCCATACCTAGTTTTATCTCGTTACCGACATGTACTCTTTTGTTGTTCCCGTGATATAACATTCTAGTGATCACATCACTTGCTTGCAAGCTATTCTCAATGTGATATCACCGAGAGGGTCCATAGAATATCTATCCGTCATCGGGATGGACAAATCCCACTCTTGATCCATGAGCCTCTACATAACACTTTCGTAGCACTGAACCCACCTCTATAATCACCCTTTCATGGTGTGACGTTAGAGGTTATCAAGATACTCTTCCAGTGTTAGTGATTGACATGATCTCATGGTCTAAGGACTAGGATTACTTCATATGATGTTATAGCAATATAAACACAATGACTTTGATCGTAATGCTATACTTCGGATGAATGTTCATCACATCATTCCACTAATGTTGTGACCTCGTTATTAACAACATCTAATGTCATGATTAGGAAACCATGATCATCTTGTTAATCAATGAGCTAGTTTATAAGAGAGGCATAACTAGGAACTTTCCTTTTATTTATTAAACACACATGTATTAATGTTTCCAAATTAATACAATTATAGCATGCAAAATAAGCATTTATCATAAACAAGGAATAAGATAATAACCACTTTATTATTGCCTCTCGGGCATATTCCCTTCACCTTAACACTCGATCAATGGGCTCATCATTTTGGTAACAACACCACCAACATACGCACCAGCAGTTTTGTTCTTAATCCTACACCCTTGGAGTACTTTAACTCTATGAGAATCCATCGGAACACACCAAAGGGAAATCAAATTGACTGTCATGTTATTCGTTATTTGTTATATGTTATTACTAACACCTTGTAAGCACGTGGTGAGTTTACCAGAGTCAATGATGAGGAAATGATGATCCTTGCAAGAGCTACTATTCCGAACTATAACTTGACACCAAACTTGGGTGTCCTTCTCGTGTTTTATTCTAATCATTAAGATCTTCAATCCCGTGGTTCCATATGTGGAGGAGGAGTTATCACATTCTCGCTAGAGCACTCCTCATCAACCTAGGTGTACCCAACCATTGCAGGTGCTCGCCATCTCTGTTTTGCTACTCTCAAATCTTGTGGTATGATTTCTAAACCAAATGGTAGATAATTCTTTGATATACCTAAAGCTGATCACTTGATCCCAGCTCCTTTGCCTAATGTTCTATTCTCTATCAAGGATGGATGTTTGCGTTATGACATGCAGGTTGAAGCAAGTCTACCCCAACAAGAAGTACCCCTGGATGAAGAAGGAGAAGATGAAGAAGTAGAACAGGAAGGCCCCAAACAAGATCAACAACCACCAAACTACTACACCATTTATGAAGATATTTAGTCGCTCGAAGGAAGCATTCAAAACATGAGCAACCTCTCCATCAACCTTCGAGATGCCACCGCGAACCTCTCATCCCAGTTTGCCAATTGAAGAAGCCAATGGAACTTGGAAAATTATCCACCTCCACCACAATGAGCAACAAAAGGGGTTGCAAAAGCCTAAGATTGGGTATGTGTTACATAAGCATTTATATTTGTGTAATAATGAGGTTGTACTCGATCTCCATATGAGCTTTGAAACACTCGTGTCGGTCTTGTTCCAACACTTTTCTTTTTCTTTTACTTTTCGTTTTTGTTTTTGTTTTTGTTTCTTTTGTTTGTTTATTTTCTTTTCTTAGTATCTTGATTGGTTGCAAGACCTTTCTATTCTTTAATCCCCATCCTCAAAAATACAAAAATGATTCCCCCCCCCTTTTTTCGTGAAAGTGGATTTTCCTATTGCCTCTTTGCTTCAATATTATTATGAGAGTGATTTGATTTGAGTTCTGAAGGAACACATCCCATAAGGAAGAGGATTATGAAGTCACTCATGAGAGGTATGTCTTATGTCTCCCACTTTAGAAGTTTGAGATGTTTATCCTAGTTAGTTGATTTGCTAGATGTTATGCTAGTGGGAGTAATTCAAAATAGTTATAGTAAAGCTTTTTATTTGTATGAGTAATTAGTTGTGGAAGCTCGTTATTATAGTTAATCGAGTATTTCCTTAAAAATAATCTTGCCAAACAAGTATAACAAGAAAATGTCTCCAATTTTTGACTTGTATGTTGAGTGATTGTCTTAAGAGTTTACCTTTGAATATACTTAACCCCATAGATATATTGATAGACTTGTTGTCACTCTTGAAAGGAGTTGTTTGATTGAACTGAAGTCTAGTGGTAATTGTGATTCATGCCAAAGCTAAAACATTGTGGATCAAAATGTGATACTGTTTAAAGTTCATGTATATTTTTGATGCACATCTTTGGATGCCAAAAACTCCACTGGCCTACGAACGATCAATGGTACAATCCCTGATTTCAGCTATGAGTTGACGACATGGGTAGCACCAGTTACCACATTGGGGAAAATTATTGGTACTCTTGAAGATTGTGAAAACCGTTGTTAAAAAAAGATCACTCAATGATCCTTGTTGGAAACTATCTTTGAAAAATAAAGATTCACACAAAGTAGTCTTTGGCATGGTCTCGTTACTACTTTATGAATTTTCTTGAAAGACAATAAATGGAACAGTAGTGTTTATAGTCTTGATCTATTGATGTGGGCGTCAATAAGACACTTCACAATTATGCTACTTAGGACATGATATCTCATACTTAATTATGATATCATGAAATATTCTAGTGTTCCTTCGCAAGCTAAGAGTTAACTAGAGGAATTGGAATGATTGTTACACCTCTAGTTGTTTATACTTATATCAAACTCTATTTTGTTTGTTTTGAGTTAACAAAGCTTGTATAGTACTCTTGGCACTTCTCTAATTTTGATGAGCCTTTCAAATGGAAGAGGTGCTAGATGCATATGACCACCAACAATAAGTGAATTCATCTTCTCGTTATTTCAGTTTAAACACTGAGTTCTTTATGGTTTTTTATTTCTTGCTAGAGGACCATCAAGGTTTGAGATCTTGAGAACTTGATGGCTGTGAAAATAGCCATCTATCTCCGTGGTTAAATCGCATTTTTAGTCAAACAATTGACCAAGAATCTCTCCAGCCTTACTACTAATGATTAATTATTTCAAAGATGTGTAACCCTTGGTCTTGAATTGTGTTGTGTAGAAAATCACACTTTTAAGGCAAAATCAGGGGTATTTATTGAAGTTTATGATGTTGCCTAATCGGCCAAGCTAACTGGGGTTGAAAAGGAGCCTCTAGAAAGTTTAATAACCTGTAGTATGAGCAAGGCCCGCTCATACGGTCCACCCGTAGCATGTGGCAGCGGCTCTGTTTGGTCAAACACAACAACTTTTATGAAAGCACCTATATATTTCGAGACTCCAGGCGCGACGCCAAGAGTTGCTATTCTTAGATTGCATCACACCACCACCAAAAGAGATCTACCATCATAGTTCATTCTCTCCACCCTCCATCCACTCCATAGACATAGCCATCATCTTGTACTTGAGATCTCCTTGTGAATTGGGGACCATTGTAAGAATATTTGATTTCAAATATACAATGTTTTCTGTGCTTGATCTTATTGTTATGAGTGAGTAGTCCTTACAGGCTGTGGGTTAGAGTGAAACCTCGCAGCGATTATGTGCATCTAATTCATAGGATTTTTGTATGTATATTGAATATAGATTATTATCTTTGTATATTTGGCTCTTGTCTCAACCCATGGACTTGTAGGTACACAAGGTCCCAATGATTAGAAAAAATACTTGAGGTGAGATGAGTGGTCAACGGCGATTCATGCAAAACGCAGTGAAAGCAAGGGGAGTACATTCTTTGTTTAGAGATCCATTTGGGAGTAACAATACATCACTTATTAAGGTTTTGATATGTATTTTATTTAATAATTGTTATATCCTGGTGCTTCGTGATATAACGGTTGGATTAAAAGACTTTTGCTATGGCTGTGGCTCGCAAGGGCTTTAGTATATTTGGATGGGCTATACCCAATCTTATCTTTATGAAATCGTTTCACATGAATGTGCCTATTATTATCTTTGTCCTATTTGATATTTAGCTGCAGATTGAATCTTCAACTCTGACCTATTTCTATCCATTACAATAACCAACGATTCAAATTAAACTAGAAAGGTCTGGTAAACGTAAGATAAAATGAACAAACATGTCTTGTAGACATGCCTCATTTATTATCTACTTAGCATTGTTTAAGGTTCAATTAAACCTAGGTCTAATAGGTAAAAAGCTACTATACTGCTTCCGTAAAATCGGATCGAAGGTATCAGATAGCGATGAGATTGAGTTGGTACACAAATTTCATGTGTTAACTTTATAGTTTGTATATACGATTCATCAAAATTTGGTTCACACATCACTACAACACATATCGCGTGCCTTGGAGCTTATAAACGCTGAGGCACACACATAGTCTCCATGCTCGTGCTGGCGCGGCAAAAAATCTGTCAGGGATAACTGCATCGAAAATGTTTTTAGGCGGCACTTTTTTGCGCAGCACATCAATATACGCCAAGGTAGCGCTTCCGCGGTGTCCCAGACGTTGTGCACACTACATAACGGAAGACGGCGGAACTTTAGTGCCGTCTAATGAAAAGGTGCGGCTCATTACTACACGGTGTTGGTACACCTTTTATGGCACAATGGTTAATAACAATTAATTTTTCCAATTATAACAATTATTGTTTAATCAATTCGAATATAATAAAATTTCGAATTATAATTGTTATATATTTAATTACAATTAACAACTGCATTTCTTTTAACCTCTTCAAGATAAAAATAATCAAAAAGAACTACATACAAAATCTAACTAAATCCCTAATCTCTAGCCCTCTCCAATCTGAAAGATTTGTATCTCCGTGGATGATATTCATGGCGTTCGCTTGCTTGACCATCTTCCTCGTGGTCGTTCTTCACAGTGCTGCTTGCTTGACCATCTTCCGTGTGGTCGATCTTCACGATGTCGCTTGCTTGATCACCATATTCTGCATAGACAATCTTCACTACGACGCTTGATTCACCACCATATTAGGCGCAGTCAATAGGCAAAGCACTGATGATATCGCTAGTGGAGATGGTGATGGTATCTTGGTCGTGAAGAGGAAGAGTGGTGAGAGATCCAGAGGAATAATAGATGGGATTGCTGTGAGATAGAGGGTTACGAGAGAGTAGAGTGCCGAGAGATCTAGGATATGTGTGGAGTACTGAGAGATCTAGGGTTACTCGTGGAGAGTGGAGTGCTGCGAGATCTAGGGTTAGCAGAGAGTGGATAGGGATCCGATTGTTCCATGTATTATATACTACTACGATATAGAGATCTAGGTCTTGTATCATGGTCCTGACTTTCTTAAAATCCCACAAACCAGACTGGGCTAATCTGGTGGTCAAATTTTGTGGCACACACTAATCATGGAGATGAGTCTCTTGTGATTCACAATTAAAACTTATTGATAAAATAAAACACTATAACAACAAAATCAGCAAGCTTCGATGACATAGTGCTCATACATATTTGTTGAACAATGTAGTACAAATTCACTTATCAGTATACCAATGGAATTTCCTATGGCGCCACCGGAACATGGGATTTCATCCTTTGTTCACTAGTTCTGTTCTCGATTTCGGCCTGGGACGGGAGTTTCACCTTTGACCCGGTGTCCTAGACGTTTGTCTCCGCCCCCACTTCATATTGGAGGAAGTTGCATCTCGGGCATGTTCGGAGGATCGATCCAAATCCGGAAGATGAACTTCGACAGTAGATGGTGGAACCCAACGTGACGCAACGAAAAATTGGAGCCGCACCAGCAACCAATCATCGAATTTTCCACGAATCCTCACCAATCCCTGCGATTCTATAGAGATAAATATCTCCAAATTATATATTCTAATCACAAGAGATTGAGATAAGAACTACCAACAACTAATCTACAGAGACAGATATATAATTGGCTCGGGTGTCTCCACCAAGTAAGATTAGAAGAGGGAAATTTAGGGAGATTACTGCGAGACTAGGGTAGTAAGAGACAGATCGAGATCGAGATTAAAATTATAGTCGTGGAAGCTATAGAAGTAGATATAGGCCATTCCAGCCAACCGTGGGCCATATAAGTCAGCGAGATAAGACTAACCAGTGAACCACAATGAGCTTGACTGTTGGTGAGCCATAAATGGAACATACAATGGACAACGACTAGTATATGCAACTATCTGTCTACTTCGGTATTAAAATATGCCCCACCTATCACGACACAAATATCTGCTAGCATTGTGTGTACCACTGCATATAAGTGGCTGCCATAACCAAATGATGTCGTGATTGCTCATCCGCCGGCTAACAAACTTTTACAGGCACATTTTGCTTATGCCGCCCCAAATAAGTGACACGCTGGGGGAGGGTACTTTTGTAGTACATGTTGGCATAGTCATTACATCGAAATATTATGAAATGTTCTTCAAGTCTCATATCGCAAACATTTCCGTGCTGTAAAAACCATATGTGACGTTTAGATGTCGATGAGATTAAGTTTGTGCGGTCTGTAGGGATTACATACAACACACACGACGAGTTACCAAAAAGCGTGTGCGATAAGGGTGGTACACAAATTATTTTCTTCGAAATAACCATGTGTGTTGTTGGGCCCATTTGGTCCTGGAAGAAGCTAACCCTAATATTTCTCCTATATATAAGGATAAGGACCAGCAGGGACCGCATCTAGTCTCACCAGCCACCACCCCTCTTTAGGATAAGGACTAGCAATGGACTGCATCTAGTGGAACCTTGCCACGCTAGAATGCAGATGACCTTGCCCGCGATAGCCGACTCGTCCTCGCCAGCTCCTCCATCGTCCTCGCCTTCCCGGAGATATATGTCGTTACTATGCATTTTTAGACTCATTAGCACAGTTAGCAAGGCTGGGTCTATTTGAATATTGTCTTAGGATCGTGTGCTCTGTTTTTACACTCATTAGCATAATTAGCAATGTAGGATCTATTAGAATATTGTTTTAGGATTATGTGTTCTTTTTTTTATACTCATTAGCATAGTTAAGAATGCCCAATATGCTTAGAGCGTATCCAATAGATGATGTAAAACACCTCTTGTGACCAAAAAACTACTTTTTAGGTCATAAGAGGGCAAAAAGGTCTCCAGTTGATGACCTAAACCTTCTCCAGCATCACATTTTTTAGGCCATGACCTAAAAAAGCATCCTTGTGTAGTATAGCCGACCACCTGCCCTATAATTTCCGAACACACGCACACAACCACCAACCGCCAGTATTTCCCCTCCCGTGCGTCTGCTGCCTGCTGCCCCCGCAGTGCCGTCGCCAAATCCTGACCACTCCACCGCCATACTGCCACGCTGCCACCATGATCCCGGCTTGTCGACCTCTGGCCCGCTGCTCCCCCGGATCACCCCCAACTGATGCGCCACTAGCCCACCCGTGCGTCCGCCATCCACCGACTGCTTGAGAATAAGATGCACCCGCATAAGAGGCCCGACCCACTGCTGAGCTCCACTATCTTCCGCGACGTACGATAGCGAACCTCTGTCCACTTTGCCACCGAGCTCATCATCGACGGCTACCACGATTGGATCGACACGTTTCGGAAGAAGGAAGAGGTCATACGCGTGTATGACCTCGCTTTGTGGCGGAAGATCCTATCGATGCCGTACCTCAACTTTGATGACATCACCATCCTTTGGGAGGCCGAGTTCATCACCAACCTACAAGAGACTGGTGTTCTCACCCACCGAGATGAGCGGGAGCAGTGGCGTGCATGGCGGCAGTTCACCGTGCGCGAGACCGACGATGCTTGGAGGAAGAGATACGCAGAGGTACATCCCGAGGAGGTGCGTGTGGAGGAGTCCTTCTAAGCCACGAGGGATGCTGCAACAACGGAGGAGAAGAAGAACAAGGCCACCGTGGGCAATGCCAACCCATCAACGGGGAAGAAGGGTGACTCGAGCTCTGAGTTCGAGCGGTTCAAAGGCTCCAGCTCCAACTTCGATTAGGAGTAGTAGTTGCTAGATAGTAGTATGAAAAAATTGATGCTTGTAGCAATGTAGTAGATGTAATCTAAGTTTGAACTATTCTTGAAACCAATGTTTCAATTTTTATTTTCTTTGTTTTCATCATCTGATACATAGTAGGTGTCCTACAATGCATCATCTAGAAAACTTAAAACCTGCTTCGTCCCCTGAAACGCCAAAATGGCTACCCAATAATTTTTTTGGTCTGCCGTATTTTACATCATCCATTAGAGATGCTCTTAGAATATTTTGTTAGGATTAGTTTGTAAACTAGATTAATCTGTATCTTATATTTATGGCATGATTTGAATGTTAGATCTATATGATATATTATATAGGACTGAGTTAAATTGATAGATCTATTGTGTATGCCTAGATTTAATTGTTAGATCTTATGTGCTGCAATGATCTATTTCTTTCCATCTTTATGTGGTTTCTTATAATTAGAATGATCTATTTATTTCCATCTTTATGTGGTTACTTATGTGTGCAACCACCATCTTATAAGAGGAATGATATTTTGGTGACACTGCATATGAATTTGACTTTCTTGGTCTTGCAAAAGAACTTCTGAATAAAACTACAATTCATTTGAACTTGCATTCATTTAATGTTAGCTTTTCTATGTATATGTTCTAAGTGTTGAAAATATGCCGTAGAGACAAATAATAGTAAGGACTATTATCATATTTCATATAGTTTGTGATTAAGTTTTGTATCATGCTATAACTGTATTGAGTGGAAACATCAATACACGTGTTATATACAAACAACCAGGGGTTCCCAGTGAAACTCTAGTCACTGGTTCATTGGTCAACAGATGATCAAGTTTCCTGATCATGTGGCATTTATGCCAGTTGGAAATGGAGTCAACTCATTCTGAGAATGAGATGATGAACCAATACCCAACCTAAACATCATGACCCGATCATGTCACGAAGTTCAAGTTACGATGATTAGAAATGGATCCTTATAGACTATTCCTTAGACCGTGAGGCTATATCAATCACTTGGTAATACAGTGGTTATAAAGGTGTGTTCAGGTACTCGGAGGAAATCGTAGAGGCAATATATATCAAGAGCAGGATTTGTCCGTCCATGTGACGGGAAGATACTCAAAGGGCCCACTCGGAGAAGTTATATCCAATAGCTGCGCAGCGTGTGATTTGATCACGGGGATATCGCTTGTCGGAACAAGTCAAGTAGCATTGTTCAGTAACGAGATTGAACACGACATGGTGATGTCATTGATCAGATCTCGGGCAATGCAAGTATTAGTGACAAAGGGAATAAGACACGACTGTCCCGGTTCAAACGACGAAAGATCTTTGTGGAACACACAGGATTCACATGGGCATCTAGGTCCCTCTGTCGATCATTGGTGCGGGAGTGTCCCAACCATGTCTGGAGTGTTCCCAAACCGTGGGGTATCACGTTTTAGGGCTTGATGATGCTTAGAGAGTGTTTATAGGATCGGAAGAATCACCGAAGAACACTAGAGAGAAAACCAGAAGGGTTTCGGTAAGTCCGGAGGATGTCCAGAGTGGAGGTGGAAGTGTTCCACAACCATGGAGGTTGAATAATATATGAATGAATGTTAAATATTGATTTAATCATTTATTCATAATTATTTAATAAAGATAAAAATCAATTTAAATGGTCAAAGGCTTAATGAGCCAATTCCCGGAGGGGAGAGGGCCCATTAGGGAAAGGATAGAGGGAGAAGGGGCAAGGGGGTGGCCGGCTGGGCCTAGCCCCCCGTGCGGGGTCCACTAGGGTGGCCGGCGGCCTCCCCTCCCCCTCCTCTCCTTTAGTCCCACCCCAGGACTTTGAGGGAGGTAGTACCTCCCCTCCCCTATATATAGTGGGGGTATTTGGCTAAATAAAATATACCAATAATCAATAAAGGTCTTCTCACTTTTGGGAGGACCTCTAATTGATATTTTGTCTCCCCCCTCTCTCTCACATGACCGTGGTCCCAAGTATGGACTGTGCGAATGAGAGACATCTTCACCGCGGAGTGCCGTCGCGCTGCGGGATTCAGATCCGAGAGCTCTACTTCCGCAACTGCTGCTGGATTAGGGAAGCGGGAGTCATCATCAGGCACTGGATGTGTGTAACTCCCCGTGAGGTGTCACACTTGAGGCACTCAAGTCGTTGGAGCCAAGGGAGCGCAAGGACTTCATCATGACCTTGAGGTCGGCTTCGGCTCGTCTACATCAACCACGCTCTCCTGACCGTTGACAACACTTTTCGGTCTTCAAGGGTAAGTTCGCGAAAATCCCCTCCCATTACTGTATTACTAATAGATAGGTCCTGGCAGCTTCAGGGGTTCATGAGCGTAGGGTAAAATTTATTGTTTTCATACGCGAACCCCAACAGTGGTATCAGAGCTCGATCTATGCGTAGTAATGCTAGTACGGGTAGAACACACGAGATGTAGCGTGTGGGCGTTGATCTATTAGTTTTTACCCTCCCACGTGTACTTGTGTATACCGCAGTAATGATTGATGAAGCGGCCCCCAACCGACTTTACGCGTTCATTCGTGAGACTGGTCCACGCTTGACATACGGCTTGTACCGTATAAAGTGGCTTAGGGGGTGTCTGTCTCTCTCACATTAGTTGGTATGCCATTTGCAACGGAGGGCCCCAAAAGGCGTCTAACTTGTGCGAAAGCCCATTCAGCCACGTAAAACATACAAAGATAAAGTAGAGGCGTCTAACTCTGTTTTGCAGGTGGGCGTTGCTTTGTGATATGGTTATGGCAAAGGTAAAGTGATTAGCTTTTGTTATGTAGTAATAGATAGTCACGGAAGTGACGGACTACCACGCTAGAATGACACCGGTACCCTGGTGTCTACGGCGCCGGAAACCTGGCACCGAAATCCGGTGACAACGGATGTAGATCACGACGTGAAGGACCATATCACATCGCATTTACATTCAATGTTATTGTTTGTATATCTTATTGTGTGATAGTATTAGATACTCGACGGTAGCCTAATAAGATGTTCCTGTTAAAATTACCAACGATTGTGTTCCCCCTTAGTGTGCACCACCATGAAAGTTCTTCGGTATGAGGCGATCCATGGTACAGGCATGGGTGTCAGACATATCTACGTTCGCATATAGTGAGTGTAAGCCATGTTGCACATCGAATACACTAAGGTTGAGTTGCCGAGCCTAGCACGCCATAGAAGCGTGGCCTCAGAACATGGATTGTCGAAAGATCGAGCACGAGTCGCATGAATGATGTGACCGACGTTTAGCGTCCACCCTTGAACCCACATTGATGGCCGTGTTAATCGGGGGAGATGTGGCTGATAGGGGTCATGTTATCACTAGGAACCCTTATGGGGATAGGTGTTTCTGAGTGGAGTTATTATTAACTCATTTAATTATAAACTTAGTCTAAATTCCTTCTTGCAATTGTAAATGTAGATGCCACCTTTCCTGTTGACGATTGATTGGTTAGAAGGAGAGAAGCTCAGATTAGATGGATCAAATTTCTCCATATGGGTTGCGTGTATCCACGTTCTCCTTAGCAAGAATGACGTGGTCGACTACATACTCGACGGGATGGATTTGGATCAGCCCATTGACCTAGAGACCCCAGAGCAGCGGAAAGACCACTATCTCCTCGTGAGATGGCCTCCTTCATTTTAGTTACTATGTGTTTCGGAATGGTGGATGAGCTGTGGCCTTTTGTGGGTGATGTCAACCCTCGTTCAGTGATGCTACAGCTTAGGACACATTTCGTGGAACAAGCATGCATATGAGAGCATGAGCTGATGGGAGACTTCCTCTCCATTAAGATGGAGGAGAACTCATCATTGGACGACCACTTGGAGCGCATGCATGATGTGTACATGAGGCCTGCATACTTCCTGGATAGCTGGATGACGGGCTCTTTTGCAAACAGCGTTGTGCTGCGGTCGCTGCCACCAAGCTACCAAGCACAAGTCAGGACTTGCATTATGAGGGGCGACGCGGAATCAATGGAGTTCCACCGGTTCATGACACATCTCAGGAATGTGTTGGTTGAACCAGATGTCGCTCAGGCCATCGATGACAATGGTATATATTTGATATATAATTTTATAAATGTTATAACCTTGCAAACACATTTGCAGTGTTAAGTATATTTGATACTTGTTCTGTTTTGCTGAAAATAGGTCCTTCTGCATGAGAGGTGCTTGCTGGAGAGAGGGTGACGGTGCGTGTTGATGGCGAGCATGATGATGATGGCCAACGACGCTCTCTCTCAACATTTATCATTTAGTTTAAGTTTTAGGATGATTATTGTAATCAAAAGATTGTGAACTTCTTTAGTGTGTCTCATACTTTGTGAGACGGTTATTCATATCAGTTTGTAACAAACAATTGTTCTACTTTTATGAATGATTTCTATCCGTGTTCATATCTTGTTTGATTATGTGTCAATTATCCTTGTTGTTTGAAACTATTTGATAATGCATGAACATTTGTAAAATATTGAAATGCCTCAAAAATACCCAACTTAATGATATATTCATTAATGAATGAAACCATTTTATAAATTCAAAGTTATAATGATACTATGTGAAAGTCATTCGATTTCTTATCACATATAAATCATGCCTAAGTTTGGCAATATAACTTGAACACAGAGTATACAAAGTGTTTAATGAATTGTTGAAAGTAAATACATATTCGATGTATTGTTTTTTAACAAAAATGGTAATTATCATTAAGTGATTGTTTAAATGCGTAAAGAAGTTTACCAAAGGAAACATGAACATGAAACTATTTGATTTGATCAAAGTGTTTCATCAACAAAGGGTATAAAGATAAAAGAGAATCTAATTACTATGATTTGATCAATAGTAATGAAATTCGACTTTATAAGAATGGCATAAAACAAATTGTGGAATGCAAAGCATTTTGAAACGTCAAAATGCAAAGCATCACAATGTGATATTAGATATCAAAGTGGGTAAATAGATGGCGCCAAATAAATCGTTGTAGTGTATATGTAGAGACCATTAGTCAAGAAATAGTTAGCACTCAATTAGAATATATAGTGAACCATTTGAATTCGTAAAAGTTTTGGGGTTATTCGATATAACCAAAACAATAGAGAATACGTCCTTGTAGAGTATTCATTGGAAACTTTGAATACAAAATCCATAGATAAACCAAAAGAGAAGAAAACTTGTATTGCTTGGACTTTGGTACATTCTTGAGAAAGCTCACTTTCAGTGATATTTCTCGATCATGGAGCAATTGGAAGATAGTGAAAAACACAATGAGGATTCAAATCCCTACATCAGAGTGTTGAGGAGCGCAACGGAAAACGTTCCCAAACGATTCTCTTCACGAAGGAAAGAATCAATGATAGTGATCATTGTGTTTTCCCCACTGGTGTTTTCACTGTATAAAGTAGGATTCAAAATGTAACCCATATCTTGTATGGAGACATTTGTGAATTATTTGTCATGATTCTTGGAATATGACACACCTACGAACTACTAAGGAAATAATGGTAAACTAAATTATGAGAAATCCCAAAAACAAAATTCACTTGAGATTAGAAAGCAATTCGTTGCTGACTCTCACAAGTAAAAAGGGGTTACTTGAATTTTCCCAAATGACTGCAACGCCATAGTGGAAAAGGGGGTGAATGACAAAAGCACAATTTGTCAAGTATTGGATGAATTCAAATGAATTTGATTCATGTGTTCTTTATGTCTAAGGATTTAAAACTAGTAAAAGTACTAATATCTCATAGTAAATCTCCAAGCTTGATATTTGATCAAAGGATTTTGAAGATATTCAAAATAGTGAGTGGATATGAAATTTGCATGAAATTGAGTGGGAGCTATGAAAGTCTTCCTAAAACAATATGTGAATGGCATATTTTTGAGTGGGAGCTTACAGAGTGATTCTTAAAGATGTTAAGAATAAAAGCGCAAATACTTATAAATAATGATTTATAAGATGTAGAAGTTGATAATAAGTGTATTATGATATTATATAGTATTTCTTAAGGGATTCTAAGAAGGGTTTCAGAATAGAAGTTAATTAAGGAACTGGTCCTTAATAACTTAAGTTAGGAATAGCATTAAGTTTAACATCAATGGTTGAAAGAAAGAAAAGGATGATCATCATCCACTACGTTGAGACATAGGTTCTATCTTAGAAAACCATGATGATAACTTAACATAATATGTGATCTAATAAGGAACGTTTGAAAGTGATTAAGTTTGAATTACGAAACGTTGAGTTAAGTCTGTCCGCAGTGTCTGGTAGAGAACTGTAGACATGTTTTCCAAATCCATAAAGGATGACATATCTTAAAACTTAAATGGTTATGTTATAAGGGAATATGTTGCAAACTCCTGTAAATATCGATTAAAGTCAAGTAGAAAGCGAGGTGAACAAAACATCGAAAGTTGTATAGAGTGCACTGGTGTTTCAATGAATACATTTATAATAATAGATAAGGGTACCATCTAAAGTGTTGTATAATGTTATGGCGGGGCTAGTTCGCTTCTAACGTAGAATGATGTGTCCGAGGGCACAGTGCCCATGAGAAAGCCCTCGAGGTTGATCTAAAGTCATTGTAGGCTCCTGGAATCAGGCCTCGTTCTGCTTCCATAGCGACGATGCATACACATAGATGTTATCATGTGATGATAAATTATTAATGTCAATCAAGGTGATATTAGTAGGTAGCAAAGGATTTGGGACTGTAAAGTACATACCCAAGACTCAACCTCTTCCATGAGCAAGCATGTTCAGCATACCGGATATATGGTGCCAATGATTGAGAACAAATGCAGCTAGTGTATTTGTACTCTAGTGCAAGTGGGAGACTGTTGGAAATATGCCCTAGAGACAAATAGTAGTAAGGACTATTATCATATTTCATATAGTTTATGATTAAGTTTTGTATCATGCTATAACTGTATTGAGTGGAAACATCAATACACGTGAGATATACAAACAACCAGGGGTTCCCAATGAAACTCTAGTCACTGGTTCATTGGTTAACAGATGATCAAGTTTCCTGATCATGTGGCATTTATGTCAGTTTGAAATGGAGTCAACTCATTCTGAGAATGAGATGATGAACCAATACCCAACCTAAACATCGTGACCTGATCATGTCACGAAGTTCAAGTTATGATTATTAGAAATGGATCCTCGTAGACTATTCCTTAGACCGTGAGGCTATATCAATCACTGTCTTCCGAGAGTGCTTAGATAGCATCAAGCGCCACTTGGTAATAAAGTGGTTATAAAGGTGTGTTTAGGTACTCGGAGGAAACCGTAGAGGCAATATATGTCAAGAGCGAGATTTGTCCGTCCATGTGACGGGAAGATACTCAAAGGGCCCACTCGGAGAAGTTATATCCAATAGCTGCGCATCGTGTGATTTGATCACGGGGATATCGCTTCTCGGAACGAGTCAAGTAGCATTGTTCAGTAATGAGATTGAACACGACATGGTGATGTCATTGATCAGATCTCGGGCAATGCAACTATCGAGTGACAAAGGGAATAAGACACGACTGTCCTGGTTCAAACGACGAAAGATCTTCATGGAACACACAGGGGTCACATGGCCATCCAGGTCCCTCTGTTGATCATTGGTGCGAGAGTGTCCCGACCATGTCTGGAGTGTTCTCGAACCGTGCGGTATCACGCTTAAGGGCTTGATTATTCTTAGAGAGTGTTTATAGGATCGTAAGAATCACCGAAGAATAGTAGAGAGAAAACCGGAAGGGTTTCGGTAAGTCCGGAGGATGTCCGGAGTGGAGGTGGAAGTGTTCCACAACCATGGAGGTTGAATAATATGTGAATGAATGTTAAATATTGATTTAATCATTTATTAACAATTATTTAATAAAGAGAAAAATCAATTTGAATGGTCAAAGGCTTAATGGGCCAATTCCCGGAGGGGAGAGGCCCCATTAGGGAAAGGAGAGAGGGAGAAGGGGCAAGGGGGTGGCCGGTTGGGCCTAGCCCCCCGTGCGGGGCCCACTAGGGTGGCCGACAGCCTCCCCCTCCCCCTCCTCTCCTTTAGTCCCACCCCGGGACTTTGAGGGAGGTAGTACCTCCCCTCCCCTATATATTGTGGGGGTATTTGGCCAAATAAATTACACCAATAATCAATAAAGGTCTTCTCACTTTTGGAAGGACCTCTAATTGATATTTTCTCTCTCCCCCTCTCTCTCATGTGACCATGGTCCCAAGTCTGGACTGCGCGAATGAGACATATCTTCACCGCGGAGCGCCGTCGCGCTGCGGGATTCGGATCCGAGAGCTCTACTTCGGCAACTGCTGCTGGATCGGGGAAGCGGGAGTCATCGTCAAGCACCGGACGTGTGTAACTCCCTGCGAGGTGTCGCACTTGAGGCACTCAAGTCGTTGGAGCCAAGGGAGCGCAAGGACTTTATGACGACATTGAGGTCGGCTTGGGCTCGTCTACATCAACCACGCTCTCCTGAGCGTTGACAACGCTTTTCGGTCTTCAAGGTAAGTTCGCGAAAAGCCTCTCCCGTTAATGTATTACTAATAGATAGGTCCTGGCACCTTCAGGTGTTCAGGGGCGTAGGGTAAAATTTATTGTTTTCATACGCGGAACCCCTACACTAAGTCCAAAGATATATGTCTATAGTTTCCTCGTGTTAATGTTATGTTAATGTTCTAAGTTCATTTTTCTTGAAGCATGTCACTGATTCATTTCCACATTTCTATGTGTACACAGTTAAGAAGCGTTCCATCTACGGGCTATGCCTCCATCCATCGCTACTGTGATTCTCTATAGGAATGCTTAGAGTACTTTTTATTAAGAGTGAAGGTGACAAGAATATTACATTGAAGGTTCTGAACAAATGGGCTATTACCAGAAGTGGTGTGGAAGATTAGACTAGCAAAACATATCATGATGACTACGACGTAACCAAGAATTATTACTAAAACTCTCTATTTAGTCATCCGTATAGCTATCGATTGAATCTATATCAAAATACATGTGTACATGTGGTGTATGAAAAGCACAATAAAATAAAGTTCAGTTCTGCTAATGTTGCAATGTTGAGTTATGGGTATAGCCGGTGTACATCTGCTACATGTGCCTGCTGATATAATTTTTTGTTGCATAGACAAAACCGTATGTGATGTTTCAAATAACCATACAGTTGGACTAAATAATCATGTGATAAGTGAGATGAACACACACGTTAAAATAATATTCACCGTTTGCGATTGTCAAACATGCCGACGGTTCAGCATGAAAGTGTGTTTGCAAAGATCAGGATATTTACAAACGATTAAAGATGCTATTTTTTTGCAAAAGAAACAAGCTTCGCACACAGTTCGATTTACCATGTATGAAGGCCCATTTTCAGCATGTGCAAAATACCCATCTATACTAGTGATTTATTTTGTTCCTATTAAGAATTATAACTTGAGTCATGTAGCTCCTGCTCCTAGCATAGCATGAAGCTGATGCTCTCGAACATGGACTAGAGTTTTGCGTGGAACCTCCGAGGTAGTACAACAACACTGACTGGCACTTAAATTACTACCTCCATTCTATGCACTTAAATTACTACCTCCATTCTATAATATAAGCCTTTTTGAAAGCTAGTTAGTAACTATGAATATACACCCAACTATATGTATCGGATTGTCCGGATAATACTTCAGACGAGCTCTGGACCACATCCGAAATGCTCTAGAATATGTGGATATCTGTCTGAACTATTGACTAATGTCTAAGAGCATCTCCACTCGTTGGAGCCTCGAGGACCTTTTTCGGATGAAAAATTGGTCCAATCTGGATGAAAAATAGCCTAAGGGGCACAAAATATTCCACTCGCGTGCACCACAGGCCGCTTGGCTGCGCCAACTCACGACATAGGACAACCACCGTGCCGAGGGCGACCGCCGCTGCTGTGCCCCTGCTCGCTGACAAGGACGACCGTCGAGCCCCTGTTCTCTGGAGCCCGCCGATGGAGGAGATGGGAGCGAGAGCGTCTCCTTCAATAGCCGGCCAGGTGAGCTGCGGCCTGGCGAGTGGGCATGACCGGTGGCCTGGCGAGCGAAGGTGGCGAGCGGATCGGCGTGGCCGGTGGCTAGAAGCTCCCATGTGTGGCTGGCGGGACGGCGCCGCGGGCCACAACTAATGGCGTGGGGCGACGTGGCCGACAGGGAGGGCCTGCGTGGCTGGTGGGAAGCTCCTTCGAGCTGTTCGTCACGGAGGCCCGATGGTGGGGCGGCGTTGCCGTAGGGGCTCTCAGTGGTGGGCGAGGTCGTGGAGGAAAGAGAGTAGAGAGATGGGCAGGGAGGAAAGAGAGGAGAGAGAGGGGGGGTGGGAAGATAGAGAGGAGAGAGAAGAGGCTTCCAGGTGAGCCACACTGACGAAAAGAGTCATCTGGAGCCCCCAGGAGACCCCCGGTGGGCTAGGGTTGGTCTGGGATAATTAAATGGATTTGGGGTTAAATCTGGACGAAATCGAGGTCCTCAGGTGTGTGGCTTGGCCCTTTTTTGCCATCAGAATGAAAAAGGGTTATCCCAAGGGCCTTCCCGAGGGTCTGAGTGTGGAGATGCTCTAACTACTGCCCGTCAGGGATGCCTTCTCCGACGTGCAAAAAAGTCCGCTGCCTATCTATGATTCTGACTCGTGGCTCATAAAGCCCCTTAGTAGATGGCGACTCTCCTAACTGATGGGGTGCCCATCAGTGACAAAAAGTCATCACTGAGTGATAGACCTTTTTTTTTTGCGGGAAGAGCGACAGACTCTGACGGGCAAGTAGCCTGTCAAAACAGGAGTTTAAGCGGCCATCAGATTTTCTACGATGATAAAAAGTCCACGAAAAATGTGTTTATAAGTTGACTTTGACCAAAAAAATCCAGATCAAAATTCTAAAACCACTTTTATACACCAGAAAACCTTATTCTACTAGGAAAACAACTTAAAACAAGTTTATACATCTTTGATCAAGAAAACTACATGCGTGGGCAGCAAATTCACTCTCTATAGAAAGGTACCATGGGTAGCAAAAATATACAAGATGAAGCTGGCAGGTTAGACAGGAGATTGCAAATGTCCCGTGGGCGTGACCGGGCCAGCGTGGTGTGGTGATCGTGATGAGTGTTATGGCCTTGGCGGGCTTGTCTTTGATTAGTACTCGCTCTGTTTTAAAATATAAGATGTTTTAACTTTATAAAATGAATGTATCTAGACCCTTTTTAGTAGCATAGGTTCACTTCAAATCTACATGAATCTATATATTAAAAAAGGTCTAGATACATTTTTTTCACAAAGCTAAAATATCTTTATTTTGAAACGGAAGCATGCACCAGGAATATAGACTTTGAATGATGAACCTCATTAACAAATATTGTATCCCGTTTATTTTGTGAAATGATCTAGTATAATGCTAACAGTTTGCCTTCCTCTTGACCTTTGTGGGTCATTTTTGTCATAATTGGGCTATTTACATGTTTGACGCTTCAATTAGCTCTTGATATCGTGGTATTGCAGATGCATGTGTACCTTGCACTAGATTGGTATTGATTTACTGTATTACCATATATGTCTAAGATATAGCATCTGACTGGTTTCCACCTTGAAGAAATAGTATACTGGAGTAGTATATGCAGTATCTAGCTAATGCGCTTATGATTTTGTTCCCTTTCTCGGTGCGTGTTTGACTGTATGTAGTCCATGACTTAAGCTAGGATTAGTACGTTTGTAGTTGTAGTACGTGTCAAACATGGAACACAAAGTCATCATGCGTGCCGAGCTCTCCTGTTCCCAGACCGGGAGAACCCAAAAACGAGATGAGTAGTTCTTACTCCACACTCGCTACCAAGAAGGACGCGCTCGCGCGATGGAAACACGGAATGGAAACAATTAATCGTGCAGCAACTGGGAACGAGGCGGGCCGAGGACGAGAGTAGTGATCACAGAACAACACAAGGACCAAGCTGCACCGCCATCCCAATTGATCCCATCCACTGCCTTCTATCATCATTTCTTCATGCATGCATGGACCAGGACTTGGTGGACATTACGTGCAGACGAAGCGAGTGTTCCTGAGAGAGGGCCCTGATTCACATTTCTACTTGACATGCATGCAGCCTATGCAATTTTTTCAGGACTTCTAGGTGCTGTACTTTCCTTGCAGAATTTCGTGCGGTCAAACTTCGGTAGTACTCGACGTACTGTTCTTGGTCACAGCACCACATGACACACCGGAGTCCGGATCTTGAGAAGTGTCGATACGTTCATATTAATACAGAAAAAAGAGTACTCACGTGATGTCCACTGAAGTCGGTACTGTAGTCCTGTGTATTGCAGAGTCTACAGTTAGTGAGAAGATTTTGAGGGAATAAGGGCACGTAACATATGGTTACGTCATCCTTCTCTTCGACTTGCCACGTCAAATTTATCTCTTAGAAAATAAAAGAGAGCTATTTTCTTCATTATATCGCATGGCTTCTTTTAGTAATATAATTTTCTAGTAAAAATTACTTTGTTCTCAGTAATTGTTAGGGACGTCGGTAAGAGATAATGCATTATACAACTTGTATCTATTGTCTTCTCTAGATGACGCGGAGTGCTAAGAGAAGACGCGTCTTCTCTATCGTTGTACATGCCCTAAGGGAGGGGAAGTGTATGATGTTGCCTTGAGGATCTAGAGATCAGAAGCCCATTGGATTGCTTCAACTACATACCCCTTGACAAATATTTTCATAGTTAGTTATCTACTATGTATTTCTTTCCATAGTTAGTTATTTGTTTTCATATAGGGTATATACCTAGTCTCATCTAGGGTTTAGGTGACCTTGGAGACAATTCATCTCTGACGACGGATTCCGGCCCCGATTCATCTCGTGATCGAGTCTCCTCGTTCCGCTCGGGCTGACTAAGGGGGTTGTCTTAGAGAACTACCCAGTCTTGGCGGCCAGAGGTTTTGCTACAGGGGCAGATCGGTTTTCTGTGTTAGGATGGCGGCTGGTTCATCCGGAACGAACGAAGGAGAGGGGGACATGGAAGAGCACCTCCGCAAGTTGAAGCTGAGTGAGGGTGAGCAGATGGCATGTTTCTGGCAAAGAAGGAGACAAGCAACCTGCTGAGGTAAAGTTGATGGTCGTTCGAAAGCTTTTGATGACAAAGGGATTTAGTGCTGAATCGCTGAAGACACTAGTGGAAAATGGGAATTTTGTCCCGGTTTGTAAGGGGCTTTAGTCCTGGTTGCCCAACCGGGACGGGGCAATCGGGACTAAAGCCCCAACCCTTTAGTCCCGGTTGGGCTGCGAACAGGGATAAACGGGTGGTCCACATGGCCTCTGGCTCTCGCAAGGGTGGGGGGCATTTGTCCCGGTTCGTAATACGAACCGAGATCTATAGGCCTCGCCGCGACAGCATTTGGGGCACTTTTGTGCCGCGGCAGAGATTTTTTTTGTATATTTTCATTTATTTTGTTTCCCCTTTATCTATTTCCTTTTTGTGTTTTGGGCACCATTTATTTTGTGACACTTACCCCAACACTATGTTGTGAGGAATGCTCGTCCTCATAGTAGATGGTGCGAGGTTGATGTTACCGAAAGTGGATTCGCATCGAGGCATGGTGCGGATTTGAGGGCCAAATCCACTTTCGGTAATATCAACCTCGCACCATCTACTATGAGGACGAGCATTTCTCACAACATAGTGCTGGGGTAAGTGTCATCTACCTTAAGGGAACCATTATATTACAAAACATCTCTCGATTATATTACACAACAAGTATTGAATATATTACATTCGTGCATATACACAATATAAAATCTTTTATGATCCCTATTACATTATCATCATCTTCCGATAGTATTCTCCTTTTGGATCTAGGACCTCTACATCTAAGAATCCCGCAATTTCCTCTTGGATTGCTTGTATGTGATACTTTGGATGGTCCCGCAACCGTTCGATCTAATTTAAAAGAAGGAGTCAACATATATGAATGAAACTAAACACAATTGATGGTAATAAAACAAAATTCTGAATATTGTTTACATACTTGAAGTTGTTCTAAATTTCTGCCCTTCTCATAGGTCGTCTGACGAATGAACTCGCAAACATAGTATTCACATAAGTTATTTCCGTCTGCCTGCCTCAGACACTTTACGAGAACAAAGTTCAATCAAAATAATAATAATTAAGCATGATAATGGTATCAAAACTAGAATCAAAGAGATGCGCGGATCTAGCTAGTAGTACTTACATTTAGTGGTTTAAATGTAAGGTTCTCTTTCCAGGCACCCTTAGCCTTGTTGGTGAACCGTTTCCAAGCGCTGCCCGACAAAGAAAATGAATGAAATGAGTTATTAATTACTTGATATCAGTAAATGAATGAAAGTTGCCAATATAGTGTCATAATGACTGAAATTACCGCTGGAGCATATCCTGTATGGGGGCCCACTCCTCAAGGGGTTTACGTTTAGGGTCCATGAATTGTACTACTCCATTGTTAGGTTGAATGATTAGCAGAATAAAATAGAATCTGCGAATGCATAACTCATCAATTATACATTTAACATCGAGTAAGCGAAATAGAATGTGTACAAGACAATAACACTCACTTGAAATTGTAAGGTAATAATATTTCCCTTTTGGTTTCTTAAAACCTTACACCATTACAAATTTATCCTCTGTGTCCTTGGGACTAAATTTCACAATAAGTTCATGAACTCAATATGGGTCAATCAACCCAATGTCATAGATCTGTCCTCTTCTGCATTCGAGAATCTTCAGTCTGCATAATATAGTGAGTATGATTATACATGCGATATAAACAAGGTGATCTAACTAGAGACTTGATTATTACAGAAATAATACTTACAGACAATAGGCACCGACGATCGATTTGTCGAGGGTGTCTTGATTGAAAAACTGATGTAATTCAGGAAATTCAATCAATATATGGGTATCTCCATACCCGTAATGATCGTTTCGAACTCCGATCACTATCCAGTTTGCCCCTTCCTTTGTGGCTTTAATGTACCAATTATGTAATCTTCGCATTTTTGTTGGTAGATACTTGACGTCCTCAGGTCTTACGAGAGATTTCCCATACTAGTATTTGTATGCTTCCTCAGCAGCGTCCGCTTCTCCATACAGTGCAACAATTTCTAGATCATATTTCTCATCCGCACCTTTTCTTAACTCCACCCTAGTATCGGGAAATCACTTTGAGCGGGAGCATTCCTTGTTTTTCTATAAACCAAGCTGGGGAATTGAATTCCTGCTTGCACTAGTGCTCTTCGACCGCACCATTGACTGATGTGACTTGACAATAGAGAGGTCATAGTCTGATGATAGCCTTGGCTCGGGTTGATGAAGGGTCTTCAACATTTTTTGCACTTTGCCTTTTTCTTCTTTAGTGTTGGGGAACTCTGGCTCTTTCGATCGCTTGAGGCTATCAAACCACTGTTGCATTTGGTCCTTTGTGATCACCGTATTCTCCTCTTCAGTATAGTCGTAAGCTCTCTTGGGAGAAATCTTTGGTACTTTTGGGAGGGGCTCCGATAGATGCTTCGGTGATCGGTTACTCTTTCGCTTTTGGCCCTATCCGTTTTGTACTTTTGGGAGGGGCTGAGACGACTGACGCGGCGGCAAAGACGGCCGTGCTAGAGAAAGGTCCTGTTTTGGCGAAGACGGTTACGCTGGAGAAAGGGCCTATTATGGCGGAGACGGTGCCTGTCACCGCAACGACAAAGATGGCTAATGCGCTGGAGACGGGTGAGGCTGCGACGAGGATGGAGTTGTGCTCTGAAGAGTGGATGGCCTTGGCGTCCGATTTGAAAGAACAATGTGTTCCTTTCGCCATAGAATGGTCATGTTTTTTGCTTCTCCCAACTCAGTCACATCCCCTTCACCTGCAGGGTAGTCAAGCTTGAGCTACGCGAATCCATCCATAACTTCATCCACCCTGGCAATAGCGTAGCCCTGTGGAACCAGACAACAATGGTAAGTTGGTATCGGTCCAACTAATGGTAAGGCATAGCCGACCACCACGTTCATGGTTATGTTGACAACTTTCACATGTAGCTCACAATGTGTCATCTCCATGATATCATCCACTAGGTAGCAAAGAGGAGCCATCGCCGATACATCATCAGCATCATCACCAGGGAGCTCCGTGGAAGCCATGCAGCTTTTTCGATTAGTGGATGGGCCGGTAGCATCGAAGGAAGCTTCGTCTACCATGTGCCGCTGAGATGGTCCGGTAGCTTACTGGCTAAGTATGTCAAGTTGATTCTGCTTCCACTTTACTTGTTCTTCTATGTTGTGCATCCGGTCTGCCTCCTTCATTACTTCAATTTCCTCCCTTTCCTTTCTCCTTCGATGGCTTCTATCAGGATATTTCTTCCGGATGTCAGGAAACCCAAGGTTCCATGGTTTGGAGCCTTCTATGCCTCGTGTTCGTCTCTCGTGTTCCTTGTTCCCAAGGGCGAGTGCGAGCTCGTCATTCTCTCTATCGGGAATGAACTCCCCATCTTCAACAACCTTTACTGCATTTCAAATGTCTTCGATGGGTATGGGAGTTTCTTTATGTTTTATGTTATATATGCACTTCCATTTTGAGTCCAACGTGCCCCCGTGCTTGTAAAACCAATTCCTTACCCGTTCTATCCAATTGTATGGCTCTTGGGTGATCCCTTTAGCAAATAGGCAAGACTCGAGTTTCTCCCACTTAGGATTGCTAGCCTTGTAGCCACCTTGCCCCATAGTATGGTGATACTGCTTTTTAGCAGCATTTTTCTTATTTGTCTCAGACCTTTTCTTAGCTGGCGCTGATGTCTTGTATGCCATAAAATCAGCCCAGTAGTCTTTTAGCTTCTCAAACGCTCCAGTGAATTTTGGAGTCTTCTCTTTCACGACATAGTCAAAGTGCAATCTTTTCTTCTAGTTGTTGAATTCCTAGACCATCTTCTTAAGAGCCCACTCCTTGACTTTTTCCTACATGTGTTTCTGTAGTTCCTCCTGAGTTGGAATCTCCTCATATGGATCGTACTCATCTGGATCCACCTCTAATATCGGTAGGGTGAAATTAACCATGAGCTTTTTCCAAAGAGTATCTTTGGCTAAGTCACTGACATATAGAGATTCCGGATCCTTTGACGACCTATTCCATTCTCTGACGGTGATCGTGATGTAGTCCCTAACAATAACTCCGCATTGCCTTATAAATTTATTTGCATCATCAATGGGAGCCTTCGGTTGGCCGTCTAGAGTAACTTCTTCGATCTTGTACCTTCATGGTCTCCCAACTTTCTGTCTGGGCCTCATTTATTCTTTGTAGAAGATTTGCTCGATCCGGAGGGATAAAAGAAGAAAGAACATTAATATATATCTATATAGATAACAAAGGCTTAATTAATATATATATATATATATATATGCACCTTGCCGACTTCTCCCTCATCAACTTCTCCCTCGTCGGCTTCTCCCTCATCAGAGCCGTCTGTTCGGTCGAAACTTGGATCTCCCTCATCAGAGTTGTTCAGATATAGCGAGCTGACATCGTTATCGATATGTCCTCCCTCGTTGATCACATCCTCAAGCATCATTTCTTTTTCTTCATCTCTGGGTTCCATAGTTTCTGCAAAAGGGGAAAAGTGGATGAGTCAAAGCCGCCAAGCGGGGATGTTAGGTAGGCGTGGTTTGATGGGCTAGGGTGTCGTGGTTTGACGAAATGTAACCCTAATACATGCTTGACAATTTAAAACATGGTCCAAGGGATATATATCGTAATTCGAAGAAACCCTAATATATGGCATGTTGCCGCACCCGTCCATCGTCCCTATGTGGCGCGCGTTGTCGCGCCCTTCCATCGTCCCTATATGACGCGTGTTGTTGCGCCCGAGCCGAAGACAGTACTCCACCAAACAAATGTGAAGGGATTGGCATTTCACATAATAATCCAAAATAGTAACATAACAAAATATATACATACACAATAATAATTCTTTATTACAATTTGTACATATAGTAACCCTAATATATATATCTGCTGTGGCGGCCGGGCGGCAATATTCGGTGTGGCATGCGTAGGCAGCCTACCGGCATCGTGGCGATCCTCGGGGCCGCGGCACGGTGTTGAGTGGACTTAGCATAAATGAGATGGGGAAGGAGAAAGGAAACGGTGTGCGGTTATATATGGGAGGGCCTGTCGTCCGGGTTGGTGGCTAGGCTGTCGTGGTTTTGACTAGGATATCACCTTAACAGCTTGACAATTTAAGCGGGTCTGAGGGATATAAACCCTAATTCGGAGAAATCCCGAATGTATAAGAGAAGGTTCACTTGGTTCTTCTAACAAACTTGTTAATTAAAGTTTCTTAACAATGTATGAGTATAGCTGTAAAAGATAGATCTCAATTTTCTGAACATTTTGATATATTATTCATATTTTTCCGACTTATATATAATTAGTTATTGATTTTACAATATTTAAACAATTGTTAGCCATCCCAAGATGCACATGCATGCACAATATGGGCACAATATCACAAACTATGTCTCGATATGCACATAACATTGGTCATTTGGACCGAAAGCCATGAAACCTCGAACATGATAGGTCATTTTATGAAGGTTTTTTCGAGACATAATCAATATACCAAGTTTGGTATTTTTCCTTGCAACTATGTCATATAATATGACACCACGCGAAGGATTTACATTGTTCGGAATGTTTTTGAATTTCTTATGCCCATTTATGGTCGCTTATGCTCACTTCGGCCGTAATCATGGAGCATCTTCTTTGCTTAACGGGATGCTTGGGTCAGTTTTCACTGTGAAGGGCGGAATTTCATCAAACTTGTTATAATCTTCAGACATGTCTGTCTTGTCCTTGACTCCCACGATATTTCTTTTCCCTAAAAGAAGTATGTGACACTTTGGTCATCGTGTGATGTATTCGTTTGCTTATTTTTTCTTTTTTCGGTATGGAGGACATGTCCTTCACATAGAAAACCTGTGCCACATCACTGACTAGGATGAATGGTTCGTATCTATAACCAAGATTGTTGAGATCTACTATTATCATTCTGTACAACTGGTCTACCTTTACACCTTCTCCATTCAGGTTGATCCATTTGCACCGAAACAAAGGGACCTTAAAAGAAACTCCATAGTCAAGTTCCCATATCTCCTCTATGTAACCATAGTATGTGTCCTTTTTTCCATTCTCGTCGGTTGCATCAAAGCGGACACCACTGTTCTGGTTGGTGCTGTTTTTATCTTGGGAGATCATGTAAAATGTATTCCCATTTATCTTGTACCCTTGGTAATTCAATATAGTAGAAGATGGTGACCCATCAAACAAGTAGAGATGATCTCCAATAGTGGTGTCATTCATTAGATGTGTTCGTAACCAACTGCCAAAAGTCTTCATCTGTTCATCTCTAATCCTGGAGTCAAGCTTTCCCGAGTTGTTGGAACATACAATACTCTTGTGTTCCCCGATATACAGAGCTGCCAAGGTGGAATTCTGTAGAACCATGTAGTGTGCTTGAGTAAAAGATTGTCCGTCCCTACATATCATTGTTTTTTCCAGCGTGCCTTTTCCACTCAGTCTCCCCTCATGCCGCGATTCAGGAACACCAATCGGATTAATGTCAGGAATAAAGTCAACACAGAACTCAATGACCTCCTCTGTTCCATAGCCCTTGGAGATGCTTCCTTCTGGCCTAGCACGGTTATGAACATATTTCTTTAGCACTCCCATGAACCTCTCAAAGGGGAACATATTATGTAGAAATACAGGACCCAGAATGGAAATCTCTTTGACTAGGTGAACCAGGAGATGCATCATAATATTGAAGAAGGATGGTGGGAGCACCAACTCAAAATTAACAAGACATTGGACTACATCCTTTTGTAACCTTGTTAGAATATCTTGATTGATCACCTTCTGAGATATTGCATTGAGGAATGCACATAGCTTCACAATGGGTACTCGAACATTTTCTGGTACAAGCCCCCTCAATGCAATTGAAAGCAACTGCGTCATAATCACGTGACAATCATGAGACTTCAGGTTTTGAAATTTTTTCTCTGCCATATTTATTATCCCCTTTATGTTAGATGAGAATCCAGATGGCACCTTGATACTATAAAGGACTTCAAAAAAGATTTCCTTCTTTGCTTTCGTAAGAGCGTAGCTGGCCGGACTTAAGTGACGCCCTTTATCCGTATTGTTCTGTGGATGCATGTTTTGTGGGTCTTTAATACGTTGTTGGTCCTCCCGTGTTTCTGGTGTATCTTTTGTCTTCCCATACACACCCAGGAAGCCTAGCAGGTTCATGCAAAGATTCTTCGTCACGTGCATCACGTCGATTGAAGAGTGGACACGCAGGACTTTCCAATACGGTAGCTCCCAAAATATATATTTGTTCTTCCACATGGGCGCGTGTCCGGTAGCGACGTCGTTCAGAACAGGTTGACCGCCAGGACCCTTTCCAAAGATTACTTCTATGTCCTTGACCATACCAAATACATCATCACCAGTAGGGAGGTTAGGCTTCTTCTAGTAATCTGCCTCACCTTTGAAATGCTTGCCTTTCTTTCTTACTTGATTATTGGTCGGAAGAAATCGACGATTCCCCAGGTACACAACCTTCTTACATTTATGAAAATATGTAGCTTCAGTATCATCTAAACAGTGTGTGTATGCCTTGTATCCCTTGTTTGTCTGTCTTGAAAGGTTACTAATAGCAGGCAAATCATTGATGGTTACGAAAAGCAGCGCTCATAGGTCAAATGGCTCCTGTTTGTGCTCATTCCACACACGTACACCTGGGTTTCCCCACAACTGTAAGAGTTCTTCAACTAATGGCCTTAGGTACACATCAATGTTGTTGCCGGGTTGCTTCGGGCCTTGGATAAGCACTGACATCATAATGAACTTACACTTCATGCATAACCAAGGAGGAAGGTTGTAGATACATAGAGTTACAGGCCAGGTGCTGTGACTGTAGCTCTTCTCCCCAAAAGGATTCATGCCATCTGTACTTAGACCAAACCATAAGTTCCTCGTGTCACCTGCAAAGTCCGGGAATTCTCTCTCGATTTTTCTCCACTACGACCCATCAGCGGGGTGTCTCAACTTCCCGTCTTTCTTACGGTCTTCATTGTGCCATCGCAACAACCTGGCATGCTCTTTTTTTTAAACAGACATTTCAACCTTAGTATTATAGGAGCATACCACATAACCTTAGCAGGAACCCTCTTCCTGGGGGACTCGTCATCACCATCAACATCACCAGGGTCATCTCGTCTAATCTTATACCACAGTGCAGTGCATACCGGACATTTATGTAAAGTACTCCTCACCGCGGTAGAGGATGTAGTCATTAATGCATGCATGCATCTTCTGCACATCTAATCCTAGAGGGCAGAGAATCTTCTTTGCTTCGTAAGTACTCTCGGGCAATTTGTTATTCTTTGGAAGCTTCTGCTTCATTATTTTCAGTAACTTCTCAAATCCCTTGTCATATAAACCAATCTCTGCCTTCTATTTCAGCAATTCAAGTGTGGTACTGAGATTTGTGCTGCCATCTTCACAATTTGGGTACAACATATTTTTGTGATCCTCTAACATGCCCTCCAACTTCAACTTCTCCTTCTCTTTTTCACAGTATCGCTTTGAGTCATAAATGACCCGACTAAGATCATCAACAGGCTCATCTGATGCCTGTTTTTCACCTCCTTCTTCTTCATTCTCTTCCATTGCAGTATCATCGTATCCAGGGAACATATGACAATAGTTGTCATCATCATCTTCTTCTTCATTGTCTTCCATCATAAGCCCTCTTTCTTCGTGCTTGGTCCAACAATTATAGCTGGGCATGAAACCTCTCCGAACCAGGTGGCCACGAATGATTTTCTAGGAAGAGTACTCCTTGATGTTCTGACATTGAACACATGGACACCACATAAATCCATTCTCTTTGGTTGCCTTAGCCACATCGATAAATTTAACCACGCCTTGAATGTACACGGATTCACGTCGGTCACCGTACATCCATCCACGCCGGTTCATTTGCATCATTACAGAACATCATGAATAGTGAGGTGACCACTTTACGTCGACACATGCATTATTATATCAATGGTAGATGAAAGGATAAGGTTGCTAACCTTGATAGAGAAGGAAAGAAAGAGGAGAAAGGCTTAAGTGTGGCTCGGGCACCTCATATCATTTTTCTTTTGTGTGAAATCAAGCGGTATCATTCTCTCAGACATTTCATCGAATACCTAATGTGCATAGGAAAAAAACTAGCACACAAACCTCACTCCTTCCACCAAGAGAAAAAATAGTGGGAGGGCTGGCTGGGGTGGTGCATTTATAGGCAGATTATTCGTCCCGGTTGGTATTATGACCGAGACTAAAGGTGTGCGGTGGGCCACGTGTCTGGCGCATGACTTTTAGTCCCGGTTCGTAATACCAACCGGGACGAATAGTCCCTGATGAACCGGGAAGTATTCCCTCGGCCCCTGTGCGTCGCTCGGGCCGCTCGAACCGGGACAAATGCGAGCATTAGTCCCGATTTGTGGTGGAACCGGGACTAATGCTCTGGGCCACTCCGAACGAAATCTAGTTTTTCTACTAGTGAGTGGACTATGTTTGCCGGATGGAATTTCGCTCAAGAGGTTACCTTTCGATGGATTGAGAAGAACTTGTTTGTTATTCATGCATTTTTCTTGGGAGATTGGAAGCGTATAACGATGGATGGCTCTAAGCTCTTCGTGATTGTACACTAACGCTGGAGAAGTTTGATGGGGAAATGAGGACCTCATTTGTGATCCCTAATTGGGTCCAAGCCTGGGGTTTATATCCATAAGATCCTCCCTTTGTACTGCTCTGAGAAGATCCTGGAGTAGCTTGCTTCTAATATGCAAGAAATGGACAAAGTGGAGATAAAGGTGATTTCCTCCAGAGATGGAGATTTTCACCATGCCTAAATAAAGTTCGATGCGGCAGGGCGGCTCGTGAGGGTGGCGATCCCTATCTCCCGAGGGGTATGAAAGTCTATTCATGCATGGCTTATGGGTCATGGGGTTTTAGAATATGTCGTAGGAGGGTTTGGCGAGGAGGAATTGCAGTATGGTGAATGGATGCTAGCATTTATGGAAACATGGTGCCGGGAGACACCTCGCATGAGAGGAAGCTTTAGGAGGGAGAGGAAAGGACCTAGCAGTGGTCGAGGTATGGGAGAGTGTGGAGGACGTATAGCTGGCCATTTGGGTAACCATGCAGTAGGAGGAGGACGATGCCATTTTGGTGGTGCTCAAGGAGGTGGATAAGATGGCGAGTGGAGGGAGAAGTAAGCGCATGCAATAAACAACAACAAATCGTAGAGGAAGAGAACTTATGGGGATGTAGGGCTAGAGGTAGGTAATGGCAATGAGTTCGTAGGTACACCGATTAGCCCACTAAAGTTAGTGGTTGAAGATGAGGACATGAGCAAGGAGAAGCCAAGTGCACAAAGGCATCTTTTTCTCTTTGGCACAACTATAGATGGTAGTGCACCTACTGAGGGTGTGCGTGAGGCAAGTGCGATGGCTATGTGACATGGGGTTAACACATCAATGCCCATGGTTGATGGACTTGGATTTGAGGAAGAGGGGAAGCTTTGTTTGGATAAATGGCAAGCAAATTGGGGACACGATGTTTACCCAGGTTTAGGCCCCCGGAGGAAAAGCCTTACTACTACTTGTCTATTCTTGATTATCGAGGGAACCGAAGGTTGTAGGGTGCGCAGAAGCAATCTGGCAGTGTATGAACTACACTTTTGTGGTGTTCTCCTCGCTGTTCCCTCCTAGCCTTTATATGGGGAGGCCAGCTCTTAGGATAGCAAATCGAGTCGGTTGCATATTAGAGTTTTACCCTTTAAATTTCATATCTATTCTTTGCCGTGTCTTCCAAGGAGTCGCGCCTTCATGAGATTGGGCCACCCGAATCTTCATGGGCTCCGTTTATACCGTAGGCTTCTCTTGGGCTGGACCACAAAGTCTAATCATGCATACTTGTAGGGCATACCCATGTCAATATCCCCCCGAGTGTCCATCCGAATCGTAGATTCAGATGGAGACTATGAAGCCTTCGAGTTCACAGAAGGGTTTCTTTTGTCATTTGAATGTTTTATTGGGTCTTATTAGTCAGGTCATAGGCATAGTTGATATGCGTGCCTGATTCATCCTACGGATCGGGATCATTTAACTGCCTTGGGGCAAAACAATGCTATCTACTCAAACCCGAGTCCCTAGACTCGAATTCAGAAAGTTGCTGGTATAATTCGACTCATGTCGTGGAGGCCTTACAGAGCCGAATTGTAGTGTTCTATGTGTGCACTCGACGTGTCCATCGAGGCGTTTTCATCATACTTGTAGGCACGACATGTTTCTAGTAGAGCACAGTAGGTGCATTGCCAGACCTTTAGATTGTATTTACAGGTCTTATCTTCACGTCGTAAACGCGACACCCGAAAGTTTTTTCACCGCAGAGGTGATTCGGGTGGCCAAGGAGACGATGTCTCTTTACAAGGAAATTTGCAGTTGATAAGATGCGAACTCACCGAAATCTTTGATTGCTCATGATGATGCAGACGTAGTGGACGCAGTTTTTTAGAGCATTTTATTGAAATTTTTTCTTCTTTTTATAAGGTGTTCGACCAGTGCTCCCTATGGGAGTAGCCCTAAGTGCCTATTTGAGTCGTACACTCTAGTGGGGATTTGAACTTCTGCAAATACTGTCTATGGCTATATGTTATCGATTGTGCTTCCAGCGCTCCCTATGGGAGTATCCCCCGTGTCCACAAGCGAATCGTGGATTCTAAGAAGGAGTCGAGGCGTACTACGCTTGTGCCTACCATTGATGGGGTAACACTAGACCCGTAAAATCCTTGGGTGCACGACCAATGCTCTTGTTAGGAGTAGCCCCTCGAGTATTTGGTCGAGTCGAAGACTCAAGCAAGAACTTAGTAAGTCTAAGAAAAATTACCGTTGCATACTCCCATCTTGTGTTGATAGTGTGAATGCTGATGACATCAGTGCTGACGCCTAGTGAGCTCAGCCGCTGGCATAAGCGGTGCTGATGGAACTGGACGGGTGCGGGCCCCAAGGTCTGACCCGGATTGGACCAGCCAGGTGTAAATTGGGGTATTTTAATTGTGTCTCCTTGATTTCCACATGGAGAGGGGATCATTCGACAATGGTTCATTTTGCGTGCAGCCACGTGTCTGCGCTGATGCTTGCCACATGTCAGAGGGGGAAATTTGAGCTGTCGGATTGCATCTCTTCTCTGCTTAAGTAGCAGTTTGTGGCAGTAATTTTAGTACTCTGCCTCATCTTTCTCCTTACATCGATGCCTTTGCCTCTCTACTCCAAACCATTGTTCCTGGCCCAGCTCCTTGCACTAGATGTGCTCAGATCATTTCCGAGTTTGCTCTTGCGATCTCTTCGTAGCAGAAAGATGGCGAATAAGAAGAAGGTCACTGGTATTGGACCGAGTGCCACCGCCGCCGCCCCCAAGAAGAAGGGTACCGGAACTTGCATCACCAATGGCTCATGGTGGTACTCCAAGTTGTGGGCTTCCGAGCTGCGGCCTCTTCGTCAAGCTGGCATTATATCAGTGAATGACACTGACTGCCAGGTTCCTGGACCAGGGGTAATCCTTGATCCTCCCGCCGGGTTTCGGGTGATGTTCCTCGCTTTCCTTTTTCGTGGAATTTCTCTTCCCCTCCACAATTTTGTTCGCGGCTTGCTTTGTTTCTACGGGATTTAGCTTCACCAGCTGACACCCAATTCCATTCTCCACACCGCCTACTTCATTACCCTGTGTGATTACTAGCTCGACATCGAGCCACACTTTGGTCTCTTCAAAAAGCTTTTTAGTCTGAAGATGCAATCATGTTCGAAATCCGTAGTGTATGACATTGATGGATGTGGTATATCCGTAAGCCCCAATGTTTAGTACTTTAGCCTCGATTTTGTTGATTCTTCCCAAGGATGGAGGTACAAATGGTTCTACACCTGAGACCAGAAGGTAGGAGAACATATGTTCGGCATCGCTCCCTTTGGCATGAAGGCGGAGCCGAAGAGGAAAAGATCCTGAAATAACATAGTCATGCGGGTGAAGCGGACGAAGTTGAGACCCTGTACCAGTGGGTGTGAGATCTTCATCTCATCCGTGGCTAGGAGGTCTTTGATGTGGACCTCATTCGGACCTTCCTGCAACATTGTGTGTAGCCACTACAGATCAGAGGCTACCCAATGTTCCTATGGTCTGGCCGATCAGATCCAACATGTGTTTCTTCTGAAGACCTGTTGTCCATGGATCTCAAAAAGAAGATTAGGTCGTTGAACAAACACACCGCGGATGAGACTCTCCCACGGAATCGGCAACTGAGCCATTCCATGCCACCAATCCTGTGCCGGTGGTAATGTTCTAGCGTATGTTTCCTTGCCCTTAGGATAATTTTAGTAGAGACCCGATGGTGTTATCATCTTCTTTTGCAGGAGTGGACAGTTGGAGGTTCGATGCCTACCCAACCTGAGGGCTTGATCCCTCCTGAGGACAGAGAGCTGGACGAGTCGGACTCGATTGTTCCTGCTACAGAGGTACATGGAGTCCTCGAGTCCAGCGAGGATGGGGCTCGCAAGCGGGGGTAGAGCAAAGATTATGATGCCTCCACACCAGAGATGCCAAAGGATCCCTGCTCCTGGATCAGGTACCGCGGATCCGTTTCCTGCGGTACCCCTTCGTACGATGCCTCCCAAACATCAGTTGAAGAAACGTAAACGGGAGGAGTTTTTTCATCCTGAAAAATTCGATGGGTGAGCCTCTGCAATCTTGCAATTTTTAGAGTACATTGCTTGTTACTTTTCTTAGATATATGTTCTTTGTATTGCTAAAGTGACACGTGGTCACTGTCCAAAAGTGGTAAGGAAGTGGAGGATGAGGGAATCGTGGACTCTAAAGGCAAGGGCGTGGAGACGGCCGATCCCTCCCCGAAGACAGTGGCTACCTCTAGTGATAGATCCTCGAGCTCCTCCAAGTTGGGGCGATGCAGGGTTCTCGCCTGGATGACTTGACAGGAACCTTCAGAGTCGTCGAGTGATCATGTAAGTGTGTTGTGTTCATTCGAGGCAGCCCTAAGTCCCTTTCTTGATCTGACCTGAAGTGCTACTCCAGGCCTTCCTACGGGACATGGTTCGCCTGGTTCAAGAGCATGTGTGGCTGGATCCTAACTTCTGGGAACTCCAAGGTAAAATCCTTTGCCCTGTTGCATGATTCATCCGGATATAAAGTCAATTTTTGACTAATGCATTTTTTCTTACGTAAGAGGAGAATAATCAAGTCCTTCATCGGCTAGACTCTCTCGAAAAGAGACTTAGCACAACGGAGACCAAGAGGAAGGATGCATTAGAGGCCCTCGAGCGCTATAATATGGAGTCGAAACATCATGAGGGATACTTGGCGGTGGCCGCAACAAAGAGGGAGAATGGTCTAGCAGACTAGCTCATGACAGCTGGCCATGTTCTCTCCGGTAAGTTTTCTTATGTGAGTTGCTCTTCTTGCTCATATTTCTTTGGCTCCTTTCCTCTTGAGCTTTGACTGCTTTGTTTTTGTAGATACAGCCGGTGTTGATTTTGACCGTCAAGCGCTGATACATGATGACCTCTTGGTTGGTGCCGTAGCTGCAGTCGAGGATCGCAGTGTTTCCACCAAGGATGCGCTTCAGAAGTCCAAGGTCTTGCTTGGTCGTCTCCGTGAGGAGATTTTTCCGAAAGCCAAGGCCATTGAAGATGTCAGCGGTCTTGCTGAGGCCTTCGCCGGGGGCGTGTGATGGGGAATACCAATCGGGATATACCCACAGAATGGAGTCACCCATGGCGAGTGGGCTTGCGGGAAGCGGCGACTAGGCCCAACCTTCCTAGGAAGAAGCAGAGCGTCCCAATCGGCCAAAATGGCGACTCCGGACTCGCCAAATACAGCGACTAGGGCAAACTAGACCTAGACGACTCGCCGACTGGAGGCCCAAGATGGTGACTCCAATACAAAGCCCATTAGCACTTGTAAACCCTAACTGGCTACATATATAAAGGCACCAGGGGCACCCCTTTGGGGGACATCTCTCACACATC
Organism: Avena sativa; assembly: GCA_916181665.1. Taxonomy (NCBI): domain Eukaryota; kingdom Viridiplantae; phylum Streptophyta; class Magnoliopsida; order Poales; family Poaceae; genus Avena; species Avena sativa. The sequence continues at coordinate 462,085,985 of OV702291.1, read as the reverse complement.
ATATTAGATCTCATTAGACATAGTCTCTCCCACCGCCTCCGGCGACTCTAATGTAAACCAATCTATGATCATATACTAGATTGATAGCAGGATGTAGCGATCCTCCATTGAGGGGACGTGAACCTGGGTACATCATGTTCCAATATTGCTCCCGGATTCTCGTACATTGCCTTGCCTCCTCTATGTAAGCTCCCCCGTAGCATCTGCCATGGTCAATACCACGATAGCTGGTGCCCACCGTGGGGCAAGCGGTGCTTGGAGGTGATGATCCGGGCAGGATCAATCGCCGTCAAAGCGACTAGATCGGCATCGACTCGCAGGTTGGGGGCCGATCCACATAGTTCGATGGTCAAGAATAGTGGCGCTAGTACATGCAGATCCAAACATGGAAAATCAACAAGCACGCGAGCATGTGGTGATCGGTTCTGATTGGTTTTTTATGTTGAATCTCCTTTCTCGTTGATTACATTGACAATTGTGAAGGGAATATGCCCGAGAGGCAATAATAAAGTGGTTATTATCTTATTCCATGTTTATGATAAATGTTTATTTTGCATGCTATAATTGTATTGATCGGAAACATCAATACATGTGTGTTTAATAAACAAAAAGGGTTCCTAGTTATGCCTCTCTTATAGACTAGCTTGTTGATTAACAAGATGATCAAGGTTTCCTGATCATGGACATTGGATGTTGTTAATAACAAGGTCACACCATTAGTTGAATGATGTGATGAACATTCATCCGAAGTATAGCATTACGATCAAGTCATTATGTTTATATTTCTATAAAATCATACGAAGTAATATTTACCCTTAGACCATGAGATCATGTTAATTGCTAACACCAGAAGAGTATCTTGATAACATCAAACGTCACACCGTAACAGGGTGGCTATAAAGATGGGTTCAGTGCTACGAAGGTGTTATGTTGAGGCTCATGTATCAAGAGTGGAATTTGTCAATCCCGATGACGGATAGATATACTCTGGGCCCTCTCGGTGATATCACATTAAGGTAGCTTGCAAGCAAGTGATGTGATCACTAGAATGTTATATCACGGGAACGAGAAAAGAGTGCATGTCGGTAACGAGATCAAACTAGGTATGGAGATACCAATGATCGAATCTCGGACATGTAATATATCGTGAGACAAAGGGATTTAGTTACTAGCGTTAAAGGTTCTCATGATCATAGAAGTCATCGTTGAATATGTAGGAGTCAGTATGGATCTCCAGGTCCCGCTTCTGATTATTGATCTGAGAGGGGTATCGATCATGTCTGCATTATTCGCGAACCGTAGGGTGACACACTTAAGAGTTACCGGACACCATTTTGGAGCACATATGTTTCAGACGAAAGAATTGCAAAGCGCTGGAATTATTTCAATAGACACCGAAACTGTTTCGGGTGAAATTGCTGAAATTGGTTCTGCATGTAATATTGAAATGTTGCAGGGGTTTTATGTGAATGTTTGTTAATTAAAGTAATTAACAAAATTCTGAATAAAAATAATAAAAGAGTTTTATTAAATGAGAGAGCATTAAATTTGGAGAAATTTAATGCATTTAAAGTGGCCTAAGTATATAGAAGATATACATGTTATGGTTGTATTCCTTGCTTGTTAAACAATGTGGTTCTTAGGTATTGGATACCGGTATTGGATGCCGAATTGGTTGGTATGAAGTGTCATACAGGACAACGCAATTCATGAACTGCAATGGCCTAAGTAACTAGCAAGAGAATAAGTGATGATGTTCATCGAAAACAAATAAAGTGTTATTGTGTTTTTTTGTTGTCATCAAACCTAGCCTTCAAGATTTGTTTTAATAATTGTTATTTTGTTCCGGTATTATGAGAACAATGGTTGTTCAAATAATTACCGTATTCCATAAAGGATGGATGAACTTTTACAAGTATAGTGGGAGAAATCACATCCATAAACACTATTGCTAAAATGTCGCAAGACAAATGATTAAAAGATCACTTATGAAGTGACATCGCTATTTTAAATTATATTGGGAAGAAAACATGAAGAAACTCCATGTTGATGGATTTTTGGAGTCTTTGATTTTGATCAATTGACGCTTGTGAAACTTTCCTCGAGATAATTAAAACTCCGTCCATAGGCCAAAGAGGGACGGATGACTAACTTATTGGATATTATGCATGTTGATGTATATAGTCCATTATGTGTAGCCATATGTGATGGTTCCTTTTGCTTCATATGCTTTCTCCAGAAATTTAAGTGAATATATCTATATATTTACTTAATAAGGAAGAAGTATGAAACATTTGAAAATTGTTCAAAGACTTTCAAGATGAAGTGGAAAATCATTGTAACAAGAAAATAAAGAGTTTATGATTTGAGTTACATGTTTAGCAAAAACACCTAAGATTTGAGGAATTGTTCCATGATTTGTGTTTCCCGATAAACCATAAGAGTATGGCATATTCGAGAGATGAAATCAAACCATGTTTGACATGGTAAGATCAAAGGTGTCATTTATAAAACTGCCATTATGTTTTAAGGATTGAACCTTTAGAGACTACCGCTTTTACACTGAAAAGAGCACCATCGTGATCCGTTGAAATGACACCATATAAGTTATGGTTTGGGATAAAACCCGAATTGTCTTTTATTAAATTTTGGTATGCTATGCATAAGTAAAATGTTTACAACCAAAGTCGGATAAGCACGTCTTTGTAGGTTATCCCAAAGAATTTGTTGGGAATTTCTCCATAACACCGAGGACAAAAGAGTTTGTCGCTTGGAACGTCAAGTTTCTTAAGAAGGAACTTTTCGTGAAAGGTTAAGTGGGAGAACAATAGAACTTTGATAAGGTTGTTGAACCTTAGCTATATGTGCTAAGTAGCACAACGCCAGAAAGTGTCCCGGTGGCGGCCACAATGCTCATGGCTCCTGTGATTACAAAGGGTGTGATCTCAGAGATTATAGTTCCTGTTGAACCGTGTGGGTCGGTAAGAATCAAATAGTGTGATTTGATAAGCAAGTCGTTATTGTTTTGACAATGATGAACCGACTACATGCAAAGAAGCGATGATGGGCCCTGACTCCATAAAATGACTAGAAGTCATAGAATCCGTGATAGTATCCATACACGAGAAATCAAGTTTCTGAACTTGGAAGACCCTCCGGAAAGGCGTGAAGCCTATCGGTCGTGTTTGGATCTATAAAGAAATAGACATGGATGTTTAACATCTATGAAATAGTCGACATGTCGGAAAGAAGTTTACGGCAATGTTCAAGGAGTTGACTATGACAAGATTTGATCTTTCATAGCGATATATAGTCTTGACAGATTAATGTAGCAACCACTACATATAATTTGGTAAATGGTAGTTGAATAAACAAAACAAGGTTCTTCTAAAAGAACGGTTACCTAGGACGTGTACATGACATGGTCCGAAGGGTTTTGTTAATTCAAATGGTGCTAAAAGGGCATGCAAACTTCAATAGTTGAAGGAAGCATAGCGGAGTCGGAATCTTCACCATGATGAAATTGTTAAAACAGTTTAAATTCATCAGAGATGATGAAGATGCTTGCATTTGCAAGAAATTAAGTGGGAGCACTGAGACATATTTCTAATACATTATGTAGAGGACATATTGTTGATTGGAAATGATGTATCTTGTATTGACACCAGTTAAGAATTTCATTAAAATAAGATTTCGATGAAAGACTTGGGCAAACCCAGAATATTTGGCATCAATATCTATATGGATAGATTAAGGCGCTAATATGGTTGTGCCAGACATACATATATGAGATATTGAAAGGGTTCAATATGAGATATTGAAAGGGTTCAATATGGAAACAACAAGAAAGGTTCTTGCTGCATGGAAAGAATTGTATCAAGATTCAAGTGTTTCAACACTTGGTGCGTAAAATCACATGAAGATTTTGATCGATTATACCATGATATGTATATATCCAAAATGTCCCATGCTCTAAATGTTATGAGCACATACCAGAATGATTCACAAGATGATCATTGGACGATAGTAAAGATATCCTTATGAGCTTTGGAAGAACTAAGAATATATCATGTATAAGTGACAAATAGTTAAGGTAGTTCATTGTAAAGTGTTACATTGATACTATTTTTGTCACAAGATACAAATTAAATTTATCTTAATTTGGACTATGGGTGGCACAATGTAATGGAAAGGATGTTCCATGATGGATTTGGATGAGTTCCAAAGTTGAGACATTGTGACGGATACTACAACAAAAGGCTAAATATATAATTGCTATAGTAGCAGCAAAGGAGGGCATTTGTGTTAAGTAGTTTGTTATCAAACTAGGTGTGGTTCAAAGTGGGCTAATACTATGAAGATATATTGGGTGACAATAATATCAACATATTTTAACCCGAACGAACTAAAGGTCTCACCAAAGGACCAAATTTATACAATGCCATCTCATTTGAGAACGAGTGATGCGTAGAGACGCAAAGACATGCAAATACACACGAACCTAAAACTGTCAGATCTGGAGATTATGTTAACCACTAGAAATAGCGTATATGCAACACCAGAAAGCCATAGATGTTCAATACGCAAAGTTTTTCAAACTAGATTATTGACTCTAGTGCAAGTGGGAGACTGAAGGGAATATGACCGAGAGGCAATAATAAAGTGGTTATTATCTTATTCCATGTTTATGATAAATGTTTATTTTGCATGCTATTATCGTATTGATCGGAAACGTCAATACATGTGTGTTTAATAAACAAAAAGGGTTCCTAGTTATGCCTCTCTTATAGACTAGCTTATTGATTAACAAGATGATCAAGGTTTCCTGATCATGGACATTGGATGTTGTTAATAACAAGGTCACACCATTAGTTGAATGATGTGATGAACATTCATCCGAAGTATAGCATTACGATCAAGTCATTATGTTTATATTGCTATAAAATCATACGAAGTAATAATTATCCTTAGACCATGAGATCATGTTAATTGCTAACACCGGAAGAGTATCTTGATAACATCAAACGTCACACCGTAACAGGGTGACTATAAAGATGGGTTCAGTGCTACGAAGGTGTTATGTTGAGGCTCATGGATCAAGAGTGGAATTTGTCAATCCCGATGACGGATAGATATACTCTGGGCCCTCTCGGTGATATCGCATTAAGTTAGCTTGCAAGCAAGTGATGTGATCACTAGAATGTTATATCACGGGAACGAGAAAAGAGTGCATGTCTGTAACGAGATCAAACTAGGTATGGAGATACCAATGATCGAATCTCGGACACATAATATATCACGAGACAAAGGGATTTAGTTACTAGCGTTAAAGGTTCTCACGATCACAGAAGTCATCGTTGAATGTGTAGGAGTCAGTATGGATCTCCAGGTCCCGCTTTTGATTATTGATCTGAGAGGGGTCTCGATCATGTCTGCATTATTCGCGAACCGTAGGGTGACACACTTAAGAGTTACCGGACACCATTTTGGAGCTCATATGTTTCAGACGAAAGAATTGCAAAGCGCTAGAATTATTTCAATAAACACCAAAACTATTTCGGGCGAAATTGCTGAAATTGGTTCTGCATGTAATATTGAAATGTTGCAGGGGGGTTTTATGTGAATGTTTATTAATTAAAGTAATTAACAAAATTCGGAATAAAAATAATAAAAGAGTTTTATTAAATGAGAGAGCATTAAATTTGGAGAAATTTAATGCATTTAAAGTGGAGACCTCCCCCATGGGCCGGCCATGAAGGAGGGGCACCCCCCTCCTCCTATAAAAGGCCCCCCTCACTCCCCTTCTTCCTCACACCTCCTTGTGAAGGATCTCTCTTCCCCTCTAGAATTATTCCCCTATAGTCTCGAATTAGCGACATACATGTTCCCGGTGGCATTTCGTCTGGAAGGAGTTGCTGCTTCCGCTGGATCGCTGGAGCGAGGAGGTGAAGGTTGTCCGGTGGCTTGAACGTGTGTGCGAGTACGGATGCGCTGCTGAGTTGCGGCGCTCGGACTTCCTCACGATCTTGAGATCGGCAAGTGTACGACTACATCAACCACGAGTTCCTACTCGTTAACAAAACTCGTTGTCTTCGAGGGTAAGTTCTCGTTGGATGTATGTCCACTCGTTGCTTTGTACCTAGTAGATAGACCTTGGCGTGTAGTTCTCATCGTAGGAAATTTTTTGTTTTCTCTGTTGTGAACCCCAACAAATTGATTATTTTATTGCAAAAACCCTCGTGGGAGACTCAGTGCTGGGAGCCGATGCACATGGTCCGGTGGCCAGCAACTGCAGCACACGCACATGGCGTATCGACTTGCAAAATCACAAGAGCCGATCGAACATGAATTGGCCGACGTGGTTTCTCGACATACACACTAGGAAAGAATTAATCCATAGAGTCTGGGCGATCTGGAGACTGTCTCTGCGTCAGTTTCAATCGTCCACCATTCTCCTGGTTGAGATCGACTCGATTCGTCTATCTCCAAAATACTGGTTCATGACCACCGCGGCGCAGCCTCCCGTCGCGGACTCGTCATCACCGATTCGCTACACTCAGCGACTCACCCGCCGCATATTCGCCATGCTTGGGGACTCGCCCGCCATGAACTCGTCATCAACATCTCGCCACGTCGGCGACTCACCCACCTTATATTCGCCGTGCTCGGGGACTCCCCCGCCGCGTCGACTCTATTTGCATTTGACAACTAAGTTTTTTTATATTCGTACATGCTATAAGTCCAAAACATATTCATCTTTTCGTTCATTCTACAAAACCATACTTGGGATTGGTTTCAGTTTTGTCTGCCGTTTACTCATGTCTATCGAAGTAGTGAGGCTGGGTACCAAAAGGCCGACCTTGTCTTCGGGTTCAACAGTCTGGCATCACGTCCCTGTTACCCGGCAAGCGTTTGATGTTAGAGGTCTGCCTACTCATGAAAATATACGCATAAACCTTTCATACTGCTAACTGATCCATTTAACATGTATTTTATTTCAACATCTACGAATCACACTCTTTGCAAATGTTCAATGTATTTCATAAATACACCTTACTGCAGTAGTACCTTTTCATCCTTCTCAGCAAAATGGTATGGTCTCTTTCTCGCCAATCACCATGCCCGGGGACTCAGCGCGCTCCCGACAGCACCAGTCACCGGTCGCCTAACCTCGCCACTCGCCGTGCATGAGAACTCAGCGCGCTACAGGCAGCGCCACTCACCGGTCGCTCGACCTCGCCACTCGTTGCACTCGGGGTCTTGGTGCGCTATAGACAGCGCCACTCACCGATCGCCCGACCTCACCGCACTTGGGGACTCAATGCGCTCTAGAAGGCAACACTCGCCGGTCGCACGACCTCACCACTCACCGCGCTCGGGGACTCGGCACGCTCTAGACAACAGCACTCGTCGGTCGCCTAACCTCGCCACTCGCCGCGCTCGAGGACTCGGCACGCTCTAGATAGCGGCACTCGCCGGTTGCCCGACCTCGCCACTCCCCACGCTCAGGGACTCGGTGCGCTCTAGATAGCAGCACTCGCCGGTCACCTGACCTCGCCACTCGTCGCGCTCCAGACAGCGGCACTCACCGGTCGCCCGACCTTGCCGCTCGCCGTGCTCCAGATAGCGGCACTCGCCGGTCGCTCGACCTCGCCACTCGCCGGTTGCCCGACCTCGCCACCCGCCATGCTTGAGGAATCGGCACGCTCCACGGTTGGGGACTCACCGCAACTGGTGGCTTCATTGACTCCCTGCACCTTTCACATGACTGGCTCTCGCCAACTAGCTCTCACCGACAGGCCCTCACGATTGGTTCTCACCGACTGGTTCTCGCTGACTAGCCTAGGTCGACTGGCTATCGCCAACTGGTTATCACCGACTGGCTCACGCCGAACGCCGACCGCCTCCCGCTTCATGGTTCTTTTCGCTGTTCAGGAGCTCGCTGCCGATTAACCACGATCCATCGCCAAGACTCTCCGCGCCCTGCCTCAAGCCCGCGTCGAATCCACAACATGCTCGGGGACTACTGATGGGGGAATACCAATCGGGGTATACCCACGGAATGGAGTCGCCCATGGCGAGTGGGCTCGTGGGAACTGGCGACTGGACCCAACCTTCCCAGGAAGAAGCAGAGCGTCCCAATTGGCCCGAAAGGCGACTCCGCGACTCGCCAAATATAGCGACTAGCGCAAATTGGACCTAGACGACTCGTCGACTCGAGGCCCAAGATGGAGACTCCAATACAAAGACCATTAGCACTTGTAAACCCTAACTGGCTACATATATAAAGGCACCAGGGGCACCCCTTTGGGGGACATCTCTCACACATCATATTAGATCTCATTACACATAGTCTCTCCCACCGCCTTCAGTGACTCCAATATAAACCAATCTATGATCATATACTGGATTGATAGCAGGACGTAGTGATCCTACATCGAGGGGACGTGAACCTGGGTACATCATGTGCCAATATTGCTCCCAGATTCTCCTACATAGCCTTGCCTCCTCTACGTAAGCTACCCCGTAGCATTTGGCCTGGTCAATACCACGATAGCGTGCCTGCAGAGTACAAGCAGTCACATAAAGGAGCGGGTGCCTCCTTTGGATTGGTGATGACACAGGCTTGCGGTGCTAGGCTGGACATTAGCAGGATTACCTCCAAGATGCCGGTGACAGTAAAAGGCGAAGAGGTAGCCTTTGGTTCCTTTTCCCAACACTGTAAGAAGTACGGCTTGCGGCTCATCGAGATGCTGGAGAAGTACTTCGCGGAGCAGAAACAATTATCAAAAAGCCACAGCGTCGGAGGCTATTGCGGGTTCTGCGAAGCCTTCATATGCTTCTTCGTAGGCCGTGCCACACCTTTCTAGTACTTTTGTTGTATAGTGCTGGTAGGACTTTGTAGTTTCTCCAAATGCTTTTGTTGGCTTGAACCACCAGAACCTGTCTTAGTCCTTTGAATTAACTGTGTATATATTGGTTGTTTGCCATTTCTCGTGCTCCTTCCACTTGTTGCCTCTCAAACAGAAGTTCTTATCCTTCGATTGTTTGCTTGACTAGGGTCCTACGAGTGGCACACATGACATGTCATCGTCCTCTACTCCTTTAGTTCGTCCACGCTCGAGGGTGGACGAACTATCGCATCTCCCCCTCCTGCACGACCGTGTGAAGAATTTGGAGAAAAATCTCTTGATTACCCATGGCAATGCTAATGTGTGGAAGTTAAAAGGAGAGAAGGCTGCTGAGCGGGAAAAGTATCTACTTGGAGAAGTCCCCGAGATCAGTGAACAACTTTGATGTGAGCTTTCTTCGATTGATTTGTGTTCTTCTTGGCTTGTCATGATGTCGACAGACATGTTTTTGTCTTGTATACGCATTTGTGAATCTTCTTCCATAGGAAAAGAAAGAGCGCATTAGTACTCGATTGAATTGCCTTACTCAGGTGGAGCTGGAGGCTGGCAGATTCTTCTGGACTGGTCGGGATCGAGCGACCATGCTGGTGATGATGCAAGATCGCATTGCGCAGGTGCTACACTATTTGAAGAAGGCCTAGTCCTCCTTCAAGCATATTTTTAGGGTAATGTGTCCCCTGTATGAAGCCCCATCGAGCTTGTTGGCGTTTCTACGGAAGTTTCACGATGTAGGTGCTGTACGCGAATGCGTGCACCAACAACTTGTTGCGGGTGCAAAGGCTGCTTTGGCTTTTGTGTGTATGCATCGTCCAAATGTGGATCTGGAGGTTATTGCTGAAGGACCGCCAGCACCTCCGGATGGTAAGGCATGGTATATGTGGCTGCAGTACCAGGCCGTTGCCTAGCCTGCCGAGGATATCATCCAGTTGTTTGACGAGCACATCAACGTCTTACTTTAGCGGCAGTAGCGTATTTTTATCCTGCATAGGACATACAAGTGATGTAAAGCGTGTATAGTTTCTATTAAGCATTGTGACCCTTGTAAATTTAATAAACTTGTTAGTTTATATGTGTTTGAGTGTGATTGTGCGATGCCGTTTCGTTAGCCTGACACCTATAAATCTCAGCACCTTTCCAACCTATCAGTTGGGCTGCAACTAGGTTAGAGTTTTCAAGAGTTCAATTGTAAGAAGAGTCAGCTACTCGGGCCATCATGATGGTGTGTTTGTTATATTTATGACGAGGTCATCAGGGAGGCGCAGCCCCCGAGTGCAATATGTATAAAGTAAAACATAACAAGACTCATGGCTGAGGAATTTGGCTTTATTTTATTTGAAGAGTAGCAGGAGGTACATTGTTTGCTAAGTAGCCTTATTGAAAGGAAAAAACATCTAAGAGTAGCAGCATCACAACTGTGTGACGTTCCATGGGTTCGAGTATGTGATTCTAGTCTCTACGTCCTTGAGGCGATATGCGCCACCTGGGATCACCTGTGTGACGTCGTAGGCTCCTTCCCATGGAGATTCGATCTTAAGGTGTCCCTTTTGCTTCGGTTGCAGGACGAGGTCTCCTTCAGCGAAGGGCCTTGGGCGTAGCCGTCAGCTATGGTAGTTGTGGAGGTTCTGCTGATACACCGTTGACCATGCGGCAGTGATTTCATACACCTCGTGTAAGAGGTCGACAGAGTCCACGAGTGCGACCATAGATTTGGCTTTGTGTAGGAGACGACCCATGGGGCCTTGTAGCGTACCTCGGCTGGTACTATCGCCTTAGCTCCATGCAACATGAAGAAAGGTGTGTAGCCGGTGGCGCTGTTTGGGTTTGTGCACAGGCTCTATAGCATGGAGGGCAGCTAGTCTGCCCCTGATCTGGCCGCCTATTCGAGAGGCCAAAGGAGGCGCTTCTTAATGCCATTACAGACTAGGCCATTGGCCTTTTCTACTTGACCGTTGATCTGGGGCTGTTCCACAGAAGCATAGATGATGTTGATGCCCAGATTGTCACAAAAGTACTAGAACTCCTTCGAGGTGAAGTCTGTCCTGTTGTCGATGATGATGCTGTGCAACACCCAGAATCTGAAGGCTATGGACTCGAAGAACTTGATTGTAGTGGTGTCGGTTTGGTTGGTGATGGGTGTATCCTCTATCCACTTGGTGAATTTGTCGACTGCGATAAAGAGGAATAGATATCCTCTAGGCAACACCTTCTGCAGCTTCTCGACCATGTCAAGTCCCCATTGTGCGAAGGGCCAGACCAAGGGTATTGGCCAGAGCTCCGTGCCTGGTGTGTGCAGCTTATCCGCGAATCTCTAACAAACGTTGCACTTCTCGATGATGCTCTTGGCATCACACATCGCGCTTGTCCAGTAGAAACCAACCCGTAGCGCCTTGGTGACGAGGGCACGACTGCTAGCGTGATGTACACATGTGCCTTCGTGGATATCGAGGAGGATGCTTCACTTGTATAGCTCGATGTTGATGATGGTGAAGGTCTTGGAGCACCGGGCAATGTGGCATGCGGCAGTCAGATTGTCCGACAACTTCTTGGTGAGCAGGTACGTGATGTACGGCTAGGTCCAGGATGGCTCGATGAGCATGACCTCCATGGGGCCTTCGGGTGAAGGGACTTGTTCTGCTTCAATGGATGCTTCGGCCTCTTTGGGTGGCGTAGCCCCCCGAGTGCATGGCTGCTTCCGATGGGCCTTTATGTGGCTTGAGCTTGATGGAGCATTCACATAGTTGCTCCAAGAATACTCCTCGTGGGACTGGGGCGCATGTGGAGACGATGTTGGCTAGCTTGTCGGCCTCCTTGTTATTTTCACGGCCGACGTGCCGCAGTTCGCAGCCGTCGAAGTCTCATTCGAGTGCATTGTAGAGGTCACGGTAGGTGATCATGTTGTCGCTGATGGTGCCACACTTCTTCATTGTCTGCTGCACCACAAGGCTAGAGTCGCCATATATGTCGAGTCGGGTGTGCGGTGACCTAGCATACCACTACATGATGTAGTACACTATAGTCGTTTACATAACACCAATGAAACACCGTTCACTAGTATTACATCCCTCAGAGTGGTGCAACAGAAACATAGTAGGTCCAAGACATGACTATAGATTACAACTCGACTATTTACAAAAGATCCAGAGAACACTCTAGGTTAAAGAAGAAGAAATCAACTCCTTACAAAGAAGAACCAGAAATAATAACTCAGAACTATCTGACTAAACAGACTAGCATCTAAACTAACTGGCTTGCAATTGCTACTAATGCAATACTCTATAGAAGTAGGTTTTATGGCTAGAGTATCTACTCCTATATAATCAGGAACTTCGTCTTCATTTCGGTTGATGTATATGTTGACTTCATTGACTTTATTAAAGAACTTGAGATGTCGATGATGGTTTCTTGAACATAAGTTGGTGTTGACGTTGTCTTCAATGGCTTAGAACCTAGAAGGGTTAAGAAGGTAACGTTGAGTACGAGCGTACTCAGCAAGTTCACTAAAAAGGACTGTTTGATGCACTATCTATAGCCATAGACCATAGATCATAGGCAATGCAGGTTTTCGTAAACATTTCTTCAAAGGTTGCTTTTATTCCGAAAAGGTATGTCTGTCAGCCTTCATAGGTTTACCAGAACTTTCGTGGAGTTCCTTTCCTGCCGCATTCGTAGATCCTTCCGGGAACAGGATTAACATGTCACAGTTCTACACTCTACAGAGGTGCATTGCTTTACCCATGAGAGACCAAATCCTTGTTGCACAACCGGGCAGCTTACCTATCCACACTTCCTTTGGTGTGGGGCCCAATAGATGATCCAAGCCAATCGCTGCCCTTCTCCGTTACTCCGCATGAAGACATGACCCTCCAGGACATGCCCCACCTCTACTAAGCCCCTTATAGGACCAGCTATAAGTCTGGTAGGCACCTGAAGACTCTATGAGCCGGTTATGCCCTGGCAAGCTCCCTTAAAGGACCGACTATACCACTGGCAACCTCTCAAGATAGTCTAGACACCAAATCCACTAGAAACTAAGGGGTTCCACCCATGTTCTAGGTTCTCAACGAGAAATCCACAACGTCATGATTAGGTCATCCTTCCATGCGAAAGGAAGAAGATCCAGCAGACTTCTCCGTCCCATTCTAGATCTCATGGTTAACGCGTAATATACGGTGCTAGAATCAATGGTGACATTGGTTGTTAAGTCCTAGATATTATGTTCCTTTACCACCGGAACTGTATTAATAGATTATTACCATTTGGTAAATAATCCATAATCATATTATTATGAAAATAGTGTTTTTTAAAGTTTTTGAAATGTGGGTGATGACAACATTCGAGTTACAAGCATTTGATAAAAAATAACCAAAGGACATGAGCAAGTGTGAACTTGCCTTGTGACTACAAGGTAGTGAAGTCAGATACTTCCACTTGACCTTGAGCTTCTGTTTCTACAAAACCCATTATTGCCCAGTAAGGACGATATTTAAAGAAGTAATATACTATGCATAGTAATGTCATGCAATGATTTATTGCGTGTTTTACCCACCTTATCAAGGTTTAATATTCCTTTTAATTAATAAAAGGAATGTAATAACCAAAGGTTATAAATTTCACAGAATTCTTATATCTAATATTTTTGTGACAACTAGTAATATACTAAGAGTTTAAAAATGATTTTATTTAATTTTCAACTCTTTCCATTATTTTCTTAAAATTCCAATAAATAATAAATGTTTCATTTTGAACAAACTTGATTTACTTTCCAAAAATACAAATTAGTATTTTTCTACAACACTATATCCATTTAGGATCTTAAAGGTGAATTGTATTCAATTTTTAAGTATTGTATATATTTTATAAAATTCCCAAAAGGAATATATACAATTACATTAATAGATCTAAATTTAATTACTTAAAATCATCATCTATTATTTTTGTTGGGTAGAGAATACTTTTGTGATTTTATAGTTATATTATTTGTATTTTTAGGATTTTATTTATTTTTCGAGAGCCTAGTTTATCCCGCGGGTATATTTTTAATTAATAATTTTAAACAAGCCCTTCTTTTAAAACACGGGACTGGCCCACTAGGCTGGCCTAGCCCGACCTGACCGGGCTGGTCAAAATGCCCCTTAGGTAGTACTAGGCTACCCACCGGCCTAGTACCCCCCGACACATTCTCTTCTTACCCCCCTTATCTCTCTCGCGCGACACTGCCTCATTAGCCCGCTCGATGTCGCCAACACAGGAGATTCCGACCACCTCCATCCGTCGTGACCGTCGTGACCGCCGCTGCGGTGCAAGACAACATGGATGACACTGCTGCTCGTCGCTGTCCAGCTTGATTTGGCACTGGTGCCCCTGCTGGCCGCGCTAACCCCACCCCGTGGCTAGGGTTTGGGTCGGTCGCGCTCCGGCGCTCCCTCAATGATGTTGTGGTGCTCGCGGTAGGGTTTTTCTCCTTCGACCTCCTCCGACACGTGCTGTTGCGGGTCGCAGTGCCCCTTCAGGGTGCTCCCCGTGCTGCCACTCCTCTGTGCCGCCAGCCACCTCTCTGCTTCTTCTTCTGTACACTAGCGAGGACCAACTGCAAGTGCCTTACTCTTCTGTCTGTGCTCTACTCCCTACTATGTGCTTGCGTGCCATGGATTTCTCCACTTAGGGTTCAACCCTAAATTTTAGGGGTCATCCCCCCTGCATTGTTGTTTGGCTGGTTCCTAGGGTTAATCTTGCCTGTGCTAATCCCCTAGATGATGTCCTACTAATGGTGTATATTACACCCTGTTGATCAAGCCCTATTATTATATTCTCTATCAGTTAGCACTTTGTTGATCATATTTTGTTATGCTGTTCTCTGTCAGAGAACACTTTGTAATTGCCTAGTTTAATGTGGATATCCAAGTTGTTGTTGTAGTGGATTCAGTCCTATGGAGTTATGGTGCTTTACTGCTGAGCTGATGTTGCTTGGTTTGATACTGTTTGTGAAACACCTTTATGATCAGAGGCTCTGCTCTGTGATAAACATTAAGATGTTGTTGCTTAGCTATCTGTTCTGATACTTTCCTGTGAAGTACTAATCATATCAGTCTCAGGATTCAATCCAGGTACTGTGTAAAGCTAAGATTACTAGTGCTTAGTCTCTTTTCTGTGATGAACAAAGAGATGATTTATAAATGGATGATTCCTATTAGCTTATAGGAATATGATTGAATGTTTTAAGAGGCTATGCTTGAGCTCGTCCTTAAGCAATGAGTCTGCTAGGTACAGAGGTGCTACCCTCTAGGAATGTGCCCTGTACCAGCAACTGTGATTTATATTTATCTAGTTAAAACTAGATAATAGGGTTGATGATGCTAGTCTGAAACCTTTTGTGTAAGAACACAGGTTCTATGCTGGCTGTCTATTATCTGTTGCTTAATATGTCCATCTCTATCATGCACTTCCATGAAAATGAATGTGTAAGATGGAAAATGATTAGATCTAGATGTTGGGATATACCCTGGTAGCCTTGTGCTGGTGTTGCCTTTTACTCCTGTCTTGTGGTATCCCTGGATCTGGTATGCCTTCCCTTTGGCCTTGTCTTGCTCCTCCTAATGCTGCTGCTCCTGTGCGGCCTTGCCGTCCACCTAGGTCATCCCCCTCCTTAAGTAGCCATCTTTGCTATTGATCGCCTAGGTTTTCTAAGGTGAAAAGTGATTTGATCTGGTGGTGTGGTTGCAAGAATTAGTGCTATTATTGACTAGTGCTATTCTTGATTAGGCTTGCTTTGCTCTATGCAGCTGTGATTCAAACTACCCCTTTGCTCTATGCTGCTGACACCTTAATGCATGCATTTAGTTGTGTGAGCTGCTTCACTGTTTGCTCTGCCTATGGATAAGATCAAGTGAATTTGGTTTAAACTCTGCCATCCTTTTACTATTTCTTGTCCTAGTGAAACTTGCCCCTTTCTGTCTGTGAGGTTGTACCGAGGCTTAAATTGTGAAAAGAACAGATTCTGCACTTGATGGTTTTGTCCCTTCTTTAAATGATTTGACTCAGTGATGTTAAGAAAACAGTGCATTACACTGTTAAAAACTGAGAGCAATCTAACATTAACCCCATGTTTGTCTATTTCAGTTTCTGTCTTATTTGCAGTTACAAGACAAGTGAAGAATAGAAAGATTGGACATGGATTAAATTAGGACTAGTCTGTTAGTTTTTTATTTGTAATCTTTTATTTTCCTCTTTTATAAGAACAATGTAATATGTGTTCATTATTAATTAAGCTTGTATTTCCTTGAGAATTGTCTCTGTAATGTTCTTCCTTCATATAAATTTGTATTTATTTAATACTTGTGGAATAAAGGAAAGAATTGAGAAGTACTGTTTGAGTTATACACTTGTATTGTTCTCAATGTCTATTATTGTTTATAATTTTGAAATATTCAAACAATAATAACTAAATATTTTTGGAAATGAATAAACACTAATTACTTCTAATTTTCAAATTATTCAAATTTCATATATGAATTCAAATTATTCACCCAAATTCATAATAATTCTTAAGGATCAAAGGTTAAGGATTTATTTCTAACTTGGTATTTCTGGTTGATGTCTCAACTCAGAGTGAGATACTGATATTGCCTCTTAATAAGGTGATCTTGTTGGGGGGATACCTCCGGGTAGGGTCACTCCGGGGTATAAGGGCCGAGTTAGCCAAGGTTCGGCAAGGTCAAAGCGGATGCTGTCCGAGTCACCTCAAGGAAGGCCGGATCACGGAGTAACCCGGACCAGGGGGGTCGCCTAAACATTGTCTCATCCGACTTAAGGAGTAAGTCGGAAATGCTTGTCTAACTTATATGCAGGAACATGTGTGGCCAGATCTACTATGATCCGGATCCTCGCTTAGCTTCTGGGAGAAGGAAGGAATCTCTCTGGTCAAAAAAGAAGGTCCGGTACATACTGGATGAGCGAATAAAGCACGGGCAGGACCACCGGGTCATGGCCGACAAGGATGACGACGCTCACGTCGGCTTACGTTGCTAAAGCACGTGTGACGCGGGGGAAAAGCACCCTGGTCGGGTTACCACTTTGGGAGGGGCATATTCTTAGGAATATGCCTCCACGTATGCCCTAGGCCAGGACCGAACCTCTTCTATATAAGGGGGGTTAGGGTTCTGGTAGAGGGGGTTGGCAGAATTCTAGTTGATTGAGCACTAGTTGGTTTGGCGATTCCTTAGGGCTAGTAGATCTAGGCAAGAGTAAGAGAGCTTCTTCTTCCTCCTCTCGCCAATACAGCTCAAGGAGCACTTGTAATCTTGGATATATAGCAATTCAAAATTCTTTGTGGAGAATCACTCTACTATCCTTCCCTGGATTCCCCTAGCGCATATTAGTCCCCACCTTTAGCCTATCCATGGCATCTGCCGTGACACCACCACGACAGTTGGCGCCCACCGTGGGGCTAGCGGCGCTAGCAGGGGTGAAGATCCGGACAGGAAACTTCATCGGCACCGGCGAACGCATTGTCTCCGGGCTCGTTCAGCGCTTTGGAGCGCTGGATTTCGTCAGCGACAACGCTGGCTGCTTCGGCACGCGCCCGCTTCCACGCAACGGCCTCTTCGTCGAGCTCGGCGCGCATAAGGTCTACGTTGCTGTGGACGTTACGTGCGTTCATCCGCGTCGCGTCGTTGATGCGGGGAACCACCCCTCACTGTGGCTCGCGGGGCGCGTATCACTCGCTGCCCGGACCATGCGGAGGTGATGATGACCGCGCCAGGTGCAGGCGCAAGCAAGGATCCGGCACCAGACCCGGAGGTAACGCCTAAGGCACCAAGGAAAGGTAGAGGACCTCCACTAGAGAGGCCTGAGAATGTACTGAGGGAAGCTATGGATAGCTTGGCTAACCCGGTAGAAGTGGTGGTAGATTCGGCTCAGGCACAGGCCGAGCTAGAGGAAACTCGGCAAAAGATACTGGAGGGCGCAAAGAAAATAGCCGCGGCTCAGCAGTCGCTGAACATGACGCTGCGTGAGTACGCAAAGGCAAACAAGGTTGATGCAGTAAGGGTAAAAGGGAAAAATCTCATAAGTGAGATGAACAGAGAAGGTGATGATGGAGCAGAAGGGTCAGAAAATTATCTGTCTGTGGGGTTGCCGAGGTATAGCACCCCGACAAAGAACCTCAGAGCAGCAGATGCCGCTGCATCCGAGCTAGAGGGTCTGATGGGTGAGGCCCGTCAAAGACAGCAACACAGGGTTAACGAGCTGGTTCGGATCGCGAACAGGCAGAACGAGGAGCTGCTGAGAGCTAACCCGGAGAGAGCTGGGGCCTCCAAGATCGTCCATTCGGTGATGGGTAACCCGGAGAAATCCACTGGAGCCGCATCATCGCCTCATGGCAGTCCAAGGAGAGAAGAGGAAGTAACCTTGGCCATACGGAACAAACAGATCGCCCCGTACGACCCGACGCGTGTGGGAAAAGAAAAAGAGATGCGGAAAAACGATGATCGATGGAGTGTGAGCCGAGGTGAAGCTGGCCGAGGTAATCATGACCAAGGCAATGCCGGTCAAGGGAACGCTGCCAACGGCAATGCCGGACAGCGCAACTCCACAGGAGCAGGACAACCGCAACAGCGGAATATACCGAGGCAAGAGCAAAGCGTCGGCCGAGGTATGCAGCAGAAAGGTGCGCAACGAGAGCAAAACCTATACAACGACGGTGATTCAGAGATGGTGAACGCAGGATACCCCAGACCGGACTATCACGTGATAGGGTCTAGATTGGGAAGCAGGGATTTGATGCCGGATGATGCCAGGTTAAAACTGGATCGCCTGTATAGGTCGGAACAGATCGAATGTCAAGGTCCTCTAGGTCCAGCGTGCTTCGGACCCAGGATCATGAAAGAGCCACCGGTACCTAACTTCCAGTTACCCAGGGGCACGAAGACGTATGACGGTAGTACCAAGCCAGAGGATTGGCTGATAAACTACGCTACGGCGGTGAAAATTGCAACGGGCAACTTGAGATGGGCTGTGCGTTACGTGCCCCAGATGTTGGAAGGCCCGGCCAGAGTATGGCTAAATAATTTTCCACCCGGAAGCATCAAGTGCTGGATAGATTTTGAAGAAATATTTATCAGCAACTTCTCAAGTACGTACCAGAGGCCGAATAGACCACAGACCCTAGCAATGTGCAAGCAAAGACCCAACGAGACGGATCGTGAATTCTTGACCCGGTGGTGTACCGTGAGAAACTCGTGTGAGGGTGTCATAGAATCACTGGCCATAGCGTGGTTTGCGCAAGGGTGCAGATATGGCAGCGAGCTGTGGATGAAGCTGCAAAGGAAAATGCCAGTTACACTGGCAAAGATGATCCGGATTGCTGATTCGTATGCATTGGGCGATCCGACTCAACCTAGGCTCTCCTTAAACAAGTCAAACGAGGAATACTATCAGAGGGATGCAGCTGGATCGTCCCGGAGGAATGATTACAGAGGAAAAAGGAGAGATGACAGACCGGACCATTGTTACGGTTCGCAACAAGTTGCAGTTGTGAATCAAGATCAATCTGGAGGAGGGAGTAACCAACGCCAGAGAACTGGAGGGTAGTGGACTCCAAGAAATGATGGCAAGAAAACATGGACTCCAGAGCAAAAGAAACAGTGGCAGGAAAAGAAAGACCGTCCGAGGTATACATATGAGTCGATGCTGGACCAGCTGTGTAAGTTTCACACGCCAAATCCGAATAGCCCGGCGGGTCACACGACGAGGCAATGTGAGTGGATGCGAAAGATAGAGCAAGGTGGTTCGGGGAATGCTCAGGCACCCCGGAATGATCAACCTCGGCAGGAGTTACCCCGGCAGCAACTGCTCTCCGGAGCGAACACGCAGCAGCTAATGTTGCCTCCCCCTCTGCCGAGGTATGACAACAATGAGAGAAGGGATGCAATGCATCAGGTGGAAAATCAGCAACAACCGGATCAGAGGTACCCCGGAAACGAGGGAAGGAACGAGTACAGGGAGCATCACCAGAGTTATTGTGTGTTCACGACTGAGGAAACAGATAGAAAGAGCTTGCAACACCGACATATGGAGGTTAATGCGGTCATGCCAGCGGTGACGAGGTACATGCCTTGGTCGGACTAGGAAATCACCTGGAACATCAAAGATCACCCTAAACTTATGCCGAGCCCAGGTTCGTATGTGCTAGTGCTAGATCCGACATTCATTGGACCGAACATCAACGTGAGGTTCTCCAAGGTTCTGATTGATAACGGGAGTAGCATTAACATCATGTATGCGGATACGATGCACAAGTTGGGCATCTCGGAGAATATGCTCCAAACCATGAGAACAACTTTCCATGGCATTGTACCAGGCATTTCGTGTGAGCCCATAGGCAAAGTCCGGGTCGACGTGCTATTCGGCACAAGGGATAACTGCCGAACTGAAAATCTGGAATTCGAACTAGTGAACTTGGAAAGTGCATATCATGCGTTACTCGGAAGACCAGCATTGAACAAATTCATGGCAAGCTGTCACATCAGTTATCTGAAGATGAAGTTGCCCGGGCCAAATGGAGTGATAACCATTGCTGGAGATTTCCGACGTTCCATGGAGTGTGCTTCAGCCGGGTCTAACCTAGCCGAGTCACTCGTGATTGCGCGAGAGAAAAGAAAAATCCAAGAGGTGGCGGCATTGGCTCAGTCCGCGCAGCAATATATGCCGGCATTAAGTAACCCGCATGGCAGCGTTTCATTTCAAGCCGCAAAGGACACCAAGAAGGTTCCAGTTGATAACACGTTTCCGGAGCGCACCGTAACAATTGGTGCCGGGTTAACTGACAAATAGGAAAGCGAGCTCGTCAACTTCCTCCGTGAGAATCGGGATATTTTTGCTTGGTCTACACAGGACTTGCAAGGTGTTCCGAGGGAGTTGGCCGAGCACTCTTTGAACGTAATACCCGGAGCAAGACCGGTGAAGCAACCTCTCCGCCGCTTCACCGAGGATAGGAGAAAAGTCATTGGAGACGAGATAGCTCGGTTACTAGCAGCAGGATTTATCATGGAGGTACTATATCCGGATTGGCTCTCTAATCCGGTGCTGGTAGAAAAGAAGAAGGACGATCCGAACGTGGCAGTGGTTTGGCGCATGTGTATCGATTACACGAACCTTAACAAGGCGTGTCCAAAAGATCCATTTCCACTGCCGAGGATAGATCAGGTCATAGACTCAACCGCGGGATGCGAACTGTTGTCATTCATTGACGCATATTCTGGCTTCCACCAGATACCTCTGAACCCGGATGATCAAATAAAAATGGCGTTTATTACCCCGTACGGGGCTTACTGCTATCGCACTATGCCGTTCGGTTTACACAATGCAGGTGCAACGTACCAAAGATGTATGCAAAAATGTTTGCATGACCAAATAGGTCAAAACGTTCAAGTATACGTGGATGATGTGGTTATCAAGACCAAGGAAAGGGCAACGCTCCTTGACGACATAAGGCAAACATTCGCAAACTTGAGAAGATTCCGGATGAAGCTTAACCCGGAAAAATGTACCTTCGGTGTCCCGGCAGGAAAATTATTCGGATTTCTCGGCTCGAGCCGAGGTATCGAGGTTAATCCAACTAAGATCCAAGCCATCGAACGAATGGAGCTGCCGAAGTGTCTTAACGATGTCCAGAAGTTCACTGGATGCCTGGCGTCGTTGAGTCGGTTTGTATGTCGGTTGGGAGAAAAGGCACTGCCTCTCTACCAACTCATGAAAAAGTCGGATAAATTCGTTTGGATGCCACAGGCCGATGAAGCTTTTGCCCACTTGAAAAATATGTTGGCCACTGCGCCAGTGTTAGCCTCTCCACTATCAAAGGAGCCAATGTTGCTCTACGTAGCCGCAACCAACCGAGTTGTAAGTGCAGTAATCATAGTGGAACGCAATGAAGAGGGTAAGTCGGTGCAGAGGCTAGTGTGCTACCTGAGCGAGTTATTGTCTGCCTCAAAACAGAACTACCCGCACTTTCAAAAGGTGGCATACGGTGTCTATATGGCGGCAAAGAAGTTAAAGCATTACTTTGAGGAGCACCCCATCAAAGTAATTTGTGAAGCTCCCATATCCGAGATAATGGGTAACAAGGATGCGAGTGGCAGAATCGCAAAATGGGCAATTGAGCTAGCCCCTTATGCGCCCCAATACGACAGAAGAGAAGCGATCAAATCTCAAGCTGTGGCGGACTTTTTTGTGGATTGGGCCGAGGTACAATATGAACCACCGCCACCAGATCCGAATTACTGGAGGATGCACTTTGACGGGTCGAAAACCAAAACCGGATTAGGCGCCGGGGTTGTGCTTACCTCGCCAAAGAAGGATCAACTAAAGTACGTATTGCAGATCCATTTCGCGGCATCGAACAATGTCGCTGAGTATGAGGCTCTTGTGCATGGGCTCAAAGTGGCAAAGGAGATTGGCATATGTCGGATAATATGCTTTGGTGACTCGGACCTGGTGGTGCAGCAGGTGTCCGGAGTGTGGGACGCCCTGGATCCAAACATGGCACTATACGAATTTCACGTGCAGAAGATATCTGGTTACTTCGAGGGGTGTGAATTTCACCATGTACCCCGGGCGGAAAACGAGGCTACCGACATGTTGTCGAAGCTCGGATCGACCAGACAGGCGATTCCACCGGGTGTAGCATTGGAACACCTCAGAAAACCATCTATCAGGCCGTCCCTAGGAACCGACTCGATCTATATCCCGAAAAATACGGAATCCGGAGCTGAGCCAATGGACATTGACATGGGAGGTGGTACGCGAGACCCGGGGACTGCGTCAGCAAACCCGGGGACTGCCTCGGCAAACCCGGGGACTACCTCGCTAGACCTGGGGACTGCTCAGCGTGATCCGGCTGAAGTTATGCCGGTGGATCAGATGGAAATTGATGAGGAGATATTCCCTCCACGAGCCATACCAGCTTAGGCACTGCCTATATTCCAATTCCTGAAGGACGGAACGTTACCCGCTGAGGAGAGCAAAAGCATACACAATCATCAATTCCGAGTTATACAAACGAAGTGTAACCAATGTTCTCCAAAGATGCGTTGACCCAGAAGAAGGGCTTAACATCCTCCGAGATATACACCAAGGAGAATGCGGGCATCATGCCTCATCTCAGGCCTTGGTGGCAAAGGCGTTCCGACATGGATTCTACTAGCCAAGTGCCTTGGAACAAGCAGAAGATCTGGTGAGAAAATGCAATGGTTGTCAGAGGTACGCCACCAAGACACATATGCCTATGTCGGAACTCAAGACCATACCAATTACGTGGCCATTTGTTGTATGGTGCTTGGATATGGTTGGCCCGTTCAAATCTGCGAAAGGAAACATGACACACATTTTGGTCATGGTGGACAAGTTTACAAAATGGATTGAAGTGAAACCTATAAGAAAATGTGATGGAGCTACGACCGTGACATTTCTCAAAGACATCATCTTGAGATACGGTGATCCACATAGTATTATAATTGATAATGGAACAAATTTTGCGGAAGGAGCATTTGCGCGCTTCTGCCGAGATAAGAAGATCCGACTTGATGTCGCCTCGGTAGCCCACCCCGCATCGAACGAGCAAGTGGAAAGATCCAACAGATTAGTATTATCTGGGATAAAACCCTGGCTCATTGAGCCGCTGCAAAGATCAGCGGGGTGCTGGATAGAAGAATTACCAGCGGTACTGTGGAGCTTAAGAACAACTCCGAATCGATCAACAGGCTATACGCCATTCTTTCTGGTATATGGGGCAGAAGCTGTATTACCAGCCGACATAGAGCATGATTCGCCTAGGGTCACCCAATACACAGAAGCCGAAGTGCAAGAATTCCGGCAAAATGATGTTGATCTGCTGGAAGAAGCGAGAGAACTGGCACTGTCCAGATCCGCCATATATCAGCAAAATCTCCGACGCTATCATAGCCGGAAAGTGTGCCCCCGAGACTTCCGGGAAGGCGATCTGGTGCTCCGGTTGGTACAACGTACTACTGGCATGCATAAACTATCCCCCCCATGGGAAGGGCCATTCATTGTGAGCAAAGCATTGCACAATTATTCTTACTATCTTATAGATGCAAAGCCACAGGAAAAGAACAAGGCGGACAGGTCCGGAGAGGAATCCAAGCGACCGTGGAATGTAGCACTACTTCGTCCCTTCTACACTTAGCTAAGAAGTGTATGTATCCGAGTCATCTCATATGTCGGTATGTATGTCGGCAATGAGCTTATCAATGAAATAGCAGCGCCTCGAGCAGTAACTCGGGGACTGCCTTAATAATATTTGTCGTAATTTCTTATGCGGTAGCTGGAATGAGTCGTTTTACTTAACCCGGATTAGTAATGTGTGAGCACCAAAAACCCAACCCTTCGAATTGTTGCTGTCCAACAAGAATTATCTTCATGGAAAGCAGGGGAACAAGTTTGGAATTGCGTAGCACATGAAAAACGACTAAGGAAACGAATTTATTCGAGCTAACGTTTGTTTTTTCGGACTAACCCTGTATCTATTTTTCAAGTTATTATGCTAAGTTATTTTGAGCCAAGCCTCAAAGTTTCTAAGTATTGTTAAGACAATTTTTGAAGCTCGGATTCGTAAGTCATAAAACCGAATCAAGGTAGACACAGACCGAGCCAAAGAATTGGACAAACAAGAAAATGAAACTCGGGGACTACGCCCAAGTTAATCCGGCATAAAAATATAGTAGCAAAATATCACTTATCCAGCATACAATTGCACCCGGCATACCGGGGATCTGATAAATTTTCAAGTTTTTTAGAACTAAGGAGCAGCAGGAGGAGCAGGTTCGGCGTCGTCGTCGATGTCTTCAATATCTAAAGCATCATCTTCCCCGTCCTCATCCGACCCATCTTCAATATTCTCATTTTGCTCGTCCCCAGCGGATTCCAGGAAGCTCGGGCCTTCAATCCAGTCATGAATAGGAGAATATTCAACGAGGCTGTAGGCGCAAGCCTGGCGCCGAGCTACACACTCCGAATCATCGGTCCATCTGTATCCGGTACGCCGGCGTGTGAGGAGGCTGAGGTCAATCTTCTCGTACCACGTGAGAATATGATGTAGGATGGTGTCAGCTGAAGCGCGACCAATAGATTCTCTCCAGAGGTCAAGCTGGGTCCCAACTTCCATTAATGTCTCGACGAGAGTTGCGATGGTCTCCGGGCTACTCTCTCCGGGCCAGAACGTATTGAAGATGCGCACTGCAACGTCGAGGATATCCTTGCCATAATTCTTGATGGTCTCCACGCGAGAGGACAAGCTGACCAATAGGTCCTCCATGTCCAAGGGAATGTTCTCACCATCAGGAGCAAGGGGAGTACCCCTCTCTCGGTGAAACTTGGCAACAGCAGCGCTGGCAATCGCAGTACCCTCCGGAAAGTGATCTGGAAATGAGGCAAAAGACAAAAGTAAGGGAAAGACACAGGAGGTAACCCGGAGAGTTATGTCGGACAAGGGAAAGGAACTTACGAGAAATATGGCTATGGATCTAGGTCAACTCCTTGATGCAGGCATCACGTCTTTTGCGCAATTGCTCAAGCTCAGCGTTAGCCGACCCAAGCTGGATCTCGGATTCTCTGAGTAGGTCCTGACCTTGGAGATCTGGAGAGTAAGGTGCTCACGCTCCTCGGTGAAGTTCTGGCCAACTTTTTGTATCTCGGTTTTGTGTTGGGCCTTCATCTTCTCCATCTCAGCCTTGAGCTTGGCTATCTCGTCGTCCTTGGTCTAGAGGAGGGGAAGCTCATCATTCTTCTTCTTCAGCTCAGCTTGATGCTGTCCTGCTTGTTCGAGAAAATGCAGCATCATGTCAGGCACAAGCACACTATCCTCAAGCGATGCTGAAAATAATATGTTGACCCAGCAAAGCCGAGGAGTGAATGTTTGCCGAGCCAAGGAGAAGAAGAAATGGAAAAAACAACAAGGTAGAACGAAAGAGAACATACCCCGGATTTCGTCCAAGTTCTTGCGCATGATTTTGTTCTCAGCCTCCACCCCAGCTGCAGAAACCGAATGAAGAGATTAGTTTGGAGGAAAAAAGTAAAGAAAAACAGAGAGGTGCCGAGGGAGAAAGTTACCACTCTTTTCATGTTCTGCACCTGGTGCAACATGTTTCGCGCGTAGGATCTTGTGGGTATCAAGCAGGCATTGAAATTCGGCACTCCTGTGATTGGTAGTTACCTGAAAGAAGTATAGAAGTGTAAAATTAGCTTGGTGCATATTCGAAGTGTACAAGATCCGGGCCAAGCGGAACTTAACCCGGCTCTAGGTGTGTGCATATTCGAAGTGTGCAAGATCCGGGCCAAGTGGAACTTAACCCGGCTCTAGGCGTGTGATTATTCGAAGTGTGCAAGATACGGGCCAAGTGGAACTTAACCCAGCTCTAGGTGTGTGAATATTCGAAGTGTGCAAGATCCGGGCCAAGTGGAACTTAACCCGGCTCTAGGTGTGTGCATATTCGAAGTGTGGAAGATCCGGGCCAAGTGGAACTTAACCCGGCTCTAGGTGTGTGCATATTCGAAGTGTGCAAGATCCGGGCCAAGTGGAACTTAACCCGGCTCTAGGTGTGTGCATATTTGAAGTTTACATGCAACTATGTTAGTTTTCTAATGAGCATCCGGCTGAGTAACAAGCTACTCCACCGGAGGCTCGGGGACTAATGGTTATTATCTACAACATGTAAAGGAGAAATGACATACCTCCATCATTTGCCCCGCGAGGTTAATTGCCTTGGTGGCAGTATTCATCTGGGCAGAAAATTCTGCGGGGCCGAACTTTTCCGGGAGATCGTCGTTGTAGACGAACTCCGCCTTGTTCCAGTTCATGACGAACTCGATAAGGCTCGGAGGGTACCGTTCGCCAGTGGGCATGTGGGGTGCCACCAAGCCCTTTGCATGAGCTTCCTTCCTCTCAATTAGGGCAAGAGCTGGGCTGGTGTGCAGAACCATCTACTATGCATCTGTTGGCTCGGCAGGAACATCCGTCGCTGCTGGTGATTTCTTCGGAAGCATCGACGACATGGTTCGCTGCCCGGCCTCGACGGACGTAGACTTGGCAGTATCCGAAGTCTTCTTGCCTTTAGCTGGCTGGGAAGAAGTAACCACGATGGATTTCCCTTTGGAGGTTGCTGGAATGGTTCCTCGCCGAGGCTGAGATGACTCGGACGAGGCAGAAGAACTTGGTACTGGAGCTGCTGTGGATTTCCTGGCTGCCGGGGCAGGTGCTGGCTCGGTTGCTGGAACTGGAGCTACTGTTGGTGCTGGTGCTGGTGTTGCGGTAGACTCGGTGGTGGCTGGTTGCGGCAATGCCGAAGTGGTGGACGCCGTCGCCTCGGCCGAACCTACCCCTCCCGCTCCAAGGTCGCGTTCCTCTCGATGAGGTACTGCGGAACCCGGAGCAGCCACAGAGCCCTCCGAAATAAGTTTACCCCGCGAAGCTTACCGCGGGAGGGAGCCTGTCACGGCAGTAATGCTCGATTCCCCACGTCCATTCGGCGGAGAAATCCTTGTGAGTGGTGAACAGAGCCTTGACCTGGCAGAAGATCTATGTGTTGCTCAATTCGAAGGAGGAGGTTCGGTTGGGGTCGCGGCCGAAGCTCATGTGGCACAACTTGTGGGTGCGCCTCTGGAGGGGAGAGATTCGGTTGCGTACGAACGTGATCATGGCATCCTCATTGCGCAATCCAAGCTTCTTCAGCTCCGTGAACCTCTTGTTAACTTGGTTGGCCAGAGCGGTAGGTTTCTTGGCAACCTCCTCCCAGAAATCCGTGTCAGGGAGACCCGGAGCGTAGGGCAGCAACCGAATCAAGTCTTCGGTACCCTCGTTCCGGACGTAGAAGAAGGTCCGGGCCCATCCTTTGCAGGAGTCAAGCCCGGTGACCCGGGGAAAGATTGAAAATCTCCGAGGCGAGATCGAGGCAGCTCCGAACTGGGTGAGCTGCTTGTCCTCCGACTCAACGTGGATGTTGGGGACGACGTTGCGACGAAGACCGAAGAACCGGATCAACAGCTCCTTCATGGGCCATAGTCCGGTATAGCCTTCGATCGTAGATACAAAGGCAGAAAGAGAGGTGATTGTGTTCGCTGGGAGATGGTGCGACTGCAGATGGTATGTCCTAACCCAAACCCGGAAGAAATCGCTCACCGGGAGACCAAATCCCCGTTGGAAATGGGATAGGAATACAACGAACTCACCCGGATTGGGTGAGGGGGCCAGTTTCGAGGAAGGGAGACGAGCGGCGACGCCGGCGGGAATACGCCTGGTCCGGTAGAGCTAGTCAATGTCGTCTTGACAGACCCACGAACCGGCCCACGCGCCGCGGTCCGCCGCGCCGGCGTCCTCCTCCATCTCCTGCTCGACGACGACGAGCTCCTCCTCCGTCATTTCGTATCCGCTATCCTCGCTAGAGCTAGCGGCGGCGGGGATCTATGGTCTAGATTGACGAGGACCCGTGGCTAAGCAGTTGCGCAGCGGTGGCTGCGGTGCGGAGGCACGGGGAGGTGCGGCAGCGGCGTTGCTGCTGGAAAGAACCGGCAGCGGCGTGGTTGCGAGGAAGACAAAGGGGAAAACGCAACGGGCAAAGGGGCGCGGAGGTGGAAAAATGCTAAGGGACACGCCCCTCCCCTATTTAACTACCCCCAGTGATCGATGAGTGGGATCGCGCTGCGCCGACGAGCCACACGGTGTGGCCGTGTATCACCGGCATCAACCAATCAGAGAAAAGCCACACAGGGGGCCACATAGTAGATGTGATCCCATGACGCGACGTGCAGTTGCGATAAACGAGGAGACAGGCATGACGTAACCCGCGCACAGTAAAACTGACAATTACTGCGGCGGTTACTGTGCAGGCCCTTAAAATAAGACACGGTAATGATTAGCCTCAGCGTGGGTTGGCGTATGAGAGAAGGAAACGGGGCCCGGATCAAACCATGATAACCATGGGATCCGAGCCAAAGTGGTGACCCGGCCGGCAAGTGAAAACTTGGAACGTGCAAAAGGAACGTAAATCCATATAATCCGAGATAAGGAGCTAACCCGGAATTAAACATCTGAGGCTCGGACTTAAATGAACCTGATGTGGCCTTACCGGCCGAGGCAGCTAAGACCGACCAGCTTCGGGGACTAATGTTGGGGGGATACCCCCGGGTAGGGTCACTCCGGGGTATAAGGGCCGAGTTAGCCGAGGTTCGGCAAGGTCAAAGCGGATGCTGGCCGAGTCACCTCAAGGCAGGCCGGATCATGGAGTAACCCGGACCAGGGGGGGTCGCCTAAACGTTGTCTCATCCGACTTAAGGAGTAAGTCGGAAATGCTTTTCTAACTTATATGTAGGAACATGTGTGGCCGGATCTACTATTATCCGGATCCTCGCTTAGCTTCTGGGAGAAGGAAGGAATCTCTCTGGTCAAAAAAGAAGGTCCGGTACATACTGGATGAGCGAATAAAGCAAGGGCAGGACCACCGGGTCATGGCCGACAAGGATGAGGACGCTCACGTCGGCTTACGTCGCTAAAGCATGTGTGACACAGGGGAAAAGCACCCCGGTCAGGTTACCACTTTGGGAGGGGGCATATTCTTAGGAATATGCCTCCACGTATGCCCTAGGCTAGGACCGAACCTCTTCTATATAAGGGGGGTTAGGGTTCTGGTAGAGGGGGTTGGCAGAATTCTAGTTGATTGAGCACTAGTTGGTTTGGCGATTCCTTAGGGCTAGTAGATCTAGGCAAGAGTAAGAGAGCTTCTTCTTCCTCCTCTCGCCAATACAGCTCAAGGAGCACTTGTAATCTTGGATATATAGCAATACAAACTTCTGTGTGGAGAATCACTCTACTATCCCTCCCTGGATTCCCCTAGCGCATATTAGTCCCCACCTTTAGCCTATCGATGGCATCTGCCATGACACCACCATGACAGATCTTGATGGCTCAATTTGTATTAGGGTTTAAGATAATAAGGTAGGTAAGGCTTTCATCAACACACTCACCTGGTATTCTAATTATCCCTTAGAAACTTAATTTGACTAAGAGCTACTATTCTTTGGCTACCTAAAAATAGGAATTGTTTGCATTGCTAACTTAATTCTAGGGTTTTGGACAAAGAGATAGACATGAGACTTGTCATGGCTTGATATGATCTTGGTTAATGTTTTCTCAAGAATTCCTATCCTCACACTTCACTAAGCTTGGGTCATAGTCAAGGGATTCCTTTCCTAAATATACTCTATATAAAACTCTCATCTTATTCACTAAGATCTCATCTACCTCAATTAACTAGTCATCTAGCTTCATCATATCCATCATCATATGATGACATGGTCATGCCACTTCAACAATATTCCTCCTTCATTATCCTCTAGTATATAACTTCCATTTCTTAGTTACTACTAATGAATCTATCCATGTAGCTATTTCTAACTCCATCCATTAACTCCTTTATATCCTCCTTGCATCTACTTCCAAGGCTTGCAGGATTACAATCCTCAATATATCACAGGTGATACCAATCCTAAAGAAGAGGTATGGCACTACTCCCCATAATACAAGATTGTTCTTGTATTAGCTTGGTTAAACTACTATGCCTCCAACTACTCCATACAACTCATATTGTATACTTCATCATACCCTAGCTTGACTTCTCATGATCAAGCTAGGTGATTCATCTTTCTATGGTTTTTCCTAATTTGATATACTCACAACTCTTCTTCAACACCTAGTCATATATTCTCAAGTGACTTGAGAATAATGACCACCAACCCTTGATCAAACAAAGCTTAGGCTTCTAATTGTCTCATCAAGATCTATCATCAACCAAGTAGTAGACTTGTACTAGTCTCTCTATAAGGCTTATCTTGTTAAGGAAACTTACTTTAGGTTTATACCTACTTGGCTTAACAAGATTATCATTTGATAATCTAATACTACTAGCTTTCTTATAACTTCTCAAGTACTAGTTTAACTCTTAGGTTTAGATACTTCTTCTAGTTAACTCATGAATGAGTTAACTCCTCCAACATCAGATGGCTTGATCTCCACTAAGGATCACATTCCATAACTAGTTCCTCCTTCTATTAATTTACTTAAGGTGTTTGGAAGGTCAATATAATAGGTCAAAGCCAAGAGTCAATAAGTTCTAGGCCAAGATTTAACTACTCAACATTGATGATCAATTGACACTAGGACTTGGTTAAATAGGAATGTCATCTCTTAATATGATATTAAGGCTATGTGCTAGATGGTCTTGGCTTAACTTCCTATAATACTCTATCTGTGATAAGAGTTAATGTTTAAGAACTACCATGATACCCATGCTAGGAATAACTATGTCAAGCAAGTGTATCAAGATTTAGTTATGAGATTTCTTTACTTGGGTTATATACTTGACTGGGTATTCAAGAGTTGTTGCAATGAATACCATGATATGATCTCTATAAGATCCCTTATTGTTTATTAAGTAATGTGTTATGGGTTTAGCTATATAACATTTAATCTACTCTTAGATCAACTTATACTACCCAAAATAGGGTTTTAGCAAAGGTCATATTGAAATTATCGCAATCAACTTGATGATCTACTTAAGTTCCACCAAGTTTAGAGACGCTTTAATCACTTTGACACATTTTATTTAAAAGCACGAAAATTATCCAGATTTTCTATGCATGAATGCAATGTACACACCTAAGCTCAGCTTATTTCTAAGCTCTAATGTTGGGATGCTACAGGGTGTGTAGCACCCCGGTAAAACCACTACTAGAAAATCGCTGTGTTTTTGTTTTGTGCATCATCATGACCGCATGCTCATGTCATCATGCCACATTGCATTTGAGCATCGTCATTATCATGCATATGTTTGTCTAAAACTATTTTCTAAAAGTCTATATTTGTTTTCTAAATATTCCCTGTCTTTATTTCAAATTAAAACCCTAGCCTCTTCAAAATATTTTGTTTGTCTAAAAACTAATTGCAATAGCCTTATAAATAAATAATTAAAACTTATATTATTTTTGGGAGGCAGCTAGCCAGGCCCAAAAGCCCAGCTGGCCACCTCCAACTAAACCCTAGCCTACCGTCCCACCTACCACCTACTCCCTGCCGCTGCACCACCCCGTTGCCCGCACCCCTACCTGACACGCTCGCCTCACACGCCGCAACGCACGCGAGGCTACGCGCGCGTGATCCCCTCCCAGTGACCGACACGCTCGCTCACCCCCCACGCGTTGTACGCACGCAACCGCGTGACCCTGTCCCGCTCGCCTCGGACCCACCTACACACAACCGCACCCAGCGCCTTGCCTCGTGATTCCCTTCCTCCTCCTGCCGCTCGCCCCGCCGTGGCCGCAGCAACCGCGTCGCCATCCTCCCTGGTGCGCCGCCTCCCCTTCCTCCCGTGAGTCGTGCTACGCGCCTCTGATCTCGAGCCCGAGCCGCCTCCCCGTGCAGGCCCCTCTCTGGCCGCCGCCCCGACGATGCCTATTTCCACGACCTCGTGGCCTCCTTGCTACCGGCCTCATCCGCATCTGCGTCCGCATCCGCCCCGCCTCCTTTGCAAGCTCCGGCACCGCCAGTGCCTCTCCATCAACCAGCCGCCACTGCCCTGCTCGTTTCTGCCGCCCACAGGCCCCTGGTCGCCCCGCGCAGCGCCGACAGGCCCTGCTCCGTCTCCGCTTCCATCGGCCGGCACCGTAAGCGACCTCCCCGGCCGCTCTTCCTCACGAGCATCACCCCTGCCACTACCGCGCCACCGTCCTGCACGCGGCCTCATCCCCTTGTCGTCCTCCCGCCGCGAGCCGCCGTCCCCGACCACCGCTTCGTCGTCCGACCCCAAGTCTACAGCGTCTCCGTACAAGTTCATGTTTCTCTGTCGTGCGTGAGCACCCCTGTGTCCCTTCCTGTGCGCATTCCTTTGCATGTTCGTGTCTGTGGTGCTCCCCGTAGGTCGTTTAATCAAGTCTCCGTGAGATGACCATCGTGACACGTTTTTGCCAAGTCGCACCACAGTGATCTCCGAAGACCACGGGCGTCGCTTCCAAGACCATCGTCGACAAGGCTACAACCAAGGATCAGTCAACACACCTATTTGACAAGATCTGCCGAAGACTGTACCCAAAGATTGCCTACACGGAGCGACTGATTCTCCTTCCTGGATCCAACAACCGCGGAACCCGATTTCACGGAACGCCGAGATCCCCGTCACGGACACCAAGAGCTCCTTCCCGGACCCGAAGAATGCACCTGGCATTCTTCTCCTACTTGGATCCGAAGACCGATCCCGTCGACCCCGAAGACCGATCCCCCGTCGAACCCTCGAGACCCCAAGATCTTCGACCCCTAATGTGATCCCCTTTCCGAGAACCCTATTTCATAAATGCCATATAAACTTGTTGCATATTAAATCATCCATACTCGCATACATGTTTATTTGTCTGGGGGTACTTTGTTGATTCACCTAATAATTAAATATGGAGACCACATGTGGGTGATTCTAGTCTTATATTGTCTCCATTTCAATTTGTGTAGTGAATCGATGCCATGTTTTGCCTTGTTAATACAACATTTAAACTGCGGGGTATCTAAACAACATAAACCATCTAATTAAATGTCGGAACCCTAGTTCCGCTTAATATTGCCTAGTCGCATTGCATCTGTGCCATGTCATACATCACATGCATCATGCCTGATCTTCTGCCGTAGTATTAAATAGTGCATCCGGTGTTTCTTTTAGTGCTTTGGTTCTTCGCGGATTAGGTCGTTGAGTTGATGCGAGTATCGACAGGTTCTTCGGATAATTTATCTTCGACAGTGTTTCCCAGGCGAGCATTCTCCCCCTTTCTACCTATTTTGCATTTATAGTCTTTATTTCCTCCTGTTGATCTATTGCTATCCATGTCACGATGCTTTAGTGTTCCATACCAGATATATTCTGTGCAGCCTTTATATTGCCTTGGACACCTCCTATTACCGGTTGTTTGGTAGATAGATGGTCTTGCGAGTCGTAGTCGCTTGCTCAGGTGCGATCCCGTGTCGTGAAGTACCACACAGTTGTTGGGATGTTGTCATATGCTTTACGGTGGAGAGGATCATGGCTTTAAATACAATTATTAAATTGCTGGGATAACTAATGACAGAGGCACTAGTGGGCAATATATGCTATTTTTTTTACGTCCACTTGTGTCCCGTAGGCCCCGAGTACTTGATACCTATTCCTCGATTATTCGCACTATCCACATCCGGGAGACCCTATGGATCCCCCTTAGCCAGAGCTTGATTCATTTCTTATTTCTTGGGGCCACAAACTAGTTTGGGGCTTTATTACTATCATGTACCTATGCCATGCTTTACTACTTTATTTATGATTGTGCGTGGAGCACCTGTACTGTTTAGGAATTGTGGAGTGTTTTCGCGGTATCGACAAGCCCAGTCACACATTCGGGTTCCCAGTCGTTTACAGCCATTGGCGCAAACCTTGGGTCCGTCTCGGAGCCGGCCAACTTCGTTGCGGGTAGCTTAATGGGGTGGTCCCCTGAAATATTTTATGAATCCTGTGATTGCTTTGCCGTGAAAGCCTCGTTGGGTTTTGATTTGGTTTTTCCGAGGTTGATCGTGTGTATGTTGCTATTTATGCACCCCTGCAGGGTAAATCTTTCTGAAAGCCGTGTCCGCGGTTATGGATGACTTGGAGCACAGTATCTCGATCATAGACAAGCATAAATAAAGTAGTGCTATAAATTTGACTTAATATGTGACTAGTAATGAGTTTCACTACAATGGAATGGATAATAAAAGTGCCAACAACGGGTGGAACTGGGGTGTATCGTGTCATGTTATACCTGCCTAGTAAGTATCACAACTCCAATGGAATGAAATAAAAGTGCCAACAATTGCTGGGTTTGGGATGTCACGTGCTAATTGTATCTGACTAGTAAGTACTACAACTACAACTGAATGGTTAACTAAAACTGCCCACTACTTATGCTATCAGGATGACTCATGCTATCTATATCTGACTAGTAAGTTCTACAACTATAATGGAATAAATAAAATTGCCAACTGTGTGAGTTCCTCGGTTTGACTTCCTCGTGTGGTCTTGAGGGGGAAATACCAGGATGGGTATGTTTTGGTGTTACTATCAGGTTGGATCCGAATAGGTCTTTCTTATCCGTCTCTAATAGCCGACAGTTGAATCGAGTCTCTATAGATTGTTTAGTGCATGCTTCGCTGCGGCTTCAGTCCACCATACTTATGTAGGCGAGAACCGCCAAATTCTAGCCTCGCCATGTACTGGCCTCAGTACTGACCGCTCCTCTTTTTTCTTTGCCCTTTGTCGGCACCCCTTTTGTTTTAGCAGGTTTGAGATCGACGTCATTAGCAGGGTTACCCTTCCGGCTTGGCCTGGGCAGGGTTATGGATTCCATTGGTTATTCTTCAGGGCTCTTAGCCCCATTTGCATCTTATCCATACTCGGATGTTGTATCGTTTCAAGGTGATTTGGATCTTTGTATTGTATATCTGTATTTTTGACTCATGGAGTCGTTGTTGTATATATATGTTTCTGTGGGTTCCATCATGGACTATTGTGTAATGTTATTACTTTGTTTTCCACCCGCACGTAAGTGCCTGGTGGGCATCTTTGAATCGTTTCTATGCGGGTTTGGCGGGAATCGCTAAAATCAGCATAGGGCCGATTCGAGGGTGTTACAAAGTGGTATCAGATCTCAGCAGTTATGATACCCCACTAGTCCAGCCTATAGGATAACCTAGCTAACGGCCAATGTAGAGTGTCAAAACTATTTTCCAAAATCAGTTGGATAGATCTGATTAGGTCTGCTTTTACTCCTCACCTCTATGCTATTCTCCTCTTACCTTTGTGTGTTTTGAATCTGTTCTCTTACCTTTCTTCAAGGCCAGGAACACTTTCGTGTTCCCAGTCGTTTACAGCCATTGGCGCAAACCTTCGGTCCGTATCGGAGCCGGCCAAATTCGTTGCGGGTAGCTTAATGGGGTGGCCCCCTGAAATATTTTGTAAATCCTGTGATTGCTTTGTCGTGAAAGCCTCGTTGGGTTTTGATTTGGTTTTTCCGAGGTTGATCGTGTGTGTGTTGCTATTTGTGCACCCCTGCAGGGTAAATCTTTTTGAAAGCCATGTCCGCGGTTATGGACGACTTGGAGCAGAGTATCTCGATCATAGATAAGCAAAACTAAATTAGTGCTATAAATTTGACTTAATATGTGACTAGTAATCAGTTTCACTACAATGGAATGGATAATAAAAGTGCCAACAACTGGTGGAACTGGGGTATATCATGTCATGTTATACCTGCCTAGTAAGTATCGCAACTCCAATGGAATTAAATAAAAGTGCCAACAACTGCTGGGTTCGGGATGTCACATGCTAATTGTATCTGACTAGTAAGTACTGCAACTACAACTGAATGGTTAACTAAAACTGCCCACTACTTATGCTATCAGGATGACTCATGCTATCTATATCTGACTAGTAAGTGCTACAACTATAATGGAATAAATAAAATTGCCAACTATGTGAGTTCCTCGGTTTGACTTCCTCGTGTGGTCTCGAGGGGGAAATACCAGGATGGGTATGTTTTGGTGTTACTATCAGGTTGGATCCGAATATGTCTTTCTTATCCCTCTCTAATAGCCTACAGTTGAATCGAGTCTCTATAGATTGTTTAGTGCCTGCTTCGCTGCCGCTTCAGTCCACCATACCTATGTAGGCGAGAGCCGCCGAATTCTAGCCTCGCCATGTACTGGCCTCAGTACTGACCGCTCCTGTTTTTCCTTTGCCCTTTGTCGGCACCCCTTTTGTTTTAGCAGGTTTGAGATCGACGTCGTTAGCAGGGTTACCCTTTCGGCTTGGCATGGCAGGGTTATGGACGCCATTTGTTATTCTTCAGGGCTCTTAGCCCCATTTGCATCTTATCCATACTCGGATGTTGTATCGTTTCAAGGTGATTTGGATCTTTGTATTGTATATCTGTATTTTTGACTCATGGAGTCGTTGTTGTATATATATGTTTCTGTGGGTTCCATCATGGACTATTGTGTAATGTTATTACTTCGTTTTCCACCCGCACGCAAGTGCCTGGTGGGCATCTTTGAATCGTTTCTATGCGGGTTTGGCGGGAATCGCTAAAATCTGCATAGGGCCGATTCAAGGGAGTTACAGGGTGGCACCGCAAGCTTTGACGATCCGCATCCCATGGAGCAGGGCTTCGTACCCCGCTTCATTGTTGGATGCCGGAACTTCATCCCCACTATGTACTACATCTTGTTGCCCTGTGGACATGTCAGGATGACACCGGTACCGGCTCCCTCTTGGCGTTTGGACACGTCGAAATGCATCGTCCATAGACTTGACAAGTCTGGTGTGTCTAGTAGCTAGACGCCCTTGATAGTACGATGTAGTGGCACAGTCGCCATGCAATCATGAAGACACCGTAGGCTAGCTTCTAGTAATGCGGGTACCACTGCTTGGTGGGTGTGAGCACCTCGCTGAGATAGTACACCGAATGTTGCACCCCATGGACTTTGTTTTCTTCATATCACTCGACCACAAGGGTGGTACTGACCACCTTGTGAGTGGCATCTATGTATAGCAACATTGGCTCCTTCTCCTTGGGGGTCACCAGGACGGTCGAGGTTGAGAGAAGGTGCTTGAGATCTTCAAATTCTTCTTGTCCTTTGCTCGTCCACTCAAATTGGTCCGTCTTGTGGAGGATTTGGTTGGACAACAATGCCTTCTCACCCATTCAGCTGATGAATCGGCTGAGTGTCGCGATTCTCCTAGCCAACTACTGGATGCCCTTGATGTTTTTCGGCTTTTCCATGGCCAGCATGGACTTTATCTTTTTTGGGTTTGCTTCGATTCCCCTTGTAGAAATGAGGTCCCCGAGTAGTTTCCTGGATGGTACGCTGAAGGCGCATTTCTCCAGATTCAGCTTGATCCTGTAGCGGTCAAGGTTGTCATAGGTCTCATGGAGATTGTCGACAAGCATAGCTTCCTCCTTTGTCTTGACTACTATGTCGTTGATGTAGACCTAGATGTTGCATCCAATCTGATTCTTCAGGTAGGCCTGCATGCACCGTTCGTAGGTGGCACCTACATTGTTTAGCCCAAAGGGCATCATGTTGTAGCAATATACTCCGAATGGTGTGATGAAAGCCATTTTTCTTGTTCTTCCACTTTCATCCGGATCTATTCATAGCCTCAGTAGGCATCGAGGAAGGAGCGGCGCTTGCATCCCGCAATGGAGTCGATGATTTCATCGATCTGCGGTAAGGGGAAGTTGTCCTTTGGGCAGTGTTTGTTAAGGCAGGTGAAGTCCACACACATCCCTGTCCTTCCTTGGAACTAGCATGGGGTTAGCTACCTAGGTGCTTTCCTTGATCTCACGGATGAAGTCCATGTTGAGGAGTCTGTTGACTTCCATGCCGACTACTTTGGCCCTCTCTCCTAACAGTCGACGCATCGACTACTTGACAGGTCTTGCATCTTGGAACACGTTGAGTGCATGCTCGGCGAATTCCCTGGGAACTCCTGGCATGTCCCGTAGGACACCAGGCAAGTATTTCCCAGCACTCATAGAGAAATTCGACGAGCGCGAGTTCCTATGTGGAACACAGATTGTTGGCGATGAGGGCCGTTTTGGTCGGGTCCGTCGGGTGAACCTGGACCGCCTTGGTGTTGACCGTGGAGTCAAAATATTTCTATGGTGCATTCTGCTTGCTCACAGGAGGAAGCCTATTGTCCGTCGACTCCTTGAGCTTTGCCAGTTCCTTTTGCATGCCGAAGGACTGGGAGAATCTGTTCAATTCCCTGTCGCAGCTGGCGGAGCTGGTGAAGCTGCCTTGGATAGCGATGACGCCGTTCGGTCCTAGCATCTTCATCAGGAGGTATGTGTAGTGTGATACGGCCAGGAACATTGCGAATGCCATGTGCCCGAGGATGACATGGTACTGGGATTGCCAGTCGACCACCTTGCACTCAAGGCGCTTTCTCCAGAAGTTTTTGAGTGTGCCCAAGATGATATCTAGCCATATTTTGCCTAGGGGTAGATTCCTTTCCCTGGTACAATGCCATGGAAGGCCGTCTCTGATGCTTCTAGGCTGGAGATGGGGATTCACATGGCATGCAGGGTGCTGGCGAACATGAGGTTGATGCCGTTTCTATCATCCATGAAGACTTTGCTCATCTAGAAGCCGTCGATATGCGCCTCGAGCACCAGGGCATAATGACCTGGGTGAGGGACCTGACATGAGTGGTCAGTTCTATCGAAGGTGATGCAGGACTCACATCCACTGACGTACTCAGCGGTGGCAGGTGGAGTGGTGACTACCAAGTTGATTTGGTGATGATCATTTTTTATGTCTGGTTGGAGGGGTGCCATTTCTATACCATGCCCAGTTTCCCCAGCGAGCATGGGTATTGTTCTGCCCCATTGTTTAGTGCCGGTGTAGCCACAGGCTACGGGGTTCCTCTAGGTGGTGGTGGTGCTCCGTATGCTATGGGGCCTGGTGGGGTTCCGTATCCCTAGTTCGTCGTGTCACGATGCAGTTGGGTGTACGCATCTTGGATCTTCTGGAACTCACAACGGTCTTTGAGGAGGTGGGTGGATTTTTTCTTGCTGTCGTTGTTGTCAATTTAGAAGTGGATGTTGCAAGGTCCCGACAACCTCTCCATGGTGTTGGGTGCGTCATTGCGGGCATGGCGTTTCCACACTTGCGTTGTTTTTCCGTTGTCGCGGTAGCTGCAACTACTATGGTGTATGCTGTTGCGGTTGCTGTCGTCGTGCTTATCAGCGTAGCTGGTTGCAACCATGTCGACCTCTTCGCGATCCTCATAGCCACGCATCCAACGTTTCCCTCGGTGGTTACGTCTGTGGCCAAGGTCATCATCATCGCCTGAATGATCAACTCCTCCCTAAGCATGAGGCGATGTCCATCAGGTGGTCGATGGTTTTTGGCCTGGTGCAAATCAACTCCTCCCTGAGCTCGCGATGATGCACACCTCCGTTGAACGCGTCGATTGCGTGCTCCTCGGAGATGTCCTCCGCAGAGTTCTTGATGATAGACCACCATTGGATGTAGGAGTGGAGGGATTCACTGGTTTTTTGACAGAAGGCGCAGAGCTCTTCGATTGATGCAGGCCACTTGTAGGTGCCTTTTAAATTATGAACAAAGTTGTACACCAGCTCCTCCCAGCTACAAATTGAACAACGAGGAAGGTTATTGAGCCAGGCTCTGGTGGTGCCCTCAGCTATAGCTGTAGGCATTTCATGGTTGTGTTCTTGCATCCGCCATATAACTTGACTAACTGAACATGGTCATCCAGCACAATATTTGGCTCCTGTAGGCCGTCGAACTTTAGATTATCCGAAAGAAGCTTAAATCCTTTTGGCATCCGAGTTTTCCGTATGGCCCGGCTGAAGCAGCCAATGCCATAGAGCTCTATTTCTTCGTCTTCCGACTCGGTGGAGTAGGCGCGTTTGGCGCACATCTTTTCGACCTTGTGATGGTGATTTTATCATGAGCGTCATAATTTCACATTTTTCACTGTAGGCGCGACAAGTCGTGATCTTACTCGCTGGATGATGGCGAGCGATTCCTCGCAAATGGCGTCTTTGCTTTCTTCGGCTCCAACATCGGATCTTTAGCCAGCGCAGCTTCTACGAACCAGAGCCCAGCAATGGCAGATCAGTTTACGGTAGATCGTGGATCTCCAGCCGGAGGCTGGTTGGTCAGCAGGTATATAGTAGCTGCTATCATCGCAGCTTGCGGTGTTTTGGGGATCATGTGACCACTAGAGTCCACCAAAATGAACGAGAATTCGAGGGCTTTGGTGGCCTCTTGTTGAGCTTCGTTGTCGAGGTGGTCGAGCCAAGAGCGTCTCTTGGAAGCTCTGGCACCGTTGCCCTTCGAGGAGGATCCGCCGATGGAGGAGTGTGCAGCCCATCGGGCGTTTGACTCGTCGGCTTCCTTCTTGTGTGCCACAAGTTCAGCGTTTACTACCCGTTGGAGGTTAAACTCCTTTATGAGGAGGCAGTGGTAGGCCATTAGCATGCTACTGGATGCATTGTCTGGAAGGGGTTTTCCCCGCAAGGCTTCCCTGACTCGCGCCCACCCTTCTTCCGAGAGGTGGATCTATGGGCGACCCGACCCACTTGCGCTATTGGCATAGGTGTTAGGAGGGTTGGGAGGATTGCATCTATCATTGGTGGGGTTGTTGTTGCTGGTGTCAATGGGCCCTTCATTACTGGTGTTGCCTTGAGTTACTCCGCCACCATTGGTGATGACAGTGCACATGTAGTGGTTGGGGAAGCCGTTGCTCCCGTAGTTCTCTGATCCGGAGCCGTAGACGTCATCCTCTAATGATGGATCACAAAGATCAGAGTCGCAACTATTGTTGTTGTCTGTGTTGTAGGTTGATGTTGGGGCGACGAGCTCGCTCATGGTGCCAATCAGTGGTGGGACCATGAGGCAGGTGCAATCAGAGGCGCCGACGAGTGACTGGGGAAGCAAAGCATGCAGATCTTCCCAACCTGGAAGCGTAGGCTCCCAATCATCATGCTAGTTCCGTCTCCTACGGTTCAAATGTCGGGCGAGTCGTTGGGGAGGGGATGGTGAAGTCGATGGTGCCTAAGATGAGGCGGTTCTTCACCGTAGAGGAGTTGTAGATCGTGGGTGAGGGGGTCGTGAAATCCGCAACATCAGCGCTCCCTATTCCCATAGACGGCGTCAATTGACGTGGGGTTAACACGTCAATGCCCATGGTTGATGGACTTGGGTTTGAGGAAGAGGGGAGTGATGTAAGCTTTGTTCGGCTAACATGCAAGCAAATCGGGGACACGAAGTTTACCCAGGTTCAGGCCCCTAGAGGGAAATCCTTACTCCTGCTTGCATGTTCTTGATTATCGAGGGAACCGAAGGTTACATGGTGCGCAGATGCAAACTGGCAGTGTGTGAACTAGGGTTTTGAGGTGTCCTCCTAGATTCTTGCTCCTAGCCTTTATATGGAAAGGCTAGATCTCATGATAGCAAACTGAGCCGGTTACAGATTAGGGTTTTATCCTTTAAATTCCTATCTATTCTTTGCCGTGTCCTCTAAGGAGTCGCGCCTTCACGATCTTGGGTCACCCAAATCTTCATGGAGTCCGTTTACAACATAGGCTTCTCTTGGTCCAAACCACATAGGAAAATCATGGGTACTCGTAGTGAATACCCATGTCACTATGGGTGTACCCCAACACCCCCCGCGTATGTTCCCCTGAAGGATAAGAAGAATTAGAGAAAGAACATTACAACCGAAGAAAAGAACAACACACCAATGATCAAAATGGTGGGCTCCACTTTGGAGGGTCGGTAGTAGAAATAAGTTGCACCAGTTGGAATGGTTGTGAAATGGGCACTGCTATGGACATCATGAGGAAGTATGCCCCTACCGCACGTACTATGTGTGTGGAGACCCATGTGCATAGAGTGTAGGCTAGAGGTCTGAGTCATGCACTAAGTTATGATAAGGCTTTTGCTGCTAGTGGTTTGGGATTGAATCTCATGATTGTGCTCTCTACACAGATGGGGACATGAATACTTCATCCATCTTTTTTCTCATGTGATTTTAGTCAATGTTT
Source organism: Avena sativa (assembly GCA_916181665.1). Classification (NCBI taxonomy): domain Eukaryota; kingdom Viridiplantae; phylum Streptophyta; class Magnoliopsida; order Poales; family Poaceae; genus Avena; species Avena sativa. The sequence continues at coordinate 462,043,389 of OV702291.1, read as the reverse complement.
TTGGTGCAAATTGAATAAACTACAAAATACCCCCATACCCGGCGGATTTTTGGGGCGACATAAGTAAAAAGAACCGACAATACTTGGTTACGCGGCGGATGAGATTTGGTGGCACCATTTTCTCTCAGCGACCACTTATATACCATGGCACACATGGTAGCGGCAGATTTTGGTGTCATGATACGTGGACAGGGAAGGCAACGTTTTTAATGCCTCGTTTGGCCAATGGAAGCATTCCCAATGTCTGTAGCCCATTTGAAGCGCCATTAATGCTTGATGGTCGCTGGAGAATGGTTAACCATTGCCCGCTGACTGGTTAGGCTTGTCTGGCTGACAGGTGCGGTCGACCACTGCTTACCCGAGCTGACTGAGACCGATGTATGGGCTCTATGAACTAATTCGTCCCATGTTACTGAGCGTGCTTGTTATACATCGCATAAATCAAACATTACATCTCACCAACAACCCACAACATTTCCTATATAATATAGGGAGTCCTTAGCCCCCACTCTCTCAACTCCTATATCAGTACCGCGTCGCACCCACTCTCTCATCAAGGCAAACTCTAGATCTGAACATAGTCATTTCCAAAAATATCCTAAGATCTTACCAACTCCCATCTCTACTACTGGCGGCCCTTCCAAATGTGGTAATGCCTCGCAAGCTCTGCCAATCCGAACCAGCGTGCACGCTAGAGTCCTCCAAGCCTAAGGTCGATAAGCTAGTGGATCTTGTTCTTTCTCTAATCGATCTGCTGTTTGATCTTATTATTTCTATAATTGATCTGCTGTTGCATCATGTTCTTTCTATAATTGATCTGTTGATGCATCATGTTCTTTCTCTAATCGATATGCTATCTCTTTTAGATCCAAGACAAAACGGCCAGCATAGTTTATGTGAAGTATTACAGACATGTCGTCGTCACCGCCGCCATGAAAGCATCATCTTTGGAGGATGGTGGCATAGTTGCTCCATTTGTCATAGTAGGGTATTAGGGTGTTAGTAGAATAGAGTGGTGCTCAAGATTAGATTAGGTAAAAGTCTCCACTTCCCTTAAGATAAGTGGAAGAATTAGGTTAGTTGTAGGTAGTTTTTAGTTCTTTATTTTCATACTTTGCTTGTTCGAAGAATTAGTGGGGATAAATGCATTTTTTTAGAGAATGAAGTAGTGTAATGTGATGTAGTAAATATCCTCTCAATGAAATGATTTAAGATTTGAATGCAATTATCTCCCTAAATTAATGACTGTAAACTTCTTATTTTGATTAATGGTATTATAATTAATTATCTAGATTGGTGACATTGTATAAACCACAACATTCATAATACATGACATGGTACTAAAGTTCCACCATATTTAGTAATGTAACAAGGCATATACACTGCCGTGCCGCGGAAGCGCTAGATCGGTGGATCACGTTGTGTCACGCCAAAAAACCCACCACTATTGCACAATCCCCAACGCGGTTATCCCTAGCGGCATTTTTTTGCCGCGCCAGTGCGAGTGCAGCAACTAAGGCTATGCTTCAGCATCCATAAGCGTCAGGGCCTGAGCTCCGTGTTGTAGTGATATAGAATGCAACGCTGATCTCAGTCATATCGAGCTACTTCAAGGATGCCTTAATTATTTGCGGTGACCTAGCATACCACTGGATGGTCTAGTATGCAAGTCGTTGTCATAACTCTAGTGAAACACCATTCCATCAGTATTACATCTCTTAGAGTCACTACAAGAATATGGACAACTCATGACGTTTTATTCATGACACGCCGTAAAACTGTCAAAGATGCCCGACGTTCTGAGCCAATTCGTCACGATGCACTCGAAGGGCCTCCAGCCCAGGTATCCATGACGTTCGAGGATTTCATCGACAAAAATTCATCGCGGATTTCATCCGAGGCCCTGAAGTCCACTTCGGCATTTCGTCCCGCATAAAATCGTCATGGAATTCGCCAAGGGCCTTTGGTTGACTTCTTGTTTTCTCGACGACTGGGCCATCCATGCTTGCACCCCACCTGTCATCTCGGGTTTGAACGACAGGGTTTAACGGGTTGTTCTCAGAGTGTTAGCCAGGCCCAGCTGTCGGTCCATCTGGTATAAATTAAAGATGGCATAAAAACAGAGTACCCTGAACAGGGTTCGAACTCATGAGCACAATTGTTGGTCGAGGGTTCGTAACCACTAGACCAGTGGACTCTGTTCCACCATATGTACTACTTTGCCATTCTTATAAGAATGTCCTAAATCAGTAGTCCTTCAATAAATAAACTGATGTTTTGACTGAAAGCCGGAACAGCTGGACAAGACAACTACATTTCAAACATAGCACTACTTCATATTTTTTATACACATGTTGTCGATCACACGAAGAAGCAAAATGTTAAAGTATAGGAAACTACAGCAACAATGAACACAACATATAGCAACATGGCGATAGAACACAATCTTACAAATATATAGAGAACATGGTTGACATATAGTTCCAAACCAACTAGAGAACCAGAATCACAAAGAGTTCCAAACCAAGTACATGACCTGCAGGTTCATATTCAGTTCCAAACCGACTACGAGTTCACATGAAGCCAACCCGCATAACCAGGTACTATGTGCCCTCATTTCACGCGACCTACATGACACATGAAGCCAGACATGAGCTCCTTAAAGAAGGTAAAGATGATCAAATCCCCTTTTCTGATACCTGTTGAGGTGGGCATTGCTGTACCTAGCTGAAAAGTACTGGATGTGAAGAATAAAGTTAGTTTATGAAGTATAGTTCAATGTGCATACGTAGATTGAGGGCTCGTTTGGTTCAAAGGATTTGTAAAACACTGGGATAGGAAAAGTGCAGGAATAGAATGACCTAACAGTAAGCATCTTACATGAATGAAAAATGCAGGAATCGGTAAGATAAGCTATTTGAAAAATGCACCGTAGGAAAAACGCAGGTAATTTATAGGGTTTAGGTATATGTCATGGTTGTCATAAACACGTACGAATCTTTCCAAGAGGTCTCACCTCTTGTTTGAAAATCCTATAGGATTGTAGTGTAGGAAAGTTATGCATAGGAATTTGGTAGGATTTATTCCTTTGAAACAAACACGCCCTTAAAGAGTCAAATCGCAGAAGTTTACCATCTTGCTTTCCCAGGGATGACATTTGTCTTTTTCATCTTGCACACATAGTGCGGTATAGGTGGCTTGTGTCCTGAAATTGCTCTAAGATACGCAGCTTGGTTTGAAGTCAATTCCATGTCGTTTCCAAACATGCAGTAATCGTCGAAGTCCTCCCCGCCCTTCATCGATGGACCTAGAAAGAATATATTAGAAAGTAATCTATATCAGCATAAGAATGACTGTAACTTTAAGCCAATGTCAATGACTCTAACCTCTAGTAAGTTCCCTCGGTTTCTCAGCTTTATTGCCTACAGGTTGCTTCACCTCGTCATAAGATGGAACATTGTGCCGGCGCTTGCAATTTCTTGCACTGTCACCATGATGTTTTGTGCAATAACTTCCAAATTTTCGGGGTTCAGCACCTTGTGGTCCATCTGAAGATCATTAAGAAGTCTGAGGACGACTATTTCTACCATAGAACGGGGATGTGATGTGTACAGTTAGTGCTAGTAGGAACAATTTTAGAACCTGTGCATGTATCTCCCTAGACTTAATGCCGCATAACCTACAATCCTCACAGTTCATCCTACCTAGGGCCAAGACCTAGATCATGTGTTTACCTGGGGCCTAGACCTAGATCGAGTGCTTACCTGGGGCCTAGACCAAGATCGAGTGTTTACCTGGGGCCTAGACCGATCGACGGTGACCTAGAGCACATACGCGGTGACCTAGATCGAACATAGACGTGCAATAGTAGAGATGCGTGTCCATAGTTCGAGGAGCCTTACCCGTGAGCCTACAGCCGCCGCTGCCGCCGCTATTGCCGGTGAGGAGAGGGGGGGATTTGGTGGTCGCCCGAAAGTGAGGGGATTGGGTGGTCGCCGCGCAGAGCGAATGTGTGCGAAGTGGTGGGGATTAGGGAGGGTTAAGCGAGCAGCAGCATAACGAGTGGGTCCCACACGGGGGATTTCATTATTTGCCACAGTGGATTTTTCAGTTTTATTATACATCAATGCATCTGTGTTACGGAGTCTCAAAAGCCACACCTAGATGACCCACACACACTCCAGTTGGGTGTGGTGATGCAACTGCTCCTGTCACACTGCAGGTTCACCATCTCCATGTGTGGCAGTTGCATATTCTAGGGGCTCTCTGGGCTATCTGACCACCAAGGTTGTTTGACACAAATGGAGTCCCTATAGATCAATGCATCTGTGTTATGGATTCTCAAAAGCCACACATTGATGACCCACACACACTCCAGTTGGGCGTGGTGATGCAACTACTTCTGTCACACTGCAGGTTTACCCATCTCCATGTGTGGCAGTTGCATATTCTAGGGGCTCTCTGACCACCATGGTTATTTGACACAAATGGAGTCCCTACAGATCAATGCATCTGGGTTATGGAGTCTCAAAAGACACACCTTGACTACCCACACACACTCCAGTTGGGTGTGGTGATGCAAATGCTTCTGTCACACTGCAGGTTCACCATCTCCATGTGTAGAGTTGCATATTCTAGGGACTCTGTCGGCTCTCTGACCACCATGGTTGTTTGACACAAATGGAGTCACTACAGATCAATGCATCTATGTTATGGAGTCTCAAAATCCACACCTTGATGACCCACACACACTCCAGTTGGGTGTGGTGATGTAACTGCTTTTGTCACACTGCAGGTTCACCATCTCCATGTGTGGCAGTTGCATATTCTAGGGGCTCTCTGGGCTCTCTGACCACCATGGTTGTTTGCAACAAATGGAGTCCCTACAGATCAATGCATCTATGTTATGGAGTCTCAAAAGCCACACCTTGATGACCCACACACACTCCAGTGGTTGTGGTGATGCAACTGCTTCTATCAAACTGCAGGTTCACCATCTCCATGTGTGGCAGTTGCATATTCTAGGGGCTCTTTGGGATCTCTGACCACCATGGTTGTTTGACACAAATGGAGTCCCTACAGATCAATGCATCTGTGTTATGGAGTCTCAAAAGCCACACCTTGATGACCCACACACACTCCAGTTGGGTCTGGTGATGCAAATGCTTCTATCACACTGCAGGTTCACCATCTCCATGTGTGGTAGTGGCATATTCTATTGACTCTCTGGTCTCTCTGACCACCATGGTTGTTTGACACAATTGGAGTCCCTACAAATCAATGCATCTGGGTTATGGAGTCTCAAAAGACACACCTTGATGACCCACACACACTCCAGTTGGGTGTGGTGATGCACCTGCTTCTGTCACACTACAGGTTCACCATCTCCATGTGTGGCAGTTGCATATTCTAGGGGCTCTCTGGGCTCTCTGAGCACCATGGTTGTTTGACACAAATGGAGTCCCTACAGATCAATGCATCTCGGTTATGGAGTCTCAAAAGCCACACGTTGATGACCCACACACACTCCAGTTGGGTGTGGTGATGCAACTGCTTCTCTCACACTTCAGGTTCACCCATCTCCATGTGTGGCAGTTGCATATTCTAGGGGCTCTCTGGAATCTCTGACCACCATGGTTGTTTGTCACAAATGGAGTCCCTACAGATCAATGCATCTGTGTTATGGAGTCTCAAAAGCCACACCTTGATGACCCACATACACTCCAGTTATGTGTGGTGATGCAACTGCTTCTGTCACACTACAGGATCACCATCTCCATGTGTGGCGGTTGCATATTCTAGGGTCTCTCTAGGCTCTCTGACCACCATGGTTGTTTGACACAAATGGAGTCCCTACAGATCAATGCATCTGTATTATGGAGTCTTAAAAGCCACACCTTGATGACCCACACACACTCAAGTTGGTTGTGGTGATGCAATTGCTTCTGTCACACTACAGGTTCACCATCTCCATGTGTGGCAGTTGCATATTCTATGTGCTCTCTGGGCTCTGACCACCATCGGTATTTGACACAAATGGAGTCCCTATAGATCAATGCATCTGTGTTATGGAGTCTCAAAAGCCACACCTTGATGACCCACACACACTCCAGTTGGGTGTGGTGATGCATCTGCTTCTATCACACTGCAGGTTTACTCATCTCCATCTGTGGCAGTTGCATATTCTTGGGGCTCTCTGGGCTCTCCGACCATCATGGTTGTTTGACACAAATGGGGTCCCTACAGATGAATGCATCTGTGTTATGGAGTCTCAAAAGCCACACCTTGATGACCCACATACACTCCAATTGTGTGTGGTGATGCAACTGCTTCTGTCACACTATAGGTTCACCATCTCCATGTGTGGAAGTTGCATATTCTAGGGGATCTCTAGGCTCTCTGACCACCATGGTTGTTTGACACAAATGGAGTCCCTACAGATCAATGCATCTGTGTTATGGAGTCTCAAAAGCCACACCTTGATGACCCACACACACTCCAATTGGGTGTGGTGATGCAACTGCTTCTGTCACACTATAGGTTCACCATCTCCATGTGTGGCAGTTGCATATTCTAGGGGCTCTATGGGCTCTCTGACCACCATGGATGTTTGAGACAAATGGAATCCCTACAGATCAATGCATCTGTGTTATGGAGTCTCAAAGGCCACACCTTGATGACCCACACACACTCCAGTTGGTGTGGTGATGCAACTGCTTCTGTCACACTGCAGGTTCACCAACTCCATGTGTGGCAGTTGCATATTCTAGGTGCTCTCTGGCCTCTCTGACCACCATGGTTATTTGACACAAATGGAGTCCCTACCGATCAATGCATCTGTGTTATGGAGTCTCAAATGCCACACCTTGATGACCCACACACACTTCAGTTGGGTGTGGTGATGCCATTGCTTCTCTCACACTACAGGTTCACCATCTCCATGTGTGGCAGTTGCATATTCAAGGGGCTCTCTGTGCTCTCTGACCACCATGGTTGTTTGACACAAATGGAGTCCCTACATATCAATGCATCTGTGTTATGGAGTCTCAAAATCCACACCTTGATGACCCACACACACTCCAGTTGGGTGTGGTGATGCAACTGCTTCTGTCACACTGCAAGTTCACCATCTCCATGTGTGGCAGTTACATATTCTAGGGGCTCTCTGACCACCATGGTTGTTTTACATAAATGGAGTCCCTACAGATCAATAATTCTGTGTTATGGAGTCTCAAAAGCCACACCTTGAAGACCCACACACACTCCAGTTGGGTGTGGTGATGCAACTGCTTCTCTCACACTTCATGTTTACCCATCTCCATGTGTGGCAGTTGCATATTCTAGGGGCTCTCTAGGATCTCTGACCACCATGGTTGTTTGACACAAATGGAGTCCCTGCAGATCAATGCATCTGTGTTATGGAGTCTCAAAAGCCACACCTTGATGACCCACACACACTCCAGTTGGGTGTGGTGATGCAACTACTTCTATCACACTGCAGGTTCACCATCTCCATGTGTGGAAGTTGCATATTCTATGTGCTCTCCAGGCTCTCTGACCACCATCGCTGTTTGACACAAATGGAGTCCCTACAGATAAATGCATCTATGTTATGGAGTCTTAAAAGCCACACCTTGATGACCCACACACACTCCAGTTGGGTGTGGTGATGCAACTGCTTTGGTCACACTTCAGGTTTACCCATCCCTATCTGTGGCAATTGCATATTCTAGGGGCTCTCTGGGCTCTCTGACCATCATGGTTGTTTGACACAAATGGAGTCCCTACAGATCAATGCATCTGTGTTATGGAGTCTCAAAAGCCACATCTTGATGACCCACACACACTCTAGTTGGGTGTGGTGATGCAACTGCTTCTGTCACACTACAGGTTTACCTATCTCCATGTGTGGCAGTTGCATATTCTAGGGGCTCTCTGAGCTGTCTGACCATCATGATTGTTTGACATAAATGGAGTCCCTACAGATCAATGCATCTGTGTTATGGAGTCTCAAAATCCACACCTTGATGACCCACACACACTCCAGTTGGGTGTGGTGATGCAACTGTCAAACTACAGGTTTACCCATCTCCATGTGTGGCAGTTGCATATTCTAGGGTCTCTCTGGGATCTCTGAGCACCATGGTTGTTTGACACAAATAGACTCCCTACAGATCAATGCTTCTATGTTATGGAGTATCAAAAGCCACACCTTGATGACCCACACACACTCCAGTTGGGTGTGGTGATGCAACTGCTTCTGTCACACTGCAGGTTCACCATCTCCATGTGTGGCAGTTACATATTCTAGGGGCTCTCTGGGCTCTTTGACCACCATGGTTGTTTGACACAAATGGAGTCCCTACAGATCAATGCATTTGTGTTATGGAGTCTCAAAAGCCACACCTTGATGACCCACACACACTCCAATTGGGTGTGGTGATGCAACTGCTTCTGTCACACTGCAGGTTCACCATCTCCATGTGTGGCAGTTACATATTCTAGGGGATCTCTGACCACCATGGTTGTTTGACATAAATGGAGTCCCTACAGATCAATGCATCTGTGATATGTAGTCTCAAAATCCACACCTTGATGACCCACACACACTCCAATTGGGTGTGGTGACGCAACTGCTTCTCTCACACTTCATGTTTACCCATCTCCATGTGTGGCAGTGCATATTCTAGGGGCTCTCTAGGATCTCTGACCACCATGGTTGTTTGACACAAAAGGAGTCCATGCAGATCAATGCATCTGTGTTATGGAGTCTCAAAAGCCACACCTTGATGACCCACACACACTCCAGTTGGGTGTAGTAATGCAACTTCTTCTGTCACACTATAGGTTCACCATCTCCATGTGTGGCAGTTGCATATTCTATGTGCTCTCCAGGCTCTCTGACCACCATGGTTGTTTGACACAAATGGAGTCCCTACAGATCAATGCATCTGTGTTATGGAGTCTGAAAAGCCACACCGTTATGACCCACACACACTCCAGTTGGGTGTGGTGATGCAACTGCTTCAGTCACGTTGCAGGTTTACCCATCCCTATCTGTGGCAATTGCATATTCTAGGGGCTCTCTAGGCTCTCTGACCATCATGGTTGTTTGACACAAATTGAGTCCCTACAGATCAATGCATCTGTGTTATGGAGTCTCAAAAGCCACACCTTGATGACCCACACACACTCCAGTTCGGTGTGGTGATGCAACTGCTTCTGTCACACTGCAGGTTTACCCATCTCCATGTGTGGCTATTACATATTCTAGGGGCTCTCTGGGTTGTCTGACCATCATGGTTGTTTGACACAAATGGAGTCCCTACAGATTAATGCATCTATGTTATGGAGTCTCAATATCCACACCTTGATGACCCACACACACACAAGTTGGGTGTGGTGATGCAACTGCTTCTGTCACACTACAGGTTTACCCATCTCCATGTGTGGCAGTTGCATATTCTAGGGGATCTCTAGGATCTCTGACCACCATGGTTGTTTGACACAAATATACTCCCTACAGATCAATGCATCTATGTTATGGAGTATCAAAATCCACACCTTGATGACCCACACACACTCCAGTTGGGTGTGGTGATGCAACTGCTTCTGTCACACTGAAGGTTCACCATCTCCACGTGTGGCAGTTGCATATTCTATGTGCTCTCCAGGCTCTCTGACCACCATGGCTGTTTGACACAAATGGAGTCCCTATAGATCAATGCATCTGTGTTATGGAGTCCCAAAAGCCACACCTTGATGACCCACACACACTCCAGTTGGGTGTGGTGATGCAACTACTTCTGTCACACTGCAGGTTTACCCATCTCCATGTGTGGCAGTTGCATATTCTAGGGGCTCTCTGAGTTGTCTGACCATCATGATTGTTTGACACAAATGGAGTCCCTACAGATCAATGCATCTGTGTTATGGAGTCTCAAAATCCACACCTTGATGACCCACACACACTCCAGTTGGGTGTGGTGATGCAACTGCTTCTGTCACACTACAGGTTTACCCATCTCCATGTGTGGCAGTTGCATATTCTAGGGTCTCTCTGGGATCTCTGAGCACCATGGTTGTTTGACACAAATAGACTCCCTACAGATCAATGCATCTATGTTATGGAGTATCAAAAGCCACACCTTGATGACCCACACACACTCCAGTTGGGTGTGGTGATGCAACTGCTTCTGTCACACTGCAGGTTTACCCATCTCCATGTGTGGCTATTACATATTCTAGGGGCTCTCTGGGCTGTCTGACCATCATGGTTGTTTGACACAAATGGAGTCCCTACAGATTAATGCATCTGTGTTATGGAGTCTCAATATCCACACCTTGATGACCCACACACACAAGTTGGGTGTGGTGATGCAACTGCTTCTGTCACACTACAGGTTTACCCATCTCCATGTGTGGCAGTTGCATATTCTAGGGGCTCTCTAGGATCTCTGACCACCATGGTTGTTTGACACAAATATACTCCCTACAGATCAGTGCATCTATGTTATGGAGTATCAAAAGCCACACCTTGATGACCCACACACACTCCAGTTGGGTGTGGTGATGCAACTGCTTCTGTCACACTGAAGGTTCACCATCTCCATGTGTGGCAGTTGCATATTCTATGTGCTCTCCAGGCTCTCTGACCACCATGGCTGTTTGACACAAATGGAGTCCCTATAGATCAATGCATCTGTGTTATGGAGTCCCAAAAGCCACACCTTGATGACCCACACACACTCCAGTTGGGTGTGGTGATGCAACTACTTCTGTCACACTGCAGGTTTACCCATCTCCATGTGTGGCAGTTGCATATTCTAGGGGCTCTCTGAGTTGTCTGACCATCATGATTGTTTGACACAAATGGAGTCCCTACAGATCAATGCATCTGTGTTATGGAGTCTCAAAATCCACACCTTGATGACCCACACACACTCCAGTTGGGTGTGGTGATGCAACTGCTTCTGTCACACTGAAGGTTCACCATCTCCACGTGTGGCAATTGCATATTCTATGTGCTCTCCAGGCTCTCTGACCACCATGGCTGTTTGACACAAATGGAGTCCCTATAGATCAATGCATCTGTGTTATGGAGTCCCAAAAGCCACACCTTGATGACCCACACACACTCCAGTTGGGTGTGGTGATGCAACTACTTCTGTCACACTGCAGGTTTACCCATCTCCATGTGTGGCAGTTGCATATTCTAGGGGCTCTCTGAGTTGTCTGACCATCATGATTGTTTGACACAAAGGGAGTCCCTACAGATCAATGCATCTGTGTTATGGAGTCTCAAAATCCACACCTTGATGACCCACACACACTCCAGTTGTGTGTGGTGATGCAACTGCTTCTGTCACACTACAGGTTTACCCATCTCCATGTGTGGCAGTTGCATATTCTAGGGTCTCTCTGGGATCTCTGAGCACCATGGTTGTTTGACACAAATAGACTCCCTACAGATCAATGCATCTATGTTATGGAGTATCAAAAGCCACACCTTGATGACCCACACACACTCCAGTTGGGTGTGGTGATGCAACTGCTTCTGTCACACTGCAGGTTTACCCATCTCCATGTGTGGCTATTACATATTCTAGGGGCTCTCTGGGCTGTCTGACCATCATGGTTGTTTGACACAAATGGAGTCCCTACAGATTAATGCATCTGTGTTATGGAGTCTCAATATCCACACCTTGATGACCCACACACACAAGTTGGGTGTGGTGATGCAACTGCTTCTGTCACACTACAGGTTTACCCATCTCCATGTGTGGCAGTTGCATATTCTAGGGGCTCTCTAGGATATCTGACCACCATGGTTGTTTGACACAAATATACTCCCTACAGATCAGTGCATCTATGTTATGGAGTATCAAAAGCCACACCTTGATGACCCACACACACTCCAGTTGGGTGTGGTGATGCAACTGCTTCTGTCACACTGAAGGTTCACCATCTCCATGTGTGGCAGTTGCATATTCTATGTGCTCTCCAGGCTCTCTGACCACCATGGCTGTTTGACACAAATGGAGTCCCTATAGATCAATGCATCTGTGTTATGGAGTCCCAAAAGCCACACCTTGATGACCCACACACACTCCAGTTGGGTGTGGTGATGCAACTACTTCTGTCACACTGCAGGTTTACCCATCTCCATGTGTGGCAGTTGCATATTCTAGGGGCTCTCTGAGTTGTCTGACCATCATGATTGTTTGACACAAATGGAGTCCCTACAGATCAATGCATCTGTGTTATGGAGTCTCAAAATCCACACCTTGATGACCCACACACACTCCAGTTGGGTGTGGTGATGCAACTGCTTCTGTCACACTACAGGTTTACCCATCTCCATGTGTGGCAGTTGCATATTCTAGGGTCTCTCTGGGATCTCTGAGCACCATGGTTGTTTGACACAAATAGACTCCCTACAGATCAATGCATCTATGTTATGGAGTATCAAAAGCCACACCTTGATGACCCACACACACTCCAGTTGGGTGTGGTGATGCAACTGCTTCTGTCACACTGCAGGTTTACCCATCTCCATGTGTGGCTGTTACATATTCTAGGGGCTCTCTAGGATGTCTGACCATCATGGTTGTTTGACACAAATGGAGTCCCTACAGATTAATGCATCTGTGTTATGGAGTCTCAATATCCACACCTTGATGACCCACACACACAAGTTGGGTGTGGTGATGCAACTGCTTCTGCCACACTACAGGTTTACCCATATCCATGTGTGGCAGTTGCATATTCTAGGGGCTCTCTAGGATCTCTGACCACCATGGTTGTTTGACACAAATATACTCCCTACAGATCAATGCATCTATGTTATGGAGTATCAAAAGCCACACCTTGATGACCCACACACACTCTAGTTGGGTGTGGTGATGCAACTGCTTCTGTCACACTGAAGGTTCACCATCTCCATGTGTGGCAGTTGCAAATTCTATGTGCTCTCCAGGCTCTCTGACCACCATGGCTGTTTGACACAAATGGAGTCCCTATAGATCAATGCATCTGTGTTATGGAGTCCCAAAAGCCACACCTTGATGACCCACACACACTCCAGTTGGGTGTGGTGATGCAACTACTTCTGTCACACTGCAGGTTTACCCATCTCCATGTGTGGTTGTTGCATATTCTAGGGGCTCTCTGGGCTCTCTGACCAACATGGTTGTTTAACACAAATGGAGTCCCGACAGATCAATGCATCCATGTTATGGAGTCTCAAAAGACACACCTTGATGACCCACACACACTCCAGTTGGGTGTGGTGATGCAACTGCTTCTGTCACACTACGGGTTAACCCGTCTCCATGTGTGGCTGTTGCATATTTTAGGGGCTCTCTGGGCTGTCTGACCATGATGGTTGTTTGACACAAATGGAGTCCCTACAGATCAATGCATCTGTGTTATGGAGTCTCAAAAGCCACACCTTGATGACCCACACACACTCCAGTTGGGAGTGGTGATGCAACTGCTTCTGTCACACTACAGGTTTACCCATCTCCATGTGTGGTAGTTGCATATTCTAGGGGCTCTCTGGGATCTCTGACCACCATGGTTGTTTGACACAAATGGACTCCCTACAGATCAATGCATCTATGTTATGGAGTCACAAAAGCCACACCTTGAGGACCCACACACACTCCAGTTGGGTGTGGTGATGCAATTGCTTCTGTCACACTGCAGGTTCACCATCTCCATGTGTGGCAGTTGCATATTCTAGGGGCTCTCTGGGCTCTCTGACCACCATGGTTGTTTGACACAAATGGAGTCCCTACAAATCAATGCATCTGCGTTATGGAGGCTCAAGAGCCACACCTTGATGACCCACAGACTCCTGTTGGGTGTGGTGATGCAACTGCTTCGGTCACACTGCAGGTTCACCATCTCCATGTGTGGCAGTTGCATATTCTAGGGGCTCTCTGGGCTCTCTGACCACCATGGTTGTTTGACACAAATGGAGTCCCTACAAATCAATGCATCTGCGTTATGGAGGCTCAAGAGCCACACCTTGATGACCCACAGACTACTGTTGGGTGTGGTGATGCATCTGCTTCGGTCACACTGCAGGTTCACCATCTCCATGTGTGGTAGTTGCATATTATAGGGGCTCTCTGGGATCTCTCACCACCATGGTTGTTTGACACAAATGGAGTCCCTATAGATCAATGCATCTGTGTTATGGAGTCTCAAAAGCCACACCTTGATAATACACATACATTCTAGTTGTGTGTGGTGATGCAACTGCTTCTGTCACACTATAGGTTCACCATCTCCATGTGTGGCAGTTGCATATTCTAGGGGCTCTATGGGATCTCTGACCACCATGGTTGTTTGACACAAATGGACTCCCTATAGATCAATGCATCTATGTTATGGAGTCTCAAAATCCACACCTTGATGATCCACACACACTCCAGTTGGGTGTGGTGATGCAACTGCTTCTGTCACACTACAAGTTCACCATCTCCATGTGTGGCAGTTGCATATTCTAGGGGCTCTCTGGGCTCTCTGACCACCATGGTTGTTTGACACAAATGGAGTCCCTACAGATCAATGCATCTGTGTTATGGAGTCTCAAAAGCCACACGTTGATGACCCACACACACTCCAGTTGGGTGTGGTGATGCAACTGCTTCTCCCACATTTCAGGTTTACCCATCTCCATGTGTGGCAGTTGCATATTCTAGGGGCTCTCTGGGATCTCTGACCACCATGGTTGTTTGACACAAATGGAGTCCCTACAGATCAATGCATTTGTGTTATGGAGTCTCAAAAGCCACACCTTGATGACCCACACACACTCCAGTTGGGTGTGGTGATGCAACTGCTTCTGTCACACTGCAGGTTCACCATCTCCATGTGTGGCAGTTACATATTCTAGGGGATCTCTGACCACCATGGTTGTTTGACATAAATGGAGTCCCTACAGATCAATGCATCTGTGATACGTAGTCTCAAAAGCCACACCTTGATGACCCACACAGACTGCAGTTGGGTGTGGTGACGCAACTGCTTCTCTCACACTTCATGTTTACCCATCTCCATGTGTGGCAGTTGCATATTCTAGGGGCTCTCTAGGATCTCTGACCACCATGGTTGTTTGACACAAAAGAAGTCCATGCAGATCAATGCATCTGTGTTATGGAGTCTCAAAAGCCACACCTTGATGACCCACACACACTCCAGTTGGGTGTGGTAATGCAACTTCTTCTGTCACACTGCAGGTTCACCATCTCCATGTGTGGCAGTTGCATATTCTATGTGCTCTCCAGGCTCTCTGACCACCATGGTTGTTTGACACAAATGGAGTCCCTACAGATCAATGCATCTGTGTTATGGAGTCTCAAAAGCCACACCTTTATGACCCACACACACTCCAGTTGGGTGTGGTGATGCAACTGCTTCGTTCACGTTGCAGGTTTACCCATCCCTATCTGTGGCAATTGCGTATTCTAGGGGCTCTCTGGGCTCTCTGACCATCATGGTTGTTTGACACAAATTGAGTCCCTATAGATCAATGCATCTGTGTTATGGAGTCTCAAAAGCCACACCTTGATGACCCACACACACTCCAGTTGGGTGTGGTGATGCAACTGCTTCTGTCACACTGCAGGTTTACCCATCTCCATGTGTGGCTGTTACATATTCTAGGGGCTCTCTGGGCTGTCTGACCATCATGGTTGTTTGACACAAATGGAGTCCCTACAGATTAATGCATCTGTGTTATGGAGTCTCAATATCCACACCTTGATGACCCACACACACACAAGTTGGGTGTGGTGATGCCACTGCTTCTGTCACACTACAGGTTTACCCATCTCCATGTGTGGCAGTTGCATATTCTAGGGGCTCTCTAGTATCTCTGACCACCATGGTTGTTTGACACAAATATACTCCCTACAGATCAATGCATCTATGTTATGGAGTATCAAAAGCCACACCTTGATGACCCACACACACTCCAGTTGGGTGTGGTGATGCGACTGCTTCTGTCACACTGAAGGTTCACCATCTCCATGTGTGGTAGTTGCATATTCTATGTGCTCTCCAGGCTCTATGACAACCATGGCTGTTTGACACAAATGGAGTCCCTATAGATCAATGCATCTGTGTTATGGAGTCCCAAAAGCCACACCTTGATGACCCACACACACTCCAGTTGGGTGGGGTGATGCAACTACTTCTGTCACACTGCAGGTTTACCCATCTCCATGTGTGGCAGTTGCATATTCTAGGGGCTCTCTGAGCTGTCTGACCACCATGGTTGTTTGACACAAATAGAGTCCCTACAGATCAATGCATCTGTGTTATGGAGTCTCAAAATCCACACCTTGATGACCCACACACACTCCCGTTGGGTGTGGTGATGCAACTGCTTCTGTCACACTACAGGTTTACCCATCTCCATGTGTGGCAGTTGCATATTCTAGGGTCTCTCTGGGATCTCTGAGCACCATGGTTGTTTGACACAAATAGAGTCCCTACAGATCAATGCATCTATGTTATGGAGTATCAAAAGCCACACCTTGATGACCCACACACACTCCAGTTGGGTGTGGTGATGCAACTGCTTCTGTCACACTGCAGGTTTACCCATCTCCATGTGTGGCTGTTACATATTCTAGGGGCTCTCTGGGCTGTCTGACCATCATGGTTGTTTGACACAAATGGAGTCCCTACAGATTAATGCATCTGTGTTATGGAGTCTCAATATCCACACCTTGATGACCCACACACACACAAGTTGGGTGTGGTGATGCAACTGCTTCTGTCACACTACAGGTTTACCCATCTCCATGTGTGGCAGTTGCATATTCTAGGGGCTCTCTAGGATCTCTGACCACCATGGTTGTTTGACACAAATATACTCCCTACAGATCAATGCATCTATGTTATGGACTATCAAAAGCCACACCTTGATGACCCACACACACTCCAGTTGGGTGTGGTGATGCAACTGCTTCTGTCACACTGAAGGTTCACCATCTCCATGTGTGGCAGTTGCATATTCTATGTGCTCTCCAGGCTCTCTGACCACCATGGCTGTTTGACACAAATGGAGTCCCTATAGATCAATGCATCTGTGTTATGGAGTCCCAAAAGCCACACCTTGATGACCCACACACACTCCAGTTGGGTGTGGTGATGCAACTACTTCTGTCACACTGCAGGTTTACCCATCTCCATGTGTGGTTGTTGCATATTCTAGGGGCTCTCTGGGCTCTCTGACCATCATGGTTGTTTGACTCAAATGGAGTCCCGACAGATCAATGCATCCGAGTTATGGAGTCTCAAAAGACACACCTTGATGACCCACACACACTCCAGTTGGGTGTGGTGATGCAAATGCTTCTGTCACACTGCGGGTTTACCCGTCTCCATGTGTGGCTGTTGCATATTTTAGGGGCTCTCTGGGCTGTCTGACCATCATGGTTGTTTGACACAAATGGAGTCCCTACAGATCAATGCATCTGTGTTATGGAGTCTCAAAAGCCACACCTTGATGACCCACACACACTCCAGTTGGGAGTGGTGATGCAATTGCTTCTGTAACACTACAGGTTTACCCATCTCCATGTGTGGTAGTTGCATATTCTAGGGGCTCTCTGGGATCTCTGACCACCATGGTTGTTTGACACAAATGGACTCCCTACAGATCAATGCATCTATGTTATGGAGTCTCAAAAGCCACACCTTGAGGACCCACACACACTCCAGTTGGGTGTGGTGATGCAATTGCTTCTGTCACACTGCAGGTTCACCATCTCCATGTGTGGCAGTTGCATATTCTAGGGGCTCTCTGGGCTCTCTGACCACCATGGTTGTTTGACACAAATGGAGTCCGTACAAATCAATGCATCTGCGTTATGGAGGCTCAAGAGCCACACCTTGATGACCCACACACACTCCTGTTGGGTGTGGTGATGCAACTGCTTCTGTCACACTGCAGGTTCACCATCTCCATGTGTGGTAGTTGCATATTATAGGGGCTCTCTGGGATCTCTCACCACCATGGTTGTTTGACACAAATGGAGTCCCTACAGATCAATGCATCTGTGTTATGGAGTCTCAAAAGCCACACCTTGATGACCCAGACACACTCTCGTTGGGTTTGGTGATGCAATTGCTTCTCTCACACTGCAGGTTCACCATCTCCATGTGTGGCAGTTGCATATTCTATGTGCTCTCCAGGCTCTCTGACCACCATGGCTGTTTGACACAAATGGAGTCCCTATAGATCAATGCATCTGTGTTATTGAGTCTCAAAATCCACACCTTGATGACCCACACACACTCCAGTTGGGTGTGGTGATGCAACTGCTTCTGTCACACTACAAGTTCACCATCTCCATGTGTGGCAGTTGCATATTCTAGGGGCTCTCTGGGCTCTCTGACCACCATGGTTGTTTGACTCAAATGGAGTCCCTACAGATCAATGCATCTGTGTTATGGAGTCTCAAAAGCCACACCTTGATGACTCACACACACTCCAGTTGGGTGTGGTCATGCAACTGCTTCTGTCACACTGTAGGTTTACCCATCTCCATGTGCGGCAGTTGCATATTCTAGTGGCTCTCTGACCACCGTGGTTGTTTGACACAAATGGAGTCCCTGTAGATCAATGGATATGTGTTATGGAGTCTCAAAAGCCAAACCTTCATGACCCACACACACTCCAGTAGGGTGTGGTGATGCAACTGCTTCTGTCACACTGCAGGTTTACCCATCTCCATGTGTGGCAATTGCATATTCTAGGGTCTCTCTAGGCTCTCTGACCACCATGGTTGTTTGACACAAATGGAGTCGCTCTGATGTGCTCGTCGTTCGACGTAGAGCTTGTTGGGAACCCCAAGAGGAAGGTATGATGAGTACATCAGCAAGTTTTCCCTCGGTTATGAAACCAAGGTTTAATCGAACCTGTAGGAGCAAGGATACACCCCAAAGGTGTTTACTAGCTGAGTTTTGGCAGGGCGCACTACCGGTGCTAGTAGCAACGTGGAGACCTGCACAACACAACCACAGAACTTTGTCCCCAACTTACGATGAGGTTGTCAATCTCATCGTGTTTTGCGGAAAACAAAGGATTAAACGTATCGAATGGTAAGAAGTAAAAGTTTGCAGAAAGTAAACACAAAGCAGTAAAAGATTGTAGATTGTATGTAAAAGACAAGGACCGGGATCCATAGTTCACTAGAGGTGGCTCTCCTTAAGATAGATAACATGCTGGGTGAACAAATTACAGCGGGGCAATTGACAAACACCGAGAAAGCAATACATGCATATACTAATCATCTTGACTCCTTTGAGGCTTGATTGGGCATTACAACATAATACATAGACCGCCATCCAACTGCATCTATGACTAATAATCCACCTTCAGGTTATCATCCGAACCCCCTCCAGTATTAAGTTGCAAGCAACGGATTATTGCTTTACGAACTGCGTGTAAAGTAAACAATACGATTGTTCTATGAACAAAGGATTGTTGTTTTCTCCCTAGTACCAACAACACATCTAGTACCTTAGAGATTTCTGTCACTTCCCCAGATTACCAGAGGCATGAACCCACTATCGAGCATAAATACTAACTCTTGGAGTTGCTAGCATCTACTTGGCCAAGATAGCTACTAACAACGGAAAGCATGCAATATCACAAATAACAAAGACATGATAGAATCAATAATCAATCTGAAATAGCATCTCAATATCCATCGGATCCCCGCAAACACAACATGTATGATTACAAATAGATGATCTTGATCATGAACGGAGCTCACAAGATCTAAACATGAAAGCACAAAGGAGGAGAACCAGCCATCTAGCTACTACATGGATCCGTAGTCCAAGGATGAACTACTCACGCATCACACTGGAGGCTTGCATGGTGATGAAGAAGGCCTCCAGGGTGAATTTCCCTCTCCGGCAGGGTGCCGGGAAGAGCTTCAGATCCCTCCCGATCTAGAGATGGAGATGACGGCGGCTACAAACTCTTTCGTGGATTTTTGGATCGGGCACTTAGGGTTTTCGTCCCGAGGGAAATATATAGGCGGAAGGAGAGGCCGAGGGGGTGCCAGGAGCCACCACACCACCCCCTGGCATGGGCCCAGCCTGGCTGCGCGGCCAGGTGGTGTGGCTGGCCCCTGGCCCTTCTCCGTCTTGTATTCTGGCACTTGATCCCTTCCGGAAAAATAGGCACTTTGGCTTTTGTCCCGTCCAATTATGAGAATATTCATTTTCTGACTTTCCTGGAACCAAAAACAGCAGAAAACAGGCAGCTGGCACTGTGGCTCTTGTTAATAGGTTAGTCCAAGAAATCATATGAAAAGTACTCCAAAGTTGGAACAAAACACAAGAAAGTGGATAAAACCAAGCATGGAACATCAAAAATTATAGATACATTTGCAATTTATCAACATCCCCAACCTTAACTCCTTCTCGTGCTCGAGTAGGTAAGTGATAAAAAGACAGAATAATTTTTTAGGTGACATGCACCATCAAAGACTTGATCAAAGTATTTGCAAAACATTCAAAGCTGGGATCATAGTACTCCAATCATAACATGAAAGACAAAGTTCTAGCAATAAGCAAAGAAACTATGATGCAACATAAAAAGGCACAAACAAAAGATTCATGAATAACAATGCTTTGCAAGACGTTTGTTTGTTTCACATAAAGAAAACATAGCATAATAGTATTCAGCTTGTCCCTCAATAGAGTAGCGAATATAAATGCATAGGACACCTTCAAAGTTCATAAGAGTGACTAGATACAATAGTTTAAAACAAGCAATATCAAGTTATGCATCAATCAACTAGTCTTGGGACAATGCACATAGAACTAAGAATGGCCACTATGCTCTCAAAGTAGGTGCATAAAGATAGAAGGTGGAGACTCAATATAATGGTGGAAGAAAGGCCTTTTGTAAAAGGAAGTAGGGATTCAAGTCTCATAAAGAGCTTCCAAAAAATTATGGTACTTATAGCTTTCAGCTCTCATTGCCCCTATCATAAGCATTTTGAAGTGATTAAGGTTAAAATGACACAACTAACAGGATATGCTTGACAAGTTATAAACCAAAATCTCATGCCCCTTACTTACGAAGACCGATCCTCATGCTACTCAACTTCAGTCACGAGTAAGCTCTTGTCATTGTAAGTATATGTGTATCATTAAGAACCTCCAATGGGGTACCCCTTGCACATGATACGGGAGCTTTCCCATAATCAAAATGACAAGGCAAGCAGACAATGAGCATCTCAGCGATCTTTTTATTTGCTATTTGCATAGGTTTTTATGGAGGATGCTTCATAGAGTGATCATTATGGTGATGCTGCAAGTTTCCACCATGATTAGGCATGTCTTAGGCTAGCGGCCCAGGAGTTTCTCTAACACACATACAAACTCCATGATCTTACAAGTTCCACTTTTATCTCACACCGCCGGGATCCGTAAGCAAAAGAACATGATATCAACGGGGTACAAAGTACAAGTGCAATGTTGAAAGCGTTCCCCATGGTACATGGTGCTGGTAATTTCAACTTATAGAGCGCAAGCATATACGCAACAAAGAAGGACCCAATGGTTCAAGTTTATTAGAGGAAAAAAAGTAAAGTGTGCCATCAAGTTCGTGAGAGCTTTAATCACTAGTTTTCTCATAACAAGTGGAAGGTAAACAAAATCATGAATATACTTGGGATAGCATAAGCTAGTAGGTAGGTATGGTGGACTCTTTGTAATAACTTGGTTTAGGGAATTGGATGCATGAGTGGAACTCATACTTTGTTGTGGAGGCTAGCAAAAGACTAGGAGCGACAAACTAAGAGAGCAATAATGACCATAATCATGCAGAGCGACAAAACATCATTGATCAAAGCATAAAGTGATACTACAAGTTGAAAACTAAAGGATCATAAAAGCTATGGTGACTTTGGATAGTCAGAACATGGTGTGAGCATGTGCCAAGTCAACCCAAATAAAGCATCAAAGGAGAATACCACTATACTATGCTTTAATATGCTAAAACAACGCATGATTCATCCAAGTCACATTAAGCAATCTCAATTGTTTATAACAAGTCATGCTACAGCAAATAATACTAAGCATAAAGCCAAAAAATATCAAGCATGGCATGATAAAGCATAGGCCACAGTCAAAATGAGATCTTTTTACCACATAAGTATGAACTTCCCTACTCTTTTCCAAACCAAACCAAACTATTTGCAAACCAAAGTATGAAAGAGGGGGTCCAACCAATTTATTCAGCAAACTAAGCAAACCAAGCAAACTAAAAACCAAAACAAAAACGAAAAATAAGACGCTCCAAGAAAAACACAACTGTGCATGAAACAATAAAAATGAAGCGTTTGGAAGAAACCTAGGATTTTTATTGATGAAGAAGGGGATGCCTTGGGCATACCCAAGCTTTGACGCTTGTACTTCTTAGATATTTCTTGGGGTGACATGCGTGGCATCCCCAAGCTTGAGCTTTAGTCCATCCTTCATCTCATTACTCATACCTTCCATACACCTGAAATTTTTCCTTCATATAAAACTTCACACAATCTCATTAGAAACATTAGTGCACTTAAGATAAATAAGTCTTAAGGTTCAGTTTTAACACCAAATAAACTTCCATTAGAACACTAGCTACTGTAGCACTTTCCTCAAAAAGCTCAATTCCCCAAAAGAACTCAAAAAGGAACCCACAAGAAGCAAATGCAGAAAATGGCAGAAATCTGTCAAAACAGACCACCAGGTAAAGACGAATTTTTTCGAAGACCTTCTGTTGCTCAAATCAAAACGTGTTGAACTAAAGAAAGTTAGATAACAACCTGGGGCAGAAGCAAAAAAAGTACAGGTCAATCCGACATACATAGCTCTCTCACGAATTTTTACGGTGAAGCACAAAAATCTGTTTCGGGACAACAACTTTCCCAATCATTACTTCTCTCTCATTAGAGGTTATTCTTGGCACAAAAAGCAAATAAAAAGGATAAGGAAAGGTTATTACTGAAGTAATAACTTCCAAGACTCATCTAAAACTTTTGGGTTATCTCCCAATAAGTAATTTTCTTTAACGCCTTTAAGTTAGGCATAAGAAGCAAAGAAAGAATCAAGTGTTCTCAAATGAAGAAGCATTAAGACCAAATTTTGTTTTTATAGGAGAAGCAAAAGAAATCTTTTCTCTCTTTTTAGGGAAGTGTTCTATACCTTTCTTGAGTGGGAGTTTATATTTAATGGTGCCTTCTTTCATATCAATGATGGCACCAACAGTTCTAAGAAAAGGTCTTCCCAAAGTAATAGGACAAGAAGCATTGTATTCAACATCCAAAACATAGAAATCAACGGGGACATAGGAATCGTTAACCATAATAAGAACATCATTAAGAATCCCCATGAGTTTCTTTTTAGCATTATCATCAAGTGGGACATTCAAATAACAATCTTCAAGAGGAGGCAAATCAAGCATATCATAAATCCTTCTAGGCATAATAGAAACACTGCTATCAAGATCACATAAAGCTTTGAAATCAAAGTCATTCACTTTCATACTAATGATGGGTTCCCAACCATCCTCTTGTTTTATAGGAATAGAAGCTTTATGTTTCATCTTTTCTTCTTTAATCTTTATGAGAGCATCAGTAATGTGTTTTGTAAAAGCCATGTTCATAGAACTAGCATTAGGACTTTTAGCAAGCTTTTGTAGGAACTTAATAACTTCAGAGATATTGCAACCATCAAGATCAAAATCAACTTTATCATCTAAAGTAGTAGAACTATTACTAGCCTCAACACTAGTGGTGGTGATAGTAGAAACACTAATGTTTCTAGCAATTTCATCTTCTCTTTCCCACTTAGCATGTAATTCAACTAATAGTCTAACATTTTCATCAATTCTTACTGGTATTGCATTGGTAGCTGCAAAGGGATTCTCATTAGTTTCAGGTTTAGCATCCATTTTATTCAAAGAAGATTGAGCTTCAGCCAAAGATGCTATATTTCTTTCAGCATTAGAGAGTTTTTCCTCAATAGTTTTATTGAAAGCAGTTTGTTTACTAATAAACTCTTTAAGCATAACTTCAAGTTCAGAGGGAGCACTCTTATTATTGTTGTAAGAATTTCCATAAGCATTACCATTATTGGGAGGATATGGCTTATAATTGTTGTTACCAAAATTGTTCCTATAAGCATTATTACCATAAGCATTGTTGCCAAAGTTGTTATTTCTTATGAAGTTCACATCAACTTGCTCTTCTTGAGCAACCAAAGAAGCTAGAGGAACATTATTTGGATCAATATGGGCTTTCCCATTAACAAGCATAGACATAATTATATCAATCTTATCACTCAAGGAGGAGGTTTCCTGAACAGAATTTACCTTCTTACCTCGTGGAGCTCTCTCAGTATGCCACTCAGAATAATTAACCATCATATTGTCCAGAAGTTTTGTTGTAGCACCCAAAGTGATGGTCATAAAGGTACCTCCAGCAGCTGAATCCAATAGGTTCCTTGAAGAATAGTTCAATCCTGCATAAAAAGTTTGGATGATCATCCAAGCAGTCAGTCCATGAGTGGGACAATTCTTTACCAAAGATTTCATTCTTTCCCAATCTTGAGCAACATGCTCATTATCAAGATGTTTAAACTTCATTATTTCACTTCTCATAGATATAATCTTAGCAGGAGGATAGTATTTTCCAATAAAAGCATCTCTGCACTTAGTCCAAGAATCAATACTATTCCTAGTTAAGGAATTCAACCATTCTTTAGCTTTTCCTCTCAAAGAGAAAGGAAACAATTTCATCTTAATAATATCACCATCTATATCCCTATGTGTTTGCATCTCACAAAATTCAACAAAGTTATTTAGATGGGAAGCAGCATCTTCATTACCAATACCAGAAAATTGTTCTCTCATAACAAGATTGAGCAAAGCAGGTTTTATCTCAAAGAAAGTATTTTCAGCCACATGTGGAGCAATAGGTGTGCTCATAAAATCATTGTTGTTGGTGCTAGTGAAGTTACACAACTTAGTGTTTTCAAGAGTAGTCATTTTTTTGGGTTTTCAAATAAGAAAGCAAACTAATAAAACTATTTTTTTTGTGTTTTTGAATAACAAAACAAGCAAACAAAGCAAAAAGAAAACTAAGAAAAACAAAAACAACAAAGTAAAGAGATTGGTTATGAGGGACTCCCCTTGTGAAGATGTCCTTGACTCCCCGGCAACAGCGCCAGAAAATCTTGATGTGCTCGTCGTTCGACGTAGAGCTCGTTGGGAACCCCAAGAGGAAGGTATGATGAGTACAGCAGCAAGTTTTCCCTCGGTTATGAAACCAAGGTTTAATCGAACCAGTAGGAGCAAGGAAACACCCCAAAGGTGTTACTAGATGAGATTTGGCAGGGCGCACTACCGGTGCTAGTAGCAACATGGAGACCTTCACAACACAACCACAGAACTTTGTCCCCAACTTACGATGAGGTTGTCAATCTCACCGTGTTTTGCGGAAAACAAAGGATTAAACATATCGAATGGTAAGAAGTAAAAGTTTGCAGAAAGTAAACAAAAAGCAGTAAAAGATTATAGATTGTATGTAAAAGACAAGGACCGGGATCCATAGTTCACTAGAGGTGGCTGTCCTTAAGATAGATAACATGCTGGGTGAACAAATTACAGTGGGGCAATTGACAAACACCGAGAAAGCAATAGATGCATATACTAATCATCTTGACTCCTTTGAGACTTGATTGGGCATTACAACATAATACATAGACCGCCATCCAACTGCATCTATGACTAATAATCCACCTTCAGTTTATCATCCGAACTCCCTCCAGTATTAAGTTACAAGAAACCGATTATTGCTTTATGAACTGCGTGTAAAGTAAACAATACAATTGTTCTATGAACAAAGGATTGTTGTTTTCTCACTAGTACCAACAACACATCTAGTACCTTAGAGATTTCTGTCACTTCCCCAGATTACCAGAGGCATGAACCCACTATCGAGCATAAATACTAACTCTTGGAGTTGCTAGCATCTACTTGGCCAAGATAGCTACTAACAACGGAAAGCATGCAAGATCACAAATAACAATGACATGATAGAATCATAATCAATCTGAAATAGCATCTCAATATCCATCGGATCCCCGCAAACAGAACATGTATGATTACAAATATATGATCTTGATCATGAACGGAGCTCACAAGATCTAAACATGAAAGCACAAAGGAGGAGAACTAGCCATCTAGCTACTACATGGATCTGTAGTCCAAGGATGAACTACTCACGCATCACACCGGAGGCTTGCATGGTGATGAAGAAGGCCTCCATGGTGAATTCCCCTCTCCGGCAGGGTGCCGGGAAGAGCTTCAGATCCCTCCCGATCTAGGGATGGAGATGACGGTGGCTACAGACTCTTTCGTGGATTTTTTGATCGGGCACTTAGGGTTTTCATCCTGAGGGCAATATATAGGCGGAAGGACAGGCCGAGGGGGTGCCGGGAGCCACCACACAACCCCCTGGCGCGGGCCAAGCCTGGACGCGCGGCCAGGTGGTGTGGCCGGCCCCTGGCCCTTCTCCGTCTCGTATTCTGGCACTTGATCCATTCCGGAAAAATAGGCACTTTGGCTTTTGTCCCATCCAATTCCAAGAATATTCATTTTTTGACTTTCCTGGAACCAAAAATAGCAGAAAACAGGCAGCTGGCACTGTGTCTCTTGTTAATAGGTTAGTCCAAGAAATCATATGAAAAGTACTCCAAAGTTGGAACAAAACACAAGAAAGTGGATAAAACCAAGCATGGAACATCAAAAATTATAGATACATTTGCAATGTATCACCCTCCAGATCAATGCATCTGTGTCATGGAGTCTCAAAAGCCACACCTTGATGACCCATACACACTCCAGTTGGGTGTGGTGATGCCACTTCTTCTGTCACACTGCAGGTTTACCCATCTCCATGTGTGGCAGTTGCATATTCTAGGGGCTCTCTGGGCTCTCTGATCACCATGGTTGTTTGAAACAAATGGAGTCCCTACATATCAATGCATCTGTGTTGTGGAAACTCAAAAGCCACACCTTGATGACCCACAAACACTCCAGTTGGTGTGGTGATGCAACAGCTTCTGTCACACTGCAGGTTCACCAACTCCATATGTGGCAGTTGCATATTCTAGGGGCTCTCTGGCCTCTCTGACCACCATGGTTGTTTGACACAAATGGAGTCCCTACAGATCAATGCAACTGTGTTATGGAGTCTCAAATGCCACACCTTGATGACCCACACACACTCTAGCTAGGTGTGGTGATGCCATTGCTTCTGTCACACTGCCGGTTCACCATCTCCATGTGTGGCAGTTGCATATTCTAGGGGCTCTCTGGGCTCTCTGACCACCATGGTTGTTTGACACAAATGGAGTCCCTACAAATCAATGCATCTATGTTATTGAGTCTCAAAAGCCACACCTTGATGACCCGCACCCACTCCAGTTGGGTGTGGTGATGCCACTGCTTCTATCACACTGCAGGTCCATCATCTCCATGTGTGGCAGTTGCATATTCTAGGGGCTCTCTGGGCTCTCTGTCCAACATGGTTGTTTGACACAAATGGAGTCCCTACAGATCAATGCATCTGTGTTATGGAGTCTCAAAAGCCACACCTTGATGACCCACACACACTCCAGTTGGGTGTGGTGATGCAACTGCTTCTCTCACACTACATGTTTACCCATCTCCATGTGTGGCAGTTGCATATTCTAGGGGCTCTCTAGGATCTCTGACCACCATGGTTGTTTGACACAAATGGAGTCCCTAAACATCAATGCATCTGTGTTATGGAGTCTCAAAAGCCACACCTTGATGACCCACACACACTCCAGTTGGGTGTGGTGATACAACTGCTTCTGTCACACTGCAGGTTCACCATCTCCATGTGTGGCAGTTGCATATTCTAGGGGCTCTCTGGGCTCTCTGACCACCATGGTTGTTTGACAAAAATGGAGTCCCTACAAATCAATGCATCTATGTTATGGAGTCTCAAAAGCCACACCTTGATGACCCGCACACACTCCAGTTGGGTGTGGTGATGCCACTGCTTCTATCACACTTCAGGTCCACCATCTCCATGTGTGGTAGTTGCATATTCTAGGGGCTCTCTGGGCTCTCTGTCCAACATGGTTGTTTGACACAAATGGAGTCCCTACAGATCAATGCATCTGTGTTATGGAGTCTCAAAAGCCACACCTTGATGACCCACACACACTCAAGTTGGGTGTGGTGATGCAACTGCTTCTCTCACACTACATGTTTACCCATCTCCATGTGTGGCAGTTGCATATTCTAGGGGCTCTCTAGGATCTCTGACCACCATGGTTGTTTGACACAAATGGAGTCCCTACACATCAGTGCATCTGTGTTATGGAGTCTCAAAAGCCACACCTTGATGACCCACACACACTCCAGTTGGGTGTGGTGATGCAACTGCTTCTGTCACACTACAGGTTCACCATCTCCATGTGTGGCAGTTGCATATTCTAGGGGCTCTCTGGGCTCTCTGACCACCATGGTTTTTTGACACAAATGGAGTCCCTACAAATCAATGCATCTATGTTATGGAGTCTCAAAAGCCACACCTTGATGACCCGCACACACTCCAGTTGGGTGTGGTGATGCCACTGCTTCTATCACACTGCAGGTCCACCATCTCCATGTGTGGCAGTTGCATATTCTATGGGCTCTCTGGGCTCTCTGTCCAACATGGTTGTTTCACACAAATGGAGTCCCTACAGATCAATGCATCTGTGTTATGGAGTCTCAAAAGCCACACCTTGCTGACCCACACACACTCTAGTTGGGTTTGGTGATGCAATTGCTTCTCTCACACTGCAGGTTCACCATCTCCATGTGTGGCAGTTGCATATTCTATGTGCTCTCCAGGCTCTCTGACCACCATGGCTGTTTGACACAAATGGAGTCCCTATAGATCAATGCATCTGTGTTATTGAGTCTCAAAATCCACACCTTGATGACCCACACACACTCCAGTTGGGTGTGGTGATGCAACTGCTTCTGTCACACTACAGGTTTACCCATCTCCATGTGTGGCAGTTGCATATTCTATGGGCTCTCTGGGATCTCTGACCACCATGGTTGTTTGACACAAATGGACTCCCTACAGATCAATGCATCTATGTTATGGAGTCTCAAAAGCCACACCTTGATGACCCACACATACTCCAGTTGGGTGTGGTGATGCAACTACTTCTGTCACACCGCAGGTTTACCCATCTCCATGTGTGGCTGTTGCATATTCTAGGGGCTCTCTGGGCTGTTTGACCATCATGGTTTTTTGACACAAATGGAGTCCCTACAGATCAATGCATTTGTGTTATGGAGTCTCAAAAGCCACACCTTGATGACCGACACACACTCCAGTTGGGTGTGGTGATGCAACTGCTTTTGTCACACTACAGGTTTACCCATCTCCATGTGTGGTAGTTGCATATTCTAGGGCTCTCTGGGATCTCTGACCACCATGTTTGTTTGACACAAATGGACTCCCTACAGATCAATGCATCTATGTTATGGAGTCTCAAAATCCACACCTTGATGACCCACACACACTCCAGTTGGGTGTGGTGATGCAATTGCTTCTGTCACACTGCAGGTTCACCATCTCCATGTGTGGCAGTTGCATATTCTAGGGGCTCTCTAGGCTCTCTGACCACCATGGTTGTTTGACACAAATGGAGTCCCTACAAATCAATGCATCCGTGTTATGGAGTCTCAAGGGCCACACCTTGATGACCCACACACACTCCAGTTGGGTGTGGTGATGCAACTGCTTCTGTCACACTGCAGGTTCACCATCTCCATGTGTGGCAGTTGCATATTCTAGGGGCTCTCTGGGATCTCTGACCACCATGGTTGTTTGACACAAATGGAGTCCCTACAGATCAATGCATCTGTGCTATGGAGTCTCAAAAGCCACACCTTGATGACCCACATACACTCCAGTTGTGTGTGGTGATGCAACTGCTTCTGTCACACTACAGTTTCACGATCTCGATGTGTGGCAGTTGCATATTCTAGGGGCTCTCTGGGATCTCTAACCACCATGGTTGTTTGACACAAATGGAGTCCCTACACATCAATGCATCTGTGTTATGGAGTCTCAAAAGCCACACCTTGATGACCCACACACACTCCAGTTGGGTGTGGTGATGCAACTGCTTCTGTCACACTACAGGTTCACCATCTCCATGTGTGGCAGTTGCATATTCTAGGGGATCTCTGGGCTCTCTGACCACCATGGTTTTTTGACACAAATGGAGTCCCTACAAATCAATGCATCTATGTTATGGAGTCTCAAAAGCCACACCTTGATGACCCGTACACACTCCAGTTGGGTGTGGTGATGCCACTGCTTCTATCACACTGCAGGTCCACCATCTCCATGTGTGGCAGTTGCATATTCTAGGGGCTCTCTGTCCAACATGGTTGTTTCACACAAATGGAGTGCCTACAGATCAATGCATCTGTGTTATGGAGTCTCAAAAGCAACACCTTGATGACCCACACACACTCTAGTTGGGTTTGGTGATGCAATTGCTTCTCTCACACTGCAGGCTCACCATCTCCATGTGTGGCAGTTGCATATTCTATGTGCTCTCCAGGCTCTCTGACCACCATGGCTGTTTGACACAAATGGAGTCCCTATAGATCAATGCATCTGTGTTATTGAGTCTCAAAATCCACACCTTGATGACCCACACACACTCCAGTTGGGTGTGGTGATGCAACTGCTTCTGTCACACTACAGGTTTACCCATCTCCATGTGTGGCAGTTGCATATTCTAGGGGCTCTCTGGGATCTCTGACCACCATGGTTGTTTGACACAAATGGACTCCCTACAGATCAATGCATCTATGTTATGGAGTCTCAAAAGCCACACCTTGATGACCCACACATACTCCAGTTGGGTGTGGTGATGCAACTACTTCTGTCACACCGCAGGTTTACCCATCTCCATGTGTGGCTGTTGCATATTCTAGGGGCTCTCTGGGCTGTTTGACCATCATGGTTGTTTGACACAAATGGAGTCCCTACAGATCAATGCATTTGTGTTATGGAGTCTCAAAAGCCACACCTTGATGACCGACACACACTCCAGTTGGGTGTGGTGATGCAACTGCTTTTGTCACACTACAGGTTTACCCATCTCCATGTGTGGTAGTTGCATATTCTAGGGGCTCTCTGGGATCTCTGACCACCATGGTTGTTTGACACAAATGGACTCCCTACAGATCAATGCATCTATGTTATGGAGTCTCAAAATCCACACCTTGATGACCCACACACACTCCAGTTGGGTGTGCTGATGCAATTGCTTCTGTCACACTGCAGGTTCACCATCTCCATGTGTGGCAGTTGCATATTCTAGGGGCTCTCTGGGCTCTCTGACCACCATGGTTGTTTGAAACAAATGGAGTCCCTACAAATCAATGCATCCGTGTTATGGAGTCTCAAGGGCCACACCTTGATGACCCACACACACTCCAGTTGGGTGTGGTGATGCAACTGCTTCTGTCACACTGCAGGTTCACCATCTCCATGTGTGGCAGTTGCATATTCTAGGGGCTCTCTGGGATCTCTGACCACCATGGTTGTTTGACACAAATGGAGTCCCTACAGATCAATGCATCTGTGCTATGGAGTCTCAAAAGCCACACCTTGATGACCCACATACACTCCAGTTGTGTGTGGTGATGCAACTGCTTCTGTCACACTACAGGTTCACGATCTCCATGTGTGGCAGTTGCATATTCTAGGGGCTCTCTGGGATCTCTAACCACCATGGTTGTTTGACACAAATGGACTCCCTACAGATCAATGCATCTATGTTATGGAGTCTCAAAAGCCACACCTTGAGGACCCACACACACTCCACTTGGGTGTGGTGATGCAACTTCTTCTGTCACACTAAGGTTTACCCATCTCCATGTGTGGCAGTTGCATATTCTAGGGGCTCTCTGGGTTCTCTGACCACCATGGTTTTTTGACACAAATGGAGTCCCTACAGATCAATGGATCTGCGTTATGGAGTCTCAAAAGCCACACCTTGATGACCCACATACACTCTAGTTGGGTGTGGTGATGCAACTGCTTCTGTCACACTGCAGGTTCACCATCTCGATGTGTAGCAGTTGCATATTCTATGGGCTCTCTAGGCTCTCTGACCACCTTGGTTGTTTGACACAAATGGAGTCCCTACAGATCAATGCATATTTGTTATGGAGTCTCAAAAGCCACACCTTGATGACCCACACACAGTCCAGTTGGGTGTGGTGATGCAACTGCTTCTGTCACACTGCAGGTTTACCCATCTCCATGTGCGGCAGTTGCATATTCTAGGGGATCTCTGACCACCATGATTGTTTGACACAAATGGAGTCCCTGTAGATCAATGCATATGTGTTATGGAGTCTCAAAAGCCAAACCTTGATGACCCACACACACTCCAGTTGGGTGTGGTGATGCAACTGCTTCTGTCACACTGCAGGTTTACCAGTCTCCATGTGTGGCAGTTGCATATTCTAGGGGCTCTCTGGGCTCTCTAACCACCATGGTTGTTTGACACAAATGGAGTCCCTCCAGATCAATGCATCTATGTTATGGAGTCTCAAAAGCCACACCTTGATGACCCACA
The DNA here is from genome assembly GCA_916181665.1 of Avena sativa. Classification (NCBI taxonomy): domain Eukaryota; kingdom Viridiplantae; phylum Streptophyta; class Magnoliopsida; order Poales; family Poaceae; genus Avena; species Avena sativa. Next base: position 462,010,647 of record OV702291.1, on the reverse strand, counting down.
CACACTCCAGCTGGGTGTGGTGATGCAACTACTTCTGTCACACTACAGGTTTACCCATCTCCATGTGTGGCAGTTGCATATTCTAGGGGCTCTCTAGGCTCTCTGACCACCATGGTTGTTTGACACAAATGGAGTCCCTACAGATCAATGCATCTGTGTTATGGAGTCTCAAAATCCACACCTTGATGACCCACACACACTCCAGTTGGGTGTGGTGATGCAACTGCTTCTGTCACACTGCAAGTTTACCCATCTCCATGTGTGGCAGTTCCATATTCTAGGGCCTCTCTGACCACCATGGTTGTTTGACACAAATGGAGTCCCTACAGATCAATGCATATGTGTTATGGAGTCTCAAAAGCCACACCTTGATGACCCAAACACACTCCAGTTGGGTGTGGTGATGCAACTGCTTCGATCATGCTGCAGGTTTACCCATCCCCATCTGTGGCAGTTGCATATTCTATGGGATTCTCTGGGCTCTTTGACCACCATGGTTGCTTGAAACAAATGGAGTCCCTCCAGATCAATGCATCTGTATTATGGAGTCTCAAAAGCCACACCTTGATGACCCACACACACTCTAGTTTGGTGTGGTGATGCAACTACTTCTGTCACACCGCAGGTTTACCCATCTCCATGTGTGGAAGTTGCATATTCTAGGGGCTCTCTGGGATCTCTGACCACCATGGTTGTTTGACACAAATGGACTCCCTACAGATCAATGCATCTATGTTATGGAGTCCCTATAGATCAATGCATCTGTGTTATTGAGTCTCAAAATCCACACCTTAATGACCCACAAAAACTCCAGTTGGGTGTGGTGATGCAACTGCTTCTGTCACACTACAGGTTTACCCATCTCCATGTGTGGCAGTTGCATATTCTAGGGGCTCTCTGGGATCTCTGACCACCATGGTTGTTTGACACAAATGGACTCCCTACAGATCAATGCATCTATGTTATGGAGTCTCAAAAGCCACACCTTGATGACCCACACAGACTCCAGTTGGGTGTGGTGATGCAACTACTTCTGTCACACTGCAGGTTTACCCATCTCCATGTGTGGCTGTTGCATATTCTAGGGGCTCTCTGGGCTGTCTGACCATCATGGTTGTTTGACACAAATGAAGTCCCTACAGATCAATGCATCTGTGTTATGGAGTCTCAAAAGCCACACCTTGATGACCCACACACACTCCAGTTGGGTGTGGTGATGCCACTGCTTTTGTCACACTACAGGTTTACCCATCTCCATGTGTGGTAGTTGCATATTCTAGGGGCTCTCTGGGATCTCAGACCACCATGGTTGTTTCACACAAATGGACTCCCTACAGATCAATTCATCTATGTTATGGAGTCTCAAAAGCCACACCGTGATGACCCACACCCACTCCAGTTGGGTGTGGTGATGCAATTGCTTCTGTCACACTGCAGGTTCACCATCTCCATGTGTGGCAGTTGCATATTCTAGGGGCTCTCTGGGATCTCTGACCACCATGGTTGTTTAACACAAATGGAGTCCCTACAAATCAATGCATCCGTGTTATGGATTCTCAAGAGCCACACCTTGATGACCTACACACACTCCAGTTGGGTGTGGTGATGCAACTGCTTCTGTCACACTTTAGGTTCACCATCTCCATGTGTGGCAGTTGCATATTCTAGGGGCTCTCTGGGATCTCTGACCACCATGGTTGTTTGACACAAATGGAGTCCCTATAGATCAATGCATCTGTGCTATGGAGTCTCAAAAGACACACCTTGATGACCCACATACACTCCAGTTGTGTGTGGTGATGCAACTGCTTCTGTCACACTACAGGTTCACGATCTCCATGTGTGGCAGTTGCATATTCTAGGGGCTCTCTGGGATCTCTGACCACCATGGTTGTTTGAAACAAATGGAGTCCCTATAGATCAATGGATCTGTGTTATGGAGTCTTAAAAGCCAAACCTTGATGACCGACACACACTCTAGTTGGGTGTGGTGATGCAACTACTTCTGTCACACTGCAGGTTCACCATCTCGATGTGTAGCAGTTGCATATTCTATGGGCTCTCTAGGCTCTCTGACCACCTTGGTTGTTTGACACAAATGGAGTCAGTCCAGATCAATGCATATTTGTTATGGAGTCTCAAAAGCCACACCTTGATGACCCACACACAGTCCAGTTGGGTGTGGTGATGCAACTGCTTCTGTCACACTGCAGGTTTACCCATCTCCCTGTGTGGCAGTTGCACATTCTAGGGGCTCTCTGGGCTCTCTGACCACCATGGTTGTTTGACACAAATGGAGTCCCTCCAGATCAATGCATCTGTGTTATCGAGTCTCCAAAGCCACACCTTGATGACACACACACACTCCAGCTGGGTGTGGTGATGCAACTACTTCTGTCACACTGCAGGTTTACCCATCTCCATGTGTGGCAGTTGCATATTCTAGGGGCTCTCTAGGCTCTCTGACCACCATGGTTGTTTGACACAAATGGAGTCCCTACAGATCAATGCATCTGTGTTATGGAGTCTCAAAATCCACACCTTGATGACCGACACACACTCCAGTTGGGTGTGGTGATGCAACTGCTTCTGTCACACTGCAAGTTTACCCATCTCCATGTGTGGCAGTTGCATATTGTAGGGCCTCTCTGACCACCATGGTTGTTTGACACAAATGTAGTCCCTGCAGATCAATGCATATGTGTTATGGAGTCTCAAAAGCCACACCTTGATGACCCAAACACAGTCCAGTTGGGTGTGGTGATGCAACTGCTTCGATCACGCTACAGGTTTACCCATCCCCATCTGTGGCAGTTGCATATTCTATGGGATTCACTGGGCTCTTTGACCACCATGGTTGTTTGACACAAATGGAGTCCCTCCAGATCAATGCATCTGTGTTATGGAGTCTCAAAAGCCACACCTTAATGACCCACACACACTCCTGTTGGGTGTGGTGATGCAACTTCTTCTATCACACTGCAGGTTTACCCATCTCCATTTGTGGCAGTTGCATATTCTAGGGGCTCTTTGGGCTCTCTAACCACCATGGTTGTTTGACACAAATGGAGTCCCTCTAAATCAATGCATCTGTGTTATGGAGTCTCAAAAGCCACACCTTGATGATCCACACACACTCTAGTTGGGTGTGGTGATGCAACTGCTTCTGTCACACTGGAGGTTTACCCATCTCCATTCGTGGCAGTTGCATATTCTAGGGGCTCTCTAGGCAATCTGAACACCATGGTTGTTTGACACAAATGGAGTCCCTGTAGATCAATGCATATGTGTTATGGAGTCTCAAAAGCCACACCTTGATGACCCACACACACTACAGTTGGGTGTGGTGATGCAACTTCTTCTGCCACAGTGTAGGGTTACCCATCTCCATGAGTGGCAGTTGCATATTCTAGGGGCTCTCTAGGATCTCTGACCACCATGGTTGTTTGAGACAAATGGAGTCCCTACAGATCAATGCATCTGTGTTATGGAGTCTCAAAATCCACACCTTGATGACCCACACACACTCCAGTTGGGTGTGGTGATGCTACTTCTTCTATCACACTATAGGTCTACCCATCTCCATGTGTGGTAGTTGCATATTGTAGGGGCTCTCGGACCACCATGGTTGTTTGACAGAAATGCAGTCCCTGCAGATCAATGTATATGTGTTATGGAGTCTCAAAAGCCACACCTTTATGACCCAAACACACTCCAGTTGGGTGTGGTGATGCACCTGCTTCGATCATGCTACAGGTTTACCCATCCCCATCTATGGCAGTTGCATATTCTAGGGTATTCTCTGGGCTCTCTAACCACCATGGTTGTTTGACACAAATGGAGTCCCTCCAGATCAACGCATCTGTGTTATGGAGTCTCAAAAGCCGCACCTTGATGACCCACCCACACTCTAGTTGGGTGTGGTGATGCAACTGCTTCGGTCACACTGCAGGTTTACCCATCCCCATCTGTGGCAGTTGGATATTCTAGTTGCTCTCTGGGCTCTCTGACCACCATGGTTGTTTGACACAAATGGAGTCCCTGCAGATCAATGCATATGTCTTATGGAGTCTCAAAAGCCACACCTTGATGACCCACACACACTGCAGTTGGGTGTGGTGATGAAACTTCTTCTGTCACACTGCAGGTTCACCCATCTCCATGTGTGGCAGTTGCATATTCTAGGGGTTCACTGGGCTCTCTGACCACCATGGTTGTTTGACACAAATGGAGTCCCTACAGATCAATGCATCTGTGTTATGGAGTCTCAAAAGCAATACCTTGATGACCCACACACACTCTAGTTGGGTGTGGTGATGCAACTGCTTCTGTCACACTGTAGGTTCACCCATCTCCATGTGTGGCAGTTGCATATTTAAGGGGCTCTCTGGACTCTCTGACCACCATGGTTGTTTGACATAAATGTACTCCCTACAGATCATTGCATCTATGTTATGGAGTCTCAAAGTCCACACCTTGATGACCCACACACACTCTAGTTGGGTGTGGTGATGCAACTTCTTCTGTCACACTGCGGGTTTACCCATCTCCATGTGTGGCAGTTGCATATTCTACGGGATCTCTGACCGCCATAGTTGTTTGACACAAATGGAGTCCCTGCATATCAATGCATATGTGTTTTGGAGTCTCAAAAGCCACACCTTGATGACCCAAACGCACTCCAGTTGGGTGTGGTGATCCAACGGCTTCTATCACACTACAAGTTTACCCATCTCCATCTGTGGCAGTTGCATATTCTAGGGGCTCTTTGGGCTCTCTGACCACATGGTTGTTTGACACAAATGGAGTCGCTCCAGATCAATGCATCTGTGTTATGGAGTCTCAAAAGCCACACCTTGATGACCCACACACAGTCCAGTTGGGTGTGGTGATGCAACTGCTTCTGTCACACTGCAGGTTTACCCATTTCCATGTGTGGCAGTTGCATATTATAGGGGCTCTCCGGGCTCTCTGACCACCATGGTTGTTTGACACAAATGGAGTCCCTGCAGATCAACACATCTGTGTTATGGAGTCTCATAACCCACACCTTGATGACCCATACACATTCTAGTTGGGTGTGGTGATGCAACTGCTTCTGTCACACTACAGGTTTACCCATCTCCATGTGTGGTAGTTGCATATTCTAGGGGCTCTCTGATCACCATGGTTGTTTGACACAAATGGAGTCCCTGCAGATTAATGCATATGTGTTATGGAGTCTCACAAGCCACACCTTGATGACCCAAACACACTCCAGTTGGGTGTGGTGATGCAACTGCTTCGGTCACACTGCAGGTTTACCCATCCCCATCTGTGGCAGTTGGATATTCTAGGAGCTCTCTAGGCTCTCTGCCCACCATGGTTGTTTGACACAAATGGAGTCCCTCCAGATCAACGCATATGTGTTATGGAGTCTCAAAAGCCACACCTTGATGACCCACACACACTAAGTTGGGTGTGGTGATGCAATTGCTTCTGTCACACTGCAGGTTTACCCATCTCCATGTGTGGCAGTTGCATATTATAGGGGCTCTCTGGGCTCTCTGACCACCATGGTTGTTTGACACAACTGGAGTCCCTGCAGATCAATGCATATGTGTTATGGAGTCTCAAAAGCCACACCTTGATGACCCACACACACTCCAGTTGGGTGTGGTGATGCAACTGCTTCTTTCACACTGCAGGTTTACCCATCTCCATGTGTGGCAGCTGCATATTCTAGGGGCTCTGTGACCACCATGGTTGTTTGACACAAATGGAGTCCCTGTAGATCAATGCATATGTGTTATCGAGTCTCAAAAGCCACACCTTGATAACCCAAACACACTCCAGTTGGGTATGGTCATGCAACTGCTTCTGTCACAGTGCAGGTTTACCCATCCATCTGTGGCAGTTGCATATTCTAGGGGATCGCTGGGCTCTCTAACCACCATGCTTGTTTGACATAAATGGAGTCCCTCCAGATCAACACATCTGTGTTATGGAGTCTCAAAAGCCACACCTTGATGACCCACACACACTCCAGTTGGGTGTGGTGATGCAACTGCTTCTGTCACACTGCAGGTTTACCTATCTCCATGTGTGGCAGTTGCATATTCTAGGGGCTCTCTGGGCTCTCTGACCACCATGGTTGTTTGACACAAATGAAGTCCCTGCAGATCAATGCATCTGCATTATGGAGTCTCAAAAGCCACACCTTGATGACCCACACACACTCCAGTTGGGTGTGGTTATGCAACTGCTTCTGTCACACTGCAGGTTTACCCATCTCCATGTGTGGCAGTTGCATATTCTAGGGGCTCTCTGGCTCTCTGACCACCATGGTTGTTTGACACAAATGGAGTCTCTACAGATCAATGCATCTGTGTTATGGAGTCTCAAAATCCACACCTTGATGACCCACACACACTCTAGTTGGGTGTGGTGATGCAACTGCTTCTGTCACGCTGCAGGTTTACCCATCTCCATGTGTGGCAGTTGCATATTCTAGGGGCTCTCTGACCACCATGGTTGTTTGACACAAATGGAGTCCTTGCAGATCAATGCATATGTATTATGGAGTCTCAAAAGTGACACCTTGATGACCCAAACACACTCCAGCTGGGTGTGGTGATGCAACTGCTTCGGTCACACTGCAGGTTTACCCATCCCTATCTGTGGCAATTGCATATTCTAGGCGCTCTCTGGGCTCTCTGATGTAACACCCTCAGAATCGGACCTATGCAAGTTTTAGAGAAACCCGCCAAACCCGCATAGAAACGATTCAAAGGTGCCCACCAGGCACTTTCGTGCGGGTGGAAAACGAAGTACTAACATTACACAACAGCCCTCGATGGGACCCACAGAACAGATATATATACAACGGCAACTCAACGAGTCAAGAATACAGCTATAATATACAAAGATCCAAATCACCTTGAAAATGATAGGGCGTCCAACTACGGACAAGATGCAAATGGGGCTAAGAGCCCTGAAGAATAACTAATGGCGTCCATAACCCTGCCCAGGCCAAGCCGGAAGGGTAACCCTGCTAACGACGTCGATCTCAAAACCTGCTTAAACAAAAGGGGTGCCGACAAAGGGCAAAGGAAAAAGAGAGAGCGGTCAGTACTGAGGCCAGTACACGGCGAGACTAGAATTCGGCGGTCCTCGCCTACATAGGTATGGTGGACTGAAGCGGCAGCGGCAACATGCACTAGACAACCTATAGAGACTCGATACAGCTAGCGACTATCAGAGAGGGGAAAGAAAGACCTATTCGGAACCAACCTGGTAATAACACCAAACAAACCCATCCTGGTGTTTCCCCCTCGAGAACCAAACGAGGAAGTCAACCGAGGAACTCACACAGTTGGCAGTTTTATTTATTCAGTTATCGTTGCGGCAATTACTAGTCAGGTATAGATAGTCATCCTGATAAAAATAAGTAGTGGGCACTTTTAGTTAACCATTCCGTTATAGTTGCAACACTTACTAATCAGATACAGATAGCATGAGATAAACCCAAAACCCAGCAGTTGTTGGTATTTTTATTTAGCCATTCCGTTATAGTTGCCATACTTACTAGTCAGGTACACTGGTCGCAAGCGACAACTCAAACAAGCACTTGTTGGAAGTTTTATTTGGCCATTCCATTATAGTGAAGCTGATTACTAGTCATTATAAAGTCAAATTTATAGCACTACTTTAGTTATAGTTGTCTATGATCGAGATACTGTGCTCCAAGTCGTCCATAACCGCGGACACGGCTTTCAGAAAGTTTTTACCCGGCCGGGGTGCACCAATAGCAACACACACTCGATCAACCTCGGAAAAACCAAATCAAAACCCAACGAGGCTTTCACGACAAAGCAATCACAGGATTCAGAAATATTTCAGGGGGCCACCCCTTGAAGTCTAACCCGCAACGAAGTTAGCTGACTCCGAGACGGACTCAAGGTTTGGGTGGACGGCTGTGAACGACTGGGAACCCAAAACTAGGCTTGTCGACACCGCGAAAACGTGTCCCGATCCTAAACAGTACAGTGTGCTATCCATCGCACAATTTAATTAAAGCAGTAAAGCATGGCATACGTACAGAATAGTAAATAAAACCTCAAACTAGTTTGTGGCCCCAAGAAATAAGAATGAATCAAGCTCTGGCTCAGGGGGGTCCCATATACCTCCCGGATGTGGATAGCGCGAATATTCAAGGAACAGGTATCAAGTACTCGGGGTCCTACGGGACACAAGTGGACGGTTAACAACCAAATAACATCTATTGCCCACCTGTGCCTCTGCTTACCTACTTCAATTTTAGTTATTAAACAGTAATTAAAGTTAACGGTAAATAAAGCCAAGATCATCTCCAACATCGGTCAGGCGGCAATACTCCAACAACTGTGGCACTCGACGACACGCAACAGCACTTGAGCAAGCGACTACGATGCGCAAGTCCAGCTATCTACCAAACAACAGGTAATAGGATGTGTCCAAGGCAATATAAGGCCGCAAGGGATATCCCGGGTACGAAAACTAGAGCAACGCAACGCAGATAGCAATAGATCAACAGGAGGGAATAAATACTATGAAAGTAAGATAGGTAGAAAGGGGGGAGATGCTCGCCTGAAAACATTGCCGAAGGTTCATCCGAAGATCGGGGCGAAGCTCACATCAACTCAACGGCCTTATACGCGAAGAAGCAAAACACTAGAATAAACACCGGATGCAATATTTAATACTACGGCAAAAGATCGGGCATGATGCATGTATGATGTAGGACATGGCAAAGATGTGATGCAATTGGGCAATATTAAGTGGAATCGGGGTCCCGACAATTAATTAGATGGTTCATGTTATTTATCTACCCCGCAAATTAAATGTTGTATTATCAAGACAAAAGATAGCACCGGTTCGCTACGCAAATTTAAATGAGGCCAATATAAGACTAGATTTGCCCGCATATGGGCCCCATATTTAATTTAGGTGAATCGGCATAAGGCCCCCAAACCACATGACAATATGCATGCGAGTATGACAATTTAATATGCAACAGGTTTTATATTTAGAATTTATAAAATAGGGGCTCGGAAAAAGGTTCACACATTAGGGTTCGGCAGATCTTGGGGTTTCGGGGGGTTCGGGGTCAATCTCAGGGTTCAGGGTTCGACGGGATCGGTCTTCGACGGTCGGATACAAGAGGAAGAGCTTGGTGTTCCGGGAAGAAGGACTTGGTTCGGCGTCGGGGGCGCATCGGATCCGCCCTGGTCGGTGCCGATCTTGTCGTCACGAGGATCTTGTCGGGTCCGCGCCATCGAGTCGGTCTTGGCCTTCGGGGTGAGAAACTTGGCATCCGAGAGACGATCTTGTCGCATCCGCGGTCGTCGGGTCGTGTCGTCGGTCTTGTCGTTTCACGGCGGAGATCTTGGTGTCCCGGGTCTCGGCGTCTTCGGATCCGAGAGGGAGAACTTGGCGTGTCGGGTTCGGTCTTCTGATCCGAGAAGGAGAACTTGGCGATTCCGAGGGTCTTGGTGTTCGACGGGGTTCAGTCTCGCCGGGGTCGTTCTTAGGGTTCCAGGAAGATCTTGAGGGTCCATGTAGGAGAACCCGAGGATCCGACGTTGTTGCCTTCGGTTTCCATGAGGGAGTTCTTGATGTGCCGAGGGTTTGGCATCGGCGGTTCAACGGGTTTGGGTTCGGTCTTCGGAGGTTCCAACAGGTCGGGGATCTTGGTGTCCCATGTACGAAGATCTCGGGCCATGAAGGAGTCCTTGGAGTGTGGCTCTGTCAACTTGGTGTCCCAGGTTTTGGAGACCTTGATGTCCAACTGTTGGTCGTGGCGACCGGGAGAGAAGGCGGGGGAGGTCCTGGACGACGCTACTTGCGTGCTTGGCGACGGGCGTACCGAGGAAGGTGATGGCTTCGAGCGGCCGGACGTGCAGACGAGGTGGGCGGTACCGGAGACGAGGAAGGTGGCCGGCGCCGGTCGGGCCGACACAGACGGCGGCGATGGAGGGCCGAGACAGGCGGACGACGGGGAGCTCACGGGGTGGTCGGCGAGGAGGCGGTCCGGTGCTGGGGAAGGCGAGCCGAGCGGAGACGGCCTCGGCCGGGGCCGGGCTAGCGCGGGGCGGAGGTAGGCGGGCGGGACCACGGCGGAGGAGGGAGGTCGGCGGCACGCGGGCGGGGAGAGGCAGAGGGTGGAGGAGGAGCCGGCGGGAAGGGAGGCGAGCGGAGGCGGGCGCTGGAGGAGAAACCGGGGTGAGCGGGGTGGTCGCCGGCGGCGGCCGGAGAAGGGAGGAAGGAGCGGTGGCCGGAGGCGGACGAGCGGGGCGGTGGGGAGAGAAGAGAGGCGGAAGCCGGCGCAGGAGGTGGAGATGCTAGGCAGCGGGAGGGGGCCGCGGCTGCCGGCGAGGAGGCGGGCGGCAGAGCCGGCCAGAGGGGAGGAGGCCCTGGCGGGGCGAGCTTAGGCAGGCGGAGAGGTTGGGGAAGGGAGGACGCGTGGGTGGAGGACGGGGTCGCGGGCCAGGGGGGTGGACCTGGTCCAGGGGCGGTGGGGCCAGAGGGGGTGACTCGGTCTGGAGTAGGTGGCTGGGTGGGAGAGGGAGCTGGGTCGGTGGGGGGCCCGGTTGGCGGTGAGGCAGAGAGAGAGGAGGTAGGAGTGGCTGGGGTGAGAAAAGGAGAGGGAAAAAAGGGTATGGATTGATGAGGTGGCAGGTGGGTAGGGATTTGGTCCAGGGGGTGAGGTGGCGGGCTGTGGGTGGTGGGTAGATTAGGTTTTGGTAGTTTTAGGATTTAGGTGGGACTGGTTGGTTGGACAGATTTTATTCCGGGGGTGGTCGACCGGGTCGAATCGGCCCGTTCGACTGCCCCACTAAAAATAATTAAATATTTTATTTATTTCAAACAGGGCTTTTGCAAACCGATAGCAGACAAAACAAAATAATCCGGAGACCCGGGTTTTGTGTTTGAACAAAGACGGGGCGTTTAGAAAACAAGAACAGGTTTTTCCACAATTAGTTTTATGCAAGCAAAATGCAAGATGATGGCAATGCTCAAATGCAATGTGGCATGATGACATGAGCATGCGGTCATGATGATGCAATGCACAAAAACAACGCGATTTTCTAGTAGTGGTTTTGCGGGATGCCACATCTGACCACCATTGTTGTTTGACACAAATGGAGTCCGTCCAGATCAATGCATCTGTGTTATGGAGTCTCAAAAGCCACACCTTGATGACCCACACACACTCCAGTTGGGTGTGGTGTTGCAACTGCTTCTATCACACTGAAGGTTTACCCATCTCCATGTGTGGCAGTTGCATATTATAGGGGCTCTTTGGGCTCTCTGACCACCATGGTTGGTTGACACAAATGGAGTCCCTGCAGATCAATGCATATGTGTTATGGAGTCTCAAAAGCCACACCTTGATGACCCACACACACTCCAGTTGGGTGTGGTGATGCAACTGTTTCTGTCACACTGCAGGTTTACCCATCTCCATGTGTGGCAGTTGCATATTCTAGGGGCTCTCTGAACACCATGGTTGTTTGACACAAATGGAGTCCCTGTAGATCAATGCATATGTGTTATGGAGTCTCAAAAGCCACACCTCGATGACCCACACACACTACAGTTGGGTGTGGTGATGCAACTTCTTCTGTCACACTGCAGGTTTACCCATCTCTATGAGTGGCAGTTGCATATTCTAGGGCCTCTCTAGGCTCTCTGACCACCATGGTTGTTTGACACAAATGGAGTCCCTACAGATCAATGCATTTGTGTTATGGAGTCTCAAAATCCACACCTTGATGACCCACACACACTCCAGTTGGGTGTGGTGATGCAACTCCTTCTATCACACTACAAGTTTACCCATCGCCATGTGTGGAAGTTGCATATTCTAGGGGCTCTCTAGGCTCTCTAACCACCATGGTTGTTTGACACAAATGGAGTCCCTACAGATCAATGCATCTGTGCTATGGAGTCTCAAAATCCACACCTTGATGACCCACACACACTCCAGTTGGGTGTGGTGACGCAACTGCTTCTGTCACACTGCAGGTTTACCCATCTCCATGTGTGGCAGTTGCATATTCTAGGGGCTCTCTGACCACCACGGTTGTTTGACACAAATGGAGTACCTACAGATCAATGCATCTGTGTTATGGAGTCTCAAAATCCACACCTTGATGACCCACACACACTCCAGTTGGGTGTGGTGATGCAACTGCTTCTGTCACACTGCAGGTTTACCCATCTCCATGTGTGGCGGTTGCATATTCTAGGGGCTCTCTGACCACCATGGTTGTTTGACACAAATGGAGTCCCTACAGACCAATGCATCTGTGTTATGGAGTCTCAAAATCCACACCTTGATGACCCACACACACTCCAGTTGGGTGTGGTGATGCAACTGCTTCTATCACACTGCATGTTTACCCATCTCCATGTGTGGCGGTTGCATATTCTAGGGGCTCTCTGACCACCAGGGTTGTTTGACACAAATGGAGTCCCTACAGATCAATGCATCTGTGTTATGGAGTCTCAAAAGCAACACCTTGATGACCCACACACACTCCAGTTGGGTGTGGTGATGCAACTGCTTCTATCACACTGTAGGTTCACCCATCTCCATGTGTGGCAGTTGCATATTCTAGGGGCTCTCTGGGCTCTCTGACCACCATGGTTGTTTGACATAAATGGAGTCCCTACAGATCAATGCATCTATGTTATGGAGTCTCAAAATCCACACCTTGATGACCCACACACACTCTAGTTGGGTGTGGTGATGCAACTTCTTCTATCACACTGCAGGTTTACCCATCTCCATGTGTGGCAGTTGCATATTCTACGGGCTCTCTAGGCTCTCTGACCACCATGGTTGTTTGATACAAATAGAGTCCCTGCAGATCAATGCATATCTGTTATGGAGTCTCAAAAGCCACACCTTGATGACCCAAACACACTCCAGTTGGGTGTGGTGATCCAACTGCTTCTATCACACTATAGGTTTACCCATCTCCATCTGTGGTAGTTGCATATTCTAGGGGCTCTTTGGGCTCTCTGACCACATGGTTGTTTGACACAAATGGAGTCACTCCAGATCACTGCATCTGTGTTATGGAGTCTCAAAATCCACACCTTGATGACCCACACACACTACAGTTGGGTGTGGTGATGCAACTACTTCTGTCACACTTCAGGTTTACCCATCTCCATGTGTGGCAGTTGCATACTATAGGGGCTCTCTGGGCTCTCTGACCACCATGGTTGTTTGACACAAATGGAGTCCCTGCAGATCAACGCATATGTGTTATGGAGTCTCAAAATCCACACCTTGATGACCCACACACACTCCAGTTGGGTGTGGTGATGCAACTGCTTCTGTCACACTACAGGTTTACCCATCTCCATGTGTGGTAGTTGCATATTCTAGGGGCTCTCTGACCACAATGGTTGTTTGACACAAATGGAGTCCCTGCAGATCAATGCATATGTGTTATGGAGTCTCAAAAGCCACACCTTGATGACCCAAACACACTCCAGTTGGGTATGGTGATGCAACTGCTTCGGTCACACTGCAGGTTTACCCATCCCCATCTGTGGCAGTTGGATATTCTAGGGGCTCTGTGACCACCATGGTTGTTTGACAAAAATGGAGTGCCTACAGATAAATGCATCTATGTTATGGAGTCTCAAAAGCCACACCTTGATGACCCACACACACTCTAGTTGGGTGTGGTGATGCAACTGCTTCTGTCACACTGCAGGTTTACCCATCTCCATGTGTGGCAGTTGCATATTATAGGGGCTCTCTAGGTTCTCTGACCACCATGGTTGTTTGGCACAAATGGAGTCCCTGCAGATCAATGCATATGTGTTATGGAGTCTCAAAAGCCACACCTTGATGACCCACACACACTCCAGTTGGGTGTGGTGATGCAACTGCTTCTGTCATACTGCAGGTTTACCCATCTCCATGTGTGGCAGCTGCATATTCTAGGGGCTCTGTGACCACCATGGTTGTTTGACACAAATGGAGTCCCTGCAGATCAATGCATATGTGTTATGGAGTCTCAAAAGCCACACCTTGATGACCCAAACACACTCTAGTTGGGTATGGTGATGCAACTGCTTCTGTCATAGTGCAGGTTTACCCATCTCCATCTGTGGCAGTTGCATATTTTAGGGGCTCTCTAGGCTCTCTAACCACCATGGTTGTTTGACATAAATGGAGTCCCTCCAGATCAATGCATCTGTGTTATGGAGTCTCAAAACCCACACCTTGATGACCCACACACACTCCAGTTGGGTGTGGTGATGCAACTGCTTCTGTCACACTGCAGGTTTACCCATCTCCATGTGTGGCAGTTGCATATTCTAGGGGCTCTCTAACCACCATGGTTTTTTGACACAAATGGAGTCCCTGCAAATCAATGCATCTGTGTTATGGAGTCTCAAAAGCCACACCTTGATGACCCACAGACACTCCAGTTGGGTGTGGTTATGCAACTGCTTCTGTCACACTGCAGGTTTACCCATCTCCATGTGTGGCAGTTGCATATTGTAGGGGCTCTCTGGCTCTTTGACCACCATGGTTGTTTGACACAAATGGAGTCTCTACAGATCAATGCATCTGTGTTAAGGAGTCTCAAAATCCACACCTTGATGACCCACACACACTCTAGTTGGGTGTGGTGATGCAGCTACTTTTGTCACACTGCAGGTTTACCCATCTCCATGTGTGGCAGTTGCATATTCTAGGGGCTCTCTGACCACCATGGTTGTTTGACACAAATGGAGTCCCTACAGATCAATGCATATGTGTTTTGGAGTCTCAAAAGCGACACCTTGATGACCCAAACACACTCTAGTTGGGTGTGGTGATGCAACTGCTTCGGTCACACTGCAGGTTTACCCATCCCCATCTGTGGCAGTTGGATATTCTAGGGGCTCTCTGACCACCATGGTTGTTTGACACAAATGGAGTCCCTACAGATCAATGCATCTGTGTTATGGAGTCTCAAAAGCCACAGCTTGATGACCCACACACACTCTAGTTGGGTGTGGTGATGCAACTGCTTCTGTCACACTGCGGGTTTACCCATCTCCATGTGTGGCAGTTGCATATTATAGGGGCTCTCTGGGTTCTCTGACCACCATGGTTGTTTGGCACAAATGGAGTCCCTGCAGATCAATGCATATGTGTTATGGAGTCTAAAAAGCCACACCTTGATTACCCAAACACACTCTAGTTGGGTATGGTTATGCAACTGCTTCTGTCACACTGCAGGTTTACCCATCTCCATGTGTGGCAGTTGCATATTCTAGGGGCTCTGTGACCACCATGGTTGTTTGACACAAATGGAGTCCCTGCAGATCAATGCATATGTGTTATGGAGTCTCAAAAGCCACACCTTGATGACCCAAACACACTCTAGTTGGGTATGGTTATGCAACTGCTTCTGTCACACTGCAGGTTTACCCATCTCCATGTGTGGCAGTTGCATATTCTAGGGGCTCTCTAGGCTTTCTAACCACCAAGGTTGTTTGACATAAATGGAGTCCCTCCAGATCAATGCATCTGTGTTATGGAGTCTCAAAACCCACACCTTGATGACCCACACACACTCCAGTTGGGTGTGTTGATGCAACTGCTTCTGTCACACTGCAGGTTTACCCATCTCCATGTGTGGCAGTTGCATATTCTAGGGGCTCTCTGACCACCATGGTTGTTTGACACAAATGGAGTCCCTGCAGATCAATGCATCTATGTTATGGAGTCTCAAAAGCCACACCTTGATGACCCACACACACTCTAGTTGGATGTGGTGATGCAGCTGCTTTTGTCACACTGCAGGTTTACCCATCTCCATGTGTGGCAGTTGCATATTCTAGGGGCTCTCTGACCACCATGGTTGTTTGACACAAATGGAGTCCCTACAGATCAATGCATATGTGTTTTGGAGTCTCAAAAGCGACACCTTGATGACCCAAACACACTCCAGTTGGGTGTGGTGATGCAACTGCTTCGGTCACACTGCAGGTTTACCCATCCCCATCTGTGGCAGTTGGATATTCTAGGGGCTCTCTGACCACCATGGTTGTTTGACACAAATGGAGTCCCTACAGATCAATGCATCTGTGTTATGGAGTCTCAAAAGCCACACCTTGATGACCCACACACACTCTAGTTGGGTGTGGTGATGCAACTGCTTCTGTCACACTGCAGGTTTACCCATCTCCATGTGTGGCAGTTGCATATTATAGGGGCTCTCTGGGTTCTCTGACCACCATGGTTGTTTGGCACAAATGGAGTCCCTGCAGATCAATGCATATGTGTTATGGAGTCTCAAAAGCCACACCTTGATGACCCACACACACTCCAGTTGGGTGTGGTGATGCAACTGCTTCTGTCATACTGCAGGTTTACCCATCTCCATGTGTGGCAACTGCATATTCTAGGGGCTCTATGACCACCATGGTTGTTTGACAAAAATGGAGTCCCTGCAGATCAATGCATATGTTTTATGGAGTCTCAAAAGCCACACCTTGATGACCCAAACACACTCTAGTTGGGTATGGTTATGCAACTGCTTCTGTCACACTGCAGGTTTACCCATCTCCATGTGTGGCAGTTGCATATTCTAGGGGCTCTCTGGCTCTTTGACCACCATGGTTGTTTGACACAAATGGAGTCCCTACAGATCAATGCATATGTGTTTTGGAGTCTCAAAAGCGACACCTTGATGACCCAAACACACTCTAGTTGGGTGTGGTGATGCAATTGCTTCGGTCACACTGCAGGTTTACCCATCGCCATCTGTGGCAGTTGGATATTCTAGGGGTTCTCTGACCACCATGGTTGTTTGACACAAATGGAGTCCCTACAGATCAATGCATCTGTGTTATGGAGTCTCAAAAGCCACACCTTGATGACCCACACACACTCTAGTTGGGTGTGGTGATGCAACTGCTTCTGTCACACTGCAGGTTTACCCATCTCCATGTGTGGCAGTTGCATATTATAGGGGCTCTCTGGGTTCTCTGACCACCATGGTTGTTTGGCACAAATGGAGTCCCTGCAGATCAATGCATATGTGTTATGGAGTCTCAAAATCCACACCTTGATGACCCACACACACTCCAGTTGGGTGTGGTGATGCAACTGCTTCTGTCATACTGCAGGTTTACCCATCTCCATGTGTGGCAGTTGCATATTATAGGGGCTCTGTGACCACCATGGTTGTTTGACACAAATGGAGTCCCTGCAGATCAATGCATATGTGTCATGGAGTCTCAAAAGCCACACCTTGATGACCCAAACACACTCTAGTTGGGTATGGTTATGCAACTGCTTCTGTCACACTGCAGGTTTACCCATCTCCATGTGTGGCAGTTGCATATTCTAGGGGCTCTCTGGCTCTTTGACCACCATGGTTGTTTGACACAAATGGAGTCCCTACAGATCAATGCATATGTGTTTTGGAGTCTCAAAAGCGACACCTTGATGACCCAAATACACTCTAGTTGGGTGTGGTGATGCAACTGCTTCGGTCACACTGCAGGTTTAGCCATCGCCATCTGTGGCAGTTGGATATTCTAGGGGTTCTCTGACCACCATGGTTGTTTGACACAAATGGAGTCCCTACAGATCAATGCATCTGTGTTATGGAGTCTCAAAAGCCACACCTTGATGACCCACACACACTCTAGTTGGGTGTGGTGATGCAACTGCTTCTGTCACACTGCAGGTTTACCCATCTCCATGTGTGGCAGTTGCATATTATAGGGGCTCTCTGGGTTCTCTGACCACCATGGTTGTTTGGCACAAATGGAGTCCCTGCAGATCAATGCATATGTGTTATGGAGTCTCAAAATCCACACCTTGATGACCCACACACACTCCAGTTGGGTGTGGTGATGCAACTGCTTCTGTCATACTGCAGGTTTACCCATCTCCATGTGTGGCAGCTGCATATTCTAGGGGCTCTGTGACCACCATGGTTGTTTGACACAAATGGAGTCCCTGCAGATCAATGCATATGTGTTATGGAGTATCAAAAGCCACACCTTGATTACCCAAACACACTCTAGTTGGGTATGGTGATGCAACTGCTTCTGTCACAGTGCAGCTTTACCCATCTCCATCTGTGGCAGTTGCATATTCTAGGGGCTCTCTAGGCTCTCTAACCACCAAGGTTGTTTGACATAAATGGAGTCCTTCCAGATCAATGCATCTGTGTTATGGAGTCTCAAAACCCACACCTTGATGACCCACACACACTCCAGTTGGGTGTGTTGATGCAACTGCTTCTGTCACACTGTAGGTTTACCCATCTCCATGTGTGGTAGTTGCATATTCTAGGGGCTCTCTGACCACCATGGTTGTTTGACAAAAATGGAGTCCCTGCAGATCAATGCATCTGTGTTATGGAGTCTCAAAAGCCACACCTTGATGACCCACACACACTCTAGTTGGGTGTGGTGATGCAACTGCTTCTGTCACACTGCAGGTTTACCCATCTCCATGTGTGGCAGTTGCATATTATAGGGGCTCTCTGGGTTCTCTGACCACCATGGTTGTTTGGCACAAATGGAGTCCCTGCAGATCAATGCATATGTGTTATGGAGTCTCAAAATCCACACCTTGATGACCCACACACACTCCAGTTGGGTGTGGTGATGCAACTGCTTCTGTCATACTGCAGGTTTACCCATCTCCATGTGTGGCAGCTGCATATTCTAGGGGCTCTGTGACCACCATGGTTGTTTGACACAAATGGAGTCCCTGCAGATCAATGCATATGTGTTATGGAGTATCAAAAGCCACACCTTGATTACCCAAACACACTCTAGTTGGGTATGGTGATGCAACTGCTTCTGTCACAGTGCAGCTTTACCCATCTCCATCTGTGGCAGTTGCATATTCTAGGGGCTCTCTAGGCTCTCTAACCACCAAGGTTGTTTGACATAAATGGAGTCCTTCCAGATCAATGCATCTGTGTTATGGAGTCTCAAAACCCACACCTTGATGACCCACACACACTCCAGTTGGGTGTGTTGATGCAACTGCTTCTGTCACACTGTAGGTTTACCCATCTCCATGTGTGGTAGTTGCATATTCTAGGGGCTCTCTGACCACCATGGTTGTTTGACAAAAATGGAGTCCCTGCAGATCAATGCATCTGTGTTATGGAGTCTCAAAAGCCACACCTTGATGACCAACAGACACTCCAGTTGGGTGTGGTTATGCAACTGCTTCTGTCACACTGCAGGTTTACCCATCTCCATGTGTGGCAGTTGCATATTCTAGGGGCTCTCTGGCTCTTTGACCACCATGGTTGTTTGACACAAATGGAGTCTCTACAGATCAATGCATCTATGTTATGGAGTCTCAAAATCCACACCTTGATGACCCACACACACTCTAGTTGGGTCTGGTGATGCAGCTGCTTTTGTCACACTGCAGGTTTACCCATCTCCATGTGTGGCAGTTGCATATTCTAGGGGCTCTCTGACCACCATGGTTGTTTGACACAAATGGAGTCCCTACAGATCAATGCATATGTGTTTTGGAGTCTCAAAAGCGACACCTTGATGACCCAAACACACTCCAGTTGGGTGTGGTGATGCAACTGCTTCGGTCACACTGTAGGTTTACCCATCCCCATCTGTGGCAGTTGGATATTCTAGGGGCTCTCTGACCACCATGGTTGTTTGACACAAATGGAGTCCCTACAGATCAATGCATCTGTGTTATGGAGTCTCAAAAGCCACACCTTGATGACCCACACACACTCTAGTTGGGTGTGGTGATGCAACTGCTTCTGTCACACTGCAGGTTTACCCATCTCCATGTGTGGCAGTTGCATATTATAGGGGCTCTCTGGGTTCTCTGACCACCATGGTTGTTTGGCACAAATGGAGTCCCTGCAGATCAATGCATATGTGTTATGGAGTCTCAAAAGCCACACCTTGATGACCCACACACACTCCAGTTGGGTGTGGTGATGCAACTGCTTCTGTCATACTGCAGGTTTACCCATCTCCATGTGTGGCAACTGCATATTCTAGGGGCTCTATGACCACCATGGTTGTTTGACACAAATGGAGTCCCTGCAGATCAATGCATATGTTTTATGGAGTCTCAAAAGCCACACCTTGATGACCCAAACACACTCTAGTTGGGTATGGTTATGCAACTGCTTCTGTCACACTGCAGGTTTACCCATCTCCATGTGTGGCAGTTGCATATTCTAGGGGCTCTCTGGCTCTTTGACCACCATGGATGTTTGACACAAATGGAGTCCCTACAGATCAATGCATATGTGTTTTGGAGTCTCAAAAGCGACACCTTGATGACCCAAACACACTCTAGTTGGGTGTGGTGATGCAATTGCTTCGGTCACACTGCAGGTTTACCCATCGCCATCTGTGGCAGTTGGATATTCTAGGGGTTCTCTGACCACCATGGTTGTTTGACACAAATGGAGTCCCTACAGATCAATGCATCTGTGTTATGGAGTCTCAAAAGCCACACCTTGATGACCCACACACACTCTAGTTGGGTGTGGTGATGCAACTGCTTCTGTCACACTGCAAGTTTACCCATCTCCATGTGTGGCAGTTGCATATTATAGGGGCTCTCTGGGTTCTCTGACCACCATGGTTGTTTGGCACAAATGGAGTCCCTGCAGATCAATGCATATGTGTTATGGAGTCTCAAAATCCACACCTTGATGACCCACACACACTCCAGTTGGGTGTGGTGATGCAACTGCTTCTGTCATACTGCAGGTTTACCCATCTCCATGTGTGGCAGCTGCATATTCTAGGGGCTCTGTGACCACCATGGTTGTTTGACACAAATGGAGTCCCTGCAGATCAATGCATATGTGTTATGGAGTCTCAAAAGCCACACCTTGATTACCCAAACACACTCTAGTTGGGTATGGTGATGCAACTGCTTCTGTCACAGTGCAGCTTTACCCATCTCCATCTGTGGCAGTTGCATATTCTAGGGGCTCTCTAGGCTCTCTAACCACCAAGGTTGTTTGACATAAATGGAGTCCTTCCAGATCAATGCATCTGTGTTATGGAGTCTCAAAACCCACACCTTGATGACCCACACACACTCCAGTTGGGTGTGTTGATGCAACTGCTTCTGTCACACTGCAGGTTTACCCATCTCCATGTGTGGTAGTTGCATATTCTAGGGGCTCTCTGACCACCATGGTTGTTTGACACAAATGGAGTCCCTGCAGATCAATGCATTTGTGTTATGGAGTCTCAAAAGCCACACCTTGATGACCAACAGACAGTCCAGTTGGGTGTGGTTATGCAACTGCTTTTGTCACACTGCAGGTTTACCCATCTCCATGTGTGGCAGTTGCATATTATAGGGGCTCTCTGGGTTCTCTGACCACCATGGTTGTTTGGCACAAATGGAGTCCCTGCAGATCAATGCATATGTGTTATGGAGTCTCAAAAGCCACACCTTGATGACCCACACACACTCCAGTTGGGTGTGGTGATGCAACTGCTTCTGTCATACTGCAGGTTTACCCATCTCCATGTGTGGCAACTGCATATTCTAGGGGCTCTATGACCACCATGGTTGTTTGACACAAATGGAGTCCCTGCAGATCAATGCATATGTTTTATGGAGTCTCAAAAGCCACACCTTGATGACCCAAACACACTCTAGTTGGGTATGGTTATGCAACTGCTTCTGTCACACTGCAGGTTTACCCATCTCCATGTGTGGCAGTTGCATATTCTAGGGGCTCTCTGGCTCTTTGACCACCATGGTTGTTTGACACAAATGGAGTCCCTACAGATCAATGCATATGTGTTTTGGAGTCTCAAAAGCGACACCTTGATGACCCAAACACACTCTAGTTGGGTGTGGTGATGCAATTGCTTCGGTCACACTGCAGGTTTACCCATCGCCATCTGTGGCAGTTGGATATTCTAGGGGTTCTCTGACCACCATGGTTGTTTGACACAAATGGAGTCCCTACAGATCAATGCATCTGTGTTATGGAGTCTCAAAAGCCACACCTTGATGACCCACACACACTCTAGTTGGGTGTGGTGATGCAACTGCTTCTGTCACACTGCAGGTTTACCCATCTCCATGTGTGGCAGTTGCATATTATAGGGGCTCTCTGGGTTCTCTGACCACCATGGTTGTTTGGCACAAATGGAGTCCCTGCAGATCAATGCATATGTGTTATGGAGTCTCAAAATCCACACCTTGATGACCCACACACACTCCAGTTGGGTGTGGTGATGCAACTGCTTCTGTCATACTGCAGGTTTACCCATCTCCATGTGTGGCAGCTGCATATTCTAGGGGCTCTGTGACCACCATGGTTGTTTGACACAAATGGAGTCCCTGCAGATCAATGCATATGTGTTATGGAGTCTCAAAAGCCACACCTTGATTACCCAAACACACTCTAGTTGGGTATGGTGATGCAACTGCTTCTGTCACAGTGCAGCTTTACCCATCTCCATCTGTGGCAGTTGCATATTCTAGGGGCTCTCTAGGCTCTCTAACCACCAAGGTTGTTTGACATAAATGGAGTCCTTCCAGATCAATGCATCTGTGTTATGGAGTCTCAAAACCCACACCTTGATGACCCACACACACTCCAGTTGGGTGTGTTGATGCAACTGCTTCTGTCACACTGCAGGTTTACCCATCTCCATGTGTGGTAGTTGCATATTCTAGGGGCTCTCTGACCACCATGGTTGTTTGACACAAATGGAGTCCCTGCAGATCAATGCATTTGTGTTATGGAGTCTCAAAAGCCACACCTTGATGACCAACAGACAGTCCAGTTGGGTGTGGTTATGCAACTGCTTCTGTCACACTACAGGTTTACCCATCTCCATGTGTGGCAGTTGCATATTCTAGGGGCTCTCTGGCTCTTTGACCACCATGGTTGTTTGACACAAATGGAGTCTCTACAGATCAATGCATCTGTGTTATGGAGTCTCAAAATCCACACCTTGATGACCCACACACACTCTAGTTGGGTGTGGTGATGCAGCTGCTTTTGTCACACTGCAGGTTTACCCATCTCCATGTGTGGCAGTTGCATATTATAGGGGCTCTCTGGGTTCTCTGACCACCATGGTTGTTTGGCACAAATGGAGTCCCTACAGATCAATGCATATGTGTTATGGAGTCTCAAAAGCCACACCTTGATGACCCACACACACTCCAGTTGGGTGTGGTGATGCAACTGCTTCTGTCATACTGCAGGTTTACCCATCTCCATGTGTGGCAGTTGCATATTATAGGGGCTCTGTGACCACCATGGTTGTTTGACACAAATGGAGTCCCTGCAGATCAATGCATATGTGTCATGGAGTCTCAAAAGCCACACCTTGATGACCCAAACACACTCTAGTTGGGTATGGTTATGCAACTGCTTCTGTCACACTGCAGGTTTACCCATCTCCATGTGTGGCAGTTGCATATTCTAGGGGCTCTCTGGCTCTTTGACCACCATGGTTGTTTGACACAAATGGAGTCCCTACAGATCAATGCATATGTGTTTTGGAGTCTCAAAAGAGACACCTTGATGACCCAAATACACTCTAGTTGGGTGTGGTGATGCAACTGCTTCGGTCACACTGCAGGTTTAGCCATCGCCATCTGTGGCAGTTGGATATTCTAGGGGTTCTCTGACCACCATGGTTGTTTGACACAAATGGAGTCCCTACAGATCAATGCATCTGTGTTATGGAGTCTCAAAAGCCACACCTTGATGACCCACACACACTCTAGTTGGGTGTGGTGATGCAACTGCTTCTGTCACACTGCAGGTTTACCCATCTCCATGTGTGGCAGTTGCATATTATAGGGGCTCTCTGGGTTCTCTGACCACCATGGTTGTTTGGCACAAATGGAGTCCCTGCAGATCAATGCATATGTGTTATGGAGTCTCAAAATCCACACCTTGATGACCCACACACACTCCAGTTGGGTGTGGTGATGCAACTGCTTCTGTCATACTGCAGGTTTACCCATCTCCATGTGTGGCAGCTGCATATTCTAGGGGCTCTGTGACCACCATGGTTGTTTGACACAAATGGAGTCCCTGCAGATCAATGCATATGTGTTATGGAGTATCAAAAGCCACACCTTGATTACCCAAACACACTCTAGTTGGGTATGGTGATGCAACTGCTTCTGTCACAGTGCAGCTTTACCCATCTCCATCTGTGGCAGTTGCATATTCTAGGGGCTCTCTAGGCTCTCTAACCACCAAGGTTGTTTGACATAAATGGAGTCCTTCCAGATCAATGCATCTGTGTTATGGAGTCTCAAAACCCACACCTTGATGACCCACACACACTCCAGTTGGGTGTGTTGATGCAACTGCTTCTGTCACACTGCAGGTTTACCCATCTCCATGTGTGGTAGTTGCATATTCTAGGGGCTCTCTGACCACCATGGTTGTTTGACAAAAATGGAGTCCCTGCAGATCAATGCATCTGTGTTATGGAGTCTCAAAAGCCACACCTTGATGACCAACAGACACTCCAGTTGGGTGTGGTTATGCAACTGCTTCTGTCACACTGCAGGTTTACCCATCTCCATGTGTGGCAGTTGCATATTCTAGGGGCTCTCTGGCTCTTTGACCACCATGGTTGTTTGACACAAATGGAGTCTCTACAGATCAATGCATCTATGTTATGGAGTCTCAAAATCCACACCTTGATGACCCACACACACTCTAGTTGGGTGTGGTGATGCAGCTGCTTTTGTCACACTGCAGGTTTACCCATCTCCATGTGTGGCAGTTGCATATTCTAGGGGCTCTCTGACCACCATGGTTGTTTGACACAAATGGAGTCCCTACAGATCAATGCATATGTGTTTTGGAGTCTCAAAAGCGACACCTTGATGACCCAAACACACTCCAGTTGGGTGTGGTGATGCAACTGCTTCGGTCACACTGCAGGTTTACCCATCCCCATCTGTGGCAGTTGGATATTCTAGGGGCTCTCTGACCACCATGGTTGTTTGACACAAATGGAGTCCCTACAGATCAATGCATCTGTGTTATGGAGTCTCAAAAGCCACACCTTGATGACCCACACACACTCTAGTTGGGCGTGGTTATGCAACTGCTTCTGTCACACTGCAGGTTTACCCATCTCCATGTGTGGCAGTTTCATATTATAGGGGCTCTCTGGGTTCTCTGACCACCATGGTCGTTTGGCACAAATGGAGTCCCTGCAGATCAATTCATATGTGTTATGGAGTCTCAAAAGCCACACCTTGATGACCCACACACACTCCAGTTGGGTGTGGTGATGCAACTGCTTCTGTCATACTGCAGGTTTACCCATCTCCATGTGTGGCAACTGCATATTCTAGGGGCTCTGTGACCACCATGGTTGTTTGACACAAATGGAGTCCCTGCAGATCAATGCATATGTGTTATGGAGTCTCAAAATCCACACCTTGATGACCCAAACACACTCTAGTTGGGTATGGTTATGCAACTGCTTCTGTCACATTGCAGGTTTACCCATCTCCATGGGTGGCAGTTGCATATTCTAGGGGCTCTCTGGCTCTTTGACCACCATGGTTGTTTGACACAAATGGAGTCCCTACAGATCAATGCATATGTGTTTTGGAGTCTCAAAAGCGACACCTTGATGACCCAAACACACTCTAGTTGGGTGTGGTGATGCAACTGCTTCGGTCACACTGCAGGTTTACCCATCGCCATCTGTGGCAGTTGGATATTCTAGGGGCTCTCTGACCACCATGGTTGTTTGACACAAATGGAGTCCCTACAGATCAATGCATCTGTGTTATGGAGTCTCAAAAGCCACACCTTGATGACCCACACACACTCTAGTTGGGTGTGGTGATGCAACTGCTTCTGTCACACTGCAGGTTTACCCATCTCCATGTGTGGCAGTTGCATATTATAGGGGCTCTCTGGGTTCTCTGACCACCATGGTTGTTTGGCACAAATGGAGTCCCTGCAGATCAATGCATATGTGTTATGGAGTCTCAAAATCCACACCTTGATGACCCACACACACTCCAGTTGGGTGTGGTGACGCAACTGCTTCTGTCATACTGCAGGTTTACCCATCTCCATGTGTGGCAGCTGCATATTCTAGGGGCTCTGTGACCACCATGGTTGTTTGACACAAATGGAGTCCCTGCAGATCAATGCATATGTGTTATGGAGTCTCAAAAGCCACACCTTGATGACCCAAACACACTCTAGTTGGGTATGGTGATGCAACTGCTTCTGTCACAGTGCAGGTTTACCCATCTCCATCTGTGGCAGTTGCATATTCTAGGGGCTCTCTAGGCTCTCTAACCACCAAGGTTGTTTGACATAAATGGAGTCCCTCCAGATCAATGCATCTGTGTTATGGAGTCTCAAAACCCACACCTTGATGACCCACACACACTCCAGTTGGGTGTGTTGATGCAACTGCTTCTGTCACACTGCAGGTTTACCCATCTCCATGTGTGGCAGTTGCATATTCTAGGGGCTCTCTGTCCACCATGGTTGTTTGACACAAATGGAGTCCCTGCAGATCAATGCATCTGTGTTATGGAGTCTCAAAAGCCACACCTTGATGACCAACAGACACTCCAGTTGGGTGTGGTTATGCA
The DNA here is from genome assembly GCA_916181665.1 of Avena sativa. NCBI lineage: Eukaryota > Viridiplantae > Streptophyta > Magnoliopsida > Poales > Poaceae > Avena > Avena sativa. Next base: position 461,983,985 of record OV702291.1, on the reverse strand, counting down.
ACTGCTCTGTCACACTGCAGGTTTACCCATCTCCATGTGTGGCAGTTGCATATTCTAGGGGCTCTCTGGCTCTTTGACCACCATGGTTGTTTGACACAAATGGAGTCGCTACAGATCAATGCATTTGTGTTATGGAGTCTCAAAATCCACACCTTGATGACCCACACACACTCTAGTTGGGTGTGGTGATGCAGCTGCTTTTGTCACACTGCAGGTTTACCCATCTCCATGTGTGGCAGTTGCATATTCTAGGGGCTCTCTGACCACCATGGTTGTTTGACACAAATGGAGTCCCTACAGATCAATGCATATGTGTTTTGGAGTCTCAAAAGCGACACCTTGATGACCCAAACACACTCCAGTTGGGTGTGGTGATGCAACTGCTTGGGTCACACTGCAGGTTTACCCATCCCCATCTGTGGCAGTTGGATATTCTAGGGGCTCTCTGACCACCATGGTTGTTTGACACAAATGGAGTCCCTACAGATCAATGCATCTGTGTTATGGAGTCTCAAAAGCCACACCTTGATGACCCACACACACTCTAGTTGGGTGTGGTGATGCAACTGCTTCTGTCACACTGCAGGTTTACCCATCTCCATGTGTGGCAGTTGCATATTATAGGGGCTCTCTGGGTTCTCTGACCACCATGGTTGTTTGGCACAAATGGAGTCCCTGCAGATCAATGCATATGTGTTATGGAGTCTCAAAATCCACACCTTGATGACCCACACACACTCCAGTTGGGTGTGGTGATGCAACTGCTTCTGTCATACTGCAGGTTTACCCATCTCCATGTGTGGCAACTGCATATTCTAGGGGCTCTGTGACCACCATGGTTGTTTGACACAAATGGAGTCCCTGCAGATCAATGCATATGTGTTATGGAGTCTCAAAAGCCACACCTTGATGACCCAAACACACTCTAGTTGGGTATGGTTATGCAACTGCTTCTGTCACACTACAGGTTTACCCATCTCCATGTGTGGCAGTTGCATATTCTAGGGGCTCTCTGGCTCTTTGACCACCATGGTTGTTTGACACAAATGGAGTCTCTACAGATCAATGCATCTGTGTTATGGAGTCTCAAAATTCACACCTTGATGACCCACACACACTCTAGTTGGGTGTGGTGATGCAGCTGCTTTTGTCACACTGCAGGTTTACCCATCTCCATGTGTGGCAGTTGCATATTCTAGGGGCTCTCTGACCACCATGGTTGTTTGACACAAATGGAGTCCCTACAGATCAATGCATATGTGTTTTGGAGTCTCAAAAGCGACACCTTGATGACCCAAACACACTCCAGTTGGGTGTGGTGATGCAACTGCTTCGGTCACACTGCAGGTTTACCCATCCCTATCTGTGGCAATTGCATATTTTAGGGGCTCTCTGACCACCATGGTTGTTTGACAGAAATAGAGTTCGTCCAGATCAATGCATCTGTGTTATGGAGTCTCAAAAGCCACACCTTTATGACCCACACACACTCTAGTTGGGTGTGGTGATGCAACTGCTTCTCTCACACTGTAGGTTTACCCATCTCCATGTGTGGCAGTTGCATATTATAGGGGCTCTTTGGGCTCTCTGACCACCATGGTTGGTTGACACAAATGGAGTCCCTGCAGATCAATGCATATGTGTTATGGAGTCTCAAAAGCCACACCTTGATGACCCACACACACTCTAGTTGGGTGTGGTGATGCAACTGCTTCTGTCACACTACAGGTTTACCCATCTCCATGTGTGGCAGTTGTATATTCTAGGGGCTCTCTGACCACCATGGTTGTTTGACACAAATGGAGTCCCTGCAGATCAATCCATATGTGTTATGGAGTGTCAAAAGCCACACCTTGATGACCCAAAAACACTCCAGTTGGGTGTGGTGATGCACTACTTATGTCACAGTGCAGGTTTACCCATCTCCATCTGTGGCAGTTGCATATTCTAGGGGCTCTCTGGGCTCTCTAACCACCATGGTTGTTTGACAGAAATGGTGTCCCTCCGGATCAATGCATCTGTGTTATGGAGTCTCAAAAGCCACACCTTGATGACCCACACACACTCCAGTTGGGTGTGGTGATGCAACTGCTTCTGTCACACTGCAGGTTTACCCATCTTCGTGTGTGGCAGTTGCATATTATAGGGGCTCTTTGGGCTCTCTGACCACCATGGTTGGTTGACACAAATGGAGTCACTGCAGATCAATGCATATGTGTTATGGAGTCTCAAAAGCCACACCTTGATGACCGACACACGCTCCAGTTGGGTGTGGTGATGCAACTGCTTCTGTCACACTGCAGGTTTACCCATCTCCATGTGTGGCAGTTGCATTTTCTAGGGGCCCTATGACTACCATGGTTGTTTGACACAAACGGAGTCCCCGCAGATCAATGCAGATGTGTTATGGAGTATCAAAAGCCACACCTTGATGACCCAAACACACTCCAGTTGGGTATGGTGATGCAACTGCTTCTGTCACACTGCAGGTTTACCCATCTCCATCTGTGGCAGTTGCATATTCTAGGGGCTCTCTGGGCTCTCTAACCACCATGGCTGTTTGACATACATGGAGTCCCTCCGGATCAATGCATATGTGTTATGGAGTCTCAAAAGCCACACCTTGATGATCCACACACACTCCAGTTGGGTGTGGTGATGCAACTGCTTCTGTCACACTACAGGTTTACCCATCTCCATGTGTGGCAGTTGCTTATTCTAGGGGCTCTCTGGGCTCTCTGACCACCATGGTTGTTTGACACAAATGGAGTCCCTGCAGATCAATGGATCTGTGTTATGGAGTCTCAAAAGCCACACCTTGATGACCCACACACACACTCCAGTTGGGTGTGTTTATGCAACTGCTTCTGTCACACAGCAGGTTCACCCATCTCCATGTGTGGAAGTTGCATATTCTAGGGGCTCTCCCGGCTCTCTAACCATCATGGTTGTTTGACACAAATGGAGTCCCTACAGATCAATGCATCTATGTTATGGAGTCCCAAAAGCAACACCTCGATGACCCACACACACTCTAGTTGGGTGTGGTGATGCAACTGCTCCTGTCACAATGCAGGTTCACCCATCTCCATGTGTGGCAGTTGCATATTCTAGGGGCTCTCTGGGCTCTCTGACCACCATGGTAGTTTGACACAAATGGAGTCCCTACAGATCAATGCATCTTTGTTATGGAGTCTCAAAAGCCACACCATGATGACCCACACACACTCTAGTTGGGTGTGGTGATGCAACTGCTTCTGTCACACTGCAGGTTCACCATGTCCATGTGTGGCAGGTGCATATTCTAGGGGCTCTCTGGGCTCTCTTACAACCATGGTTGTTTGACACAAATGGAGTCCCTACAGATCAATGCATCTTTGTTATGGAGTCTCAAAAGCCACACCTTGATGACCCACACACACTCAAGTTGGGTGTGTTGATGCAACTGCTTCCATCACACTGCAGGTTCATCCATCTCCATGTGGAGGTTGCATATTCTAGGGGCTCTCTGGGCTTTCTAACCACCATGGTTGTTTGACACAATTGTAGTCCCTACAGAATAATGCATTTGTGTCATGTAGTCTCAAAAACTGGTCAGAGATCCAGTAAGAGATTGTCAAGACCGGTAACCTAGATTAAGAACCCTAATGTTTGATACCTAATGTTGATTTATTTCAGCCACACACCACTCATCCAACGGCCAATAATCTATGGTTCCGTCGTCCTGCCAATCCAAAATTTTGGGCCGGATATTACGGTTCAGCCCATCCGCAAAGCGTAACCAATGCGTTGGCGCTGAGGTCATTTATGTAATCTAGTGGAACCCCTTCTTTATCCCCTCACCAAAAGGAGACAAATCCAAATATCCTAGCCACTGCCCGCCCGTCGTAGCACGGCCTCCCGTCGTCGTACCCTCGCCTGCCACCGTCTACCCTAGTAATCATCTAACCATCAACCTAGCCCAAACCCTAGCCTGTCCTCAGCTTCCTGGTTTTCGACCAAGCCATCGAGTTCGTGGATCTTCCACCTCGCCGTCGAGCACTGCCATCTGGACGTCCTCCCCATCTGCCACCTCGCCAAGAAGGTCCTCCTCATCTCCGTGAACCTTGGCGTCAAGGTCTGCTACCTCGCCATACACCCCACCAACAATGTCTGTCTCCTCGTCTTCCACCTCGCCGTCCACCATGCCGTCAAGGCACCCTAGATCATCGTCCTCCTCGCTGACAAGGAAGGCCAGCAAGTTTCCTGGCAAGAAGCGCACAAAGGAAAAGGCAGTAGCGCCTGCAGGCAAGTAAACAACCTCCTTGCTTGTGAATTCTCCACTCTTTTAAGCCTGCTCGATGTTCATGTGTTTCATTTTCCATGCCTGTGATATTGCTTATTTGAGAGAGGTAGTATGTTCATTTTCCTCTTCATGTTTGCTATCGGGCAATCAACACCATACGTTATATTTTGTTTAATTTCCTGTTTAATCTATAGCTGACTTGGATTTCTTTATTAATGTTAGATACTCAAATGCATCCCATGGAAGAAAGTCGGCTGAAAAACATCATGAGAAACAATGAGCACTTGCAACAACTGGGTGGTTGCCCCTTTGCAAGTCTTTTCACATCTCCAACTGTATTCTCTCCTAAAAAGACAAGAAATGACTATTCTGGATCTGACTATGATCCTGAAGAGGAGGAAGATATCATTGAAGGAGACCTAGATGATGTTAGTGAGGACAATGAGTCACAGGTCGACCCCTTACCTTACCCGTCTTGTGCTGAATTGTTTGGTTACTGATTTTGACATATATCTATTCCTTCTTTATTATCCCCATTTGACCGGTACACATGGAATTTCTAGCCACAAAAGAGGAAATGCAACAAGAAAGCCGCTGTTAGGACATCGTTGGCTCCTGCTGATCTAGCATCTGCTCGGAAGCGCGTCTTGGCGGGCCAAGGTGCAGACACAGAAACATCCAGAACAACCAGGTCCAAGGGTAAGCAATCAGTTGACCAAGGGGGCTGGGAAGCTCCCCAAGCCGAGCACACACCTCCCCAAGGCCAGCAGCCAGATCCCTGGTGTCCGCGGGCACCTCCCCTAGGTCAGCTGCCGCTGCCTACCGTCCGCGGGCACCTCCCCATGGCAAGCAGCAGCCCCCACCCAGCCATGCACAGGCGCCTCTCCAAAGCAACTGTGCACGTCCCCAGGGCAAGCAGCAGCCCCCCCTTGCCATGCACGGGCGCCTCTCTAATGCGACTGTGCACCTCTCCAAAGGGACTGTGCATCTGAGGGTTCAGCTACCAAAGGCGAGGGGCCTGATGTGAAACGTGATGGATGGTTATCTGACCGTTTTGACTAGGATCAAGAAGGTATCATGTTGAACAAATTACTTACTCTACTACAACCGATTAACATTATATTGTGTGAATCATACTCATTGCATTTACTGTTGTAGAACACTAACTCATAACCATTATATTTCTGTAGATGAATTTGGGCATAATCATTCTGGAGACACTGTTACGCATGATGATCCTCTGTTGGTGGTTGCCAACATGCCCACAAAAAGACTTCAACTTGTCATTCCTCCAGGAAGAACTAGACTAGTTTCACAAGTGATTTCTACCAAGTTTGCCATTGAGTGTGAAGTAACAGTCTAGACTCAGATGCCTATCTTCCCCTAGTGGAAAGAGTACATGGAGAGGCCGGATGTCAGAGAAGACTTCTATGGCAAAGTTTCGGTATGTTCCATAACACTCAGCTGTCCGTTTCTTCCTTTTGCTGTTAATGCGAAATCTGATAATCTTTGTTTTATTTCAGCAAAAGTTTGTCATGGACCCCTCTCTACCTGATGTGCAGTTTGCTTGTAATAAGCAGTTAATGAGACACGCAAGAAATCAACAGCATCCTCTAAATAAACAATTTTTTGACAATTTCCCAGCGAATGAAGTTACAAGGATATCTCTTGTGGAACACATGAGAAATGAGGAGTGGTGCAGGCTTGTCGATTTTGGGTCCGACCCCAGAAACAAGGTCATGTCTTGTTTACTAAACTTCTCCTGTTTGAATTCTTTAAGCTGTACTTGACTGTATGCTCCCTGTTTGTTTAGGCTCTGTTTGAAAAAAACAAGATCAGCATACAGCTCGTCAAGTACCCTCATGCCCATGGTGCTCGCATCGACGAGGTTTTGTGCGACATGGGGGAAGGCTCCATTGAACTGCTCGAAAATGGCTTGACTAACAATATGCAAGAAGCAACTGTAAGTCATCCATGATACTTTCCATCTTTGTCAAATTCAATGCCCTTTTCTTCCCTCACATATACGATGCGCTTATTATTTGCTCACTAGGTTTCTCATATTCTGTTCTATTCCTAAAACTTGTAGGCAGTCGTGGAAAGCAAGTTGGTGTCATATCCTCTAGAAGATGGCACAGAGGATGAAGCAATTCCTTCCACCGACGTTGTGCACTTTGTGTTGTCTCAGAACAAAAGAAAGCCAACTGTCCTGAAGAACATCAGCATATTTGCAAGTACTTCGAAACCAACCAAGTCTCAGCTAGAAACTCAACTTGAGGCTCATAAAGCAGGTAATGTGGAACTATGCTGTGCCATTATGGAGTTGCAGCATGTAAACGAATCCGGTGAGGCAGAGAGGCTGAAGTATTTGGAAGACCTACAAGTAATGCGGAAGAAAGAAGAAGACCCGAGGAAGAAACAAGAGGCAAATGCATTAATACAACAAGTGTTAGCTCACCTGTCCGAACCACAACAGGCAATATGGTGAATCTATGGAAATGTATCTGGTATGAGTTGAACCTTCTGAGTCTGGTATTCATTTACATTTGTCCTGGAATTTTCTGTCAAATTATGTATTGTAATCCTATAAACGTCCTTAGTGTTTCTTTACAAAATATTTCCTTCATGGTTAGTAACGTCACGAGACTAATAACATCATCATTTCTTCTAGACGATACGTGTCTGGCGCTGATTGGTCCTTGTCATGTCCTGCAATTGACCCACGTATTATCATTTGAATGGATCACGTGCCGACCTATCGGTGGCCGGCAGCAACGAAACAAAATTCGTCAGGGCTGGCATGACGTCATAATGACGTGATGACGTAAGGAAGCGGCGGTTACGAAATCAAGTCATGACGAAAAATAAACGTCCCGATAGGGATGACATCACACACGGCAACAATGACGTTAGCAAATGTCGCTGACGGCAGTTCGTGGTGCCGTCCACCATGTGGCATCATTCATGACAAAGTAAAAATGTCATGACGGACCAGGCCTGGGCCGAGCCGATCCAGTTTGCCGCGACGAAATTGGAGGAACGTCACGGACGGGCCGTGATGTTTTCAGACAGAGAAAACGTCACAGATTGAATTATGACGTGAGGTTCGTGACCTATTTTTTCGTCGCAGAATTCATCATGGATGGCCATCTACGATGTTTTTGCCCTCATCCACGATGATATCAGATCATCATGAACCGCCCAGATTCTTGTAGTGAGTGGTACAATAGAAACATCGCGGGTCCAAGGTATGACTATAGATTACATCTCAAAATCTTGCAAAAGATCCATAGAACCTCTTAAGTATAGAGAGAAAGAATATCCTCACAAAGGACAAACTAGAAATAACAATTCATAAACTATTCTACGAATAAGTCTACCTCTCATACTATATGGCTTGCGATTGCTACTATAATAATGCCCTACATAGATAGGTTCTATGAGCTAGAGATTAGTATCCTATCTATTCTAGAACTTTTCTTCTACTAGGGTTGATGTAGACATTGACTCCATTAGCTTCACTGAATAACTCTAGCTTCTTATAGTAATCTTTCTTAGTATCGGTTGGTTTTGCTGACGTCTTCAACGACTTTAAAATCTAGCAAGGGTTAATAAGACAATGTCGGTTTTCATAAACATTTCTTCAAAGGTTGCATTTATTTTGAAAAACTATGTTTTTCAGTCTTCATAGGTTTACTAGAACTTCACGGAGTTCCTTTCAAGCTGCATTCGGAGCTCCTTCCTAGAACAGGTAATAACATGTCACATTTTGTACACTCTAGAGAGGTGCATCGCTTTACCACCCATAAGAGATCCTTGCGCTTGTTGCACAACTGAGCGACCAACCCATTCACACTTCCATGGTTTGAGGCCTAGTATGAGAATCCAAGCTGATCAGTTCCCTTCTACACAACCCTGCATGCCCACCCAAATATGTAAGAAGAACATGACCATGTAGAACCAATCTCCAACACCCCTTATAGTGAAGGAATTATGCCCTAAGAGGCAATAATAAAGTTGTTATTATGTATTCCTTATATATGATAGATGGTTATTTTGCATGCTAGAATTGTATTGATCGGAAACATCAATACATGTGTGTTTAATAAACAAAAAGGGTTCCTAGTTATGCCTCTCTTATAGACTAGCTTGTTGATTAACAAGATGATCAAGGTTTCCTGATCATGGACATTGGATGTTGTTAATAACAAGGTCACACCATTGGTGGAATGATGTGATGAACATTCATCCGAAGTATAGCATTAAGATCAAGTCATTATGTTTATGTTGCTATAACATCATACGAAGTAATCTTTATCCTTAGACCATGAGATCATGTTAATTGCTAACACCGGAAGAGTGTCTTGATAACATCAAAACGTCACACCGTAATAGGGTGACTATAAAGATGGGTTCAGTACTACGAAGGTGTTATGTTGAGGCTCATGGATCAAGATTGGAATTTGTCAATCCCGATGACGGATAGATATTCTCTAGGCCCTCTCGGTGATATCACATTGAGATAGCTTGCAAGCAAGTGATGTGATCACTAGAATGTTATATCATGGGAACGAGAAAAGAGTGCATGTCGGTAATGAGATCAAAATAGGTATGGAGATACCGATGATCGAATCTCGGACATGTAATATATCACGAGACAAAGGGATTTAGTTACAAGCGTTAAAGGTTCTCTCGATCACAGAAGTCATCGTTGAATGTGTAGGAGTCAGTACGGATCTCCAGGTCCCGCTGCTGATTATTGATCGGAGAAGGGTCTCGATCATGTCTGCATTATTCGCGAACCGTAGGGTGACACACTTAAGAGTTACCGGACACCATTTTGGAGCACATATGTTTCAGACAAAAGAATTGCAAAGCGCAGGAATTGTTTCAATAGAAACCGGAAATTGTTTCCGGTGAAATTGCAGAAAGTGGTTCTGCATGTGATATTGAAATATTGTAAGGGGCTATATGTGAATGTTTGTTAATTAAAATAATTCACAAAATTCTGACCAAATTTAATAAAAGAGTTTTATTAAATGAGAGAGCATTAAACTTGGAGAATTTTAATGCATTTAAAGTGGAGACTTTAAAAGGGAATGTGAAGAGGCATTTTAATGTGGAAGGGTTACCACCACATGAATGGGGGAGGTGAGGGGTCACCCCTCCATGCGCCGGCCATGGAGAGGAGGGGCAGCCCCCTTCGTCCTATAAAAGGCCACCCATTCCCTCCTTCATCCTTACACCTCCTTGTGAAGGATCTCTCTCCCCCTCTAGAATTATTCCCCCATGGTCTCGGATTAGCGAGATACATGTTCCCAGTGGCATTTCGTCTGGAAGGAGTTGCTGCTTCCGCTGGATCGCTGGAGCGAGGAGGTGGAGGTTGTTCGGTGGCTTGAACGTGTGTGCGAGTACGGATGCGCTGCTGAGTTGTGGTGCTCGGACTTCCTCATGATCTTGAGATCGGCAAGTGTACGGCTACATCAACCACGAGTTCCTACTCGTTAACAAAACTCGTTGTCTTTGAGGGTAAGTTCTCGTTGGATGTATGTCCACCCGTTGCTTTGTACCTAGTAGATAGATCTTGGCGTGTAGTTCACACCGTAGGATTTTTTTTGTTTTCTATGTTGCAGACCCAACAGTGGTATCGGAGCTGTGTAGGTGCTTTGCACGGGTAGTAGACATATGTTTATATGTGGGCGATGATGATCATGTTATTGCATCTTCTATGTATTTTGGATATTGGTGGCATAGTGGGATGAAGCGGCCTGGACTAACCTTACATGTCATCGTACATGAGACCGGTTCCACGACTGACATGCAACTTGTTTTGCATAAGTGGCTGGCGGGTGTCTCTCTCTCCTACTATAGTCAATATCTGATTTACAACGAGTTGCTAATAACTTAGTTATCCTCGTTGTGGTTCATGTTCGTAGGTGAGAATGGTTCTATCTCCAAAAGCCCTAAGCCACGTAAAACTTGCAATTGATAAATTAGAGGCGCCTAGTTTAGATCGTTGATGGGCTAGTGTATTGATATGGTATTGTTGTAAGTAGATGTATGATAGATACTCTTACAACACATTCAACGTGTAAGTTCCATAGACCTTGGCCTTACACACAAAGGAATGATAGAGATCATACCACGATGCAAATGATAGAGATCAAATTCATGGACCATATCATCTCACTTTACACATTAGATGTTAGCATATTATACTGCTAGTTTGGCGCTTTTGGTAGCATTGTAAGATGATCCCTCATTTAGATATCAAGATAAAATGTGTTCTTCCTTGAGTATGCACCGTTCTATGGATCGTGTTTCGAGGCATCACGTGATGATCGGGTGTACTCGACTCTACGCTTTCATACAACGGGTGTAAGACAGTTTTACACACGCGAGTACTAAGGTTCTTACTTGGCGAGCCTAGCATGTACAGACATGGCCTCGGAACATGGACCGAAAGGTTAAGCATGAGTCATATGGTTGATATGATGCCCATATAGATGCTCGCCTTTGAAGCTACACCGACTCACGTGATGATCGGACTTGGTGTAGTGGATTTGGTTCATGTAATCACCAAAAAGGCACGAGGGATGTCGTTTTTGAGTGCGAGTTCATTATTAATTTGGATTAGTTGAACTCAATCTATCATAAACTTAGTCTAAATAAACTTTACAAATTCTGTTGTAGATGGAACCACCTGCTTTTAATTTCAATGTGTTCATGGAGAAAGAGAAACTTGCTGTAAATGGTAGCAACTTCACCAACTGGGCTATGAATTTGAGGATTCTCCTCACTGCTGCACAAAAGCAATATGTGCTAGATGCGCCGCTAGGCCCCCCACCAGCTCCTGATGCCCCTGACGAGGAAAAGAATGTCTATGTGACTCGTCAGGAGGACCACATCTTAGTTCATTGCGGCATACTGTATGGGCTAGAGCCAGAACTTCGAAAGAGTTTCAAAAATGGCAATGCCTTTGATACCATGGGAGAATTGAAAATGATTTTTTATACCCATGCTGCCATAGAGAGTTATAATGCTTCTGAAAAGTTCTTCAGCTGCAAAATGGAGGAAAACAGCTCCGTTAGTGAGCACGTACTCAAAATGTCTGGGTACGCCGATAAGCTTGTGTCCTTGGGAATAATGATTCCCAATGAGTTAGGCATACATCGTGTTCTCCAATCTCTGCCACCTAGCTACAAGAGCTTCGTGATGAACTATAATATGCAGGGCATGAAGAAGACTCTTCCCGAGCTTCTGTCAATGCTTAAGACTGCAGAAGTGGAGATTAGAAAAGAACATCAAGTGTTGATGATGAATAGGACCACCGGTTTCAAGAAGGACAAGAAAGGCAAGCACAAGGGAAAGAAGGGTGGAAAATCTGTTGCCGCGCCTGAAAAGAAACCCCGAGCTGGCCCTAAGTCCGATACCGAGCGCTACTATTGCAAGGGGACTGGCCATCGGAAGCGCAACTGCCCCAAGTATTTGCCGGACAAGAAGTCCGGCAAGGCAAACAAAGGTATATGTGATATACATGTTATTGATGTGTTCTTGACTAGTACTCACAGTAGCACCTGGGTATTTGATACGGGATCGGTTGCTAATATATGTAACTCGATTCAGGGGCTGCGGAACAAGTGACAACTAGCAAGGGATGAGGTCACAATGCGGGTCGGCAATGGATCAAGAGTTGATGTGATCGCCGTCGGAACACTGCCTCTCCATATGCCATCGGGATTAGTCATAAACCTAAATAATTGTTATTTGGTGCCTGCACTTAGCATGAACATTGTATCCAGATCGTGTTTGATGCAAATTGGTTATTCATTTAAATCTTAAAACAATGGTTGTTCGATTTATATGGATAATATCTTTTATGGTCATGCACCTGTGTTGAATGGTTTATTTCTGATGGATCTCAATAGTAATATTACGCACATTCATAATGTTAATGCTAAAAAGATTAAACTTGATGATGATATATCTGCATATATGTGGCACTGCTGTCTAGGTCATATTGGCGTTAAACGCATGAAGAAACTCCATTCTGATGGACTTTTGGAATCACTTGATTTTGAATCATTTGATACAGGCGAGCCATGCCTTATGGGCAAGATGACTAGAACGCCGTTTTCCGGTTCAATGGAACGGGCGATAGATCTATTGGAAATCATACATACTGATGTGTGGACCAATGAGTGTGTCGGCGCGACGTGGATATCATTATTTTGTTACTTTCACGGATGATTTGAGTAGATACGGGTATATCTATTTGATGAAACACAAGTCTGAAACTTTTGAAAAGTTCAAGGAATTTCAGAATGAAGTGGAAAATCATCGTAATAGAAAGATCAAATTTCTATGGTCTGACCGTGGTGGAGAGTATCTAAGTTACGAGTTGAGCACACACATGAAAGAGTGTTGAATAGTTTCACAACTCACGCCTGCCGGAACACCACAACGTAATGGTGTGTCAGAACATCGTAATCGTACCTTATTGGATATCGTTCGATCTATGATGTCTCTGACTGACTTGCCACTATCATTTTGGGGTTATGCACTGGAAACAGCTGCATTCACTTTAAATCGGGCACCATCTAAATCTGTTGAAACGACACCGTATGAATTATGGTTTGGAAACAAACCTAAGCTACCATTTCTTAAAGTTTGGGGATGCGATGTTTATGTGAAGAAACTTCAACCGGATAAACTCGAACCCAAAGAATAAAAATGCTTCTTCATAGGATACCCTAAGGAAACAATTGGGTATACCTTCTATCACAGATCGGAGCGCAAGGTTTTTGTTCCCAAGAATGGATCCTTTCTTGAGAAGGAGTTTCTCGTGAAAGGTGTGAGTAGTCGGAAGGTAGAACTCGAAGAGGTTATTGAACCTTCTCTTCGTGAAATAGCGAGTGGCGCAGCACCAGAAGTTGTTTCGGAGTTGACTTCACCTAATAAGAGAGAGCTAATGATATTGATCATGAAACTCCGAAAGAGGAAACTACCGAACCTTAGGTCAAGCAGGACACGTGCAGCTCCTGAACTGTACGGCAATCCTGTTGTGAATTTCATGGTTGATGAAATGGATGACCCTGCAACGTATGAAGAAGCGATGATGAGCCCGGATTCCAACAAATGGCTAGAAGCCATGAAATCCGAGATGGAATCCATGTACGAGAACCAAGTTTGGACCTTGGTGGACTTACCTCACGATCGAAAGGCCGTTGAGAATAAATGGATTTTCAAAAGAAAAACTGATGTTGATGGTAATGTGACCATCTATAAGGCTCGACTTGTCGCAAAGGGGTTTCGACAAATTCAAGGAGTTGACTATGATGAGACATTCTCTCCCGTAGCGATGCTTAAGTCAGTTAGGATTATGTTAGCAATTGCTGCATATTTTGATTATGAAATATGTCAGATGGATGTCAAAACTGCGTTCCTCAATGGTAATATTGAAGAAGAGTTGTATATGATACAACCTAAGGGTTTTATCTATCCTAAGGATGCTAATAAGGTGTGCAAACTTCAGCGATCCATCTATGGACTAAAGCAAGCATCCTGGAGTTGGAATCTCCGCTTTGATGAGGTGATCAAAGAGTTTGGATTTGTCCAAACTTATGGAGAGGCTTGTATTTACAAGAAAGTGAGTGAGCAATGTGGCATTTCTGATATTATATGTGGATGACATATTATTGATTGGAAATGATATAGATCTTTTAAACAGTGTTAAAAGTTATCTAAACAGCAAATTTTTTATGAAAGAACTTGGTGAAGCGTCATATATATTAGGCATTAAAATCTATAGAGATAGATCAAGGCGCCTAATTGGGCTATCGCAGAGTACATACCTTGATAAGATATTAAAGAAGTTTAATATGGACGAAAGTAAGAAGGGGTTCTTACCTATGTTGCAAGGCAAGACATTGAGTAAGACTCAAAGTCCGGCTACGGTGGAAGAAAGAGAGATGATGGATAAGATCCCCTATGCCTCAGCCATAGGCTCTATTATGTATGCCATGCTATGTACAAGACCAGATGTGACACATGCTATTAGTTTGACAAGTAGGTACCAATCTGATCCAGGTTCGGAACACTGGATAGCGGTAAAGAACATCCTCAAGTACTTGAGAAGAACTAGGGATATGTTTCTTATATACGGAGGTAAAGAAGAGCTAGTCGCTAAGTGTTATGTCGATGCTAGCTTTGACGCTGATCCGGATGACTCTAAGTCTCAATCCGGATACGCATTTCTCTTGAACGGAGCAGCAGTTAGTTGGAGGAGTTCCAAACAACCTGTGGTGGTTGGATCAATGATGGAGGCGGAATATGTTGCTGCTTCAGAAGCGGCGCAGGAAGCGGTTTGGATGAAAGAGTTCATTACGGAACTAGGTGTGGTTCCTAGTGCATTGGAACCAATGGTGATCTATTGTGACAACAATGGAGCCATAGCCAACGCAAAGGAACCGAGGTCTCACAAGAATTCCAAGCATATTAAGCGCCGGTTTCACTCCATCCGCGAGCATGTCAAGGATGGAGATATAAAGATTTGTAAAGTACACACGGACCTAAATGTAGCAGATCCGTTGACTAAAGTTCTCCCTAGGGCAAAACATGATCAACACCAGAACTCCATGGGTGTTATATTTATCACTATGTGAACTAGATTATTGTCTCTAGTGCAAGTGGGAGACTGAAGGAAATATGCCCTGAGAGGCAATAATAAAGTTGTTATTATGTATTCTTTATATATGATAGATGTTTATTTTGCATGCTAGAATTGTATTGATCAGAAACATCAATACATGTGTGTTTAATAAACAAAAAGGGTTCCTAGTTATGCCTCTCTTATAGACTAGCTTGTTGATTAACAAGATGATCAAGGTTTCCTGATCATGGACATTAGATGTTGTTAATAACAAGGTCACACCATTGGAGGAATGATGTGATGAACATTCATCCGAAGTATAGCATTACGATCAAGTCATTATGTTTATATTGCTATAACATCATACGAAGTAATCTTTATCCTTAGACCATGAGATCATGTTAATTGCTAACACCGGAAGAGTGTCTTGATAACATCAAAACGTCACACCGTAACAGGGTGACTATAAAGATGGGTTCAGTACTATGAAGGTGTTATGTTGAGGCTCATGGATCAAGAGTGGAATTTTTCAATCCCGATGACGGATAGATATAATTTGGGCCCTCTCGGTGATATCACATTGAGATAGCTTGCAAGCAAGTGATGTGATCACTAGAATGTTATATCACGGGAACGAGAAAAGAGTGCATGTCGGTAACGAGATCAAACTAGGTATGGATATACCGATGATCGAATCTCGGACATGTAATATATCGCGAGACAAAGGGATTTAGTTACAAGCGTTAAAGGTTCTCACGATCACAGAAGTCATCGTTGAATGTGTAGGAGTCAGTACGGATCTCCAGGTCCCGCTGCTGATTATTGATCGGAGAAGGGTCTCGATCATGTCTGTATTATTCGCGAACCGTAGGGTGACACACGTAAGAGTTACCGGACACCATTTTGGAGCACATATGTTTCAGACGAAAGAATTGCAAAGCGCAGGAATTGTTTCAATAGAAACCGGAAATTATTTCGGGCGAAATTGCAGAAAGTGGTTCTGCATGTGATATTGAAATATTGCAAGGGTCTATATGTGAATGTTTGTTAATTAAAGTAATTAACAAAATTCTGAATAAATTTAATAAAAGAGTTTTATTAAATGAGAGAGCACTAAACTTGGAGAATTTTAATGCATTTAAAGTGGAGACTTTAAACGGGAATGTGAAGAGGCATTTTAATGTGGAAGGGTTACCACCACATGAATGGGGGAGGTGAGGGGTCACCTCCCCATGTGCCGGCCATGGAGAGGAGGGGCACCCCCTTCCTCCTATAAAAGGCCACCCATTCCCTCCTTCATCCTTACACCTCCTTGTGAAGGAACTCTCTCCCCCTCTAGAATTATTCCCCCATGGTCTCGGATTAGCGAGATACATGTTCCCGGTGGCATTTCGTCTGGAAGGAGTTGCTGCTTCCGCTGGATCGCTGGAGCGAGGTGGTGGAGGTTGTCCGGTGGCTTGAACGTGTGTGCGAGTACGGATGCGCTGCTGAGTTGCGGCGCTCGGACTTCCTCATGATCTTTAGATCGGCAAGTGTACGACTACATCAACCTCGAGTTCCTACTCGTTAACAAAACTCATTGTCTTTGAGGGTAAGTTATTGTTGGATGTATGTCCACTCGTTTCTTTGTACCTAGTAGATAGATCTTGGCGTGTAGTTCACACCGTAGGAAATTTTTTGTTTTCTATGCTCCGGACCCAACATATAGACCCTCATAGACACCAGGTATCATGGGGAACTAAGGGGTCCCACCCATATGTTGGATCCTCAGCGAGGAATCGACAACATAATGATAAGGTAGTCTATTGACATGCGAAAGGAAGAAGATCCAGCTGAGTTCTCCATCCCAATCCAAATATTATGGTTAACGTGTAATATACGGTGCAAGAATCACTAGTGATATTTGTTATTAGGTACTAGATGATACTTTCCTGTGCAAATGGAACCTCCACCAACCACATATAGTATATTGTTTATTCCATTTTCCCACCATATTAGGTTACCACCACTCAGGCCGATAACCATTAAGTGATATTATTATGAAATTAGTATTTTCTGACACCTTTTTTAAAATATAGGTGATAATAATAGTAGATTTCAAATACATCATAGAAAATAATCAACGGACTTGAGCAAGTATGAACTTTCCTTTTTAGTGCAATATTAGCTGGCCAAGGTCTTTGAAACTAATTAGGGTTATATTTTATAAGTATGGAAATGTTATCACTTCCACTATTTAAGAATTTTTTTGAATTATAAATGAGGAAATTTATGTGTAAAAATAAAAAGAATAATAAATATAATCAATATTTAAAAAACAACATTTTTGATGATTTCATGATTTATAATGCCTTTTTATAAACTTGCATACAACTATTTTAAAAGAATAGTTTTGGAATATAGATTTAAGGTGGTTTAAATTAATTTACTTACTACAAGTAGTAGTTTATATTATTTTTATTAACCAAAACTTAAGTGAATAATATTAGACTTATAAGCAATTTATACCAATAGTTTATGATTTAAAAAAAAGGTGTGAATAATATTTATTAAAGAACTACAATTTTATTATTGAAGATGAATAAAAATTCATTTTTTACTTTTATTAAGATGTTATATGAGAAAGAGAAAAACCTGCACGATTTAAAGAACTACAATTTATACCAATCATTTTATATATAAAGTTGTACTTGATTTGTTATAGAAGAAAATGCATAAAAAGTTTTATTCACAAATTACATTTCACTTAACTCAAATAGTTAATCATATATTTTCCTTGTAGAACTATACTACTTGACACTCTAGTCCACCCGCACGATTTCCGAGGCATGCTCTCTGAGGCCCCTCCCACCGGCTCTCGCCGGCGCCACTCCGGCGTCGTCGCACACCAAATCATGGCCTCCTCTTCACTTGATTCTTCTGGTGGTGATTGGAAAATCACCTATTCTGGGAGTTCCACCGATGGTAAGTTCCTTGTTGGATCTCCGGTTCTCTCGGCTAATCGCTGGCTGGTCATTCTCAATGCGAACGGTTATCCCCTTGAGGGTAGAAGCATGAAAAATGGGTAGGTACTCATGATTGGTTCTGTGGTGAGGTTCCCCTCTCATCTTGCAAGAATCAATGATATTTTGACACCATCTGCTGGTTTTCTTGGGACTCCTCATGTTCTTGATAATAAGGGTGAAGATTTGAAACTTATGTGGCACGTTACTAGCTCTTCCTTGCCGTCTGATGATTTGGACAAAGCACCTCGTTTTTTGGTCCTCTATTATCTTGCTAAGCGGATTGCATTGCTTAATCATGACAAGGTGGTAGTTGATGCTAGATTCCTTCTTCAAAATGAGAAAATCTCTTCTGGTGTGACTTTGGACCTTGTCATCAAAAGGGTGGTGGTGGGCGCTCAAATTGTTGATGTGCCTCTTGCATCAGCAGCCAAGCACAACAATTGCACTTCACTGGATTTCACTAAATGGAAGATTTTTGAGACTAATATGTTCAAGAAATTTGGTTATCACATCAATTTCTCTGGAGGATTTCGCAGAAGGCCTTTCTTCCTTGTTGGACCATTTGGTCGTGCAAATTTTAAGATTGATGTTCATACTATTGGCATTGTTCTTCAGTCAGGTTTTGGGGGACAGACAACAAAATTTCAAGTCATGATCCTCCAAGATAGAACCTTTAGGTTCTCTGTTGCATCAAGAGCTGTGGGTTTTGAAATTTATAATTCTGGCTCTTTCTCAGATGAATCATTTATCTTGAAGATCAACCTTTGGGGTGATGGAGGTCCAAATTGGAAATTTGAAGAGAAAGAATATTACAAAGATTTGGACAAATATTGGACTTTTGTTTCATACAAAAAGAAAAATAAGGCTTCTGTTTTTTATCGCATTGGTGCGTCAACATCATCGATCCCATGCAATAACGGTCACATAAAAGGTGACATTAAATGTGTAGTACCGCGCACATCATTTGCGGAAATTGTGATTAATGGTCAAGTTATTGAGGGTGCGAAATCACCTATAGTCAACAAATCAGCCACAATTAATTTGCCTGGTCTTTAGCCATTTTTGAAATTTCCTACTTTCCCTACTTGTCCATGGCCCAACAAATCTTACCTGAATTGGTTCAAGGCCCATGTCACGCCGCAAGATACGCGGCCCAGGGTGTACGATTGTCTTAAAGATTTTGCTCTTGCCCAAAAAAAGTGTTCGCCCAAACCCCCTGCCTCCTCAACTCCCACGCCTGCGAAAACCCCAACCTCCTTGCTCTGCTCGTCGCCAGCGACAACCGCTGAAGCAATGGCAAACATTCCACTCGACCCACAGCCTTTCCTACCCCATGGCTTCGAGATTATGCAGGTGGCTGGCCGGAATCAGGTCAAGAGGGTGGTGGTTCCTCGTTGTCCAAGGGCACATGAACAGTATGCCATTGCGCACATCCACCCCCTTCCCCCTGGTCCAGTTCCTTTTGATAATATTCGTGATGTGTTGCAAGGTTTCTTTTTCAATGAAGCTCGTTTTGAGTTTCGTGATATTAAAGATTTCCCATTTGGCTCTGCATATGTTGAATTTGCAAATGTCAGTGACCGGGACCGGTTAATTGTTGCGGGACCTATCCCCTTCCAGGATGTTGCAATCTCTTTTGTTAGGCACAATGAGGGAATTAACTGGCGTAGGACTCAATTTAACAATGAATGTTGGGTTATGCTTCTGGGTCCTCCACTTTATCACTAGCATACTGAGGACCTGAATGCAGTCTTCTCTGATATTGGTAAAGTGCTGCTCTGGGAAAGGGACCCTGAGCACAAAGGAAGAATCATTGCTAAAATCAGAGTCACTGACCTTTTGGATGTTCCTAAAAGTGTCAGATTCACCATTGGAGACCTTGTGGATACAGAATCATGGACTTTCTCTGTTGAAATTTTAAACAACAATCTCCTGGGAGGGGGCCCACCTGATGAGGACCCACTACCTGATGATGGTGCTGACCCTCACCCCCTGCCTGTGGTGGGACCCATTTTTGGCCCCCCTCCACCACCATCTCCTCCACAACCTGAAGGGGACATTGGTGGATGGGACCAATGGGTTGAGCCTGCACCTCAGCAAAATAATGCTGGCTGGGAAACTGGAATGCTGTCCAAGGACCTGTGTTTGCTGAAGGTGTTGACATGCCTATTGATAACCTGAATTTGCCACCTCAAGAGGCTGACAGTGCTGTTACAGGATCTATTCCTATGGCCAATATCTCTTCTGACAGTGATAAGGCATCTGTCCATGGTGCTGAGGACATTGAAGTGGAGCAATTGATTGCTAATGATAACCAGGATGTGGGCATGGGAGATGGACTGCTTAATATTCTGCAAAATTACCAGGATGATGAGGAGGACAACCACCATGCTAATGAGGATTATGTGCAAGATGACTGGATGATGGAGGACACAAACCTTCTTTCCCCCAATGAGGCACATCTGCAAGTTGGAATGGCCATCACTCCATTTGTCAATTCCTCTGAATTGCTATCTGCTAGACAGTCATCCTCAAAGCAAGGCCTAGAACTATGGGACAGATTCTTTGCTCCACACATTAATCCCTCACCTAGCAAAGGCAAACTGCAATGTGACATCCCTGTAAGTTGGTTTAACTTTACCACCCTCATGCTCATCACTCCTGAAAAATTCAGTTGGGCTAGATACTTTCTTACCTCTCTCCTTTAGGATATTATTAAGGAGCCAATTGCAGAAGAAACTACTTTCACTTTCATTATCCCTGATGAATGTGTTGGACAGATCCCACCTCACTGCCTAAATGAATCCCCACCAAATATGATGGTGCCAAATGCTCCTGCAAAGAGGAGGAGGGGTAAAGAACCAACGGTGGACTCTGAGGTGAGAAGGAGCCCCAGAATTGTGGAACTTAATGGGGGTTTAAAAGCCATATGAATTGTTCTGATCATAATTGTCTCTCTTGCAATGCTGCACCACCATGTCTCAGTAATAAAGTTGTTAAGAACCTTGCTAATTTATTTTGCAAGGTTAAGGAGGGAGAGCTTGAGAAAAGGTTGCTGAAGAAGAGCAAGATCAATGATCTGATCATCAAGCCTCCTGGAAAACCTGGACCAAAGAAGACTGGTTCTGAATCAAATCTTCCAAGCAAGAAGAAGGGTGGTCCTTCTGATTCTTGTGGACAGCAAGCCAAGAATAAAGCACCTAAATAATGTTGTTAATGTCTGCAAAATTCTGTCCTTTTGTGTCTGGATTATTTACCTTTGGTGTCTGTTCTGAGCTATTACAGACCTATATGCTGCTATGCATGTTTATGAACTCTGTTCGCTATGATATGTTCAATCTTGTTTGTGTGACTACAAACCTTGTGTCACCACAATACTCACCCAACTTGTTTATCAATGAGTAACAACAGAAATTGGAAGATTCTGAACTAGAACCTCAGAGGAATTAACTCTGAAATAAAATGGTTGGCATTAAAAAGCAAAATCATGGAATCTGAATGTGGTATCATTTGTCTCCAAGAAACCAAGAGAGAAAATTTTGATATCAATTATTTAAAGAAATTCTGTCCAAATAAGTTTGACTATTTTGACTTCTTACCCTCAATTGGTGCTTCTGGAGGGATCATCATCATTTGGTGCAGTTCATTATTTAATGGCATCAGAGCCTTCCAAAATGGATTCTCCACTTCTGTCACTTTCACGTCACAATTATCCAATGACTCCTGGACTCTTACAAATATATATGGTCCATGTCAAGCTGATAGGAAAATTGATTTTTTGGACTGGTTTTCAAACATCACTATGCCTGATAATGTTGACTGGATTGTCTTAGGGGATTTTAATCTTATCATAAGTCCTACTGATAGAAATAAAAGTGGGGGAGATGTCAATGAAACTATGCTTTTCAATGATGCTATCAGTAACCTGGGACTTATTGAGCTGCCACTGAGAGGAAGGAAATTCACCTGGAGCAACATGCAAAAAGATTCACTTCTGGAAAGACTTGGTTGGTTCTTTACTTCTAGCTCATGGACAACCAAATACCCTTACACTTTGGTTACACCCTTATCCAAGCCCACTTCTGATCATCTTCCTTGTGTCATCTCTATTGGAACTAACATTCCCAAGGCATAAATATTTAGGTTTGAGAATTACTGGCTTCACCATTCTGATTTTAAGATAAAATGCCTGGAATATACCAGTGAATTATCAAGACTTGGCAAAAAGAATATGTGCCAAGTTGAAAAATGTGAGGAGAGGCATCAAGATTTGGGCCAAGCAGTTACCATGCTTAAGGGACCAAATTGCTAAGGTGAATGACACCATTGACTCGCTTGATCTACTTGAAGAATCAAGAACATTAACCATCAATGAATGGCACCTCAGAGATATCCTGAAATCCCATATTATCTCACTTCTCCAGAACCAAAACACCTATTGGAAACAAAGAGGAAAAATTAAATGGGTGAAACTTGGGGATGAAAACACAAAGTTCTTTCACTCCAAAGCTACCATAAGTTTTATTCACAATTATATCTCAATGATAAAGAATGCAAATGGACAGGAATTTACCAATCACCATGACAAGGCTGATATTTTTTGGAATGACTTCAAAGAAAGAATGGGTACATCAGTCAAAACTGAGATGCATTACAATCTAGCAGATTTTTATGGGAATGGAATGACTGATGAGATGAACAATTCACTTGAAAAACCATTTCTTAACAAATAAATTGAGGAGATTATTTCTGAATTACCAAATGACAAGTCACCTGGGCCTGATGGTTTTAATAATGAATTTATCAAAAGCGGCTGGTCTATCATCGGGAATGATATCAAATTAATGATTCATGATTTCTTCAATGAGAAAGTTTCCCTTGAGAGCATCAACTCTTCATACATTACTCTAATTCCTAAAGTCACATGCCCTTCTACCTCTGCTGATTTCAGGACAATTTCCTTATTGAACTGTGTATTTAAAATAATTACAAAACTTCTTGAAAATAGACTGCAATCTGTTATTCTGGAATTGGTGCATAAAAATCAATATGGTTTCCTCAATAATAGGTCTATTCAAGATTGCATTGGATGGGCATTTGAATACTTATTCCAATGCCACAAATCAAAGGAGGAAATTCTATTTCTAAAACTTGATTTTGAGAAGGCATTTGATATAATTGACCACTCTGCCATCATAAATATCCTTAAGGCTAGAGGATTTGGGAGGAAATGGACCAAATGGGTAGAAATGATCTTTGAATCTGGAACTTCTGAAATCCTTCTAAATGGTGTGCCTGGTAAAAAGTTCTATTGCAGAAGAGGTGTGAGACAAGGAGACCCCCTTTCTCCATTACTATTTGTTCTTGCTGCTGATCTTCTTCAATCTATCCTGAATAAGGCCATGCATATGAACCTTCTAACACCACCTATTGAAGGACCACCCAACAGTGATTTCCCTGTTATTCAATATGCTGATGATACATGGGTAGTACTTAAGGCAGATGCTGCTCAATTATTGTGCTTGAAAGCACTTCTTCCAACTTTTGCAAGTTCCACTGGGCTCAAAGTCAACTATTTGAAATCAAGCATGATGCCAATAAACATATGTAATGATAGACTCATGCATTTTGCTATGACAATCAACTGTCAAACTGGTTGCCTCCCTTTCACCTACCTTGGTTTACCACTAAGCATTACAAAACCTTCTATGGAGCACTTTCTACCCATTGTTCAAAGAGTGGAAAGAAGATTATGTGGTATTGCTGATTTCTTGAATTATGGAGGAAAGTTGCAACTGGTAAAATCTGTTATGTCCTCACTTCCCCTATATTTCATGAGCTGTTTGGAGGTACCAATTGCCATCAAGGATCAAATTATAAAATACATGAGATATTGTCTATGGAGAAAGAAGACTGACGATGTTCAAGCAAAAGGACAAGCTCTTGTGTCATGGGATAAAATCTGCCGTCCTAAGGTTCAGGGGGGTCTAGGGGTGCTAAACCTATAGATCCAAAATACTGCCCTCGTTCTAAAGAACTTGGACAAATTCTACAATCACCATGACATCCCTTGGGTTCATCTAATATGGGAAACTTACTACAAAAATGGAAAACTACCTGGTAGCAGCATGGAAGGATCATTCTGGCAGAAATCTCATATCAAATTAATTGACAACTTTAAAGGCATGGCTAAGTGCAATCTGAATTCAGGAAAGTCTGCATATTTCTGGTCAGACCTTTGGCAAGATGAGTGCTTGATGAATAAATTCCCTCACCTTCTATCCTATGCTAAATTTTCAAATATCAGTGTACATGACTTCTTACATGCTGATTACTTAGAGGATAACTTCAATCTACCATTGTCTCAACAAGCATACTCTGAATTCTTAGTCATGGAAGAAAGATGCCAGGAATTCAGGCATACCACACAGGGGAATACACATGATAATTGGAACTATATTTGGGGGTCAGATAAGTTTGAAGTAAAAAAGGCCTATACAGCCATGATTGGATATTCACCATCACCACCACATTTTTCTTGGGTCTAGGCATCCTCTTGCCAAAATAAACATAAGTTCTTCTTCTGGCTCCTGCTTCTAGACAGATTGAATACAAGGAATCTTCTGAAAAGAAAATAGTTCATACTGCCTGACTTCAATTGTGTAACTTCAAACTGCTACTTGGAAGAATCAGTTAATCATCTATTCTGGGAATGCCCATTTGCAAACAAATGTTGGGACCATATTTACAGAAACAGAGCTGCAAATCTAACAGGATTGGAAGCTATTTCAAACATCAAAGAAAAGTTACACCTACCATTTCCAATGGAGATCATTATCATGTCTACTTGGGGTATCTGGATATGCAGAAATGAGAAGATTTTTAATGACAAAAGTCCCACAATTGAAAGATGGAAAGCAATATTCTTCCAAGAAATGAGATGGCTACAATTTAGAATCAAAGGAAAATACAAAGAAAAATTCAAAGCCTGGCTTAACCAGCAATTGGACCAGGGATAGGGTAGAATGATGTCACTTTACTGTTTTGATCTACCTTAGATCATTTTTTTTCATTGTATATACTCATACTCATATATTATAATAAAAATTGCAGTGGGGATTTTCCCTACCGTTTCACCTCAAAAATATATTTTCCTTGTGTAGATCTTATTTTTGTGATCATTTTGATATATTATTTGTATTTTCTGATTTATAAATAAGAAGATATGATTTTTTAAGGTTTATTTACTTTATAGAATATTTTCTAAATAGTAAACTATTTTATTAAGTTGCTTGAAAATGTATGCTAATAGATTTAAATTGTAGATCTTATTTTTTAAATTGTTTTGATATATTATACATAATCTTCTAATAAACAAAATAAAAGTTATTGATTTTATAAGTTTTATTCATTTTCCGAACTTAATAAAAAGTTTTATTTAGCTTAGGCTGATGTCACCCCTGACTTCAACATGGACATTGATACATTTTGTATCGAGACTGGGTGCCCCGATCACTGATTGGTAGGGTCAAAGGACATGTCATATGGCTACGTTGGCAAAGGTTGTTATTGCTCACTAGACGACAGATCGACGCCACATGAGTGACACCTCGACTCCATGTTAGTGCCACATCGGAAAGCTTCTTGGACGGTGGTAAATGCAAGCCATAGGGGGCATCTAGGGTGCGTGACTATGCTCGTTTGAACCGTGGAAGCATGGCGATTCGATTGGTGAAGACGACACCCCTATTTTGTCACTGGATCATTGTTGGAGACACAGTCTTGGTTGCAGTGACTGGGAGTGATCTAGCTTGTGTGAGTTCGTGAGGAGGACGTGTCTTATGAGGCAGCCACAACGGTGCATCTAGCAGAGCGAGTAGAGGCCAAGGACGACGAGACACGATAGAGCCCGTGAGGCTAGGGTTCACCTTCTGCCAGGGAATGAGAAAGGAAGGTCACGAGAGAGAGAGGAGAATTGGATCAGGATGAGACAAGAGGCAACGTAGCTTCTTATCTTGCTCCTGAGTGGAGGCAGGCATCACAGCGTGCTGCTGACGACGGTGATAACATCGGGTGGCGGTGGTTGCTGCAGGCAGCTCCCTGTGACACACGAGGAAGAAAATGCAAATGGGTATGGTGGGCTAGGCTGGGGTAAGCCAGTGTTGGGATGTGGGAGGCGTGCATGGGTGTTAGATAAGAGGGAGAAAGAAACTAGGCTATGAGATAAAAGCTAGGCTGTTCTATTTTTATTTTTATTTTTCTATTTTCTATTTTTTTTAAATCAACTCCAAATGGACTT
Organism: Avena sativa; assembly: GCA_916181665.1. NCBI lineage: Eukaryota > Viridiplantae > Streptophyta > Magnoliopsida > Poales > Poaceae > Avena > Avena sativa. Next base: position 461,957,745 of record OV702291.1, on the reverse strand, counting down.
CTATTAGGTTTAAAATATCAAGGAGTTTTGTGGAATATTAAGAATATTGCCGGGATCCATTGCAATTAAGTGGTTTCCATACTTTTTGGTATTTAAAAAAATCAAATCATTTAAGAGAATTTTACATAGATAGGAATAAACAAGAAATGAGGTTTAGGGTTTTGTTTACTATTTAAAGAGCCTTCCAAAATATGATTTTATTTATCCTTTGTTGAATGGAATTTCAAAGAATTAAGGTGGTTAATGATGGCCATAAGATTTTTAGGTATGGCATATACAATATGGTGGTCATAATATTGGGATCTCATATATTCCATGCTTATTTGGTTTTAGTGGTTAGTGTCCGGCATATGACCCCGGATACCCCAGAGTTGGAGCATATGTGGTTTGAATAAAGGACATATGTGTAAAATGGAGTACAAGAAGAATTAAATAAAAGGTAGAGGGAAAAATCTGGTTTGGTCCGACATATGGGAAAGTCGGCCTAGCAGAGATCAATCCAGGCTGAGTTTGCTAGGTTTGGATCGGCATATACTTCTTATCTGGCCAGATCCGTGGGTTTCTACCGGGCAGGCCAAATCAACAGACATCGACCCACCTCTGCTCCTCAGCCTCGAGTGGGTAGAGGCTCAATTCCCACCTCGGCTGGACCCCGGCTGGCCAGGGTGTCCTCGACCGACCCATTCCCTTAGCACCGCATCACCTGAAAGCCACGACGCCGACACCCCTCTCCTGCCTCGGCTAGACCCCGGCTAGGCCAGGGTGGCCTCGACCAGCCCATTCCCTCAGCACCGCATCACCCGAAAGCCACGACACCGACACCCCTCTCCCTCCTTGTTCCCATGTCACCTCGATGCTTTGCTTCCTCGACACTACGATTGATGCCACTGTTTCACCCGGGTGGGCTGGGGGAGACTAAACCGGCCCACCGCGGGGGCATGCCACCTCGTCACTAGAGCCTGCTCACCCTGTCGATCATCTCTGGGGTGGGCCAGCATAAGCTGATCCCGGCCTACCGCGGGATTACCTCGTCAACACCAGCTCACGTCACCACCTCCTCACCACGGGAGACCCCACCTGGGTCGAATGAGGAGAGTCCTGACTGGGCTCTCCCGCTGTTGCCCCGCCTGGGCTGAATGAGGAGAGTCATGGCTCAGATCTCTCCTTGTTTCCCCGTCTGGGACGAGTGAGGAACTCTCTGCCTGGGCCAAATAATGTTTAACACGGCTGGGCTGGAGATAATTCGGATGGGCCTTTATCTCTCACCTGGTTGGGCCCCCTTTATCCCCCATGCTGAGTAATCTACTCCCCAGGCTGAATCTCCACTCTGCCTAGGGCACCTGGGCCGAGTTAATTCATCCTATATGCTCTCTTATTCACCCCCAGATGCTCCCCCAACCTCTACATCGACACACCATGAAGCTAGGTCAAGCCTTGTAGTCAGATACCAGTCTTGGGTTGGCCCTGGCTCAGACTGGAACGTGCAATATCCTAGCATGTGAGAAGCCCTCGGTATCTCAGGAGATGCTATGGAATATGCTGAATAGATAAGACTAATGACTCAAGATGCCAAAGACAAACGCTACAGGACAAGCCAAGGGGCTGACATACCTAACAAGGAATATGCTAGGTACCTTGTCCCCTGGGCTCCCCTTTATAAGGAGCACCAGGGGAATGATCCAAGACAGGCCCCGAAGGGCTCCTCTCTTCTCTGCTTGATAGGAGCACATCTTTTTCCTCCTCTGCTCTCCTAGAGATAGCCATTAGAGGCATAGAGAACAAAACTCAAGGAGCACCATTGTAGTTACAATACATAGCCATATCATATGAGATCTAGATGCAGTAGAGGTTTTATGTCACTAGGAGAGCCTCGAAGCTTGGTATATCGTGTATTTTTGTGTTCTCCCATATGCGGTCTTCACTGCCTCATCCCTCCCTGGATTCCTCCAGTGTCCATTTAACCCAACTTCAGTCTATACCAGGCTTCTGCCCTGACACCACCACGACAGGTGGCGCCCACCTTAGGTCTGAGTAGAGGGGCTGGTTGGGTTTCAATCTAGACGAGATCGTCTTCATCAACCTCTACTTCACCATCGAGGAGTAACTTCTTCATCCTCCTACACAACATATACATATCATGGGAGTTGGCATACAAGCCTCTCTTAATGAGATGAGTCAACCTTAACCTCATCACCAAGTGTGCTATAAGTATCAGTTGACTCAACCAACCAGACATATCTCTACCTCAACCTCATCATCAAGTATACTATGAGTATCGATTGACTCAACCACCTACACACATGAGATAGCTTTAATGGCACACGGGAGCTATAACCCTCTATCACGTAGTCGTTCACCCTGGGAAGGAGATGACTCAACCCGGGGACTAGCCAACATATCGGTAGAATCACCTACAGATGGAAAAAGTATCTCGGGGACTTGGGTCACCGTTTGATCTGGTATCCCCATGCAAAGAAAAATTACTTAGAGTAGACATAAGATATGTCATCTGCTATGTCATCACATATGTCAACTACTATATGTATTTTAGCTATGTCTTCAGTTACTACAGTATAGAATTGGTTATGTGAGCTTTGACGAACTGTATCGTTTGAGATGAAAATTGATGAGGAAACTTATCCTCGGTCAATGTAGCACATATTACATCTCGAATAACTATTTGAATTAGTTTGGCAGGTCATATTATACCTCGGATTATATCTTGGATTTATAACTCGGTTTACTATTTGTATTAGTTTGCCAGGTGATGAGGGTTTAACTCATCAATGCCCATTGTTATGGACTTGGGTTTTGGAGAAGGAGGGAGCACTAGAAGCATCAATCATCTATCAAACAAGCACACAGGAGACTCAAAGATTTACCCAGGTTTAGGCCTCGTAGAGGTCCCTACTCCTGCTTGTCTGCTCATGGAATTAACAGAGAAATCGAAGATTACAATGGTGCACAGATGCAATCTGTCGGGGGTTGTGGAAAGTAGGGTTGCGTGTGTCCTCCTCGCCGCCCCCTCCTAGCCTTTATATAGATAGGCTAGGTCTCAGGTAGCAGATCGAGTCGGTTACAGGTTAGGGTTTTCCCTTTTGAACTTTCTATCTTTAGCTTCTTCTTGTTCCTCAAGCAATCGAGAGTCCATAGGTTACTTGAGTTATCTATTTGGGCCTTGGCGACACTGTGGGCTTCCGCTGTATTCAGGCCGTATATACTAAGCTCGAGTACCTGTAGGGTATACCCATGTCAGTAGCCCCCGAGTGTCCAGTGGAATCGCAGATTCGACTGGGGACTTTATGAAGTCTTTCGAGTGCATGAATGAGTATATTTTCGACTGCTCTGTTTGTGTCATAGGGATTGTTGATATGCGTGCCTAATTTAACCAATGTATCAGTATCTGTTAACTACCTTAGGGTAAAATAACGCAATCTACTCGAACTCGAGTCCCCGTACTCGAACCAAGAAAAGTGCTGGTGTAATTCGACTGAAGCCGCGGAGGTCTTACAGGAGTCGAGTTCCATTATATGGGTGTGAGCACTCGACGCGTCCGTCAAGGCATGTTAATTGTACCCATAGGCACGGATATATTTCTGGTAGTGCGCAGTGAATGCGTTGCTAGGCCTTATTCAGGTCTTATCTTCAAGCTGTAAGCGCGGCATCCGAATTTTATCATCGTGGAGATGATTCGGGTGACCTAGGAGACGCATTCTCTTTGTAGGGAAGAATTATGAGGCGGTGTCACCATAAGCTTCGAGTGTGGATGTTTTCCACACACAGTACGATGTACAAATAATCACAGGGTGCACGACCAGCACTCCCTATGGGAGTAGCCCCCAAGTGCCTGGTTGAGTCGAAGACTCAGGCAGGGACTAAAGAACTTTTGCGACTGCTGTCGTCTTTTGTTTGCCTGTTTCAGTTGAATTTATTTTCGGCGCTCCCTATGGGAGTAACCCATGTCCATAGTCGAATCGCGGATTCAAGTGGTTGGGTATGCTTTGAATGTCTATATTCCTGCCGAAGAGAAAAAGAAAAATCGTAGGGTGCGCGACCAGCGCTCCCTATGGGAGTAGCCCCCGAGTGCTTGGTGGAGTCGAAGACTCGAGCAAGGACTAAAGTAGTCGAACTGCTCAATCCTTGATGACATCAGTGCTGACGATGTGATGACCTCAGTTGCCCGCGTGAGCGGGTTTGACGGGACGTGACGAGCTGTGGGTCCCATTTTCTGACTCTGACTTGACCGGCCATGCGTAATCTTTGTTTTAACTGCGCCTCCTCGATTTCTGCGCGTAATGGGGATAGTGGGGGACGGTTCGCGCTTCGGGTCCTGCACGTGTTGATCACGATGGATGCCACATGTCTGATAGGGTTTTTGTTGGCTGTTGGATTGCATCTTCTAGGGGGTTAAGTAGTAGTGTTGCGACGGTAATTTTTCACATCTGCTCTTTTCTCTGCCTTTGCCTCCATCGCCATTGCTGATGCTCCTCTGCTCCTTTGTGTTCATCTTTCTCGTGGCGCTGGACCAGCTCCGTGTATTCCCCAGTTACTTCCTCCGGTCACACTGCCACCAGGGAAGAAGAAAGGAGGTGCCACGGCTAATTCCGCCGCCGCCCTTGTTGTCGCAAAGAAGAACGGTGGCTCCACTGCTGCGGGCACCAACACCGCCATCGCCGGAAAGAAGAAGGGCGCGATCACTCGTGTCACCAATGGCGCGTGGCGCGCATCCGTGATCAAGTCTTCTGAGCTCCATCTCCTGCGCCAAGACAGAGTTCTATCTTCCGCGGTCGCTGACTCGCGTGTCCCCGGTGGTGAGGTAACCCCTTGTCCTCCTGCCGGTTTTCAGGTGATGTTCCTAGCGTTCATCATCCGCGGTCTCTCGCTGCCCCGACATCCTTTCTTTAGGGGCCTTCACTGTTTCTATGGGATCCAGCTGCATCAGCTCTCCCGCAACTCCATCCTCCATGTAGCTTGCTACATTACTCTTTGCGAGTGCTGGCTCGGAATTTAGCCACACTTTGGTCTTTTCAAATGCCTCTTCAAGCTGAAGCGCTAGTCGGCGTCTGGCTCCGTTGTCTATGATGTAGGCGGCTGCGGTATCCACGTCGACTCCTCCATCACGTACTTTGACATCAAACTCATGGCGTCCGTCCAAGGGTGGAGGGACAAGTGGTTCTACATCCGCGACCAGAAGGCCAACGGAGATCACTTCGGACTCGCGCCCTTCGACCCTGCGATGCCATGCAAGAGGAGGCGCTCCTAGAAGAACGTAGTGATGCCCGGCGAGTCCGCGGAGATATATGTGTTGTATGAGCGCGTCTGCGACCTCGAGAGTCGCATGGGTAAAGAAGAGGGAGGCTGCACCCTCATTCGCATGTGGCTGCGCCGCCGCGTCCAGCCTCTGCAGGCCAGAGTCGACCCTATGTTGCAGTGGGCTGGCACGAACGATGTCACTCGCGTATCTGCTGATGGCATTTCCGCGAGTGAGGTAGATAAGAGGGTGCGACTACTCACCAACTACACCGCCAAGGATGTGCTCCCTAGTGAACCAGTCGTGCCTCCGTTCGATGCGACTAATCCTCCTCCTAAGGTACAGTTGTGCTATGAAGTAGCTTTATTTGTCGAATTCTCCTATTTCCTTGACTTTCTCTAACATGTTTCCCATATGCAGGATTGGAAGGTGTCACCCTGTATGCCCCCTCTTCCTGAGGGGGTTATTCCTCGTGAAGCTTTGGAAGAAGACGAGTCGGAGTCGACCGTCCCATCTGATGTGGAGGAGGATGCCCCTGAGTCGAGCAGTCCGGACACTCGCAAGTGTTCGTGCAGCGCGGATTTGGATGCGTCATCTCCTTCGACTCTGGAAGGCGCAGCTATTGGTGCGGAGTCGCCGATACCTGTCGTTCATGTGAGTGCTGTGGCGCCATCTTCCCGCAAGAAGATGCGGCTGCCGAAGGAGTTATCGCCGGAGTCGGGGGATCAAACCTTCGATTTTGACAAATTTGATTGGTAAGTATGCAGGTCTTCCTTTTGGTTCTTGTTTGGAGTTGCATTCCCTTGATGTTGGTTTTCTTCTGTAGTCATCCGATGTCGTCATCTTCTGGCGACGTCCAATTTTTGAAGGAATCTGGAGTCGCGGCCTCCAAGGCCAAGAAAGTGGCCGAGCGCACTCCTTCTCCTCCATTGGCGGCCCACTCCGGGCATAATTCATCGAGTTCTCTCCATGATGTGGAGCATCAGATGGTTATCCGGACGACTGCGCGTCAATCGTCTTCGGAGTCATTGGAGGATCATGTATGTGTAGTGGTTTCTTCTGATTTTGCAGTAAAATTTGTTCATCCGTATCATCTGTTGATCCTTTACTGTTGCTCTTGTCGGAACTCATTGTGAAAGAAGCCGCTCTTCTGGCGGACCAGGTGCTTGCGATGGGTTGGCAGCATGCAATGCTGGACAATCGCCATCACGTGGTTGAAAGTGAGTGTTTTTTGCTCCTTCTTCTTTATCCTTGTGGTATATTCGACTGACAGTTTATCTTCATTTGTTTCACAGCTGAGCATAATGCACTCCTTCGCGATGCCGCTTCCCTTGAAAAAACGCTCACCACGGCTGTGAAGAGCCGCGATGAGGCAGTCGCAGCATATGACGAGTCGCGGAAACGCGAAGAGGATCTGCACGCCTCCATCGTGGCTAGGGAGAAGGTGTTCAAAGAACAGCTTTTCTCGATTGCCAAGGCTCTCTCAGGTATTCCCTTGTTTGGATTTTTGTCGCGTCCCTTCTTTTGAATTTGTTGCTGTGCTGACTTTTGTGCCAATGCTTGATTCTTGTGTAAATGCCAGCGGTCTGAGCTTCGACCCCTAGGCACTCCGTCGTGATGATGCCCTGGCAGGTGCCATCTCGGCAGTCGAGGATCGCAGTGCTGCTATTCAGGGGACGCTCACCAAGGCCAAGAGCATGCTCAGTCACCTCCGTGAGGAGCTGGCGCCCAAGGCTGAGTTAATCGAAAATATGGATGAGCTAGTCGATTCCCTTGCTGGAGGCATTCCTGCGAGCTTCAAGAACTCACTCTGTGCGGCTGGCGCTTCAATGTCACTCGCGATGGTTCAAGCCCATGGGGTCGAGGTTGATCCTACAGCGGTCTCCAAGGCGATGCCTATCAGCGCGGATGGCCAACAGGTAGTCCTTGCTCCTTTCGCAACTGCTTGTGGCAAGTACGGGCCACAGCTGATCATTACAGTTGCGAAGTACTCTGAGGAGCTGCAGCGAGCGAAAAAGGCGGCGAAGGCTGTGACGTCAGGGGCCGGTGGAATGTCTGTGGCGTCTGATACTGCCACAGACTCGATGAGGCCCCCAAAACCAAAGTACAAGTCGAAGAAGCCAGTTTCTCCTTAGTAGTCGTGTCTGTAATAGTTAAATAGCCTATTTCTTTGGTCTGGAACATGCCTTTGGCGAGTGTATCTGCTGATACTTTATTATGCTTGAATGCACTCGAGTCTTTTGTCTATGCATCGCCTTAGTCTTCTTATTGTCTCTTTCTTGACTTGTGATAGGGCACATCGAGTGGTCCTTTGAGTGAACATCGGAATATGCCACCCCCTGATGATACTTTGGCCCAGTCGTGCTCAAGGGTGGAATAGCTGTCTCTGCTCTCACGACTCCATGACCACGTGAAGCAGTTGGAGCGCGAACTGCCTATGCTCCGTGGTAACGCGGATGTATGGAAGTCGAGGGCGGAGAAGGCCGTCGCCCGAGAGCAATATCTGCTAGGGGAGGTGACGCAGCTGGGCGACCAGTTTAAGTGTTAGCTCTCTTCTTCCTTATCTTTTCCTTGTAGTCACTCGCAGTAGTTTGTTGTCTTCTTATTTCGCTTTTGCTTGCTATACTTGCCAGTGCACGCCATCCGTAGGATGAGAAGGATAGGATTGTCATTCGCATGAATGACCTGACCCAAGAGCAGCTTCAGGCGAGTGGATACTTCTGGGTGGATCATAATCGCGCAATCACACTTGCGACCCTGTAGGATCGTGCTTCGCCAGCGCTTCATTTCCTGAAGAAGTCGCAATCGTGCTTGAAGAATATTTATCAGACGTTGTTCTTGCTGGACGTCGTTCCATCGAGCCTGCTGGCCCTTCTTGGCAAATTTCAAGACTTGAATGTAGTCCGTGAGTGTGTATGGCAACAATTAGTGGCTGGTGCCAGGACTGCTCTGTCGCTGGTGCGACTACACAGGCCGGATGTGGATGTCGCAGCAGTTGCTGCCGGGCTGCCGGCGCCACCGGCAGGTTCGACTTGGAATATGGTTCCTCACTATCAAGCGGTTGATCGCCCAGCGGAGGAAATCGTTGACTTCTTCGAGGAGCAGACGAAGGTTCCTTTGTTGCAACAGTAGTTTAGTTTGTATCCTGCACATAGTTGCATCAGTGTTGTAAATTTCATATATATACTGTGTATAATTGATTGACATTGATGTATATATAGAGCTTGTTAGCGTGAAAACTTTGTGAGTTCATTGCACTATGCGATTCGTTTTCATTAGTCTGACTTGCCAACGTATCAGATGCGTTGCAACTGGGTTGGTGTTTGTCAAGGGTTCAATTAGTATGCAGCTACTCAGGATATCGCGTTGGTTCATAGAACGGATGTGTATAGGGTGGCGCAGCCCCCCGAGTGGATAATTTGCAAAAATAAAAGGAAACACAGAGTTCTGGGGCACTTAGCTTTATTTATTCGCAGGATAGTACGATGTACAATGTGTCGCTAAGTAGCTTGGCTGAATAGCCTTATTTGCAATGTAAGAAATAAAAGACGACTAAGGGCAGAAGCACCACAGCTGCACGACGTTCCAGGGGTTGGAGTATGCGACTCTTGTCTCAAAATCTTTAAGGCGATAGGCGCCACCTGGGATCACTTCTGTAATCACGTATGGTCCTTCCCAGGGGGACTCGAACTTGAGATGCCCTTGCTGTTTCAGTCGCAGGACCAGGTCTCCTTCGACGAAGGACCTAGGGCATAGCCTTCTGCTGTGGTAGTTGCGCAGGTTCTGCTGGTAGATCGTTGATCTTTCAGCGGCAATTTCTCATGCCTCGTCAAGGAGGTCGATGGAGTTTTCGAGTGCAAGAGTTGACTTCAGCTTGCTGTAAGCGACCACTCGCGATGCTTTGTACCGTACCTCCGTGGGTAGCACCGCTTCAGCGCCGTGCACCATGAAGAACGGGGTGTACCCCGTGGCGCTGTTTGGAGTTGTGTGTAGGCTCTAGAGTACTGATTGCAGCTCGTCTGGCCTGCAGCCCGCGGCTTGTTCGAGTGGCCTGAGGAGTCGCTTTTTGATGCCGCCGTAGACGAGCCTGTTGGCTTTTTCGACCTGACCGTTGGTCTGTGGATGGGCTACGGAGGCATAGCTTATGTTTATTCCCAGATTCTCGTAGAATTCTTGGAACTCCTTGGATGTGAAGTTCGTCCCATTGTCTGTGATGATGCTCTGTGGTACACCGAAGCGATAGACAATGGACTGGAAGAACTTGACTGGTTAGTCACTGGCATGGCCTCTATCCACTTGGTGAATTTGTCGACTCCGACCAGGAGGTAGACGTAGCCTCCTCGTGAGGACTTTGGGAGCTTGCCAACCATGTCGAGTCCCCATTGCACGAAGGGCCAGGCCAATGGAATTGGCCGGAGTTTCGCGCCAGGTGCGTGTGGCTTGTCCACGAATCGCTGGCAAGCATTGCATTTTTGGACGATGTCCTTGGCGTCACGCATGGCCATAGGCCAATAGAATCCAGCTCGTAGAGCTTTGGCAACGAGGGCTCGACTGCCAGCGTGGTGCCCGCAAGTCCCTTCATGGATGTCGAGTAGAACAGCTCTTCCATCGGCATTGGACACGCATCGTTGGAGTACTCCTATGATGCTGCGTTTGTACAGTTCGCTGTTGATAATAGCGAATGCTTTGGATCGCCGCGCAATGTGCTGTGCGTCAGTCGGGTCGTCCGGTAGCCTTTTGCTGAGGAGGTACGTGATGTACGGTTGAGTCCAAGATGGCTCGATCATCATGACACTCGTTGGTCCTTCGAGTCCTGTGTCAAGCTCTAGGTTGTCGAGTGCCATTGGCTCATTGGGCGGCGCACTTCCGAGTCCGTTGTTGAGCTTGTTTTCTTCTCTGTGGCCTTTGGCTTGATGGAGCGTTCGCAGATGCGCTTGAGAAATACCCTAGGTGGTATGGGGGCGCAGGTAGATCCTATGTTGGCGAGTGTGTCCGCCTCTTCATTGCTTTCGTAGCCTATGTGCCACAGCTCGCAACCGTCGAAGTCCCCTTCGAGTGTGTCGTAGAGGTCGCGGTAGGCAATCATGTTGTTGTTTAGTGCGTCGCACTCGTGCATTGTCTGGTTAACGACCAGCTTGGAGTCGCCGTATATTATGAGCCTCTTGGCACCGCAGGCTTTTGCCATCCTCATCCCGTACAGTAGGGCCTCGTATTCAGCTTCATTGTTAGAGGCGGTAAACTGCATTCGCAGGATATATTTCAGCTTGTCTCCCTGGGGCGATGTCAGTATGACACCTGCGCTGGCCCCATCCTTTTGCTTGGATCCATCGAAGTGCATTGTCTAGAGGTAGGACATATCTGGTTTTTCAGGGAGCTGGTTCTCCATCCAGTGCACGAGGAAGTCAGGGAGAACTTGCGACTTGATTGCGTCGCGTTTTTCATATGTAATGTCTCGTGGAGACAGTTCGATCCCTCAAAGCACGACTCGTTCGGTGGCGTCGGGATTGTTGAGGATATGCCCGAGTGGGGCATCATTGACTACCATGATTCGGTGTTCCTGGAATTAGTGGCGCAGTCGCCAAACTGTCATGAAGACGCCGTATGCCAACTTCTACTATTGCGGGTACCGCTGCTTTGTTGACGTGAGTACCTCGCTGAGGTAGTAGACTGGGCGCTGTACGCCATGGACTTTGTTTTCCACGGCCCGTTCTACACGAGCACCGTGCTGACCACCTGGTTGGTGGCGGAGATGTATAGCAGCAGTGGTTCCCTTTCGCGTGGGGTCACCAGTACTGGCGAGGTGGACAGTAGGCGCTTGAGGTCTTCGAATGCTTCCTGTGCCTCGTTGGTCCACTCGAACTTGTCGGCTTTGCGGAGAAGTTGGTAGAAGGGCAGTGCCTTTTCGCCCATTCGACTGATGAATCGATTGAGCACCGCAATTCATCCGGCCAGCTGCTGGACACCTCTTATGTTCTTCGGCTTCTCCATGGCCAGTATGGCTTTTATTTTCTTCGGGTTCGCCTCGATCCCTCTCGCAGAGATAAGATACCCGAGTAGTTGCCCAGATGGTACGTCGAAGGCGCACTTGTCCGGATTGAGCTTGATCAGGTAGCGGTCGAGGTTGGCGAATGTTTTGTGCAAATCATCGATTAGTGAGGCTTCCTCTTTGGTCTTGATTACTATGTCTTCAACATAGACTTGGATGTTGCAACCAAGTTGGTTCTTCAGGCAAGCCTACATGCACCGCTGGTAGGTGGCTCCTGCGTTTTTTAGCCCGAAAGGCATTGTGTTATAGCAAAGCACACCAAAAGGCGTTGTAAATGCCGTTTTCTCTTGATCTTCCTCCTTCATTCGAATCTGGTTGTAGCCTGAGTAGGCGTCGAGGAAGCAGATGCGCTCACATCCCGCGGTGGAGTCGATGATCTGGTCGATTCGCGGTAGCGAAAAGTGGTCCTTCGGGCAGTGCTTATTTAGAGAGGTGAAGTCCACGCACATCCGCAGGATATCCGTGTCTTTTTTTGGTACTAGCACCATGTTAGCGAGCCAAGTGCTTTCTTTGATCTCATGTATGAATTTGGCGTCGAGGAGTCTGTTGATCTCCATTCCGATTGCCTTTGCTCTTGGTTCAGACAGTCGCCGAATTGTTTGTTTGACTGGCCTTGTGTCTGGGTTGACATTGAGTGCGTGCTCGGCAAATTTCCTGGAACTCCTGGCATGTCCGCTGGACACCAGGCGAAGATTTCCTAGTGCTCACGGAGGAATTCGACGAGCGCGAGTTCCTATGCGGGACTCAAGTTGTTGGCGATGAGGGCTGTCTTGGCACAACCGTCGGACCTCTTGAAGCTCCCGTTGATTGTGATGACGCCATTAGGACCTGGCATTTTCATTTGCAGATAGGCGTAATGTGGCGCTTCCATGAACCTAGCGAACGCGACACATCCGAGGATGCAGTGGTACTGCGAGGGCCAGTCAACGACTTCAAAGTCGATGCGCTCGCGTCGAAAGTTTTTCGGTGTGCCAAAGATGACGTCGAGGATGATTTTGCCGAGGGGGTATATGCCCTTGCCTGGGATGATGTCGTGGAATGTTGTGTCCGAGGCCTCTAGGCAGGTCAGAGGGATCCTCATTGCTCGCAAGGTACTCGCGAACATAAGGTTGATGCCGCTTCCGCCGTCCATGAAGACGCAACTCATGTCGAAACCTCCAATTTGTGCCTCGAGTACGAGGGGACAATGGCCTGGGCGAGGTACCTGGCGCGGATGGTCGCGCTTGTCGAAGGTGATGTAGGAGTCGCTTCCACTGAGGTACTCAGTGGTGGATGGTGGGGAGTTTGTCGCCAGATTTACTTGGCGAGTGATCGCCTTTTGCACCCGGTTGGAGGGGCGACCCTTTTGGATCATCATGGTGCCCATGTCCCGCGGGTACGGCTCGCCTCCGTGATGCTGCTCAGGCATAGCTGCGTTTGGTGGTGGTCCGGGTGGTGGTGGAGGAGCTCCATGTGCCACAGTGCCAGGGCGGCTCCGTAGCCCCTATTAACTGCGTCACGATTCATCTGAGCCAGGCCCTCATGGAGTTTGAGGAACTTGCGGCAGTCTTTGAGGAGGTGGCTGGATTTCTTTTTGCCATCATGCTTGTCGATGTAGAAGTGCACGGTGCATGGCCTGGACAGCTTGTCTTCAATGGATGCGGCAGGCGCCTCATCGCGAGTGCGGCGCTGCCATACTTGCGTGGTTTTGCCAGAGTCGCAGTATCCACCGCTGCGGTAGCCGCTGTTACGGTTGTCGTCGCGTCTGTCGGCGTAGCCGGCTGTGACCATATTGACGTCGTCGTGGTCATCGTAGATGCGCATTCGACATTTGCTTCGGCGGTCGCGTCTGTGTTCGATTTCTGCTTCCTCGTCAGAGTGAACGTGATTCTTCACCAAATCTTCTCCATCAGCCCACCGATTTGCAATTTCCATCAGGTGGTCGATGGTTTTTTGGGCTTCGAGCGGCCCAGCTCCTCCCCGAGCACTATGCGGTGAATGCCATGGTTGAATGCGTCGATTGCACGGTCTTGTGAGATATTTTCTACGGAGTTCTTGATGATGGGCCATCTTTGGATGTACGAGTGCAATGATTCGCCCAACCTTTGCTGGCAGCACCTCAGCTCTTCGATTGACGCGGGCCTTTTGTAGGTGCCCTTGAAGTTGCGTACAAAGCTGTAGACCAGCTCTTCCCAACTGCGAATGGATGCGCGTGGGAGGTTGTTAAGCCATGCCCGGGCGGCGCCCTTTAGCTATAGCTGCAGGCATTGCATAGCCGTGCTTAGACTCTCGCCGTGGAGCCTGACGGAGGAGATGAGGTCCTCTAACTAGATTTTCGGGTCCTGCAGACCGTCAAACTTTGGGTTCTCTGATGGGAGCTTAAACCCCTTGGGCATTCGCTTTTGCCTGATGGCCCTGCTGAAGCATCTAGCGCCACAGAGCTCCACATCTTTGTCTTCTGAGTCAGTCGACCGGGCACGTCGCGCCCTTGATTTGTCGATCTGGCGCTGTGTGAGGTCATCGCGCGCGTCGTAGTCGTGGTCGTGTCGCCAGGAGCGGCGACGTCGAGACAGATCATGCCTGTCGTCCCTGGATGAGGGCGAGGAATAGCGTTTTGCCAGAGCCTTGCCTTTATTCGGCTCCGGTATGGGCTCTTTGTCGAGAGCAGCTTCGATTAACCCCAAACCTGCGATCGTAGATCGGTGCATGGCAGCTCGAGGGTCTCCAGCTGGCGGCTGGTTGTTGAGGAGGTACATGGTGGCCTCCGTTACCGCGGCTTGCGGCATTTTTGGAAGCACGTTGCCACGCTTATCCACCATCATGGAGCCGAAGTTGAGGATATTTGCGGGTTCTACACGCTCTTGCTCGGTGAGGTGGGCCAGTCAAGATCGCCTCTTGTTAGCGATGTACTCGTTGCACTTGGAGGAGGATCCTCCGTGGGAGGAGAGCCTAGCCCGTCGGAGGCTCGACTCGTCTGCCGCCTTTTTACGCGCCTCGAGTTGCACGATTGTTTGTAGTTGGCGTTTGTATTCCTCTTTCAGGAGCCAATGGTAGCCCATCAGTAGTTCTTGTGGGGAGCAGGAAGGCAGATTGTGGCCTCGTAGGGCTTCTCGGTAGCGGGCCCACTCGAGATCATTGAGACTGATCACAACGCGTTCGCCGGTTTGCTCGTTTATCATAGTTGGAGGTTTGACTGTTCCTCCGTTGTTGACGGGGGCGCCGTTAGTGGGGCCGCCGTTCAGTGGTCCTCCGTTGGGTGGCCTCCATTAGGGAATGTTCGTTTGCGGTACCAAACTTGGTGGGTGAGCGCATCGTGGTACCCGAGTTGCCATCAATCGCGCAGAGCGGCCATAGTAGATTCGCCAATTGTCCAGAAGGGCCAAATGGGGGTGAATACAAATCTAACAACCAAACGATTGTTTGAACTAGACGAAAAACGGTTGAACTCAAATACTGCCGTTAGGTCAACTCTTCTTGGCCCGCCATGTCAGTATTCCCGTTATCTTTTGCGGTCATGGACTAGCTTACCCCTGCGTGGACGAGATCTATTTCTTTGCTCTATTCTGGTCTTCTCCCCTACTCCCCTCCCCATAACATTTGCTCAGCTCCGGCTGCTCGTCTCAGATCGGAGCTCGCACTTTCTCTAATTTGTGTCTCCGCCATGTCCGGTCAACCTCCCACGCCTCTAATCGAAGCTCGCAGCCGTCGCCGTTGCATCGTCCGCCGTATCGTAGCTTCGTGTCCCTGGACTAATATCTCGCCTCTGGCTAGTCCTTCTCGCACGGCGGAGCGCGTCCCGTTGGGCGATCCACGCCGGCGACCGGCCTCGGGAAGTTGCGTGCTGCCGCGCACCCCAGGCATGGTAGCCCTGGCACAGCAGTTCGATGACCACGCTCTCATGGCCACCATGCTGGGTGTCCGTCCCGCCGTGTCGCCGGCAGAGTTGCTGTCGACTTTCAGGTCTCGTTTTGGGATCAGACGAAATGAGGTCAACATTGAGGTATGCACGCCGCCATTCAATTTATTCGTCCGGTTTTAGCACAGCTCAGACACCGAGCGCGTTCTGCATTCTTCCCGTTCTTTCGAGTGCTCCGGGGAGAAAATGAGCTTCATGCGTTGGCATCGCGCCTATGGGTGGGACGATCTCTTGGGGCAGCTTCGTTTCTTCTCCAAACTCGGCTTTGAAGGCCTCCCATTGGATGCTTGGGAGACGGAGGCCCTCAAGCAGGTCGTCGGTAGCCTTGGCGGCGAGCTGGTGGAAATCGTGCCACCGAGCGACAGATGGGTCATCGAGGTAAAGGTGTGGCTGAAAGATCCTAACGCCGTTCCTAAGATGCACGAGGTGCAGATTCCAAGCAGGGCAGGGCGACAACTTTGCTGGAAGCACCCAGTCATCATCCACCTGGAGGAGGTTCTGGACTCGGTACATGGCATTCAGGGTGTGAGATCTAGGCACATGGATTAATAGGATTGATAGGATACCCATATCAACAAGTTGCGACTTCTTTTCCGGAAGCTCATTCGAAAAAGAACTCTAAGGTTAAGCGTGCTTGGCCTAGAGGAATTCTAGGATGGGTGACCGACCGGGAAGTGGGTAACTGGGTACGCACGAGTGAGGACAAAGTGTGCAGAAAAGACTAGTGTTGGTCTGTGGGGCCAATCTAGATATCCTATTAAGCTGCCAAGAGTGACACCCCCGGGCCCAAGAGTGGACAGGGTGTTACAAGTGGTATCAGAGCCGACCCTTGCAATTACACGGGTGTTTGTGGGTCAGTGGCAGGACATGTGGAGCATGGCGCGTGTGGCCCGGAGTGGACACGGCATGGCACATGTGCCAGCTCTGGACGCACAGACGCGTGCCAAGAGGGAACGTTCCTGGGGTGTGCTTGATCGATGAGGGCATCGATCTTCTAAAAGGTGGGTGTATGTGAGATCTAGGCACATGGCTTAATAGGATTGATAGGATACCCATATCAACAAGTTGCAACTTCTTTTCCGGAAGCTCAATTGAAAAAAAACTCTAAGGTTAAGCGTGCTTGGCCTAGAGCAATTCTAGGATGGGTGACCGACCGGGAAGTGGGTAACCGGGTGCGCACGAGTGAGAACAAAGTGCGCAAAAAAGACTAGTGTTGGTCTGTGGGGCCAGTCTAGATATCCTATTAAGGTGCTAGGAGTGACACCCCTCGGGCCCAGGAGTGGACGGGGTGTCACACAGGGCCCCGAACAGGCTGCCAGAAAGCGCCTCGTCACCTGCAGTGTTGGCCTCGAAGGATCGATGGCACAGGACCGCCACCGTTTCGCAACGGGGCACACAGTTTCGGTGGGGGGACCGGGATTGGACGAGCTGGTGGTTCTGATTTCCCTCGAGTGAAGACAGAGCTCTAGTGAAATGCCGTGGTATGTGTGGCTAATGAATTTGTAGTATGGAGAGCGTAGCAGGAAGTTAGCATCGACTAAAAATGTGTAATAGTTTAAATCGATGTAGTACGTGTGTGTAATAGTTTGAAGTAGTATGTGTGTGTAATAGTTTGAATCGATGTAGTATGTGTGGGTAATGAATTTTATGTAGTTTGTGTACGTGTAATAGTTTGAATCGATGTAGTTGAACACCGTGCTTTATAATTTCTGTGAATAACCAAGGACAACCTCATGAAAAGAGGGTGGTCTGGCAATGAGCAATGTCAATTCTGTGGGTGTCAAGAAAATGTAGTCCATCTCCTCTTCAAGTACTCCCTCCGTTTCAAAATATAAGATGTTTTAGCTTTCTGAATGGAGCGTATCTAGACATCTTTTAGTGATGGTGCTTTCTAAACCTAGATGAACCTACATACTAAAAGGGGACTAGATACACTTCATTCACAAAGCTAAAACATCTTATATTTTGAAACGGAGGGAGTACAAGGTAGCTACATTTGTAACACGTTAAACTGCATGACCATTTTGCAGGCAACACAAGACAAAGGAAAAAATGGTTTACAGAACAGACAGCAGACACAAAATCTGTAGTCTGGGATAAAAAGATGCTAGTTAACTGGATTGAACCACGACTAGTAATTGAAGGAAATAGGTACTTGATAGTATTTGCTTACAACAGTAGTACTTTCATACAAAAGGGTCTTATACCTGCACAAAAGTGGGCTAAACTTCCTACTAGTTTATAGAACATTTCGTCAGCATTTCATCTACAAAAGCCATTCTTCAGTCTGAACTTAACTATTCTGCACTAAAGAAACTACAGATCTCCACCAGAAAAGTTGGCTGGCCAATTGCCTTGAGAGGACATAAGTTCTTTGATCATTTAACCCAAACTGATCTATTGCCTTCCCGCCAATCTACAAGAAATCTGCATCGTTCATGCACGAGGGATTTGCGTGCGCCAGTCCCGGTTTAGTTGGACCATCCGCGCCGCCGCAACGATTTCTTCGAAACTGAAATTTGACATCTCCTTCTCAGGATCGTAGGTCCATGTGAACTCGAACCTGAATTCCCGGGCTGAGCTGATGCTCGCCGCCGGCTCTGGCTATCGAACAATCTAGCATGCTGAGTGTAGACGCTTGGTCGCTGCCATGGTACGGCCTTCGACGGTGCATAGGATGGAGCGTCTTTGCCGCAGACGGCGTGCTCCCAGCCTACCCCACTGAGGTAAGGTAGTCCACGCCGAAGCATGGACACGAGAGTTCCTAGACCTTGGCGCTGCCCTGTTCGAGGGTGTGTACCCTCGGCGGCGGCATGCTCTCATGAACGATTTGATACGTACCTTGTTCCCATTGCCTAGAGCATGTCGTAATGCTGCCGCACGATTTCTCCACATCGCTCTCTTGGCCCTGCTTGCCGCATCTGGCACCGACGACGGCGCAGTCGCCGCCGCGGACGATTCGGCACATTCGGGAAAATCATCCGCCTAGCAGGGCAATGGGAGACCGGCCTTGAAGTAGAGCTTCATGGCCTGCCTTAGAGGGGCTAAATACCCCAGTTTCGGCGGCTGTCGCGGGGGCAGCAGCGGCTTAGGCGGGGCCATGTTACCCTAGTTGGTGCGGCGTGGAGGAGCTGCGCAAGGGGAACTATGGTTAGTCGGAGAAGGGGAGTGAAAGACTGGCAGTAGGTTTGGACTACGGGCACGCGTGAAAATAACCATTTCCCATTTCCTTAGAGGGTAATAATGTGACACTCATTGCATTAGCAGCTCAATCTTTATTTCCCTTCTCAGCATAAGAGTGCGAACATATTAAAAAGATCGGTCGTGGCTATCCACCTCATCGGGCAATGTACCAGGACAGGTAGGAGACGGGACCGGGTTTCATTTTAGAAACATTGACGACTGTGCCCTTATGTTTATACGATATTATTTATATGCTACCATGTACCGTCGAGTGTAGCAACACCATCAGAAACAGGGGATAATGACGTGGCGTGTTTTATTTTTTTAAAGGGCATCAAAAACAGGGGATGCCGACGTGGCATGTTTTCTGACTGGCAGGCCTGCCCCCTCCACCTTCAACGGCGCGCATCCCAGGTTCGAGGGGTGGTGCCGCCCACCAACACATTATTGTGCAATTTTCCATCTGGGACCTGAATTCCGGCGCTAAGCTGATGCCCGTGTCGAACACAGAGAATTCTGAAAGAAGATACTAAAAATAAATACTTTGAATTCTGCATGCAAGTTTTGATCAAACAGACTGACATGTGGGACCTGCTAAAAATTCCGTGAAGTGCTCCCCGTGCATAGTGCGCTGACAGGTGGCATGTTTTCTGACAGGCGGGCTCGCCTCCTCCACCTACGACGGCGCGCGTCCCAGGTTCGAGGGCTAGTGCCGCCCACCAACACATTATTGTGCAATTTTCCATGCTTTGTCGCAACCAGCTCCGCTCCGCTCCTCTCCTCTGCTCCTGCCGCCGCCACTCTGCTCAGTCGTGCACCGCTCTCGTCGTCCCCTTGGGTCGTCGTCCTTCCGCCCTCCCCTCCCTGCCATCCCCTCACGTCCCCTCCCCTCCCCTCCCTGCCCTTTCTCCTTGCCGCCGCCTACCGCCCAGGCGCGTCTAGAAATGAAAACCGAGAGTCGGCCATTAGGTTAGGGGACCAACAACGCTGGTGATCCGGATCCCGCTCGGAGATGGATCCTGCGAGGCTTGAAAGCACGGATATGGGTCCTGCATGGCTGGAGAGCACGTAATCTCCTTCATGTCTCGAGAGCACAGAGGACAACGAAACAGGGGGAGAGGTAGCGGGGTGAAGAGCTTTGTAGGTATGGAGCCCGGAGAAGGTGCCATGCGTCCACATTGAAAGGTAAGAACTGTGATTCCTTATCTGCATACCCCAATTAGCGTTTATAGTCCCGTGGTGATGCCAAGGATATGGGTTGGTAACCGCAGGACGTTTGTACAGCTTGTCCTTGAGCATGATGCTTTGTCAAGCGAGCATGAAGGCACTGAAACGTGTGGAGGTGCGGATTATGATGAGAAAGCATATCCAGACATGGCTGCTGACCCTGATAGGATGGAGAGTAGGGAATATTTGGTTGATTCGAACTTTGAGCCTGACTATGGGACTGATGAGAAAGAGGAATGTGAAGATGTGGAAATGGGATGTAGATATGACGACGAAGACGTGGACAGGCCAGTGATACACTTTGACAGGGACAATCCTACAATTGATGAGGGGACTGTCTTTGATAATGTGGAGGACTGCAGATATGCAGTTGCAACCTATGCAATCAGAGTTGGGTTCAAATTTATCATTGAAAAGAGCGACCAAAAGATATTTAGGGTGCACTGTAGGGAAAGTAATGTGTATAAATGGAGATTACATGCATCTCCAATGCGGGGTGTACACCCATTTCAGGTTGCAATAGCTACATTTAGTTTCAGTCTTTCTCATATTTATTCTGCTGATAACTAGCTCTGAATTATTTGGATTCTTATCGAATGCAGATCAAAGTAAACACAAAGGAACACGACTGCCCTAATACTTCTTTAAGTGGTAAAATTAGACCGGCGACTACCAAGTGGATTGCTGCTACTATACTTGACTGGGTGAGGCAGGATCATAACATTGGACCAGCTGAACTCAGAGCAAAGATTAGCAAAAAGTTTAACATTCTGATTCCTTGTCACAGAGTCTTTGATGGGAAGGAGATGGCTCTAGACTTCATTCAAGGCAAGTGGAATGACAATTTTCATATGTTGTATAGTTTCAAAGCATAGGTAGAGATAACATCACCTGGTAGTGTTGTTGACATCGATTACGAGGTTGTGAAAGGGAGAGAGAAGGTCTCGAGGGGGGTCAGGTATAAGTAGGCAGATAAGATATACTTTAGGAGATGTTTTGTCTGCCTGAAGGCATGTTGGAAGGGGTTCCTAGACGGCTGCAGGCCATACTTGCCAATAGGCGCAACTTCTTTAACAGGGAAGTTCAGGGGACATGTTGCTTCTGCTTGTGCTTTGGACGCACATAATTGGCTTCTACCCGTAGCTTATGATGTTCTTGAGGGTGAATCAAATGAAAGCTGGACATGGTTCATGCAGAGACTACGAGAAGTAATTGGTCACCCTGAAGGCTTGGTGATACACACCGGTGCATCCGAGGGTCTTGAGAATGCTGTTGATGCTGTGTTTCCTGGGGTTGAGCATAGGGAATGCATGCGGCACCTTGCTACTAACTTCACGAAGAAGTTCGAAGGAAAGATCTTTGAAGAGGACTTGTGGCGATCAGCATACACATACATCCCAAGCACGCATGCTACTTACTTGCAGAACATGTATGTAGTTCCAAAGGTGAAAAAATACGTTGAGGAGCATCACACCAAGCTATGGGCCAGAAGCAAGTTTGGTGAGTTAAGCAAGGTGGATTTTGTATGCAATAATTTGGAAGAGAGTTTCAATGATAAGATATCGGGCATGAAGACACTTGGAATTGTTATTTTGTTGGATGCAATAAGACAGTGCATAATGGTGAAGATAGATTTAAGGCAAAGAATTTGTGCAAGAAAATTTTTAGGCCATAAAATAGTTCCAAAGGTCGTTATGTTACTAAATGCAAGAACCAGGGCAATGAGAACGATAAAGATGAGGGTGGTCAGAAGTTCCAGAACATTGGCTAAGGTTTATGCAGAATACAAGCATGGAAGTGAACGGAGGTACACTGTAGACATTGGAAACAAGACTTGTTCATGCAGGCAGTGGCAGATTACTGGTCTGCCATGTCACCATGCAATTTACTTCATCTTAAAGCTTAGAGGTAACAAAGCTGAAATATAGAACTATGTCGACAACTATTTCTCCGTGGACAAGTTTGCTGCAACTTATGCAGAAAACGTACCACCTATGGCCGATGAAAATGATTGGGAGATTGTCGATCCAGGGTTCAAACTTCAACCACCAGTTCTTAGGAGGCCACCTGGGAGGCCTAGAAAGCTAAGGGTCGTAGCCTCCACTGACAAAGGTCCAAGGCTTGGTGCTAGGAAAAGGAAATGCGGACGTTGTGGCGGATTCGGCCATATCAAGAGGTTGTGCAAAAACCCAGTTACACATGCTATTGTCCCTGTTCACACCCCGGTGGCAGAAAATGAGGCTTCTCAGCCAGAACTGGCGGAAGAGCAGCGCGAAGACGGTGATGAACACTCGAAGGAAAACGTATGTAAGCAGCCAATTTATGAAGAAGTGGAGGTGCCGGCGAGAAAAAGGTGTGAAAAGAAACAAAAGGGTAAGCGGAACGGGCAGGAAAGGGCAAATAATGGAGGTGTATTAGAATATGAAAAAGTTGCAGGGGTGATTGAGGATGTTCTTGAGGATCTTTCGGCTAACTGTAGGAGAAATAATAAATCCCTGCCAATTTCATCTTTGTACGATTCTCCGGATGAAAGGTAAGCTTAAAAATTGTTTTATTTGCCATTTTATCATTTTTTTATCCTCATCAACTGATGCTTAATGCAGCGTGGGCTAGCAAACTAACAAGAGGAGCAGAAAGATGTGGACACAATAACGTCCTATGTTGAATTGTATCATTGAAACTAAACTAGCGCGTGCAACATTTCTGTGATGGGGTCGTGTGGACCAGATTACATTTTTTGAAAATATTATTACATTAATTTTTTACCTGCGTTTGGACGCGGCTACTAGTTCCCATCTCCCTTGCATTCCCATCTCCTCTGGCGCACTCCAGAATTATGGTTGTGCCATCAAGTAGCAGAGTCAGCGTATTGTCCCATCAGGTGTGAACGCAATGACTTTGTTTGTTTAGAATTTGATGACTTTTGATTAGTTTGAAAGACAGAGAAACCTAAAACATGTATCTAGACATGTTTTGGGTATAGACACATTTATTAAATATCTAAAAAAACTAAGTCAATTATATCTGGACAGGAGTAGTACACTATTACAACATGCTCGATCCCTTCTCCTCAGGCGCACTCCAAATTACGGTTGTGCCATCAAGTGCTGGGAGCAGAGTCAGCGTATTGTCCCATCAGATATGCCAGGGAACGCGCGAACTTTATTTTCAAGATCGGACGAGTTTCGATCGACTAGTTTCAAAGACAAAGACAACTAAAACATGGCCAACATATATAGATTATGACGATAATCGACCACGACTCAGGTGACATAGATTTAATTTATGCTTAAGTGGCCCTAATCAACTATGACGCTCCTGTAGTCTCCATCATTGACGATATTGTCCGCGTCGCCACCAGCCTCCTCCGTGTCGGAATCGATGCCGACGTTCCCGGCATCGTTCCTCCTCCTCATGGATTCTTCACGGTGTGCTGCATCGATAACGGTGGAGGTCGTACGCCCAGGCACTGCCCAGAAGCGCTGCCTCCCTTCGGGGTTGCGCAGATCCGGGTGGATCTCCCGCCGGTGGGTTCCGCATAGCTCAATCAACACAGCCCGATCCTTCTTGAACAACTTTCACTAGTACGCGCTCGTACGCGAGTACCGCGCCATTGCCCTCTTCCGCTCCGACAGCTGGCGGCGGCGCTCCTCGATCTGCCTCGCCAATGCGTTGTCGCGCAAGAGTGGCGCGACAGGAACCCCGGCGTAGCTGAGCTCAAAGCCGGCCGGAAGCCTCGCTAACGGTGGCGCGAGTATGCCATAGTGGGCGAACATCTAAGCCTCATGCAAGTTGAGTTTGGGCCTCTCCCTCGCCATGGCGATGGAGGAACACAATCTGATTTTCGTCCCCGAGGTTAAGGGGATAAATGCAAGGACGTAGGCCCAGCGTAGTTGCCACGGCCAATTAGTTTGCAGAATACACTTCTCGCGGATCGCCCTCGCGAAGGACATCACTATCGTCCACGCACCCCGATCCAATGGCACCTAACAATCGGGGATCGGGTCTTCTAGAAGCCCAGGGCGGTTGCTGGTTAGTTCTGCGTCCCGATTGTTTGTGGCCAACGGCGGTAGTTGAAAATAATACACGTTTCAACGACACTGGTGGATCCATAGGTGGTATGTGAAAAGAACACACATGCAAAATGACTCTGGTTGTTGTTACTAAAAAGAACACACATGCAATGACACTGGTGCATCCATAGGTGGATTGTGAAAAGAGCACACATGCAATGACACTGGTGGATCTATATGTGGTATGTGAAAAGAACACACATGCAATGACTCTGGTTGTTGTTAGTGAAAAGAACACACATGCAATGACTCTGGTTGTTGTTAGTGAAAAGAACACACATGCAATGACACTGGTGGATCCATGTGTGGTCTCTGAAGAGAGCACACATTTCAATGAGTCTTGTTGGTGTTAGTAAAAAGAACACACATGCAATGACACTGGTGGATCCATGTGTGGTCTCTGAAGAGAACACACATGCAATGATACTGGTTGTTGTTACTAAAAAGAATACACATACAATGACACTGGTGGATCCATAGGTGGATTGTGAAGAGAACACACATGCAATGACACTGGTGGATCCATAGGTGGTATGTGAAAAGAACACACATGCAAAATGACTCTGGTTGTTGTTACCAAAAAGAACACACATGCAAAATGACACTGGTGGGATCCATGGGTGGATTGTGAAAAGAAAACACATGCAATGATACTGGTGGATCCATAGGTGGTATGTGAAAAGAACACACATGCAAAATGACTCTGGTTATTACTAAAAAGAGCACACATGCAATGACACCGGTGGATCCATGGGTGGATTGTGAAAAGAACACACATGCAATGACACTGGTGGATCCATATGTGGTATGTGAAAAGAACACACATGCAAAATGACTCTGGTTGTTACTAAAAAGAACACACATGAAATGACACTTGTGGATCCATGTGTGGTCTCTGTAGAGAACACACATTTCAATCACACTGGTGGATCCATATGTGGTATGTGAGAAGAACACACATTTCAATGACACTTGTTGTTGTTACTAAAAGGAACACACATACAATGACACTGGTGGATCCATAGGTGGTATGTGAAAACAAGACACATGCAAAATGACTCTAGTTGTTGTTACTAAAAAGAACACACATGCAATGACACTTTGGATCCATAGGTGGTATGTGAAGAGATCACACATGAAAAATGACGCTGGTTGTTGTTACTAAAAAGAACACACATGCAATCACACTGGTGGATCTATGGGTGGTAGTTGAAAATATTACCCATTTCAATGACACTGGTGGATCCATAGGTGGTATGTGAAAATAACACACATGCAAAATGACTCTAGTTGTTTTTTCTAAAAAGAACACACATGCAATGACACTAGTGGATCCATGGGTGGATTGTGAAAAGAGCACACATGCAATGACACTGGTGGATCCATGTGTGGTATGTGAAAAGAACACACATGCAATGACTCTGGTTGTTGTTAGTGAAAAGAACACACATGCAATGACACTGGTGGATCCATGTGTGGTCTCTGAAGAGAACACGCATGTAATGACACTGGTTGTTGTTACTAAAAACAACACATGCAATGACACGGGTGGGTCCATAGGTGGATTGTGAAGATAACACAGATGCAATGACACTGGTGGATCCATAGGTGGTATGTGAAAAGAACACACATGCAAAATGACTCTGGTTGTTGTTACTAAAAAGAACACACATGCAAAATGACCCTAGTGGGATCCATGGGTGGATTGTGAAAAGAAAACACATGCAATGACTCTGGTGGATCCATAGGTAGTATGTGAAAAGAAGACACATGCAAAATAACTCTGGTTGTTACTAAAAAGAACACACATGCAATGACACCGGTGGATCCATGGGTGGATTGTGAAAAGAACACACATGCAATGACACTGGTGGATCCATATGTGGTATGTGAAAAGAACACACATGCAAAATGACTCTGGTTGTTACTAAAAAGAACACATATGCAATGACACTGGTGGATCCATCTGTTGTCTCTATAGAGAACAGACATTTCAATCACACTGGTGGATCCATATGTGGTATGTGAGAAGAACACAAATTTCAATGACTCTGGTTGTTGTTAGTTAAATGAACACACATGCAATGACACTGGTGGATCCATAGGTGGTATGTGAGAAGAACACATTCAATGACTCTGGTTGTTGTTACTAAAAAGAACACACATGCAATGACACTGGTGGATCCATAGGTGGTATGTGAAGAGATCACACATGCAAAATGACTCTGGTTGTTGTTATTAAAAAGAACACACATGCAATGACACAAGTGGATCCATGGGTGGATTGTGAAAAGAACACACATGCAATGACACTAGTGGATCCATAGGTGGTTTGTGAAAAGAACACACATGCAAAATGACTCTGGTTGTTGTTACTAAGAAGAACACACATGCAATGACACTAGTGGATCCATAGGTGGATTGTGAAGAGAACACACATGCAATGACACTAGTGGATCCATAGGTGGTATGTGAGAAGGACACACATTTCAATGACTTTGGTTGTTGTTAGTGAAAAGAACACACATGCAATCACACTGGTGGATCCATAGGTGGTATGTGAAGAGATCACACATGCAAAATGACTCTGGTTGTTGTTACTAAAAAGAACACACATGCAATAAAACTGGTGGATCCATGGGTGGATTGTGAAAAGAACACATATGCAATGACACTGGTGGATCCATAGGTGGATTGTGAAAAAAAACACATGCAAAATGACTCTGGCTGTTGTTACTAAAAATAACACACATGCAATGACACTGGTGGATCCATAGGTGGATTGTGAAGAGAACACACATGCAATGACACTGGTGATCCATATGTGGTGTGTGAAAAGAACACACATGCAATGACTCTTGTTGTTGTCAGTGAAAAGAACACACATGCAATGACATTGGTTTATCCATAGGTGGTATGTGAAGAGATCACACATGCAAAATGACTCTGGTTGTTGTTACTAAAAAGAACACACATGCAAAATGACACTGGTGGATCCATGGGTGGATTGTGAAAAGAGCACAAATGCAAAATGACTCTGGTTGTTGTTACTGAAAAGAACACACATGCAATGACACTGGTGGATCCATGGGTGGATTGTGAAAATAACACACATTTGAATGACACTGGTGGATCCATGTGTGGTCTCTGAAGAGAACACACATGCAATGACACTGGTTGTGTTTACTAAAAACAACACACATGCAATTACACTGGTGGATCCATAGGTGGATTGTGAAGAGAACACACATGCAATGACACTGGTGGATCCATAGGTGGCATGTGAAGAGATCACACATGCAATGACTCTGGTTGTTGTTAGTGAAAAGAACACACATGCAATGACACTGGTGGATCCATGTGTGGTCTCTGAAGAGAGCACATATTTCAATGACTCTTATTGTTGTTAGTAAAAAAACACACATGCAATGACACTGGTGGATCCATGTGTGGTCTCTGAAGAGAACACACATGCAATGACACTGGTTGTTGTTACTAAAAAGAACTCACATGCAATGACACTGGTGGATCCATAGGTGGATTGTGAATAGAGTACACATGCAATGACACTGGTGGATCCATAGGTGGTATGTGAAAAGAACACACATGCATAATGACTGGTTGTTGTTACTAAAAAGAACACACATGCAATGACACTTGTGGATCCATGTGTGGTCTCTGTGGAGAACACGCATTTCAATGACACTGGTGGATCCATATGTGGTATGTGAAAAGAACACACATGCAATGACTCTGGTTGTTGTTAGTGAAAAGAACACACATGCAATGACACTGGTGGATCCGTGTGTGGTCTCTGAAGAGAACACGCATGTAATGACACTGGTTGTTGTTACTGAAAAGAACACATGCAATGACACTGGTGGGTCCATAGGTGGATTATGAAGAGAACACAGATGCAATGACACTGGTGGATCCATAGGTGGTATGTGAAAAGAACACACATGCAAAATGACTCTGGTTGTTGTTACTAAAAAGAACACACATGCAAAATGACACTGGTGGGATCCATGGGTGGATTGTGAAAAGAAAACACATGCAATGACTCTGGTGCATCCATAGGTGGTATGTGAAAAGAAGACACATGCAAAATAACTCTTGTTGTTACTAAAAAGAACACACATGCAATGACACCGGTGGATCCATGGGTGGATTGTGAAAAGAACACACATGCAATGACACTGGTGGATCCATATGTGGTATGTGAAAAGAACATACATGCAAAATGACTCTGGTTGTTACTAAAAAGAACACACATGCAATGACACTGGTGGATCCATGTGTGGTCTCTATAGAGAACAGACATTTCAATCACACTGGTGGATCCATATGTGGTATGTGAGAAGAACACAAATTTCAATGACTCTGGTTGTTGTTAGTGAAAAGAACACACATGCAATGACACTGGTGGATCCATGTGTGGTCTCTGAAGAGAGCACACATTTCAATGACTCTTGTTGTTGTTAGTAAAAAGAACACACATGCAATGAAACTGGTGGATCCATGTGTGGTCTCTAAAGAGAACACACATGCAATGACACTGGTTGTTGTTACTAAAAAGAACACACATGCAATGACACTGGTGGATCCATAGGTGGATTGTGAATAGAGCACACATGCAATGACACTGGTGGATCCATAGGTGGTATGTGAAAAGAACACACATGCATAATGACTGGTTGTTGTTACTAAAAAGAACACACATGCAATGACACTTGTGGATCCATGTGTGGTCTCTGTGGAGAACACGCATTTCAATGACACTGGTGGATCCATATGTGGTATGTGAAAAGAACACACATGCAATGAATCTGGTTGTTGTTAGTGAAAAGAACACACATGCAATGACACTGGTGGATCCATGTGTGGTCTCTGAAGAGAACACGCATGTAATGACACTGGTTGTTGTTACTAAAAAGAACACATGCAATGACACTGGTGGGTCCATAGGTGGATTGTGAAGAGAACACATATGCAATGACACTGGTGGATCCATAGGTGGATTGTGAAAAGAACACACATGCAAAATGACTGTGGTTGTTGTTACTAAAAAGAACACACATGCAAAATGACACTGGTGGGATCCATGGGTGGATTGTGAAAAGAAAACACATGCAATGACTCTGGTGGATCCATAGGTGGTATGTGAAAAGAAGACACATGCAAAATAACTCTTGTTGTTACTGAAAAGAACACACATGCAATGACACCGGTGGATCCATGGGTGGATTGTGAAAAGAACACACATGCAATGACACTGGTGGATCCATATGTGGTATGTGAAAAGAACACACATGCAAAATGACTCTGGTTGTTACTAAAAAGAACACACATGCAATGACACTGGTGGATCCATGTGTGGTCTCTTTAGAGAACAGACATTTCAATCACACTGGTGGATCCATATGTGGTATGTGAGAAGAACACAAATTTCAATGACTCTGGTTGTTGTTAGTGAAATGAACACACATGCAATGACACTGGTGGATCCATAGGTGGTATGTGAGAAGAACACATTCAATGACTCTGGTTGTTGTTACTAAAAAGAACACACATGCAATGACACTGGTGGATCCATAGGTGGTATGTGAAGAGATCAGACATGCAAAATGACTCTGGTTGTTGTTACTAAAAAGAACACACATGCAATGACACTGGTGGATCCATGGGTGGATTGTGAAAAGAACACACATGCAATGACACTGGTGGATCCATAGGTGGTTTGTGAAAAGAACACACATGCAAAATGACTCTGGTTGTTGTTACTAAGAAGAACACATATGCAATGACATTGTAGAGAGAGAGAGAGAGAGCAGCCCTTCTACCGCTACAATGATGACTAAATTGGCATGTTACAATAGTTTAATGGATACCATGCCCTTTCCCTGGATTACTGTCTCCTGCCGGATATGGATTCTCTTCACACATTCTCATTTCAAATATGAAACCTGGACTCCCTCCATCCCAATTTCATTGCCTAACGAAAACATACCAGTATATTACATCATCCAAAGAAACAAAATCATGTCAACTACAAGGTACTTATGCATCACTTCTTCAGTCATGGTTTCACAAAACATTACATTATAATCTCCCAACAAACATAACCACAACATGGTTTCACAAAACATCACATTACAATCTCTCAACAAACATAATCACAGAAACAAGTATATTACATCAACTCAAGAAACAAAATCATGTCGACTACAAGGTACATACACATCACTTGTCCTGTCGTGGTTTCGCAAAACATTACATTACAGTCTCTCAACAAACAAAATATCATAAACAAGTACAGTACATCATCTCAAGAAACATAATCATGTCAACTACAATGTATTTATGCATCACTAGTCCAGTCATGGTTTCACAAAACATTACATTACAATGTCCCAACAAACATAATAACTGAAACAAGTACGGTACGTCATCTTAAGAAACATAATCATGTCAACTACAATGTACTTATGCCTTATTACAATAACGATGGTTTCAGTGAGTGACATGTCCGAAAATCTCAACAGCTCGCACAACATTATATCGCAATCTCTCAACAAACATAATCATAGAAGCACGCTCTAAATGCAATAGCAGTCAATATTACAAATACAGGCAGGGGAACCTCGCGGTCCATATGACAAGCCCAGGGTAGCAGCTCTCATCAGATCTCATCAACGTCGCCCACCTCATTCTGTTCAGCCACTACAGGGGCATCTACATCCACTATAACCTGTTCAACAATATCAGAAATTGTACCAAGGAAGAACACCTTCCTGGTTCGCTTCTTTCGCCGCATAATCTGCATAAGATCTTCAGTATCCAAAACATCTATGAATTGCTGCTTCTTATGATGCCACCACCAGATTTTTGCCATCTGCTTAGGGCCAATAGTGATTTCCTTACCGATCATCTCTCTCATTTCATCAAGAGTTATGTTTTTGGAATAGACAGTGATATCCACAGTACGTGACGAAACTGGCTTATTAACTCCCTCATCAAGTTTTCCCATGTATGAATCCACCTCTATGCGTATACTAAACTTATCTAGATCAGCATCTATTGGTCCGTATTCTCTAGAAGCAGAAGCTCTGGCAGCAAGATCTCCAGCATCTGCATACATATCATCAATCATCGCTTCAACTTTCACCTTACGATCAGCTGCACAACACTCCCAAACCATCTGAAGCTCATGGGAGTGCTCAATTTGCTGATAGGTATCATTCATGTTGCGCCACACCAATTTTGTCCTCTGTCTAGAACCCCAGGGAATTCTAGCGGCAAGCATATCTACCAGCTGCGAAACAGACACAACCTCTTTGCAATTCACAAGCAGATGCACATCTTGCCCGAACACAACCCTCTCGCAACCAAAATCAAGCTTTGCAGTGTACTGCCGAACATGAACTGTGAACTCATATAGGTCACTTGTATCAAAACTGTGCCTAATTTGATTAAAAAGGGGAACATTTCAGTTCATTCGATTCTATTATGCCGTAACTAATGTACTTGCAAGATAAGGCACAGATAAGAAAAATTCACCTCTCGCTCTTCTCTCGGGTTTTTTTCTTCGAGATCTGAGTGCTGCATCCGCCCACCGGAGCCGAACAATCCGCCGCCGGCTTTGCTTTTCTCTTCAACCCGCTGCTCGTAGGTACCTTGGGAGCAGAATCCTTGCTGGCCTCCTCGCTAACCGGGGCTGAAGACCTCGCCGCAGCTACGCGTTGAGGCCCAGACTTGGGCCTCGACGGACCCTTTTCAGTCGGTGACGTAGCTATAACCTTCGCCTTGCAAGACATGCTGGGCCGCCACTGCCGGATTCAGTGTCGGGGCAGGGAGAAAAAAGGTCCTCCGCCGCCGGCAGATTTAGGGTCGGGGAAGGGAAGAAAAGGGACCACCGCCGCCGCCGCAGCAAGATCAGTGTCGAGAGTTAGGAAAGTACAATAATGGATTTCCCCTACGACACGTGTAGGGTGGCTAAGAAGAGTGACCGGCGAAGGAGGGACACAGCAGGAACTAGTGTAACGGAATATCTTAACTTAACGGGCGCGATTTGAAAATATTTTGTTTGGCCATCATTCACTCGAAAGACCCCTCTCAGAAATTGGCACCCCAACTTTTCGAATCGTGGTGATAAAAATCAACTTGGGTACCGCGTTGCCTGTCTACCCCAACTTTCGGGCCGCAAAATGATATTCTCCCGCCATTAGGTATGCCACCATTTGGCGGATCGGTTCCATTACCTCCGTTGCCCATGTTGTCACGATTGGCAGAGGAGTCACCCACGTTGATGACGGCGCACATGAAGTGGTTGGGGAAGCTGCTGCTCCCGCAACTGTCAGATCCGGAGCCGTAGGCTCCATCTTCAGTTGCCAGATCGCCTAGCTCGGATTCGCGATTGCTGTCGCTGGCCGTATTCTCGACTGTTGGCGAGGCATTGAGCTCACTGAGGGTGCCATTGGCAGAGGGAACCATGATGCTGGAGCAATCGATGGTGTCGTCGACTGGTCAGGCATGCGAAGCATGCCCATCTGACAAACTTGGAAGCGGAAGATCCCGATCGCCAAGCTGATCCCATCGCCCACGGACTCGAAAGTCGGGCGAGTGGCCGGTGTGTGGATGGTGAAGTCGAACGCGCCGAAGAAGCCGCAACATCAGCACTCCCAATTCCCACAGACGACGCCAATTGACGAGGGTTTAACTCATCAATGCCCATTGTTATGGACTTGGGTTTTGGAGAAGGAGGGAGCACTGGAAGCATCAATCGGCTAGCAAACAAGCACACAGGAGACTCGAAGATTTACCCAGGTTCAGGCCTCGTAGAGGTCCCTACTCCTGCTTGTCTGCTTGTGGAATTAACAGAGAAATCGAAGATTACAATGGTGCGCAGATGCAATCTGGCGGGGGTTGTCGAAACTAGGTTACGTGTGTCCTCCTAGGCTTTATATAGATAGGCTAGGTATCAGGTAGCAGATCGAGTCGGTTACAGGCTAAGGTTTTCCCTTTTGAACTTTCTATGTTTAGCTTCTTCTTGTTCCTCAAGAAATCGAGAGTCCGTAGGTTACTCGAGTTCTCTATTTGGGCCTTGGCGACACCGTGGGCTTCCGCTGTATTTAGGCCGTATATACCAAGCTCGAGTACCTGTAGGGTATACCCATGTCACCAGGTAAACTTATATCTCGGATTACTATTTGTATTAGTTTGCCAGGTTAACTTATATCTCATATTACTATTTATATTAGCTTGGCAGGTTATCTTATATCTTAGATTACTGTTTGAATCAATCTGCCAGTTTATATTATACCTCAGATTATAATATATCTCGGATTACTATTTATATCAGTTTGCCAGGTTATCTTATATCTTAGATTACTGTTTGAATCAGTTTGCCAGGTTATATTATACCTCGGATGATATCTCGGATTTATACCTCGGATTACTATTTGTATCAGTTTGCCAGGTTATCTTATATCTCGGATTTATACTTCGGATTACTATTTATATTACTTTGCCAGGTTAACTTATATCTAGGATTACTATTTCTATTAGTTTTCCAGGTTAACTTATATCTCAGATTACTATTTGTATCAGTTTGCCAGGTTATAGTATATCTCAGATGTATATCTCGGGTCACTGTTTATATCAGTTTGCCAGCATATCATAAATTTATCATATTATATCTTGGATTACTGTTAGCCAGCATATATCATGTCATATATCAAATCACTGATTATGTCGGTTTGCCAAGATATCATGGTATCATATCATATCCCAAATCATGATAAATATCACATATCATTAGTCTATATCTCAAATCACCGTTTATGTCGGTTTTCCAAAATATCAAAGGACTATCATCAAACTATACCTCAAATCATCATTCATCTCGGCATGACCAAATAATCATCAAAATCTATACTAGATTCGCTATATATCTCAATCACCAAATATTCTTGAGATTGTTATTTAACTCGGATTCAGAGTCATATAACTCAATTTCGGGACATACGACAGATATTGAGTCATATAACTCGAATTTGGAGTCGTATAACTCAGATTCGGGACATATGATAGGTGTTGAGTCATATAACTCGGATTTTGAGTTATATAACTCGGATTTGAGACATATGTCGGTTGTTGAATCATATGCCTCAGATTTGGAGTTATATAAGTTGGATTTGAGACATCTGTCAGTTGTTGAATCATATGACTTGGATTTGGAGTCATATAACTCGGGTTTGAGACATATGTCAGCTCTTGAGTCATATAACTCGGATGGCGAGTCATGTAACTCGGATAGATGACTCAGATAGATAACTCGGATTGGGATATATATGTCCTAATTATGACAGATATGTCACATTCAAACACATATATCAATTTGCCCAATGAAGGCCATATGACCAATTGCCCATGATGGTCATGGGTCAAACTTTCCCAATGAAGGCTATATGACCAAGTGCCCCTGATGGCCATGAGTCAAATTTTCCCAATGAAGGCTATATGACCAAGAGCCGATGATGGCCATGAGTCAAATTTTCCCAATAAAGGCTATATGACTAAGTGCCCATGATGGCCATGAGTCAAATTTGCCCAATGAAGGCTATATGACCAAGTGCCCATGATGGCCATGAGTCAAATCGGCCCAATGAAAGTTGTATGATGGATGCCCATGAAAGCTATATATCAATTTGCCCAATGAAGGCTATATGTTGAATGTTGGTTCATATGACTTGGATTTGGATCATATGACTCGGATTGTGAGCCAAATGACTCGGATTTGGATCACATGACTTAGATTGTAAGTCAAGTGACTCGGATTTGGGTCACATGACTCGGATTGTGAGTCAAATGACTCAGATTTGATCATATAACCCGGATTTGAGTCAGATGACTCAGATTCGGATCACATGATGACTCAGATTATGAGTTAGATGACTCAGACTGTGAGTCAAATGAGACGGATTTGATCATATAACTTTGATGAGTCATATAGCTCAGATTTTTGGACAAGTATGTCAAATTATGACAAGCATGTCAAATTATGACAGGTATATCGGATTTTGGTACGTATGTCAAATTTACCCAAAGAGGTTATGTGACGAGTGCCCATGAAGGCCATATGTCAATCTAGGCCAATTCAGGAAGATGAATAGCACCGGCTCAATTCATGCTTGTTAAATATTACAAAGGAGGAAAAAGACTATATGTCAATAAATCACTCTAGGTGGCATTTTAAGTATGAAGCCTATGCGCGACTCTATGAGTCCCACATAGCCTTGGGGACTAATGTCAGGGATATGACCCCGGATATCCCAGAGTTGGAGCATATGTGGTTTTAATAAAGGACATATGTGTAAAATGGAGTACAAGAAGAATTAAATAAAGGGAAGAGAGAAAAATATGGTTGGGACCAACATATGGGAAAGTCAGCCTAATAGAGATCAATCCAGGCCAAGTTTGCTAGGGTTTGGCCAGTATATACTTCTTATCCGATCGGATTCATGGGTTTCTACTAGGTAGGCCGAATCAACAAACACCGGCCCACCTTTGCTCCTCAGCCTCGGCTGGACCTCGGCTGGGCTGGGTATCCTCGACCGGCCCATTCCCTCAGCACCGCATCACCCGAACACTAGGATGCCATCACCCAACTCCTGCCTTGGTCCCGCGTCACCTCGACGCTACGACCGATGCCACCACTTCACCCGGGTGGGCCGGCGTGAGACTAACTCGGCCCACCGCTAGGCCACACCGCCTCGTCGCTAGAGCCCGCTCACCCCATGGATCATCTCCCGGGTGGGCCGGCATAAGCCGATCCCAGCCCACCGCGGGATTACCTCGTCAACGCCAACTCCCATTGCCACCACCTCACCATAGGAGACCCCGCCTAGGCCGAATGAGGAGAGTCTTGTTAGAGATTTGTCCCACAAAGGAACTATGGTCCAACGATCCCTTGGTTCGTGAGGGGGCTGAACACGCGATTTCGAAGGAGCTTGGAGACGGCTATGGCGGCAGAGAAAATGCACGATAGAGAGTTGACACCGGGTGTTTTTACCCAGGTTCGGGACCCTCGTGAGGAGGTAAAGCCCCTACTCCTTCTTTTTTGTATTGCTCGCGTGCCTCGCGAGGTTACAATGGAGGATGAAAGTCTAGGGTTTATGCCAAGAATTGATTACTCAACATTGATGATCAATTGACACTAGGACATGGTTAAATAGGAATGTCATATCTTAATATGATATTAAGGGTATGTGCTAGATGGTCTTGGCTTGACTTCCTGTACTACTCTATTTGTGATAAGAGTTAATGTTTAATAACTACTATGATACCCATGGTAGGAATAACTATGGCAAGCAAGTGTATCAAGATTTAGTTATGAGATTTCTTTCCTTGGGTTATATACTTGATTGGGTATTCAAGAGTTGTTGCAATGAATACCATGATATGATCTATATAAGGTCCCTTATTGTTTATTAAGTAATGTGTTATGGGTTTAGCTATATAACATTTAATCTACGCATAGATAAACTTATACTACCCAAAAATAGGGTTTTAGCAAAGGTCATATTGAAAATTATCGCAATCAACTTGATGATCTACTTCAGTTCCACCAAGTTAAGAGAAGATTCAATCACTTTGACAAGTTTTATTTAAAAGCACAAAATTATCCAGATTTTCTATGCATGATTGCAATGCACACACACCTGAGCTCAGCTTATTTCTAAGCTCTAATGCTGGGATGTTACAGGGTGGCACCGCAAGCTTTGGCCATCCGCATCCCATGGAGCAGGGCTTCGCACCCCGCTTCATTGTTGGATACCAGAACTTCATCTGCAGTACGCACCACATCTTGTCGACCTATGGACATGCCAGGATGACACCAGCATCGACTCCGTGATGGCCCAAAATATATCGAGCTCGTTGGGGAACCCCAAGAGGAAGGTATGATGAGCACAGCAGCAATTTTTCTCTCAGTATGAAACCAAGGCTATCAATCCAGTAGGAGCAAGGAAACACCGCAAAGGTGTAGCTAGCTGAACATTGGCAGAGCGCACTATCGGTGCCAGCAGCAAGGTGGAGACCTACACAACACAACCACAGAACTCTGTCCCCAACTTGCGATGAGGTTGTAAATCTCACCAGTTTTGCTGAAAACAAAGGATTAAACGTATCGAATGGAAGGAAGTAATAGTTTGCAGAAAGTAAACACAAAGAAGTAAACAGTTTGTAGATTGAATGTAAAAGAAAGGACCAGGGTCCATAGTTCACTAGAGGTGGCTCTCCTTAAGATAGATAACGTGCTAGGTGAACAAATTACAGCGAGGCAATTGACAAACATCGAGAAAGCATACAAGCATATACTAATCATCTTGACTCCTTTGTGACTTGATTGGGCATTACAACATTATACATAGACCGCCATCCAACTGCATCTATGACTAATAATCCACCTTCAGGTTATCATCCAAACCCCCTCCAGTATTAAGTTGCAAGCAACAAATTATTGCTTTACGAATTGCGTGTAAAGTAAACAATACGATTGTTCTATGAACAAAAGATTACTGTTTTCTCCCTAGTAGCAACAGAACATCTAGTACCTTAGAGATTTTTGTCACTTCCCCAGATTACCAGAGGCATGAACCCACTATCGAGCATAAATACTAACTCTTGGAGTTGCTAGCATCTACTTGGCCAAGATAGCTACTAACAACGGAAAGCATGCAAGATCACAAATAACAAAGACATGATAGAATCAATAATCAATCGGAAATAGCATCTCAATATCCATCAGACCCCCGCAAACACAACATGTATGGATTACAAATAGATGATCTTGATCATGAACGGAGCTCACAAGATCTAAACATGATAGCACAAAGGAGGAAAACCAGCCATCTAGCTACTACATGGACCCGTAGTCCAGAGATGAACTACTCATGCATCACACCGAAGGCTTGCATGATGATGAAGAAGGCCTCCAGGGTGAATTCCCCTCTCTGGCAGGGTGCCGGGAAGAGCTTCAGATCCCTCCTGATCTAGGGATGGAGAGACGGCAGCTACAGAATCTTTCGTGGATTTTTGATCAGGTACTTAGGGTTTTGGTATCGGAGGAAATATATAGGCGGAAGGAGAGGCCGAGGGGGTGCGAGGGTTGGCCAGACCACCCCTGGCGCGGGCCAGGCCTAGCCGTGCGGCCAGGTGGTGTGGCCGGGCCCCATCCCTTCTCCGTCTCGTAATATGGCTCTAGATGTCTTCCGGTAAAATAGCAACTTTGGCTTTTGTCCTGTCCAATTCCGAGAATATTCATTTTCTGACTTCCTGGACCCAAAAACAGCAGAAAACAGGCATTTGGCACTGTGTCTCTTGTCAATATGTTAGTCCAAGAAATCATATGAAAAGTACTCCAAAGTGTGGACAAAACACAAGAAAGTAGATAAAACCAAGCATGGAACATCAAAAATTATAGATACATTTGCAATGTATCAACATCCCCAAGCTTAACTCCTGCTCGTCCTCGAGTAGGTAAGTGATAAAAAGAAAGAATTATTTTTGAGGTGACATGCACCATCATAAACTTGATCAAAGTATTTGTAAAAAATTCATAGCTGGGATCATAGTACTTCAATCATAACATGAAAGACAAAGTTCTAGCAATAGGACAAAGAAACTATGATGCAACATGAAAAGGCACAAACAAAAGATTCATGAATAACAATGCTTTGCAAGAAGTTTGTTTGTTTCACATAAGGAAAACATAGCATAATCGTATTCAGCTTGTCCCTCATAGAGTAGCAAATATAAATGCATAGGACACCTTCAAAGTTCATAAGAGTGACTAGATACAAATATTTTAAAACAAGCAATATCAAGTTATGCATCAATCAACTAGTCTTGGGGCAATGCACATAGAACTAAGAATGGCCACTATGCTCTCAAAGTAGGTGCATAAAGTTAGAAGGTGGAGACTCAATATAATGGTGGAAGAAATGCCTTCATAGAAGGAAGCAGAGATTCAAGTTTCATAAAGAGCTTCCAAAACTTACGGTACTTATAGCTTTCAGCTCTCATTGCCCCTATCATAAGCATCTTGAAGGTGATTAAGGTTAAAGTGACACAACTAAGAGGATATGCTTAACAAGTTATAAACCGAAATCTCATGCCCCTTACTTACGAAGACCGAACCTCATGCTACTCAACTTTAGTCACAAGTAAGCTCTTGTCATTTTAAGTACATATGTATCATAAAGAACCGCCAACGGGGTACCCCTTGCACATGATACAGGAGTTATCCCATAATCAAAATGACAAGGCAAGCAGTCAATGAGCATCTCAGCGATCTTTTTATTTGCTATTTGCATAGGTTTTTATTGAGGATGCTTCATAGAGTGCTCATTATGGTGATGCTGCAAGTTTCCACCATGATTAGGCATGGCTTAAGCTAGCGGTCTAGGCGTTTCTCTAACACACATACAAACTCCATGATCTTACAAGTTCCACTTTTATTTCACACCGCCGGGATCCATAAGTAAAAGAACATGATATCAACGGGGTACAAAGTACAGGTGCAATGTTGAAAGCGTTCCCCGTGATACATGGTTCTGCTAACTTCAACTTATAAAGCGCAAGCATATACGCAACAAAGAAGGACCCAATGGTTCAAGTTTATTAAATGCAAGAAAGTAAAGTGTGCCATTAAGTTCGTGAGAGCTTTAATCACAAGTTTTCTCATAACAAGTTTAATTTGGAAGGTAAACAAAAACATGAATATACTTGGAATAGCATATGCTAATAGGTAGGTATGGTGGACTCTTTGGAATAACTTGGTTTAGGGAGTTGGATGCATAAGTGGAACTCATACTTGGTTGTGGAGGCTAGCAAAAGACTGGGAGCGGCAAACTAAGAGAGCAATAATAGCCATAATCATGCAGAGCGACAAAACATCATTGCTCACAGCATAAAGTGATACTAAAAGTTGAAAACTAAAGGATCATAAAGGCTATGGTGACTTGAGATAGTCATAACATGGTGTGAGCATGCGCCAAGTCAACCCAAATAAAGCATCAAAGGAAAATACCACTATACTATGCTTTAATATGCTAAAACAACGCATGATTCATCCAAAGCACATTAAGCAATCTCAATTGTTTATAACAAGTCATGCTGCAGCAAAGAATACTAAGCATAAAGCCAAAACAATATCAAGCATGGCATGACAGAGCATAGGCCACAGTCAAAAACAAGCTCTCTTTACCACTTAAGCATGAACTTTCCTACTCTTTTCCAAACCAAACCAAACTATTTGAAAACCAATGTATGAAAGAGGGGGTCCAAAAAATTTATTCAGCAAACTAAGCAAACCAAGTAAACAAAAACCAAAACAAAAACGAAAAAGAATACGCTCCAAGAACAACACAACTATGCATGAAACAATAAAAATGAAGCGCTTGGAAGAAACCTGGAATTTTTATTGATGAAGAGGGGGATGCCTTGGGCATCCCCAAGCTTTGACGCTTGTACTTCTTGGATATTTCTTGGGGTGACACGCGTGGCATCCCCAAGCTTGAGATTTAGTCCATCCTTCATCTCATTACTCATTCCTTCCATACACCTGAAATTTTTCCTTCATACAAAACTTCACACAATCTTTATTAGCAACATTAGTGCACTCAAGATAATAGGTCTTTAAGGTTCAGTTATAACAACAATAAAACTTCCATTAAAACACTAGCTACTGTAGAACTTCCCTCAAAAAGCTCAATTCCCCAAAAGAACTCAAAAAGGAACCAACAAGAAGCAAATGCAGAAAATGGCAGAAATCTGTCAAAACAGACCAGCAGGTAAAGACGGATTTTTTCAAAGATCTTCTATTCCTAAAATAAAAAAGTGCTGAAATAACAAAAGTTAGATAACAACCTGGGGAAGAAGCACAAAAGATCACGCCTCAAAAGGACGTTCAGAGATTTTACGCGAATTTTTACGGTGAAGCACAGAAATCTGTTTCGGGACAACAACTTTCCCAATCATTACTTCTCTCTCATTAGAGGTTACTCTTGGCACAAAAAGAAAATAAAAAGGATAAGGAGTGGTTATTACTAAATTAATAACTTCCAAGACTCATCTAAAACTTTTGGGTTATCTCCCAATGAGTACTTTTCTTTAACGCCTTTAAGTTAGGCATAAGAAGCAAGAAAAAGAATCAAGTGTTCTCAAATGAAGAAGCATTAAGAGCAAATTTTGTTTTCATATGAGAGGTAAAAGAAATCTTCTCTCTCTTCTTAGGGAAATGTTCTATACCTTTCTTGAGTGGGAGTTGATATTTAATGGTGCCTTCTTTCATATCAATAATGGCACCAACAGTTCTAAGAAAAGGTCTTCCCAAAGTAATAGGACAAGAAGCATTGTATTCAACATCCAAAACATAGAAATCAACAGGGACATAGGCATTGTTAACCATAATAAGAACATCATTAATACTCCCCATGAGTTTCTTTTTAGCATTATCATCAAGTGGTACATTCAAATAACAATCTTCAAGTGGAGGCAAATCAAGCATATCATAAATCCTTCTAGGCATAATAGAAACACTACTATATAGATCACATAAAGATTTGAAATCAAAATCATTCACTTTCATATTAATGATGGGTTCCCAACCATCTTCTTGTTTTATAGGAATAGAAGCTTTATGTTTCATCTTTTCTTCTTTAATCTTTATGAGAGCATCAGTAATG
Source organism: Avena sativa (assembly GCA_916181665.1). Taxonomy (NCBI): domain Eukaryota; kingdom Viridiplantae; phylum Streptophyta; class Magnoliopsida; order Poales; family Poaceae; genus Avena; species Avena sativa. The sequence continues at coordinate 461,916,320 of OV702291.1, read as the reverse complement.
TGTTTTCTAAAGGCCATGTTCATAGAACTAGCATTAGGACTTTTAGCAAGCTTTTGTAGGAACTTAATAACTTCAGAGATATTGCAACCATCAATATCAAAATCAAAATTATCATCTAGAGTGGTAAAACTATTACTAGCCTTAACACTAGTGGTAGTGATAGTAGAAACACTAATGTTTCTAGCAATTTCATCTTCTCTTTCCCACTTTGCATGTAATTCAGCTAATAGTCTAATATTTTCATCAATTCTTACTTGTATGGCATTATTAGCTGCAAAGGGATTATCAATAGTTTCAGGTTTAGCAGCCATTTTATTAATCAATGAAGATTGAGCTTCAGACAAAGATGATATATTCCTTTCAGCATTAGAAAGTTTCAATTGTAAACTAGGAATTTCCCTATTTAGACTCTCAAGTTGATGGCTAATGTTCTTCAAAATGGTAGATTGTTCCTCCATAGTTTTAGTAAATAGTTGATTTTGTTCATATTGCATTTGCATGAAGTTCTTAGTGGCTCTTTCAACTTCTAAAATGCTTCCTTCACTAGGTAATCCAGGATTGCCATTATAACCATAAGTATTATTAGGAGGGTAAGGCCTATAATTGTTACTACCATAAGTATTGTTGCCAAAGTTATTATTTCTTATGAAGTTCACATAACCTTTCTCTTCTTGAGCTAAAGGAACATTATTTGGATAATTATGGGCTTTCCCATTAGCAAGCATAGACATAATAATATCAATTTTATCACTCAAGGAGGAGGTTTCCTCAATAGAATTTACCTTCTTACCTTGTGGAGATCTCTCAGTATGCCATTCAGAGTAATTAACCATCATATTATCCAGAAGCTTTGTTGCAGCACCCAAAGTAATGGTCATAAAGGTACCTCTAGCAGCAGAATCCAATAGGTTTCTTGAAGACTAGTTCAATCCTGCATAAAAAGTTTGGATGATCATCCAAGCAGGCATTCCATGAGTGGGACAATTCTTTACCAAAGATTTCATTCTTTCCCAAGCTTGAGCAACATATTCATTATCAGATTATTTAAACTTCATTATTTCACTTCTCATAGATATAATCTTAGCAGGAGGATAGTATTTTCCAATGAAAGCATCTTTGCATTTAGTCCAAGAATCAATACTATTCCTAGTTAAGTAATTCAACCATTATTTAGCTTCTCCTCTCAAAGAGAAAGGAAACAATTTAAGCTTAATAATATCACCATCTATATCCCTATGCTTTTGCATCTCACAAAGTTCAACAAAGTTATTTAGATGGGCATCAACATCTTCATTACCAATACCAGAAAATTTTTCTCTCATAACAAAGCAGGTTTTATCTCAAAGAAAGTAGCTTCAGGGACAGGTGGAGCAATAGGTGTGCTCATAAAATCATTGTTGTTGGTGCTAGTGAAGTCACACAACTTAGTGTTTTCAAGAGTAGTCATTTTTGTGTGTTTTTGATAAAGAAAGCAAACTAGTAGAACTAATTTTTTGTGTGTTTTGATAAAGAAACAAGCAAACAAAACAAAAAGAAACTAAGCAAAACAAAAATAACAAAGCAAAGAGATTGGTTATGAGGGACTACCCTTGTGAAGATGTCCTTGACTCCCCGGCAACGGCGCCAGAAAAATGCTTGACGGCTCGGTGTTGATGTAGAGCTCGTTGGGAACCCCAAGAGGAAGGTATGATGAGCATAGCAGCAAGTTCCCCTCAGTTATGAAACCAAGGTTTAATTGAACCAGTAGGACCAAGGAAACACCTCAAAGGCGTTACTAGCTGAGCCTTGGCAGGGTGCACTACCGGTGCTAGTAGCAACGTGGAGACCTGCACAACACAACCACAGAACTCTGTCCCCAACTTGCGATGATGTTGTCAATCTCACCGTGTTTTGCTGAAAACAAAGGATTAAACGTATCGAATGGAAGGAAGTAATAGTTTGCAGAAAGTAAACACAAAGCAGTAAACAGTTTGTAGATTGTATGTAAAACAAAAGGACTGGGATCCATAGTTCACTAGAGGTGGCTCTCCTTAAGTTAGATAACATGGTGGGTGAACAAATTACAGCAGGGCAATTGACAAACATCAAGAAAGAAATACATGCATATACTAATCATCTTGACTCCTTTGGAACTTGATTGGGCATTACATCATTATACATAGACCACCATCCAACTGCATCTATGTCTAATAATCCACCTTCAGGTTATCATCCGAACCCCCTCCAGTATTAAGTTGCAAGCAACAGATTATTGCTTTACGAATTGCATGTAATGTAAACAATACGATTGTTCTATGAACAAAGGATTGTTGTTTTCTCCCTTGTAGCAACAACACATCTAGTACCTTAGAGATTTCTGTCACTTCCCCAGATTACCAGAGGCATGAACCCACTATCGAGCATAAATACTAACTCTTGGAGTTGCTAGCATCTACTTGGCCAAGATAGCTACTAACAATGGAAAGCATGTAAGATCACAAATAACAAAGACATGATAGAATCAATAATCAATCTGAAATAGCATTTCAATATCCATCGGATCCTCGCAAACACAACATGTATGGATTACAAATAGATGACCTTGATCATGAATGGAGCTCACAAGATCTAAACATGATAGCACAAAGGAGGAGAACTAGCCATCTGGCTACTACATGGACCCGTAGTCCAAAGATGAACTACTCACGCATCACACCGGAGGATTGCATGATGATGAAGAAGGCCTCCAGTGTGAATTCCCCTCTCCGATAGGGTGCCGGGAAGAGCTTCAGATCCCTCCCAATCTAGGGATGGAGATGACGGTGGCTACAGACTCTTTCGTGGATTTTTGATCGGGTACTTAGGGTTTTGGTATCAGAGGCAATATAACCGCGGAAGGAGAGGCCGAGGGGGTGCTGGGGTCGGCCAGACCACCCCTGATGCGGGCCAGGCCTGGCCGCGCGGCAAGGTGGTGTGGTCGGGCCCCAACCCTTCTTCGTCTCGTATTCTGGCTCCAGATGTCTTCTGGTAAATTAGAAACTTTGGCTTTTGTCCCGTCCAATTCCGAGAATATTCATTTTCTGACTTCCTAGAACCAAAAATAGCAGAAAACAGGCAGCTGGCACTGTGGCTCTTGTCAATAGGTTAGTCCAAGAAATCACATGAAAAGTACTCCAAAGTGTGGACAAAACACAAGAAAGTAGATAAAACTAAGTATGAATCATCAAAAATTATAGATGCATTTGCAATGTATCACTCCCTCTTGGCATTTGGACCCGTCAAAATGCATCGTCCATAGACTTGACATGTCTAGTGTGTCTAGTAGCTAGAGCTCCAACCTGTGGACTTGGAAGTTTGGTAGAACTTGCTACTTGATTGCCATTCGCTGCTCGTAGGTGATGTCTCATGGAGACAGTTCGATGCCCTAGAGGGTGACCCGCCCCTTTGCATCGGGGTTTTTGATGATATGGTTTAGCGGGGCATCGTTCAACACTATTATCGGGTGCTCCTGGATGTAGTGGCACAGTCTCCATGCAGTCATGAAGACACCATAGGCAAGGTTCTGGTAATGCGGGTACTGCTGCTTGGTGGGTGTGAGCACCTCGTTGAGGTAGTACACCAAATGTTGCACCCCATGGACATTGTTTTCTTCATCTCGCTTGACCACAAGGGCAGTACTGACTACTTGGTGAGTGGCGGCTATGTATAGAAGCATTGGCTCCTTCTCCATGGGGGTCACCAGGATAGGTGAGGTTGAGAGCAGGCGCTTGAGATCTTCAAATGCTTCTTGTGCTTTGCTATTCCACTCAAATTGGTCCGTCTTGTGGAGGATTTGGTAGAACAACAACGCCTTCTCACCCATTCGACTGATGAATCGGTTGAGCATCGCGATTCTCCCAGCAGCTGCTAGACGCCCTTGATGTTCTTCGGCTTCTCCGTGGATAGTATGGCCTTTATCTTTTTTGGGTTTTCTTCGATTCCTCCCTTGCAGAAATGAGGTCCCCGAGTAGTTTCCCGGATGTTACGCCGAAGGCGCACTTCTCCGGATTCAGCTTGATCCTGTAGTGGTCAACGTTGTCATAGGTCTCGTGGAGATTGTCGACAAGCTTAGCTTCCTCCTTTTTCTTGACTACTATGTCGTTGATGTAGACCTGAATGTTGTGGCCAATCTGATTCATCAGGTAGGCCTGCATGCACCATTGGTAGGTGGCACCTGCATTCTTCAGCTCGAAGGGCATCATTGTAACAGTAGACTACGAACGGTGTGATGAAGGCTATTTTTTCTTGGTCTTCCACTTTCATTCGGATCTGGTCATAGCCTGAGTGGTCATCGAGGAAGGAGAGGCGCTTGCATCCCATAGTGGATTCGATGATTTGACCGATCCACAGTAAGGGGAAGTGGTCCTTCGAGCAGTGTTTGTTAAGGCAGGTGAAGTCCACCCACATCCGTAGGATGTTCGTGTCCTTCTTTGGAACTAGCATGGGGTTCGCTACCCAGGTGCTTTCCTTGATCTCATGGATGAAGTCACGTTGAGGAGTCTATTGACTTCCATGCTGACTGCTTTGGCCCTCTCTTCTGACAGTCAATGCATCAACTGCTTGGCATGTCTTGCATCTGGGAACACATTGAGTGCATGCTCGGCGAATTCCCTGGGAACTCCTGGCATGTCCGCAGGACACCAGGCAAAGATTTCCCAGCACTCACAGAGAAATTCGATGAGCACGAGTTCCTATGTGGAACACAAATTGTTGGCGATGAGGTCCGTCTTGGTCGGGTCCATCGGGTGAACCTAGACCACCTTGGTGTTGACCCTGGAGTCGAAAGATTTCTATGGTGCGTTCTGCTTGCTCACAGGAGGAAGACTGTTGTCCGTCGACTCCTTGAGCCTTTTCTAGCTCCTTTTGCATGCCGAAGGACTGGGAGATTCTATTGAATTCCCTTTAGTAGCTGGCAGAGCTGGTGAAGCTCCCCTAGATGGTGATGATGTCGTCATCAGGAGGTATGTGTAGTGTGATATGGCTAGGAACATTGTGAATGCCACGTGCCCGAGTATGGCGTGGTACTAGGATGGCCAGTCTACCACCTAGAACTCAAGGCGCTCTCACCAGAAGTTTTCGGGTGTGTCGAATATGATATCAAGCCATATTTTGCACAGGGGTAGATTCCTTTCCCTAGTACGATGCCGTGGAAGGCCGTCTCTGATGCTTGTAGGCTGGAGATCGAGATTCACATGGCATGCAGGGTCCTGGCGAACATGAGGTTGATGCCGCCATCATCCATGAAGACTTTGCTCATCTCGAAGCCGTCGATCTGCGCCTCGAGCACCAGGGTAGAATGACGAGGGCGAGGGACCTGACACGGGTGATTAGTTCCGTCGAAGGTGATGCAGGACTCAGATCCACTAACATACTCAAGGGTGGTAGGTGGAGTGATGACTGCCAAATTTGTTTGGCGAGTGATCATTTTCTGCGTCTGTTGGAGGGGTGCCCTTTCTGGACCATGCCCAGTTTCCCCAGCGGGCGTGGGTACTATTCTACCTCGTTGTTCAGTGCCGGCGCAGCCGCAATCTGCGGGATCCTCTAGGTTGTGGTGGTGGTGCTCCATATGCTATGGGGCCTGGTGAGGTTCCGTACCCTTGGTTCATCTCGTCACGATGCAGTTGGGTGTACGCTTCTTGGAGCTTCTGGAACTCGTGGCGGTCTTTGAGGAGGTGGGTGGATTTTTTTCTTGCCGTCCTTGTTGTTGATGTAGAAGTGGATGTTGCAAGGTCCTGACAACCTCTCCATGGCGCTGGGTGCATCCGAACTTTAGATTATCCGAAAGAAGCTTAAATCCTTTTGGTATCCGAATTTGCTGTATGGCCCGGCTGAAGCAGCTAGTGCCACAGAGCTCTATTTCTTCGTCCTCTGACTCAGTGGAGTAGGCGCATTTGGCGCGCATCTTTTCAATATTTTTACAGATATCCCCACTTGCAAATTTGTATCACCAAAAATACCCTTCAGCGATAGCATTTGTGAAAAATGACCTGGTGGGAGGCGGAAAAGGCGCCACGTGGCACCTCCCGCCAGGGACTGTGGCGGGGCAAATATTCCACTCCGGGAGCAGGCGGGAAGGCCATCCCTCCTATGGGAGTGGTGGGAGGAGCTAGGGGCACACCTTGGTTTCCTATTGGATCAATTAGCATTAACTCCTGTTTATTTGTCCGAATTAATTACCATCTAGTGGACCACTAGGCCAAGGCATGCAACGGCGTCCGCGAGGAATGGATCAACTGGGCTATTTTCTTCTTCCCATTAAACGTATGAATCATGGGCGTTTAGACACGCATTAATTGTATCAAAACACGGGACTTTAGGGGAGTAATTCAATTTAGACTCATCGATCGGGACGCAATTCACGCCCTAACCTGCTCCCACCAATCGCATAGGCGGGATGGCCTTCCCGCCTCCTCCCGAGGCGGAATATTTGTGCCACCACAGTCCGTGGCGAGAGGTGCCACATGGCACCTTTTCCGCCTCCCGCCACGGTATTTTTAACAAATGCTCTCGTTGGAGGGTATTTTTGAAGGAAATATGCCCTAAGAGGCAATAATAAAGTTGTTATTTTGTATTCCTTATATATGATAGATGTTTATTTTGCATGCTAGAATTGTATTGATCGGAAACATCAATACATGTGTGTTTAATAAACAAAAAGGGTTCCTAGTTATGCCTCTCTTATAGACTAGCTTGTTGATTAACAAGATGATCAAGGTTTCCTGATCATGGACATTGGATGTTGTTAATAACAAGGTCACACCATTGGTGGAATGATGTGATGAACATTCATCCGAAGTATAGCATTACGATCAAGTCATAATGTTTATATTGCTATAACATCATACGAAGTAATCTTTATCCTTAGGCCATGAGATCATGTTAATTGCTAACACCGGAGGAGTATCTTGATAACATCAAACATCACACTGTAACAGAGTGACTATAAAGATGGGTTCAGTACTACGAAGGTGTTATGTTGAGGCTCATGGAGCAAGAGTGGAATTTGTCAATCCCGATGACGGATAGATATACTCTGGGCCCACTCGGTGATATCACATTGAGATAGCTTGCAAGCAAGTGATGTGATCACTAGAATGTTATATCACGGGAACGAGAAAAGAGTGCATGTCAGTAACGAGATCAAACTAGGTATGGAGATACCGATTATCGAATCTCGGACATGTAATATATCGCGAGACAAAGTGATTTAGTTACAAGCGTTAAAGGTTCTCACGACCACAGAAGTCATCGTTGAATGTGTAGGAGTCAGTAAGGATCTCCAGGTCCCGCTGCTGATTATTGATCGGAGAAGGGTCTCGATCATGTCTGCATTATTCACGAACCGTACGGTGACACACTTAAGAGTTACCGGACACCATTTTGGAGCACATATTTTTCAGACGAAAGAACTGCAAATCATAGGAATTGTTTCAATAGAAACCGGAAATTGTTTCGGGTGAAATTGCAGAAAGTGGTTCTGCATGTGATATTGAAATATTGCAAGGGGCTATATGTGAATGTTTGTTAATTAAAGTAATTAACAAAATTCTGAATAAATTTAATAAAAGAGTTTTATTAAATGAGAGAGCATTAAACTTGGAGAATTTTAATGCATTTAAAGTGGAGACTTTAAAAGGGAATGTGAAGAGGCATTTTAATGTGGAGGGGTTACCACCACATGAATGGGGGAGGTGAGGGGTCACCTCCCATGCGCCAGCCATGGAGATGAGGGGCACCCCCTCCTCCGATAAAAGGCCACCCATTCCCTCCTTCATCCTCACACCTCCTTGTGAAGGATCTCTCTCCCCCTCTAGAATTATTCCCCCATGGTCTCGGATTAGCGAGATACATGTTCCCGGTGGCATTTCGTCTGGAAGGAGTTGCCGCTTCCGCTGGATCACTGGAGCGAGGAGGTGGAGGTTGTCCGGTGGCTTGAACGTGTGTGCGAGTACGGATGCGCTGCTGAGTTGCGGTGCTCGGACTTCCTCGCGATCTTGAGATCGGCAAGTGTACGACTACATCAACCACGAGTTCCTACTCATTAACAAAACTCGTTGTCTTCGAGGGTAAGTTCTTGTTGGATGTATGTCCACCCGTTGCTTTGTACCTAGTAGATAGATCTTGGCGTGTAGTTCACACCGTAGGAACATTTTACCCAACAGTGGTATCAGAGCCTGATCTATGCGTAGGTGCTTTGCATGGGTAGTACACATATGTTTATATGTGGGCAATGATGATCATGTTATTACATCTTTTATGTATTTTGGATATTGGTGGCATAGTGAGATGAAGCAGCCCAGACCAACCTTACATGTCATCGTACATGAGACCGGTTCCACGACTGACATGCAACTTGTTTTGCATAAGTGGCTGGCAGGTGTCTGTCTCTCCTACTATAGTCAATATCTGATTTACAACGAGTTGCTAATAACTTAGTTATCCACATTGTGGTTCATGTTTGTAGGTGAGAACGATTCTATCTCCGAAAGCCCTAAGCCACGTAAAACTTGCAATTGATAAATTAGAGGCGTCTAGTTTAGATCGTTGCTGGGCTAGTGTATTGATATGGTATTGTTGTAAGTAGATGTATGATAGATACTCTTACAACACATTCAACGTGTAAGTTCCATAGACCTTGGCCTTACACACAAAGGAATGATAGAGATCATACCACGATGCAAATGATAGAGATCAAATGCATGGACCATATCATCTCACTTTACACATTAGATGTTAGCATCTTATACTGCTAGTTTGGTGCTTTTGGTAGCATTGTAATATGATCCCTCATTTAGATATCAATATAAAATGTGTTCTTCCTTGAGTATGCACCGTTCTATGGATCGTGTTTCGAGACATCACGTGATGATCAGGTGTACTCGACTCTAGGCTTTCATACAACGGGTGTAAGACAGTTTTACACACGCGAGTACTAAGGTTCTTACTTGGCGAGCCTAGCATGTACAGACATGGCCTCAGAACACGGACCGAAAGGTTAAGCATGAGTCATATGGTTGATATGATCCCCATATAGATGCTCGCCATTGAAGCTACACCGACTCATGTGATGATCTGACTTGGTGTAGTGGATTTGGTTCATGTAATCACCAAAAAGGCACGAGGGATGTCGTTTTTGAGTGGGAGTTCATTAGTAATTTGGATTAGTTGAACTCAATCTATCATAAACTTAGTCTAAATAAAACTTACAAATTCTGTTGTAGATGGCACCACCTGCTTTTAATTTCAATGTTTTCATGGAGAAAGAGAAACTTGCTGTGAATGGTAGCAACTTCACCAACTGGGCTATGAATTTGAGGATTCTCCTCACTACTGCACAAAAGCAATATGTGCTAGATGCGCCACTAGGCCCCCCACCAGCTCCTGATGCCCTTGACGAGGAAAAGAATGTCTATGTTACTCGTCAGGAGGACCACAACTTAGTTCATTGCGGCATACTGTATGGGCTAGAGCCAGAACTTCGAAAGCGTTTCGAAAATGGCAATGCCTTTGATACCATGGGAGAATTGAAAATGATTTTCGATACCCATGCTGCCATAGAGAGTTATAATGCTACTGAAAAGTTCTTTAGGTGCATGATGGAGGAGAACAACTCCGTTAGTGAGCATGTACTCAAAATGTCTAGGTACACCGATAAGCTTGTGTCCTTGGGAATAATGATTCCCAATGACTTAGGCATACATCGTGTTATCCAATCTCTGCCACCTAGCTACAAGAGCTTTGTGATGAACTATAATATGCAGGGCATGAAGAAGACTCTTTCTGAGCTTCTATCAATGCTTAAGACTGCAGAAGTGGAGATTAGGAAAGAACATCAAGTGTTGATGATCAATAGGACCACCGGTTTCAAGAAGGACAAGAAAGGCAAGCACAAGGGAAAGAAGGGTGGCAAATCTGTTGCTGCGCCTGAAAAGAAACCCCGAGCTGGCCCTAAGTCCGATACCGAGTGCTACTATTGCAAGGGGACTGGCCATTATGTTCCTCACGATCTTGAGATCAGCAAGTGTACGACTACATCAACCTCGAGTTCCTACTCGTTAACAAAACTCATTGTCTTCGAGGGTAAGTTCTCGTTGGATGTATGTCCACCCGTTGCTTTGTACCTAGTAGATAGATCTTGGCGTGTAGTTCACACCATAGGAAATTTTTTGTTTTCTATTCTGCGGACCCAACAATTTTTGGCGATGCAGATTTGCAGGTAGGCATATTTGTAAAAAATTCATCTTTTCGACCTTGTGATGGTGATTTCGTCATGAGCGTCGTAATTGAATATCTTTCACCGCAGGCGGGACAAGTCATGATCTTATTCGCTGGATGATGGCGAGCGATTCCTCGTGAATGGCGCCTTTGCTTTCTTTGGCTCCAATGTTAGATCTTTAGCTAGCGCAGCTTCTACGAACCAGAGCCCAACAATGGCAGATTGGTGTACGGTAGATCGTGGATCTCTAGCCGGAGACTGGTTAGTCAGCAGGTATATAGTAGCTGCTATCACCACAGCTTGCGGCGTTTTGGGGATCATGTGACCTCTAGAGTCCACCAAAATGAACGAGAAGTCGAGGGCTTTGGTGGCCTCTTGTTGAGCTTCTTCGTCGAGGTGGTCGAGCCGAGAGCGTCTCTTGGGAGCTATGGCGTTGTTTCCCTTCGAGGAGGATCTGCAGATGGTGGAGAGTGTTGCCCATCGGGCGCTTGACTCGTCGGCTTCCTTCTTGCGTGCAGCAAGGTCAGCGTTTACCGCCTATTGGAGGTTAAACTCCTTTATGAGGAGCCAGTGGTAGGCCATCAACATGTTGCAGGATGCGTCATCTGGAAGGGGTTTACCCCGTAGGGCTTCCCTGATTCGCTCCCACCCTTCTTCCGAGAGGTGGATCTATGGGCGACCCGACCCACTTGTGCTATTAGCATTGGGGTTGGGAAGGTTGGGAGGATCGTGACTGTCATATGTGGGGCCGTTGTTTCCGGTGTCGGTGGCACCTTCGTTGCCGGTGTTGCCTTGAGTTCATCCACCACCGTTGGTGATGATGGCGCACAGGTAGTGGCGGGGGAAGTCGTTTCTCCCGCAACTCTCTAATCTGGAGGCGCAGACATCGTCCTCCAATGATGGATCACAAAGATCAGAGTCGCAAATGTTGTTGTTTTCTATGTTGTAGGTTGATGTCGGGGCATCGAGCTCGCTCAGGGTATCAATCGGTGGCGGGACCATGAGGCATGTGCAATTGGAGGCGCCGACGAGTGATCGGGGAAGCAAAGCATGCCGATCTTCCCAACCTGGAAGCATAGGCTCTCAATCATCATACTGGTTCCGTCTCCTATGGTTCAAAGGCCAGGCGAGTTGTCGGTGACTGGATGGTGAAGTCGATCGGTTCTCTGCCACAAAGGAGTTGTAGATCGTGGGTGAGGGGGTCATCAAAGCCGCAACATCAGTGCTCCCTGTTCCCACAGACGGTGCAAATTAACGTGGGGTTAACACGTCAATGCCCATGGTTAATGGACTTGGGTTTGAGGAAGAGGGGAGTGCTGTAAGCTATGTTCGGCTAACATGCAAGAAAATCGGGGACATGAAGTTTACCTAGGTTCAGGCCCCTAGAGGAAAAATCTTACACCTGCTCGTCTGTTCTTGATTATCGAGGGAACCGAAGGTTACAGGGTGCACAGATGCAATCTGGCAGTGTATGAACTAGGGTTTTGTGGTGTCCTCCTCGCTGCTCCCTCCTGGCCTTTATATGGGAAGGCTAGGTCTCACAATAGCAAACCGAGTCGCTTACAGATTAGGATTTTACCCTTTAAATTTCCTATCTATTCTTTGTCATGTCCTCCAAGGAGTTGTGCCTTCATGATCTTGGGCCACCCAAATCTTCATGGTCTCCGTTTACACCGTAGGGTTCTCTTGGGATGGACCGCATAGGCTAATAATGGGTACTCGTAGGGCATACCCATGTCACTATGGGTGTACCCCAACATCCCCTGCGTATGTTCCCCTGAAGGATAAGAAGAATTAGATAAAGAGTATTGCAATGAAAGAAAATAACAACACATCAATGATCAAAGTGACAGGCTCCACCTTGGAGCGTCGCTAGTAGAAATGAGTTACACTAGTTGGAACGATTGTGGAATGGGCACTGCTATGGACATCATGAGGAAGTATGCCCCTACCGTATGATGTGTGTGGAGACCCATGTGCATAGAGTGTAGGCTAGAGGTCTAAGTCGTGCACTAAGTTATGATAAGGCTTTTGGTTCTAGTAGTTCGGGATTGAATCTCATGATTGTGCTCTCTACACATATGGGGACATGAATACATCATCCATCTTTTTTTCTCAATGTTTCTAGTGGAAATTGAATAGACTACAAAAATACCCCCTTACCCGACGGATTTTTGGGGCGACATAAGTAAAAGAACCGGATATAGTTGGTTACACGACAGATGAGCTTTGGTGGCACCATTTTCTCTTGCTGGCCACTTATATACCATGTCCACACAGTAGCGGCAGATTTTGGTGTCATGGTACATGGACGGGGAAGGCGACATTTTAACGCCTTGCTTGGCCAACGGATGCATTCCCCATGTCTGCAACCCATTTGAAGTGCCATTAATTATTGATGGTTGCTAGAGAATGGTCAATCACTGCCTGCTGACTGGTTAGGCTTGTCTGGCTGACAGGTGCGGTCGACCACTACTTACCCAAGATGACTGAGACCGACGTATGGGCTCTATGAACTAATTCGTCCCATGTTACTGGGCGCACGTGTTATACATCCCATAAAGCAAACATTACATCTCACCAACAAACCACCACATTTCCTATATAATATAGGGAGTCCTTAGTCCCCACTCTCTCAACTCCACTATCAGTACGGTGCCGCACCTACTCTCTCGTCAAGGCAAACTCTAGATCTGAACATAGTCATTTCCAAAAATATCCTAAGATCTTACCAACTCCCATCTCTACTACTGGCGGCCCTTCCAAATGGGGTAATGCCTCGCAAGCTCTGCCAATCCAAACCAGCCTCCACGCTGGAGTCCTCTAAGCCTAAGGTCGATATGATATTGGATCTTATTCTTTCTCTAATCGATTTGTTGTTTGATCTTATTATTTCTCTAATCGATCTGATGTTACATCATGTTCTTTCTATAATCGATCTGCTCTTGCATCATGTTCTTTCTCTAATCGATCTTCTATCTCTTTTAGATCCGAGACAACGCGGTCAGCGTAGTTCATGTGAAGTATTACAGACATGTCATTGTCACTGCCGCGATGAAAGCATCGTCTTTGGAGGATGGTGGCACAGTTGCTGCATTTGTCACAATAGGGTGTTAGGGTCTTAGTAGATGATACGTCCATTTTGCATCACTATTCTATGTCTTATTTCACTATTATTCATTGATATATTTCGTATTGAGAGGTGATACTTATGTTATTTCATCTATTTTTGCATGGTTGATGACTTTTGGAGCATGGACCGCTGCAGTCAGGATTCTGATGGAAAAGTTGCTATTTGGAGGCAAAATTCGCGAAGATCAGAAAATCTGGGAAAATATATGGAAAATCCTATTTTTCCAGAAGACTAAGGATGCCAGAAGATGCAGTGGAGGTGGGCCACAGGGGGCCCACACCACCCCATGGCACGGGCAGGCCTAGGCCGCGCCTGGAGGTGGTGTGGCCACCCTGGCCCACTCCAGCCTCTCCCCTCTGGCGTATATCAACCTCCCGAAACCCTAAGACTCGAGGAGCGACCACATAAAGATTCCGCCGCCTCTGCGGGGAGGAAAACACCGAGAGAGAAAGATCTCTCCGGCAGACAGATTTCTGATGAGGAAATTCCTTCCCAGAGAGGGGAGAACATCGCCATCAACACCACCATCAAGATGGACTTCATCGGGATCATCGTCACCACCACCATCATCACCATCAGGACCCTCATCACCATCTCCATATTTCTGTAACAATTGAGTTGAATCTTGCATAGTTCATAGGGGAAACTTTCTCGGTGTTGATTACTCTTTGTAGTTGATGCTATTGAGTGAACCATGGAATTATTGTTTATGTTCAGATTGTTATACATCATTATTCCATCTCTGATCATGATCCATATGATGTCTTGTGAATAGTTCATGTTGTTCTTGAGGACATGGGAAAAGTCATGTTTGTAGTAATGGAGTTGTGTTGAGAAAGATTCAATAGTTTGATATTTAAGTTGTGGTGTACTTCTTCTAGTGGTGTCATGTGAACGTCGACTACATGACACTTCACCTATATGGGCCTAGGGGAATGCATTGTGTATTTGGCTACTAATCGTAGGGGTTGCCGGAGTGACAGAAACCTGAACCCCCGTTAGGAAGCCATTGCACAAGGGGCGTAAGGGTCTTAGAGTTTAAAGTTGTGGTTAGGTTTCTACCTTAAATACTTTCTTGTACTTACGGATGTTTGCAAGGGGTTTAATCAAAAGTATGTATTAGTCTTGGATGGGGCGGTACATTAGCACAGGTTCACCCACACAACACTTAGCAAGCTAGAGAAGATTAACCAGCTATATGAAGCGAAAGCACTTGACAGTCTTCCCATGTGTCCTCGAGAATGTTTGGTCATCTTAAGTAATACAACTGGCTTGTCCTTTGCTGCATAAAGGATTGGGCCACTTGCTGCATTTATTCCTACTATCTTTTATTTACTCGTACTTTGTTTACTTGCTTTATCTAAAACCCCTAAAAATCCGTTTGCTAAGTATTTGCAGAGAATTCCTGATCCATACCACTAGCCAGCACCTTCTGCTCCTCGTTGGGTTCGACACTCTTACTTATCGAAAATACTACGATACACCCCCTATACTTCTGGGTCATCAGTAGAATAGAGCGTCGCTCAAGATTAGATTAGGTAAATTTATCCACTTATCCTTAAGATAAGTGGAAGAATTAGGTTAGTTGTAGGTAGTTTTTAGTTCTTTATTTCATACTTTGCTTGTTAGAAGAATTAGTGGGGATAAACCCCTTTTTTCAGAGAATGAAGTAGTGTAATGTGATGTAATAAATATCCTCTCAATGAAATAATTTTTGATTTGAATGCAATTAGCTCCCTAAATTAATGTCTGTAAACTTCTTATTTTGATTAATGGTATTATAATTAATTATATAGATCGGTGATGTTGTATAAACCAAAACATTCACAATACATGACACGACAGTAAAGTTCCACCGTATTTAGTAATATAACGAGGCATATCCACTACCACGCCGCGGAAGCGCTAGATCCGTGGATCACGTTGTGCTGTGCCAAAAAATCCGCCGCTGTTGCACAATCCTTAATGTGGTTATCCTGTTGGGGATCGGTGCAGAAAACAAAAAATTTCCTACGACGGAACCCCAGAAACTAGCCCTAGGATCTATCTATGTAGTAATGCGGTAACGGCCGGAGCGTAGAGAGTACATACCCTTGTAGACCATATGCGGTTAACGTTCCGCGAGGAACGTGGTTGAAGTAGTCGTACTCGAAGCCGACCTCAAGGTCACGAAGCTCCTCGCAGGTCACCCCTTGCTCCTTCTTGATCTTCATCATCTTCATCGTGCAACAGCTCCGGCTCATGACATTCTAGCGCCCCAAGTGTTGCGCCTCGTGTCTTCGTACACATCCGGTGCACGATGAGACCTCCGGCTCCCCGATCCCGCCGGGAGTGCGGAAGTTGATATCCGGCTAGGAATCCCTGCATCGCAACGGCGTACTGCAGGTGTGCCTCGATCGCACAGCCTAGACATGGGGCCATGGTCACGAGGTATAGAGATAGAGAGGAGGATAAAGTCAACCAAAGGACTTCTCAATTGTCTGTTTAATCCCACCCATGGGCACCCCTTTATATAGGGGGAGGGGGTGTGCCCTCCCCTTTGGGTTTCCCGTGTGGGACGATTCAAGGGAGAGGGGGGAGGCGCATGGGCCCTTAGGGCTTCATGGGCCAGCCGGCCAGGGGTGGGCCCCACCCCGCGCACAGCCCTAGCCTGGCCGGGTGGGCCCCCTCAAGGCGCCTGGGCCTTGGCCCTTTGGCCCTTGGCCCTTCCCTCCTTCGGTTTTCCCTCATGGGCCCTTTTTCCCTAGGAAGTTTGGCCCATTAGTGGAATACCCTTTCAAATTAGATTTTAATATTATATTTAATATTAATTACATTAATTAATATGTAAATACATATTACAAAACCTGATTCAACCCTAAACACCTTTCGGTTTCCTATCGATTTCCTTCGAACGACTTCGGATCTTTCCCGGAATGATTCCGGTCCTTTATTCTTTCTCCGAACAACTTCGGATCTCTCTGCGGAATGATTCTGGATTTCTCCCTTTCTCTACTGTGATTCCGTCTTACAAATGATCGCTCTCATCGTACCCTTAAGTGTATCCTCTCACGGCTCGGGAATGCTCTAGACATGATCTGTATCAATGATCAACAGAGGGACGAGGGATGTCCATGTGACCCCTATGCATTCCGGATGACAATGCCATTTGAGCCGTCTAAATGTAGCATCCTCTTCCTTTTGTTTCTTTATACAACTTGTCCGAGATCCGATCAATGGTATCCCATACCTTGTTCAATATCGTTCACAACAAGTTCTGTTTTCTTGTTACCGTGATATTACATCCCCGTGACCTAGTCACATGTTGCAACATTTATAGATGTAATCTCACCAAGACGGCCGTATGTATCTTTACCCGCCATGTGGGTGAAAAAATCCTGGTCTTGTAGTCACATGTCATCTACTGTTCCTTCGGAATACCCAACGTACACCTTTATGGCCACCGCATTACCAGATGACGTTTGATGTAGTCAAAGCAGCCTAGGGAAACAGTGAGTAATATGAGCTCACGGTCTAAGGAGAAGGAGTCTAGGTATAGCTGTTGCAACAATGAACTATATGACTTGATCGTGTTGCAATCCTTCGAGGAATGTCCAACCACATCATTCTCCGATGATATGATCTCGTTGTCAGTCGGCATAAATGCCCATGATCTTGAAACCCAGATCATCTTCGTGACCCACGAACTAGTATGAATAGAGGCTACTAGGGACTTGGTTATTTCATACCACACCTGTACCAATGTTTCCACGTGGCACAGTTATAGCACAATATGAAACTATTATAAACTAATCGAGATAGGACAATAAAAACCTATTTATTATTTGCCTCTAGGGCATATCTCCTTCAGTCTCCCACTTGCACCAGAGTACAAATAATCTAGCTCGCATTTTACTCATGTAAACCATATACCATTTGGATTTACAGATCATGCATGCTCATGGGAAACGTCATGTCCATGTTCTGTTTTACCAGATCATTATGTCTTTTGCAAATCGTTAATGTCTTCCTAATCTGACATTCACACCATTATCTTTATAATGGGTCGAAGCATTTATTTGGCAAAAAAGTGAGACTTTTGTTTCTAGTGTTTATGATGACGGTCGTTTTCACTGTTGTCATCTAAACTTCGAAACACACTTTGCTATCCTCTGTGTATATACTATGGTCATGGCAGCAGAACGAGGCCAGATTCCAGGAGCTTACAGTGACGTTAGATCAACCTCAAGGGCTTTCTCATGGGCACTGGGCCCTGGGACACATCATTCTACGTTAAAGGTGAACTAGCCCCGCCATAACATTATACAGCACATCAGATGTAGCCTTTATACTTCTATATCTATGTAGATCCTAGTGCATGAAATGCATCTATGCCACTTACATTGCTTCTTGCTACTTAAGTACAAACTCAATTCTGGTTTAGTGATCAACTCAGGAATCACTTAAAGACATGTTCTTAGAGTTAAGAGCTAGTCCTTCCAACCAGAACCTTGGGTCACATTATGTCGAGTATACAACATGGTTATATGGAAGAACCTATGACTGAGGCATAGGAGATGCAACGCATCTCTTACTTTCAACCATAGTTGCAATACTAAATGCTTCATACAGCAAGAACTACTTTCTTACCTTGTTCCATTCTGAGCTACATCAGAATCTTTCTTAGGACATTCTGAACATCTTTCAGAATCAAGTCTAGGAAGCATTCGACATTTAGTGTTTATTAAACTCACCAATCTATCTCGATAGATCTTATTGTTTAATAACTTCAACTTCATCCTTATTTATCTAACTTAAATATTATCAACACCAATCACATCATTCACATATGTCGTCCACATATCCCAGAATGATTTCACGCTCCCACTCAAATATGACATTCATGTTTGAGATCCAGGGATTTCACTTAGCTCCCACTCAAATATGACATTCATGTTTCAGATCCAGGGATTTCACTTAGCTCCCACTCAAAATATGTCATCTACATATTATGAATTAGCCAAGCTGATTTGCTCCCACTCAAATCTAGGTCCTCTCAATAATCTTGGACATTCCAAAATTCTTTGATCATCATCAATTTGAGAATTCCAATTGTGAGACTTTAATATCCATTTATTTATAGTGTAAATCCAAAAGACTTAAGCATCACTACTGTTGTAGTCAACTCCTTGAATTTGTCCAAACTTGTGACAAATCGAGCTTTTGTCATTCATTAAGTTTCATTTCCTTATTATGACTTTGCAGCCAATCAAAATATCAAGTAAACTTCTTTACTTTAATAAGATCAAGTAACATGTTACTTTGAAATCTTAAACGTAACTTAATATAGGATTTTATGACTCCTAGTCATTTCTCACACTCAGGTCCATCACGCTTCTTTTTAATTTGTAGGTATGTCTTGTTCAAAACATGACAAGTGAATCAACAATATAATTCCACAAACTTGTAGAATATATAGTTGAATCCTACTTGCTTTAGTAAAAGTATTCATTGAAACTGTATGATCATTATCATTGGTTTCTCCTCTATTTGTAGAGTTTGGTTTCACGAAACAAATTTTGTTGCGCCACTCAACAATCCAGAGGTAAGGTCAAATACCTCGATTTGATCTTTTACTTTATTCCAACTGTATCTTCATCAAGACATGTTGACTTTGGACAACACTAGTTTTGCCCTTTTGTGGAAGATGCATTCATAGCTTCCCAAGAATGCTCTACAAAGACTTGTTTATTTGCCACGATTTCGACTTGTCAAAATCTCCAGAAACTCGAACGTGCCATAACACTTATGGTGTTGTTTCCATGAATCTTTAGATGTTCCTTTGTATTTCAAATGAGTGTTTGCTTATTTCGATCTTTAACTCTAAACGACAACTATAACCCTGATAAGAGATAATATTGTACCATATGTATTAGCTAAACGACAACTATAACCCTGATAAGAGATAATATTGTACCATATGTATCTAATACATATTGATTATGATGTTTAGACATTTCAACAATGTTTGAATTCATCCAATTATCATAATTTGTGAAACACCTTTCACAAGTTCCTACTATGCTAAACTTAACTTGAATACTTCAGTCATGTCGATCAAATCGAAGAGACTTCATATTCTTGTTAATTCCAATATCCTCCTTTGGTTGTGAACTCATTTGAACAATTCAAATCATTTCAAACTTATGTTTCATTAATTAAATACGCTTATTCACTGAAGTCCACAATTAACTAATGATTTCCATTATGTGTAAGTTTCAACATTTCTTCGCATATCACCGTTTTACCAGAATGCGGAGTTTTTGATCATTCTGCCCAAGAGGCATGGTTTTGCAAAGTCTCTAGATTAAGCATCTAGGACCCTGATCTTTCATTAATAACCTGCAATAACCAAAATGACTTAAACTATAGTGTCTTTTCATTATTAAGCTTTGGATATCTTTTAGCATTCTAATCCTTTATAAATGTTTAAACTATTATCATTAACATAGTGATGAGAATAACTTATTTGTAATCGTAATGTGACCATAAGGTATTGTTCATAAGAATAGTACAAACTGGTTTGTAACTTGTTCATATGAACAATCGTCTTGCCTAAAGCAAGACACACAAACTAGGATTACAAATCTATATTCAAGTCCACTAATCCAAATGATAAACTTTGAGGGAAGAGGTGATGTCGGCCATCAACTATTTTGCTTGCTGTCATCAAGTCGCATTGCCTCAAGTCCAACAATTCTCAAGAAGATCATCCTATTTTCACAAAACGGGACAAGTATCAAATACTTTGCAAACTGCAACGAGTTGTGCAAGAACCAGATTTATAATTTTGTATATCTAACATATACTTTTTCATCCAAGACTCCATTTGCAATCAAGCCCTTCTAAGAGTTCTGAACTCTAATGCAAGATCACTAAGTGTTTTTCCAAACATTCTCTTTTCATCCATGATGGAGGAAAACCCATCCAATGGCTCATAATCTATGTGCCTTATTCTGTAGAATACAAAATGTAGCCCAACTCTCCATCGAATGGAGAATGGCTTATTGGATGATTATGGAGAAAACACAAACATTCCAGAGTCATCGAATTATCTCCTAATGGTTATCGTATCAAGAAGAGAAGATCACCTTTTACGAGGATATCCCTCAGCCGTGGATATTAATCTATGAAGCTAGACCCTTTTGCTAAGTTCCAACTTAAGCAATATATTCCCATGGTCGCAAAGGACCTCAATGGGATAGGCTAAGGTCTACTAAGATATTTGCAAACAGACATCTAGACTAAGTTTATAATAAGAGATCAATTTATAATTGATCTCCACTAAAACGGTCATCCCCTGGATGATTTTAGTGATCGCATGATCCCTATCCTCTGCACCTCCCCTGTGTTACACAGCCATCGGTGCATTATCAAAGGTAGACATCCACTAATGCCAATCACATCATCCATTTGACTCATGCTCGATCTTTTGATCTCTTGTGTTCTGAGGCCATGCTTCTGTGGTGTGCTAGGCTCGCCAAATCTAACATGTGTGTATTCACTGTGCAACATGGCTTACACCCACTGTATGCGAACGTAGATATGTCTGACACCTAGGCCTGTAACCCTGGATCGCCTCATACTGAAGAACTTTCTTGGTGGTGCACACACAAGGGGAACACGGAACATTGGAAATAAATAGGGATTATCTTATTTTCTACCGTTGAGTATCTAAATACTAGCACACAATAAGATGTAAAAACTGGTATCAACAGCATATGTATAATGTGATATGATATGGTCTTTCTTGCGCCTTGATCTCCATCGAGCGCTCCGGCATGATCTCCATCTTGCCCTTGGTTTGACGCCAAGTCCACGACGCCTCCACCAGATCGTCCATCGGAACGATGACTATTACTATACTACTTAGTAACAGAAAAGTAAACTACTTTACCTTTGTATCGACCAATGCCATATCATAATCACATGCCCCTGCAAAATAAAGTTAGACTCCTCTGCTTTATCTATTGTAAGTTTTACGTGGTTGTTAGGGCTTTCGCACTAGAACCGTTTCTAAACTACGAACTTTCCAACCACAACATGGATCCGACAGTTGTCTCTACTACACCCCTTTCGGGGCCCTCCGTTGTAGATGCTATATCAACTATTGATGCAGTCAAAGCAGCCTAGGGAAACAGTGAGTAATATGAGCTCACGGTCTAAGGAGAAGGAGTCTAGGTATAGCTGTTGCAAAAATGAACTATATGACTTGATCGTGTTGCAATCCTTCGAGGAATGTCCAACCACATCGTTCTCCAATGATATGATCTCGTTGTCAGTTGGCATAAATGCCCATGATCTTGAAACACAGATCATCTTCGTGACCAACGAACTAGTATGAATAGAGGCTACTAGGGACTTGGTTGTTTCATACCACACCTGTACCAATGTTTCTACTTGGCACAGTTATAGCACAATATGAAACTATTATAAACTAATCGAGATATGACAATAAAATCCTATTTATTATTTTCCTCTAGGGTATATCTCCTTAATATCCCTGGTGGATTTTTTTGCCGCGCTAGTGCGAGTACGGCAACTAAGGCTATGCTTCGACATCCATAAGCGCCAGGGCCTGAGCTCCATGTTGTAGTGATATAGAATGCAACACTGACCTCAAGGATGCCTTAATTATTTGCGGTGACCTTGCATACCACTGGATGGTGTACTATGCAAGTCATTGTCATAACACTAGTGAAACACCATTCCATCAGTATTACATCCCTTAGAGTGGTACAATTGTTAAGGGGATGTTCCCCAGGTACCCCAACCGGAAAAGAAACTGGGCAGTCGGATCGCGTCCGGCTGACCAGATGCAGCCGGACAAGGCAAGACAGGTCAGCTATCGCATGGTAGCCGGATCAGCAAGAAGCAGCCGGCTACGACGACGTAGCCGGAACTAATCAGTGAGACAGGACGACGTGCGTATCAGTGCAAGGTACGCCCTGTACGACGACAAGACCGGTAACCACCCGGCCATACCAAAGACTTTACGGGGATGACGCAGGAACAGTGGCCCGATGCTGACGACAGGCTCACACGGCGTCCACTGTGCCTACGACAGCCATACCGCTCATACTCCGATGTGACATACCATACCGGGTACTGTAGATGACCAGCTAGCTGGGACCCACGTGTGGGGCCCGCTAGTCGGACTGGCAGTGAGACCGTTGCCTCTCTGCCTATATAAGGAGAGGCAACGCCTCAGTAGAAAGGGTTGGTTCCAGTGCATTTAAGGCAATAGCTAGAGAATACAGCTCAAGGAGCACTTGTAGTTCATATATCCCTGATAGTCAGATCCGGAAGGAGTAGGGGCTTTACCTCATCACGAGGGCCCCGAACCTGGGTACTTCCTGCATCCAGCTACGCTTACTTGTATCCAATTCCGCCTGTGGACGCCTTCGATAGCTTCCATGCTAGTCCCCACACCTCTATCTAACCTCCTTAGGTACTACCGTTCCCAATACAACGATAGTTGGCGCCCACCATGGGGCTAGATGGCTTCGACCGGAGTCACGTTCCGCACGGGACCCCGCACTTCAGCCGGTGAGCGCGTGGCCTCTGGCCTGGTGCTAACGCTCGGCAAATTCGACTGCATCATCGACAACACTTCCTTCTTCGCCGAAACCTCCTTCCCGGCTAACGACACCGTCCTGCTATTCGGCGACCTCCCTGTCTATGTCGCCACCATTCCGAAGCATTTCCATAGGGAAATCGTCTCTGTCGCGGAGCTACCGCATCCGGGTCGTAGCGCCTCCGTCGTATCCTGCGGCATGGAGGTCGTGATGGCCGGCTCTAGCTCTCACCCCCACCAGCCGCGGGAGCGAGGCGCGGACGAGGTTGGGACTTCTGCCCCTCCACAGCCTCGGAACCCGGTGGAGGATGCCATTGATCGGTTCTAGACATCGGTTAACCTCGGGGATAACCTGGAGGAGGTAGAGGCCAACTTTGCCATGGAGAGACAGATCCTCCTCCAGGAGGCCATGGAGCTAGCGGCAGCCTGCAAGCAACTCGAGATCACCCGGCGCGACTACGATTGCACGCACGGCTTCACTCCGGCTACCACGGAGCCGAGCCAGCGCGGCCAGGTGCAGCGCCGGGCGGCGATCTAGGCGGTAGGTTGGAAAAGGATGGGGAGCCGGATCCCGCACCCGCCCTCATCCGGCCCAGCTACAGCACGCCCATCAAGAACCTACGCGCGGCACGAGCCGCGGCAGAGGAACTGCCCAGTCTGGATGGCGAGGCGCGAGCCCGCCAGCACGCTCGCGTGCAGGAGCTCCTCCGCATCGCGGACGAGCAGGCTGACGCCAACCGGCAGATGCAGGAGGACCCCAGCTACTCCAGGGGGAGCAAGCTGCATGCCAACAGCAGGGGCGCTCCACGCGACACCCAGCAGGCGTCCTCCCCTCAGCTGGCTAAGGCCCGCAGCAGGCGTCGCAGCTCTGGCAACAGGGGCCAGCCGCGCCAGGAGCAGACGGTAAATAGCAACCTGCTGCCTCCCCCTCCACCAACCGGAGCACCCAGACCCGCCGGTTCCCATCTCTCGGGCCGGGTGGGAGCGCCCAACCCGGATTGTCCAGATGCCCGTGACCGCATCGATCTCCTCGCTCAAGCGCGCGTCACGGAGGAAGAAGATTCTACCGGCCCGGTTTGTTTCGGACCCTGCATCCGGAACGAGCCGTTTCCAGATAAGTTCTCCCTGCCCAGGGACACCCCCAAGTACGACAGCAGCATGAAGCCGGAAGATTGGCTGAGCGACTATGCTACGGCAGTCGGCATCGCCCATGGGAACAAACGCACTGCCGTGTGCTACGTCCCCCTTATGCTAACCGGATCCGCAAGGACGTGGCTCAACAGCCTTGCGCCCAACAGCATTAACGCCTGGCCAGACTTCGAGAAGGTATTCGTCCGCAACTTCAATGGCACGTACAAGCGTCTGGGGCGTCCACGCGACCTGGCCTTGTGCGTCCAGGGTGACCGCGAGACCGACCGTGAGTACCTCGCCAAGTGGACGGAGCTGCGCAACACCAGCGAGGGCATCCTGGAGAGCCAGGCCATCAGTTTCTTCATCGAGGGGTGCCGAGAAGGCACCATGCTTCGCCACCGGCTACTGTGTGACGAGCCGAAAACCATGGCGGAAGTCATGACGGTTGCAGACCAGTACGCCATGGCAGATGCCGTCATGAAGAAGCCCCTCCGAGTAACTGCCGACGGATGTCCGACTCCTACGGAGCCGGCTAGGGACCGTCCAAGCAATCTGGCTGGCGAAGCCGGATCTTCCAGGCGCCACGGCAATGACAACCGGTTCCATGGAGACCGCCAAGCCGGACAGCAGAAGCCATGCTACCACGCGTGGCAGGTCAATGCTGTGGAGGGTGCGCCCGACGCACCGGCTAACGATGCAAGGAGACAGAAGCCACGGCTCACCTTCGACCAGATGTTTGACGGCCCCTGCAAGTGGCACAGCGGTCCCTTCAAACTGGCTATGCACACCACTCGGAATTGCAGCTCGACCCGCCAGCTAAAGGACCAGGGTAACCAGCCTCGTCCCCCCCCTCCCCCTCCTGGTGGACCACCACCACCGGCTAGGGGAGCCGGTAATGAAGGTAACGGCAGCAACAGTGGCAACAACAACAACGGCTACCCCCAGCCGCATGCCGCCTACCACATCTTCGAGACGGAGCTGGACGACAAGCACAGCCGCAGGCGACGCTCCAAGGAGGTCAATGCAATCGTCTCTCTGGTCCCCCAGTACCTGAACTGGTCGGAAACCACCATCACCTGGAGCCGTGCAGACCAGCCGGAGCAGCTGCCAACTCCCGGGGGCTACGCCACGGTGCTCGACCCCCTCATCATCTCCAACGCGCGTACCTACCGATTCTCGCGAGTCCTCATCGACGGAGGCAGCACCCTCAACCTCCTCTACTAGTCCTCGCTGGAGAAGCTAGGCATTCGCGAAAGCGACCTGCGCCCGACTACCAGAACGTTCCACGACGTACTGCCGGGGCTAGCCTGCGCCCTGCTGGGGAAATCCAGCTGGACGTCATCTTCGGGACTAAGGATAACTTCCACCGCGAACCAATCTGGTTCGACGTGGTAAACCTGACAAGCTCCTACCATGCTCTCCTCGGGCGTCCCGCCCTCGCCAAGTTCATGGCCGTCCCCCACTACACGTACCTCAAGACGAAGATGCCGGGACCCCACGGCGTGATCACCGTCGCCGACTGCTTCAGGCGGTCGATGGAGTGCGCCTCAGCTGGTTCCAAACTGGCAGAGGCCCTCATCATAGCCGAGGAGAAGTGCGTGATCATGCACAATGTGGCCATGGCCCAGCAGGACATGCCGGCTAGCAGCAAATCGGCTGGAGAAGGAACTTTCTAGTCGGCAAAGGAGACAAAGAGGATTCTGCTCGACCCCTCCGACCTGACTAAGTTCGTCACCATTGGTGCCGTCTTGGATAGCAAATAGGAAGGCGCGCTCGTCGACTTCCTCCGTGAGAATCGGGACATCTTTGCATGGTCCCCCAAGGACATGCCGGGTGTGCCGAGGGAGTTCGCCGAGCACTCACTTAATGTGTGGCCAGACGCCAAGCCGGTCAAGCAACCTCTGCACTGGTTCGCAGAGGAGAAGAGAAAGATAATCGGTGATGATATCACCCGGCTCCTTGCAGCCGGATTCATCATGGAAGTGTACCACCCGGACTGGTTGGCGAACCCAGTCTTGGTGCTGAAGAAGAACAAGACCTGGCGCATGTGTATCGACTACACCAGCCTGAACAAGGCGTGCCCGAAAGACCCCTTCGCCTTGCCCCATATCGATCATGTTATCGATTCCATGGCCGGCTGTGATTTGTTGTCTTTTCTAGATTGCTATTCCGAGTACAATCAGATCCGGCTAAACCCGACTGATCAGATTAAGACATCATTTATCACCCCCTACGGGGCTTTCTGCTACGTAACCATGCCTTTCAGTCTGAAGAATGCAGGCGCTACCTACCAGCACTGCATGCAGAAGTGCTTGCACTCGAAGATAGGCCTAAACGTGCATGCTTATGTGGACGATGTGGTCATCAATACCAAGGAGAAGTGCACCCTCCTCGAAGATCTGGGAGACACATTTGGCAACCTCCGCCAGTACCAGATGAATCTGAACCCAGAGAAGTGCATCTTCAGAGTGCCATCCGGTCAGCTACTCGGTTTCACGTATCGCAACGAGGTATCGAGGCAAATCCAGAGAATATCGAGGCCATCGAGAGGATGCAGCCGCCCAGGAACCTACTTGGAGTCCAGAAGTTCACCGGATGCCTGGCTTCCCTCAGCCGTTTCGTTAGCCAGCTGGGGGAGAAGGCACTCCCGCTGTACCAGCTGATGAAGAAGACGGACAAGTTCTCGTGGACTTCGCAAGACGACACCGCATTTCATGACCTCAAGTGCATGCTATCCACAGGACCGGTTCGGGCCACGCTGGCTAGCAAGGAGCCGATGTTGCTCTATATAGCAGCCATCAGCCGGGTCGTCAGCGTCGTCCTGGTGTTGGAGCGCCCCGAGGAAGGCAAGGCTCAGCCGGTTCAGAGACATGTCTACTACCTCAGCGAGGTTCTCTCCCTCTCTAAGCAGAACTACCCCCGGTACCAGAAGATGTGCTATGGCGTGTACCTGGCATGCAAGAAGCTCAAGCACTACTTCAAGGAGCATCCGATTTCGGAAAATCATCGGCAACAAGGACACCACCGGCCGAGTCGCCAAGTGGGCCATTGAGCTAGCCGCCTACTCCATCCAATATGAGCCCCGGCTCACGATCAAGTCACGGGCATTGGCGGACTTCCTCGTCGACTGGGCTGAGACCCAGTATCTCCCACCGGTTCCGGATTCGGACCACTGGAAGATGCACTTCGACTGGTCGAAGATGCTCAGGGGCTTGGGAGCCGACATTGTGCTCACCTCGCCCAAGGGTGACCGGCTGGAGTACATGCTGCAGATCCACTTCAAGGCCTCCAACAACGTAGCCGAATACGAGGCACTGGCGCATGGACTCCGGTTAGCCAAGGAGATCGGTGTCAACCGGATCCTGTGCTTCGGTGATTCGGATCTGGTGGTGCAGAAAGTGTCCGGAGAATGGGACGCTAGAGATGCAAACATGGCCCTCTACCGGTTCCACATCCAGAAGCTCAGCGCCTCCTTCGACGGGTGCGAATTTCACCACGTCCCTCGCGTCAACAACGAGGCAGCCGATTCGCTCGCCAAGATCGGATCCACCAGGTAGCCTATACCACCAGGGGTCTCTTTGGAGCACCTGCACAAGCCCTCCATCAACCGGTCGCCAGAGTCATACTCCATCACCTAGGCAGGAAGCGCTCTGGCTGACGGAGAGGCAGAAGCAGAGCCGGCAGAGCCGCCAAAGAAGAAGACCCGCACCAACTCCGGCAAGGCAGTGCCCTCCGGCTCGCAAGACCCGGGGGCTGCCGGTTCATCAAGCAGCTCGGGGGCTGCCGTCCCGGGTACATCACCTGGACGACCCCCCGACATCCATCAACCAGAGAGTGGGAGCATCCTCGTCATTCGGGAAGTGCCATCCTGGGCACAACCCTTCATGAACTACATCGCCAACGGAGAACTTCCAGATGACGAGGTCGAGGCCAGGCAAATCCGGCGTCGCGCGCACACATACACCATCATCAACGGCGAACTGTACAAGCGCAGCGTATCCGGCATTTTCCAAAGATGTGTCGATGTAGACATGGGCTACCGGCTACTCAAGGACATCCACCAGGGCGAGTGCGGGCATCACGCTTCATCAAGGGTGATAGTCGCCAAGACGTTTCGCCATGGTTTCTATTGGCCCACCGCCCTCGAGGACGCTGAGCAGCTGGTCCACGCGTGCAATGGGTGCCAGCGCTTCGGGAAGCTCAGGCACATGCCAACTTCGGTACTCAAGACCATACCAATCACCTGGCCCTTCGCGGTTTAGGGCCTCGACATGGTCGGTCCCTTCAAGTGAGAACGCGCGGATATGACCCATCTGTTGGTGGTGGTGGACAAGTTCACGAAGTGGATCGAGGCTAAGCCCATCCGGAAGCTAGACGGAGCGACAGTCGTCACCTTCTTCACCGACATTATCAACTGATTCGGCTACCCCAACAGCATCATCACCGACAACGGCAGGAACGTCGCCAAGGGGGCCTTCGCCCAGTTCTGAAGCAACAGGGGCATCCGGCTAGACCTTGCCTCCGTCGTGCACCCGCAGTCCAACGGGCAAGTGGAAAGGGCAAATGGCTTGGTGCTAGCCGGTATCAAGACGTGTCTCATGGAACCATTGGAGCGGTCACCTGGATGCTGGATCGAGGAGCTTCCGGCTGTGTTATGGAGTCTCCGCACCATGCCGAATAGATCAACCGGCTACACACCGTTCTTCCTGGTCGACGGATCGGAAGCTGTCCTCACCGCGGACATCGAGTTCGACTTACTGCGCAAGCTCCTATATGACGAAAAAGCAAACCAGGAGGCGCGGGAGGACGGAATGGACCTCCTGGAGGAGGCCCGTGAGCTGGCTCTGTCCATGTCAGCCCTGTACCAGCAGCGACTACACCGCTACCATTCAAGACGGATCCGCCCAGTCGCGTTCCGCGAGGGCGACCTGGTTCTCCGGCTGGTGCAAGACACGAAGGTCATGCACAAGTTATCGCCACCCTGGGAAGGCCCCTTCATCATCAGCCGGGCGCTACCCAACGACTCCTACTACCTCATTGACGCGCAGCAGCCGCGCAAGAACAAGATGGACAAATCAGACGAGGAAATCGAGCGTCCCTGGAACGCAGCCCTGCTGCGCCCGTTTTACACCTAGTCGCTAGACAGTGTATGTATCCCGCAAACCATATGAATGAAAATGCGGACCCCTACGAGAATCTCGGGGGCTCCTTGCTAGAAATGTGTTTTTGCATCTACTTTTCGGTACTGATTTTCCGGCTCTGGCAACCCCTACCCCGGGGCTCGCCGGCTGCCCCGGCCTGCTAAGTCACCAAATGAACTGAGTAGTGTGCGATGATGTCAGAGGCCCACTCTTCGTCTCAGCTATAGACCGCAACCCGACTGTCTGGCTAGCAAGAGCAAAAGCCCAAGGCACCCCACACGAAAAACGGGGAGGAGACGCGACAGACCGGGCGTCCCGGCCCTGCAACTAGCTCGAACCAATCCGGTTACTAAGCCGTTAGTACCGTGCGCAATGTACTATCAGCTCCCTTCTATTCCGGTTGTAGACCGCAACCCGGCTGCCCGGCAAGGACACAGCGAAAACAGCAGAGCACACGGGAAAGCGACCAAGTGTCTAGAGAGGCACAAGCTAGTTTTCGAAAAAACAAGTCATTTTCCGGCTACAATTTGGCAGACTAACCTATTAACCGGTGAGGATGTATGTGTATGTATATGTATATTCTTGTCCGACTACCTCGAGTCGGAATCCAGGAAAGGAGAAGATTCGAAGTCCTTGCCTTCATCAAGCGCTCCGAATCTTGGGGGCTACACCCACTGGTTGTGCTCGCGCGCCCCCAGTGGAATCTTGTAGTTCCTGATCGGCTAAGGGAGTTTAGCCGGCCGTTCGGAGCCCAGGTGAGGGCAAGGGCAGGAGCAAGAGAAGACAACAGAGATTCGAAGCACCTGGCTACGCCAGCTACTCGGAATCTCGGGGGCTACACCCAGTGGGTGCCCTCGCGCGCCCCCACTGGAATGTTTGTTCCCCCGGCTGAAGGTGTTTAGCCAGCGAAAGCAGCCGACTAAGACGAGACTAGTCGGATAAAGTTAGAAGACGTGAGAAAAAGAAGGAAGATTCGAAGCACCTGGCTATGCCAGCTACTCCGAATCTCGGGGGCTACACCCAGTGGGTGCGCTAGCGCGCCCCCACTAGAGGTGTAGTTTCTCTGGCTAAAGGTGTGTAGCCAGACGAAGCAAGCCGGATGAAGTCAACTGGCAGAATATTGAAAGAAAGTTCAAAATGCACAAGTTGAAGGAAACTCAAGCAAGTTCGATATTAACAAACATAAAGGAGGCGAAGCTCCCCATAAGTGTACCCGGCATCAGAAACAGCCGGTACAGACGAACAAGTTGCAAACAGAACTAAAAGGAAGACAAATACACCCGGCATCCCGGGGCAGTAGCTAAGCGGCAGGACCCTTGCCGTGAGGAGCATCTTGACCGGCAGAGGCTTCGGGCGGAGATGGAGGAGCGGAGCTCGATCCGGTTCCGGCGCCCGCAGGCGGCGGTGTCGGGCCTTCCGCATCAGGAGTATCGACGGACTCCGAGTTGGTGAGCACCTCGTCGGGGTCCACGTAGTCGGCGATCTTGATGGCAGATCTGTGGAGCTCCGGATGGGCTTGGCGGATGGCGGCAAGGTCGGCGCCGACACGGAAGCCTCTGTCGATCTTCTCAACCTGGGCGTCCTTGTACCAGGAGAGCATGAGGGCCAGAGCCATCTCCGCTCCGGCTCGCACCGCCAAGTCTTGCAGCCGGTCCACCCCAGCCGGCACCTCTCCCACCTTCGCAGCCAGCTGCGTAATAGTCTCCGGAACCGGAGCCTCCGGCCACAAGAAGGAGAAGACGTCCCGTGCCGCTTAATGAAGCTTGACAGCTTCTTCACCAAGAAGGACGACGAGCTCCTAGGCCATCGGCTGCGCTCCCGACCAGTTCTCCTGCAGCCGGTTGTAGGCCAGTAGGTCTATGCCGGGGTAAAACGCTGTCAGAAAAGAGAGTCAGATCCGGCTACTGCATCTAGAAAGAAAAGAAGGCGAAAAAGGGGAACTTACCCTTAGCCGTGTGGCCGACCTGCATCAGCTCCTCCACCAGAGTCTTCTCCTTCGCCACCAGCCGTTTGATCTCTTTCTCTTAGTCCTTCTTCTGGGCCTCGAGAAGATTAAAGGCCTCGATCCGGCTGGCGAGCGAGGCGTCGTGCTCCTTGATGGTGGCCTCCAGACCGTCTACCTTCACGTGCCAATCCTTATTCTGCAGCCGTAGAGTAGAGTTGGACTTGCTCAGCTGGTCATTCGCTTTCTTCAAGCGATCGATCTCGCGCTGAGCGCACACGAGGATGGCTGCGACAAAACCGGCTATAAGTAAAAAAAAAAGAGAGAGCAAGACGGATGAAGCGAACTCACTCTAGGAAGTCCCGTTGGCAGCAGCAAGCTTCTGCTCCAGGGACCGGTTCCCGCCGGCTGTGGCCTCCAGCAGCCAGATCTCCTTCACCGCCAGCTCGAGTGTGGCGGCGAGATCCGTCAGCGAGGCGGCGGAGGAAGCGTCGTCATACACGACGTTGACGGCCAAGGATTCCTTCGCAGCAGCCACTGCCGTCCTCCACTCCTTCCCCGTCTCCTCGTCGGAGTTGTCATCACCGACAACTACGAGCTCCTTTCCAGCAGCGGCCCCCCGCATGCCCGCGGAAGAGCCATCTGGCTGCGAGGACTCTGCCTCCAGCTGAGGACCCTCCGATCTGGCTAGGGCAGCCGGTTCAGCTCGAGGGGGAGGCGGAGGCGGCACTTCGGAAGAAGGAGGGGCGCTGGCTGGTGCAGTCGGAGCACGGGGCGGCGACCCGGTTGGAGCTCGAGCTGGGCTCGCGGCTCCAAAGAAAACCAACGTGCTAAGAAGACAGAAGAAGAAAGGGAAGAAGGCAAAGGCAAATAAACCAAAGTCAGAAAGGAAGAAAAAAGAAGCAGGCGAAAAACGCCGAAAGAAAGGGGAGGAGAGACGTACCCCGGCACGACTGGAGGCGGCCCCTTCTTCCAGCCAAGGCGGCTCGGCGGCAGGGTGCTGGTCCGGCTCCTCTTGGGAGCCGGATCCTCCGCGGCAGACTGGCGGGAGCCGGAACGGCTGGAGCCGCTCCCGCCAGCTTCGCCGTCCGTCGTAGGGCGCGGCGCCGGATCGGTGGTCGGTGCGGCCTCCTCCTCCGTGTCAACCTCCGGGTGAGGGTCGGCGGCCGGCTCATCGTTCCGGCTGGGGAAGGCATCCTCGTCCCCGTCCGATTCCTCGCCGGACCGCAGAGCGCGCAACTCGGGCAAGTCGGGCATGAACTCCTCGAGGGGAGCCTCACCCTGCTCACAAAGGATGCAAGGAATCATCTGCCAAACATAAGAGATCAGTCGGATAAAACAAGAAAGAAAGGCAAGAAATAAGAAGGAAAAACTCTAAATAAAGTGACCTACCCGGGGCGCGCGATTCTGCCGACTATAGGGCGCCAGAGTGAACTTCCAGTTCTCCGGCAGTCGCTCATTGGTGATCGTCCACACCCACTCCTTCAGGTTGTAGTAGCACATTTTGTGCGCTCGCTGCTGCAACGACATCATCAGCCGGGACATCTAGCTGAGGGTGACGTCCAGACCGGTCAGCCAGCAGTGGACGAGGGAGCACATGCGTTTCAGCATCTCATCCGACTCCGCATTTTCGCCATGGATCTTCAAGTCCCAGTTCAGCCGGCTGGACTCGACATCCTGGAAGGCCGGAAGGTTAATCCGGTCGATGTTGGTGAGGTTCTTGACATAGAAGTACGACTGCTGCCACAGTCATACCGTGTCGTGCAGAAGAAACTTGGGGTAGGCGGTATGCGCGCGGGAGTAGATGGAGGCGCCGCTGCAGACGACTAGCGGCCCTTGCGTGAATTGCACCTATGGCCAGACTCGAAAGAGCCAGCAGAATAGCCCGAGATCCGGCTGGATCCCAAGGTAGCTCTCGCAGAATGCCACCTCCCCCGCCGCGCCAACCGCACCGCCACCTCGTCCTCCGACGGGAGAACGCGGGTGGTGCGGTACTTCTTGATCTGATCTTCGGTGATGGAGGAGCCGCACCAAGCCCCGCGGTCGGCTGCCATCTCCGGCTGGCAGGGGGAGCGGCGATGGAGGAGTGGCGGTGGCCCGTAACGTCAGTGACGGCAAAGCAAGGGCGCAAAGGGCAGGAGCACACCGGGAAGAGAAAACTGCAGCGGGGGAGCGAAGGAAGGGAACTGCCTCCCCCACGGCGTCCCTTTAAAGGGCCGGAAGCGCAACCGTCAGCAGCGCCACGTGTCGCGCATCCGGACGACCCTCACCCCAACCGCCGCCTAGATCCCGTGTGCCAAAGCGGGACACGCAGAAGATCCGGGAGCAAGAACCGAAGCGTCGGGCAGCAGCTTCCCGAGGCGACGTGCGACAGGATGTTACGCTGCCCGCCGCAGTGCAATGATGGCGCGTGCGCGCGTGGCCGGCATCAGCGCTGATGTCACGGGTAGCGCAACCGCCAGGCGTACCCAGACACAAATTGAAAACCAAGAGGGAGCGCGTGCACATTTCGCCTAAGGGCGGAATCCACACGCGCTCGGGGGCTAGTGTCAGGGGGATGATCCCCAGGTGCCCCAACCGGACAAGAAACTGGGCAATAGGATCGCGTCCGGCTGACCAGATGCAGCCGGGCAAGGCAAGACAGGTCGGCTATCGCATGGTAGCCGGATCAGCAAGAAGCAGCCGGCTACGGCAACATAGCCGGAACCAATCAGTGAGACAGGACGACGTGCGTATCAGAGCACGGTACGACCTGTACATAGACAAGACATGCAACCACCTGGCCATACCGAAGACTTTGTGGGAATGACGCAGGAACAGTGGCCCGATGCTGACGATAGGCTCGCACGGCTTCCACTATGCCTACGACTGCCATACCGCTCATACTCCGATGTGACATACCATACCGGGTACTGTAGATGACCAGCCGGCTGGGACCCGCGTGTGGGGCCCACCAGTCGGACTGGCCAGTGAGACCGTTGCCTCTCTGCCTATATAAGGAGAGGCAAGGCCTTAGTAGAAAGGGTTGGTCTTAGTGCATTTAAGGCAGTAGCTAGAGAATACAGCTCAAGGAGCACTTGTAGTTCGTATATCCCTGATAGTCAGATCCAGCAGGAGTAGGGGCTTTACCTCATCACGAGGGCCCCGAACCTGGGTACTTCCTGCGTCCAGCTACGCTTGCTTGTATCCAATCCCGTCTGCGGACGCCGTCGATAGCTTCCCTTCTAGTCCCCACACCTCTATCTAACCTCCTTAGGTACTGTCGTTCCCAATACAACGACAACAATAGAAACATCACAGGTCCAAAGCATGACTATAGATTACAACTCAAAATCTTGCAAAAGATCCATAGAACCTCTTAAGTATAGAGAGAAAGAATATCCTCACAAAGGACAAACTAGAAATAACAATTCATAAACTATTCTATGAATAAGTATACTCTCATACTATATGGCTTGCGATTGCTACTACAACAATGCCCTACATAGATAGGTTCTATGAGCTACAGATTAGTATCCTATCTATTATAGAACTTTTTCTCTACTAGGGTTGATGTAGACATTGACTCCATTAGCTTCACTGAATAACTCCAGCTTCTTGTAGTAATCTTTCTTAGTATCGGTTGGTTTTGATGACGTCTTCAACGGCTTTAAAATCTAGCAAGGGTTAATAAGGTACGGTTGAGTATGAGTGTACTCAGAATGTTCATCAAAGAGAACTGTTTGATGCACTATTCTACATCCATAGACCATAGTTCATAGGACAATGCTAGTTTTCATAAACATTTCTTCAAAGGTTGCATTTATTCTGAAAAACTATGTTTGTCAGTCTTCATAGGTTTACTAGAACTTCATGGAGTTCCTTTCATGCCGCATTCGTAGCTCCTTCCTAGAAAAGGAAGTAACATGTCACATTTTGTACACTCTATAGAGGTGTGTCGCTTTACCCATAAGAGATTCTTGCCCTTGATGCACAACTGAGCGACCAACCCATTCACACTTCCATGGTTTGAGGCCTAGTATGAGAATCCAAGCCGATCACTGCCCTTCTACACGACCCTACACGCCGCCAAAATATGTAAGAAGAACATGCTCATGTAGAACCAACCTCCGACACCCCTTATAGACCCTCATAAACACCAGGTATCGTGGGGAACTAAGGGCTCCCACGCATATGCTGGGTCCTCACCAAGAAATCCGCATCATCATGATAAGGTAGTCTATTGACATGCGAAAGGAAGAAGATACAGGTGACTTCTCCATCTTATGGTTAACGTGTAATATATGGTGCAAGAATGACTAGTGATAATTGGTTATTAGGTACTAGATGATACTTTCTTGTGCAAATGGAACCTCCACCAACCACATATAGCATATTGTGGTTCCATTTTCCCGCCATATTAGGTTACCACCACTCGGGCCAATAACCATTAAGTGATATTATTATGAAATTTGTATTTTCTGACACCTTTTTAAAATACAGGTGATAATAATAGTATATTTCCAATACGTCATAGAAAATAATCAATATTATGGCCAATAACCAAGACTTGAGCAAGTATGAACTTGACATTTTTACTGCAATATTATGGCCAAGGTCTTTGAAACAAATTAGGGTTATATTTTATAAGTATGGAAATGTTATCACTTAAACTATTTAGGAATTTTTTTGAATTGTGATGAGGAAATTTATGTGGAAAAGTAAAAAGAATAAGAAATATAATCAATATTTAAAAAACAACATTTTTGATAATTTCATAATTTACAAAGCCTTTTTTTTATAAACTTGCATGCAACTATTTTAAAAGAATAGTTTTGGAA
This sequence comes from Avena sativa, assembly GCA_916181665.1. Lineage (NCBI taxonomy): Eukaryota > Viridiplantae > Streptophyta > Magnoliopsida > Poales > Poaceae > Avena > Avena sativa. The sequence goes on along the minus strand of OV702291.1, from coordinate 461,880,303 downwards.
TATATTGGTTTAAATTAAATTACTTACTACAAGAAGTAGTTGATACCAATTTAAGTGAATAATATTAGACTTATAAACAATTTATACCAATCTTTTATGATTTAAAAATAAAAGAAAAATGTGAATAATATTTATTATTGAAGATGAATAACAATTCATTTTGTACTTTTATTAAGATGTTATGAGAAAGAGAAAAACTATATAATCATTTTATATATAAAGTTTTATTAGATTTGTTATAGAAGAAAATGCATAAAAAGTATTATTCACAAATTACATTTCAGGTAACCCAAATAGTTAATCATATATTTTCCTTTTGTAGATCTTATTTTTATGATCATTTTGATATATTATTTTTATTTTCTAATTTATAAATAAGAAGATATGATTTTTTAAGGTTTATTTACTTTATGGAATATTTTCTAAATAGTAAACTATTTTATTAAGTTGCTTGACAATGTATGATAATAGATTTAAATTGTAGATCTTATTTTTTGAATTGTTTTGATATATTATACATATTTTTCTAATAAACAGAATAAAAATTATTGATTTTATAAGATTTATTTATTTTCTGAACTTAATAAAAAAATTTATTAGCTCAGGCTGATGTCACTCGTGACTTAAACACGGATATCGAACCATTTAGTATCGAGACTGGGCGCCCCGATCACTTATTGGTGGGGTCAAATGACATGTCATATGGCTACGCTGGCAAAGGTTGTTAGTGCTCACTAGGCGACACATCGACACCACATGAGTGACACCTCGACTCCATGTCAGTGCCACATCGGAAAGCTTCTTGGACGGTGGTCAATGGCAGCCCTAGGGGCATCTAGCGTGTGTGACTATGCAGCGACTAGGAGTGATCTAGCTTGTGTGAGTTCGTGAGGAGGACGTGTATTATGAGGCGGCCACAACGGTGCATCTATCAGAGCGAGTAGAGGCCAAGGATGACAAGACACGGCAGAGCCCGTGAGGCTAGGGTTCAACTTCCGCTAGGGAATGAGAAAGGAAGGTCAGGAGAGAGGAGAAGTGGATCAGGGTGAGACAAGAGGAAACATAGCTTCTTATATAGGTCTTGAGTGGAGGCATGCATCACAGCACGTTGTTGACGACAACGATAACATCAGGTGGCAGCAGTTGCTGCAGGCAGCTCCTTGTGACGCGCGAGGAAGATTTCGCGAATGGGTATGATGGGCTAGGCTGGGGTAAGCCGGTGCTAGGATCTGGGAGGCGCGCATGGGTGATAGATAAGAGGGAGAGGAAAACTAGCCCATGGGACAAAAGCTAGGTTGTTCTATTTTTCTATTTTCATTTTTTTTTGCAAAATCAACTCAAAATGGATTTCTATTAGGTTTAAAATACCAAGGAGTTTTCTTGAATATTAAGAATATTGAAGGGATCCATTGCAATTAAGTGGTTTCCATATTTTTTGGTATTTCAAAAATTCAAATCATTTAAGAGAAATTTACATACATAGGAATAAACAAGAAATGAGGTTTAGGGTTTTGTTTACTATTTAAAGAGCGTTCCAAAATATGATTTTCTTTATCCTTTGATGAATGAAATTTGAAAGAATTAAGTTGGTTAATGATGGCCATAAGATTTTTAGGTGTGGCATATACATTATTGTGGTTAAAATTTGTGGTTCATAATATTGGGATATCATATATTCCATGCTTATTTAGTTTTAGTGGTTAGTGTCAGGGATATGACCCCGGATACCCCAGAGTTGGAGAATATGTGGTTTGAATAAATGACATATGTGTAAAATGGAGTACAAGAATAATAAAATATAGGGTAGAGGAAACAATCTGGTCTGGGCCGACATATGGGAAAGTCGGCCCGACAGAGATCAATCTAGGCTGAGTTTGCCAGGGTTGGGCCGGTATATACTTCTTATCTGGCCAGATCCGTGGGTTTCTACCGGGCAGGACGAATCAATAGACATCGGCCCACCTTTGCTCCTCAGCCTCGGGTGGGTAAACGCTCAATTCCGCCTCGGCTAGACCCCAGCTAGGCCAAGGTATCCTTGACCAGCCCATTCCCTCAGCACCGCATCACCCGAACGCCATGACACCGACACCCCGCTCCCGCCTCATTCCCACATCACCTTGACGCCATGGTTCCTCGATGCTACGATCGATGCCACCGTTTCACCCGAGTGGGACGGGGAGAGACTAACTCGGCCCACCGCGAGGGCACGCAACCTCGTCGCCAGAGCCCGCTCACCCCTTCGATCATCTCTGGGGTGGGCCGGCATAAGCTTATCCCGGCCTACCGTGGGATTACCTCGTCAGCGCCAGCTCCCGTCGCCACCTCCTCACCACGGGAGACCCCGCCTGGGCGGAATGAGGAGTCCCAGCTGGGCTCTCCCGCTGTTTCCCCGCCTATGCCAAATGAGGAGAGTCCTGGCTCAAATCTCTCATTGTTTCCCTGTCTGGGCCAAGTGAGGAACTCTCTGCCCGGGCCGAATAATGTTTAACCCGGCTAGGCTGGAGATAATTCAGATGGTCCTTCACCTCTCACCCGGTAGGGCCGCCTTTATCCCCCATGCCGAGTCATCTACTCCCCAGGCTAAATCTCCACTCCGCCTAGGGCACCTGGGCCGAGTTAATTCACCCTAGATGCCCTCTTATTCACCCCGAAGTGCTCCCCCAACCTCTACATAGACACACCATGAAGCCAGGTCAAGCCTTGCAGTCACATGCCAGTCTTGGGTCACCCTAGCTCATACTGGCACGTGTAGCATCCTAGCATGTGAGAAGCCCTCAGTATCTTAGGAGATGCTATGGAATATGGTGAAGAGATAAGAATGATGACTCAATATGCCAAGGACAAATTCTACGGGACAAGCCAAGGGACTGACATACCTAACAAGGAATATGCTAGGTATCTTGTCCCCTGGGCTCCACTTTATAAGGAGCACCAGGGGAACGATCCAGCAGAGGCCCTAAAGGGCTCCTCTCTTCTCTGCTTGATAGGAGCACATCCTCTTCCTCTGATCTCCTAGATTTAGCCATTAGAAGCATAGAGAACACAACTCAAGGAGCACCATTGTAGCTACAATACATAGCCATATCATATGAGATCTATATGCAGAAGTAGAGGTTTTATCTCACTAGGAGAGCCTCGAACCTGGGTATATTGTGTCCTTTTGTGTTCTCCCATATGCGGTCTTCACTTCATCATCCCTCCCTAGATTCCTCCAGTGTCCGTCGGCCCCAACTTTAGCCTATACCAGGCTTCTGCCGTGAGACCACCACGACAGGTGGCACCCACCTTGGGGCTGATTAGAGGCGCTGGTTCGGTTTCAATCCGGACGGGATCATCTTCATCAACCTCTGCCTCACCATCGAGTAGTAGCTTCTTCATCCTCGTCCCCAACATACAGATATCATGGGAGTTGGCAAACAATGCTCTCTTATTGAGATGACTCAACCTCATACTCATCACCAAGTGTGTTGTAAGTATTAGTGGACTCAACCAACCCTACATATCTCTACATCAACCTCATCATCAAGTATACTATGAGTATCGACTGACTCAACCACCAACACACACATGAGATAGCCCTGAATGTCACTCGGGGGCTATCACCCTCAATCACGTAGTTGTTCACCCTGGGAAGGAGATGACTCAACCTAGGGGCTAGCTAGCATATCAGTAGAATCACCTATAGATGGAAAAAGTATATCGGGGACTTGGGTCACTGTTTGATCGGGTATCCCCATGCATAGAACAATTACTTAGAGTAGACATAAGATATGTCATCTGCTATGTCATCACATATGTCAACTACTATATGTATTTTAGCTATGTATTCAGTTACTCTAGTATAGAATTGGTTATGTGAGCTTTTACTAACAATATCGTTTGAGATGACAATTGAGGAGGAAACTTAGCCCCGGTCATTGTAGCACATATTATATCTCGGATAACTATTTGAATCAGTTTGCCAGGTCATATTATACCTCGAATTATATCTCGGATTTATACCTCAGATTACTATTTGTATTAGTTTGCCAAGTTAACTTGTATCTCCGATTACTGTTTTTATTAGTTTCCATGTTAACTTATATCTCAGATTACTATTTGTATTATCTTGCCAGGTTATCTTATATCTTGGATTACTGTTTGAATCAATTTTCCAGGTTATATTATACCTCAGATTGTATAATATCTCGGATTTATACCTTGCATTACTATTTGTATCAGTTTGCCAGGTTATCTTATATCTCATATTACTATTTGAATCAGTTTGCCAGGTTATATTATACCTTGGATTATATCTCGGATTTATACCTCGGATTACTATTTGTATCAGTTTGCCAGGTTATCTTATATCTCGGATTTATAACTCAGATTACTATTTGTTTTACTTTGCCATGTTAACTTATATCTCGGATTACTATTTCTATTAGTCTGCCAAGTTAACTTGTATCTCGAATTACTATTTATATCAATTTGCCAGGTTATAGTATATCTCGGATGTATATCTCGGATCACTATTTATATCAGTTTGCCAGCATATCATAAATTCATCATATTATATATCGGATTACTATTAGCTAGCTTATATAATGTCATATCTCAAATCACAGATTATGTCGGTTTACCAGGATATCATGGGATCATATCATATCCCAAATCATGATAAATATCATATATCATTAGACTATATCTCAAATCACTATTTATGTCAGTTTGCCAGAATATCAAAGGGCTATCATCAAACTATACCTCAAATCATCATTCATCTCGGCATGACCAAATAACCGTCGAAATATGTACCAGATTCCCTATATATCTTAATCACCAAATATAACTCGGATTTGGAGTCATATAACTCAGATTCGGGACATATGACAGATGTTGAGTCATATAACCAGATTTGGAGTCGTGTAACTCAGATTCGGGACATATGATAGGTGTTGAGTCATATAACTCGAATTTTGAGTTATATAACTCGGATTTGAGACATGCTAGTTGTTGAATCATATGCCTTGGGTTTGGAGTTATATAACTCAGATTTGAGACATATGTTAGATCTTGAGTCATATAACTCGGATTTTGTGTTATATAGCTCGGATTTGGAACATATGTTGGATGGTGAGTCATGTAACTCGGATAGATAACTCGGATTGGGATATATATGTCTGAATTATGACAGATATGTCAGGTTCAAACACATATATCAATTTTCCCAATGAAGGCTATATGACCAAGTGCCCATGATGGCCATGAGTCAAATTTTCTCAATGAATGCTATATGACCAAGTGCCCATGATGGGCATAAGTCAAATTTTCCCATTGAAGGCTATATGACCAAGAGCCGATGATGGCCATGAGTCAAATTTGCCCAATGAAGGCTATATGACTAAGTGGCTATGATCACTACAAGAAAAGTTGGCTTTTACAATGGACGAGTTTCGTGGTTGAAGGCCTGTTTTTTTGTGGCTAAAAAGTCTTCTACGATGGATGCCCTTCATGGTAAAAGCCCCTTCACAAAAGAATCTACCACTGTATTTTTTCTAACTGTGGCGGATCGTCCCCTTCAGCCATGAAAACTTGTTCCATCATAGCTCTGTTCGCCAACCGCGTTGATTGCTGATGTGGCAAACACCATTAACGCCCAGTTACCACCGTTAACAGTCACAGAAACCGTGGTAGAAGCCAAGCCCAGCCAAGGCCTGCTAATAATGAAGTGGGCCGGCCTACTAGGAGAATCCAATAAGATTATGGCCCATTACTGTTTCGTACGGCACTGTTTGAAATGGGCCCAAAATATGTGTCCAGCAGCGACCCATGAATGTTAGGCCCGTTACTGTTTCGGCCTACAGATGCCCACATTGTTCGAATACCGTGCGGCCTGTTAACAGCCTGCGTCAAATAGGCTCGATACTGTTAAGGCCCACGGTCAGCCCGTCACTGTTTTCACAGCTCGTCCTAGGCCGCATACGAATGGCCCACTTCTGAGAAGGTCCGATACTATTCTACCCTTTTACTATTCTGGCTCGTTACTGTTCTGGCGGTCTACTGTTCACGTCCATTATTATTGTGGTCCTTCACTATTCTGGCCCATTACTGTGCTGGTTGCCACTGTTCTGGCCTGCTACTGTTCAGGCCTGTTACTTTTCTGGTCTGTTACTGTTCTGGCCTATTACTGTGCTAGGTTGCCACTATTCTATTCTGCTGGTGTTTTGGCCTGTTACTGTTTAAGCCTGTTACTGTTTTGGCCTACAACTGTTTTTTTGGCCTATTACTGTTTTGGCCTGTTACTGTTTCGGTCTGTTACTGTTTTGGCCTGTTACTGTTCTGGCCTATTATTATTCTGGCATGTTACCGTTCTGGCCTATTACTATTCTGGCATGTTACTGTTCTGGTCGGTTACGGTTCTGGCTGTTACTGTTTTGGCCAGTTACCGCTACTATTTCGGTCTTTTTGAAGCCCATGCAAATATCATAAAAGGAGTATTATTAGCGAGCATCTTTTACTATTCATGGAAGGCACAATACAAGAAGGGAAAATAACAAAACCCTATACAGTTACCTGATCGACCTGGCTGGCGCAGTTATGGTACCTCCATGCATGGACGGCGTCAACTAAATGTCTACATGGCCTATGCGAGTTATCTAGATATTACATCAGCTGCAAACTTCTTCAAAATATTACATAATATGAACAAAAGGGAAAGAAAATTCAGCATTGCAGTTGCCAATGAAGTTGATAGAAGAGTCCTCAATTTGCTTTCTCAGTCCATCAACTGCATCTCCCTTTGAGTGTGACAGCTACATTGGAAAACCACCTTGAGACATGATCTTGCAATCCCCTCTTTGGTGGTGATAGAAATAATTGCAGTTTGAAACTAACTAATAACAAGTTAATACAGCAAAGAAGACAAACTACTCATAGCTAAGAACGAACCAAATAGGAATTATAAGTGCATAATACGAACTTGTAGAGCAGGAATGCAAACCATGAATGAACTATATAGTAGAGGATAGTTATGTCGTTGCCTAGGACGAACCAGAACCAGATACGAGATATAATGGTGTGGCTTGTGAACCTGTAGAACAGGACAAAGAAGCATTAGATAAGTATGCCAACAATAAAATGAGCAATCAAACAAAGTGTTTCTTAGCATTTCAGTATAAACTAGTCAGGTCATTTATGCAAATATATATGGAAGCAGTGGTATCTCCTGGAATGCAAGAGACGTTGGGTGACTCGGAATTTGCAGTGAGCTACACAATGGAATGGAGTTACTATCATAGCTAAGAATGAACCACATAGAAATTATAGCCACATCATACCAGAACTTGTCGAGCGGGAATGGAAAACACGAATGAACTATACAATAAAGAATAATTATGTCGTTGATTAGGACAAACCAGCACCAGATACAGAAAATATATAACGGCATCGTTGGTAAACCTGTAGGCTGTGCAAACCAACATGTTCAGTGTTGCCTTTTTGAGCTCTACACAAAGAAAACGAAAATAGTCAGTATTGCAGCTTTTAAAGAACCAGATGGCAACAATAAAATTATAATTGAACTAGTATGAAGAGTTTGAACAGGTACCACATGATAGAAGAACAATGCCAGGGAGGAAATAATAGCAGGAACTTAGCTTAGGAGTAACCAGATAGAGTCATTAATTGTGGAGCAGGGAATCCACACTAATATTTTCTACTGACATTACATTTTGCAAGAACTACACAATAGGAGGACTTTACTAGTGTACGGAGCAGCTAAGATAAGAACATGTGCATGACAAAATAATAGACATGTGCATGACTTGAAATTTGTAGAGCAGCGAATGCAAACCAACATGTCTAATGACCTTGTATGTACTAGCACAAAGAACAGGCATGCCTAGTGACTTGTATGTACTAGCATGATTACAAAAATGCAATACACTACGACAGGCTTGAACCTGCTATACCACTAACAAAACAAAAATGGGTTGGAGATCTTGTTACCTTGGTCGGAGAGGCGTCTAAGCATCGTCGATAGAGTGTGAGTGACGTCCAGGTCACCGAGGGTGATGTGGTTGCGGTGGCTATTGGCATCGGGGAAGAAGATCTTGGGCGGTCGATGCCAGTGCAGTCAACGGTGACGACCGTGAAGCTGGTCTGGAGAAGTGGACATGGAACTTGTTGAATTAGATCTCGTCTAGTGGACAATGATGAAGCTTCTCTAGTACGGTTGGGTAGCTTTCGGCGGTGGGGAAGCAGAGCGTGGGTGGCCGGCAACACCATAGGCACGGTCAGCAAGACCACAACTCTAGTGGAGTAGTAGAGAGATCCGGTGAACTAGATATGATGGGATGGGCATCGATGAAGCAGCTCTGGTAGTCGTGGAATTGCCGCCGGCCGGTGCACGCGGTGGTCATGGACGTGAGGGTGTGGGAGAGAAGCCTGGGATTTTGGGAGAGCCAGCTGGAAAAACTGTGCGAATCAGGACTATGGAGGTGAACAGAAAAATAATTATGATCGTGCCCCCAAGCTACCGACTTTAGCATGCCCATAGTGTGTCGAAACAATGGGTATAAAAGAAATTTTAACGTCAAAAGTTTTTGAAATGGAGGGGCGCTAAATGCTTCAAAGTCGGTCTCTAGTTTTGCTGCTCGATTTAGATTTTGAATTTCGCTAATAATAGAAAAATGGTAATCCCCTAGTGGGAGATTTTGCTTCAAAGTTTTTGAAACGGTGGGGTGGGAAATGCTTCAAGGTCGGTGGGTGATGTTGTCGGTCGATTGAGATTTGAATTTGGCTACCGGACAAATAATAATAATAGAAAAATGGTACTCCATGGTGGGAGATTTTGCCTCAAAGTTTTTGAAACGGTGGGGCGGGAAATGCTTCAAGGTCGGTCTATGATTTTGCCGCTCGACCGAGATTTTGAATTTGGCTACCGGACAAATAATAATAATAGAAAAATGATTCTCCATGGTTTGAGATTTTGCCTCAAAGTTTTTGAAACGGCTGGGTAAATGCTTCAAGGTCGCTGTGTGAATTTTCCGGCCGATTGAGATTTTTAATTTGGCTACCAGACAAATAATAATACTGCAATAGAAAAATGATACTCCACGATGGGATATTTTGCCTCAAGATTTCTGAAACAGTGGGGCGGGAAATTCTCAAGGTCGGTGTGTGATTTTTCCACTCAATAGAGATTTTGAATTTGGCTACATGACAAATAATAATAATAGAAATATGGTACTCCCCGGTCGGAGATTTTGTTCAAAGTTTTTGAAACGGTGGGGCGGGAAATGCTTCAAGGTCGGTGTGTGATTTTTCCGCTTGATTGAGATTTTGAATTTGTCAAGAGTCTAAGTAATACTAGAAAAATGGTACTCCATTGGTGGGAGATTTTGCCTGAAAATGTTTGAAACAGAGTGACACGAAATGCATATGAGTCGGTTGGGATTTTGCGGCTCGATTTTACGATTTGGAATTTGGCTAGCAGCGAAGTAATAATAGAAAAAGATAGTTGTAGACTAGTATGCTATCTGGTCAGGGATTGAAGGCCGAGAGTCACATCAATTGACCATCCATTACATAATTGTGCAGAACATTGGTTAATTTTGCCGCTCAACTGAGATTTTGAATTTGGCTAGAGTACAAGTAATAATTTGAAAAAAATGCTACTCCCTATGTTTAGGAATAAAAAAATATTCCCATAGAAAAAATAACGTTGACTCCATCTGCAAAATTGTTTGAGCTGTAGGTTTTTACCCTCGACTAAGATTTTGAATTCGGTTATAGTCCTAGTAACAAAAATTACGAGCGAACCCCACCACCCAACCTAGAAATTTCAGGACCACCATTGGTCATCAGTATGATAGGTCAAATGAAATTTCGTAGTATACGAAAGATTAAACATGGGGCCCAAATATTTTGTGTAGGCGGGAGCTTTTGCCTCTCGATTTAGAATTTGAATTTGATGACAGTCCAAGTAATAACTGCTAGTAGACCGCACTTCCCTCTGTTCACAAATCCAACGCCTAGTCAAATCAACTGATCATCCAGGACCTTGCTCAAAGTTGCCTTTTTTCCGGACGGAGGGGTAGAAAATTGGATACCTTGATCTCAGATTCAAAAATATTACGGCGGACGGCGGGAGGATTTGCGGCTCCAGTATGGTTTTAAATGTGACTACTCCAAGTAATCCAAGTAATAGAACAGCAAAAATGTATAAGGACTTTTTTTGTGGGTCGTACTGCATCTGTTCATTAGTCCATTCAGATGTGAAAGAAAATGTTAAGCTCCGATTAAAGAATATAGTTCCATTTATCACATGACGCATATGAATATGGTGTGCAACAAAGTGCTAAGGCATTGTTTTGAGAACCTAAACCTTATGATCAATGATCTAGGACAGCAGCGCTTGTAATATAATGTACTGTATCGCACTAGTACATATTGGTGCATCCACACATAACCAGTTTGTGGCATTTGTTGCACAAAACAGAGAAATAATTTTGTTTTGCATGTAGCACAGTTTCTTTTGTGTAACATAAAGATTCATAGTTCATATATATAGTAATAGCATCATCCTAATATCAATAAATTAGTCATACATAGTAATAGCATCATCCTAATTTGCTAAAATCTCACGTCAGCTCATACTTAACAAGATGAATAAGAGAGAAGCTCAATGTTCATACACCATTATTCATACATGCAAGCTGCATTTATTCATAGATTTCCCATATTGTAGTAAATTACTAGCAAAGTCCGCCTATTCATAATCGATACTAATGACCTTGCATCTCCACTAGTTATTTCATTGAAATTGGCATGTATTTTTTCCTAAAATTTTTGGAAAGGCTGGTCGACTCCAACAATTGTTTGATGATACCAAGCAAAGTACAAATCATTGTTGTCATCCTCGGACCATGGAGCTTCTCTTTTCTTCACCTTGCTACAAAGAATCATCTAGATTAGAAAATTAACGAGCTTTAACAAAAAACGCTACGAAGAACCCTAGAGCTTATTTCTTCCTCACCTTGTTCTGGTGGCGCCAATATGGGAAGGTGTCGGTGCGGGTCCAAGGGTTGGTGCCAGATCCGAAGCTAGTGGTGGCACTGGTGCTCGCGGCATCGCTCCTGCGAGCTCGGTCGGAGAGTTGCAATGGTGTGTAGTCATGACGGAGGGTTCTTGGCCTCCGGGATCCGATCGTATCGCCGCAAATCCTGGCCACAGTGTGTCGAATTCGGTGAAGCTCGACGGCGCATTTGTGGCCGGGGAAAATGGCTCGTGGCATCCGATTCTGGTGATGTAGGCTACCACGAGAAGAACAGGGGGTAGCTTACAAATCCGGTGATGGGCAGCGGGCCGACAACGAACGTGCGGCTAGGGGAGAAAACATAACGGAGTCGAGGTCACGGTGGAAAGTCCTATATTTATTCTCCTCTAAACAGCGATAGGGGTTAGGGTTAGGTTCGGTGCGGCTTCAACCGTTAGAGGAGTAAATTTACTCCTCCATTGCCATCTTGGGGATGGGTTAGAGATAATCTAACCCATTAGGTTAAGATGTTTATTTGGGCCATGTGCAAAAATTAAGCCACAAACCGTGCTAGCCACAAAAAAGGTCTTGTTTCTATGTTCTGTGCAACAAATGCCACAAAGACTACTGTTAGATGCAATTTTCTCCATCCACACATATATTAGTACACAACAATCCAACCTTGCAGCATATAAAGCACCAATATTAAGTAGGCTAGCAATCCAGAGATCACGCATTCAGGAATCATACTACTTCCATATTGGTGCATTATGTTCCCCAATAGTACCTCCATTGATACTATAAGGATCTTAAGCAAGCTAAAACAGCTTTGCTAAAAAGGGATATATTTTGAAACAGAGGAAGTACATTATAAGGTACCATACAAATTATAGACATGTCGCAACAAGTAAATAACTCAAGTTCATAATAGGTGCAGACTAGTGCACTAACAAATACTTTTAGCTTCAGGTTCCATTTCACGACAAAGGGACTGACCTCAGCTGTTAGTGCTTAACCACAAATACTAAGCATCTTCATGACTTTCTCCTTATTTTCTATGGAGTGCTCCAGCGGAATTAAAATATCTTCTAACTTTGCAATGAAACGTTCATTGTATACACTTAGGGCAGATGACAAGGATTGTTCATTTTAGAGTTGTTCCTCTAGAACTTGAATATGCAAAGAAATGGCCTTGGAGTTGGACTTGAACTTGAACTTGGACTTTGACGAGCTTGCTTGGAACCCAGCATTATACAGCAACATATTCTTGGCTATAGCACCACGTTGTAGTACCTTGGAAAATAAATCCACAGATTCTTTTGGAGTTTTTACTAAACAGTCTTTCCCAGGATTTGCCAGCTCCTCTTTCAATTCAGCCTGGAAAGTTTTCAGTTGAGAGACATGTGTAAGAGAAGTGAAGTTACTACAGAGAAACATGCAGACATGTTTAACATGTGCACGAACTTCTATAATTGGTAGTGCTAATAACGCATCTCATACACTTCAGTAAAAAGATCAATTTGTCGTGTATCTTTTTTGATGTCATTTACTAACAAGACTAAAAATGTGCCTTCCAGTGTAAACACTGTGAGGTGCATGATATGCCAACTATTTGTACAATTCATAACTGAATCTGACTTTAGTTGCAAATTATGAAGGAAAATGAAAACAAAAATGAGAAGTAGTCCAAGAAAGGTTGCATATCAAACTTATACGTACAAATCACTACAAGTGCAACATCACAAAATGCAAAGAAGACTCACAACAACTTTCTTTACAATGACACCATATCTATTCGTCTGGCATCCCTCAAATTTCTCCAGCATAGTCAACTGTTTTTTGGATCCCCATTAGACTTTGTCTGCATTTGGACGGGCGAAAATAAATTGCATCACATGGTGGAAACGGAGGTTGAAATATAAGATACATACAGATTCCACAACATCAATTACATAGTTATTTAAAATATATAGTACAGAACAACATGTCCTTACCATTTGGTAGAGGTGCCCAATTATGCTGCGAGATCCTATACGACTTAGTACTCGTACTTTATTACGACTAGAACAATTCCTTTGAGCGATGGCCTACAAAATGAGACTAGTAAAACACATGCATAAATACGAATTGACAATGTGATCTAGTCTCAGTCTTCTCAAAGCATACCTCATTCTTTTGACCAAGCGAGTGGTGGAGAAGATCACCCCACTGATCGTCAGTCATGTGATCCAAAGGAGACATTCTTGTAACATCCTTAAAACACTTGCCAGAGAAGTGTTGCTTCTTTAGCCTGTGGCGTTGTTGGCGCAAACATATGGAGAATATGCTTTTGAGAACAACCTTTACGTCCTCGCTATTCTCATCGAACATGAAAAATCTCTGTAGACAACAATGAGGAGCATATATAACAAACGGCAAGCTAAGAAGACAAGGGACAGGGCAATGGAGTATGTCCAAGAGACAGAGGACTTACATGTAACTTCTTCAGTAAACCTTCAAAATGCTTGGGGGTATTTCGGTGGTGTTTCCCTGAGGGCAAGATGGGAATATCATTTCTCACGAAAACGCTTGTGATCGATGCAATATAAGTAGATTCATGTGGATCTAGTGGCCTTCTAAATCCTACTATAGATGTGATCGGAAGTCTTGATTTAGTTATTTCAAGCATCTGCTCAAGATTTTTTCCCATCATCGGCCCCCTTATTAATCTTCGTCGTAGTGCAACTAAAAAAATTACATCAAAATATCAATGTATACATATTACATATAAAAGGGCATGCTACTACTAGTCTCTAAATATATAACAAATTTGGTGTCATGCTCATTTGCAAGGGAGTATATGTCTCTGTTAGTACTAATGGTTGTTGGGAGATCACTACCAGTCTGTTGCTGAGAACCTGCTGTTGAAACTGGTTCTACTGCTAATTCTTCCTGGGTAACCAGATCGGCTACTGGCGGCTGTGGAATGTGTATTTTTCTATTTGCATCCACCAGTGCAACTGGACCAACTGCTGCGGGATTAGGATGAAACCTTTTATGCTAATATTTTGCATTATTGTGTTTTTTGACCTGGTTGTCATTTTCAATTAGATTAAGTAGAGTCTGAGACCTTGTTCTGACTCTGTTTCCTGCATTAGAAGCAAATAGCTTTTCAGATTTATCATGGAATCATGTGATAAAAGAGGAAATTATTAGGAGTCCTTGTAGAGGTTGATGGTTCGAAAAGCAATGATTCCCATCACAACTCTAGTACAGTAACTTACTTCCACTATGAGTACTCTAACCATATGTCACCCTGAGTGAGAAGAAAACACATGAAGTTCCAATACAATTGACTAACCTGTAGGCTTGACTATAATACTAATAACATAACTAGCAGGGCCCGCCTGGTTATACTCTAAACAAGGAGCCTGACATACTAATTCGTCTTAGGACGTCAGCTAGAGTTGACGTATACCAGCTGTGCTATCTATAAACCTGTACGCCCCAAGTAGAATCATTTTAGGAGATATTCCACAGATGTCAGAGGAGCTTCATAATGATGGTAATGAAGGCTCTAGCAAACTTTAGTAATGATCGAGTATATGAGCAAGATGCAGTACACTACAACAAACGACGAAGTACTTTTGATAGTAATAAGGTGCATAACGAAAGGAAGCATAAAGTGTGCAATAACCTTCATATGGGGAGGAGACAAGTTTATGCTTCGCGTTGGTGCGGTCGAACGGGGGACGCGTCATTTTCCCATCTCTCCGGTGCCAGAGACAAGGAAGTCCGTGAAGTAGATAGGACTTTGCGGCGACCGTACCGTGTTTTCCGGTGATGTTGTGCACGCTCCGGCGTGGTGGTCGTCGGCATGGGGAAGCCGCTATGTCTTGCTAAACAAGGGAGTGGTGCTTCGGTCACGACGGTACCTGGTGAGGAGGCAGTGGTGGTGGGAAGGGACTGCGGTGCGAGGCCATATTAGTGGGAGATGCTCTGGCTCTAAGGTCGAGTGAGAGATGTGGGATACGGCATGTTTTTTATGTATCACAAGGGCGCCGGTGGTAGGTCCGAAACATTTGAACTGTGTCACACCGGGTAGTTCAAAGAAAAACCCGCCAATGTCATTCAAATTTTGGTGATCTCACTTTAGAACGAGATGAACCCGCCAAAAAAATTTGGTGATCTCTACTCTATGATTATTGCTACACTAGCCAGGAGTCGAGATAGAGGAAGTGCATCGAATGCGATGGATGGTATAAATGCACCAGCAGCCTTTCCCCGGTGCAGACTCCGTGTAGTCCCTACTGCGAAGAGCTATGAGCAGCCACGAGCAGGGCCTCTGCTTCAAGCACTCCTACTCTAGAGTGCGTTTTATTCAAAGGATTTGCCTACAAATTTTGTAGTATTAAATACTATAGGAAAATTTCCTACGATGGCTATTTGATTTGTAGGATTGATTCCCATAGTACTAGTTCTCATAGGAAATCAAACATCCATCCATACCTCTTTTTCAGATTGGACATGTTTCATTCCTAGGAAAGGAAAATCGTAGGAGTAGGAAAAATGTAGGATTGCAATGTCATGCCCAGTCCAATCCTATAGGAATTCATATGAACCAAAGTGCGTTTGTTTCCACCATAGGAATCTGAAAAAGAGGTATCGGTAGATGTTTGATATCCTATGAAAACTAGTACAAATGAATCCTTAGGAAAAAATCCTATGTGAATCAATCCTACAAATCAAACAGCCGTCGTAGGAAAATTTCCTATAGGATTTAATCCTACAAAATCCCTAGGGAAATCCTTTTAATCAAACGGACACCTATGGTGAAATCAAACAGACTTTGGTTCATATGAATTCCTATAGGATTGGAGTTGGCATGAGATTGCAATCCTACATTTTTTCTACACCTACGATTTTCCTATCCGACGAATCAAAGATGTACATTCCCCTTTTAGGGAAAAAATACTACTATGTAGTATACTACCTCCATTCCGGTTTATTAGGAAAATACATACTCGAAGAATATAATTTGACCATAAATTTGGTCACCAATTTATGAATTAAATGTCACAAAAATTTGACCATTGGAATCGTATTTTGAACATAAATAAATTGGTTAAAAACTATTAAATATAATTATATATTATTGACCAGATTTACGGTCAAACTATGTTCTTGAAGTAAGTATTTGCATAATAATTTGCACATGGGATGTGTGCGTTCTCTTGTGAGACCTTTATCTTTGTTCACATGGTTGGTGTTTGTATCAACCTTATCTGGTTTGTAAACTGTACTCAGTACTTGGTTTTTAATAAAAGGGATTTGTGCATCCTTTGAGTGCAGAGGCTGCAGTACCCCCATTTCGAAAAAACAAACGTGAGACTCAAATAAAAGACTATCATGTCATCTCTAGCTATGAGATGGAAAGTAAGACATGTCATCACTTATAAAATTATAATAGGTAAAGCTCAAAAGACTATTAAAGAATTTTGATCCACATCATATCCATAAATTATTAGGTGTATAGTTGGTTCTTGGTACATAATAATACTCAAAAAATATAACATGCTTAGAGAAATGACAGAGAAGATTCTAGAATGGCGGAGAATTGTGTTTTGCAGTTTTAGCATATCGTTCATTGTGCTAAAGACTATCCATTGAATCTTCGAGATGCTAGAAATGTAAAGATCCAGAGATTATATATGTTGCGATTTTCCACTATTCATATAGCGGTCAACCTTCGAAGTTATTTGTACACTATATAGTAGTAAGATAAGATAAGAAAGTTCCACCTAGTTTCACGACATCATTTCCTTTTTCTATAGTTTCCTTTTTCTTTTTGCGATGGACTCACTGCAGTTGAGTCGGTCCAAGAAATTCCACATATTTTCTGGGTGTGTGCCAGGGCACAAGGGGCACATTCGTTGTCAAATAAAAACTAATACACGCGTATTTTTCATTTTTCATGGATTTGTTGCATTTTCCCGTAACAAGGTGACAAATTGTCAGGAAGAACATTGATAGAATATTAATTCATCATCTTGTTCTTGCAACTCTCATTTTTTTACTCATATATGTACCTCTCTACCCTCTTTATTAGATCATATGTACTCACTCTGTTCCAAAATATAAGATGTTTTAGCTTTTGTGAAACGAATATATATAGACACGTTTTAATGTGTAGGCATCTCTCCTCAAGAGAGAATTATCCCACCAGGTTGACACTATGCAGAATAAAGGCCATGTCTATAGCTAGCGCATAATCCTACTCCCTTCGTATCAAAATAGATGTCGCAAGTTAGTCAAAAATTGGAAGAATCTATATACCACTACTAAATAACTAAATAGTGTTTTCTAATTTTCTCGATCAGATAGCACACATCAAGTTAAAGGTCGAATTAATTTGACAAAATCACCCAAAACTCTTTTAAATGGCTATAAAAGTGGTTATCCCTTCAATATATAAATTGTGGAGGGTGTACATATGTTCAGGAGGGATCCTAGCAGTTATCTCTTCCTTCCCCTGTAAGCGTTGGCGCAATGATTATATAACATTGCAGCTATACAGAGACAAAGTTGGGGTCTTATCTGAAGTTACCATCAATAGGATACCGCTGCCACTGCCATCAGCAGGACCAAAACCAAACATGGCGGAAGAACGGAGGCTCTTTTTTGGAGTAAAGAAGTATGGAGGCTTTGAGCAAGTGAAGTTGGTGAGATGTAGCATGACAACGATGGAAAGGTAGCTACCGCTCTGCATGGAAGCGATAATAACTAATTACTACTATAGTATAGTAGGAAAGATAATCACACCCAACATTGGCTCTGGAAACATTGTGGCTGGTGATGCTGATGCATATCACATTCACCAACTAACCAAATATTTTACCAGCAAGTACATGATCATACATTCATACTACTAATAAAGGTTTTTCAATTTACTGGGGCAATATTGCAATCTATATATCCGATCATGAACTAGTCCCTCTGTTCCGTAATATAGAAGCCTTTTTTGTAAGCTGTTTTAGCTCTGTAAATAGGCTTATATTGTGAAAACATATGGAGTACAAACTAAGGTCTTCCACGTGCCGACTCATTGATGGAGATCGACGACACTTTCATGCTTCAGGTTTTCTAGCTCGGCCAGGAGTTTGTCCTCCTGGTCCTCGAGCTACTAGATCTGTTCGAAGCTCATGCCCATCATCTCCATCATGCCGATGTTCTGCCACTTTAGCTCGTCACACTCAATCAAGTATTCCATGGCGAGATTCCTGAGGAGGCTAAGCCCGACATTGTCAGTGGCGAGTTTGGAGTAAAGTCTAGTGCACTCTTTGATGAGGGCGCTTCTGTCCGCTGTATTGATGCAGAAATCGCCCATCACCTTTTTCACCATAAACTCGATCTCGAATTCAATATTCTGTTAGATGAACAGGGAGCATAAATTCAGAAGTATACCCAAAGAACTATCAACGAAGAGAGACACATAATCACAATTCAAATGATTTCTTACCTTGCGGCTGTACCGATCAGCCTCCATCGGTGACGGTGAAGATGATGCTGCAGGAAGGAGTGCCACGGGAATGCGGAGTCCGCCCGACCTAAAACAACATTGAGAAAAAATATACTAATAGGGAAATGAGCGAATCAAGAAACGGTCAAAGACATAGAAAGTTGCCAAAGCACGGAGATTTACCTGAAGGTATCAGTCTCCATCGGTGACAGTGAAGATGATTCTGCAGGCATGAGTGCTGAGGGAATTCAAAGACCGCCCGACCTAAAAACACCATTGAGGAAGAATGTGATTTTTAGGTAAATGATCAAATCAAGAAATGGTCAAAGACATGGAAAGTTGCGCAAGAACGGAGATTTACCTAAAGGTATCTGTCCCTGGCTGCGGCGGCTTCGAAGAACCTTGAGTTGAAGACCTCTCGCCTGCAGCCGAGGGATTCGACTAGGACCCTTTGATCGTTGCATCGTTTGGTACCGGTACAACATAATGGCAGAACAACAAGCCGACTTCTTCTCTTCCGCCAACTTCATCGTCGCGGCACGTGCCCTTATGTGGCTGGACTTGTTCCTGGTCATGCGGGTGAAATAGCACATCAAAAAGGAATGAAAACAGGAAAATCAATATGGAAGAGAAGAGCTACAGTCACGAAGAGGAGGAGGAAGAAGGTTGAGTCCGTGAGAGGTGGCCTCCTGGTCTCCACGCGAGTAAAAAACCATTTCTATTCAGATATAGTACTTAACATAGAAATCGAAGAGACAACCGTAAGCAGTTGTCACCCCAACATGGTCTGGACATCCACTATAAAGTTGAACGTGCCTTGCACGGGACTATAAAATTATAATTATAGTAGGTGAAGCTCAAAAAATAATTTAAATTTCGAGCCACGTCCATAAAATATCGGGTGTATATTTTGTTCTTCTACTTTATATTGTATCCTGTAGAAATCAACCTAGCTACTCCTACCTAATACTCCACATGCTCTAGAGAAATGACGAAAAGATTCTAGAATTATTGAAAAGTGTGTTTTGAGATTTGTGCATAGCGTTCATTATGCTGAAGACTAACAATAGAATCTTCTAGATGCTACTCCCTCATTCATAAATATAAGAAATTTTACCTTTGTGAAATCAATGTATCTAGACGTCGGCCTATAGAATAAAAGACATCTAGATACATTTGTTTCACAAAGCTAAAATGTCTTATATTTCTAGACGGAGGGAGTAGAATGGATAGAAGATCCAACGGTTAATTAGCAATGTTAGGATTCACGAGTCTATATCTAACGGTCAAAGTTCAAAGTTATTTGTATCGTACACTATACAATGTTATCTTATTTTCTTCTACTACTATAATAGAGCAGTTTTGAATTGGATCCATAGCACAAATCCTGACCATTGGGATGTTAGATCCAGTGGTTCAAAACAGCTGGATTCGTGATGAATAACTAGTACGTACCTAGAGCAAACTCCACCATATTCTAGAACCATCATGTCAACACCTCAGCCCCTAAATTTCATAGTAGAGTAGGCTATATTCTGAATATGTGTAGATAGTTATTATTAATAGGACCAATCCTAACGATTGGGCTGTTAGATTTAATGGTTTAGAGCAGCTGGATTAGTGTTGAACAGTACCCATAGAGCATACTCCACCATGTAACCCCCCCCCCCCCCCAAATCATAACACAATAGGTTGTATTCTCAATGTGTGTAGATAGTTATTATTAATAGAATTAATGTATGCCTTTTTTCTCTAACTAAACTATTGGTTAATAATAAAAACTTAATGTTTGTTAAATCACATTTCATACAACATATACGTGTGGGGCTCATGCCTTTTACTAGTAGACTTAATGTATGGCTTTTTTCTCTAACAAGACTATTGGTTAATAATAACAACTTTATGTTTGTTAAATCACATTTCATACAATATATACATGTGGGGCTCATGCCTTTTACAAGTAGACTTAATATATGCTTTTTTTCTCTAACAAGACTATTGGTTAATAATAACAACTTAATGTTTGCTAAATCACATTTCATACAATATATACGTGTGTGACACATGCCTTTTACTAGTCCATTATAGCTACCATCTAAATAAAAGATACACTATGGATAGTACATTATTTTACCCACTATAGTGTATGAATAACATAGAATTTTGATTGTTGGATCAAGACACGCGAATCCCAACATTGCCAACCGGTTGGATCTTCTTTTCCATTCTGGCATCTAGTAGATACTATTGATAGTCTTTCTTATTGTATCTTACCACTGTATTTTTGCGAATATCTTTTAATATTGATCGGTTGGATCAAAACTCATGAATCCCAACATTGCCCAGCCGTTGGATCTATTGTTCCATTGTAGCATCATCTCTAGAAAATACAATTGTTTATCTTATCTTATCTTACCACTATACAGTGTACGAATAACTTCAAATATATTGATCGTTGGATCAAGACTCATGAATCCCAACATTGCTAGTCGTTGGATCTTCTTTTCCATTCTACTAGCTAGCATCTCTACTAGAATATATTATGGACAGTATGTCTTTAGCACAACGACCGCAATGCACAAACCTCAAAAAAATACTACTCCATCACTCTACTCCCTTCGATCCAAATTATTGTTCTCAGATTTGTCTAGATTCAGATGTATCTAACACTAAAACATGATTAGATACAACCGAATCTAGACAAATATGAGAACAATAATTTGGATCAGAGGGAGTAGAATAATCTTCTCAGGTGTATATTTCGTTCATGTACTTTGCATATAATGTAGAAGTCAATGATTATTAGCTATCTAAAACTTTAAAATTTTGGTAACATGGTCTAGAGAAACGAGGGATAAGATTCTAGAATGATGGAGAAGTGTGTTTTGAGTTTTGTGCATAACATTCATTGTGATGAAGAATATCAATAGAACCTTCTAGATGCTAGGATAGAAATGAAGATCCAACAGCTAGAAATGTTGGGATTCGCTAGTCTTGATCTAACGGTCAATATTCAAAGTTGTCCGTACACTATATAGTGGTAAGATCATGTATAAGTCAATGATTATTAGCTATCTACTAAAACATGAAAATTTTGGTAACACATGGTCTAGAGAAACGAGCTAGGGAGAAGACTCTAGAATGATGGAGAAGTGTGTTTTGAGTTTTATGCATAGCATTCATTGTGATGAAGACTATCAATAGCATCTTCTAGACCATTATAAAAATAGAATCTTCTAGATGTTAGAATGTAAAAGAAGATCCAACGTCTAGAAATGATGGGATTCGTGAGTCTTGATCCAACGGTCAATATTCGCAAGTACAATAATCTTCTCAGGTGTATATTTCGTTCTTGTACTTTGTATATCATGTAGAAGTCAACGATTATTAGCTATCTAAAACTTTAAAATTTGGGTAACATGGTCTACAGAAACCAAGGAGAAGATTCTAGAAGGATGGAGAAGTGTGTTTTGAGTTTTCTTCATAGCATTCATTGTGATGAAGACTATGAAAGAATCTTCTAGATGCTAGAATGGAAAAGAAGATAGTTATTATTAATAGACTTAATGTATGCATTTTTCTCTAACAAGACTTAAAGTATGATGGTTCTAGAACATGGTGGAGTTTTCTCTAGGTACTGTTCAACACGAATCCAGCTTCTCTGAACCATTGGATCTTATAGCCCAACGTTCAGGAATGGTGCTATGTATCCAATTCAAAACACGCTAGCGACTCTTGTCAAGAAAAAAAAGGAGAAAACAGGCTACACACACAACACAGTCATACCAAGGCACACGTGTGTGGTGCCACATAGTGGGACGAGGGAGAGATCAGCCGGCGGGTGCGCGCGGGGCGATGCACAGGAGGGGAGAGAGAGGATGGATGGTGAGAGACAACAAAGGAGGGAGAAAACATAGTAGTACTAATAGTAGTACCGTGCTACTAGTAGTAGGTACATGTACCTCATGTCAGAAACCCGTCAAACTAGCTTTACTCTGACATCACATCGCCTTCAACTCCTTCGCTGCTCTTGCGCTGCCTCCCATTAATAATCTCGTCTTGCTCTTTGTTTTTTCTTCCATTTTTTTTGGTAGCTTTGGGATTAATTTTCTGGTGCCCCTGGTTTAGTAGAAGTACAGACTACTCAAGTTTTGCACAATAATCCTTTTTTCTGAAAATTAGGTCTAGGGCATTCAGATCCAAAATATTCGTGCGCAAAATAATTCCGGTCACTAGGAACGTTTTCTTTTTCTTTGTAATGAGGAATCTGCCCCAAAGTACAAAGAATGTGTGTGTTAAAATCCAATGGTGGGCATAAATAT
Source organism: Avena sativa (assembly GCA_916181665.1). Lineage (NCBI taxonomy): Eukaryota > Viridiplantae > Streptophyta > Magnoliopsida > Poales > Poaceae > Avena > Avena sativa. Next base: position 461,857,463 of record OV702291.1, on the reverse strand, counting down.
TACATAGTAGTCCAAAGAGAAAACCAAAATACATTTGGGACCTATACTTTTATAACACGGACCCTAAAGATACAACTCGGAAATTTGAACATGTTTTTCCTAATATTAGTTCGAAACTCCCACCCCAACATTATTGTATACCATGGCAAGACACACCCATCTACCAAATATGGGAACATTATCATGAACTATGATGTAGATATGTCCATTACCTAATCGGTCGTTTGGCTCGAGAAACCCTCGAGTGTTCAGGCCATATCTAATGTGACTATGGCTTTTTGAATGTTTCAAATCTCATGTTTACCATTTTTTTCATGGCTGGTACTGCAAACAAGAGGATGTCATGCAGACCCTTTTCATTTATTCATTTTTTTTATATTCTTTGTCTTTTAATCTATGTAAGAGTTTCTAGCATGCAAATTCATATATATCAAGATATTGAGTCATTTAGAAATCTCGGCGATTTTCAAGATATTGACCCACAGTGTACACCTTCAAAATAATTTCATAGTATAACTTCAAGAGCAATCTTTGTGAGTCTCTGTGTGTGTATGTGTGTGTGTGCTTCTTCTTCTCGTGGTGTGACATGGAGAAACAAGAGTAGTATATCTTACTACTATCTCATCTTTCCATTCTCTGACCACTTTTTTATATATAGTGTACGAATAAATTTAAATGTTGACTATTGGATCAAGACTCGTGAATCCCAACATTTCGAGCCATTGGATCTTCTTTTCCATTCTAGGCCATCATGTTTGATTCAAAGGATTTACATGGGAAATTTATAGGATTAAATCCCGTAAGAATTTTTTCTATAATGGTTTTTTGATCTGTATGATTATTGATTCCTGTAGAAAATTTTCCTAGGGAATCCTTTGCACTAGATTGCATAGGAAATCTAACATCGATCCATGCCCAAATCTCTTTATTAGAATCCTTTTTTCCTTCGATGGAATCAAACAATCTTTCTTGCATATATATGGCTTCCTATAGGATTAAAGTGGGCATGACATTGTAATCCTATGTTTTCCTATTCCTATGCGTTTCCTATCCTACGAATCAAACAAGCCCCTAGCATCTAGAAGATTCTATTGATAGTATTCAGCATAATGAATGCTATGCACAAACCTCAAAACCCACTTCTCCATCATACTAGAATCTTCTCCCTCGTTTCTCTTGACCATGTTACCAAATATACTGTACAAAGGACAAGAACCAAATATACACCCATACTTTATATATGTTCATCAAATTTATATTTTTCTGCTTTACCTGTATTATATTTTTATATAGTGATGATATGTGTCAGCCGTCTATTATCTGAGTCTCATGTGCAGGGCACGTGCAATTTACTAGTTTTATATATATATATCTATATCTATGTTGATCAAATTTATAAATTCTCGTGCTTTACCTATTATAATTAAGAGCTACGTCCATAAAGTACCAGGTGTGTAGTTGGTTCTTTGTACTTTGTATCATGTAGAAATCAACCTACTATTAGTTACCTAGTACTCAACATGCTCTAGAGAAATGATGAAGATGATTCTAGAATTACCGAGAAGTCTGTTTTGAAGTTTATGCATAACATTCAGTGCGCTAAAGAACATCAATAGATCTTCTAGATGCTAGAATGGATTGAAGATCCAATTTAATATTATTTAGCAGTGTTGGGATTTGCCAGTCTTGATCCAACGGTCAAAGTTCAAAGTTATTTGTACACTATATAGTGGTAAGATATGATTATATAATAGGTTAAGATCAAAAAGTTTTAAATTTGATGGACATATATAAAGTATGGGTGTATATTTGGTTCTTGTACTTTGTATATGTTGAAGTCAACATAGAAGTCAATGTTTGTTAGCTATACCTAATACTTCAAATTTTACTAACATGGTCTAAATAAATGTCTGAAAGATTCTAGAATGATAGAGAAGTGTTTTGAGGCTTGTGTGCATAGCATTCATTGTGCTAAAGACTATCAATAGAATCTTCTTCTAGATGCTAGAATGGATTGAAGATCCAACAGTTTGCAATGTTCGGATTTGTCAGTCTTGATCCAACAATCAAAGTTTAAAGTTATTCATTTGTATAATATATAGTTGTAAGATTATGTAATAGGTGGAGAAGTGTGTTTTGAGTTTTGTGCATAGCATTCATTGTGATGAAGACTATCAATAGAATCTTCTAGATGCTAGAATGGAAAAAAAAGGCTAGAAATGTTGGGATTCACGAGTCTTGATCTAATGGTCAATAGTCAAAGTTATTCGTACACTATATAGTGGTAAGATAAGATAAGAAATATGTGGACTTGGATGTAATTTTCTTTTTTAGGTCCCTGGTGTAACATGCAGTTCCACGGACCATGTTAAGTTGTGAACTGAAGAATATGGCTCCTTCTAGGACCATCCTACTTGAAAAAATTCCACCACTCCACATTTATTACCACTATACAGTGTACGAATAACTTTGAATATTGGTCGTTGGACCGAGAATTATAAAGAAAACACATGATACACTATCCAATCTGTGTGATAATTGGGACGGTGGCATTTTCTTTTAACTTTGTTAGAGAATCTCTAGCAGATACCGCATATCATTGCATACCGCGAACTAACCGCCCATTTGCGATATGAGGTGGGAAAATTGGTCATTCGAGATACCCTAAATCGTACCGCATCCAAAGAAAAATTATGGTTTCTCGCAAACTGACGCTTCCGTGCCACATATATACCGCACTGAGGATTTGTACCGCATCCTGGCGCGTCTGTTGGCAGGAGGGAAGTTTTCCCATCCCCGCTTCCCGCTCACAGCCGCCATCATCGCCGGCCGTTTCCACCCCCAATATCCTCTCCTTCGTCCCATCACCCTTTGCCACCATAGCCGCCAGCCATGGCCAGACCCAATCTGAATTACTATGGGGCGTCGATGTTCGTCCACCACGGTATCCTTGCACTGCCTCGCGTGAAGATTCCAGCAGGCTTCGAGCTCAGCCACTTCGGGGTGCCAGTGCCACCCGTTCCGCACGGTGTCGAGCTGTATCGCCGGATCAAAGATCGCCACCTCGAACTACCAGACTGAAGCAAGCAATGCCACGATACGTGGCTGAAAGATCCTATTGGCATAGGCTATTCAAGCTGGAGCGCAGGGCGGTGCTTGTCATTTTCCTCGAACACTAGCGCGAGGACCAACCCGATGACCACAACGCCGAAGCTAGGGCGCAATTCTAGGCGGTACATGGGCGCACAATCAGCACCGCCATCAACGATGCGCTCCGGGATGATTTCATCAGGGAGGCGAACTGCGCCAGAATCATCGAGATTTCAGATAGCGGCAGCGACAAGGAGGAGGCAGAGGACGGCAGCAGAGAGGACCGTGGAAGCGAGATAGTCAATTAGGGTTCCCATTTAATCATTATCTATGTCGCTTTGTTCACATTTAATCGTTTTCTATGTTAATTGAAAAACTCGAATCCATGGTGTTTGCTAGTTCATACCCCGATAAATTCAGTGCTTTGCGGTACAAATTACTTTGCTGTACATGTGACGGGGCGGAACAGATGCTGCAAAACTGAACCGTAAAATGGAATATTCTGTCATAGGAAAGCGGTGATGGGTTCCTGACACGAGGTACAGAATACGAAGAGTAGTAAAATGCAATGAGATGGAGGGAGTAATTTCTAGAGCCCTAGTTATTGCAGCCCCTAATTTCTGGCATCTACCTTTTCTCTCTACATGCGATAGCGCGATGGAAAAAATAAACCAATGGGGAGAGAATTATGGTGTAGTTAACGGGCTAGCTCTAATAACGTTCCCAAGATTTTCTCACTAATTTTTAAGGCCACGTCTTGGTACCAACAAAACAGTAGTACTAGCAAGTACTCTCACTGTTCCAAAATATAAGACGTTTTAGCTTTGTGAAAAGAGTGCATCTAGACCTCTTTTGGTGTGTAGGTTCACTTCAAATCTAAATGAACATATACACTAAAAGCGGTCTAGATAGACTCTTTTCACAAAACTAAAACATCTTATATTTTGAAATGGAGGGAGGAAATGTTTTTTTGAATAGGCAGTACTAGTACTCCATGTTAAGGCTAGTCATAGTGGGATTAAATTGGGTAGTAACCTAGTCCTATATACTTTTATTGCCAACTAAGCATTTAGATGATATGGCATGCAATTAAATTATGAGAGATAAGCTTGTGGTAACTAGCTATGTTACCATAACATGATACATTTCAAGACAAAATGAGTCTACATTGCAATAAATGAGACTGTGCATGATACCACACCTATGTTATTTTCCAGTATGGAGATATCAACTTAGACTAGTAACAAATGCATGTTACTACTACTCTAAGTTACTTCCCACTATGACCAACCTAAGTGGGGATTTGGCTATGCGAGAGGCCGCACAATTACCAAGATAAGCATGCAGGCTTGGTTACGTAGGCACTTAATACTTGAAGGTCAACTATACTAGTGGTAGTAGCTTTCTACCATTGATTGCTTGTACGAGTACTACTACTAGTACTCCGTAGTATATATGTACTACACTTCCAAAAGCAAGAGTACAAAAGTACCTAGATTGAGCAACGGTGGAGTCTGCTGTAGAGTGATATCTAGAGAGAGAGAATGAAATATGGAGGTTGTGTGGGCGAGCGCCACCCATATGATAGAGAAAGCCAGGGACGACCACCCCTAGGTCGACTCTTTGCAGCACCTCCGTGTCGTGCTGGCACGTGCCGTGGCACACACCCATTCTTACGCCATCTTCGCAGCCTGGCTCAAGAAGATGGTGTACAATTTCCTCACCATCTTCGGCATCATCTCATGCATGGTGGATGACCTCACTGCCCGCCTTCAGGCCATACACCGTGACGCATAACCAATAGGTATGTTTGCCACAATGCATGCTACCGGTAGCGATATCGTTTTCTATTATGGACTTCATTCATCTAGCCTATCTATAACTGACTTTTAGCCCCAAATTTTGGTCCAGGTGTCCCTCCCGAGGTTGTTGCCGCGCTCACCGCTTCCCTGGCTGGTCTCTCTAGAGACGATCTGTTCCACGCACTGATGGCCCTACAGCTTTCCGAGGCTTTACCCGCCGCACCGGCGGACGTCTAAATGGAGGTAGCTGTTATCGCACAGCGTCTTGCCTAGCACAACGAGCTAGACCTCTTCATCAGCCTCCTTGAGCAATATGTATTCCTTGGCACGTCGGGCGTGAACAAAGCCCGGATGGCCGCCATCCTCCGTCGCAGGGATATCCTCGAAAGCTTGGCAAAAAACATGTCAATATGGCAAGTACCATTGCTCCTCATGGCGCGAGCAACTGAGGTTGAAGACGAAGGACATCTCAAGTATTTCGATGTAATTTTAGTTTTTGTTGAGGTGCTTTGTACTGTTTGATGTTTCTTTTAATGCCAGGATCATTTTTGCAAAAAAAGGAGAAGGGAAGACGTATGATGATTCTCCATAGAAACTGTCACTATGTTATTTATATGGACAGATCACATGTGGGTTTAACAAACATTATGTTTTTATTAACCAGCAGTCTTCATAGAGAAAAAATGCATACATTAAGTCTATTAATAATAACTATATACACATATTGAGAATATAGCCTACGGTGCTGTGAAATTATTTGGGGAAGGGTGTGACATGATGGTTCTAATCATGGTGGAATTTGCTATGGCTACTGTTCAACACCAACACATGGAGCAGGACATTGTGAAATCTACGATGTCCTCTTCCTATGTACACCAAGGTAGCTGACCAACACGCTAGAGACTCTTGTCAAGAAAAAAAGGAAAAAAACAGGCCACACACACACAACGCGGCCGTACCAAGGCACACGTGTGCAGCACCACGTAGTGTGACGAGGGAGAGATCAGCTGGCCGGTGCACACGGGGCGATGCACAAGAGGGGAGAGAGAGGCTGGATGGTGAGAGACAGTGAAGGAGAGAGAAAAACTAGTAGTACTGTGCTACTAGTAGTAGGTACCTGTACCTCGTGTCAGAAACCGTCAAACTAGCTTTACTCTGACATCGCACCACCTTCAACTCCTTCGCTGCTCTTGCGCTGCCTCCTGTTAATAATCTCTTCTTGCTCTTCGTTATGTTCTTCTATTTTTTCTTTGGCGGCTTTGTGGTTAATTTTCTGGTGCCTCTGGTTCAGTAGAAGTACAGACTACTCAAGTTTTGCACAATAGTCCTTTTTTCTGAAAATTGGGTCTAGGGCATTCAGATCCAAAATATTCGTGCGCAAAATAATTTTGGTCGCTGGGAACTTTTTCTTTTTCTTTCTGACAAGGAATCTGCCCCGAAGTACCAAGAAGGTGCGCGTTAAAATCCAATGGTGGGAATACAAATTACATAGTGGTCCAAAGAGAAAACCAAAATACATCTGGGACCTATACTTTTACAACACGGACCCTAAAGATACAACTCGGAAATTTGAACATGTTTTTCCTAATACTAGTTTGAAACTCCCACCCTAGCATTATTGTACACCATGGCAAGACACACCCATCTACCAAATATGGGAACATTATCATGAACTATGTTGTAGATATGGCCATTACCATCTATCGTTCGGCTCGAGAAACCCTTGAGTGTTCAGGCCATATCTAATGTGACTACGGCTTTTTTGAATGTTTTAGATCTCATGTTTACCATTTTTTCATGGCTGGTACTGCAGACGAGAGGATGTCATGTGGAACCTTTTCATTTATTCATTTTTCTTTATATTCTTTGTTTTTTAATCTGTGTAAGAGTTTATAGCATGCAAATTCATATATATATCAAGATATTGAGTCGTTTAGAAATCTCGGCGATTTTCAAGATATTGACCCACATTGTACACCTTCAAAATAGTTTCATAGTATAACTTCAAGAGCAATATTTGTGAGTCTCTGTGTGTGTATGTGTGTGTGTGCTTCTTCTTCTCGGGGTGTGACATGGAGCAACAAGAGTAGTATATCTTACCACTATCTGATCTTTCCATTATCTTACCACTTTTTTATATATAGTGTACGAATAACTTTGAATGTTGACTGTTGGATCAAGACTCGCGAATCCCAATATTTCCAGCCGTTGGATCTTCTTTTGCATTCTAGTCCATCATGTTTGATTCAAAGGATTTACATGGGAAATTTATAGGATTAAATCCCATAAGAATTTTTCTATAATGGTTGTTTGATTTGTGTGATTATTGATTCCTATAGGAAATTTTCCTAGGGAATCCTTTGCACTAGATTGCATAGGAAATCTAACATCAATCCACGCCCAAACCTCTTTCTTATAATCCATTTTTTCCTTTGATGGAATCAAACAAACTTTCTTGCATATATATGGGTTCCTATAGGATTAAAGTGGGCATGACATTGTTATCCTATGTTTTTCCTATTCCTATGCTTTTCCTATCCTACGAATCAAACAAGCCCCTAGCATCTAGAAGATTCTATTGATAGTCTTCAGCATAATGAATGCTATGCACAAACCTCGAAACACACTTCTCCGTCATACTAGAATCTTTTCCCTCGTTTCTCTTGACCATGTTACCAAAAATTTCAAGTGTTAGGTAGCTAATAATCTTTGACTTCTACATGATGATACAAAGTACAAGAACCAAATATACACCCATACTTCTTATCTTATCTTACCACTATATAATATACGAATAACTTTGAATATTGACCGTTAGATCAAGACTCGTGAATCCCAACATTTCTAGCTGTTGGATCTTATTTTCCATTCTAGCATCTAGAATATTCTATTGATAGTCTTCATCACAATGAATGCTATGCACAAAACTCAAAACACACTTCTCCAACATTCTAGAATCTTCTCCCTCATTTCTCTAGACCATGTTACCAAAATTTTCAAGTTTTTGATAGCTAATAATCGCTTACTTCTACATGATATACTGTACAAAGTACAAGAACCAAATATACACCCATACTTTATAGATATTGATCAAATTTAAATTGTTTTCTACTTTACCTGTATTATAATTTTATATAGTGATGATATGTGTCAGATGTCTATAAAAATGTCTAAAAGATTCTAGAATGATAGAGAAGTGTTTTAAGATAAGAAGTATCGGTGTATATTTGGTCCTTGTACTTTGTATGTCATGTAGAAATCAGAGATTATTAGCTACCTAACGCATTAAATTTTTGATAACATGGTCTAGAGAAACAAGGGAAAAGATTCTAGTATGATGGAGAAGTGTGTTTTGAGGTTTTTGCATAGAATTCATTATGCCGAAGACTATATATCAATAGAATCTTCTAGATTCTAGAATGGAAAAGAAGATTCAACGACTAGAAATGCTGGATTCGCGAATCTTGATCCAACGGTCAACATTGAAAGTTATTCGTACACTATATAGTGGTAAGATAAGATAAGCTGATGCAGAAGTCAATGATTATTAGCTACGAGGGAGAAGATTCTAGTATGATGGAGAAGTGTGTTTTGAGGTTTGTGCATATCATTCATTATGCTGAAGACTATCAATAGAATCTTCTAGATGCTAGAATGGAAAAGAGGATCCAATGGCTGGAAATGTTAGGATTCAAGAGTCTTGATCCAATGGTCAATATTCAAATTTATTCGTACACTATATAGTGGTAAGATGGTAAGATAAGATGGTAAGATAAGATATAACAATCGTAATGTTTTTTGTCTGTGTGCTAACGGGTGGGTGAGTATGTCATACATACAACATAATAGCACATACTCCCTTCATTCGGAAATATAAGACATTCTAGCTTTGTGAAACGAATGTATCTAGACACTTTTTAGTGTATAGGTTCACTCTGAACCTATACGAACCTATACACTAAAAGACGTCTAGATACATTCGGATCACAAAGCTAAAACGTCTTATATTTCTGAACAGAGGGAGTATATATGTACTCCCTCTGATCCATATTAGTTGACTTACGTTTGTCTAGACTCTAGAAATATACGGATGTATCTAGCACTAAAACTTGACTAGATACATCCATATCTAGATGAATCTAAACCAACAAATATGGTCAGAGGGATTATATGTTTGTAGAACAGCTCGCTCTCATACATATACTCATACTAAAACATGTCATGTATACGGAAATGTATATGTACACGCCTGCTGATACTTGGCCACTCACACATCACATATACGCGCAAGCAGCTACACGTATATATGTACATGGCCGCACACCATACATGTGTATACAGACACGTACAATACATATACCCATGGCCACACATGTATACATGCCAAGACACATGTACAAAAATATAAGCTTTAATTAATAAGCTCTAGGATGGAGGTAGTACACATTAATTTTACGACATTTAGGCCTTAATATTGTATTGTTTGGAAGAAGGAAAGTTAGGGTCCTACGACTTCTCTAGCTTTTCTTCTACAGTATAAGTTAGAGGATCTGTATAACTTGTTTCTTGCCAAAGATCATGGTAAATATAGTTTTAGTCCCACTTCTCGCACCCGAGGTACAAATTAGTCCCATATCTTGCAGAGTGGATAAAATTAATCCCAAAACATGCATCCCTGGTGCAAATCAGTCCATTTCAAACAAATTTGAGCGTATTTGACCAAATTTGTACATGTTTTGCTGTCCTGAATGTGCCTTTTTGCAATTTAGACAGTAAAATAGTACCGGCCTGCAAGTGGTGTCCTTCCACGACTTTTATTGCTTTTGAAAGTTCATGTAGAATTTTTGTGTAGATTGATGTCGTTTTTAGCTTGGCTGAACACTGTCCTTTGCAAATGCTCAAGTTAACTAAAACTACACATGTGTGCATTTCACTCAATATTTCATCATTAGTTTCAAGTTAGCTGAAATCTAACCAAATTTAATTATTTTCTTATACGCTTCACAATCCATTTGCATCAATTGTTTTATATGTGACGATTCAACTTGAGCATTGCGAAGTACATTGGATGAGCACATGTACATATGTTGTTCGCATATCATGTCAAATTCACAAGATTTTAGCTTCAGCACATGGGCTTTTCTGTAAACAACAATTCCTTGCGTGGGTCCATAAATTACCCTAGCCTCGCTTTTCTTATCTTACCTTACATCTTACAACTATATGGTGTATGAAGAACTTTGAACATTGGTCGTTGAATCAAGATTGTCAAATCCCAATATTGCTAGCGGTTGTATCTTCTTCTCCATTATGGGATCTAGAATATTCTATTGATAGTGTTTAACACAATGAAATTTATGCACAAACCTCAAACACATGTTTCGAAAGTAGATAATAAAGGTTGAAATCTACATTATATAAAGCACAAGAACCAGATATACACCCAATACTTCACGGATCTCGCTCAAAAGTATAATTATTTTTTTGAGCTTTACTTATTATAGTTTTATAGTGATGATATGTCATACTTCTATTATCTGAGTCTGATGTGTAAGGCGGGTGCAACTTACTAGTATGGACTAACCTGCAAAACTTCTAGGTAAGGACAACTCAACATGGTCAAATTCGCTCAGTTCATTCAAATTCCATTCAATCCGTTTGAAATAGACTAAACTGCACCTGAGGTGCAAGGTGTGGGGCTAGTTTTGCCCTTTTACAAGATGTGAGACTAATTTGCACCCTGGATGTAAGAAGGAGGACTAAAAGTGTAGCTCCTTGCAAAAATAGCTTTCCATGGGTATATAATTAACAAAACGAATACATAGCTTGTTCTTACAGGGACTGGACCACGTTTTGATGAATCCTTGCATGGTGCTTGTTGTAATTTTGTGGGACCTGGTTGTGTCTCCTTGTTTTCTTCTGGTCCTTTCTGTAAAATGTACCTACAACTTCATTACCACTATGTCTGAAAAACCACACCATAAGCCAAAAAGTACACCTTAAGAGCTATCCATGTGCATAGTGGAGCTTGTCCACAAGCCAAAACGCTTAAGGGTGACCCATAAGCTTAGGGCATCACCTCACCTATGTATAAGGTGAACTTTTGCCATAAGGTGGGTCCCACATAGCTTGTGGAAGTAGCTATAATGTATAAAGTCAACTTATTTATAAGTTGGGACCGATATGTCTGCAAAAATTACACACGTGCAAGAGAGAGAGAACGAGAGAGAGGACAGAGTAAATAATTGTATATTGCTTACACCCACAATGTGTAGCCAAAAGTGGTTCCATATTTTCTTTTTGGATTTTGGAACTAGTTCCAGGTGGTTCTAAATGAGAGAAAACTGGGAACCGGAGCAAGTATAGTTGCTTCGATGCCAAATTTGCTTTTTTGGCTTTTGGAACTAGTTCCCTACACTGTGAGGGTAGTTCCATATTTGCTTCACGTGTTGTTTTAACTAGATGGTGGGACCCACATTATAAATATTTGGAACTAGTACATTGGAGCAGCCACAACGTTGCTATAGCTAAACCTGACAAAAAGATGAATTTGGCTTCACCATGCAATTTGGCTAGAGCTCCACAATGTAGCTATTCTAAATTCCTACACTATGCGGTCCCACCGCTGACAAGAATAGCCTTATTTTTTGTCTAATATATGAGAGTAGAGGACACATGTCAGACACAGGTTGGCTAATCATTTAGGGACCACATTTGGCATCGGAGCACCCTCTTGCTCCGGTTCCCTCTTTTGCTCAATTTGGAACCACCTCCACAGTTTAGAGAACTAGTTCTAAAAGCCAAAAAGCAAATATGGAACCACTTTTGGCTACACACTGTGGGTGAGCTCTTGCTATATTTTATACCAAAGCCAAATTTACCTTTACGTCAGATTTTGCAATGGCAACATTGTGGGTGCCCTTGGACAAGCCACAAGCTTATGGGTCACCCTTAAGAAAATTTCCTTAAGGTGAAGCTCTACTATGTATGTGGTCATCCATAAGGACTAGTTTTTGCTTGTGGACACCCTTATGGACAACATAGTGGATGCCCTAAGGTGAACTTTTGCCATAAGGTGGGTCCCACACAACTTTTGGAAGTAGCTATAATAAAGTCAACTTATCTATAAGTTGGGAACCATATGTCTGCAAAAAGTATACACATGCAAGAGAGAGAGGAGAGAGTAAATAATTTTATATTGCTTATGGACAAGCCACAAGCTTAGGTGAAGCTCTACTATGTATCTGGTCATCCATAAGGACTACTTTTTGCTTATGGACAACATAGTGGATGCCCTAATACGAATCTCGTCCATGCAAAAAGGATAACAGAGCTCGTCCATGCAAGTAAAATAAAAATACAGAGCTCGGATTTCCGAATTAGTACTCTAGTACAACTCGTACCCTAGGCGTCTAGTACTAGGGAGTCAGGCCGATCACAGTCTCCTCCAAATTAACTACTCCAACCATCTAAACGTCTACTGGTACTAGGGAGTAGGGAGTCGGCGGGTCACTGTCTCCTCGAAATGCAGCTGAGGAGCGCACGCTCGTGTTGATTAATCCAGCTTTTCCCCCTTGCCTATTCCCCCGCCCCCTCCAGGGCGTCTTCCCCTTCTCTTCCCGGCATCTTCCCCTTCTGCACCAGGTGCCGCTGCTGCCGCCATATGTCGCTTTCAGATTCTCTTCCTCGCCTCGCTCAGGCAGTTGCCACCATCAATTCCCCATCTCTTCCGAAAACCCAATCAATGAAATATAGACGTTGCCTTGCGATGGCGTCAGCGAGCAAGAACAGTGAGCATGATTCCGAGATTTTTCACGATGTGTTTACTAAAGGCCCCTTTGAAGAACTCATAACCCGATGTGACGTCATCACCGCTGGCGGCCTAATCGGTTCGTCCAAACTTTTCTTGAATCTGCGAAAGCTAGTGCAACTCTAGATGGTTCAATGCCATTTGGCCTCCCATATGTTCTTCATTCCCCCCTAACGAAGGGACCCCTAGATTTCTTGCATTACTTCAAAATTGATAGCCTCCCGTGCAAGCTGTCTCTGCTGGACAGGTTCTCCTACGATGCTATGGTACCAGGCTATACTTCTGGGCAGTGGGTAGGCGCCAATGGAGATTGGATTGCCACGGCTGGCTTTAGAGGCAAGTTGGAGCTTTGCAATGTGTCACTTGTCGCAAGATTCCTCTCTCCACATTGTCGTTCTAAGCAACCGACTAGCCAACCACGTTCTTGTTGGATAATGATCTTCCAGCTACAATGCAGAAGATTGCTATTTGCGAAGTTCCCATAGCTGCTGGGAGATATAAAGATTTCTCGCTTGTTGCAGTCTTCAACATCAGAATTTCCATCCTTCAAGGCGGTGATGATGGATCGACAGTTCTTCCAATTCCTCTTAACCACACTCTAAGCCCTTATAGTTACAATGATGGAATCACCCACGACTGACGGGTGTTTGCCACAGCTCTGTATGGCAACATTCATGTTTGGGATCCTCTGCATCCTGGTAATTATTCCTTCATATGTAGTGTACTGGCTTAATTACTCATGTTCCCAACCTATTATACTGAATTGACATAGGGAGTGTTTCATTTAAATGAAAATACGAGTAGTTATTTTAGACTCTATGAACTGTACGAATCATAGTTTTTCCGTAGGGATTTTTCTTATAGCAGTCGTTTGATTCATCGGATTGAATTATGCACAGTAGATTTTTCCGGATGTCTTTTAATTCATTCGATAGGAATTTAAGGTATACTTGAAGCTCCTGAAAAGAATCCGTTCAATGTTTTTTCCATGCAATGTAATCCAACACATTGCAATCCTTCAGGAGTATAAATAGACATGCAAATGTAAAATCCTGTGTCTTTTCTATCCTATGTTTTCTGCATTTGCACGGGTTTTCGACTGGTTCCCCTTCAAATAAACCGGTCAATTCTCTTTGCCTTTTTAGACAAAACGAGCCAAAAATTGCCCGTCTTGTTCAAAAAGATGAGTCTATTCTCTAGGAAATTTTCCTATTATATAATGCTTTATGTCCTTTGTACGATTCTGGGTTGTAGTTGTTTTTCCTATGTTTGAGCTACTTTGCATGTAGTTCAATTGGAAGGAAATTTTTCAGTAGGACTCACTATATCATGTTGCCAGAATCATAAGTTAATGCATTCTGCTACCTTTTTCAAGGTTCTGCACTGGTCTTGGCGCTACCAGCTGCCGCGGATGAGTTGGTGGATTCATTTCTTAATGCTACTGGAGATGAGCATGACTACTTTTTTGGTTTTTGGTGGTTAGCAAGATCTGCAGATGGTTCTAGACTTATTCATATATATACGCTTGGCGCTTCTTATGATCCCAACTGCCTTACTTTTCATTGCCGCCATCGTACTGGTGCTCCTCATCCTCGTGTTGTACACTGCGGTCGCACTATCTCCACTTATACTTCCGGGTTTGGCTGCTTGGTGTTCTCAATGAACACTGCTCGGGTTGATCAAGCTAATCCATGGGAAAGGATTGCGGACCTTGGATCATATTATCTTTTCCTTGGAGTGAACTATCTGATTATCATGCGCGTAGGCGGTGCAGATCTTACCTCAGGTTATCTGATGAGAAGCAACCGTGTCTACATCTTACCAACTGCAGCATGGCTTTCCAAAGAGGCGCAGCCTGAATTATGCTGCCTCACTCTTAGTGGTAAAGACTATGATGTTACTTCTAAAATCAATGTCCTTGAGGGAATTAATAACCCTCGCTTTTGGATAGGAATGGTGAAGCATCCGCTTTGGTTCGTACCAACCTTCACGGACACCGTCGATTGGAACCGGCCTCATGCTTAACTAAGAAACAAGACATGTTGCTACATTACGTATTGATGCAATCCATATGTAATAGTTGGTACTACAATTAGAGAAATAGTTCTTGACCATGTTGAACTGTTTATTTTGTTTGGTTGTCTGAAGTCATCGGCTTTCAACTTGTTGGTCTCCCCTCTTTTGAAACATGTCCTTGTAGCGGTACTATGTTTATTTACTCATATGAACTTGACTATATTTTTTTGGATAGCATAATGCTCTTTAGTCCGCCCGATTCTAGAGTTATTTTAGAAATTATGGAAATTTTAGCAGCAACAGGATGTTACGGACCACATGCCATACACTTGAACAATCACCTCAATGCTTGTGTAAGGGTCATACTCTATGAAACCAACATTGGATTCAACGATTATAGTCGCATGCACTAGTCTTTGGTTAAGCTGATATGACGAGACCATATTTTTTAGAGATTTATCTTATCTTATCTTACCACTATATAGTGTATGGTTAACTTTCAACATTAACCGTTGTATTAAGACTAGCAAATTCCAACATTGCTAACCCTCAAATCTTCTTTTCCATTATAGCATCTACTCACTCAGTTCCATAATATAAGATGTTTTAACTTCTGCGAAACGAATGTATCTAGACGACTTTTAGTGTGTGGTTCACTCCGAACCTACACACTACTTTTAGTGTCTAGTAAAAGGTGTCTAGATACATTTGTTTCTAAATCATCTTATATTTTGAAACGGAGGAAGTAGGAGATTCTATTGATACTAGACTTTATCACAATGAACGCTATGCACAAGTACAAGAACCAAATATACACCCGATACTTTATGGAAGTGGCTCGAAAATATAATTATTTTCTCAGCTTTACCTATTACTACTTTATGGAGTAGTACAATTTTATATTGTTATGATATGGCACTCTACTAGACAGCGTTGGCGTGCTAGACTAGCTAGATAATTACTACTAGTAAAGTTTCCTTGATGCTACTACAGTAGTAAGTACTACTCCTAGACATCATTGGCGTGCTACACTAGCTAGCTAATAATTAATGTCTCCTCGATGCAGCTGCGCCCTGCAGTAGAAGATCGATGAAGGAGCACGCAAAAACTCCTCGTTCAAAGAGCCATACCGTCTTCCCTATCTTCGGCAGTATTTGGTATAGTATCCAATGTGCACTTCACTCATTTTCCTCGCCATCTCGTCCGCAGCATCGGTCCTTCCAAGCCGCCACCCCTCTCGTCCAAAACCTCCCAACAGTCATAGATTGATCCACCTCGCCCCCAAACCATCGGGACGCGATGGCGGATTCGGGGCCCAACAGGTGGTACCGTGGATGGAGCAACGTCGGTGCCGATGTGTTCGATGAGATCTCTATGCGTATGGACACTACCAGCGCCGTCCAGATGGCCGCATGCTCCAAGGATTTTGACCTCCGAGTCACCAGCGGAAAAGGTAGCAGATTCCCCAACGATGGTTGCGGGACATTGGTCGCCTACCGTCAGGTCCAAAACCACAAGATTGCATGCACGCATGTCCCTTGCAACTGCATGGAGGATGGTTGCATTTTCGCCGCCTCGCCAACGGCACTCCTCGCCCACTTCTATGAAGCCCACTCGATGAGGGTGCGCAGTTTCCGCTACGGCAAAACACACAGGTACTCCACTAAGCCTCTGCCGGCAATAGGCCTGCGGACAGTAGATAGCATTGGATCCGAGGATGATGGTACTGTGTTCGCGGGGAGATTTGACACGCGTAAAATGTGACATGTTGTATCCGTCGTATGCGTCAGGCTGTCGGCGTGCTTATCACCGCGGTACATGGTGAAGTGTTGGTCGTCGACTGTGATTAAGGGGAGAAGGATAAAAAATTCTGGGCTATGCATGCCGGAGAGCACCGCGTCGCCCGACGGCATCCCGTTCGATGAGCTACAGTGAATCCTGTCGGTGCCGATGTCGCACCTGGTCACTCGTCAACCATCGGTGTTCACCCTGTAATACTGTCTTCGGATTAACAGGATCCATGAGTGAGGTAAAAACATCTTAATGTTCGTTCGAGTATTTGAACTGCTAGAAAGACTTACTACATGTTCTTAGTAGTTGTTCTTAGGAGTATTTTTATGGAGTTCAACTACTGCTAATTTATTTATAGTAATACCTATTGTATGTACTGGTACTTATCATTTTGGGAGACATGGTTCCTAGCTTAAGGTAGTTCTGCGTATTTTCTATGGAGTTCTTCCTCTGCTAATCTATTTTGCAATAATAACTATGTACTGATGCTTGTTTAGATCGACCGATGAAGTGCAGAATATGGTCTCACTTTACTTTTGAATCAGGCCTAGCTACATCTATTGAATTTCAATGTGTGCATTGCTGAATCTATCAATTATTGTCTGTGTACTGCTAATTTGGTTAGTTTGCAATGATGCTGAATCTATCAAGTGTTGATGCATATGAATTGGGAATCTGTCAAGTGTCGCTGAATATGAACTAGGAATTTGTCGATATTTTTTCAGTATTATTCTATACTTCTGAATCTTTTAAATGGTACTGAATTTATCAAATATTTTGTCGTTACTATTAGTACATACAATACAATATTTTGTAGAACTAACTGTGATGTACTTGTACTTGTTTACATCAAGTGCAGTAGATTATCTTGCTTTTCTTTTGGAACTTGGCATTTTATAGAAGAAATACTAATGTACTTCTACTTGTTTAGACCAAGTGCAGTAGATGGTCTTGCTTTTCTTTTGAAACTTGGCATTTTATAGAAGAAATACTAATGTACTTCTAATAGTGATGTACCGCTACTTGTTTAGATCAAGTGTAGTAGATTCTCTTTCTTTTTTTTTGTAACTTGGCCTAGTCATAAACTCATAATCTTGATGCGGTTTTGGGAATTTTGAGAAGCCTATGGAGATCACACACAGGCATTGATGTGAGAAGGAGGCATGCACAGAAAGAAGACTTGATTGCCAATTTTGCTTGCTCCAATGATCGAGTGTAGGGAGAATAGGACAAACTGAATCAGTCACTTTATGCTGCTGAATATTCCAAGTGACGCTGAATATGAACTGTGAATCTGTCGATATTTTTCTTTCTTATTATGTACTGCTGCATCTTTCAAATGCTACCAAACCTATCAAAAGTTTTCGCATTATATCTATTGAATTTCAATGTTCGCATTGCTGACTCTGTGAATTCTTTTGGTCACTATCTGTGTACTGCCACAACCGGTCACTTTGAAATGTTGTGCTGACTTTGTCAAGTGCTGTTGAATATGAACTAGGAATCTATTTGAAAATTTTACGGTCTTATTCTATACTGTTGAATCTTCCAAATGCTACTGAATCTGTCAAATGTTATGTCGTAACTATTAGTACAATATTTTGTAGAACAAACTATGATGTACTGGTACTTGGTTAGATGAAGTATATCAGATTGTCTTGCTTTTCTTTTGAAACTTAGCATTGTTACAATTAGCTGGATGAGTCTTGGACATTTCGGGTTGCTATGGGCGATCACACAGGCATTGATGTAAGGATGAGGTACTCACACAGAAGCAGACTTAATCATCAGTTTTGCTTGCTCTAATGATTGAGTCTATTCGGAGAATAGGCCAAACTGATCGTGGGCCAAGGTTTTTTAGCTGGAACAAGAACAAATTCTCTCTGTACTGCTATTGAATTTCAAGCAGGAAAGCTACTGAATCTCTCAAATGTTCTGTTATTGCTATTACTAAAGCATTTGTGCAAGTAATACTGATGTACTGGTATTGTATTTCATTGTCTGTATTGCTGCATTGGTCACCTTTGAAATGCTTCTGAATTGGTCAAGTGCTTCCGAATATTAACTTCGAATATGTTGATAATTTGTCTACCTTATTCTATACTGCTAAATTTTGAAATGAATATCTGCCAAAAAGAATTATCGCTTTCCCCCGCCCTCGCTGAGGTCTTTGTTTCGAATCCAGTAGAGCACATCACCATGCAATTTTTATTAACCAGGAGAAGAAATATAGTACGCCCTCCGATCCAAATTTATGTTCTCATATTTGTCTAGATTCTGACATATCTAGTCATGTTTTAGTGCTATTTACGTCCGAATCTAGCCAAATCTAAGAACATTAATATGGATCAGAGGAAGTAGCTCATTCTGCCCCTCTTTAGCCCAGAACATTTTAATTCAGTCTTTTCAAGGTCAGGGACTACTGACCACATCCCAGCAAAATTTTAGAAAGGAGCCCATGGAGCATAGCCGAGAACATATTAGCTTGGCCTTTTAGGGGCCAACGGACTGCTGAGCACAACCCAGTGAAATTTTAGAATAAAGCCCATGGAGCATAGCCTATGAAATATAACCCACGTAGAGAAATAGCCAAACTCTTTTTAATTCGGCCTTTTGGGCATTGCCCCCCACCTCTCATAATAATAAAAGCTCTACCTACCCATGTTTTTAAGAAAATACCCCATTATGTGGCATTTTATAATTTGAGATGCCAGGAGCGTTGCCCTTTTATATTTTAAAAGAGATAAACATAGACACACAAAATATTTTAAGAAGACTAATACAGAACTTCTAGTACTAATAAAAGTTTAATGATATTTTTCTATAAATATCTTTGTTGTATTGGAAACGCACTCAATTTACGTTTATTTGATTTGAAGGTCTTTTGTTCGAATCTCTTTTGTGTGTGTGTGTGTATCTTGGGTTTACATTAGGCTGACATCACGGACCCACCAGCATGCAAGGTCCCTGGAGTTTGTTTTGAGGGTGGGTTCAAAAAATGTTTAAATACTTGCACAAAGAGGCTCGCATCAGGGACCCACCAGACAAAACATACAAGGCTGCACCGGGGACCCACAAACAAGAACATGCCAGAGAGGCTGACATATGGGCCCCAACAGTAAGACCATACACGGCTGCCACGGTGAAAACAGCGGACGCGGCCGAAAAAAAGTCCATCATACACACGTTGCACTTATAGAGAAGCTGATATGTCAGACCCAGCAGGCCCAAGCATAGCCCATGAAATTAGCCTATCAGCCCCAAGCATAGCCCAATACCTTCTAATTCGGCCTTTTCGTGGTCTTGTGGCCATCGACCATAGCCCATTCAATTTAGGAGTGAGCCCATGGAATATAAGCCATGACAAATAGGGCATTCGCCCCGAGTTAGCCCGGAATCTTTTTAATTCGGCCTTTATGAGAATTTTTTGTACTCTGACACTGACATCTGGGACCCGAAAAAACAGTCCAACATATAGATGTTTCTTTCAAATAGAGGCTGTCAGCTGGGACCCAGTATAGACACGTTTCCTGCATAGAGGTGGTTGACATCTAGGACCCAGCAAGTTGCCAAGGTCAAAACAGGGGACATGGAAAAAAATCCATCATACGCACGTTTTATTTATAGAAAGGCTGATATGTGGGACCCAGTAGCACGACCTTATACAGATGTTGCATCGAGCAACATAGCAAGTTCTAAACCGGGAGGCGCGAGCAAGAAAAAAGTTCAACATGTACACGTTTCTTGTAATGAGAGGCCGAAATGGGGGACCCAGTAGCGTGAACAAACGAACGATTCGTCGAGCAACGCTATCTAGTTTGGAATAGGATAGTGCTAGAGAAGAAAAAAATTACATCATACCCACGATTATTCTAATGTGAGGCTGACATAAGGGACCCACCAGCTTGAATAAACGGCTGATGCAGCGAGCAACGCTATCAAGTTCAGAACACTAAGGCGCGACAGAGGGTAAAAAATTCATAATATGCACATTTCTTCTAATGAGAGGATGACATGTGGGGCCCAGCTGCGTGATTAAATGGTAGATGCATCGATCAGCGCTATCAAGTTCGGAACAGGGTAGCGCGAGCCAAGGGAAAAATTCCATCATACACACGTTTCTTCTAATGCAAGGATGACATGTGGGGCTTAGGAGGTTGGTTAAACGGAAGATGCGTCGAGCATATCTATCAACTTCGGAACGGGGTAGCGCCAGCGAAGGAAAAAAATTCCATCATACACATGTTTCTTCTAATGAAAGGATGACATGTGAGTCCTGGGAGGTTGATTAGAAGGTAGATGCATCGAGCAGCGCTATCAACTTCGGAACAGGGTAGTGCGAGCGAAGGAAAAAATTCCATCATACACACGATCCTTCTAATAAGAGGATGACATGTGGGACCTAGCAACCTGACTAAATGGCAGATGCATTGAGAAACGTTATCAAGTTCAAATCAGGGAGGCGCGACCAAAAAGTATGGTCCACTAGAGACACTGACGTCCGGGACCAACACGCCTCAAAAGACTTCGGCGAGTCAACATCACACGAGGAAACAAAAATCTTGCTTCCTCCACGCGATGGCCGAGCTTCCTCCCTGTTTTTAGCAGATATGTCATAGTAGAGGGACACGAAACCGGAAAAAAAGTTTTCCATCAGCTACGGCCGAGCCGAGAATTTTGTCGTCGAAGGAAACTTTTCTTGTAGTGGATGGCCATGAGTAAAATTTGCCCAATGAAGGCTATATGACAAAGTTCCCATGATGGCCATGAGTCAAATCGGCCCAATGAAGGTTGTATGATGGATTCCCATGAAAGAGATATATCAATTTTCCCAATGAAGGCTATATGTCGAATGTTGGGTCATATGACTTGGATTTGGATCATATGAATCGGATTATGAGTCAAATGACTCGGATTGGGATCACATGACTTAGAATGTAAGCCAAATGACTCGGATTTGGGTCACATGACTCGGATTATGAGTCAAATGACTAAGATTTGATCATATAACCCGGATTTGAGTCAGATGACTCAGATTTGGATCACATGATGACTCAAATTGTGAGTCGAATGACTCAGATTTGATCATATGACTGAGATTATGAGTCAGATGACTTAGATTGTGAGTCAAATAAGTCGTATTTGATCATATAACTTGGATGAGTCATATAGCTCAGATTTATGGACAAGTATGTCAAATTATGACAGGTATATCGGATTTTGACACGTATGTCAAATTTACCCAAAGAGGTTATGTGACGAGTACCCATGAAGGCCATATGTCAATGTAGGCCAATTCAGGAAGATGAATAGCACCAGATCAATTCATGTTGGTTAAATATTACAAAGGAGGAAAAAGACTATATGTCAATAAATCACTCCAGGGGGTATTTTAAATATGAAGCCTATGTTTGACTCTATGAGTCCCACATAGCCTCGGGGACTAATGTCAGGGATATGACCCGGATACCCCAAAGTTGAGCATATGTGGTTTTAATAAAGGACATATGTGTAAAATAGAGTACAAGACGAATTAAATAAAGGGAGGAGGGAAAATCTGGTCTGGGCCGACATATGGGCAAGTCGGCCTGGCAGAGATCAATCCAGACCAAGTTTGCTAGGGTTTGGCTGGCATATACTTCTTATCAAACCGGATCAGTGGGCTTCTACCAGGTAGGCTGAATCAACATACACTGGCCCACCTTTGCTCCTCAGCATCAGCTGGACCCCTGCTAGGTTGGGATATCCTTGACCGGTCCATTCCCTCAGCACCGCATCACCCGAACACCAGGACATCGTCACCCCGCTCCCTCCTCGGTCCCGCATCACCTCGACGCTACAACCGACACCACCGCTTCACCCGGGTGGGCCGGGGTGAGACTAACTCGGCCCACCGCTGGGCCACGCCACCTCGTCGCTAGAGCCCGCTCACCCCATGGATCATCTCATGGGTGGGCCGTCATAAGACGATCCCGGCCCACCGCGGTATTAGCTCATCGCCAGCTCCCATCGCCACCACCTCACCACGGGAGACCCCGCCTGGGCCGAATGAGGAGAGTCTTGTCAGAGATTTGTCCCGCAAAGGAACTAGAGTCCAACGATCCCTTAGTTCATGAGGGGGATAAACACGCCATTCCGAAGTAGCTCGGCGACGGCTATGGCAGTGGAGCAAATGCATGACAGAGACCTGACACCGGGGTTTTTTACCCATGTTCGGGACCCCCGTGAGGAGGTAAATCCCCTACTCTTTGTTTGTTGTATTCCTCATGTGCCACGCGAGGTTACAATGGAGGATGAAAGTCTAGGGTTTAGATCTCTGAGATCTGTCCCTTGCAAGGTAGGAGAAGGTCTCCTTATATAGGCGGCGTCGGGCATCTTCCCCGGTCCATGGACGGGGAGGGTCACCACAGTACCGCCCCTCGAGGTGCTAGTCTACATGACTACATTTTGGTGGACTATGTCTTCTGGTCTGGACGCGCATTCGCTAGTTGGTAAAGTGGCCTCCCTTTTCCCAGTATGTCTCCATCCGGCTCTGCCTACTGTACCCTTGACACCCAAACGGCAGCAGGCGTGCCTACTATGCTGGGGTCTTCGGTCCCCCTGCTGCAAGGAAAGGTTGGATGGACTAGATCTTCCTTTTCTGAAGCAAATGGAGAGGACACGGTTACCGCGCCCTTTGTCACAACCCGGCCCGCCCGCTGATTGCTTAGAGGCCTTACCAAAAGGCCTAGGGCGCATTTCGAGGCACCCTCGAGGGGCTCTGCGGGCTCTTTCGCCTAGGAGGTCGTTTCCTCATGGGGGGGACCCTCTTGAGGGTCGCTACCATCATCGGAGGTAACGAGGGCTCGCAAGGGTACAACATCCTGAGGCGCTGGAGGTCATCGCCCGTCGGCACGTGGTAACCCAGTTGCCAGGGCCCCGATAGTAGCCCCTGGGCGTTTCACCTGCACGTGTCCGTTGAAGGGCTCGGAGGGGCAAGCGTCCTAGAACGGTTGGTGGGCCCTAGTGCCTGACCACGAAATCATGACCTTGCCCTGCCTTTGTCTTTGCCGCAGGTTTGAGGCACCCGCGGGCTATTAATCGCTAGACTCAAGAGTGCTTCTCCTGCTCCGGAAGTTGCTCCCACACCGCGATGGTGCGTGGTGCCCCTGCAGTTATGTCCCGTGCCTAGAGCAGCGATACGTCCTTTTTGACTCCCCCTTTTTGTACCAGGGTTTGGACACATGACCTCCCACTCTTCGCCTATGTTCCCCATTGATTCTGTGGAGCGCTCACACAAAGATCCACACCTCCATGGCGCCCAAGCGTTTCTCAGCCGCCGATAAGGGCAAAACCATAGTGGCAGAAGCTGGGGAGACCCTCCTTGCCAATTGAGGCCGGGGGCACCCACGAGGCAATGGACGGCGCCTGTCCCCGAGGAGGGCTTCTCCCCAACCACTCCAGGGGCTAGGAGGAGCACTCCCGCGAGGCGCGGATGAGTATGCACGGGTTATGTGTGCTAGCACCATCGATCCGGTCCAAACATCGAACCGGACCGTGCTCTATATCGATTGGGAGAGGGATTCGAGGGTGTAAGCGAGCTCGAGACGGTCACCGACTTCATCTTGGTCTTGAAGGACGACGACTGGTCCACCAAGGTATGGCTTCAGCCGCTCTTCATGCCTTTGAGGCACTTAGGGGGCAGCGACTGGTGGTCCATGGAGCTCGAGATCCCTGCACCTGGGGAGGTGTACCTCTCCTCAGGCTGGAAGAGATTCATCTACGATCATGAGACCGGGCGCGGCTCAGTGCTGAGGTTCTGCCATGACTCCGAGGAGTGCTTCATGGTGGTGGTGTATGACCGTATGTCATGCCGCGCGGCCTATCCCCGCCACCTCTAAAGAGACTAGGGAGCTGGCGACTTGGCTATGGCATTGTCACCGAAACTTATTCACCCTCTTTGGTGCAGGCGTCGCGACCTCTTCTGGGGTCTTTGTTTCATGGTCAGGTTCATAACAGAGGTCATTGCAGAAGTCTGTACGCGACCCTCTGTTCTTTCTACTTCTCCTTTTGAGGCCTATAAGGGAGTCTTTATGTGTATGTCTATAAGCGGATCTTCGCGCTTGTTATTTCTCCCTTTACATGTTTTGCTATAATTCTTAGAGCTTTGATGTTTATTATGCAGGGCTGGCTCGATGCAGCGAATGATGACTGTCAGGCGTCGCATGTTTTCTGGTGAAGCCGCCCATAGGTTGATGCCCAGAGGCGAGGCCTCATGAGGTAGAGGCTCGAGAGGGTCGTGTTCTGTGAGGTGACCTCCAGAGGTGGCGTCAAGAGCCAATGTCTTTTCTGGCGCCCCTAGCCAGTGGTCTGTGGGGAGCCTTAGTGCACCTGTGGGCCCTGCTGTTCGGGTGCTCAAAGATGTGCGTGAGGTGACTCGGGGGCACAACCGGGCGATAAGTTCCAGGCTCATCATATTAGGCCCTTCAATTCCCTAGTCCCATGAAGGGAGAGTGCCTCATGAGACGCGCCGCGAACCACTCGAGGAGGAGGAGTCTGGCATGGCGCGAGGGTTTTTGGTTTGATAGCGGTCGGAAATCGTTGGTGGGGTGATCCACTACCGGATGATGGTCCGTGAGTTCGAAACCTGACACTCAAGTTCCGACGAGCTTCGGCAACAGAGGGGCGATGCTCCACAAGGCGTCGTGAGAACGAGGGTGATGATCTCGGGCTACGGAGGGACCGTGCCTCGTGATCTATCTAAGTGGGGGTAAACTAGGTCAAGAACCATGGGCGAGGTAACTCATAGTCGAGGAACGGGCCACGAGTTAAGATCTTGACAGTTTAGGTCCCGACGAGCTCGAGACGTGAAGGGGCAGTGCCTCATGAGTTGTAGTGAGGATAAAGTGTGTCAGGAACCATGGGTGAGGTAACTCATGGCCAAGGAACGGGCTGCGAGTTCAGAGCTCGACACTTTAGGTCCTAATGATCTCAGGCCATGGAGGGGCAGTGCCTCACGAGCCATCGCGGGGATAAACTGGGTCAAGGACCGTGGGTGAGGTAACTTGATGGCACCGATTTTTTTCCATCTTCCACTATGTTTAAACATTGTTTTTTGCCAAGAAATTGCTAAAGAAACTCTCAATCCTTGCTACTAATGACTAATAATTGCAAAGATATGCAACTCCTCTTTTATTTATGTTGTGCAGGAAATCATGGATTTTAATGCGAAATAAGGAGTCATAATGAAGGATTTTGAGGAAGTACACACGTCCAAGTAATTGGGATGCAATACCGAGGCACCAGAATTCTTAACGACCACTGTTACAGGCGTGGTCCGCCCGTACCGCCCACCTGTACTAGGTGGCAACGACTTCGTCTCGTCAAACTCTACAACTTTCGTGAAGACGCCTATATATTTTGAGGCTCTAGCCACCGGCAAGAGGGCTGCCATTCTCAGATTGCATCACACCAGCACCAAATGGGATCCACACCATTGTTCATCCATTGTTCATCACTTCCCCATCCATCCATCCACTAGCCATAGGCATTGCTTTGTACTTTAGATCTCCTTGTGATTTGGCGATCATTGTAAGAATATTTGATTTCAATCTAAGTATTTGTATGATGTTTTCTATCTCCGATCTATTTGTTATGAGTGAGTAGTCCTCACAGGCTGCGGGTTGGGGAGAAACCTCGCAGCGATTATGTGCATCTAGATCATGGGAGAGTTGTATTTTGTTTGGAATTGTGATTTGTATATTTTCTTTCTTCGTCTCTTGTCTCAATCTGTGGACTTGTAGGTACCCAAGATCCCATATATTGATAAAGGCTTGAGGTGGGATACATCGCTAGAGGCGATATCATAGGAACCTCAGTGACCGAAAGGGTAGTACGGTCTTCACTTTGCGCCCCATTAGGGATCAACAACAACATGACCACTTAAAGCTTTGATCTATGTTTTACACTTAATAATCATTTGTAACCCGTGGCTTCGGTGTGCTCTCGGTTGGATTAAAAGTCTATTGCTATGCTTGCTGCATCACGGGGTCTCTAGAATATTAGGATGTGTTTCCCACAAGAGATTATCTCCATTCAAACATTATGCATGACTATGCTTATTGTCTTGTATCCCATTTGATGTGCAGCTGCAAGTGGATCTTCAACCCTGTCCTATTTCTATCCATTGATTCAAACTCATTATAAAGTAAACTAGATTGATCTAGTCAACAAAGGTAAAACGAACAAACAAAGTCTTGTAGACGTGTCCTTTTTATTACCTTTTAGTAGTGCTTTCTGAGGTTCAATTAAACCTAGGTCTTCTAGGGGAAAAGCTATTATACTACATCCGTGAATCCGGATTGAAGGTATCAACCCTTTTTCTGGCGCCGTTGTCGTGGAAGCAATTTCGCTATCCTAGTGAGGTCGTTAGAGACCTTGTTTTTAGTTTTATTATTAGTTGTAGTTTAATTCTTGTTATTAGTTTACTTTCTTGTTATTTGAAAATGCAAAAAAAATACTTACTTGTTATTCCTTTTCATTATTTAAAATTACCAAAAAGATAAGAACCATGGCTCAAAAGAGATTATGGGAGTATGCTACTCCCACTGATGATTTTATTCATGCACCTATCACTCAGCCCGTAGTTGATGCGGAAACATATGAGATAAAACCTAACCTTTTAAGTTTGGTTCAACAAAACCAATTTGGGGTTTCATCCGCTGAAGATTCGGGATTACACTTAAATACTTTTACTGAAATTCCCGACATGATGCATATTAAGGATGTGGATCCAAATGTTGTTAAGCTAAGATTGTTTCCTTTCTCTCTTAGAGGAAATGCTAAGGATTGGTTGCTAGCTCTACCAAAGGGCACTATTAAATCTTGGGAGGAATGTACTAATTTATTTCTGACTAAAATTTTTCCCTCAGCTAAGACTATGCATCTAAGATCCAACATTAGAAGCTTTAGACAAGAAGACCGTGAACCACTAGTGCTTGCATGGGAAAAGATAAAAGAAGCCATAATGAACTATCCTAGTCATGGGATGGAAGAGTGGCTTATATTACATTTGTTTCATAATGGTCTTAACCCAATGTCTAAATCTATGCTAGATACTGCAGCAGGAGGAACGATCATGGGAAAGCAAGTGAGTTTTGCAAAGAAATAACCATGCCCAATGACACGTGGAAAGAACCTCGAAGAGAGTAAGTTCAATTACTGAGGTAAATAATGAAGAGCTTACATCTAAGGTAGATGAGTTGCTTAGCTTAGTAAAGGGTAAGGAAAATACCCAAGTTAATGCTATCAGTACCGATGTTAATGATGTTAATTTTATATCTAGTACTCCTTTTAATCCTGCATGGAAAATTAATTATGCTTCCAATGTTCAAAAATATCATGCTAATCCTATAGGAGCTCCTTATAATAATTATAATAATACTAATGGAGCAAATCATGGAAATCTCCCATTTGAGCAAACCGTTAGAACATTAATACAAGCGTAAACCGAGAAAAATAATATGCTTATTAAGATCATGGAGAACCATGAAAGTAGTATAGGAAGATTATCTAACTAGGTCGTTGCAATTAGAAATGATGTGCATGCTCTACAGGAAAGAACAAAGACCATGGAGGCTCAGTTGGGTAAGGTAGCCAAGAGCCAAGCTCTCATACTAGCAAAGTTTGATGGAAAACCCGAGCCAAATCCGGTAGAAGACCTCAATATGATGAGGGTGGTAATGAATGAACAAAAACCTGAAGAGATGGATTATAGTAACGCACCAACACCAGAATATACCATGGAAGATCTATTGAAGATGATCACCGTTAATAATCTAGGTATAGAACAAGGTAATGATGTTATGTACCAACTATTTATACCACAAGTAGCATCTAAGGTTCTCGATTTAGAGATGGAGTATAAAGACTAGCTGATAAGCTTCTAGCTAAGCTAGATGATATATTTGAGCCCACTATTAAAATTAAGTTGGGAGTTAATGATATATCCGCACATTGTGATCTTGGTGAAAGCGTCTCAACAAGTTCCAAAATCCTATTTGATAAATTAAACTTGGGGCCATTTGTTACAACTGAATTGAGACTCCATCTAGCTGATTCAACTTATAAAAAAACTGTTGGGATAAATGAAAATATAGTTGTTAAAATTAAAGGTAGTCCCGCTCTTATTGATCTTGTTATTGTGGACATGCCTGAAGCTCCCATAGCACCTATAATTCTAGGTAGGCCATTCCTAAGAACTATTAAAGCTTTGATTAATTTACATGAAGGGAATGTGAGAATAGGGTTACCATCTGGAGATCCTTTTGTAGTCCACTTCCCTAGGAAGAATAAGGCCAAGCCTAATGATTATGATGGTGTAATTACTTTGAAACCAACTACTTTGGAGTGGGTGTTCCACTTCACAAACCTAAGTGATTGCCACCGAGGTCAAGCTAATTGACCTTAACTAGAAGCGCTTCATGGGAGGAAACCCATGTGAAATAAAATTCTTTCTTTATGTATTTTCTATTGTGTTAGTTTTTTTTGGTTTTGTCTCTAATAAAGAGTGTTCAAGAAGACCTATGGAGAGAGGAGAAGAAATAAGGTAATCCTCTATAT
The DNA here is from genome assembly GCA_916181665.1 of Avena sativa. NCBI lineage: Eukaryota > Viridiplantae > Streptophyta > Magnoliopsida > Poales > Poaceae > Avena > Avena sativa. The sequence continues at coordinate 461,828,354 of OV702291.1, read as the reverse complement.
TTTATTTTACTAACACATGGCCTAAGAAGTATTTCTGGATCATTACTTAGTGTTTTTTACTGTTATCTAGTCCTTTGATAAGATGTGCAAAGGCGCACGGAGATACTAATCAAATTCCTTGTGTTTTGTACTTCACAGTGTTCTTAACAACCACTGGTACGGCCAGAGTCGACCGTACAGTGCGCCCGTATCACATCAAGCCAAAGGGAGATAAAAAAATTAATGTTTGCCTAAAACACCGGTATCAATAATGACCACTGGTATAGTCGGACACGCTCATACCGTACCCTCGAGCAAATATCAGATTTCAAGCAAAGTCACGGTAGTGATAACGACCAGTAGTACGAGCGCGCGCGACCGTACCACGCACCTGTACCGAGTGCACCGCCTGGGAGGATCTGTCGCCCCCAAGGTAAGTCACACGATACGGGCGGGCTCTGGGCGTACCGCCTGCCCGTAACATGTACGCGGCCGCTATAGGCACCCCGAGGAGGTAACCTTAAAATCCCCAAACCAATTTTTCTCTTTCTTCTTCCTCCAAACTCCAAGACACCTCCATTGGATCTTCAAATTTACTTAAATTTTCTTCGATTCTTCGCACTTATTCGATCAAAGGTATGATTCTCCTCCGATCCCCAACTTATTTGTGCAAAAGCTTCACTCAATTATTCATCATTGTCAATCTAGACATAGGTCTTGTTCTTGATTCAATCTTGATATTAATTATGCTTAGCATTGTTTTTAGAGGAGTTTATTTTGTAGATAGTATAGAGAATCACTTATGTTATGTTTCTATTGAATCACAACTAGGCACAAAGATATGGATTGGAGCATCAAGGAGGAAGTGAAGGGCATGTCGGCAGGCAGAAAAGGACAAGGGCTGATACCTCCACTACAAGAAGAACCATCGTATAGCAACACATACTTTGCAACCATTCTCTTATACGTTGTAAAAATTTATTGTAGATACACATATGCGCATTGCAGACTACAATCGTTTTTCGTGAGATATAGATGGGACACAATCAAAGTTGGTCAACCGCCCGCACATTATAAATTTTTGTTTGGCTGTCAGTATGGAGAGGCGCGGGAGATGTTTTCGCTAAAGTTAGCAGTTAAGGTTTGACCCAGCCAGTTTTTTTCTTCCCGTCTCATCCTTCAGCGTAAACTTCTCAACTCCTCGTCTCCTACCCTACAGTGCGCCATCCCCTTCTCTCCTGCCGCCCGCCGCCGCTCCAATATCAAACTACCGGCTACCTCCAGCGCTGATGCTCATAGATCCTAACTTCTCTCTACTTAACCTCCCCATTCCCACCACTATATCTTGTACACACTTCCTGAAACATACCACCGACTTAACCCTAAACCATTGACTGACATGGGCGATCTTCAAATTCCACTTGCCCTGCTCGTATGATTGATGTGGTCAAACAAGCTGCGGCTATGTTCAAAAAGGGATGCGGTTCCAACAAATTGCCATGGTGCTCAAGGCGGCGGTCGTGTGGTGCTCAAACCCACTACCGTGCCAGATCTTGCACGTGGAACACTTTGCAGAGATTTTTGGATCTCGTGGTGAGTTAAGGGAAATCCGAAACCAAGTTCGAGGCAATCTAGGGTAGGGTTTCTCGTTTCTCCCTTTCAGTTTCCACTCGCATTTTCCCATGGCCTGATCCGTCTACCATTTTTTTACTTGTTGCAGGATCTGTTTCATGTAGAAGGACTGTTGGTTTTCAGGTTACATCACGTGCTGACATTATGATATGGTTAAATTTTGGTCTCTTGTTAATAGCCAAAATTACTAGAAAAGTAGCTAGTTCTGTTTTTAGAATGTGTATGATTCGAATCCAGAAACAGTTGTTGGTTATTAGCTCGTCTAGTTGTAGAACTGGAACCTTTTTGTGTTTTGTATTCCTATGTATAAATAAGCACATGCGTTGAATTTCTTGCAGAATGATTAGTGCAACATAGCTTTAGAGGTGTGACAGGCCCATCAAACTATCAACGGAACTAGATAAAATGAGCACAGGTAAAGATCTCTTAATATTTTCTTGTTTGGTGTGGCTAGAGGTCAATCACTATCACTCATATCTCAGTGTTAATTTCTCTCATGCTTTGTTATTCTGTTTTTATACAGATGATCTGTTGTGAAAGAAAAATTCTTGCTATCTAGAAAGCCCCTAGACTGCCGGTAGTTATTCTAATTTGTTCAAGTGCCCCTGTTTCCCTACATTGGTTAAAGCACTGCCCAGTTTTGATTATTACTTTATACATTTTATAATCATAGATCAAACATATTCAGAACAGTAACACTAATCAAGAAAATGCCAAGGTTCAGTGGTTTATCGACTCTTGGTCATCTATTAGACAAGTATGTTGTGACATTCGAAGTCACTTGTTTCATAGATTTCCTTATGTTTGTTTTTAATGTCCCTTTGGTTTCTTAAGGTGTTCTTGCACAAAGGTCAAATCCTGGCTGAAATCAAAATCACAAATCAATCTGCAAAGTAGGATACTACAATGGTAGTGCATGGTAGGGCTGAAAGGAACAAGCCAAGGTATTACCCAATCACTACAGTGTTGTCTTTGTCTTTCTATAATAATCTATCTGAACGAGCATTGGATACAAGCTGCGGTCAAGAATTTTGCCGTGATTTTTGTACTGTTTATCACACAGCAGCTTCTCTTATTATGTCATGCAAGCCAAGGGTGAGATTCTAGTTGTGCCCGTCAGATTAAATGCTTAGCTTTTGCTCACTATGTACATGCATACGGACAATCACTTAGTATTGCTAAAAATGTTGTCTCTGTTCATTTTTTTTCTAGGAAGAAGCATGCAGATTGGTGCTTATTAGCAAGGTGAAGATATCCGTATTGCAAAATTGTATGCCTTTTGGATTCTTTACTAGGTTGGTGTATACCCCACTTACAAGGTTTTGAGCAAATACGTACTGGAATTCACTATACCGTTCCTACTCATTTTAACCACTTCGATACTAAAACTGGAATTGTATTTTTGCAGGCCCAAGAGATGAGGAATGACTTCCTATATTTGGATATCATCCCCGAGCTTGTATAAGATCCTCCACATCGTGGTCAATGCCCATGGTCTGAAAATATTGGCATGTCGGTAGCAGTGTTGTGAGAGAAAAATCTGGCACCCATCTCATAACGTGGGTGATGCCTGCAAAATAAATACGGACCGACTTATACAGATAAACAATCTTGACCAAGGCAAAGCCCAGGTCTCCAGCTGAGGAGTTGTTGTTCACTGTTAATAGTATGCATATTTTATTGGCAGATGGAACTGGGAATCGCAGAACCTACTTGCTCTGATGCCCAAAAATTCTGATGCTGGCGTCGGCCATCAATGCCAGACAAGAGTAGGGCACCGCCATTTTGCAATGTTGTGGACGGCCTAAAGGAAGAATAGTAGAAAGAATCTATATAGGAGTAGTTAGACATCATACTCTGAAGCAAGATTATATTGTATGTTTTGTACTCCCCTGATATTTTTTTATGTACCGAATGGTGATTCAAGTAATAATAATATAACTGTATCTTCATTGTGCTTTTCTATTTTGTGATTTGTGAGGTGTGGTATGTCTTTTGAAATGAATATTTTGTAGCTGGAAAAATACTACAATATTTAGAACCGCTCAAACAATTCAGTGTAGAAAATAATATTTCTATTAAAATTATTAAATATTAAATCTATATATACCAACGCATACAAATGTAGCTTGACGCCTATTGGTATTTTGCAACGCTCTGTGGGCTGGTTACCAACGCACGAATATGCGTTGCATTATACCTTTGCAGCGCCCAAAAACGCAACGGATATATTTCTGTTGGTAAACAGCCTTGCAACGCTTATATGGGCATTTAGATACAGATTAAGCGTTGTTGTAGGGCAGGTCCTGTTGTAGTGCTCCCATTCTAAACCTCAGTTCCTGCCCTGCAGCGGTGGAAGCTCTACGGGCCACTGATGAGTTTTGCGATAAGTACCGAGTCCTGAGGAGAAAGGTGGACATACTGCCAGAAGAGAATAATAGGCTCCACAAGATCATGGAAGATCATCTCACTTCGATCGAGAGAACACCACCACCACCCAAGGAGTAATTCGTCATCAGGTTTTGGCATCCCCTTGGTTTGTTCCAAGCTTGGGGGAGTGTCGCGGTATCACATCACTATCTTCTATCTTTTTACCTTTTTAGTAGAGTCATATCATGAATAGAGAAGTTATCATGTAGGATGGTTTTCATTATGGCAGTGTCCCCCCTCTCGTTAGATATCTATGTATCCATTGGTGTGAGTTGCCGTTATGGAATATTAATGAGTAGTTCTATCATTTGCTCTTTTGCATATCTTATTTTAGTTTTCAATTACTATTATATGATTGATCTTGTTCTTAGTATTGGTATCACTTTGGGATCATTGAGTTAATTTAGTTGGTTTTGGCAAACCTGGCCCGGTCAGTAGCAACACTATTATGAGAATTGAATGAAAAAGATAAAAAGTACTCTTAAAGAAATATAATTTCATCATCTTTCTTTTTTGATTTGCTCATAAGCTTAGTATTCTCTAGTTAAGATCTTTTGTGCTTCCAAGGAAGATTGCATGTTTGTTTTTATCACATGTATGTTTGTTTGTTTCCTTCAACTCTTATGCTTGCTACCCAGCCTTGCTAGCCTAAAACTTGTACTGAGAGAGAATGCTTCTCGTGCATCCAATCCTTAAAACCAAAACCTATGCCATTTGTGTCCACCATACCTACCTATTAGCATCATTGCTATTCCAAGTAAATTCATGTTTTTATCTACCTTTCGAATTAAACTAGTTATGTGAAAATTTGTGATTAAAGCTCACACGAACTTGATGGCACACTTTACTTTTCTTGCACCTAATAAACTTGAACCATTGTGTCATCTAAGTTCTATATGCTTGCACTTATACATTGGGAATTAGCAGAACCATGCTGTCATGAGGATCACTTTCAACATTACACTTGTACACTATACCCAGTTGATATCATGCTCTTTTGTTTATGGATGTCGTCGGTGTGAAATGAAAGGGGAGCTTGTAAGTCCATGGAGTTATGTATGTGTGTTAGTGAAATGCTTGGGCCGCTGGTCCAATCCATGCCTAATCATGGTGGAAACCTGCAGCGTAACCATAATGAGCAATATATGAAGCATTCTTCTTATAAAAAAAGGGATAGGGATTGAGAAAACAAAGAGATGAGAAAAGAGGAAAGAGAGAAAAAGCACCATTTTCCCATGGTAAATAATAAGATTGTTGAGATCCTTATTGTTTGCTTGCCTTGTCATTTTGATATGGGGATTCTTCAGTATCATCGAGCAAGGGGTACCGCATTGGCGGTTCTCTATGATACACATGTACTTACTATGACACGAACTTACCGGTAACTAAATTTGAGTAGCATGAGGAGCGGCCCTCGTATTCAAGGTACATGAGATTGCCAACTTATACTTTGTCAAGCATATAATCCATAGTTTGTTAACTTTAACCTTAATCACCTAAAGATTCTTATGATAGGGGCAATGAGAGCTGAAAGCTAATAAGTACCATAATTTTTGGAAGATCTTTATGAAACTTGAAATCCCTGCTTCCCTCTGCGAAGGGCCTATATTTTACTTTTTGGTTGAGTCAGTAAACCTATTCCTTTCTATTTCAGCAAGTATTTTTGAGTTGTTGTGTTTCATTCATTCATATGATGATTTATTCCATCATGTTTCTTATGTTCCTTGTTTTCCACATTTCTCTTATCTTAGTGAATACTACTTTGAAAGCTATCGTTGAAAACCTCTTTATGATTGAACTCCTGCAAAATTGTTAACTATTCTTTGACCAAGAGCAAACTTTGCCATTACCAATTATGATTTACTTTGTGTATCTTTATTGTGTTTCCTTTACTTATTGCAAGTTAAGTTATATAATAGTGAGTTGTCTTCTATGATTTTTGTATTGATGAATGTGATGCTTCTTGTCCGTATTCTTTTATCGACTCTTCACTCCATAAACCTGAGGTCATGTTTATTGAGCTCAGTTTTCGCTTGGGGACAAGCGAAGTCTAAGCTTAGGGGGAGTTGATACGTCCATTTTGCATCACTATTCTATATCATAATTTACTGTTACTCATTGATATATTTTGTATTAAGAGATCATACTTATGTTATTTCATCTGTTTTTGCATGGTTGATGACTTTTGGAGCATGGACCGTTGCAGTCAGGATTCTGATGGAAAAGGGGCTGTTTGGAGGCAAAATTCACGAAGATCAGAAAATCCGGGAAAATACATGGAAAATCCTATTTTTCTAGAAAACGAAGAATGCCAGAAGGGGGAGTGGAGATGGGCCACAGGGGGCCCACACCACCCCCCTGGGACGGGTCAGCCCTAGCCGTGCCACCTGGTGGTGTGGCCACCCTGGCCCACTCCTGGCTCTCCCCTTTGGCGTATATTATCCCCACAAAATCCTAAGACCTGGGGAGCAACCACAAAAAGATTCAGCCGCCTCTACGGGGCGGAAAACTATAGAGGGAGAAATATCTCTCCGGCAGACAGAATTCTGCCGGGGGAATTCCTTCCCAGAGAGGGGAGATCGTCGCCATCAACACCACCATCAAGCTGGACTTCATCGGGATCATCATCATCATCTCCACCAGCACCATCATCACCACTTCATACCGCTGTAACAATTGGGTTGAATCTTGCATAGTTCTTAGGGGAAACTTTCCCGCTGTTGATTACTCATTGTAGTTGATGCTATTGAGTGGAACCATTGAATTATTGTCATGTTCAGATTGTTACTTGTCATTATATCATCTCTGATCTTGATCCATATGATGTTTTGTGAGTAGTTCGTTTAGTTCTTGAGGACATGGGAGAAGTCATGTTGTTAGTAGTGGAATTGTGTTGAGAAAGATTCAATAGTTTGTTATTTAAGTTGTGGTGTTAATTCTTCTAGTGGTCTCATGTGAACGTCGACCACATGACACTTCACCTTTATGGGCCTAGGGGAATACATTGTGTATTTGGATACTAATCGTAGGGGTTGCCGGAGTGACAGAAACCTGAACCCCTGTTAGGAAACCTTTGCACAAGGGATGTCAGGATCTTAGAGTTTAAGGTTGTGGTTATGTTTCTATCTTAACTACTTTCTTGTAATTGCAGATGCTTGCAGGGGGTATAATCACAAGTACGTATTAGTCCTAGGAAGGTCGGTACATTAGCACAGGTTCACCCACAGAACACTTATCAAACTAAAGAAGATTAATCAACTATATGAAGCGAAAGCACTTGACGATATTCCCATGTGTCCTCGAGAACGTTTGGTCATCTTAAGTAATACAATCGGCTTGTCCTTTGCTAAAGAAAGGATTGGCCCACTTGCTGCAATTATTATTATTGTCTTTTATTTACTCGCACTTTATTTATCTGCATTATCAAAAAACCCGAAAAATCTGTTTGCTAAGTATTTACAGAGAATTCCTGCTCCAAGCCACTCGTCAACACCTTCTGCTCCTCGTTGGGTTGGACAGTCTTACTTATCGAAAATACTGTGATACACCCCCTATACTTGTGGGTCATCAAGGGGCCCTCTTGAGGGCCGCTCCCATTGTAGGAGGTAACGAGGGCTCATGAGGGTACGACATTCCGAGGCGCTGGGGGTCGCCGGCCATCGGGACATGGTACCCCAGTTGCCAGGGCCCCGACAAGTCCCGACTAGGCTCTCTCAATGTTTCCCCGCCTGGGCTGAATGAGGAGAGTCGCGGTTGCGCTTTCTCGATGTTGCCTGTATGGGCTGAGTGAGGAACTCTCTACCTAGGTCGAATAATGTTAACCCGGATGGAGCTAGGTATAATTTGGATGGGCCTTTATCTCTCACCCGGCTGGGCCCCCTTTATCCCCAGGCCGAGTCAGCTACTCCCTAGGCCGAATCTCCACTCCTCCTAGGGCACTTGGGCCGAGTTAATTCACCCCAGATGCCCTCTTATTCACCCCAGATGCTCCCCCAACCTCTACATCGACACACCATGAGTCAAGCCTTGTAGTCACATGTTAGTCTTGTGACACCCCTGGCTTAGACTGGCACGTGTAACATCCTGGCATGTGAGAAGCCCTCGGTATCTTAGGAGATTCTATGGAATATGGTGAAGAGATAAGACTGATAACTCAAGATGCCAAGGACAAACGCTATGAGACAAGCCAAGGGACTGACATACCTGAGAAGGAATATGCTGGGTATCTTGTCCCCTAGGCTCCCCTTTATAAGGAGCACTAGGAGGATCGATCTAGGAGAGGCCCCGAAGGGCTCCTCTCTTCTCTGCCTTATAGGAGCACATCTTCTTCCTCCTCTTCTCTCCCAGAGATAGCCATTAGAGGCATAGAGAACACAGCTCAAGGAGCGACATTGTAGCTACAGTACATAGCCATATCATATGAGATCTATATGCAGGAGTAGAGGTTTTATATCATAGGAGAGCCTCGAACCTGGGTATATCGTGTCTTTTTGTGTTCTTCCGTATGCGGTCTTCACTCCATCATCCCTCCCCGGATTCCTCAAGTGTCCATCGACCCCAACTTTAGCCTATACCAGGCATCTACCGTGACACCACCATGACAGTTAGGAATAAAGAAATAGAGTTTAAAACATATTCATAGGAATATTCTTGTAGCTAATGTGAAATAGGAAATGGTTTTACTACCATATGTAAAATAGGTATAGGATTTGATAAGGCTTAATGTGTATTCTTGATAAGATATTAATCATGAACAATCACACTTGATATTTTAAGGTAGACAAGAATGAAATTAAATACTAGTTGTTCACTACCTTTTTAGGTGTGGTTGCTTATTTATAGATGATTAAAGCATAATGGATTGTACTGACTTGAATCATACTCCTTTGATTAAAGTTGAGATAGGCTTCATTCTTCCATGCTTCATAATTCTAGGCTTGTGATCATGGATTACCTTTCCTAGGCATACTATTGCTCCATAACAAATGTAATGACTTTCCATGATGAGTTCACTTCATAATTGTTCTCTCATCAACAATTTCTCTTCCTAAATCCATTTATGATTCCTAGGAGTTCACACCAAAGCTCTACATAATCCCCTAATAGGGATTGCTTCCATCTCTAGAATACCTTTGATGGCTCCACATCTATTAGAATGTTTAACTTTCTTTCTTTCTAATTTATTCCTTAATCTCACTTAGGAACACTAGAAGTTTATTACTATGTCTCTTCACATATTCTTCTCTCAAACACACTTCCTTATATATACCTACTAATGATGGATTTAATTCCTTTATGGGAGTTGTTACTAACTCCATTTACCAACTCCTTTATCATTATATAACCTCCAATATACATCCAATGGATTGTTTTACTACAATCCACATCACAGCCTAGGTATAGACCACACTACTCTAAGTTGGAAGATACTACCTCTATAATCCAATGTTGCCCTGATATATAGCTTGGTAACAATATCATGACTTCAGCTATCCCAAGTAACTCACACTCCACACTTCATATTACACTAGCTTGGCTTAATATGGTTAACCTAAAATATCTCCTCCCTACTATGGGTTAATCCATTTTACTTCACTAATGTAAACTTTGAATCCAATTGTAATTAAATCCTAGTCACTTGATCAGGATCATCAAAATCCTTAACTTGTTTTCTTATGGTCCCTAGTTACCATCTTGTCTCTTAGCTCTAGATAATTCTTCTAGTCAACTCATGAGTGAGTTAACTCCTCCAACTATCAAATGGGTTTATTTCCACTAAGACTCTCATCCTAAATATGATGACACATTCTAACATATGTGGTTCCACTCTTATTATTTCAATGCAAGACTTTGGAAGGAATAATATAGTAGGTGCAAAGTTGAAATATCAAGAGTTGATCATCCGACACAAATGATTATCTAATACTATAACATGGTCCACTAGAGGTAATGACAAATAATATAATGTCTATTATAGAAAGTCTTGACTTTATTTCCTTTCTACTTGATACAAGCTCAAGAATTAATGTTTAAGAAATACCATGATGTTCATGGTAGGAATTGATATGAAAGTATAGATCAAGATTTGGTTATTCAATTTATTTTACTTGAGTTATGTAACTGATTTTGTATCAGTAATTTGTGGTAAGGAATACCATGATGTGATCTCTAGAAGATCTAGTATTTGATCGTTAAGTAATTTCTTGTTGTTTTATTTATATTCCATTTGATCTAACCCATAGATCAAATCACCTCTAACCAAAATAAGGTTTTAGAAAACGTCATGTTGAAACCTATCACACTCAACGTGATGATCGACTTTAATTCCATCAACTTAAGTGAAGCTTCAATCACTTTGACAAGTTTTACTCAAAAGCACGAAAATTTTATAGATTTTGTATACATGAATGCAATGCACACACCTAATCTCGGTTTATTTCTAGTCCCGAATTCCCGGGATGTTACATTATTGGTTGCCAGAGCCTCTAGACTAATAGGGGCAAATTCATTTTTGATAATCAACAAACCAACCCGAATTCATGTTTTAGATATTTCAAAGAATTGTTTGAGCTGATTATGCATAGACACCTTGTAATTTAAACTATAGACTCCTTGTGCATATGTTTTAAAAATAAATTACATGGTAGGGGCCTTTCCCTACTATTTTTGTGTCAAAAAAGGGTGGAATTATCTATCGGAATAATGAAATGAATGTCGAGATTTTATCGTATTCATTGTACCATATCCATGCTATCATTATAGAGAATAGAGCTAGAGATGATCCCTGGAGGCTTACATGTGCATACATGGAAGTGCAAACTAACCTATGTTTCAAAAAATGGGATATGTTTAAATTCATAAAGACATCGTGCCCTCATCCATGGATGTGCATCAGAAATTTTAATGAGGTGTTACATCGATCAGAGCATGATGGAGTGTAAGATTATTGTCAACCACAAATTTCCAGTTCTGAGAGAGATGACTGTAGTTGGACTTCTGATAAGAAGGTAGCTAGTGTCTCTTACTGTAGGGTATGGTAGGATTCAGCTTTGGCTATGACAGACTTGTGTTCTTGCTTCCCACTAGCCACAGTCGAGAATTTGACGGTGTTATCGCTGGACCATGGTCCCATCCTCATGTGTTGGTGATGCATGTAAAATTTCATTTAGTTATCACCTTTATGCTCGAGGACGAGTAATAAGTTAAGCTTGGGTACGCTGATGCAGGTAAACTGCATCTATGTTCTTTGTATTTTCTTATGTTAAAATCTTTAATAACTAATTTTTTTGTTATATTTATTGGGTCTGACCTACTAATATTTTAAAAAGTTCACAATTTCTTGTTTTACACTTCTTTTTAGTAATTTCTCAAATATGGAAATAATTCCGTCATCATGGTGAAATTCAGAATTTCTTGAAATATGTCTCGTCATAACTATTTTCAAAGATGCCAAGATCATAACCGAAAGATGTCGTCAAATGGAAACACTTTTAACACAAAAGTTGTTGAATATTTTATGCTTATGCTGATTGGTATAAAATACATCCAAAAATGAGTTCGTATGAAATCATAAAACATGTTTTACTAGAGATTCCAGAAGCAGTTTCGGGAGTTCAAAAGTTTATGTCGTGATTGGCTCAAACTTCTTCCCTAGTTGATGGATTCTTCCAAGCCATGACTCTATGAGCGGATGAGGGACATAGATAATGTCTAGGAGGGTTCTAGAGGTGACCAGGAGCCCTTGGATCAAAGGGGCATCAATCCTATGGTCTAGATTGCATCTCCAACTTTATATATTGAGGGGAAACCTTAACTTTAGAGGCAGCCACCAAAATTCAAGAAATTGCCTCTCCCTTGGATTCCAGGTACAGTGGGGAGGTCTCCTCTACAACACCAAGAATGTCCAATAATTAAGGGGACCAAAGTGCCTCCTCCCTCGAGGGTGGCTGTCACCCATGTTGAGGCATGCCGCCATGCTCGCCTCGCCCCCTTGGGGAGGCACGTCGTCATAAAGATCTACAACACCTCATCTTCATCTCCCTGCTATACTCTCTTGGAAACATGATGTTGAGTGCAATCTATCATTTTTGCATGATTTATTGTCTCTCTATGTTTAGATTTGAGTAGTAACTTGTTCATGGTTATGGTGAAATAGTTTGTTTATGGTTACATACAAGTATGTTATCTTATATGATAGTCTTATGTACTAATCTATGTGTCCCCTCATATGTTGGGTAATGCGTAAGGTTTTCACCGGTGCGTGTGTTTAGGAGGTGAGGGATGGCCAAAGATGATGAAAAATGTCTCCTGAATTTTAGATGTGTGATCATTAGCGTGTTAATCAACGGGGGATAAACTAATGTGGACCTTAAAACTTACAATGATGGTTGGACTTTTTTGTCTTAATAACTCCTTTGCTTGCACGGTAATAGCCTTAGGATCAATCAATAAAGGTGTATTTGTGACAATCAAAACAAATGAAACAACCATATGCCTAGAACTTTGTATCCCTTGAATTTCCTTAAACCACTACACCTTTCATAAGATCCATTTGCATCTTAGTCTTAGCATTTATAGATTTCTAGATAGTAATATCAACAAATATAAATCTGGCATACTTTAGTTTATTGTATTGCACAAATGGCCATATAAGTGGGTTATAGGGTTTTATATAATATATAGTTTACCTTCAGCTCCTCGTCAGTTTGACACTTAAATACTTATCGAGTTGTGCTACAATGATTCCCTACTCTTGGGAATTATCAAGTACGTTTCTAGTGCCATTGCCGGGAGAGTAGCTCTAAGCTTCTATTATTGTGTGCATTTTAGTTGCATTTCATATTTACTCCTAGTACCTTGCATGTAAAACAAAATACCAACAACATTACATAATGGCACACACTATAGAACCTTAACTTAAGACTAACAAGACCACTCAAGATTACTTTCCTATGCATGTTAAAAGCTCAAATATTCCTATTACCACTAATGCTTTGAATGCAAGAAAATATGTTGAGAGTGAAAAATAAGGAGGACAATTCAAATCAAAAGGAGGAAGAATGGACTAGCCACCCATCTTCTATTACCAACAATGGTAATGCACAAATTCCCTTTTATACTGTTGCAAGTGATGAGGATCTTTATTGTGATGAACCCATACTTGATGAATATTTTCATGTGGATGTTTTATATTAAAAATCATATGATATTAGGGCAGAAAATATATTTGAAAAGGATAAAAATGATTATAATAGTACTAGTCCTCACATTAAAGAAGATGAGGAGTATTGCTTTGATATATTAAATGATTGTGCTATAGGTGACGATCCTTTATTTCTTGATAGTAATCTATGTGGAACAATACTGTCTAACTTATGGGAAGATGAGAATGACATAAAAGTGATAGATTACCCCTCGTGGTCATTACATGATTAATCTTTAGTGGTGATTCTTTTGAAAACTATGTTGTGGAGTTCGTCTCCAATTCTTGCAACTATTATGAGGAAGAAATAAATAGTGTTGTCTATGTTTCCACTTTATTTAAAATGCAATTTTATGATCAATATATGCATTTGTTACTAAAAAGTTATTGTTACTTATTCATATACAAAATACCAATGCATAGGAAGAGAGTTCGACTTCAACGTTAATGGTTACGTGCTTTGTGGTGTGCTCCATATGCTTTCAAATATTATTCGGTTTGATCACACATTTGCATTGATATAACTTGTAAAATAAGTTTAGCTCTTGATTTAGAATTATTAAGTTAGTTTAGCTCCTTTTTAGAATACTATTCGGTACGTCCCATGCTTCGGCTGCTGACAGCTGCTGAGAAAGGAAGACATCAGCGATGTAATAGTTGGAACACCATCATGCAGAAGCGACCGATGAAGATCTTCACGGCCATATCTAGTGCTCCAGCTACCGACCATCGTAGGAACAACGGACCATAGACGCCACCTACCGAGTGCCGCTGCTTCCGACCGCCGCAGGAACAACGACCCGTAGTTGCTATCGCCGAGTGTCGCAGCTGCCAACCTCCTTGCAAGCAGCGGGGCGTGCCGGGCAGGTCTCCTCGCCATCGGCGCGTCAAAGGATGCTCCTCTCATCGCCTTTTCTCGATCCTTGAAGGAAGCGGAAAACATCAATGACGTGGAAAAGATTATTAGGAACACGCAGGGTACCTAATTATATTCTTCTCCCGCTTTTGGTGTACCCCGCGCGCCGCCAGCTGTGCTGGCCGTGAAAAAAAGATGAAGTAGGACATACTGGCAAGAAACGACCATATATGCTTTTCCCGAAAAATGCTCACAAGCCCGCCATCTAAACTAAACCTATTTTACCGCCATGTCGTCTTCCCGCTCTAGAACCTACAAGAAACCACACCAGCCCCCAGAACGCATCGGATACGACTAATCCATCGTTCGGGAGAGATTCGGTGCTGGTCCTTCTAGGAGGAACAACGGTATGAGTTGAGGCCATGAGAATAGAGGAGAAAAGCTAATAGGATGTCATAGATACGAAAAAACCGAGGGCTCTTTTATAGGCGAGCCGTGACCCGCTCTACAAGGCACGCAGGGATTCTCGCGACTACGACGTGCGGGTGGATCCTGCTGGCGTGGATAACCGCTCGCACTCACGATGGTGGTGATATGCACGATAACTCCACACATGGCGCGTCATAGTTACCTACGTATATGATTTGGTTGGATCTGAACAGGACCCACTATACGATCCCGCTGTGAGAAGCCACAGACGTCTAGGGTCTAGACTATGAGATCGACTTCATGCCCGCGAGAACCCGAGCCGTCTATGGTTCACGATCACAGCTGTCGTGGGTTCAGGACCCCACATTAGCACGCCACTCACCCTACGCTCGCGAGAAATTGCGTCCGACATGGGCTTACCACACCGCACACACTCTGGGCAGGCCCGGCTACGCGAGAAACCGCTTCGTGTAGATCCTACGTCGCCACGACATTTACGGACGGTACAGACGCTCGCGAGATACCGCGACAGGCATAGGTTAACAATGCCATGTCGATATTAAGTAGGCCCATGTCTGTGATAAACCGCGGCCAGCATGAGTTCACACCGCCACGTCTGCTTTCAGCGGGCCCTGTAACCCGGTGGGTGCGGACCGTTGGCGCACATGGAACGCCCCTCACCATGTGCGTTCCATCCCGCGTATGCTGACAACTGACCCATGTCACGCACGCGGCCCACTGGCCAGCGACGCGGGGTACGACAATGCGCAGTACACCTATCCGAGGTAACGAATCTTACGCCCTGTCCCATAGCGGAGTCTGCCTCAAGGGATAGAAGAGCTCTGTTGCGACGTCGACGCGTGTCCTTCTCGGTGTCCATCCTACGGCCGAAAAGAATCCGGATGACGTGGATAGCAGTTTGAGCGGAAACAGTCTAGCGCTATTATTTACTCCTGATAATGAAAATACCAAAAATATGTTATTTTTATTCATTGGTTATTCCTTGCCTTTTTGATAAAACAAAAACAACAAAAATGTTTTGTTTATTTTTTTGCTTCTTCTTGATTCTTTCTTGTTTACTTCTTTTTTTATTTTTTTTGGATTTTTATTCTCTTTTAAAATAAAGTTTTGAGTCTTATTCTTTATTTCTCCAAATAAAGTACCAAGTTTTAGTCATATTGTATGAAAAGGTTGATAACACATATTCTATGATTTTTTGGTTGCTTTGGATGGACTTAGTTTTTTCCTGGAGATACAAATTTTCATCCTCAACATGAAAACAAATCGGATTAATTTTTTACGGTCCTAAATGGGTCAGATCTGCATGTTTTCTAGCTGTTGTTTTTATTAACAGGTTCTATCTTTTGTTGCAAAAATTATTTTTGTCTCTTTTGACTTTTTCAGGACGTTAGCCACTCAAGAAAATCTTTGGATATTTTAAACCAAGTTTTGTTTGGGTCTTGATCATATGAAAGAAATTATCTATATGCCACTAGTGTCATCCCTTTTAACACTTTTGGTAGAGAATGAAGGAACAACAAACAAGGAGTCATCTGAGGAGAGTGAAAACCATAAGCTTGGGATGCAAAAGGCACCCAGTGGACCTATACAACTCTCATTTTTCAAACCTTCAAACTTTGTTTTTTGAGAAACATATGATTATCATATAAACTTGGAGCATTTGTATCTGTACTTTTTAGGTTATCATGTATCTTAGTCATGTTTCCAAGACCACTATCAATAAAGTTTTTGTAGAAATAAAAGAGACTGGATCCATATAAAAATAAAAATAATAGAAGTTATGCATAATTACATAAAAACAAGTCATGACTATTTATATGCTTTTTGTAATGTTTTATTCTTGAGTTCATGATATCTTGCAAGTGTCATATTGATTACTATCTCTCATTTACCTCTTACATGCTTAAGTTTATTTTTTCTTTCATCATAGGGAGTGAGTAGTAGTATGGATACTTTTGAATGTTTTCCTAGTGATCAACATCCTCCCTCTTGCTAGCCTTTCAAAAATCAAGCAAATCTTGTACATCCAAAATACTTAAAACCAAGTTATTTCCAGCATAGTCCACCATATCTACCTACATAGTATGCATGATATTCTAAGTTGGTTGTGCGTTTAATCTACGAACTTAACATACACACCCACCCTTGTAATAATAAAATAAACCATAAGAGATAAGAGCACAAAACCTTCAACCAGGGGTGGTATTATAAAAAAAATGAGTGAATGTGCTTATGGTATAGGTTGTGGATGTTATTTTTTTAATTGAGTTTGATTTTTTTGTACTGTGAACATAAGTGATGTATAATGGTGTAAATTTTCATCTAGGTCCTCTGTATATATAAAAGATAATAAAAAGGAAACAAAAGTTAATAAAAGGGTTCGTGGAGGAGCGCCGAGCGTGATTGTATTTGTATTGGGGTATGGATGGTCATCATGCGTGATGTGGCCACTCGACAAAGGGGCAATAGATACTCTAAAGATTAATTTCAAACTCAACCTTACTTATTCCATGCACAATTTATAGTGTTTGGGACATAAAAAATGCTATAGGATCCATTAAATATGTTTATGATAGGGGGAATGGAACTCAACACTAATGATGAATTGTGATCTAAAGAATGCCATTAAGTAATAAGGTTTGGAAGCTAGATATCCTACACATGTTTAATCCATGCTTACTCTACTTCTTTCTGAGTCAAAGAACAAAATTTCTTAGACGGTTTTTTCTAAAGACCAAAAGTGAAGAACAATTCTAAATGCATATATCTTGCAAAAATAGTTTGCTTAATTGTCTATAGTACTCGTCCATTCACTATTGTACAATATGTGTTTGTTCTTATGCATATTTGAAGTTTATGATTTCTTTTACTTCATATGATGATTAGTTTCTATCATTTACTTATCAATGAACTATCATACTTTGAGTAGTAATGATCATTATTTCTATATTGCGTATCTACTAACAATAAACTATGAAGCCCTCTTAGTTATCACCTTTAGGGAGTTTTAGGAGTCTAAAAATTTATGACGTGATTGACTCAAACTCCTTCCATACTTGATGGATTCGGCCAAGCCGCGACTATGGGCTCATGAGGGACAGAAATAAGGCATCATATGGTTCTAGAGGTGCCCAAGAGCCCTTAGATCAAAGGGCCATCAATTGCATGGCCTAGATCGCATCCCAAATCTATATATTGAGGTGAATCCCTACTTTCAGAGGCAGCCACAAAATTGCCTCTCCCTTGGATCCCATCTACAAGGAGAGGGCACCTCTACAGTACCAAGAATATCCAAGGAAGAAGGGGGTGTAAGGGCCGCCACCCATAGGAGGACCCCGTCGCCTCCCTACTACAGGTTGCCGCCGCAGTGACGCCTCTCCCTCGATGTGGCCGCCTCTACCCTTGAGGAACCACATCTTTATCAACATCTACATCACTTCCTCTTCATATACCCATAGTAACATCTTCGAAAACATGATGTTGAGTGCAATCTATCATTTCTCCATGATCAATTGTGTATCTATGTCTAGATTTGAGTAGTAACTTATTCATAGCTATGGTGAAATAGTTTGTTTATGGTTGCATACAAGTATGTTATCTTATGTGGTGGACTTTGTACTAATATATGTGTGCACTCATATGTTGCAGAATGCATGAGATTGTCACCGTTGCGTGTGTTTAGGAGGTGAGGGATGGCTGGAGATGACGTAAACCGTCTCCTGCATCTTAGATGCATGACCATAAGTAATGTGTTAATCCACCAAGGGATACTGGGGACCTTGAAACTTACAGCGATGGTTTTACTTTTTGTCTTAATAACTCCCTTTCTTGTATGCTAACAGCCTTGGGATCAATCACTATAGTTGTATTTGCACATGTAAATGGCTACACCTATTTATGACTAAACCGTGCTTCACTAATTGTGACAATCAAAGCAAATGAAACAACCATATGCCTAGAAAATTTTCTCCCTTGAGTTACCTTCATCCACTCCACCTTGCATAAGCTCCCTTTACATCATAGTCTTATCACTAAGTTATTTTAGATTATAGCATTCTGGTTAGTAGTATCAACAAATTAAAATCTTGAATATTTTAGTTTATTGCATTGCACAAAGGACCATATAAGTGGGTTAGAGGGTTTTAGAGTATAGAAAATTTAACTCCTCATGGGTTCGACACTCAAATACTTATCGAATTGTTCTAAAGTGATTCATTGCTCTTGGAGATTATCAGCTGGGCACCGATAGCTGATCCGAGATATGGAGGAGAGCACGAAGGAAACTTTCATGTATGAGTTAATGTGATAATCTTACTAATTTTTCTCTGATGATGGTGTAGACCTGGCAGAATGAGGGCAACGTAATGACCCTACCAATGTTGTAGAAGAAGCTATCACAAGTGGCAAGCCAAGTGTTGTGTTGGGGCCGAACCACTTTTGTCCATGTGTGAATTGAGTTGAATCAGATCAAGGAGGATCTTGAGTGGGATAAAGGTGGCACCATTAGCCAAAATATTTAGCCATATACTCTTTGTAGATGACATGAAGTGAACATGGATAAGTCATCAATTCATTTTGCTAAAGATTGCCAGGAGAGTGTAAGGCAAGAGATCATGAATGTCTTGGACGTCGACAATATCTCGTCGAGTGAGAAATACTTGGGTATGTCGTTTGATGTCGGTGCCTCAATTAACGATGCCTTTAAATACCTAAAGGCCAGGGTGTGGAAAAGAGTTCAAGGATGGCTAGAGCTATTATTGTCTGCAGCGGGGAATGAAGTTCCAATCAGAGCCATTGCATAGGTGATACAAACATATTTTATTGCATGCTTCAAATTACCTAGGGGACTATGTCATCACATAAATAGTCTTCTTCTAAATTTTTGTTGAGGAAGCAAAGAGGGCAAACGCCAAACCTGCTGGGTGGCATGGGATGATATGACAAAACCAAAGCATCTTGAAGGGCTAGGGTTTTGAGATATATAGTTGTTCATCATAGCACACTTCTTGCTAGGAAATCATGGAGGATTTTACAAGAGTTAGGCTCTTTAAGTGCGCACATTCTCAAGGCCGTGTACTACCTGTACAGTGATTTTTTGGAAGCTGAGCTAGGTGTGTCTCCCTCTAAGGTATGGCGAGCTATACTCAAGGGACGAGAGGTATTAAAATAGGGTCTAATCAAGCTTAATGGCACTAATGAGGAAACTAATATATGGGATACAAACTGGCTCCCAAGGGACGGACTGCTCCGTCCAATGACATGCGTGCGTGCTCCAATGTTGCGTATAAGATATAGCTCGTCTGTGAACTTATTGATATCTCCAGTGTGAAACCAAGAGAAGATACAATCTGTGTGATGGATGCCAAAATGATTGCTAACATACACTGAGTACTCGATGATGGTCCGATTTTTGGGGTTGACGTTTTTTTTAGTTTGTTCAGCTTACCGTATGATTGTTTAAACAAGGGGGAAGATAACAACATGCCTAGAGGGAAGTTCGACTGGGGAAAATACTAAAGATGAGGAGAACAGCCGGACATCGTTTTGGAAGATTAAAGTCCCTTTGAAACTGAAGGTGTTCTTGTGGAGCCTGCATGACAGTCACTTCCTACTAACGATGTTCTTCATCATCGTAACATGGTGACACATAACACCTGCATAGTTTGTGGGGAGCAAGACTCTTGGAGGCATTCCCTTGTCCAGTGTCACCAAGCGAGGTGTGTATGGGCCTTGGTGCCGCAAGAACTTAATGATTATGTGGTCAATCTTCAGGAACCACATGCTCGTGGTTGGCTAATGTCGGCGATCAAGGATATATCCAGGGGAATCAACTAGGGTGGTGGTCACCTTATGAGCCTTGTGGCATGCCCGACGAAAGATCATTCCCGGAGGTTTGTATCAGAGTCCTTTCTCAACGCATTGTTTTGTGGAAAGGCTCATTGGTGATCACCATTACTATAGCATGAACGAGTGGCTGCTCCGGTCTGGTCGGTTGCTGGACCAAAGTGGATCCCTCCACCTAATGGCCTAGTCAAGGTGAATGTGGATGCTACCGTCTCGAAGATCAATCCATTAGCATATATTGTAGTTGTAGCTCGGAGTTCAGCTGGCAAGTTTCTTGGTGCTTCCTTAGCGGTTCTGCGTGGTGTAACAAATCCTAAAACTTTGGAGGCGATGGCTTGCAGGGACATGTTGGCGTTGGCGACTGACCTACTCATGCAGTAGATTCGAGTGGCTTCAGACTTCCTGGATGTCATCTGGAGCATCTAAGGAGATGGGAAAGGCTTGTACAGTCATATAGTACATGAGCTTAGGATGAGGTCGACGGAGTTGCATCTGGTTCAGTTTGCTCATGAGGGAAGTTTGGTGAATGGTGACGCACATCGCTTGGAAGAGGCTTGGTTACTATTAAATTGCATGCACTAGCCATCTCAACCAAAAGTCCGAACTGATGGAAAGGACTAGACGACATATTATATTTTCTCATACTCCTCCTCACGTCAAAGCCGTTGGACATTTTCTTCACGGGCTTAGGAAGTGGATTTAGGGTGTCCGCAGATATTTATTTTAATATTGTGTTCGCCAGGATTTGAACTCAAGGCCTCTGTCTCTGGTACCATAATAAATTGAATGCACTAGTCATCTCAACCAACAATCCGAACTGATGGAAAGGGTTAGGCGGCATATTACATTTCTCACGGTTACTAGAGCATGTGTAATTCCTAACTCGAGCTGAGGGTTCTTATATGCAGTGTGATACTATATGAATAAATGGCTTGAGTTCTCAAAAAATTTGAAGGAAAGAATCATTGAATGGAGCTTGCCTTCATGGTGTTGACAATATACCTTTCAATCATACTTCTTGTTGAATTGGCTTTTGCATTAATTTAATATGCTATCTGATCCAAAAGGTCTCAAGTTTAAGACCCTGCTCACACAGTACTAAAAAAAGATTGTACTACCTACAATAAGAACTAAATAGCCTAGACGTAAGGATAGTGTTGACAATATATCCGCATAGTAATCAAAGGTGCACTGCAGTGGCCAGCAAATAATAAATATAAGAGAGAGTATGTTTTCAGTTTTGAGAAAATAAGGGGAAGTATGTGATGTTCTCTTGAGGATTCAGAGATCAGAGGCCCATTGGGCCGCTTCAACTACAGCGCCCTGGGCATAAAATTGAAGGGCAGTAGTAGAATAATTGAATCCTTCCGAGCTTGCTTCATGAGAGTTTAATTTTAATCGAGTCTTCTCCGCATAGTAATCAAAGGTGCACTGCAGTAGCCAGCAATTAATCAATTGTAAAAAGAAAAGTTACCTACATTCTTGTCCGTATCTGTGAACCCTTTTGAGAATATCTCTAGGCTTTTGGGACCCAAAGCGATGATGCAAGTCATTAGTACTATAATATGCCTACACAAAAGGTAACATGGTCACATGAATCTAACACCTTTACCATCCGAGAAATATCTGTTGCGACATATGATAGCCATGCACTCCATCTACTTTACTGGTACTAGCTAGGTAAGCTTTTCTTCGGGCCACTGAGTCAGTGCGCTACCATGAGAATTTTTACAGCGATATGATAACATAAGATTGATGTTGATTTATTATCAGCTCAGGCGACCATCCAAACTGCACGACCGTCGATACTATGCTGATTCCAAGTACTACTAGCAGCACAATAATTAACCGCACAAAGGTTAAAGCCTTCATGTTAAATACTACTACTCGTATAAAGGATGCCGAGCATCAAGCAGCTGATCTGATCGATACTTATTATTTTTAAAGATATCTATGGAGATGGTGGGAATATACACGTTTTAAATAGGCATTGTGAAGCTACACTATTCGTATGAATAGTACTAGTGTACGAAAGTCTTACGCTAATGGTGGTAATAAACCAGTCCGCCAATTATCCGAGCAAAACCTCAATATTCATCATACATTGCACTATAGATATGAACGTAATTTTTATTGAACGCACCTTCTCGAGTTCATTGAGTTTCTGCCGAGTTTCTAGGGAGAAAACATCGAAAAACGTGTGTAAGGTAACTTGTCTAGTTCATTTCCTTTCCAGTCGCGCCCATACACCATATGCTTTTTTACTCTTCCAATGTTCAAGGTTTGCTTCCTCTTTACATGCCACCCTTATGACTTTACCAATGGACAGCGAGAAAGGAGAGAGGAAACGTGTCCCTTTCTCCAGTGAAGATCGGGTTAGCATATACCCTACCAGGCAAATCAGAGCATCTCCACTCGGGACCCTAAAGTCCCCCTAAAGAGCTATGGGGGTGTAGTCGCAGCCGTATTTTCATGCCGGCGCGGCCCGGTTTGACATCCGGCATCTCCCGGCCGAACCCAACCCACGGGGGGTTAGCGGAAGCGCCGGATGGAGCTGAGAACGACGCGGGCCAGCCCTGGCAGTGGGAGACAGGGCTTGTCTCCCGAGCGTCATCCCGTCGCCGGCCACGGGGCACAGAAGTTGCTCACCAGCACGTTCTCCCGCCACACCCTTCCGTCGCTTCTCACTTTTTCCACCGCTTCGCGCCAGGGCTTTCCGCCTTTTTCTCGCTATATGTAGGCGCGGCGGCCATCGCCATTCACAGATCTACACTATGCCCACACCTCGCACCCTCTCTCTCTACGTCCAGGACAGCGGACGATGGTGCTGCTATCGCCAGTAGGGCCAGCGCACAACCATGCCTGGCCGCCGTGCTCCTCCGCCTCCCCCACCGCCTGCAGAAGAACCATGGCACCCGTATTCGCCTCTCTCTGGACCCAACCACACCGACTTAGAGTGCTCCGACAACGAGTGGATCGACTCTGACGACTCCAGCAGAGCCAACACCTACAAGCTGGGCTGGGCCAGTTACGAGCCTGAGCCTAAGCTCGAGGAGCTTCCGCGGCCGCCGATACCCCTTGGGCCGGCTTACCAGACCACTGGCGAGCCTTACGGGTGGAACATCTTCCTGCATGTTTTCCTGCCGGAGCACTTGCGGCTGCAAGAACTTGACGGTGTCTACATGCGTCTCTTCTATGCATCACACAAAGAGCCTGATAATGCTGACTTGCGTGCCAGCCGCGACCGAGCAAAGGAGGAGGCCGCGGTGGAGCTAGCAAAGATACAACTCGTTGTTCGACCTGTGGGGTGTCGCCAGACCGTCGCCGCCACCGCGCCTTCCTGGCGACAGCAGCGCCTTCGGTCGCCGTAGGCGTTAAGTTTATCTTTGCTTTTCTACGTAAAAATTGATGATGAATGTAAAAAATTGAAATATTCGACTGCTCCATTATTTTTGGTACGGGGCGCTGGCTCCATGCTCAGATTAGTAGTATATAGTACATCCTCCCAGGATAAATCTAGATTCCAAACACCATAGTGATCAATAATATCCCACTCCATCTAGTCTCTGCCAGCAGTGGAAGGGGCCTGAATTATATATGTGACTGCTGTGTTCTGTATCCTGCTTTAAATAAAAGCTAGAGATCGATGTTTGATACATATGCCTGCCTGCCAATTCCCGTATAGAAAAGCAATATCCATCCACACGACCACTAGTGCGCGCGCCAGTGAAAGTGAATCCCATGTATCCGCCTCCGGAGATCCCTCAAAAGTTGGCGACGGATCCGCCGAAAAGACTGATCGATACCGAGAGACCGAATGATGGATCAATCATGCACGCACGCGGCCGGCATTGCTAGCGCTCAGGTATCGCCTAGTTAGTTACCTCGACCGGAAAGTGCCAGCGAGCTTCACTTTGCAGGTGCACGAAATGCATGCACGGCCGGTGACTCGGACGCGGGCGGGACGTCGCTGGCGGGCGAGGTGGCTCGCCGGCTTTCGGCGTAGTGGCGGGATGTCAGTCAGGAGCCAGGAGGTCGGCGCCGGTGAGGTGGCGCCGGATGGTGTGGATAGTGGATTACACGGATGATCATATATTGAAAGTAAAGCTCTCTCTCGATCGCCACGGCGGCCGGTGCAAAAGTGCAGAGATCGAGACTGGCGAGGTAAAGCATGCAGGCGATCGACGTCGAAGACGCGTGCTTGGTCTTCTCCTAGTCCTGCGTGGGCGTGGCTGTGTCCTGCCCGTCGTCCGGCAGATCTTTGTGGTGAGGTCGCGACATAGACATATCCGCGAATTGAGGTTGGCCACACGAGCACGCGCAGAAGATTCAGGCGAGCTTTTCCCACATCTGTCGTATGCGTGCGGCTTCGTGGTGAAAGCGTGCGATGACATGATTAGGATCAAGAGTATATATCCTGCCTCTAGAACGCCTACGTACGTGCTGGTCTCGCGATACCATTTTGTTCCGCGTGCGTGCGCACTACATGCGATATTTTCTTGTTTAGCATGTCTTTCCTTTCCAGCCTTTAAACCTCCAAGGCGAGGTTTTGCCGCTCTTTTGTCCATGCCCTGGCTTTTGTGTGGAAATGGATCAACATTGGCTCGGCGGCTGAGGGATCACCGACCACCACCGCTGGCCACTTTGGTATACGTGCAGAAGGTGATGACTAGGGATCGATCGCCCAGCGAGAGTTGCTCTGAAGCACAGTTCGGTGATCCCTCCATTGTCTGTCTTCCCGAAGATTGCCCGCGATCCCCTATTCACAAAGAGTAATGCTACATCTACGGATAAAATCTACAAAAAAAATTACGGACATCCTACATGGCACCAGGAAAGGGCAACACGATCAGTAGGTGTCCGAAATTTCAGCAAGGAAAAAAGATCCAGACCAACCACCCTCCTCCAAGTCAGCCCGTAGATTTAGTCCGTAGCAAGCTTTCCGTAACTCCAGCATTTCCGATTCACAAATCGATTGTGATAAGGAAACAAAGCTAATAATAGTTGAACATGTGGTGAAGTCACCGGTACGGTAATGATGCTCCGCATATGGAAGTTCTCGTTTTCTAGGCATCGTAACCAAAATTTATATGTGGGTGAGCAGGCCAATCATTTTTTTTTTTGCCGGTAAGCAGGCCAATCAATATATGTTAGAGTATACCACGGTGTTGTATTAGAATAGATCACATATTGCTATATTTGATAGTTTAGGATTCTATCTCTAAATCTTCTAGTCCTCAAATTAGGTATAGACTAGAAGATTTGAGGCCCCGGTCACCACTTTGTTGAGAGCTGAATCAAAAAGTGTTGATCGTGCTCTCTACCTGTTTTCTCACATGCTCGTGGGAGCTAATTTACTCAAACTGATTAGGTTTGTTTGGCCAGATGTATAAATTTGAAGACCCGTAGGAGGTTGTTTCCTGCTCCATCGTGGTCACGCGGAAGCTGTCTGTCAGCCTGCTGTGCGTGGTGCGGTGCCGAGGCTCATCACCTGCACGCCGGACGTGGGTCGCTGCTCTCAGCTCCTAGGTTAACATATCTTGCGTAATTATTGCATCTTTATTTATTTGATAAGTAGCATCGGCATTATTAGTCCAAAAGCTTTAAGCTTTGATCGGAAAGTTTAGCACCAAAATAGATTCAATTTGTAGCATTCAGTGGTGTCACGAGGAGGAAGAAAGTGCAAAAAAAACTTATCTTATTCTATTTCATTAGCATCCCCAACCTGTGGAAAAAAGGCAAAGTGCTCTCACCTTCGCGCACGTGCATCACCGAAAATTTGAGACACCAGCTACACGAGACCACACCATGCTTAAACATTCAAACCAATTGCAACACAAGGACATAAACATAATTATGTTGGTTGGTTGCACAAATGAGCCCATGGAGAAAAGCCACATGCGCTGCGGGGTTGATTGTAGGCTGTAAGCTTGCACCCGAGGTCAACGACGGCCTAGAGTGTCGAGGAAGGAGGATACTGGTCGTAGCTTGGCGAGCTTTCGCCCAAGGTCGATAGTGGCCTAGAGTGTCGGGGGCTTTGGGGCTTTACTAAGGTTTTTGAACAACCAATATGTTTTTGAAAACCTTGCTCACTTAATTTAAACCAAAAAATACTTAAAGACTTACAATTTTTTGGGCAAGATTTAATTTCCCTGGTCTTAACGATGGCATAGGGAACCAAGATAAAGTTGTAGGCACAAAAAATGTTGTATATAATTCATGAATATCTTGATGTCGTTCGTGTTATAGCTGAGCGGATGATCGAGCGTACGTTGCGCAAGCACATTTTGAGTCCAACGGCACTGACTTATTCGGCTTAGTCATCTTCTATATTCCATGACCTTGAGATAGGCGAACAAGTTCACGGAGTTGGTGAGGTGTCGATGGCACCATATGGCTATCCTGTCATTGACACACGAGTATGATTGAACTGGTTGAAGTGGCAGGAAGAGGAAGTGAGACCGATTAGTTTCTATGACACACAGTGTCTTTCTATGAGAACTTAGTTTGTGAGTATGCAAAATTTAATTTTTTCTCTCCCGTTGCAACGCACGGGCATGTGTGCTAGTACTATATAAACATCCCAAGGGCTCACAATGTAATCAACGAAATACACAATATCAATCTAGCAATACAATTAACTATTATTGCCTTCATGGTATCAGAGTCTCTCGGCTGCCGCCGGGGCGCTGGCGGTGGCAGCCACGCCTCGCCTCCCAAGGCGGCGAGTGACCCCCTCCGTGCGCCTTATCGGCCTTCCATCGCGCTACGAGGTCGGGACCGGGGCGGCGTGGACTGTGGGTAGCTGCGGGGCGGCGGCACTCGCTGACTCGCGGCTGGGAGCAAGGAGGTAGGTGGATTGGACCCGACTACAGGCTTGTTGCGGCGGCGTGGCCATGGCGGAGGCTTGGGCACCCCTAGGCGGCGGGGCTAATTGGGATCTTTCGGACTTAGGTTTGATCTACTAGTTCCGATCGCCGTACGGCAGTGTGGGGACCGTTGCATCGGCATCAATAAAGTAGGTGGTCCTAGAGTTTCTTCCACATGATGAAGACCTGTTTGATGTCTGCCCTCGTTGTTTTGGCCTGGAGAGGCGAGTTCTGGAAGGCTCCGCCGTCGAACTCCCATGGGCGTATCATGCCTGGAGATTGCTGGATCAGAAGGTATTCGCTCGTGTGTACCCATGCTTTTTTATGGAAGTTTGGTTTCAAAGGGAGCGTTACGAAGCTCTGCTATCTATTGCCATCATGTATCATGTCTTAGCCGATCCATGGTAAAGTCAGATGCAGAGAATGTCATGAAAGCAGAAATATGAGGACTAGTGATGGTGATTTGTGTCTTGGTGGTGATGAGGAACTGGCTACATGATCTGTGACACGTAACAATGATTATTTGTGGACGCGAAAACATAGGAAGAGTTCATAGTCCTACCCTGCCGGGTGAAAATCCAAGTTCTGGCCTAAATTGGTTGCGCCTAGTAATGGCCTTGTTGAAGATATTATTTTGTAAGCGAGAATTTTCTTCAAGATAAAAATCTATGATCTTTGATCAGGCAACGATGGTGCTTGTGCATTTGTTCCTTCTTGAAGAAATCACTATTGAAGTGTTTGAACTATTGGTGTTGTTCTGGTGGTGTTAGTGTCGTTGCTACAAGAAATCGTTCACTGTAGCGGGTCTTTCCTTTTTTTATAATTATTTTTTCCCTTTTTCTAGGTTGTGTGCATCCGTAAGACCGCTAGGGCATGCATTGTTACAGAGGCTGGGAGTAATTGCTATATCTGCAACATTAGTATATGCTCTGTGTAAAAAATGGTATCTGAGCCTCTCAGTTCTCGACCTAGAGTTTAGTCCAATGCTTCCGTCGCGCCGTTCTGGGGAGAACAATCTTCACGAGGGACCACGCAACTCGTACATTAGATCCAATAGACATTGTCAAAATTTTCTCAGCGGTCGCTTGACCGGTGTTTATTCTTCTTTCACCGTTCATAGATCGGATTGCGTCTCCAACCTCCGCATGTCGTCATCACCGCATCTACTCCAACCTCGGCATCTACTCAGCTCTGGTAAATCCTCGCCAACGACTATGTCAAGGAGGCTATGAACGATGCCACAAGGGACGCCTTCATGCGCCATCGTCGACTTCTTCGTCCGCAAGTCATCACCACGCCGACTCATCTTCACCGACATCAACCGGGACAATCGTGCCCGAGTACACGCCTCGCCATCAACAAACGGCCGCATCTACATCATAGACTAGTCATCATCACCGACAAAAATCTACACCAACAACTCGACTGCACGTACCGCATCATTGCCTCCACCACCAACCAAGCTCTTCGTCAACACCAATGGGTTCTTCCTCAACGTGCTTCTGCATGTAGATGAATAAAATGGGTTTGATCCTCGACATCTACAACCTCTCCTTCAACAAACACGAAAGAGCTCATGCATGTGGATGAAGAAACAGGTTCGATTCCCGACATCTACTATCGCTACAATGCAATTAACATCGACAACCACCTCGCTGTCTTCGTCCACCATGACCTCACCACCAGTGTTGATGTCTATGTTTTATTTGCACCACTTGTGCTCATTTTTATTCTTGCAACCAATTCTTCTACTCTAGCGCGTACGTCGCGCAACCGACCGTGCACGGAGGTCTTCTCTGCTGCTCCCTCTGAATCTCGCTTGCATGGTTCATGATGGTCCCTGTCTTCACACGTCATGTACTAGCAACACTGACGCGTCCCTTCGTCCCTGGCGCACTCCTGAGTTTAGAAATATCGGCATGATATGTCGCCTACCTCTACTACCAGAACTCTAGCTACGTCTACCTCGAGTTGACTACAACTGCAACCATCTTTTACTATTTTATTACTCTAGTGAGGTCCCCTGAGCTCAACTACGACATTAACAACACCTATATCAACCTCAAAGACTCATCAATGGCGACTACATCACCAACTCTCCAACAACACCATTGACCACGACTAGGACACCCTCACTCTTGGCTACAATGGCATCGGTATAAAGGGCTATCATCCACCAGCATCCTCTCTAGTCGGCGCCTTTGTCTTATGCACCAGTCGGACCGTCCACGATGCTCCTATTGTTCGTGTCACAACAGGACCAACTACGGGGAGGGGGTTAGAGTATAC
This sequence comes from Avena sativa, assembly GCA_916181665.1. Lineage (NCBI taxonomy): Eukaryota > Viridiplantae > Streptophyta > Magnoliopsida > Poales > Poaceae > Avena > Avena sativa. Next base: position 461,798,803 of record OV702291.1, on the reverse strand, counting down.
CAAAGTTTTGTATTAGAGTAGATCAGAGATTGCTACATTTGGTAGTTTAGGATTCTATCTCTACTAGGGTTCAGAGTTCTCAAGTCTTCTGGTACTATATAAATATCCCAATGGATCACAATGTAATCAACACAATACACAATATCAATCTAGCAATATAATCAACAATTATTTCCTTCAATATCTTCAAAATATTGATATGAAAATATCGCTTGTAAGTCAAAAGTAATCAAGTGACTCCCATTTTATTAAGCGTGTGTGTACACTAAATGCGATATTTTCTGTCAGCATGCCTTTCCTTTTGTTCCTTTGAACCTTGAAGCCAGGGCTTTGCGTCTCATTTTGTCTATGCTGTGGTTTTTGTAATAGCAGTAGAAATGAATGAACATTGGCTCGGCGGCAAGGAATCACTGGCCACGACTGTTGGACACATTGGGACACGTGCTAAAGGTTACTATGGATTTCCTAGTGGAAGTTGATTCGAAGAACAATTTTAGTGATCCCATCATTGCCGGTTGTAATTCCCCTGAATTGGGTCTATGCAGATCTCAGTATTCCCGCCAAAATCCACATAGAAGCGATCCAAAGACGCCCATCAGACACTTTCGTGTGGGTGGATTTTTTTACAAGTAGTTACATCACAATAGTTTACAACAAAACCCACAATAAACACATATATACAACAATGACTCAATGAGTAAAGAATACAAATGATAAAATTTAAGGATACAATCCAAGAAGAAAGCAAAATAGCATCCAAGTACCGATAAAAACCAAATGGGACTAAGAGTTCTGAAGAATAACCAAGCGGCATCATAACCCTGCCCATGCCAAGATGGAAGGGTAACCATGCTAACATCCATGGTCACATACCTATCAAAACCAAAGGGTGTAGAAAAAGGGCAAAGTAAAAAGAGAGCGGTCAGTATGTAATCGATTTCACTAGTTAATACATTACGCACCACCAAGTATGCATAATTATCGGTGACGCCTCTACTCAGCGCGACTCCAACGGTAACCCCATCCTTGATCCCAATGATATTTTATCAGATGACAATGCAGGAGATCACGAAAATGAAGGAGATCCGACAAACAACCGCATAATCCAAGGAGGGGGAGAACCACGTGAAGGAGAGCGGCAAACTCTCCGGCTATCAGCCGAAGCATGGAAAAAAGAAAGGGATGCAGTATCGGGTGTGGTCCCGATGACAGCTGAAGCCACACATAAAGAATTAATGGCCTACCAATACCTGCTTCATCACAAGAAAAGGGATCTACTAAGGATGCAAAGGCAACTCGACAAAAGTAAAAGCTAGTCGACGAATCCAGTATATTGTGGTCTTAGCTAAGTTCTACCAGAGGATCATGCAATGCAACTGGAGGACCACAACCAAGGAGATGGGCCTCACAACTTCAGAACATCCCCGAACCCGAAAGAAACGAACTGACCCGAGATCTCGACTTATCGTTTATGACAATAGATCCAACAAGACACATCAGGGCAAAAACAACACAAGCCGCTATTGTAGCTGCACAAACATACTTGATTACAACTCAACCTGCACCTGACGATCCTCGTGTGGCTCTCCATCGCTCCACTCTGATGAACCTCGGCATGGTGTGTGCGTCTCTTGCGCAGGGGGAACAAGGGAACACACGACAACACGACAAATCCCCACACCATCACAGCAACCCTCGGCAGGTAGGGCGTACTCAACGATCAGTAAGATAGTAAGAACCATTGTGCAATACTCGGCTAACTAAAAAGGGTCCTTCCGAAACCGGGGAAAGTTTGTGCTTTCTTTTTTGCACAAGTCGGAGAACCAAATCGCCCTTATTGAAAGACTGGTTTCTGACTCTCTGGCTATGATACTTGTGTAACTTGTGCTGATAGGTTGTTGATCTCTGCTTAGCAACGACGTGAACTTCTTCAATTAAATCGAGATCATCTTGTCGAGAAATTTCAGCATCCTAAGTATGAATCAAATCACTAGGAAGAACTGCTTCTACGCCATAGACCAAGAAGAAAGGTGTGTATCCTGTTGACCTGTTCAATGTTATTCTCAAGCTCCATATGACAGACGGTAATTCGTCCGCCCAAGCCCCCGCAGCACGAGAGGAAGTGCTGCTTTGAGTCTTGGTTTGAGGCCTTGAAGAATTAAACGATTTGCTCTTACAACTTCTCCATTGGCTTGTGGATGTGCGACTGACGCAATGTCAAGCCGGATTTTTTGATCGTTGCAGAATTTGGCAAGCTCTCCCATAGAATAATTGCTCTCGTTGTCTTTGATAATACTGTGTGGATAACCATATCGGATTATATCATCCTCGATAAATCTTTTGTTTGTTGCTCCGTCACAACTTATGACGGGTTTAGCCTCAATCCATTTTGTGAACTTATCCATCATCACTAAGAGGTGAGTAAATCTACTTGGAGTCCGTTTAAACGGTCCTACCATGTCAAGCCCCTAGACCATGAAAGGCCATGTTATCGGAATTGTTCACAGTTGATCAACTGGAACATGAGCTTGTTTGGCATATTTTTGGTAGCCTTTGCACGTCTTGACCAACCGTTCGGCATCTACCTTGGTTGTAAACCAAAAAAATACGTGTCTGTAAGCTTTTGTCACTAAAGATTTGGCTGTAGCGTGATGGCCGCATTCGCCTTTGTGGATTTCTCTTAAGATTTCCACTCCTTCTTTCAGAGATACAGAGCGCTAGAAGACCCCAGATACACTCTGCTTATAGACCTCACCATTTATAATTGTATAAGTTTTTGCTCGTCGGACTATCTGCCGGCTCAGAAATTTGTCTTCTGGTAATTTTCCATCTACCAAGAAATCAAGGTAGGGGTTTGTCCAGCTGGGAATTACAAGCATAACATCTATTAAAGGTGAGTCGGATTTGGTTGGATACTCCTCATCAACTCTTGTGATAGAGGGAACTTTAAGGTGCTCTAGAAAAGCACCATCCAGGACATTTTTCCGTGCAGAGCCTATTCGAGATAATGCATTTGCTTTCTCATTTTCTGTTTGAGGGATGTGTTGAACCTCAAACCCTTCGAATGATTTAGATAGTTCATCCATGACATCCCTATATGCTGCCATGTGATTGTTTGCATTACAGGGATCCGACACTTGCTGAGCAACAAGATCCGAATCTCCATAACACATAAGTCGCCGGATGCCAATATCCTTAGCAATCTGGATTCCATGCAGTAGTGCTTCATATTCAACAATGTTGTTTGTTGTCGTGAAGTGGATCTGCAACACATAGAAAAGCTTATCTCCTTGGGGTGATTTGAGCACCACGCCAGCCCTCGAGACCCCGAGCGCCTTAGACCCGTCAAAATGTAAGGTCCAGTATTCCGAGTCTGGTAGGGTCACATTCTCCGTTGTCTTTGTGCAATTAGTGACAAAGTCAGCGAGGATTTGGGATTTTATTGCCGTACGAGGTTTATACTCAATGCCGAAAGATGAAAGCTCTATTCCCCATTTTGCGACACATCCTGTAGCATCACTGTTTTTAATTATGTCTCTCGTGGGAGCTGTGCTCACCACGGTAATGTGGTTCTCCTGAAAATAATGTCGTAGCTTCCTAGATGCAAAGAACACACCGTAAGCCAGCTTTTGATAGTGCGGATACCACTACTTAGATTCAGTTAGGACTTTGCCGAGGTAGTAAGTCAGACGCTGCACTAGGTGTTCCTGTTTTTCCTTAGGCGTCTCCACCACCATGATGACACCGACGACTCTATTTGTCACAGCTAGATAGAGCAACATCGGTTCCTAAGGTTCTGACACTGCAAGGATAGGAGCAGACGAGAGTACTACTTTCAGGTCTTGTAGTGCAGCTATAGCTTCACTAGTCCAGATGAATTTTTTGGTCTTTTTAGGAGCTTGTAGAGTAGTGCGGCTCTTTCACCGAGCTGGCTTACAAACCGACTGACTACAGCAATGCAACCAGTTAGTATGTGTACATCCTTTAGGCGAGTCAGCCTAAAAATGTTGAGTATAGCCTTAATCTTGTCCCGGTTCACCTCTATGCCCCTTTGAGACACGATGAAACCTAACAATTTTCCGGCTAGTATTCCAAAGAAGCACTTCTTCGGGTTAAGCATTATGTTGTATTTGTGTAGATTGGCGAACGTTTCCTCCAAGTCGGAAATTAGAGTTTCCTTCTTTTTGGACATCACCTCCATGTCATCCACATATGCATGCACATTGTGTCCGATTTGATCGTAGAGGCAACATTGCATAGTGCGCTGGTACGTAGCTCCTGCGTTTTTGAGCCCAAAAGGCATCGTAATGAAACAGAAGGTTCCAAAGGGGGTTATGAATGAAGTTTTTTACTTTGTCTGATTCCTTCATCCAGATTTGGTGATAACCAGAATATGCATCGAGAAAACATAGGAGTTCTGAGCCTGCCGTAGAATCGATTACTTGATCAATTCTAGGTAGAGCGAACGGATCTTTGGGACGAGCTTGTTCAAGGCGGTATAATCAACAAACATCCTTAATTCAGTGGTGTCCTTTTTAGGGACCATTACAAGATTGGCCGACCACTCAGTGTGGATGACCTCTTCTATGAATCCGGCTAACTCGAGTTGGGCTAGTTCCTTAGCTATTTCCTTTCGCTTTTCATCGCCAAAACGTCATAACGACTGTTTGACGGGTTTAGCATTCGGGTGTCATTTAGAGAGTGATCGGCAAGTTCCCTAGGTACTCCGGTCATATCAGATGGATGCCATGCAAAGATATCTTGATTGGCTTGGAGGAACTTGACGAGCGTGCCTTCCTATGCATGATCTAAACCTACACCTATCTGAGTCACCTTGGAGGGGTCATCATCCTTCAATGGCATTGCCTTCGTATCTTCCGATGCCTTGAACTCTGGAATCGACTTTTTCACCTCCTTCTTCGTCATGGGTATATCGGATGGGTCGATGGTCTTCTTGATCTCCTGGTACTCCTGGGCATGTAGTACGGCTTCAGTAATGCATGAGAGATCACTTTCGATGTTACTTTTGCATTCTCGCCCTTGGGACCTGGAATTTTCATCATATTGTAAATGTAACACGGACAAGCCATAAAGGCCCAGTAAGCTGGTCGTCCAAAGATAGCATGGTATGCGCTCTTGAACGGGACCACTTCGAAAGAAAGTGCTTCCGTCCGGTAGTTCTTTGGAGTTCCAAAAGTAACATCCAAAGTGATCTCTCCTAGAGAATTTGCTTGGCTTCCAGGGACAACTCCATGAAAGATCACAAAGCTATGATTCAGCTATGTTTCTAAGATCCTCATCCGACGCAGCGTTTTAACGTAGAGGATGTTGATGCTGCTGCCTCCGTCCATGAGGGTCTTGGAGAAACCATAGCCGTCAATAAGTGGATTGATGACTAGAGCGTACTTTCTTTGCCTGTGTAACTTAGGCAGATGATCAGCACGGTCAAAGGTGATTGTCACTTCTGACTAGTCCAAGAACTGAGGGACAGCCAAAACAGTTGCGATGAGCTCATGCATTACTGCTTTCTTGACCTTAGCTGGTTGAGACCCAAGGAAAGTGACATAAGTGTCTTTCTTTGTTGGGAAGGTCTTCTTTCCATCCGACTTGGGATTTGAAGGCTCTTCTTCCTCCATGTTGAAATCTTCCTTGGTCTCCTTTTCTTTCTCGGAATTTTTCTTTCCTTTTGTTCTCTTGGACCTGTAGCCAGCGGATTCGTCTTTCTTGATGTCGTCATTGAAACAAAACTCGTCATTTGTTTGGGATGAGCCCCCGTTGGCATCTAACTGATGCACACATGGATTGTTGGCAATGTCGGCCCAAGAGTAGGTTTTGCCACATTGTTGGTCTCCTCTACCTTCGACTCTGGATGTCCCACGACCACGTCTGTGGCCGCCTCCGTACCCTCCTCGTCCTCCAGACCCGAAAGTAGTGTTAACTACTATTGTTTCCACAGTGGGTATTTCTTCCGAGGTGTTCTTGCGCTTCTAAGTTTGTTGCTTCGGTTGTTTTACTGACTGTGGTACATCTAGGATGTTCAGTAGTCCCTCTGCGTCATCGTCAACATCTGCATACTTGCTTGCTGTCACTATCATCTCTCCCAGATTGGTGACCTTGTCGCACTTCAAGCGGTGACGCAGTAAACCAATTGGGAGTCCTACAATGGAAGCTTCAATCGCAGTTTGATCATTTACTCCTTCATAGGAGTTCTTAGTGTGGATCCAACGTCGGAGATAATCTCGGCAAGTTTCTCCAGCTTTTTGGGTGCAACGCTGTAGGTATCCTACCGTATAGGGCCTCTGATATTTGCCTTCAAAATTCTGGAAGAATGCGCTCTGCATGTCATACCAGTTGTGGATGGTGTTTTTCGGAAGTTCATTGAGCCAGGATCGTGCCGTCTTCCTCGGCATAAGCGGGAGATATCGGGTCGCGACCAAGCTATTTCCGCCTTTGGTGCTGCAGCAAGCCTAGAAAAAATCCTGGAGCCAAGTTTCTGGCCAAGACACACCGTCGTAGGGTTGGATGTGTCTTGAGATAGCAAATCCTTCCGAGAAGTTTGTTTTTCGAATGCACGGTCCAAAGCATTTTGGACCCACATAGATGTTGTCTGACTCGTAGCATCGTGCCTCTATGTTAGAGTTGATCTGGTGCCTCCGTCACTTGGTGACAAAGAATGTCGTCATGGTTGTTCACTATGGCTATGGTGCCTTCGAGCCGGACTTCTACTTCCGCCACCAACTCCTCCGCCACGACGACCTCCTTGGCTCCCTCGAGAGCCGCTATGATGGCTGCTTGGTGGAGAGGGTGGTGCAGGTGGATTATCTCTAGCTGAGCGTCGGCCTCCATCTGGAGCGTTATTATTCCGGTTTTAGGGAGTTCTTGATTACGGCGAGCCCCTGCCGGCTTCTCTCGGCATGGTGTACATCATTCCTTTGTCCGTTGTTTCCATCATTGTGGCGAGGTTCAGCCGTACGGCTTGCATGTCTAGGAGGTGGCATCCTTTGTCGAACCTCCTCCCGACATCGCTCTTCTTCGTCTTCCCTGCGATTGTTCGACTGTCATCTGGGAGGCTGTCTTGGAACAAGTGCCACAACTACGTCTTGCTCTGCGGCCAAAGCAACGTTACTCCAGTCATGGGTGGCTCTGTGTTGTTGCCCTGAAGATCCGGTTCTTGAGTAATTGTGTTCCCGACGGTGGTGTTGTTTTGGGTCCCGTCGGGGCCTTATGTCGTGCCAAGCCGGCTTCGTGCGACATTGGTCGGATTTAGAGACTAGTTTTCCACTCCTAGGTTCCGCGGCCTTCTGCTCCAGACCCTTGGTAAGTAGCTTTATGCCCAACCGGATTTGATCTAGGTTTGGATTGTTTGCCAGGATATCTCGAGTTGCAGCAGTGTTTACGACTAGTGTTCCATACACCAGATCTCTCGTATTGTCGAGCCGAGGTTCTCCTTTGACAACATTACCTTCCTCAAAGAGGTTCTCGTGGACTTCCGTATTTTTGTTAGCCTCAACGTGGCTGTTCCGGGTCTTCTGATGCTGTAGGGAGTTAAATTGCCCCGCAGTTGCAATGCGCTTTTTGTCCTCCAAGATATTGTTAGCTTCATATAGGAGTAGATGGCGATGCACTTCTAGGGCTTGGGCCCTGGCTTCCAGCTCTGTAGTGGTAGGGATTGGCGTAGTTAGCGCGTCTCCGATGAGTTTACGGGCACCAAGAGTAACCACATGTCCATCCACCGGAGTATCTTTCAGCTCGTTTGGGATTAGGGATCCATCCAAGTCTTCCTTGTATTCTTCATCGATTAGCTCCTCGGCCGGAGGGTCCTTCGCTGGAGTCTTCTTCTTCTTCTTTGACTTCTTGGAAGCGCCAGTAGCAAAGATGGCTTTGGGTCCGTTTCCTGGAGTTAAGCTCTGATCAGTACTTTCGGACATCTAGACATCGGGATTATCTCCGAGATCCATATCATCCCACGCTTTGGGAGAGTTTTCTCCAGATCCTTCGTACATGGCTTCTCCTTGTTCCACAGGTTTGGAGTTGAACTCCTCTTCATACTCTTTGGAGAACTTTCAGAAATCCACCGACGTCATTGAATCATCCGAAGATGCTGGTAAGTTGGTGTTTGTTCCAATTGGCTCCAGCACTAAGTCTTCGTGGTCTCTAGCATTGGCAGAGCTGGATCCAACGTATCCGACAAAGTGCGATGCGTGCGTCCTGAGGTAGTTGCGGCTTTCTTCATGAGCTTCCTAGAAGCACTTAATGGTCTCCAAGATTTCTTCCATGCTAGCGTCATGCAGCATCATACGCCTCAACGTGTGCCTCAGGAAAGATTGACCTACTCCAGCATCGACAGAGCCGGATCCAGAGTCATTGTTGACTTGCTCCTCCTGAGATTTGACCTTGCTGGGGAGATCGTCCTGAGATTTGACCTTGTTAGGGAGATCCACTTTAGATCCGACGTCCATAGGAAGATTTGCTTCAGGCTCAACTTTCTCCACTATCTCCGTGTTAGGTGTGGGCTAGGTGGGGTTAGAGTTTTCTGGGATCCAGAACTCTGCCGCCTCCACGGACAAAGTGGACACAGAAGCTTCTTATGTCTCTATCATCACCGGTGGGGTGGGTGGGGCGGGTTCAGCAAAGCCGATGTAAACATCGATCTCGCTAAAAGATATGATTGTGTAGGCAGTCATGGCCTCCCTAGTCGGAATCCAGGTCTCGTCGAGAAGGATGAGAGGGACATAGCTGGCGTAGAGGACACGATCGATGGCGATCGACTCACCGATTCTGATTCTTGTAGATTCTGCTCAGAACATAGATCCGAAGCTCACTTGCCCCACGGTGGGCGCCAACTGGCATTGGATTGAGGACTGGTACGCCATGAGGGGGTCCCCGAGGCGTATGGAAGAGAGGGGTGTGAGTCGTACTATGTTCAGGGATGGTGATCACACAAGTTTACCCAGGTTCGAATCCGCCAGTGGTGGACGGATCCTACTCCTGCTTGCAATCCAGTAATATGGCAGAGTTGGAATATGGGTTACAAGGGTTTCGCCTGTGCGAGTTGAGATTGCAGACTATTGTGGGGTGCCCTAAAGGCTGGTCCCTTGGACGGTTTTAGATATCTGGCCTAGGGTTTATAGGAGAGACCTATCCGGCTACGACTAAGAGTCGGTTACAAAGTACATCTTGAACTACAAGTAACTACAGGCCTATGTCGGTAAGTCTTCTAGGCCTTCTCGTAGCCGGACTGGACTCCGTCTATTCTATCTGACTAGGTCACCCGTGAAGCAAAGCTCTAACCCAAAGTGGCCACCTGGTCAGCGAGTCATAGTGAGGATACCCGGAAAGTATACCCCAACACAATGTCGATGATCCAAAAAGGATGCCCATCCAATAGGATCTAGAAACTGATTACATGGCAAGTCAACATAGTAGAAACAACACCAGCAGCCACACCCGAATATCTCCATTGGTCAGAATAGGAAATTACATTCAGCAGAGCTGATCATCCACTTCGATATGAGTAGTGGCACAAGTTGGTGGATTTGATATGAGTAAAGTTTTCATCGATGCGGGGAGCAACATCAACCTAATTTATGCCAAGACACTCAGGCTGATGAATTGCTCTTTAACAAATTTAGCACCAAGAGAAACATCCTTCCAAGGCATAGTCCGAGGTAAAGCTGAAACATCCTTCCAAGAAATATCTCTTTACGTTGTTTTCGGATCCAAAGAAAATTTCAGCCATGAAAAGCTCAAGTTCAAAGTCATGAACTGGCTGTCACAGTATCATTCGATCCTGGGACGCCCAGCCTTCACAAAATTCATGGCAGTACCACATTATGTGTAACACCCCTAGTTTTACTAATAGCAATTAGGGTTTTGATTTGTGCAGCATGAGCATCATATTTTAAAATGCATGCGAGAAAGAAAGAAAACAAAACCCTAACCCTACTTCCCCTCTCTCTTTGAAACCTATTCAAAATTGTTTTGAATTTTGAAAGAACAAAATGTGTGGAGCCCAATTGGTTATGAGGGCCCTGGAGTATTTTAAAGTTTTGCCAAAAGCCTCTGTTATTTTTGAATGACTCAAAAAAGATAGAAATTGAATTGTAAAATAGAAATGAGAGAAGAGAAATAGAAAAGGTTTTAGAATAAAAAATATAGCAGAGAGAGAAGCCGTAGCCCAACTAGCCCAGTTCCTAGCCTCTGCCACCTGCCACCCGCATGCAGCTCCCTATAGCCTGCATCTGGTGTAGCCTAGCCCAACCTGGCCCAGAAACAGTTCGACCTCCTCTTCGTCATCTTCCTCCCTGACGCAAGCTCCTCTCTGTCGCGCCGCCGACCGTCGATCCCGCTGCTGTGATTGATGCCGCCGCCGAGCCCCAACAGAGAGGATAAGAGGCATAGTGACCTTCTCCATCGTCCTCGTCCTTTTTCCCTTTCCCTCCCGGCCTATTCCTTCTCTTCTGCATGAGGCACGAACCCTAGCTCTGCAGCCTCCGGTGGTCGCCTTCGTTCTGGCCTCCCCCATGCCCGTCCGATCCTACCAATCGAACAGTCGTCCTCTCCTGCTTCGACCCACCAAAGGAATCGAGCTGGGGTGCAATGAGATGCTGCCGCCGTCCCCTTCTTCTCCGCGCACGGCCACCACTCGCCGTGGTTCATGTCATCGTCACCGCCCTTCCCCGACCATGCCGAGCAGATGAGGAGCCCTAGGGTGAGCTTATGGTCCTCTGGTACCCCTCCATCCTCCCCCTCTCGCTTTGTAGCCGTCGCCCATCGTTGTGGACTTCGCGCCGGCGACCACGGAACAGCGGCGCCGCCTTATTTTGGTTCCTCGTGTTCGTGCGCAATTAACCCACACGCTCATGTAGCCCCTTCCGCTCCCTAGCGCCGCCCAGTTGCCACCGTCTGCATGTTCTCCAGCGAGCTGACGTGGCGTCGACCAAGCTTGGCCAGCGTGGCCCCTTACCTGGCCATAGGGTATAGCCATTAGTGACTAGGGCTGGCTCAGCTCCAGTGTAAAACGACATCACCCCATGCTGACATCAGCCTTGCATCAGCGTAATGCAATAAACCCTTTTATATAGTTTAATAATTCCAGAAATTGTTTAAATCTTGTAAAATCAAAAACTAATTCATTTTAAGTCAGAAAACTATGTATAATATATCAAAATGTTCAGAAAAATGATCATCATGCATTGTTCAACAACTTAAATTTCAAGTTTAATTAGAATAACTAATTGAACACTACAGGTGATTCCGAGGTTCCTCCTATGGTTCATTCCATTACACTAGCACCTGAGTTCTTGCCTATTGAACCAACACGAGCATACAACCACACGGGGGCCTGGAAACCCCCTCGACCAACTAACTTGCCTAGTAGATTCCATGAGTCACATAGTTTGGGCATTCCATTCGACATATGCATTTTGGTTGTTCTCGAAGGCAGTGAAGGTGGTGAATTCATACAGGTAGGTAAGCGTTGCCGGGAATAAGAGAGGCACGACTTCTGTAATCTTGAACCCTACGCGCATCTCTAGGGACCAACTTCGGGACTTGATCCGTTACGACGGCATCTCCTTAATGCATGACTCATGGTCTCAGCGAAAGAAAGGTAAAGGTCATGGTCAACCACTCTCTGCCAGCCTTCCGAGGAAGAGGGATAATGATCCGGCATTAAGAATCGGTTGGTGCGTGTGGGGTGGGATAAAACGGTAGTTTCTGAGTTCGAGATGTCTGAGCTTGGAGGTTCCGCTTCTCTAATGTAATAATAAAGCAACAAGCAACGCTGCTCCCTTGTGCACCCCTGCAGGGTTATTAATCTTTTCGAAAAGCCGTGTCTACTTGGGAACGGATTCAAAGATCATAGAGAACTATAACCTAATCGTAAAACTTGGCAAGTAAGTAAAGTGTGCTTAAGGTTGCTTCCTCAGGGATCGAGGGGTGATCCTAGTTCGTAGGTTCAGCTAATAAAGATTCAGTGGATATCAAAGATGATGGAACCTAGATATGTCGCTCTCTTACCCCTTTTGAAATGATTTATTTAGTCGAGCTTCTACTCCTCTCTCTTTTACAAAGAAAGTTAGCTTTATGCAAAATAACCCCACCAGCCATAAGTCTTGCGGAATACACCTTGTACTTAGCCTTACTTCGTTGATACTTTTGCAATAGGTAAGTGTTACCATAGAAGAAGAGTTCATTACATCATCGACATCAATGAGTAGCTTGGGGTTCCTTATCGGTAGCCTAGAATCTATGGATTAAGACATCATCATTATGCTTCAGTCCTCTTAGACCATTTGTTAAGTTTTCTATACTTAATAGCATAATTTGCCTTCCGTTGTTTGATGTTTGTGGTCAGTGACCTCTGCTTGTAATAATTTGGTTCTTCGCTCAGTTATGAGCTTGCTATAATAACTTTTGTGTCGTAGGGCCACTATAATGTTACCGGTTCTCTCTCTGTATGCTTCTGAGATTTAGGTTAGGCTTATGATCAGACAGAGGTCTAGGATTTTGTCTAGCCTTAATCTTGGGGGTGTCATAGGTTTTGGTATCAAAGCAGTACCGACTGCAGGAAAACCTTTCTACTGATCGATGTTGAGTCTAGTGCTTATGAAAACTATTTTAAAAGATGAAAAGTATTTGCGAAAACTCTGGTATGCTTCTATTTCTCCTTATCTAGTTTCGCTCTAACTCTAGGTCATCTTATCTTATGTTGACTTTGAAAAGTTTTGCTCTCATCTCATCTTTCAAAGATTAGGTGCCTTTTAGGCATGTCGTTTCTCAACCAGTTGACCTAGTGTTGAGTTCTCCAAAGTTAGTTGTGTGTGTGTTCCTTGTTCCGATAGTTCTTCTTCAAATGAGAGATTTTTTTCCATCATGATCTCTCTGTCCTATGGGTCCATAGTATCATGTTGATGGTTCCATAGTGTTCTGCTCTACGTCTCGAGGTTTCCTTTCGCCTTGTGTGCCTCCTTTTCATTTGTTTGGGTACTTTTGAAGTTGTATCTTCTTTTGGGAGATACCTTGTGATTACTATCTTGTAGTACCCTCTGTGTTACAAATATAGTAGTTACTTCTTTCTCGGGTTTTAACACTTGGACTTGAACCGAAGATCCTAGATTGTGTTGAACTCTAGTGTTGTGAATCTTGCACATGAAGCTAACCTTTAACTCAAGTTCCATTTTTTTGATCCCTGTTGTTAATGTTTACACATTAACTAAGGATGGCTAACTTCTAGTATAGCCTTCAAGCTTGTGGTATTTGTCGCAGTTGCATTGTGACAATTAAGGTCTTCCCCTACCACTAGTTGTGGCAGATGTTCTTTCACGGAACCAAATAGATCGCGACAAAAGAGCTCCTCATGAGCATCGTATCTATACTCATGACTCTGCTACACCTTCTTTCTATGCATCGGTCCTCCGAAGATTGTTGACTTATGCATCCACATCTTGGGATTCTTTCCTTAGCATGTTCTTTTTATCTTGTTGTTTTCCGACCTTTTTCTACCAGTTGTAGCCAAGTACTAATATGCATTGGTGTCTTTCGATGCAAGATACTCTTGTGGTCCATCATGACAAACCATTTCAGATTGTCAGGAGAAACAAACTCCAGTACCTCGTCATATCTAGGACCAGGTCAAAGTGTTGTAGTCCGCAGATCTAGAGGCATGATTAGCTTCTATCTGTTCTACCTTAAAGTATCACACCCTTCCATACTAAGAGGTCGTGTTGAGTCTCCTGATCCTCTTAATGAAGTGATTCTTCTACATATTCTTATCCACCTTTCCCCAAGAGCTTTCGCACTCGTGAACGACGCATGTGCGTAATGATGTGGTCATCTAAGATTCTTAGCAATTCTTAAAGCTTTGAACTCCAAGGACATTTGTGTCATTCTTAGTGTGATGGTTAACCTATCACTAAGAAAAGTTTGACTGTGCTACCACATCCATTATTCTGGTACACTCTCCTCGGTCAAAGAGTTAAGCTTGTGCCGAAAGTCTGAGACTATGTTTTATTGCCTTACCAAGCAAGTTTCCTCTCAAACTAAGTGACATATCAGTGGTTTGTGATATTATAGATGTCTACTATAAGTATTTCCATGTTGCCCACATGACCATGTTGTCAAGTTCTTGAGCAAGCAAATTCTCTGAACTGCTCCTTTCTCCAAAGATCTGTACTGGATACCCCTCAACTAGTTGGTTGAGCCTAAACAACAACTTGGAGAGTTATACGACAAAAATTCTATCTAACTTAGTTCATCTTAAAGGGTTGTATAGGTTTGTTCGCGCTAAAGAAATATAAGTGTTTCCTTTGTGTAAAATGTTATCGTCCGCACCTTTGATTTGATTTGGGTTATCATCAAATCAAACTCAGTCCTAAGGACTATCCTGATGGTGCATCTATCTGTGAAGTTTCACCTGGGTACATCTTCATGTTATTTGGTCTGGCCAATATCTATGTCCTATTCATACAATATATGAGTCCTTCTTGGAGTATGTTGATAAGTTTGTTATTGAGCCCATCGATGACCCTTACCTTCTCCATACTAGACTAGATTCATATGGAGCATTTGGCATTAATGTTGAAAACTTTTAAGAACCGTCTTTGAGTCACTTCGAAGTATGTGTTCTGGATGTTAGAAGTAACCTTCTCCAATTCACGTGCAAATGTTGAAAGATGCCGTCGTGGATTTGAGTAGACTTATCTTTGTTCCTTTAAGGACACATGTGCGTTTCGTTGCAAGTACTTGATGTATGAGTAGTTGTCCTTTGACAAGTTGTTAATACATGGTTCTAGGAATAGCTCCTTGTTTTGGAGCTTGACACTGTAGTCCATGTCTTGAGAATCTAGTAACTTCACCTTGATGGTAAATGTTGCAAGTTTTCTATTCGGAAACGCTAAGTCCGAAATATCATTCCACCTAAACAGAGCTGAATCTCAAGCAACAACGATGGTTAGTGTTCATCAAGGTTTCGACATCGATCTGTTTGTAAACCTGGCAAAATTGATGTAATGGTTGACACAATTAGTCGGAAGACCTATTGCTCTTGAATCAGCAATAGCAACCACTCCTCATGAGGCATCTTCTATGATTTGTTATAGGAGTTGTGCTCATTGTTTCTTTTGTATTCGATGTTCGACCTTTACTTGATGTCCTCTTTATCCAAAATCAAGGAGAACATTTAAAGTAGAGTTGCTAAATGTTTGTCGGTCGATCCTCCAGACCCTTTTAGGTTGGAAACAGTATTGTTGTGCCAAGTAATTAAAGTCTGAGAATGAAATTTCTTTTTACTCGTGTCATCAGGAATCTTCTTACAGATTCATCTTAGTGGTGTAAAGTGATATCATGATCTTTGGCAAAGATTTTGATAATCTTGGATGAATAAAGAGTTTCCTTCGATCTTTCTATCATGTTCGAAGAGCGACTATGGTTTTGATAATCAAAAGTTTCTCTTGCTACATGTTCCTTGTGACTCCTATGAGTCATCTCCACCAAACCAATCCTTCTGTCTAAACCTTCTATTTAACGAAGAGTGATCCTACTGTATTAAAAAGTAGTTCAACAACTTGATTATCCGTATCTCTTTATCCCTGGAAGCTCTACTTAAGCTGTCTAGTAGAGGTTCATCTCTCGAAGTTTGTGGTCGTGTTCTTTCCATTGTATGCTCTCCTTTCAGAAGCTCAAACTCTTCTGAAGCTCCATGGTCTCAATCATTATGAAGACCAGCTATCTAAGACCTTGAAACCGTCTTCTCGTGTTTCCTCTGTTACCTTGACGTGTTTCATGCTCGTTGGCTCTAGAGATGTCATGACACATCTATCCACGAGTCGACCATGAGATACTCAGTTGTGGTTTGTGTCCTTCCTCCTCTTCTTTAGTGCGAGTAGTAATGTAGAAGAAATGAAGATCTTCATTCATTCAATGATGGTGGCATTGATCAACCTCTTCGAAAAGATCGTTGAAGTCTAGTGTAACCATGTTCCATCTATCTTCCTACCTAGGAATCTCGGGACGAGATTCTGTTAAGGGGGATAGAATTGTAACACCCCTAGTTTTACTAATAGCAATTAGGGTTTTGATTTGTGCAGCATGAGCATCATATTTTAAAATGCATGCGAGAACGAAAGAAAACAAAACTCTAACCCTAATTTCCCCTCTCTCTTTGAAACCTATTCAAAATGGTTTTGAATTTTGAAAAGAACAAAATGTGTGGAGCCCAATTGGTTATGACGGCCCCACAGTATTTTAAAGTTTTGCCAAAAGTATCTATTATTGTTGAATGACTCAACAAATATAATTAGAATTGTAAAATAGAAATGAGAGAAGGGAAATAGAAAAGGTTTCAGAATAAAAAATATAGCAGACAGAGAGCAGCCCGCAACCTAGCTAGCCCGGTTCCTAGCCTCTACTAAGTATCGCCCGCACGCAGTTCCCTGCAGCCTGCATTCGGCCTAGACCAGCCCAACCCGGCCCAGTAACGGTTTGACCTCCTCTTCGTCGTGTTCCTCCCCGACGCAAGATCCTCTCTGTCGCGCCGCCGACCATTGAACCCGCTGCTACGATTGACGCCACCGCCGAGCCCCAGCGGAGAAGATAGGAGGCGTTGTGACCTTCTCCATCATCCTCATCCCTTTTCCCTCTCCCTCTCGGCCTCTTCCTTCTCTTCCGCGTGAGGCCTGAACCCTAGCACTACAGCTGCCGGTGGTTGCCATTGTTCTGGCCTCCCATGTGCCCGTCTGAGCCTACCAATAGAACCGATGTGCTCTCCTGCTTCGACTCACCAAGGGAATCAAGCCAGGGTGCAGTGAGATGCTGTCGCTATCCCCTTCTTCTCCGCGCACGACCACCTCTTGCCGTCGTCCGTGTCAGCGTCACCGCCCTTCCCCGACCATGCCGAGCAGATGAGAAGCCCTAGGGTGAGCTTCTGGTCCTCTGGTACCCCTCCATCCCCCCTCTTTCTCTATAGCCGCCGCCTGACAAAGCTCTGCACGCACCACCACCACCCATCATTGTGGATGTCGCTCCGGCGACCATGGAACAGCAGCGCCACCTTAGTTTGGTTCCACTTGTTCGCGCGCATCTAAACCGCACGCTCGCACAGCCCCTTCCGCTCCCTAGCACCGCCAGTGGCCACCGTCTATAGGTTCTCCGGCGAGATGACGTGGCGTAGACCAAGCTTGGCCAGCGTGGCCCCTAACCTGGCCATAGGGCCCAGCCGTCAGTGACTGGGGCTGGCTCAGCCCCAATGGAAAACGACCTCACCCCATGCTGACGTCAGCCTTGCATCCGCATGACACAATAAACCCTTTTATATAGTTTAATAATTCCAAAAATTGTTTAAATCTTGTAAAATCAATAACGAATTAATTTTAAGTCCGAAAAATATGTATAATATATCAAAATGTTGAGAAAAATGATATCTACACAACATCATCAACACCATGCATTGTTCAACAACTTAAATTGCAAGTTTATTTAGAAGAACTAATTGAACCCCATAGGTGATTCCGAGGTTCCTCACGTTCTAGGGTTTGCACCCCTCAGACCCTGTTTAAAATGACCAAGCATGTACTAGGGTTCATTCCATTACACTTTAACTTGTAATATCATAATTCTTGGTTGAGCATCGCATTGAAGCCATGTGTTGATTATCTCTTTCCTTGTCGGTGTTTCTGCTTCTTCTCGGTAGACCTCGGAGTTGATGTGAGCAACAAGATCGAGTCCAAGGTTGAAGATTGAGATCAACACCATTGAAGGATATCGACGAACAAGATCATCTGAGAAACCCTGAAGATCTATACCTAAGTATCAACAGGAAAAGGCAAGCATAGCCCCACACATGATATAATCCTATGCTTTCAAAGTACTTCAATTCTTGCCATGTGCATACGATTCCAAAGTCTTTTATCGATAGATACGGTAATCCTATCGGATGCATGTTCCCTTTGAAGCCTATACTCCCTAATCCACTGCTCCTAGCATAACTAGGGTTTGGCTTATGAGCTTCACTAGAGCTATTTATATCTATTGTGCTTAGCCATGCTTAGTTGTTACCACTTGTCCATCCAATGATGAATCAGAGCTGCGAATGAACCTAGTTGGACAGGATGACATGGTATGATCAGAGATGTAAGTTAAACATGCTAAGGGTTATATGGGAGGCCACGTCAGGTTGTGGTTTTTGCAGTCCCATGCTTGCCACCACTTGAACCAAGACGAGCATACAACCACACGGGGGCATGGAAACCCCCTCGACCAACTAACTTGACTAGTAGATTCCATGAGTCACATAGTTCGAACGTTCCATTCAAAATATGCATCTTGGTTGTTCTCGAAGGAGGTGAAGGAGGTGCATTCATACATGTAGATAAGCGTGGCCGGGAACAAGAGAGGCACGACCTCCGTAATCTTGAACCCTGCACACATCTCTAGGGATCGACTTCAGGACTTGACCCGTTACGACGACATAGGGATTTACTCATGGTCTTGGCAAAAGCAAGGTAAATGTCATGGTCAACCACTCTCTGTTCGCCTTCCGAGGAAGAGGGCTAATGATCTAGCATTATGAATTGGTTGGTGCGTGTGTGTAAATTTGTGCACCCCTGCAGAGTTATTAATCTTTTCGAAAATCCGTGTCCACGGTTATGGATGACTTGGGAACGGATTCAAAGATCATAGAGAACTATAACCTAATCGTAAAACTTGGCAAGTAAGTAAAGTGTGCTTAAGGATGCTTCCTCAGGGATCGAGGGGGTGATCCTAGTTGGTAGGTTCAGCTGATAAAGATTCGGTGGATATCAAAGATGATCAAAGATAGATATGTCACTCTCTTACCCCTTTCGAAATGATCTATTTAGTCAAGCTTCTACTCCTCTCTATTTTACAAAGGAAGTTAGCTTTATGAAAAATAACCCCATCAACCATAAGTCTTGCGGAGTACACCCTTGCAAAATAACCCCATCAACCATAAGTCTCAGCCTTGCATCATCCTGGAATCTATGGAATGGGCCGTCATCATTATGCTTCAGGCCTCTTAGGCCATTTGTTAAGTTTGCTATACTTAATAGCATAATTTGCCTTACACTGTTTGATGTTTGTGATCAGTGACCTCTGCTTGTAATAATTTGGTTCTTCGCTCAGTGATGAGCTTGCTATAATAACTTTTGTGTCGTAGGGTCACTGTAATGTTAGCGATTCTCTCTCTGTACGCTTCTGAGATTTAGGTTAGGCTTATGATAATACAGAGGTATGGGATTTTGTCTAGCCTTAATCTTGGGGGTGATTATGAGTACCTGGTTATGAAAATGCCAGACCCCAAAGGGGTCATAACAGTGAAGGGCAGTTTTACACGTTTCAATAGTTGTGATCAAGAATTCAACAAAATCTCTGAATCCTTTGGGACGGCACCCGAGTTTGAGCAACTAAACATGTCAGCAAATGCAGAACCGCTAGCAGTAGTACGTGTCAATCCCAATTAGGCTTTTGACACCGCAAAAGATACAAAGGAAGTCCAGATCTACCCTACTGACCCAAAGAAGATGAACTTTGTGGCCTCCAATCTTGATCTCGCGTAGGAAGGTGCGCTCATCGAGTTCCTCCGTGAGCATTCGGAGATTTTCGTATGGTTACCAACTGACATGCCAGGAATTCCTAGGGAACTCGCTGAGCACACACTAAACTTGGATCCGAAGGCAAAACTAGTAAAATAAACACTTCGCCACTTCGTAGAACCAAAACGAAAGGCCACTGGAAAGGAGCTCCATCGCCTAACCGATGCCAAATTTATCAAAGAATTGAAGAAAGCAGAGTGGGTCGCAAACCCAGTATATGTCCCAAAGAAAAATACAAAATAACTACGTATGTGTATTGATTTCACTACGTTGAACAAACACTGTCCAAAGGATCACTTCCCACTACCACGAATCGATCAAATAATGGATGCGACTGCGGGGTGCGAACATCTTTCCTTTCTAGACGCATACTCAGGATAGCATCCAATTCAGATGAAGGAGGAACACTAGGATAAAATAGCATTTATCACACCCTATGGTGTATTCTTCTACACAACAATGCCCTTTGGACTCAAAAATACAGGTGCAACATATCAGCGGATGATGCAAAACTACTTAGGAAGTCAAATTAGAACAAATGTACAAGTTTACATCGACGACTTCATAGTTACAACAAAACAAGGGTTGACCCTTATCAATGATCTCCGAGAGACGTTCGAGAACCTCGACAAATATTGCATAAATCTCAACCCGACGAAGTATTCCTTTGGAGTCCCTGCGGGGCAACTCCTCGGATACCTGCAATCCTCAACAATGAAAAAGCCAACAAATCTTCGGGGTATGCATCAACTGGCTGGGCGAGTCACAACACTCAGTCATTTTATCGCCCGTCTAGGCGAAAAGGCACTACCATTCTATGCCCTTATGAGGAAATCAAATAAATTTTAATGGATGGATGAGTCTCAGCGTGCTTTTGGAGACCTCAAGAAAACACTTTCGATATCTCCCGTCGTCGTGTCTCCACGAGAAAAATAATCCCTACTTCTCTATATTGCACTACTAATCAGGTGGTCAGCCTAGTTTTGGTCGTCAAGCAAACCATAGAAGGGAAAACCCATGGTGTTCATAGACCAGTATATTTTCTAAGTGAGGTCCTCTCGCCATATAAGAAGAGATATCCGCACTATCAGAAGCTAGCATACGGAGTCTTCATGACAGCATGAAAGTTGCACCATTATTTTTCGGAACACCCGATCATAGTGGTCAATGAAGTACCTCTCTCCCATATTCTCAATAGAGAAGCTACCGGACGCGTCTCTCTATGGGGCATTGAGCTATTCCCTTGAGATATCACGTATGAGAAACACAAGACAAGTAAATCATAGGTTTTGCCTAACTTTATTACTAAATGGATAGAACTACAGTGCGCAGGTCCGCCGGACCTCTCCAGTGCATGGACATTGTATTTCGATGGGTCAAAAAGAATGGAAGGAGTAGGAGAAGGAGTCATATTGGTGTCACCTCAAGGGGATAAAATGCGTTATGTACTACGGATGAGTTTTGCAAATGCGTCAAATAACGAAGCTGAGTATGAAGCCCTGTTTCATGGTATGTGTATGGCTAAAGCTTGCGGTGCAACTCGCTTAAAAATACTCGGTGATTGCAACCTTGTGGCACAACAAGCAATGAAAAAATGTGACGCTGTCAGTGACAACATGATCGCCTACCACGACCTGTATAGCATCATGGAAGCTCAATTTGACGTGTGTGAAGTTTCACACATAGGAAGAGCAAGCAACGAAGAGGCTGACAATTTGGCGAACATCGGGTCCTTATGCCTATTAGTAGCACCCAGAGTTTTCTGGGAGAAAATAATGGAGTGCTCCATCAAAGCCAAAAGGGTCTGTGAAGTTATAGTGCCAAAAGCATGAAAAAAGATCAAGCCACAAAAAGACTCGGGGGCTACTCCAACACATGAAAACATAAAATAAGTCCTTGAGGAAGAGTCAGAAGTCGATGAAGTTATGATATTGGAGCCTACATGGATGCAACCATACATAGCATACATGCTAAGAGGATAACTCCCTAAAGATGTGATAGAAGCATGACGAATCACTCATCGATCCAAAGCCTTCAGGATCATCAAGGGAGAATTGTATAGAGAAGTATTTCAGGTGTATTACACCCAACGAAGGAAAGATTATACTCAAAGACATACATGAAGGAGTATGTGGTCATCATGCTAGCAGCCGAGCAATTGTTGCCAAAGCGTTCAGGGCAGGATTCTACTGGCTAACAACAGTACATGATGCAAAGGATATAGTATGAACGTGTGAAGCATGTCAGCGATGCGCAACAAAACCCGGTGCACCTGTCGCCAAATTAAACCCCATACCTCTTGCTTGGACTTTCGCTCAATGGGGACTTGTTATGGTGGGTAAACTTCACAAGTCATCACCGCGAGGACATGCCTTTCTGCTAGTAGAAGTCGAGAAATTCACCAAGTGGATTGAAGCAATGCCTGTTACCAGCCAGGATGGAACTTCGGTTGTGAACTTCATCAAATCAATAGTGTTCCGATTTGGCGTACCAAAAGCATCATCATCGACAACAGAACTAACTTCAACTCCAATGAGTTCAAGGAGTACTACAAGGAGATGGGCATAAAAGCAAGCTATGCATCAGTTGCTCACCCGTAAACCAATGGGAAAATGGAAAAATCCAATGGTCTCGTAACCGCCAGTATTAAGAAAAGACTGCTATAACCACTCGACAGAGAAAAATGAGCATGGGTTTATGAGTTACCCTACGTTTTGTGGAGCCTGCATATCACTCCAAATAATTTGACGCAAGAAACACCTTTCTTTCTGGTCCACGACGCTGAAGCTATTATTCTAGTCGAAGTAACTCACGAGTCTCCACGGGTCACTGAATATGACGAGAAGGCATCCAGGGAAGCACTCGAAGATGACCTTGACACACTTGATGAAGCTCGTGATGTTGCCTTACAAAGGGCCACCATATATTAGCAGAACTTATGCAACTACCAAGGCCGGCGATTGCGTCCTAGGTCCTTCGTCATAGGGGACCTAGTCCTTCGCCTCAAGTAAGATGGTCACCGTAAATTGGAGTCACCTTGGGAAGGACCTTACATCATCACAGAAGTAATACCTTCTAGAGTATACTGGCTTCAAGATAATAAGACATGAGTCAAATACTCCAATCCATGGAATGTCGCACAACTACGGTGTTTTTACGCTTAGAATTTATTTTTCTTGCAATTTAAATTAAAATACGTCCTATGGCCCAGTTTCTTAGCCACAATATTATTTAATAAGGCCAACGGACATGCGAGTACGCCAACACATGTATCTTCATCTTTAGTCTTTAAATGAAAGATAAGTTCCCCAAACTCAGATTTCCTTTTTCTACATTATCTCTTCACCCACTATTAGGGGCTTTATTGTTAAAATTTTATTAGCACAAGAGAAATATTCAGAAAATTTGCGAACGTTGCTCTGGTTAAGCTAACAAAAAGTTATGAGCCTATGTCTTGATGCAGGAATCCAAACATAGCCTCGGCGGCTACTCCCATCAGGAGCAACGTCGCCACCTGATAGAAGACTATGTTATGCATATAAGGTCGAAAATATGACCCAAAGAAACACTATCCTCGCCTATGAGTATTACATCAGTGTATGCTCAAAAGGTTACTCCCATGGGGAGTGTCTATAAAACATCATCCGAGAAAATAAAAAGCTGATAAACTTCAGCAATTCTAGTAGACAAACAAGTCAGTTGATAAAATCATACAAAAATCTTAGATCGTGCCCGATGCGATAAAACTCTGAATGATGTGTCCATGCCATGAAGGTAAGACCCCGAGATTTGTCATGTGTGGCCTGGTAAACACACAAGAATACGCTCTGACAATAAATTATCCATATCGACAGCTCAAACTGCATTACGCCAGCAAACTAGAATTTAGTGTTCGATAAGACATCAATGGCTCAAACTGAATTACGCCAGCAAATTTCTGAGTTCAAGCCTGGGGACTTGAATTTGATGTAGGTCTGGAGTGTTTTTGCCCAGGTACAATTAACTGATTCCCAATCCATCGGATGCATCAGGCCTGTTGTGCCAAATCCCTACAACTTAAATATAAAAAAATATAAAATATCTCTAAAAACTTAGAATCATAAATACTAAAATTATATTTGAGACTCAACCCGAATCTATGGTTCGGATGGAGTCTCGGAGGATACTGACATGGGTATGATTACTCGGGTGCTTATGTTCGGTTACCCTAGCTACATGAAGGTTCCTCTCCCATGAAGACCAAGAAGAAGGCCAGGAAGCATCTGACGGAAGGCACAGTTTTACTAGATAAGGAAATAGAAACCAACATTGTACCATTGTTGTAATCATAGTCCGTAACCTATCCGCATATGTCCTCGGGACCCAACCTATTATATATAGGCTGGGAGAAGCCATCGGAGAGGTACCGAAAAAAGCCTTAAGAAATCTATAATCGATTTGACCATAGACAATCAGACGACTTTGACTCCCTTGTTTGTCTGGTCATCCGACGAAATCCCCAACGTTCTCTTTTCCACGAAACCCTAAGTCCATAACCATGGGCATTGCCGAGGTTACCCCTCATCATTTATGGTATATGGAGAGAGAATGACGTTGCAGACCATATATATGAAACAACATGCAAGGACTTTCAGTACCCGGATGACGCGTGCCGTATAGTGTATGCTATCATATACCAGAGTTGGATTTGCGCGAGATCGTATCCACTATCAAATCCCGCCATGAGAAACCGCACATGCTCGCAGGCTACAGACACGAGGTCGGGACCCACCGCATAAATTGACGCAACAAACCGCGCACGTCCATAGGCTATATATGCCAAGCCGATTAGAGGTGGCACCCGGGAAGGATCCACAACTCTACCCTCGCACATGAGAATCCATGTCCGCCCGTCCTTACCACTTGCAACTTAGCTGGCAGCTCCTATCTGGGCCGCAAAAACACGCAACCTTACATAGGTCACCACATCATATCTGTATGGGCCCCATGTGGCATCAAACTGGTGGGCACTCAAACTTTCCGATTACTAAGTCGTATAGTAGTAGTCATCACGATGATGAATGGCAAGGTTGGTGGCATCGTGGACTTGGCATAAAACTGGTGGCCTGAAGGAGATCGTGACGGTGCACCTGATGGAGATTATGGAGCACGAAGACAACCATGTCACGTCAAATTTAGATTAGATATGATTTAATCTTTTTGTGCATCTTGTTTGAGTGCTAGTATTATATACATAATGGTAGCATTTAAATAGGATGATCCTTAATTAATACCAACAAAAGTGTTCTCCCATTAGTGCGTAACCACTAAGAAAGTTTACAATTATGAAGTAGGGCGTGATGATCGGGTGCTAGATATCTTTGCGTTTGCATATAGTGGGTGCATGGCATGTATGCACAACGAATACACTACGGTTGTTGCCGAGCCTAGCATGTACATACATGGTCTCAGAACACGGAGATCAAAGATCAAGCATGAGTCACATGGATGATGTGATCGACGGATATAGTCTACCATGGCTGCCGCATCAAAGGACATGATGAGGTGGGATGATATGGTGTGAAGGGATCGTGTAGTCACTAAACTGTCCTTAGGGATGATAGTTTAAGTGGGAGCTCATTTGTAAATATCATTGCAAATTTAAACTCCAATTATGAACTTAGTCTAAGTCATTTTGCAATGTCTTGTAGATTATGGCCATCCCCTTAGTTTAGGACATCTTTGATCCATTAATGAACAGGGATAAACATAAATTAAACGGGTCGAATTTCATCGACTAGTACCAACACCTCAGGAGAACTCTTATAGAAAACAATCTCCTCTATGTCCTTTGTGAACCCTGGAAGATTTCCTTGATGAATCCGATGGTAGATAAGATGCGACTCTTCATGAACACCGTGATACCTTCATGACTGTCAAGTACACCATAATCCATGCCATGGAATCTATCTTGAGGGTGCACTTCCATTAAATTGATGTGTTTGATATGCTCGATGGATTGAAGAGCTTGCTCCCCAAACATATCAGGCACATGCAATATGAGTACATGAATGAGTTTACTTCTATCAAGTGGAAGAAAACTCCAGCTTGGAAAACCACCTGGATAACATGGTAGAAATCCATGAACGCCTTGTGGATGCCATGAATGACTGGTTGGCTGACGACATTGTGGTAGATGGGGTGTGGCGTACGCTCCCTCCCAGCTACAAATAAGTTGTCACCAACTATGTCATGAAAGGGATATCATATACCTTTCATGGATTCATAGCGAAGCTGAGGACTACCAAGGTCGAACCCAAAGCTAGGATCATCGTCAACAAAGAAGGTATATGTTGATATACAAGTAATAAATGTTTCCATGGTACACTTATGCAGATTTCAAGTATTGGATACTTAATCATGTTTTATTGGAAAACATGACTCTCTGTGTGAGACTTGTGGAATGGAACAAAGCGCTGATGGTGTGATGATGGAAAACAAGCTAGTTGATGGCCAACAACACTCCTTCCCTCAAAGTTTATCATTAGTATTTGAAGATTTGAATAAAATCTATGTAACCAAGTTCGTGAAACTTATTAGTGTGTCATGCTTATTGCGAGATGGTTATTCATATTAATAAGAAACAATTTAGTTGTTCTGTTTTTATGAATAATTTCTTTTATGATTCACATTGGATTATAAACAAGTTATTCTAGTATTAATTTGTATGATAATAGGACATTTATGAAAATTGCCAAAAGATATGTAAACATGAATCTAGAACTGTTTGAATCATTCAAAGTTTTTCAGAATCAAGGTAGATATAAATCTCTACGATTTGATCAAAATGATTATGAATTCAACTTAATAACAAAATTGGCATAAAAAGGACTCGTGAAAGATGTTTCACAAATTATGATAATTAGACAAATTCAAAGTGTATTGATAAGTCTGAATATCATAGTCATATTATATGAGATACATTTGGTCCAATATGATCTTCTAATGACATAACGTTAGGAATTAGAGTTATAAATTGAAATAGTCAACACTCAATCAAATGTATAAGGAACATCTAAAGATTCGCATAAACCGCACCATACGAGATATGGCAAGCTCGAGTTTCTAGAGATTTCGATAGTTCGAAATCATTGCGAATAGCTAGTCTTTGTGGTGTATTCTTAGTAAGACTATGAATACAAATTCAGACTAATTCCCGAAGAAGAGAAAGTTTGTATTGTCTTAGCGTGATACTTCTTTGAGAAAAGTTTTCTTATAGAAGTGTTAGTGGAAAGGGTATAAGTGTAAGCTAAAGTTTCATCTAATACTTTATAAAAGTAGGATTCAAGAATTTGTTCTATTTTCCAAACTTCAATCTTGATTCACTTGTCCTATTATTGAAATAAGACATACCTATGAACTACGAATAAATATTGATGGACCTAAGTGCAAGAAATGACTTAGAGTCATGAAATCCCAAATTAAGTTAGACGTGAGATTATGAAGTAAAAGTTACTTGATCTCATTAAGTAAATTGGATTTACTTAGTCCTTCCCAAGAAACTACAAAGTTGAAAGGATGGAAACGAAACTTAATAAGAAGACATAAAGCCTGTTTTTTGTCATAAAAGATGTTTTTTACAAATGCTTAATGTATGTTGGATTGAATCAGCAAATAAGTCCAATTTGGAAATTGGCAAAGGACTGTTAAAAAACTGCAAAGTCTTCAAAGATTTGAAGAAAAGGTTGTAACTAGTACAACATGCAGGTTTTGACCAATCGGGGATTGCTGAAGTCTTGTAGTAGGAAATTCTCGATTTGATGTAAGATCAAAGAATTATAGATTTTCCATGATTTTCAAGAAAGTCTATAAATTGAGTGGGAGATAAGAAGTTTTCCAAGTTGAATATGTGGACGACATATTTGAGTGGGAGATGGGTGATATCCTAGAACACCAAATACTGATGATATATTTGAGTGGGAGCGTAACAATGTTCTTGAGTATGTAATTGACATATTCGTGCACAATGTGCTGGGTATTAGGAATGATCAGATCATTAGATGATAAAATTTGACTTATATAAATACAGTGGATCTATGTGAATAGATCGGGATGTTTAATAAACATTGAAAATGCTAAAATACTTGGAATATTCTGAAAGTAGTTCAGAAGGAGCAAGTTGAGATTCTGAAAATAGTTCAGAATGGATTAAAGTGTAGAATTGGTTCTTACATGAAATATTAAGGAGAACTATTGAGTAGTGACTCAGTATTCGTGACAATGGTTAAAAGAAAAGAGAGATGCATCGCATCACCTATTCCTTTGCCATATGTTTTCCAAAAAAACCATGTCATTTATACTTGACATAATGTGACTAAAAGTTCTTAAATATAAGAACATGTTCTTGAGTTGATTAAAATTTAATCGCTGAACCAGAGTCAAGTTTAGTGCAACAGAAGGATGTTCAGCGACCAAAGTTGCAAATATTGCAATTTGACCAAAGTCTATATAAATATAGAAGTATTAGAATACTCCAGAGTAAGCAAAAATGGTTTTGGTTTAAAGAAAGTTCGACTTTCGACTAAGCGTATTTTATGGATACACATGACATCTTTAAAGTTCAATTGACCGATAGATCGTCATTGTATACTGATGACCCACAAGTATAGGGGGTGTATCGAGTGTCGAATCCAACGAGGAGCAGAAGGTGCTGGCTACTGGTATGGATCAGGAATTCTCTGCAAATACTTAGCAAACGGATTTTTAGGGGTTTTCGATAAAGCAAGTAAACAAAGTACTAGTAAATAAAAGACAGTAGGAATAAATGCAGCAGGTGGCCCAATCCTTTATGCAGCAAAGGACAAGCCGGTTGTATTACTTAAGATGACCAAACGTTCTCGAGGACACATGGGAAGACTGTCAAGTGCTTTCGCTTCATATAGATGATTAATCTTCTTTAGCTTGCTAAGTGTTGTGTGGGTGAACCTGTGCTAATGTACCGCCCCATCCAAGACTAATACATAATTGTGATTATACCCCTTGCAAACATCCGTAAGTACAAGAAAGTAATTAAGGTAGAAACCTAACCACAACTTTAAACTCTAAGACCCTTACGTCCCTTTGGCAATGGTTTCCTAACGGGGTTTCATGTTTCTGTCACTCCGGCAACCCCTACGATTAGTAGCCAAATACACAATGCATTCCCCTAGGCCCATATAGGTGAAGTGTCATGTAGTCGACGTTCACATGACACCACTAGAAGAAGTACACCACAACTTAAATAACAATCTATTGAATCTTTCTCAACACAACTCCACTACTAACAACAAGACTTCTCCCATGTCCTCAAGAACAAAACGAACTACTCACAAGACATCATATGGATCATGATCAGAGATGGAATAATGATGTATAACAATCTGAACATAAACAATAATTCAATGGTTCACTCAATAGCATCAACTACAAAGAGTAATCAACACCGGGAAAGTTTCCCTATGAACTAATGCAAGATTCAACTCAATTGTTACAGCAATATGGAGATGGTGATGAGGGTGCTGATGGTGATGATGGTGGTGATGATGATGATGATGATCCCGATGAAGTACAGCTTGATGGTTGTGTTCATGGCGACGATCTCCCCTCTCCGGGAAGGAATTCCCCCGCCAGAAATCTGTCTACCAGAGAGATCTTTCTCTCTCGGTGTTTTCTACCCCGTAGAGGCGGCGGAATCTTTGTGTGGTTGCTCCCCGAGTCTTAGGGTTTCGGGAGGATGATATACGCCAGAGGGGAGAAGCTAGAGTTGGCCAGGGTGGCCACACCACCTCCAGGAGCGGCCTAGGCCTGCCCGCGCCATGGGGCGGTGTGGGCCCCCTGTGGCCCACCTCCACTCCATCTTCTGGCATCCTTAGTCTTCTGGAAAAATAGGATTTTCTGTATATTTTCACGAATTTTCTGATCTTCGCGAATTTTGCCTCCAAACATCACCTTTTCCATCAGAATCCTGACTGCAGCGGTCCATGCTCCAAAAGTCATCAACCATGCAAAAACAGATGAAATAACATAAGTATCACTTCTCAATACGAAATATATCAATGAATAATAGTGAATTAAGACATAGAATAGTGATGCAAAATGGACGTATCAACTCCCCCCAAGCTTAGACTTTGCTTGTCCCCAAGCGAAACTGAGCTCAATAAACATGGCCTCAGGTTTATGGAGTGAAGAGTCGATAAAAGAATACGGACAAGAAGCATCACATTCATCAAATACATAGATCATAATAGAAGACAACTCACTATTATATAACTCAACTTTAAGTGAGTAAAGCTAACACAATAAAGATACATAAAGTGAATCATGATTGGTAATGGCAAACTTAGCTCTTGGTCGACGAATAGTTGATATTTTGCTGGAGTTCACAAATAAAGAGCTCATAAACTTAGCAGGGATTGCAAGCCTCATAAAGAGCTCCCAAAAATTATGATACTTACTAGCTTTCAGCTCTCATTTCCCCTATCATAGGCATCTTTAGGTGATTAAGGTTAAAGTGATCAAATATGAGGATATGCATTGAAAAGTTGTAAATTGAGAATCTCATGTCCCTTGAATACGAGGGCCGCTCCTCATGATACTCAAGTTTAGTCACCGGTAAGTTCTTGTCATCGTAAGCATATGTGTATCATTGAGAATAGCCAACGGGGTACCCCTTGCCCGATGATACAGAAGAATCCCCATATCAAAATGACAAGGCAAGCAGACAACAAGTATCTCAGCAATCTTCTTATTTACCATGGGAATATGGTGTTTTTTTCTTTCTTTCCTCTTTTCATAATATCTCTTTTTTTTCTTTTTTCTCAATCTCTATCTCTTTTTTTTATAAGAATAATGCTTCATAGATACTCGTTATGGTTACGCTGCAGGTTTCCACCATGTCAGCATGGATTAGACCAGCGGCCCAGGCGTTTCTCTAACACACATGCATAACTCCATGGACTTACAAGATCCCCTTTCATTTCACACCGACGACATCCATAGACAAAAGAACATGATATCAACTTGGTACAAAGCACCAGTGCAATGTTGTAAGCGTTCCCCATGACAGCATGGTTCTGCTAATTCACAACTTACAAAACGCAAGCATATACGCAACATAGGTGAGCACAATGGTTCAAGTTTATTAAATGCAAGAAAGTAAAGTGTGCCATCAAGTTCGTGAGAGCTTTAATCACTAATTTTCACATAACAAGTTTAATTTGGGAGGTAGATAAAACAAGAATTTACTTGGATTAGCAATAATGCTACTAGGTAGGTATGGTGGACACAAATGGCAAAGGTTTTGGTTTAAGGGATTGGATGCATGAGAAGAATTCCCTCTCAGTACAGGTTTTTGGCTAGCAAGGCTGGGCAGCAAGTACAAGAGTTGAAGGAAACAATCAAACATACAAATGATAAAGACAAACATGCAATCTTCCTTGGAAGCACAAAAGATCTTAACTAGAGAATACTAGACTTATGGGCAAATCAAGAAAGAAAGATGATGATTTTTTTTTCTTTAGAGTACTTCTATCTTTTTCTTTTCAACTCTCAAAAAGGTGTTGCTACTGACCGAGCCAGGTTTGTCAAAACCAACTAAATTAACTCAATGATCCCAAAGTTATACAATACTAACAACAAGATCAATCATATAACCACGAATTGAAAACTAATATAAGCTATGCAAAAGAGTGAATGATAGAACTTCTCATTAATATTCCATAACGGAAACTCACACCAAGGGATACATATCTAACGAGAGAGGGGACACTTCCATAATGCAAACCATACTACATAATAACTCCTCTATTCATGATATGACTCTACTAATAAGGTAAAAAGATAGAAGATAGTGATGTGATACCGCGGCACTCCCCAAGATTGGAATAAACCAAGGGAATGCCAAACCTGATGACGAGTTACTCCTTCGGTGGTGGTGGTATCCTCTCAATGAGCTCCTTGATCAGTTTCCCCAAGTACTCAATCTCGAAGATGAGATTACAAATCAGCTGTGAGCTTTGCTCAATGCGGCTCATGATCATGTCGTGTTGAGAATTCCAGCTCTTGCCATTCTTTCCCCACTCTTCCTCCTTGAAGTCTTCTTTTCCTGCATGGCTAGAACGAGGCAAATCCCAATTGGAGGGTAATTTCCCCTTGGGCATATTCTGGTATTGATGCTCATGGATAAGGGTATGGAAAGGATTCTTGGTGCATGGAGGAAGTCACCAGGGATCTGAACGGTGATGAGGAGGCTTCCCTCCAATGGCTGGATTTTCCACCACTCCAATGCTTGCGATGGTAGTGCCGGTGTGCGGACATTGGCCTTGCTCCTCTTTACCTTCACTCTTGATCTCCTTCTCCTTCCCGGGGTCTTGGGGGTCTTCCTCCATAGGCTCCTTTCCTTTATCCTTGGCAGCCACCATTGTGCTTCTAAGCTCTCAAAGAGTATGTCCTGACAGAAACAGATTGAAACAAAAAAAACATGACGAAAACACAATATACGAACCTCGGAAGATCCAGGGGGTTATATATTATGAAGTTTCACATCAAAAGGAAGTTACTGGGAGAAAACGAGTCGGAGATGGAGTCTGGGGTGGCCTCACCACCTGGTGGTGCGGCCAGGGGTGGGCCCGCGCCACAGGGTGGTGTGAGCCACCCTAGCTCCGTTTCCGTCCCTTTTTCGCTTCGTAGCTCTCCTTATTGACTAAAAACTGCAAAAATATAGTTGGATAGTGTTTTTGCGGAACTTTTCTTACCAGAACTGTTACCTATTTGAAAATGGACTCTGCAGGTCTCTGAATTTGCTATTTAGTGGATCCTTCCGGAGTCACCACTTGAATCATCAATATCTTCATCTTCATACACTTATTACTTGAGTCATAAAACCCTTCTTTTCCTTATTACACCATTATCTCCACTTCCTGGAAATTTCTTTCACACAAAACTTCACACAGTTCTCATTAGCAACATTAGGATAAGTGAAGTGATAAAACCTTTTGAGTCCAACTTCAACTGAAAACCATCAAAACATAAGCTACTGTAGCAACTCCTTCCGAAAACCCAAAATGAATTCAAAAAGGAAATCGAATAAAGAAGCAAATGCAAGAGTGGCAAAATCTGTCAAAACAGACCAGCAGGTAAAGATCAATTTTTTCGAAAATCTTCTGTTGCTCAAATCAAAAAGTGCAAAACTAACGAAAGTTAAATAACAACCTGGGGCAGAAGTACAAAAAATCCGACAGACAGAGGTCTCTCACGAATTTTTACGGTGAAGCACAAAAATTTGTTTCGGGACAGCAACTTCCCCAAATCTTACTGCTCTCTCATTAGAGGTTGATCTTGACACAAAAACCAAACAAAACAGATAAGGAGCGGTTATTACCGAAGTAATAACTTCCAAGACTCAAAGAAACAAAAACAAACTAAAAGCAAAAAACAAATTGGGTTGTCTCTCATAAAGCTCTTTCTTTATAGCCATTAAGATGGGCATGATAATTTTGAAGAAGCTCTCATAGGGATATGAATTGAGGTGAAAGAGAGCATTAAGAAGCAAAAAAAATACACACGTTTAAGTCTAACCGACTTCCTATGCAAGGGAATTTTGTAAACAAACAAGTTTTTAAAACCAGAAGCAACTTGCATAAGAGGGCAAAAGAAGTGTAACATAAAACTTTCAGCATAAAACGAGGAAACTTGATATTATTGAGATGCATAAGAACACTTTTCCCTCTCTCATAGCAACTTTCAGTATCATGCATAAACTTAACAATATAACTATCACAAGGACCATGATAGCAATGATCGCTTATTCTAACAGAAAACACAGGAATACTAGATCTCTTAACACTACTTTGTGAAATAATAATAGAGGTATCCTTACAAAGGATAGGGTGTCCCTCTTTTTCATATTTAGTAACAAAGTCTTTCACATTTGCTATTATAGGTTCATCAACCATTTGTTTATCAGGTTC
This sequence comes from Avena sativa, assembly GCA_916181665.1. Classification (NCBI taxonomy): domain Eukaryota; kingdom Viridiplantae; phylum Streptophyta; class Magnoliopsida; order Poales; family Poaceae; genus Avena; species Avena sativa. The sequence continues at coordinate 461,765,208 of OV702291.1, read as the reverse complement.
AACAGCTTTATTTGTACTTTCATTAACCATACTAGCTATCATAGAATGTTCCTTAATCCTAACTGGGAAAGGCATTTTCTCAATATAAGGTTCAGGTAAAACATGATTAGCAGTATAAACTCCAGTATTTCTTGAAGGAACACTCTTAGCAACATCTTTATCAGGTTCATGATACTTATTCCACTTCTTTTTAGAGACTTCAATGTAGGAAGCAAAAGCCTTAAAATAAGAAGCAATAGCTTGAGAGTCTAGACCATAAGCATTTTTAATATTTTGAAAGTCATCAGTTCCCATAAAAGATTCAATGCATTCATAATCATAATTTATACCTAACTTTCTACCTTTGTCATTCTCCCAAGCTTCAGCATTGTCTTGAATACGGTCCATAAGATCCCATTTAGCTTCTTCTTTCATGCGAGTGAATGATCCAGCATTAGAAGCATCCAATAAATCCTTGTCATGTAGAGGGAGCCTTGCATAAAAGTTATTGATAATAATATTGTTGGGGAGCTCATGAATAGGACATTTGAGCATTAGTAACTTCAATCTCCCCCAAGCTTGAGCTGTACTCTCTCCATCAAGAGGCCAAATGTTGTATATTTTATTCCGATCTTTATGAATCTCACTAGGAGGATACAACTTTGAATAAAAGAGAGGCACTATTTCCTCCCATTCTAGAGCTTGACCATTCTTCAGCAGCTTATACCATTCCTCATCTCTTCCTTTCAGTGATAATGAGAATAACTTCTTCTTAACTTGATCTGTAGTAATACCTGCACACTTGAACAACCCGCATAATTCGTGTATAAAGAGTAAATGATCACCGGGATAGACAGTTCCATCCCCAACATAGTAGTTATCCATAACACGATCAATAATTCTTGTAGGTATTTTGAAAACATCATTCTCAGCAGGTGGTGGTTTATCTACTACCTTAGCAGTGGTAGTAGCATTACCAAATAAGAAACTCAGCGAATTATCCCTAATGAAAATAAAGCAACTAACAGAAGTAAACAATACTCACAGTAGAAGTTTCCTATACCAGTTCCACTCTCCAATAGCGCTTCACTCCCCGGCAACGGCGCCGGAAAATAATCTTGACGACCCACAAGTATAGGGGGTGTATCGCAGTATTTTCGATAAGTAAGAGTGTCGAACCCAACGAGGAGCAGAAGGTGCTGGCTAGTGGTATGGATCAGGAATTCTCTGCAAATACTTAGCAAACGTATTTTTAGGGGTTTTCGATAAAGCAAGTAAACAAAGTACGAGTAAATAAAAGACAGTAGGAATAAATGCAGCAAGTGGCCCAATCCTTTATGCAGCAAAGGACAAGCCGGTTGTATTACTTAAGATGACCAAACGTTCTCGAGGACACATGGGAAGACTGTCAAGTGCTTTCGCTTCATATAGTTGATTAATCTTCTTTAGCTTGCTAAGTGTTGTGTGGGTGAACCTGTGCTAATGTACCGCCCCATCCAAGACTAATACATACTTGTGATTATACCCCTTGCAAACATCTGTAAGTACAAGAAAGTAATTAAGGTAGAAACCTAACCATAGCTTTAAACTCTAAGACCCTTACGTCCCTTGTGCAATGGTTTCCTAACGGGGGTTCATGTTTCTGTCACTCCGGCAACCCCTACGATTAGTAGCCAAATACACAATGCATTCCCCTAGGCCCATATAGGTGAAGTGTCATGTAGTCGACTTTCACATGACACCACTAGAAGAAGTACACCACAACTTAAATAACAATCTATTGAATCTTTCTCAACACAACTCCACTACTAACAACAAGACTTCTCCCATGTCCTCAAGAACAAAACGAACTACTCACAAGACATCATATGGATCATGATCAGAGATGGAATAATGATTTATAACAATCTGAACATAAACAATAATTCAATGGTTCACTCAATAGCATCAACTACAAAGAGTAATCAACACCGGGAAAGTTTCCCCTATGAACTAATGCAAGATTCAACTCAATTGTTACAGCAACATGGAGATGGTGATGAGGGTGCTGATGGAGATGATGGTGGTGACGATGATGATGATCCCGATGAAGTCCAGCTTGATGGTGGTGTTGATGGCGACGATCTCCCCTCTCTGGGAAGGAATTCCCCTCGCAGAAATCTGTCTGCCGAAGAGATCTTTCTCTCTCGGTGTTTTCCGCCCCGCAGAGGCGGAGGAATCTTTCTGTGGTCCCTCCCCTAGTCTTAGGGTTTCGGGAGGATGATATACGCTAGAGGGGAGAAGCTGGAGTGGGCCAGGGTGGCCACACCACCTCTTGGCACGACCTAGGGCTGCCCGCGCCATGGGGTGGTGTGGGCCCCCTGTGGCCCATCTCCACTCCGTCTTCTGGCATCCTTAGTCTTCTGGAAAAATAGGATTTTCCGTATATTTTCCTGGATTTTATGATCTTCGCGAATTTTGCCTCCAAACAGCACCTTTTCCATCAGAATCCTGATTGCAGCGGTCCATGCTCCAAAAGTCATCAACCATAGAAAAACAGATGAAATAACATAAGTATCACCTCTCAATATGAAATATATCAATGAATAATAGTGAATTAAGACATAGAATAGTGATGCAAAATGGACGTATCATATACTAGAAACCAAAAGTCTCATTTTGTCACAAAAACGAAATGATGTGAATGTCAAACTGGTGACATTAATGATTTGCAAAATAGCATTTTATGAATCTGGTAAAACAGATTTACGACATGAAGTTCTCCATGAGCAAGCCTGATCAATAAACACATATGCGATATGGTTTATGATTAGAGCAATGTAACTAGATTATTTGTACTCTAGTGCAAGTGGGAGACTGAAGGGGATATGCCCTAGAGGCAAATGATAAAGTTGTTTTATTATCATATCTCATTAGTTCATAATAGTTTTATGTCATGCTATAACTGTATCAAGCGGAAACATTGATACAAGTGTGATATATAAACAAATTGAGGTCCCTAGTAGCCTCTATTCAACTAGTTCATTGGGTAGTTGATGACCAAGGTTTCCTTATCATGGTGCTACTATACCCAACTGACAATGAAGTCATATCATCTAAGATGATATGATGGGCACTTCCCATCGATGATTGTTGCAACATGATCATGTCACATAGTTCGCAATTGTAATTGTCTAAAACAAAGTCTCCTAATCCTTAGACCATGAGATCATATTAATCACTATTACCGGAGGATTGCTTTGAATGCATCAACCGTCATGTCCATAACTAGGTGACCATAAAGGTGCATGTTGGTTATTCCAAAGGGGCATGTTGAGTGATGACTGCAAGTGTACATATCATTTGTAGCTAGTTTCGAAATAAACATATCGATCTCATAGAGAGTAGGAGTCTGAAGTCTAATAACTCTTGAAATAAATACTGTAATAGAAATTCTGAATAAAGTTCTAAGTGACAAGATAAAATGCGAGTATTGCGTAAAAATGTGTGTTTGGGTTTTTGGTATAAGAGCAATAGTAAGTAAAGTAAAACAACTGAACACAGAAAGTAAGTATCGCGTATGTAAGGGATTGGAACTGCAATAGGGAAAAACATTCTTAGGGAGTAGATGATACACCACTAGCATTATAAAGGACTAAGGTAAAGATTATTATTGTGAACATTCTCAACTATGTATGTGTGGGAGGAACTCCGTATTTGGACAAATAGGCAGCAACCACTGCTCACATCATCCTCATAACCACAACAGTTAGCAATCAACATCAATCGAATTACTACGCTATTAAGGGACGTAATCCTGTAGGACGTATCCCATGGCATGGATAGTGTTCCATGTGTTTCCTCGGTTTCCAAGTTGATACGTAAGGAGTGCCAACATCTTTATAGTCACTGTAAGTGCTAACACACCTCCGTCTACAAAAAAGTAGTTCCCTCCATCAAGTCCCCAAGAGAGGAAAATATTGAGAGGTCAACTTCTCTCAACATCAAGATGAAGACAATCTAACACATGGTCACATTGATGAATATCATAATAAACTTTATCTTATTTCAATCTCATACTAGGGTTTCTCCATCTCCCCAAGAACTAAAGATCTACTCTGGCATGGAGGCAATCAACATCATGGCAATAAAAATGGAATCTATAATAGATGAATAGTACTTGTATAAATCCACAACAAGTACAGAAAATACAACAAGATCTAGACAAGATATAGATGGGATGGATGGAGATGGTGGTGATGCAGCGGTTGATGATGAAGATCGATGCCTTAGCCTCCCGGATCTGCGTAGGGCGAAGATGGATCCCCGGTGGACGAGTAGCCCTCCAGATGCCTTCTGAAGATGAGGTTTCGGAGATTTCTGGTTGTTCTGTATGTTTTCTCCTCGATCCAGTTGCACGGGGTGAAACTATTTGAGGAGGCGGTGGCGGCGCCAACTATACGGCGGGAACTATACGATCGGAAAATTTATTGCTGCCGTATTGTTGGTCGTTAAACCGTCTATGTGCCTTGATCACTTTGGGTTTTCTTCTGGTATTATTGATATTTCCCAAATAAGTAATTTACGTTGTTTTTGACTCCTTTTCTCCCTAGCACAACTGCTCCAAGAATTGTATCCATTGTATCCATCATCTGTCCTAATCCTGGTGAAAATAGACATAAAATATGCGCGCGAGCACCGTAAAATACCAAGATCCTACATCTACAATGCAAAATAATAATATAAAAATGATGCAAATATGCACTCATTAACTTCCCCAAGCTTAGACTCTTGCTCATCCCGAGCAAGTTTTAGCTTAATGGATGTGATCCTCATATTCAGGAAGCTGTGTCGATAAAATAAATGAGGCAGTTGTAGCATGTGTTTATCATATATGATATATAGGAATAAGTTCATGAATAGTAGCTTACTCGAACCATTCAAATAATATTAGCAGGCTTCCACACCTTAGCGACTAACAGTTCACAAAAGATCACTCTCAATATGATATAAAAGTATTCAGTGCAACCGAATGCGTTAGCGAGGTAGTCCCAAGTGTTTTAGGATTAACATATTCACTTGGGATTCAAAATCTCAAAGCATCTCTTTGTCATACTACAATACAGCGATGTATTCCTATTTGCTCTTTGCACATTAACTCTTTTTCTTCTTTCTTTTCTTTTCTTTTGTATATATGCTCACACTTTTGTTTGAGTGCTGTGCAAAGGACCTAGCCATACATTCCACTTCATGTAGGAATTCAAAGTTTAATGATCTCAATTACCAAATTTCAATTGTATATGAAGCAATTTTTGTAACTTGAATATTCTACCTCGTCTTGTTCTCACTCTAATTTGATAGCAATTTTTCCTTTGTTCAAGGTTTGTTTCCAACCTAACTGATTAGATAATTTTTCTTTCTTTGTAAATCACACCATGTACCTACAACATATTAACCAAATTATCTTTGTATGTTCCATTAATACCAATGGTGTGGGAGACTCCTATCACTATCATCAAGTGCAAGTAAAATTATACTCAAGCCATTCATATATCCAATAGAATAAACACAAACTCAATATGGCTCCATATATGTTAATAAACTCAGAATTTCATAAAAGGGATCGACTATTCTTGAAGGTGATGCAAATGTTATTTCTAGTTGATATAATGCAAAACTAAAATAGTAATGTAAAACTTATAAGATAAATTACAAGGTCTTAAAGATCTCCCCAAGCTTGGAATCAAGCTAGGCGGGATCAAATAATCCCTTGCGATTATTTGATACCATGATTATTGTAGATCACTGTGGTGCCATGGCATGTAACACCGTGGTGCGTAGCTTCTTGTTGGGATCCTCCAGAATAGTGATGCGGCTGTAGCACCTGCACAAATCAGATTGCAGAGTGTCCACTTTATCTACGAGCTTAGTCACCAATGGGAGAAGATCATCCTTCTTCTCTATCTCCTTGAGACGGTGGTGGACTTCGACGCGATGAAGTATCTCCTGCTTCTGATATATATCTCTAGTGCTCACACGTGATCCTTGGTCCTAGGAACAACTTCTTTGTCCTCATCCATAATTGATGGATCATGGAAGTGGAAATCGTACCTCCACTCTTCTTGAGGCTTCACCCTCATACGAGCACCAATGGTAGGCTTCAAGAGTGGTGCCTTTGCTCCCTTGCTAGCACCTGCACTAATATTAGGTAATTCCTTACGCTTGTGAATCCTGGGGTCCATGGCGATGAACTTGACCGTCTTCATGCGCCCTTTTCCATGCGGCTTGTGACCTTCTCTATCTTCTTGAGCTCTCTTCATTGCCGCCCCGTTGATCTCCAGGGGATCATAGACATCCCGGCGGATGTAGACATGAACCACATCTTCATCGGAATCGTTGTTGTAGAAGTTTGGCTCGACATACTCCTTGTACCCTGGGCTAAACCTCTCCACCTCCTCGTCATTGTCCTCCATGGACGGGCTACTAGAGCGGTCCCTGGAAGGAGCAATTAGACCCAGGGGTTCCCCATGGCCTGGGACGGGATAGCGCATTGCTACATTGGTTCCTGGAGATTATTATTAGAGAGAGAGAGAGAGAGACAAAGGTAGTATATAAGGGGGGTCAGAGGTTGGTAGAACTCGCGAGAAACACCAAATTATCGCCCAAGAAAAGAATCTTAACGGAACAGGGAAAGAAATCACAGATTTGGAGGAGTCCTGCCGCATAACGACCAACTATACAGCTGGAGTTATACCAACTATACAGGTGCAGCTCGTATAACTCTGGCCATATAGTTGGTTCCAGGAAGATATTTCCAAATATCTCGAGTCCAGGTCGGTTAAGTTACAACTCGGAACCACCAATAATGTTTTTTTATTAGGGGAAAAACGAAAAAGTAAACAAAAATGTCTAAGAGTTTAACGACCAACTATACGGCCGAAATTTTATCTCCGGTCATATAGTTGTGACCATATAGATACATACATAAAAAATCAAAAGTGTCTGAGAGTTCAACGACCAACTATACGCCGGATTTTTATCTCTGGTCGTATAGTTGCACCCGTATAGGTCCAGACATCGAAAACAATTTCACGAAGAAGATACAGAGGGTTTAGCGACCAAATAAACGAGGGGAGATTTTTCTGCTGTCGTATAGTTGCGCCCGTATAGTTGGTAAAAACCTCCAGAACTTCAGAAAAATACGAGGAATTCAAAGGCAAAAATTTCGGAAGTAAAATCTTGTGAAAACAAATCACTTATTTGATTAAGAACACTTACCTTGAACTTACCATTTACTTAGTCGGGGATGACTGGATCCTCCAACAACAAAGACTTCTTCACTTTTGGAGGAATTGACCTTAGTTCATTTAACAATTCTCGTAAGCGAAAATCACCAGGACTAAAGTTCCTCTCCAAATTCTTGAAATAAAAGAATCCAATGGATCAGTCTTGGCTTATGGTTTTTCCTCTCAAGGAGTTCTTTTAAACCATCATGGTCCGTATGAACTCTTACTTTTGCATCAACTATATAGGAATGAAATTTATCACAAGAGAAAAATACAACAAAAAGTTCCCTTTCTTCTTTAGGATAATTCTTTTGAGAACTATTAAGAGTTCTACTAGCATGATGTATAATATTAAATCTGCAACCTATGTGTTGTCCCAGAGTTACTCCTACAACATCATCACTAGCTTCACATATTAAGTCAAAAGTCATATCCCAGATAGGTGGTTTGATGATAGAAGCACGGGATAAAGCATTTTTAAGTTTATCAAAGGCTATAAGACATTTACCATCAAAATTAAATCTTACTCTCTTTTGCAAGAGGTTAGTCAAAGGTTTAGATATTCTAGAGAAATTTCTAATGAACCTTCTATAAAAAACCACATGACCAAGGAAACTTCTTATACCTTTAATATCCTTAGGTTGTGGCATTCTCTCTATGGCCTCAACCTTAGCTCTATCCACTTCAATTCCCTTACCTGATACATTATATCCAATGACTATACCTTCTTTGACCATAAAATGGCACTTCTCCCAGTTTAGAACAAGCTTGGTTTCTTTGCAATGCTGCAAAACTCTTTTGAGATTATCCAAGCAACTAGTAAACGAAGTTCCAAAGACAGAAAAGTCATCCATAAATACTTCCATTATCAGTTCTATAAAATCTGCGAAATAGCTGTCATGCATCTTTGAAAAGTAGCTGGAGCATTACATAAACCAAAAGGCATACATCGGTAAGCATGTAAACCATAAGGACTAATGAAAGTTGTTTTACGTTGGTCATTAGGATGAACAACTATTTGAGAAAAACCAGAGTATCCGTCCAAGTAGCAAAAATGAGTGTGGTTTGCTAACCTTTCTAAAGTTTCATCTATGAACGGTAAGGGATAGTGATCTTTCCTAGTTTCTTTATTTAATTGCCTGAAGTCTATGCACATCTTATGCCCAACAATAGTTCTAGTAGGTATCAATTCATTGTTTTCATTAGGAACAACGGTAAAACTACCCTTCTTAGGGACACAATGAACATGACTTACCCATTCACTTTCGTTTACATGATAGATTATACCTGCGTGTAGTAAGCATACAATTTCGTTTCTTACCACTTCCTTCATTTCGGGCTTCAGTCTTCTATTAAATTCCACAACTTCTTTAACACCTTCTTCCATGAATATTTGATGGACGGTTATCATGGGACTAATGCCCTTCAAATCATCCATTGAGTACCCAAAGGCCTTGCGATGCTCCTTAAGTATTTTCATGAGTTCTTCTTCTTCTTTTCCTGAAAGTTTAGCACTAATAATAACAGGAAATTTATTTATATCATCTAAAAATCTGTATTTAAGATTATCTGGTAGAGTCTTCAATTTGGGGGTGGTAGTTCCTCGTCCCCTCTCTTTTATGGCTCTTCAAAAGCTTCATTAGTGGGAGGCCCTATAATGGGAAGTGAATCGAATTCATCTTCTAGTTCTTCTAGGGACTTGTCCTCCATAACTATTTCTTCATAATTGAAGTCTTCATTTGTTTCTTCTTTTTGATCACTAAAGAAGAAAGCTGCCATTTCCTCAATAGTTTTCTCTCTCTCTCTCTCTCTCTCTCTCTTATTCTTCTTCTTCTTCTTCTTCTTCTTCTTCTTGTATTTGTGGAGGTCTGTCTTTAGATTTGGAAAAGTGGAATTATTTTTCCGCTTCCCCAAGCTTAAGAGACACAATCTCCTTTTTGAAATCAACTTTGGCACCTACATCACTCAAAAAGTTTCTTCCAAATATAACTGGGCAAAGAGTGTCAGCTGGCATATGAACAACTACAAAATCAACAGGAAAGTTTTTGTTGCCAATTGTGTTAGTTGCATCTTCAACTACTCCCATTGGAATTCTAAGAGTTTTATTGGCTAACATGATTATCATATCAGTATTTTCAATTGTAGCTAGTTCTATTTCTTCTTTTATTTCTAAATAGAAATCATAAGATATAACATTAACTTCGGTGCCAAGATCGCATAAACCATAATGCAAGGTTTCCTTAAATATGTAGGGAAGAATAGGCTTACCCACATATTTTACCTTTGTTTTACCTTAAACCAATACAAAAGTCTCTCTATCATGTTCAACTATGTTACAATGTGCATACATAGCCATAATTGCTTCAATGGTTACCTCTTCATCTTTGGTTTCTTCTAGATGTTCCACGAATTTTGGCATACTTTCCTCTTCCTTCTTCTCCTGTTCTGCTTTGACCTGTTCATATTCAAAAATATGCTTCTGTGTAGTGTTAGGGAAATGTATCTCATATGTTGGTTCTAGGGAGGCCAGTGTTACATTAACTTCTCTTCTCTTCTCAGGTTCAGGTGGCGGATCATACTTGACCAAACCCTCTTTTGGAGCTTTGATGTGTTCTTTAAAAGCTTTAACAACTTGCAACACAAGATCTGAATCCAAATAAAGTTTGTTAGATATTTCTTTAACATGGCCCTTTTTATTATAGTCATGAATACAATCATGATCTATTTCTATGCCTCCTACGCTTCCTGGACCAAAATTCCATGAAACTCTATGATCACGAATTATATTAATCCCAAGCTTTAGTTATAGGAAGATTCATAAAGGCTCCTTCCACGAAAGAGTCTAGTTCAATTTTAATAGGTTCAGTTAAACCGCCATAAAAGATATGCAATAAATACCATTCAGGCAAATCATGACGAGGACGTAGATTAAGTAAGTCTTTAAATCTGATATAAGCTCTTACTAGTCCTTCATTAGCATGGTTCCTCCAAGTCATTATAAGACGCCTGATTCCAAAAGATTTTGATAATGGGTAATATTTTGCTAGAAACTCACCGGCTAAATTTTCCCAAGTAGTAGTGGATTCTGGGGTAGATATCTATACCATGAGAGAGATGTACTAGTCAAAGTCTGACTAAAAAGTTTAACCCTTACCTCATTAGTAGTATATCCCATCAATTGAAAAGTGCCACATATATCTTTGAAGCATGCAATGTGCTCATATGGATCAGGATCTTCTTCCTCTCCAGTATATTGCTTCTTGGGTAGAATACCAAGTAATAGAGGATTTATTTCAAACCCCCTTGTCTTATTGTTGGAGTTGTCTCTTTTATAAATATCATAGGGTTTCCAAAGTGGTTGAGTGGGTTAGCACTAGTCATATGCTCAAACTCCATCATGTTGGTGGAAACCTGTAACTCAAAACAAAACATAGAAAGACAAAAATAAATAAGGAAAATCTAAAATACCTACAACACTTAGCTCCCCAGCAACGGCGCTAGAAAATAGCTTGATGACTACAAGTGCACATATCGGTTGTAGCTAGTTTCGAAATAAAGATATAGATCCCATAGGGAGCTGGAGTCTGAAGTCTAATAACTCTTGAAATAAATACTGCAATTGGAATGCTGAATAAAGTTCTAAGTGACAAGATAAAATGCGAGTATTGTGTAAAAATGTGTTTTTGGGTTTTTGGTATAAGAGAAACAGTAAGTAAAGTAAAACAACTGAACATAGAAAGTAAGTATCGCGTATGTAAGGGATTGGAACTGCTATAGGGAAAAAGCATTCTCAGGGAGTAGCGGATACACCACCAGCATTATAAAGGACTAAGTCAAAGATTATTATCATGAACATTCTCAACTATGTATGTGTGGGAGGAACTCCGTATTTGGATAAATAGGCAGCAACGACTGCTCACCTCATCCTCATAACCATAGTAGTCAGCAATCGACATCAATCAAATTACTGTGCTATTAAGGGACGTAATCCCGTAGGACGTATCCCATGGCATGGATAGTGTTCCGTGAGTTTCCTCGGTTCCCAAGTTGATACGTAAGGAGTGCCAACAACTTTATAGTTACTGTAAGTGCTAACACACCTCCGTCTACAAAAAAGTAGTTCCCACCATCAAGTCCCCATGAGAGGAAAATATTGAGAGGTCGACTTCTCTCAACATCAAGATGAAGACAATCTAACACATGGTCACAACGATGAATATCATAATATACTTTATCTTATTTAAATCTCATACTAGGGTTTCTCCATCTCCCCAAGAACTAAAGATCTACTCAGACATGGAGGCAATCAACATCATGGCAATAGCAATGGAATCTATCATAGATGAATAGTACTTGTATAAATCCACAATGAGTACGGAAATTACCACAAGATCTAGACAAGACGTAGATGGGATGGATGGAGATGGTGGTGATGTAGTGGTTGATGATGAAGATCGATCCCTTAGCCTCCCGGATCTGCACAGGGCGAAGATGGATCTCCGATGGACGAGTTCCCCCTCGAGATGCCTTCCAGAGGTGAGGTTTCGGTGATTCTGGTTGTTTGGTATGTCGTCTCCCCGATCCATTGCACGGGGTGAAACTATTTGAGGAGGTGGTGGTGGCGCCAACTATACGACGGGAACTATACGACTGGAAAATTTATTCCTGCCGTATAGTTGGTCGTTAAACTGTCTGTGTGCCTTGGTCACTTCGGGTTTTCTTCTGGTATTATTAATATTTCCCACATCAGCCATTTACCTTGTTTTTGACTCGTTTTTTCCCCAGTACAACTTCTCCAAGAATTGTGTCCATTGTATCCATCATTTATCTTGATCCTGGTGAAAATAGACATTAAATGTGCACGAGCGCCATAAAATACCAAGATCCTGCATCTAAAATGCAAAATAATAATATAAAAATGATGCAAATATGCACTCATCATTGAGTCCTATGCATCAAGATAGGGATTTGTTCTCTTGTGTGAGGGGAAGATACATTGGGCCCACTAGGTGAATTACATCCATAAGCTGATGCTAATTATGAATTAACTTATACTATATAAATATTTAAATTAATATTTGAGAGAAATTTCCTCCATTAGGACTCTCTATCAAGAGGGAATTAGTCCAAGAGAAAGGCACCTAAAAAAGACAGCATAAACAGCTCAAAACCGCACTATTTGTGGGCCAGGCAACCCACGGCGATTGGGCGGATGGGCGCTACGGTCTACATGGGCGGCAGTTAACTGGCCACTGCTCATGGGCCGCAATTGGCCAGCCCAACCCGGCCAAGCGCTGGGCACCCCGGGCGCGGGCTACTAGCCCACCCGACCACGCATAGTAGTCCGTCGATGCTTCCGCTGCTCAAGCGGGTCACGCGCGAGCTAGTGGTGGCCCACCCAGGCAATGTTGACCACGTTGCAGCGTTGTGCGCTAGCAGGCCACGTGCATGCTGGGTGGCTCACCCGGGTGATGGCAGCCAGGTCGTGCTACTACCACTATCTGCTTCTTGTTGCACCGAGCTAGGACTTGGGCCCACCCGGCTGCCTCATTGTCCCAGCCAGCCAACCCCATGTTTTTTCCTTTTCCTTTGTATATTTTTAGTCCCACATGGCTAACAGCAAGTCCAGCAGCACCCCAATATTTTCTCCCCTATGTGTACAAATAGGGGCCTCCCCTAAAATTAATTTTCCCCTAAATTTTGCTTATCTCCAGCAGGTACCCTAGATTATATCCCTATATCATTATCACATATATTTTAATAGGTTAGAGCCCACTTTATATTTCTTTTCACCCTGGCACCTCACTTATCCCTTCGGAAAGGATAAAATCCCCAAATCTATTCCTGTTGGCCATCGATTCCCGTCACCATAGCCACGACCACCACCGTCGGCCATCGATTCCGGCCGCCCGCCGTCGATTCCCGTAGCCAGCATTCGATTCCCACCGCCTCCCATCAATTCCAGCCACCGCAGGTTGATTCCATCCACCGGCTATTGATTTATGTAACCACACCCTCGCTACCAGCCCTCTCCATTCTGTCGGCGGCCACCACGAGAGGAGATTCTTCGTCGTTGTTGCTGATAGAGCCGATATAGGGGAGGCGTCCACTGTTTCGATGTTGAGGGGAGAGAGGGGTTGGGTCAGGGACCCCGACCTATAGGGGAGCTGCTAGAGGGTGATTTTCCACTCTCTCCCACCTACATTTCCTATTAGGAGAGCTATCGGGGCTCTCCTGGACTTGCTCTAAGCCTTTGGGAAGAGTACCCCTCTTCCACCTATATAAAGGGGAGCCCATGGGAGGGATTAAACCAACCAATCCATATATTCTCTAAGGCACTTTTCCTTAGAGAAAACCTCCTCTCTCTCATTGCCTTCGCAGTGGCACGGTCTCGAAGAAGGTCTACAAGCAAAGCCAAACCACCGTGGCACACTGTTGTGCTATAGGAATTCCAGCCAGGAGTTCTACTTCCGCAACCTCGGCGGGGATTAGAGCCTGGGATTCGTTGTCTTGCATCGTATGTGTGTGATAACTTGGGGGGAGCTACCAATTGTACAGACCTGGTCGTCGTGCAAGGAACTGGACAAGAGGTGACGTGCGAGGAGTTGCGTGACCTTGAGGTCAAAAGGGTACGACTACATCATGCATGCCCCTGCATCAGCGTATCGCTATCTTGGTCTTCAAGGGTATGTTACGGCTATCTTCCTTCGTTACTGCATTACTTCTTAGATAGATCCTGGCGTTAGGGAGTTCCAACGTAGTAATTTTTTGTTTTCTGTTGCAGAATCCCTTTAGGCACAACACCGAACATTAGTGTTTGTTAGGACCAATTTTTTAGTTGCTCATTTTCCATAATCGTGCTAGCCTCATTAATCTCCACCGTGTGCATATAGTCGTAGATTCTCCTCACCCTTTTTTACCTCTTCCTTTGACATCTTTTTTGTTGGATTTTACCCATTTTTGACAAATAACCTTTTCGTTTGGTTGTTCCATTTGTGTGCCACCTTTTTAACCTACCTCCATAGGCCTTTTTGTGTGTGTCTTGTGTATCGCTACTTGCTTTGCTCTCGGTAAGAACAACTTTTTCAATTTTTGACTCGGTGAGGCAAGGTAGCAAATACCATTCCACCATGATACCTTTGGCCTTGTGATTTCCGTGTATAGGGAACATGGACATAGTGGAGATGGCCACAACAAACTCCATAACCAAGATGGCTTTTCCACACGCCTAAACTTATGGAGGCACCACCAATAAATCAATGAGCAATTGGATCGCTTTGAGAACCACCTCAATGACAAAATTCAGGAGTTCGAGGACCGTGACAAGCAACATCAAGCGGAGCGTCACACTAACTTCCAAGATATCCACAAAGCTCTCGCCAACATCGGCAAACATCATGGGCGTCCCTCAAGTCACTATGCCAAGTCCTCACTCCCACACCCCGTCATGGAGAACACCACCACGGGAATGGGGAAGGACAAGCTCGTCATCGACATAGACATGCGGACATCCCACAAGCTTGGTAACCACAACAAGCAAAACATCATCGGTGCCATGCTTCGCTTGATCGACTACACCAACAACTCCAAGACCATCTTCAACCTCATCAAGAGCATGAGCCGCCTACAAATAACGATATCGACAACCTCAATGCAATACATGACTTCGAAGGTGCACCGATTTGGGATCCAAGCAATGAAGATGAAGAAGATCCTCCTGACCGATGACACACCCACTTGGATCAACCACACCACTAGAACTACCATGACAAGTTGAGATATCCACCTATCCCATGTGAGGTAGAGAGCCACCCACACCACTTGAGTGAGAATGCGAGTGAGTTGTGTGCGTTCACCATAAGTGAGGATGAGTTCACCCACCTTGAGAGCATGACTGATAAACCACATGAGTTGAGGGAGGACATTTTGATTTCTAACAACTTCACCTCTACTCCTCTTGTGTTCTCTTCATTTTTGATAGGTTGCATGGATGACGATGCTACAAGGTGCATGAACATGAACATTCCCATGAATGAAGAATAGGAGCCTATGAAGGACACAACTACCACAACACCTATTACACATGAGTGGAACTACAAATGTAATAATATAGGTGTTGGTGATTCCATGATCCCACTAGTGGACATGATGAATTGTGAGGATATGAATGCTATGGGCACTACTTGTGACATTTCATATGCTTTATTTATGTTCCCATGTGCTACTTTGCATTTGCATAATGTTGATCATGTGGAAATATTTGAGTCTGATGATATTTCCTTAGACATGCCATGCTACAAATCTTTCTTTTATCCTACAATTGTTGCGACAAACTTGATAAACAATTTCTCTTTCCCTATGTTTGTTGGAAACCATACTCATACTTTGGAAATGCTTGATCATGCATGTTCTTAATTTTCTCCCGTTCTTGCTTGCAATAATGATCATATGGTTCATATTGATCTTCCCCCATAGCTTTCTCAAATTTTGGAGATTTTGATACATGCCATGATAAGCATGTTCCCACCTTTTGTTCGCATAATCACCATACTTGATATGATATATTTATTGGTACTAATGGTGATGTGCACAATATAAGATGCATCATGATGGATGATGTATTCATATACCACACACATATGTTCTTTCTTTCATCTATGATGTGTGTAGGTAACCGCATTCCAATGTCAACGTCGATTGAGTACGAGTTGGCAAAACGAGCTCTAGAGAGGATCCCACAAGACATAATGAGCATATCTCCATCCTTACAAGATGATGACGATATATCATTGAGGTTGACTCTTTTTCAAGAGGGTGGAGATGATGTAGCCCAACATACAGGAATAACCATTGGTCCACATCATGCTACACCAACCATTCATACAAAGGTGAATTCCTTCCATATCTTGTATCCCTTTGGTCATAACGTCAACGGGATCCTACTTGACCCAAGTTCCTATTATATAACTAGGTCAATGACCATGATGAGAAGAGGAGGAGACTAGGTGGCCCAAGGAATCAAGGCCGACATCATAGAGGTGTGGAAGAGAAGATGTAAGAAGAAGTTGAAGCATCACTGAGATCTCTGGCCACTCCAGCCTGGAGTCTCCGCCCCTCCAAACCCGTAGTATCCGCCCGTGCCCCGTCCCACTTATGTCTGCAAGGCTCTAGACTCCGTCAAGAGTCTTCGCCTCAAGACTGGAATCTCCGCACCGGCGCAGAGTCTCCGACTTGGAGCACCCAAATTTTACGTCCTCGCCTCAACTGGTCCAACACTGCAAGGTCCTAGAACCCGCCCGGAGTCTCCGCCGTCCAAACCGGAGTCTCTGGCCCACGCACCCCAGAGTCTCCGGTTTAAGTGAGCGGGCATGTGCTCCTTGAGTTGGGCCTAGCCCATGTAACATCCCCAAACTCCCCTTTATTACCTAAAATACCCCTTGCTCGTGGTTGGCCTATATATATGCCCCCACTCCCTCTTGGAAACCCTAGAGATCATGATGAACTAGGGCATTTGCCTACCCATGATGGGAACCCCCTCTCTATAGTAAATCTATGAGTTGTACAAGGCCTTGGAGTTGGTGCCCTTCTCCAAGTTGTCAAGACCCTCCTCGAGTGTTTGTTCTCTCCTTTTCAAGGATTTTAGTAGTTCTTGGTCTCTCCCGTTTGTGATTCTACTTGGTTTCTACTCTCTCCTTGATTTGGATTCTATCATCCTCTTGCCGATCTCTCCTTTGGTGATTCTACCGGTAGATCTCTCACTGAGGATTCTATTGGATTAGTTGTTCGAACCAACGGGAGCAAATCGAATAGTGTGTGTTTTGGTGTGTGTTTGCATCTTTACCTTACATTAAAGTTTCATTCATCGTGTTAATCGGGTTTTCCCTCACTCCCCGCTTCAAATCTATGAAGATCAGGACACCCAAGGGTTAATCCCACAAGGGAGACATAACACCGATTTAGGCAACTTCTATATCTAGGATCATCAGCGTAAAATGCCCCACAACTTTCATGTTCCGACTTTTTACGTTTGATGCCATCTTCATATTCTGTCGTGGCAATTTTCGAAAACTATTCTGTAGGGACAAATTTCAGGAAACTTCGAATTACACCATAATGACGGATTTCCTTCCATATTTGCGTATTTCCTACAAAACAAAGTATGAAAGAAGAACTTGTTCCCTTTTGCAACTAATAGTAGGTTAGTCCAAATAAATATAATAAAGTTGCAAGATAATTGACATTTTGGCACAATAAACTACAAAGTTCATGGATGCATTTTACATGCATCAGGCGGCGGCTCCGATAGAGTTCCCCCTCCAATCTTCACTGGTTTTGGCTCTATTTTGGTGTTTCAGTGTTTCTGCGCCCACCTTCCCCGAGGAACTCCTGAGTTACCCTTTATATAGTGGTTTTTAGGTCATACGGAAGTGGTAGGCGAGATATCGAAGCAAATCGATGACCGAGGAGGAAAATAGGCTAGATGGCACGCCCACCCATACTAGGCGCGCCACCTGGTCCATCTTGGCCCTCCTGGTCCATCTGGTGAGGTCCAAGTGCTCCTGGTGCTTCTCTTGATGAAATATATATGCTCCCGAAATCCAAGCTTCATTTGACTTTGTTTAGGTCCCTAAAAGGTAAAAATACACAAGCATGGTTTCCTGTCCTGTGATACATTGCAAATGTATCTATAATTTTTGATGTTCCATGCTTGGTTTTATCTACTTTCTTGTGTTTTGTCCACACTTTGGAGGACTTTTCATATGATTTCTTGGACTAACCTATTAACAATAGCCACAGTGCCAGCTGCCTATTTTCTGCTGTTTTTGGTTTCAGGAAGTCAGAAAATGAATATTCTCGGAATTGGATGGGACAAAAGCCAAAGTCATTATTTTACCGGGGGACATCTGGAGCCAGAATACGAGACGGAGAGCGGCTGGGGCCCGGCGACACCACTTGGCCGCGCGGCTAGGCCTGGCCCGCGCCAGGGGGTGGTCTGGCCACCCCAGGCACCCCCTCGGCCTCTCCTTCCGCCTATATATTGCCTCTGATACGGAAACCCTAAGTACCCGATCAAAATTCCACGAAAGAGTCTATAGCCACCGTCATCTCCATCCCTAGATCGGGAGGGATCTGAGGCTCTTCCCGGCACCCTGCCGGAGAGGGGAATTCACCCTGGAGGCCTTCTTCATCATCATGCAAGCCTCCGGTGTGATGCGTGAGTAGTTCATCTCTAGACTACGGGTCCATGTAGTAGCTAGATGGTTGGTTCTCCTCCTTTGTGCTATCATGTTTAGATATTGTGAGCTCCATTCATGATCAAGATCATCTATTTGTAATTCTGCATGTTGTGTTTGCGGAGATCCGATTGATATTGATATGCTATTTCAGATTGATTATTGATTCTATCATGTCTTTGTTATTTGTGATCTTGCATGCTTTCCGTTGTTAGTAGCTATCTTGGCCAAGTAGATGCTAGCAACTCCAAGGGTTAGTATTTATGCTCGATAGTGGGTTCATGCCTCTAGTAATCTGGGGAAGTGACATAAATCTCTAAGGTACTAGATGTGTTGTTGCTACTAGGGAGAAAACAACAATCCTTTGTTCATAGAACAATCCTTTGTTCATACTTTACACGCAATTCGTAATGCAATAATCTGTTTCTTGCAACTTAATACTGGAGGGGCTTCGGATGATAACCTGAAGGTGGATTATTAGTCATAGATGCAGTTGGATGGCGGTCTATGTATAATGTTGTAATGCCCAATCGAATCTCAAAGGATCCAAGATGAGTAGTATATGTTTGTATGCTTTCTTGATGTTTGTCAATTGCCCCGCTATAATTTGTTCACCCAGCATGTTATCTATCTTAAGGAGAGCCACCTCTAGTGAACTATGGACCCTGGTCCTTTCTTTTACATTCAATCTACAAACTGTTTACTGCTTTGTGTTTACTTTCTGCAAACTTTTACTTTCTTCCATTCGATACGTTTAATCCTTTGTTTTCAGCAAAACCAGTGAGAGTGACAACCTCATCGCAAGTTGGGGACAGAGTTCTATGGTTGTGTTGTGCAGGTCTCCACGTTGCTGCTGGCACCGGTAGTGCGCCCTGCCAATGTTCAGCTAGCAACACCTTTGGGGTGTTTCCTTGCTCCTACTGGATTGATAACCTTGGTTTCATACTGAGGGAAAACTTGTTGTTGTGCTCATCATACCTTCCTCTTAGGGTTCCCCAACAAGCTCGATATATTTTGGGCCATCATCCTGTAGAGTTATAACCAAAACAAAGGGGATCATTGGTAAATCGCCATAAATCAATGTAAAACATGGATATAACATCGTATATATAGCAAATATGTGCCAATTCATATAAACAAACTACAAAGTTCATGTATGCATTTTACATGCGTCAACATCCCCAAGCTGAACCTATGCTCGTCCTCGAGCATGAAGGTGATAAAACTAACATGGGCTTTGGAGTTTCGTGCTTCTTTTCACTAGCAAGTATCACAAAAGTTTAAATGGTTCACTTGTTTAGAGAATAACAATAATCAAGCATAGCATAAAGTGATACTTTTATAATATCATACTTGACAACACATTGTTCAAATTAACTAATACAAATGCATATAGTACTATGAGGAAATAGAGCATTCTTCACGTAGAGAAAAGTATATATAGTGTGGGTCCTAGGGTCAGAATATTTGGCAAATGAGGTTAGAGATAGTGTATAGCTGGCAAATAGGGAATATCATATGTGAGACACAAGCTATCTTCCAAACACTATCCATTAAGTTTATGGTTGAAGCATAGTTCATCATTAGTGTTTGGTTACATTGCCCGTCATTACCTGATTCTTTTTGGCATTCTTGTTTTGGCACTTTTTTCTTCTTTCCTTTTTTTCTATGTCACTTTTTTGCTTGTTTTGATTTTTGGGCAGGCCTAGCCTCTTCATACTCACTCTTCTCACCTTTTGATATCATATAAATACTTGCGGGGGGGGGGGTCCCTCATCTTAGCAGTGGTACCCCTTCTATGGAGGGTTTTATGCCCTCATCTTTTAGTGTATGCATCCTCTTATTACTTTTTGGGAAGGGGTACTCTATGCCCAAAGAGTTCATGGTCACCCCACGACTAACTTCTCCATGTCACCCATACCCATAATAATCGTGTTTGGAAGCTAAATAATGACTCACACTTGATAGTATACTTTAGGATATAGCTTGAGATATTTGGATAGGTGTTTCCTATATAAAGTCTAAGTTTGTTTTGCCAAAGGAGGTTGTTTCAATATGGTGGGGCTAGCAATGGTAACCATTTGACCTTCTATAAGAATGCAAAGTGCACATAGTACTAAGTCATTTCAAGAACACAATATAAGCATTGAGCACCATTTATGTTGAATAGAAGAACTAGAAAAAGATGATACACTTGTAAGTTATTACTCCGTAAATCATATGAACAATCCAACCTAAAGCAATAACATGCATAGTTTTGTTTTCTCCCATTTTTTTATATTTTAAGCAAGGCATTCAATCAAACATGGCATTCAATCATGGGATAGTTTGTTTCAGTAGCTCTTTCATAAGCATGTAAAATATCTATCATGGTGGTCCTATTTATTTCCAAGCATATCAAGAAAAACTGGACATAACACTAAACAAGGACACTCCAAGTTTTCTATGACCATTCTATGTTGCTCAAAAACCAAAGTTTAGAGGTTTGCAAACCGCGAGTTTTATAGCTCCAGTGGGGTTGCATGGGAATCCCCAAGATTATGGTTTTCACCATTCTTGGATAGATCTTGGTGTGGTGTTCCTCCATTCCCTGTCAAAAAACTTCAACACAAAACCTTCTCTCATTTCTTTTCTATGGGGTGACATTAGTAGGTACAAAGATATCATGCTAGCTGTGATAAAATGTCCAAATAAAATTTGTTCTTAAATGTCCATAGAGTTACTTTAGTTTCCAAGATCCATAAGTTATCAAAAGACTCAAAAATAATCAAATGGAAATCCAAAGAGACCACTCTTGCAACAAAAGACAAATTCTTTCTAGAAAAATAGCAGTTGCAGAACGCATTTATTCTGCTCACTTAAATATGTCAGCAATTTTTACCAATTTATTTGCAAATAGATTATGAAAAGTTGCAAGTACAATAAAAATATGAGAGCAATCGGAGTTACAGAAAAAATCAGATAGTGTTTTTACTAAAAAGAGTTCATGTAGGAATTTTCTGCTCCATATGTTTTGTCATATTTTAAAACATCCAAATGGGTTCAACTTGGTACTTTATTCAAAACTATAGAAAAGAAAACCAAAATAAAAATCAATTTCTACATCAATAGTACAACAAGAAAATCAAAAATAAAACAAACCGGTTTGCCTCCTGCAAATTGCTTTCCTTATAGCCATATAGCTAGGCTTACTTACTTGTTTCGAGTGATGTGAAGATCATGTGGTAGCTTGTACCTTGGTGCTACCTCCTTCTTCCTTGGGAAGTGTTCCATGAATTTCTTATGTGGGAACTGAAACTTCACATTCCCTTCATTTCAATCAATGAATGCACCTGTAGTTCTCAAGAAAGGTATTCCAAGAATTATAGGACTAGAGGTTTTACTCCCCATGTCCATTATAACAAAATCAACAGGCACAAAAGTCATATGTAACTCAACCATTATATCATTTACTTTCCCTAAAGCATGTTTAATTGAGTCATCAACAAGGAAAAGATATATTTAACATTTTTCCATGGATTTGAGTTCTAGTAGATCATATAGAGACACTAGATCCTAGATCTAGAATAACATGATGGGTCTCTTAGCCAATAGTGATTAATATCCTGGGGAGCCAAGCATCCCCAAACTTTGGTGGTATCATGGCTTCATTATTGTATCTTTCAATCTTTTATTTGATGACATAGTTTTCTATATAGGAGCCAAAACCTGCTTGATGAACACTAATGGATGGGTTATTAGATTTTTTTGCAAGATATTGATAACTTCATACAAGCTACATTTATCAAGGTCAGGTTGAGGTTCTTTTTTTCACTTAGCATTTTAACTTCTTCTACTTGTTTGTCATTTGTGATCATTGGTGGCTCACGCATGGTGGTTTCTTTTTCCTCTTTCATTCGTTATTTATCTCCTTGTCCTTTTTCCCTTTAACTACCAAAACTCTTTTTTCTTCCTTCTTAAATTCTTTAATTGTTGGTAATGTTGGATTTTTGGCTTTCGTTTTTGGTAAGAATTTATGAGGCAGCTCGTTAGAATATATCACACAAGTATGATACCTTTTTTCTACACTTAAAAAGTTGCTTGTCATCTTTTGTAAATTCATTTCCACAAATATCTTGCCTTTGAATGATAGTGGCCATTTTATCCTCTATTTCTTGTAGAGTGCCTTTGGAGAAATGTTCTAAGTGTTCAAGATCTTCCTTCATAGGAAGTTCTTTGATACAATTTTCAATTATTTCTTTTGTTGAATTAAGTATTGTTATTATACCATTTATTTCCCTATCATTTCCTTGGTAAGTGGCAAAGATATTTTTAAGAGCAAGGGCTGACCCTGCAGGTGAGGATAAAATGTAACTTCCCCTATAGCTCTATCCAAAGCATTTTTGTACCATCTTATATTTACTAATTGGAGGCACGAACGGAGGCTCCACGTTAATCCTGGACAACAAAGTAAATTAACCATCCGATATACTTAGCATGCATCTATAACCATTTGATGGCTAAAGAGTGCTCGCAGTCTATCCCATGTGCACGTCCCCTTACAGACCTTTTCCATTACTCCATGTTTCTACCGCCGATTATGCCAAAAAAAACTTGACCACCGACCGCAATCCCTCCATTATGCACGCGACTTGAGTATGCAACCATGATGGTCTCGATTTTTTGCATACGTATCTCGGTATGAAAGCGCCATGAGTATGTGATACGTCCAAAACGTATCTACTTTCCCGAACACTTTTGCTATTGTTTCTCCTCTAAACTTGTGTGATTTGGATACAACTAACACGGACTAACGTTGTTTTCAGTAGAATTACCTTGGTATCTAGTTTTTGTGCAGAAAATCAACTGTCAGGAAAAATCCTGGAAAATATGCCAAAAATCCTATTTCACTAGAAGATTCATGGAGCCAGAAGACGAGACGGAGGAGGGCCACGAGGATCCCACACCACCTAGCCACGCGGGCCAGCCCAGGCCGTGCCTGGGGTGGTTTGGCCGCCTCGGTCACCCCCTCGGCCTCCCTCTTTGCCTATAAGATCCCTCTTGACCTAAAAACCAAGGGGGTTCGATGTTTTTCCAGAAAGAGTTCCGCTGCGCCGCCACCACCAGATTCCGTGAATCAGAACCAGAAACTCTGTTCTGGCACCCTGCCGGGACGGGGAATTGGAGGAGATCATCGCCATCATCATCACCATCGCTTCTCTATCAACCATCCATGATTCCCCCATCCATGAGTGAGTAATCCCCCGCTGTAGGCTATGAGGATGGTAGGGATTGGATGAGATCGTTCATGTAATGGCATCAGATTGTTAGGGCATGGTGCCTAGTATCTATTATTAGTGCTTTTTGACTTTTTTGCAACTTGTTATGCTTAATGCTTGTCACTAGGGCCCGAGTGCCATGATTTCAGATCTGAACATGATATTGATTCATAATTATAGTTTTGATTATGATATTACCTGCATGTTGTATACACATACTATTTTCCGGAACCAAAGGCCCCGAAGTGACAATAATCGGGATAACCGGAGGGAATGGCTGTGATATGAGGATCACGTGTGTTCACGGAGTGTTAATGCTTTGCTCCGGTGCTCTATTAAAAGGAGCACCGTAATTGCCAGTAGTTTCCTTAAGGCCCCGCTGCAAACGGGCTGGCAGAACAAAATATGTTGTGCAAGTTCTCATTGCGAGCACGTATGACTATATATGGAACACATGCCTATGATTATTTAGTACTTAGATGCTTTATCTTATTTATCTGCAAATGCCCTACGTCTTGATTTCTATATGAATTGTCTTGTCCATGCAACGCCCGTCCTTCCATCCCTATGCCTACCACGATTTAATCCTACTATTTACTGCAATTGTTACTACTGTCTTTACTTTTACTACTACTATTATTTTGCTATTGCTATTACAAAACTGTTGCTACTGATAAACTGCCGTGAGCAAGATTGTTTCTAGGTGCAGCTGAATTGACAAGTCAGTTGTTAACGCTTATAAATATTCTTTGACTCCCCTTGTGTCGAATCAATAAATTGGGTTTCACCTCCCTCGAAAATACTGCGATACACCCCCTATACTTGTGGGTCATCAAGAGTATTTTCTGGCGCCGTTGCCGGGCAACATAGCTCTATTTATCAAGTCCACTTGGAATCACTATTGTTCGCTGTTATCCATTCATCATGGGTAAATCTCGTGATGGAAAGGTTCTAATACGTCCATTTTGTATCACTATTCTATATCATAATTTACTGTTATTCATTGATATATTTCAGATTAAGAGTTGATACTTATGTTATTTCATCTGTTTTTCCATGGTTGATGACTTTCGGAGCATGGACCACTGCAGTCAGGATTCGGATGGAAAAGGTGCTGTTTGGAGGCGAAATTCACGAAGATCAGAAAATCCAGGAAATACATGGAGAATTCTATTTTTCTAGAAAACGGAGGATGCCAGAAGGGGAAGTGGAGATGGGCCAGAGGGGGCCCACACCACCCTCTGGAGCGGGCAGCCCTAGGCCACGCCAGCAAGTGGTGTGGCCACCCTGGCCCACTCCAGGCTCTCCCCTCTAGCATATATTATCCCCACGGAACACTAATAGCGGGGGAGCGACCACTGAAAGATTCTGCCGCCTCTGCGGGGCAGAAAACTACAGAGAGAGAAAGATCTCTCCGGCAGACATAATTCTACTGGGGGAATTCCTTCCTGGAGAGGGGAGACCGTCGCCATCAACACCACCATCAAGCTGGACTTCATCGGGATCATCATCATCATCACCATCATCATCTCCACCAGCAACATCATCACCACTTCATACCGCTTAAAAATTGGGTTGAATCTTGCATAGTTCTTAGGGGAAACTTTCCTGGTGTTGATTACTCCTTGTAGTTGATGATATTGAGTGAACCATTGAATTATCGTTTATGTTCAGATTGTTACATATCATTATTTCATCTCTGATCCTGATCCATATGATGTCTTGTGAGTAGTTATTTTAGTTCTTGAGGACATGGGAGAAGTCATGTTGTTAGTAGTGGAATTGTGTTGAGAAAGATTCAATGGTTTGATATTTAAGTTGTGGTGTATTTCTTCTAGTGGTGTCATGTGAACGTCGACTACATGACACTTCACCTATATGGTCCTAGGGGAATGCATTGTGTATTTGGCTACTAATCGTAGGGGTTGCCAGCGTGATAGAAACCTGAACCCCCGTAAGGAAACCTTTGCACAAGGGACGTCAGGGTCTTAGAGTTTAAAGCTGTGGTTAGGTATCTATCTTAATTACTTTCTTGTACTTGCGGATGCTTGAAGGGGTATAATCACAAGTATGTATTAGTCCTAGGAAGGTTTGTACATTAGCACAAGTTCACCCACACAACACTTAGCAAACTAAAGAAGATTAATCAACTATGTGAAGCGAAAGCACTTGACGTTATTCCCGTGTGTCCTCGAGAACGTTTGGTCATCTTAAGTAATACAACCGGCTTGTCCTTTGCTAAAGAAAGGATTGGGCCACTTACTGCATTTATTCTTATTGTCTTTTATTTACGCGTACTTTATTTACCTGCATTATGAAAAACCCCTAAAAATCCGTTTGCTAAGTATTTACAGAGAATTCATGTTCCAAGCCACTCGTCAACACCTTCTTCTCCTTGTTGGGTTCGACACTCTTACTTATCGAAAATACTACGATACACCCCCTATACTTGTGTGTCATCAGGTTCCTATGTTACCATCCACTACAAGGAGAGGTATGTTTCTGAACACCTCAGTTTCTCTTGATTCACCATCTATAATGAGTAAGCTCCTTACACCACCAGATACACATGCTAAACATACTACTACTACTACTACTAGTGAATCTAAAACTTTTGATACTTATGATGCTGCTTCTACTATGCTTGTTAAGAGTGGTTCATTAGGTCCTTTCCTAGATGCTACGATTGCTAGAACTATAGCTGGAAACACTGAAACTCCTAATGAAGACACTACTACACCTTCCAGTTCACCTAATTCTATAGAGAGCTATGATATTGAAGACGGATATATAGAAATGAATGATGAATTTATTAAAGAATGTCAAAATACTCATGGTAAAAGTGCTATTAAGAGTCTCCTTGAGAGGCGTACTATAAAACCCAAATTGTCTCCTAATGAAAGTTTTCTACATCTCCTATAAACATTAAAGATAAAGATTATGATTTCTCTCTTGATTTATCTTACATAACTATTCTTGAGAAAGAACCTTTTAGTGGGACTAAGAATGAAAGTGTTGTAGCACATATGACTGAGCTTTCTACCATGAGTGGCTTATTTTCTGATGATATTAAGTTGCGCACCTACTTTGTTGCTAAAATTTTCCCCTTTTCACTGAAAGGAGAAGCTAAGGCTTGGTTTAATAATTTACCTCCTGGATCTATTGATAGACCTGATTGCTTGATTAGTACCTTCCTTCAGAAATATTTCCCTCCTAGTGCTAGACATGCTATTTTGCAGGAACTTTTTGATTTTAAAGAGGGAGAAAAAGAGATATTGCCTGAATCATGGGGAAGGTTTTGTGCTTTGATTCATGCACAGGCTAGATGTCCATTGCCTAAAAATGAGCTTCTTGATATATATTATAATGGACTAACTGAAGAATCTAGGACATACCCGGATAGTTGTGCTTATTGTGTTTTTAGGAATAGAACTCCCAAGGAAGCTGAGGAATTAATGGCTAAAATAAGCAAGAATTATGATGACTGGACTTCACCTGAGCCAACTATGCCTGAGACAACTACACCTGAGTTAACTATGCCTAAACCAACACCAACACCAACACCAAAGAAGAGAGGAGTGATTGAACTAAATGATGAAGTGATGAAGGAAGCTAAGAAATGTCTTAAGGAGAAGGGTATTAAATCTGAAGATGTGAAGAATTTACCTCCTATTGAAGAATTATGTAAGCCAATCTCCCACTCATCCACTATTGAGGTACACTCTCTCCAACATTTTGATGAAGGTGATATTCCATACTCTAAACCTCCTGATCAATGCTTGGAGGAATTTGATGTTTTTATTGTTAAGCAAGATAATTTTAATAAAAGGGTGCAAAATCATCTAATGGAAAACTCTATAGCTATTATTGAGTTGAAGGATATTGTGGAAAGAACCTCTAATAATGTTAAAATTCAAAGGAAAGAATTTGATGTTTTTATTATTAAACATTTCCAAATGGTTCAAACTCAAATTGATTAGCTTATTAAGGTACAAAAAGATTTGCTAGTTAATGCTTCTAAGGAAAAAAAGGTTATGAAATTAGAACTAGAAATGGTGCTACCACCCAGGATCCTCTATATCCTGAGGGGCATCCTAAAATAATTGAGTAGAACTCTCAACAAATTGAAAATAGTGGTACTTCTCCTAATAAAAGGAAAAAGAAACATAAAACAGTTATAGAATCTTCTAAACCTGCTAAAGATCCTAATAGTATCTGTCTCTAATACTGAAACTGAAAGTGGTAATGAGGAAAATGATGCTCTTGATAAAGAAAAAGTTGAAGAAGAACCGGAAAGGTACACTAAGAATACTAAATACACTAAGGAAGATTTTGTTGCTAAGAAATATGGTAGTGAAAGAGATCCTTGGGTCCAAAAACCTATGCCTTTCCCTGATAAGAAACACAAGTCAAAGGAAGACGAACACTATAATAAGTTTTGTGAGTGGATGAAACCTTTATTTTTGCAAATCCCTTTGACTGATGCTATTAAATTACCACCTTAGTCAAAGTATATGAAGGATATTGTCTCTAATAAAAGGAAGATTCCCAGTGAGGAAATTTCTACTTTGCTTGCTAATTATTCCTTTAATGGTAAAGTTCCAAAGAATCTTGGAGACCCAGGGATTCCAACTATTCCATGTTCTATTAAAAATATCTATGTTAGAACTACTTTTGTGTGATTTGGGAGGAGTTAGTGTTATGCCTTTTTATCTCTACAAGAGACTTCAATTGGAAAAACTAATACCAACTAATATATCTTTGGAAATGGCTCATAAATCTACTACTATTCCTGTTGGTATATGTGAGGATCTACTTGTTCAAGTGGCTCATAATTGCTTGATATTAACTGACTTTGTTGTGCTTGAAATGCCTGAAGATGACAATATGTTTATTATTATTAGGAGACCTTTTCTTAATACTGCAGGAGCTTTTATTAATTGCAATCAAGGAAAGGTAACTTTTAATGTTAATGACAAGGATCATACTATCTATTTCCCCAAGAAGATTGTTAGGAATTATGGCTTAAATTCAATTGAAAATATTAAGGGCATCCAAGTTGGAGAGATATATTGTCCCATACCATGAGAAAAATATGAAACTATTATGATTGGGACCATTTCTATCAAGGTTGAGGTAACATAATCATTTAGTGGAATACAAAGTTTTGTTTCATATAAATTTTTTTTGGTAACAAGACCTGATCAACCTTGTTAACAAAGGGATTTTAATGAACAAAACAATGTTTTCACCATGATTATCTTTGCTTACTTTTAGTTTATCCATTTCAATTTTTGTTTTCACTTAGTTTACTTTTCTGTTGCTTGTTGCTTGCATACTAGAGTGTCTTAGGATTTCTGAAGTTTTAGTTTTGTTTTGTTTTTGTATCTTTCTGAAGACATCTTTCTGTCAGAAAATCATTCATCATTACCTGAAAATTGCTCTAAAATAAAGTGTCTCGAAAAATTCCAAAAAATTAATATTAAATTTTTACGTGAAAAAAGGGGCAGAGAAGTACCTGGGGTGACCCAAGGGGGGCCACCAGGCAGGCACAGCACCTGGTGGCACGGCCACACCAGGGGCGCGCCTGGCCATGGTGTGGGCCACCCCTGGCCCTCCACTCACTCTCTCACTTTCCACTTCCTTCTCTCCCCCGAGAAAACATCAGTTCATTGCTCAAACTCGTGTTCTTGCTGTTCTTGCTCGCGATTTTTCGATCTCGTTGCTCAGCCCATCTTTGCTGCTAAAATTTGGAGCATTTGTTCTCCGGTATGTGACTCCTCTACTTATCCAAGTAGATTTGTGTTTAGTGTATTATATCTTGAGTATTTTGCTACTGTAGGTGACAGGTTATGTAAGCTTGTGAGCTTGTTCAATGCTTAGAGAAATTGCTTTGATGCATGTTTAGGCCTCTTACAAGTCCCTATGAGTAGTTCCTTTCATTATGTAGTCACTTTGCAATCACTTGTATGATGGTTGTCTAAAAATTTCAGAAATGAAGATGAATGAACACCAACTCAACCAACATGAATTGAGGGTGCCTGCAGTTATGAAGGTTCACCTTGAGGAGGAAGTCTTTCCCTCTGCCTATCCATGCCCCGAATTCATGAGGGTTGCAAGGATTTTTCAAGATTTCCATACTTTGATTACTAATGCAGGATTGGAGCATTTTGTGGGAGACGAACCTACCCAATATGTAAAAATAACTATGTCTGTGGTGCAGGATTTCCGATTTAGTTGCTCCTTGCCTAACCCCATGGTCCACTACAAAATTTACAATGTAGCTGTCGATCTCCCTTTTGATGAATTTTGTGCAACTATTAAATTACCATAGTGGGGTTCGTGTGGAAGGATTAGAGAGCGACCTACACCACTCATGGACTTGTACGCGGA
The DNA here is from genome assembly GCA_916181665.1 of Avena sativa. NCBI lineage: Eukaryota > Viridiplantae > Streptophyta > Magnoliopsida > Poales > Poaceae > Avena > Avena sativa. The sequence goes on along the minus strand of OV702291.1, from coordinate 461,735,079 downwards.
AATTTGCCAAGGGAGCAGCTTCTCAAAGGAGAATGGTAAAATTCGTAATATTCATCTCCCGTCTATTCGATATTTTGCCTACTTTATTGCCAAGTGTGTTCTCGCTAGGAAAACTGCTAATAAATTATCCTCATATGATCTAGCCTTCATCTCAACTGCTTTAAAACGAGACAGGACTTATAATTTGGGTGCCTTGATAGCTTTTCATCTTGCTACTAACCGCGAGAAAGGTGGAACTTGTGGAGGCCTCGTCGCTTCTCATTTAATAGCTTTGCATGGTGTAGTGCCTCATCATCTAGACCTACAGTTTCCCATAGATAGGCTTGACCTTAATTCCATGATACATCATAAATTCGTTTCTTCTTGGGATAATTTGAGTGATTTATCTTATGAAATAACCTTCCTCAAGGCTGGTTGGAGAAGGGGTAAGCCTGAGTGTGTCGTTCTTTTGCTTGCGCCTGTTTTGTTTAACCTTGATACCAGGGAAGGATGGTCACTCACCGAGGAAGAGCTCGATAAATATTTGGGGAAGCTCTTCCAGTGGGACCAGGATACTAGAACAGAGGCTTCAGATGATTCGGTCCAGCCCTCGAATGAGGGGGAGTCTTCGTACTAGCAGCCTACCTATGATTGGGGAGCTTCTTCTTCTACACAAGGGCCTAACTACGATCATTCCTACGATGAGCCGCCAGCTTGGAGCTCCTACTCGCGCTGGGGTTGATACCCACTTAGGCCAAAATCCTAAGCTTGGGGGGAGGTACACCGACATCACACTCATCTACATATCATGTTCAGTCGGTACTTTGTATATCCATGTTTCGTTTTCTTTTTAGTCTTTGTCCTTGCTTTATTTCTGCTTTCCAAAACACAAAAAGACCAAAAATATTTTCGTTATTTCTCTTTGCTTCTTTTTCTTTTTCTTTTTGCCTTGGTTTGCCTCTTTCTTTTAGCTTTGTCTTAATTATTCGAAAAACCCTAAAAGATTTTGCTTTGCTTATTCTTCCTTTTTGTTCTTGCTTCTAAAAATAAAAAACATCAAAAATATTTTTTGTTCTTCTTTGGTTTTGTGAAGTTCGTCGCAGGGTTCAGTAGTCCTCAGTGGAGTTTGGTTTCAGATTATTATTCAAGCCACACAAGTGAAGGGCAATAATGATGATTAATGACAACTTGAGGTGTGGTAAGAGGTGATGAACTCTATTTGTTTTCATTTTTGTACATATACTCATCATTGTGGGCATGCTTAGTCTATTCTTGTAAGGTGTATGTTATTTATGGATGTTTATTAGTTCTTGCTTTCTTATGATTAGCTCCAGCTTGCTAATGGTTTGTAGCATGTCATATGAATGTTTGCTTACATTATTCTATTCATAAATTGGTATGACAATGTGGTATCCTCCTCTGAATGTTTCATTTGAATCGACTTGGCACATGCTCACGCATGCATATGTCTGAAACAATAATCAGTTAAGCCTCGATGAATTATTTTTCCCCAAGGTTCTTGAATCACTTTCATGCCATAATTAATCCTGTTTTGTTGCAAGCATGATTATGCTAGTTATTTCTCCCTCGTTTGTCACTCCCTTTCTATTGCGGGCCTTCACTTGCATTGAGTATGAGCTTTACTCGTGTTTCCAACTTCCCAAAACCAATATTGCCAAAAGTGTCCACCATACCTACCTATTAGCATCATTTGTTATTCCGTGCATATTCAGTATGCCTTGTTTTCTTCCGAAAAAATGTTTGCTTGTTATGAGAAAGCTAGTTAGTAAAGCTCTCACGAACTTGATGGCACACTTTATTTCTTGCACTTAATAAACCTGAACTATTGTGACTGTCCATGAAAGTTATATGCTTGCAAATTATAGGCTGGGGATTAGCAGAACCGTGTTGTCATGGGGAACGCTTTCAACACCTATAAATATATACCCAGTTGATATCATGCTCTTTTGTTTATGGATGTCGTCAGTGTGAAATAAAAGGGGAGCTTGTAAGTCCATGGAGTTATGTATGTGTGTTAGAGAAATGCCTAGGCGACTGGTCTAATCCATGCCTAATCATGGTGGAAACCTGCAGCGTAACCATAATGAGCAATCTATGAAGCATTCTTCTTATAAAAAAGAGAGAGATAGTTATTGAGAAAAAGAAAAAAAAGATGAGAAAAGAGGAAAGAGAGAAAAAATCACCATTTTCCCATGGTAAATAAGAAGATTGCTGAAATGCTCATTGTATGCTTGCCTTGTCATTTTGATATAGGGATTCCTCCGTATCATCGGGCAAGGGGTACCCCATTGGCGGTTCTCTATGATATGCATGTATTTACTATGACAAGAACTTACCGGTAACTAAAGTTGAGTATCATGAGGAGCGACCCTCGTACTCACGGGACATGAGATTTCTAGTTTATGGTCTGACAAGCATATAAATCGTATTGGACCTCACTTTCACCTTAAGCATTTAAAGATGCTTATGATAGGGGCAATGATAGCTCAAAGCTAATGAGTACCATACTTTCAGCATTTGGAAGCCTTTCAAACTTTTCAAAACCTTTTCACTTCCTTGTTGAGTCACCACTTATTCTATGAGCACTTTCTTGAGAGCATAGTTGTCATTCTTAGTGCAATATGCTTGTCTCAAAATTTGGATTAATTGTGTTATGACTTTGATGCTTGTATCTTTGATAACTTTACTTCTAGTCTTCACTTGAACTTCAGAGGTGCCCCGGCATTTATTTGCTCTACAATCAAAGGCAAGCGAGATACCACTCTATCATACCTTTTTATGAGCATTGCAATGTTGCTTATGTTTATGTTTCATGCTACTTACTATTTTTGAGTTAGAATCTCTTCATAGCTTGCAATGATTATTTAGTAACCTTATTTGCATAATCCTATGAATTGACCAAGTACTTGATCATATGCTGAGAATATATACATCTTATGAAGCAAATGTGTTCGTGAAAGTTTCTTTTATCGCACTCAGTTTTCAACTGAATTGCCTGAGGACAGGCAATAAGCTAAGCTTGGGGGGAGTTGATACGTCCAAAACGTATCTACTTCCCCGAACACTTTTGCTATTGTTTCTCCTCTAAACTTGTGTGATTTGGATACAACTAACACGGACTGACACTATTTTCAGCAGAATTACCTTGGTTTCTAGTTTTTGTGCAGAAAATCAACTATTAGGAAAAATTTCAGAAAATATGCCAAAAATCATATTTCACAAGAAGATTCATGGAGCCAGAAGACGAGATGGAGGAGGGCAACAAGGGGCCCACACCACCTGGCCGCGTGGGCCAGCCCAGGACGCACCTGGGGGTGGTGTGGCCGCCTCGGTCACTCCCTCGGCCTCCCTCTTTGCCTATAAGATGCCTCTTGACCTAAAAACCAAGGGGGTTCGACGTTTTTCCAGAAAGAGTTCCGCTGCGCCGCCACCACCAGATTCCGCGAATCAAAACCAGAAACTCCGTTCTGGCACCCTGCCGGGACGGGGAATTGGAGGAGATCATCGCCATCATCATCACCATCGTTTCTCTATCAACCATCCATGATTCCCCCATCCATGGGTGAGTAATCCCCTAATGTAGGCTATGGGGATAGTAGGGATTGGATGAGATCGTTCATGTAATGGCATCAGATTGTTAGGGCATGGTGCCTAGTATCTATTATTAGTGATTTTTTACTTTGTTGCAACTTGTTATACTTAATGCTTGTCACTAGGGCCCGAGTGCCATGATTTCAGATCTGAACATGTTATTGATTCATGATGATAGTTTTGTTTATTGTCCGGAACCAAAGGCCCCGAAGTGACAATAATTTGATAACCGGAGGGAATGGCTTTGATATGAGGATCACGTGTGTTCATGGAGTGTTAATGCTTTTCTCCGGTGCTCTATTAAAAGGAGCACCTTAATTGCCAGTAATTCCCTTGAGGCCCCACTACAAACGGGCTGGCAGGACAAAAGATGTTGTGCAAGTTCTCATTGCGAGAACGTATGACTATATATGGAACACATGCATATGATTATTTAGTACTTGGATGCTTTATCTTATTTATCTGCAATTGTTACTACTATCTTTACTTTTACTACTACTATTACTTTGCTATTGCTATTACAAAACCGTTGGTACTGATAAACTGTTGTGAGAAAGATTGTTTCCAGGTGCAGCTAAATTGACAACTCCGTTGTTACTGCCTATAAATATTCTTTGGCTCCCCTTGTGTCGAATCAATAAATTGGGTTTCACTTCCCTCGAAAATACTGTGATACACCCCCTATACTTGTGGGTCATCACTATGTAGCATCGATCTTGGAATTTCAGAAGAGAGAGCTATGTTAGTTTCATACAAATCTATTCCTGCATTGTGCTCTTCCGGCCGGCCGGTGTCGTGGTGGTGTCACGGCAGATGCCATGGATAGGCTAAAGGTGGGGACTAATACACACTAGGGGAATCCAGGGAGGGATAGTGGAGTGATTCTCCACACAGAAGTTTGTATTGCTATATCTCCAAGATTACAAGTGCTCCTTGAGCTGTATTGGCGAGAGGAGGAAGAAGGAGCTCTCTTACTCTTGCCTACTATTTTCCCTAGAACCCTAGATCAACTAGCACTGTGGCGTCAAAGAAATCAACTAGTGACTATGGAATCACCAAACCAACTAGAGCTCAACCAACCCCCTCTACCAGAAACCTAGCCCCCCTTATATAGAGGAAGTTCGGTCCCTGCCTAGGGCATACGTGGAGGCATATTCCTAAGAATATGCCCCCTCCCAAAGTGGTAACCCGATCGGGGTGCTTTTCCCCGCGTCACACATGCTTTAGCGACGTAAGCCTTTGCGGCGCCCGCGTCAGCCGACATGGGCGTCGTCACCCTTGTCGGCTATGACCCGGTGGTCCTGCCCTTGCTTTCTCCGCTCATGCAGTGCGTACCGGACCTTCTTTTTAACCAGAGAGATTCCTTCCTTCTCCCAGAAGCTAAGCGAGGACCCGGATCAAAGTAGATCCGGCCACACCTATTCTTGCATATAAGTTAGACAAGCACTTCCAACTTACTCCTTAAGTCGGATGAGACAATGTTAGGTGACCCCCCCCCCTGGTCCGGGTTACTCCGTGATCCGGCCTGCCTTGAGGTGACCCGGCCAGCATCCGCTTTGGCCTTGCCGAACCTCGGCTAACTCGACCCTTATACCCCGGAGTGACCCTACGCGGGGGTATCCCCCCAACATTAGTCCCGGAAGCTGGTGCGGTCTTAGATGCCTTGGCCGCTAAGGCCACATCAGGTTCATTTATGTTCGAGCCTTGGACATTTAATTCTGGGTTAGCTCCTTATCTCAGATTATATGGATTTACGTTCCCTTCGCACGTTCCAAGTTTTCACTTGCCGGCCGGGTTACCACTTTGGCTCGGATCCCATGGTTATCATGGTTTGATCTGGGGCCCGTTTCCTTCTCTCATACGCCAACCCATGTGGAGGCTAATCATTACCTCGTCTTATTTTAAGGGCCTGCCCAGTAACCACCACAGTAATTGTGAATTATCACTATGCGTGGGTCACGTCATGCCTGCCTCCTCGTTTACCGCATCAGCGCGTCGCGTCATGGGATTTCTTCTACTCTGTGGCCTCCTGTGTGGCTTTTCTCCGATTGGCTGATGCAGGTGATACACGGCCACACCGTGTGGCTTGTTGGCGCAGCGCGATCCCACTCACCCATCTCAGGGGGCGGTTAAGTAGCGGAGGGGCGCACCCCTTAGCATTTTTCCACTTCTGCGCCCCTCTTCCCATTGCCTTTCTCCTTCGTCTTCCTAGCGACCGCGCCGCCGCCAGTGCTTCTAGCAGTAGCTCCGCCGCCGCACCTTCCCCATGCCTCTGCGTCGCAGCCATCGCTGCGCAGCTTCTTCGCCATGGGTCCACGCCAATCCAGGCCTCAGATCTCCGCCGCCGCTAGCTCCAGCGAGGATAGCGAAAACGAGATGACGGAGGAGGAGCTCGTCGTCGCCGAGCAGGAGATGGAGGAGGACGCCGCCGCGGCGGACCGCGGCGCGTGGGCTCGATCATGGGTCTGTCAAGATGACCTTGACTGGCTCTACCGGACCAGACGCATTCCTGCCGACGTCGCCGCTCGTCTCCCCTCCGTCGAACTGGCCCCCTCACCCAATCCGGGTGAGTTTGTTGTGTTCCTGTCCCACTTCCAACGGGGATTTGGTCTGCCGGTGAGCGATTTCTTCCGGGATTGGGTTAGCACCTACCACTTGCAGCCGCACCATCTCCCAGCCAACGCTATGACCTCTCTCTCTCCGCCTTTGCCTCTACGATCGAAGGCTACATCGGACTATGGCCCACGAAGGAGCTGTGGATCCGGTTTTTCGGCCTTCGTCGCAACGTCATCCCCAACATCCAAGTAGAGTCGGAGGATAAGCAGCTCACCCAAATCGGAGCTGCCTCCATCTCACCCCGGAGACTTTCCATCTTTCCCCGGGTTACCGGGCTTGACTCCTGCAAAGGATGGGCCCGGACCTTCTTCTACGTCCGGAATGAGGGTACTGAAGATTTGATTCGGTTGCTGCCCTATGCTCCGGGTCCACCTGATACAGAATTCTGGGAGGAGGTCCCCAAGAAGCCTACAGCTCTGGCCAACCAAGTTAACAAGAGGTTCGTGGAGCTAAAGAAACTCGGATTGCGCAACAAGGATGCCATGATCACGTTCGTGCGCAACCGAATCTCTCCCCTCCAGAAGTGCACCCACAAGTTGTGCCACATGAGTTTCGGCCGCGACCCCAACCGGACCTCCTCCTTCGAGCTGAGCAACACAGAGATTCTTCACCGGGTTAAGGCTCTTTTCACCACCCACAAGGATTTCTCTGCCGAATGGACGTGGGGAATTGAGCACTACTATCGTGACAGGCTCCCTCCCGCGGTAAGCTTCACGGGGCAAACTTACTTCGGATCAAGTATGTGTCGGTTTTTGTTGTATTTTTGACTCTGTTCTTCGTGCTTTTTCTCAGCTATTCCTTCAGCAAACTCTTGAGGATGGCACGGACCCGACCCTTAAGTGGGCACCGGACCGAGAAATCCTGGATGAGGAGGAGCCGGACCAGGAGATGTTTCTCCCTATGACCGACGCTACCAAACGACCCAGCGGTAAATTCTCTTCTCTTAGAGATTGGCCCGATGATGAGGATGACTCGGATGTCGACATGATTGAACCTGTTGAGGCTGTCCCTCTTTCTTTTGCCTTTCCGGCATCAGCTAACCCCGGTGGGCATATCCACGATGATCCTCCACTTGCTATGGGCGAGCCGGTTCCGGTGGCGTCGAAGAAGAAGCGCGGAGCCGCATCAAGTTCTTCCTCCAAACCTTCTCAGCCCACAAAAAGGCAAAAGAAGGCCGGAGACAAGACTGCCTCCAAGCGGGCAGGCAAAGCCCCAGTACGGAGTGCTCGAAAACCCAAGGAGGCCGAAACCTCGAACGCGTAAGTCATTTTTCGTTGTGTAACGCACTTCTCCTAGCATCGTGGTAATTTCTCTTCTGACATTATTCTCTTTTTCAGGCCTCCGGTGGAGGTCCCTCAGAGCGGATTAAGCATCTCTTCACCCGTTCGGTCCGGCCCTTCTCCTCCTCGTGACGACGAGTCACGCCCGCTGAGCCCTATTCCGGAGGGTTCTGCGGCTGCTCCGGGTTCCGCAGTACCTCATCGAGAGGAACGCGACCTCAGAGCGGGAGGGGTCGGTCCAGCCGAGGCGACGGCGTCCACCACTTCGGCATCACCTCAACCAGCAACCACCGAGTCTATCTTGACACCAGCACCAACAGCGTTTCCAGTATCAGCGACCGAACCGGCTCCAATATCTGTTCCGGCACCAAGAAAGCCAACCACAGCTCCAAGTCCAGCTACAAGAGCTCTAGTGCCAAGTTCTTCTGCCTCGTCCGAGTCATCTCAGCCTCGGCGAGGAACTACTCCAGCAGCCTCTAAGGGGAAATCCACTGCAGTTACTTCTTCCCAGCAAGCTAAGGGCAAAAAGGCTCCGGATGCCACCAAGTCTGCATCTGTCGAGGCTAGGCAGCGAACCCTAGCATCAATGCTTCCCAAGAAAACTCCAGCAGCGAAGGATATTCCTGCCGAGCCAACTGATGCGCAGCAGATGGTTCTGCATACCAGCCCAGCTCTTGCCCTAGTTGAGAGGAAAGAAGCTCATGCGAAGGGCTTGGTGGCACCCCATATGCCCACCGGTGAGCGGTACCCTCCGAGGCGGAGTTCGTCCACAACAACGATCTCCCTAAAATGTTCGGCCCCGCAGAATTTTCCGCCCAGATGAATACCGCCGCTAAGGCAATTAACCTCACGGGGCGAATGATGGAGGTATGTCGTTTCTCCTTTACATGCTGTAGATAATAACCACTAGTCCCCGAGCCTCCGGTGGAGTAGCTCGTTACTCGGCCGGATGCTCATTAGAAAACTAACGTAGCTGCATGTAAACTTCGAATCTGCACACACTTAGATCCGGGTTAAGTTCCACTTGTCCCGGATCTTGTACACTTCAAATATGCACACACCTAGAGCCGGGTTAAGTTCCACTTGGCCCGGATCTTGTATACTTCGAATATGCACACACCTAGAGCCGGGTTAAGTTCCACTTGGCCCGGATCTTGTACACTTCGAATATGCACACACCTAGAGCCGGGTTAAGTTCCACTTGGCTCGGATCTTGTACACTTCGAATATGCACACACCTAGAGTCGGGTTAAGTTCCACTTGGCCTGGATCTTGTACACTTCGAATATGCACACACCTAGAGCTGGGTTAAGTTCCACTTGGCCCGGATCTTGTACACTTCGAATATGCACACACCTAGAGCCGGGTTAAGTTCCACTTGGCCCGGATCTTGTACACTTCGAATATACACACACCTAGAGCCGGGTTAATTTCCACTTGGCCCGGATCTTGTCCACTTCGAATATGTACCAAGCTAATTTTACACTTCTGTACTTTTTTCAGGTAACCACCAATCGCCGGAGCGCTGAATTCCAACGCCTACTGGATACCCACAAGATGCTACGCGCAAAACATGTTGCACTTAGTGCAGAACATGAAAAGAGGGGTAATTTTCTCCCTCGGCACCTCTTCGTTTTTCTTCACTTTCTTCCGCCGAACTAATCTCCTCATTCGGTTTCTGCAGCTGGGGTGGAGGCTGTGAACAAGATCATGTGGAAGAACTTGGAGGAAATCTGGGGTATGTCCTCTTTTGTTCGACCTCGTAGTGTTTTCCATTTCTTCTTCTCCTTGGCTCGGCAAACATTCACTCCTCGGCTCTGCCGGGTCAACATACTATTTCAGCATCGCTTGAGGATAGTGCGCCCGTGCCTGATATGATGCTGCATTTTCTCGAACAAGCAGGGCAGCATCAAGCCGAGCTGAAGAATAAGGATGATGAGCTCGCTCTCCTCTAGACTAAGGACGACGAGATTACCAAGCTCAAGGCTGAGATGGAGAAGATGAAGGCCCAGCACCAAACCGAGCTCCAAAAGGTTGGCCAGAACTTCACAGAAGAGCGTGAGCGCCTTACTCTCTAGATCTCCAAGGACGAGGACCTACTCAGAGAATCCGACCTCCAGCTTGGGTCGGCAAACGCTGAGCTTGAGCAACTTCGCAAAAGACGCGATGACTGCATCAAGGAGTTAACCCGGATCCATAGCCATATTTCTCGTAAGTTCCTTTCCCTTATCCAACATAATTCTCCGGGTTACCTCATATGTCTTTTCTTTACCTTCTTCCTTTGCCTTGTTTCTAGACCACTTTCCCGAGGGTACTTCTATTGCAAGCGCTGCTGTTGCCAAATTTCGCCAAGAGAGGGGTACTCTCATCGCTCTTGATGGTGAGAACATTCCCTTAGACATGGAGGACCTATTGGTCAGCCTGTCAGCTCGCGTGGAGACCATCAAGAATTATGGCAAGGATGTCCTCGACGTTGCAGTTCGCATTTTCAATATGTTCTGGCCTGGAGAGAGTAGCCCGAAGACCATCATGATTCTCGTTGAGAAGTTAATGGAGATTGAGACTCAGCTTCACCTCTGGAGAGAGTCTGCTGGGCGTGCCGCAGCCGATACCATCCTTCACCATATTCTCACATGGTACGAGAAAATCGACCTCAGCCTCCTTACATGCCGGCGCACCGGATCCAGATGGACTGATGATCCGGAGTGGGTAGCTCGGCACCAGGCTTGCGCCTACAGCCTCGTCGAATATTCTCCTATTGATGACTGGGTTGAAGGACCGAGCTTCCTAGAATCCGCTGGGGACGAGCACAATGAGAATGTTGAAGATGGGTCAGATGAGGGCGGAGAAGATGATGCTTCAGATATTGAAGACAGTGACGACGACGCCGAACTTCCTCCTCCTGCTGCTCCTTAGTTCCAAAAAACTTGAAAATTTATCAGATCCCCGATATGCCGGGTGCAATTGTATGCTGGATATGTGATATTTTGCTACTACATTTCTATGCCAGATTAACTTGGGCGCAGTCCTCGAGTTTCATTTTCTTGTTCGTTCAATTCTCTGGCTCGGTCCGTGTCTACCTTGATTCGGTTTTACGACTTACGAACTCGAGCTTCAAAAATTGTTTTAACAATACTTAGAAACTTTTAGGCTTAGCTCAAAATAATTCAACATAATAACTTGAAAATAAATACAGGGTTAGTCCGAAAAACAAACGTTAGCTCGAATAAACTTGTTTTCTTAGTCGTTTTTCATGTGCTACACAATTCCAAACTTGTTCTCTTGCTTGCCATGAAGCCAATTCTTGTTGGACAGCAGCAAGTCGAAGAGTTGGGTTTTTGGTGCTCACACATTACTAATCTGGGTTAAGTAGAACAACTTATTCCAGCTATCGCATAAGAAGTAACAACAAACGTTATTAAGGCAGTCCCCGAGTTATTGCTCGAGGTGCTGCCATTTCATTGATAAGCTCATTGCCGACATACATACCGACATATGAGACGACTCGGATACATACACGGTCGCTTAGATTCCTCTCCGGACCTGTCCGCCTTGTTCTTTTCCTGTGGCTTTGCATCTATAAGATAGTAAGAATCATTGTGCAATGCTTTGCTCACAATGAATGGCCCTTCCCATGGGGGGGATAATTTATGCATGCCAGTAGTACATTGTACCAACTGGAGCACCAGATCGCCTTCCTGAAAGACTCGGGGGCACACTTTACGGCTATGATAGCGTCGGAGATTTTGCTGATATATGGCGGATCTAGACAGTGCTAGTTCTCTTGCTTCTTCCAGCAGATCAACATCATTTTGCCGGGCTTCTTGCACTTCGGCTTCTGTGTATTGGGTGACCCTAGGCGAATCATGCTCTATGTCGGCTGGTAATACAGCTTCTGCCCCATATACCAGAAAAAATGGCGTATAGCCTGTTGATCGATTCGGAGTTGTTCTTAAACTCCACAGTACCGCTGGTAGTTCTTCTATCCAGCACCCCGCTGATCTTTGCAGCGGCTCAATGAGCCGGGGTTTTATCCCGGATAATACTAATCCATTGGATCTTTCCACTTAGTCGTTCGATGCGGGGTGGGCTACCGAGGCGACATCGAGTCGGATCTTCTTATCTCGGCAGAAGCACGCAAATTCTCCTTCCGCAAAATTCGTTCCATTATCAGTTATAATACTGTGTGGATAACCATATCTCAAGATGATGTCTTTGAGAAATGTCACGGCCATAGCTCCATCACATTTTCTTATAGGTTTCACTTCAATCCATTTTGTAAACTTGTCCACCATGACCAAAATGTGTGTCATGTTTCCTCTTGCTGGTTTGAACGGGTCAACCATATCCAAGCACCATACATCAAATGGCCACGTAATTGGTATGGTCTTGAGTTCCGACATAGGCATATGTGTTTTGGTGGCGTACCTTTGACAACCATTACATTTTCTCACCAGATCTTCCGCTTGTTCTAAGGCACTTGGCCAGTAGAAACCATGCCGGAATGCTATTGCCACTAAGGCTCGAGATGAGGCATGATGCCTGCATTCTCCTTGGTGTATATCTCGGAGGATGTCAAGCCCTTCTTCCGGGTCAACGCATCGTTGGAGGACATTGGTTACACTCCATTTGTACAACTCGGAATTGATGATTGTGTATGCTTTTGCTCTCCTCTGAGTTTTCCTGGCTAACACCTCCTCAGCGGGTAACGTTCCGTCTTTCAGAAATTGGAATATAGGCAGTGCCCAAGCTGGTATCGCTCGTGGAGGGAATACGTCCTCATCAATTTTCATCTGATTCACCATCATAACTTTAGTCGGATCACGCTGAGCAGTCCCCGGGTCTAGCGAGGTAGTCCCCAGGTTTGCCGAGGCAGTCCCCAGGTTTGCCGAGGCAGTCCCCGGGTTTGCTGATGCAGTCCCCGGGTCTCGCGTACTACCTCCCGTGTCAATGTCCATGGGCTTAGCTCCGGATTCCGTATTTTCCAGGACATAGATCGATTCTGTTCCTGGGGACGGCCTGATAGATGGTTTTCTGAGGTGCTCCAATGCTACACCCGGTGGAATTGCCTGTCTAGTTGATCCGAGCTTCGACAACATGTCGGCAGCCTCGTTTTCCACTCGGGGTACATGGTGAAATTCACACCCCTCGAAGTAACTAGATATCTTCTGCACGTGAAATTTGTATAGTGCCATGTTTGGATCCAGGGTGTCCCACACTTCGGACACCTGCTGCATCACCAGATCCGAGTCGCCAAAGCATATTATCTGACGTATGTCGATCTCCTTTGCCACTTTGAGCCCATGCACAAGAGCCTCATACTCAGCGACATTGTTCGATGCCGTGAAATGGATCTGCAATACGTACTTTATCTGGTCCTTCTTTGGCGAGGTAAGCACAACCCCGGCGCCTAATCCGGTTTTGGTTTTCGACCCGTCAAAGTGCATCCTCCAGTAGTTCGGATCTGGTGGCGGTGGTTCGTATTGTACCTCGGCCCAATCCACAAAAAAGTCCGCCACAACCTGAGACATGATTGCTTCTCTTCTGTCATATTGGGGCACATAAGGGGCTAGCTCAATTGCCCATTTTGCAATTCTTCCACTCGCATCCTTGTTACCCATTATCTCAGATATGGGGGCTTCACATATCACTTTGATGGGGTGCTCCTCAAAGTAATGCTTTAACTTCTTTGCCGCCATATAGACACCGTATGCCACCTTTTGAAAGTGCGGGTAGTTCTGTTTTGAGGCAGACAATACCTCGCTCAAGTAATATACTGGCCTCTGGACCGACTTACCCTCTTCGTCGCGCTCCACTACAATCACTGCACTTACAACTCGGTTGGTTGTGGCTATGTAGAGCAACATTGGCTCCTTTGATAGTGGAGAGGCTAACACTGGTGTCGTGGCCAACATCCTTTTTAATTGGGCAAAGGCTTCATCGGCCTGTGGCGTCCAAACGAATTTATCCGACTTTTTCATGAGTTGGTAGAGAGGCAGTGCCTTTTCTCCCAACCTACATACAAAACGACTCAACAATGCCAGGCATCCAGTGAACTTCTGGACGTCGTTAAGACACTTCGGCAGCTCCATTCGTTCAATGGCTCGGATCTTAGTTGGATTAACTTCGATACCTCGGCTGGAGACGAGAAATCTGAGTAATTTTCCAGCCGGGACACCGAAGGTACATTTTTCCGGGTTAAGCTTCATCCGGAACCTTCTCAAGTTCGCGAATGTTTGCCTTATGTCGTCAAGGAGCATTGTGCTTTCCTTGGTCTTGATAACCACATCATCCACGTATACTTGTACGTTTTGACCTATTTGGTCGTGCAAACATTTTTGCATACATGTTTGATACGTTGCACCTGCATTACGTCAACCGAACGGCATAGTGCGATAGCAGTAAGCCCCGTACGGGGTAATAAACGCAGTCTTTATTTGATCATCCGGGTTCAGAGGTATCTGGTGGAAGCCAGAATACGCATCAATGAATGACAACAGTTCACATCCCGCGGTCGAGTCTATGACCTGATCTATCCTCGGTAGTGGAAATGGATCTTTTGGACATGCCTTGTTCAGGTTCGTGTAATCGATACAGATACGCCAAACCACTGCCACGTTCAGATCGTCCTTCTTCTTTTCTACCAGCACCAGATTAGAGAGCCAATCCGGATATAGTACCTCCATGATAAATCCTGCTGCTAGCAATCGAGCTATCTCGTCTCCAATGACTTTTCTCCTATCCTCGGCGAAGCGGCGGAGAGGTTGCTTCACCGGCCTTGCTCCGAGTCTTACGTTCAAAGAGTGCTCGGCCAACTCCCTCGGAACACCTTGCAAGTCCTGTGTAGACCAAGCAAAAATATCCCGATTCTCACGGAGGAAGTTGACGAGCTCGCTTTCCTATTTGTCAGTTAACCCGTCACCAATTGTTACGGTGCGCTCCGGGAACATGTTATGAACTGGAACTTTCTTGGTGTCCTTTGCGGCTTGAAATGAAACGCTGCCATGCGGGTTACTTAACGCCGGCATATATTGCTGCGCGGACTGATCTAATGCCGCCACCTCTTGGATTTTTCTTTTCTCTTGCGTAATCACGAGTGACTCGGCTAGGTTAGACCCGGCTGAAGAACACTCAATGGAACGTCGGAAATCTCCAGCAATGGTAATCACTCCATTTGGCCCGGGCAACTTCATCTTCAGGTAACTGATGTGGCAGCTTGCCATGAACTTGTTCAATGCTGGTCTTCCGAGTAACGCGTGATATGCACTTTCCAAGTTCACCACCTCAAACTCCAGATTTTCAGTTCGGCAGTTATCCCTTGCGCTGAATAGCACGTCGACCCGGACTTTGCCTATGGACTCACAAGAAATTCCTGGTACAATGCCATGGAAAGTTGTTCTCGTAGCCTGGAGCATGTTCTCCGAGATGCCCAACTTGCGCATCGTATCCGTATACATTATGTTAATGCTACTGCCATTATCAATTAGTACCTTGGAGAACCTCACATTGATGTTCGGTCCAATGAATGTCGGATCTAGCACTAGCGCATACGAACCTGGACTCGGCATAAGTTTAGGATGATCTTTGATGTTCCAGGTGATTTCCTGATGCGACCAAGGCATGTACCTCGTCACTGCTGGCATGACCGCATTGACCTCCATATGTCGGTGCTGCAAGCTCTTTCTATCTGTTTCCTTAGTCGTGAACACACAATAACTCTGGTGATGTTCCCTGTACTATATCCTTCCCTCGTTTCCGGGGTACCTCTGATCTGGTTGTTGCTGATTTTCCACCTGATGCACTGCATCCCTTCTCTCATTGTTGTCATACCTCGGCGGAGGGGGAGGCAACATTAGCTGTTGCGTGTTCGCCCTGGAGAGCAATTGCTGCCGAGGTAACTCCTGCCGAGGTTGATCATTCCGGGGTGCCTGAGCATTCCCCGAACCACCTTGTTCTCTCTTACGCATCCACTCAAATTGCCTCGTTGTGTGACCCGCCGGGCTATTCGGATTTGGCGTGTGAAACTTACACGGCTGGTCCAACATCGACTCATAGGTATACCTCGGACGGTCTTCCTTTTCCTGCCACTGTTTCTTTTGCTCTGGAGTCCATGTTTTCTTGTCATCATTTCTTGGAGTCCATTGCCCTCCCGTTCTCTAGCGTTGGTTGCTCCCTGCTCCGGGTTGATCTTGATTCACAGTTGCAACTTGTTGCGAACCGTAGTGATGATCCGGTCTATCATCTCTCCTTTTTTCCTCTGTAATCGTTCCTCCGGGATGACCCGGCTCCATCCCTCTGATAGTATTCCCCGTTTGACTCATTTGACGCGAGCCTAGGTTGAGTTGGATCGCCCAAAGCATACGAATCAGCAATCCGGCTCATCTCTGCCAGCGTAATTGGCATTTTCCTTTGCAACTTCATCCACAGCTCGCTGCCATATCTGCACCCTTGCGCAAACCACGCTATGGCCTATGACTCTATGACACCGTCACACCAGTTTCTCACGGTACACCACCGGGTCAAGAATTCACGATCAGTCTCGTTAGGTCTTTGCTTGCACATTGCTAGGGTCTGCGGTCTATTCGGCCTCTGATATGTACTTGAGAAGTTGCTGATAAACATTTCTTCAAAATCTATCCAGCAGTTGATGCTTCCGGGTGGTAAATTATTCAGCCATACTCTGGCCGGACCTTCCAACATCTGGGGTACGTATCGTACAGTCCACCTCAAGTTGCCAGTTGCAATTTTCACGGCTGTAGCATAGTTTATCAGCCAATCCTCCGGCTTGGTGCTGCCGTCATACATCTTCGTGCCTCTGGGCAGCTGGAAGTTTGGTACCGGTGGCTCCTTCATGATCCGGAGTCCAAAGCATGCTGGACCCGGGGGACCTTGACAGTCGATCTGTTCCGACCTATACAGGCGATCCAGTTTTAACCTAGCGTCATCCGGCATTAAATCCACGCTTCCCAATCTTGACCCTATCACATGATAGTCTGGTCTGGGGTACCCTGCGTTTACCATCTCCGAATCACCGTCGTTGTATCGGTTTTGCTCTCTTTGCGCACCTTTCTGTTGAATACCTTGGCCGACGCTTTGCTCTTGCCTTGGTATATTCCGCTGCTGCGGTTGTCCTGCTCCTGCGGAGTTTTGCTGTCCGGCATTGCCGTTGGCAGCGTTTCCTTGACCGACATTGCCTTGGTTGTGATTACCTCGGCCAGCTTCACCTCGGCTTACACTCCGTCGATCATCATTTTTCCGTGTTTCTTTTTCTTTTCCCGCACGCCTCGGGTCGTACGGGACAATCTGCTTGTTCCGTCTGGCCGAGGTGACTACCTCTTCTCTCCTTGGACCACCATGAGGTGATGATGCGGCTCCAGCGGATTTCTCCGGGTTACCCATCACCGAATGGACGATTTTGGAAGCTCCAGCTCTCTCCGGGTTAGCTCTCAGTAGCTCTTCATTCTGTCTATTCGTGATCCGAACCAGCTCGTTAACCCTATCTTGCTGTCTCTGACGGGCCTCACCCATCAGACCCTCTAACTCGGACGCAGCCGCATCTGCTGCTCTGAGGTTCTTCGCCGGGTACTATACTTCGGCAACCCCACAGACAGATAGTTTTCCGACCCTTCTGCTCCATCATCACCTTCTCTGTTCATATCTCTTATGAGACTTCTCCCTTTTTCTTTTACCGTATCAACTTTGTTTGCCTTTGCATACTCACGCAGCGTCATGTTCAGCGACTGCTGAGCCGCGGCTATTTTCTTTGTGCCCTCTAGTATCTTTTGCCTAGTTTCCTCTAGCTCGGCCTGTGCCTAAGACGTATCTACCACTACTGCTACCGGGTTAGCCAAGCTATCCATAGCTTGTCTCAATATGTTCTCAGGCCTCTCTAGTGGAGGTCCTCTACCTTTCCTCGGTGCCTTAGGCGTTACCTCCGGGTCCGGTGCCAGATCCTTGCTCGCGCCTGCACCTGGCGCAGTCATCATCACCTCCGCATGGTCCGGGGAGCGAGCGATACGTGCCCTGCGAGCCACAGTGAGGGGTGGTTCCCCCGCATCGACGACGCGGCGCGGATGAACGCCTGATACGTCCACCGCAACGTAGACCTTGTGCGCACCGAGCTTGACGAAGAGGCCGTTGCGCGGGAGTGGGCACGTGCCGAAGCAGCCAGCGTTGTCACTGACGAAATCCAGCGCTCCAAAGCGGTGAACGAGCCCGGAGACGATGCGTTCGCTGGTGCCGATGAGGTTTCCCGTCCGGATCTTCACCCCTGCTAGTGCCGCTATCCCCACGGTGGGCGCCAACTGTCATGGTGGTGTCACGGCAGATGCCATGGATAGGCTAAAGGTGGGGACTAATACACGCTAGGGGAATCCAGGGAGGGATAGTGGAGTGATTCTCCACACAGAAGTTTGTATTGCTATATCTCCAAGATTACAAGTGCTCCTTGAGCTGTATTGGCGAGAGGAGGAAGAAGGAGCTCTCTTACTCTTGCCTACTATTTTTCCCTAGAACCCTAGATCAACTAGCACTATGGCCTCAAAGAACTCAACTAGTGACTATGGAATCACCAAACCAACTAGAGCTCAACCACCCCCCTCTACCAGAAACCTAGCCCCCCTTATATAGAGGAAGTTCGGTCCCTGCCTAGGGCATACGTGGAGGCATATTCCTAAGAATATGCCCCCTCCCAAAGTGGTAACCCGACCGGGGTGCTTTTCCCCCGCGTCACACGTGCTTTAGCGACGTAAGCCTCTACGGCGCCCGTGTCAGCCGACATGGGCGTCGTCACCCTTGTCGGCTATGACCCGGTGGTCCTGCCCTTGCTTTCTCCGCTCATGCAGTGCGTATCGGACCTTCTTTTTGACCTGAGAGATTCCTTCCTTCTCCCAGAATCTAAGCGAGGACCTGGATCATAGTAGATCTAGCCACACCTGTTCCTGCATATAAGTTAGACAAGCACTTCCGACATACTCCTTAAGTCGGATGAGACAATGTTAGGTGACCCCCCCTCCCCTAGTCCGGGTTACTCCGTGATCCGGCCTACCTTGAGGTGACCCGGCCAGCATCCGCTTTGGCCTTGTCGAACCTCGGCTAACTCGGCCCTTATACACCGGAGTGACCCTACCCGGGGTATCCCCCCAACAGCCGGAGAAACAAAAGATTCATCGCTATGTCAGCCCGGATGGCCTTCCACGCCATCGACAACTATGTCAGCCATGAGGGGGATTGTTGGTTTGCCGCCCGAAAGTTCCTGG
The DNA here is from genome assembly GCA_916181665.1 of Avena sativa. Taxonomy (NCBI): domain Eukaryota; kingdom Viridiplantae; phylum Streptophyta; class Magnoliopsida; order Poales; family Poaceae; genus Avena; species Avena sativa. Next base: position 461,716,334 of record OV702291.1, on the reverse strand, counting down.
GGGAGTGAATCGCGGTACCGAAGTTCCCTGTAATTGTCGTGTTTCGTAAAGCTGGGTTGCCAACTACCCAGAGGGACATTTCGAGGCAAACTCATCTCGCCCTGCCAAATTCAAACATTCAGTTAAACTGCCCCGTGCATTAGACGGTCAGGACCCACATGTCGGTCACATGTCCGTCATGCGAGCGCCAACGTGGCAACCTCTTAGGCAAATCGAGGAACTAAGTTGATTGGATGCGTTGACCAATTTCACAAATCCATTCCCTCATTTCCCCTAGCACTGGCAGCGTCGAAAATCCACCCTCTAGGCAGAACGATCCCTTCGGACATTTGACTTCTGGCGCCAAGTTGTTGCGCCCAGTTGATGTTCCCATTCGCTAATCCCGAGCTCCAATGGCGCATGTTATAGCCGCCGTTGCGAGGCTCTAGCCCGTCTCCACCGCCGACGAGCTGAGTAGCTCGGAGGATGGTAGATCCTACTACCAAGGAAGAAGAAGTTCTGGCTACATGTGGGTGAGCTACCCTTCTCTTTGCTATTCGCACTAATTATAACTGCTAGCTGGCTACTGAATCTAAAATTGTTTGTTAGTCCAACATTGACAAACATATTTTGTCCATAGTTTTCTGTCATGTGGGATCTCCGCGGACCACCCTTACCTGGTTACGGTAGTCCTCTTCAGGTACGACTCTAAATCAGCAAGGGTGAAGGGCAAGTGGTATGGACACCATTGTATCACGATGGAACAAGCGCCTGCGCAGATCTGCATTATCTCTGGCATGGTTGCTGCTCTGCGTAATCATGATGAAATATGGCCAAAGTAGACTGCAAAAGTTCAGCTTCATGGATGAACATGGCATCATGGTTCCTCTAACATGTGACAGTCAGCTAATTGAGTTGATGAAAAGGTATGCTTCGGCTTGCATGTTTGAGCTAAATTGTGATGTACTGGATGTGGAAGCTGCTGCAACTAGGCGTCGCCCTTCTATTCTTGGACAGGGTGGTCGCTCGAACCCAATTAGCTCCTAGTAAGCAAAAGTCTCTTGGGGTTCTCATGTTTGTGCTGAATTCTAATTTTTTTATTTACTTTGTATATATTCGGCAGTTATGCAACAGTCCTATTTCTTTGACAGGAATTGCCGCAAGGTTAGAAACATGACTACCGGGTAAGTCATTTTGCTGCCCAAAGAAAATAAAATCGAGTGGAAAGATGATGTTGGACACGATTCTGGTGCTGATTATCCCGGCAATGCAGAGTACGTGAAGCTAAGAAAATTGGCACCAAGGAAGAGGAAGAAGGCAGGAAATGAAGAAGCCAGTGGACGTGAAGTCTTGGCACCCAGGCTGGGGAAGAAGGCTGTTGGTAATGAAGATGCATAGTAATGTGTTAACTTGAACCTATATAAGTAATTCGGTTAAAATCTGGAACTCTGTGTGTGGAACTTTGCGGGACGAAACAATCTACCCACGTTCTCGGAGTAAAACATACAGCGACTTAGGGTTTGGAAATGCACAAGTCAGTAGTTGAATCCGAAATTGTGATTGTGCCACTACTATCTGAAAACACGCAGCATCGGTTCCACGATTGCTGAGGGGCAGGAGGTCTCCAAATTCAATGGAATGTAAGTGGCGCAGAAATAAATTATTTAAGCTGCTACACTCCACGAAGCAGAAACTTATTTCAGCTGCTTCACAATGACATGGACACATAAACAACAATGGAAAACGATAATGCCTAGATGACGAGGAAATCGATACCACTTTCTGGCCTAATCTTGAGCCCGTCTATCTCACCGCCTCCCTTCTCCTGCATCCCCTGCATCTGGCGAAACTCCTGGATCTCCAGTAACCGGGTGTACGTGCTTCCACTTTATAAATTGTGGTTGTGCCATTTGCATGCGGAAAAATCCACGTAGATTACGTTTAAACAAACCACCAATGTCAGAATACCACCATGATCAGACAAAAGAAGGTAATGCAGGGTTAAGACAGATTAACGGGTAACCAATTTTTTCTCCTAGGACTCTCGGACCACTAGTTCAGACCGCTAGGTCAACAAGTACTACTATTACAACTTAAAAAAGCACAGAGCTCAAGCTAAATAGAACTAGTTATCACACATCTCCTTGATCTTCCTAATCTTAGCTCGATGTGCATCTTCATGCGAGAGCAAGGATCGAATCGTCTGCTCCTTCCTTTTAGCATCTTCCTTGCACAGCTTCAATTGTTTCTCTACATTTATCCTCATGCACTTGTCAATACTCGTAGTTGTTGTAACATCCCAATTTCAGTAACCCTGATTAGTTGTCTAGAATGCAAAATCAGGGGAAACAAAAACTTTTTCTTGGTGCAGTGTTTGCCTCTTGTTTGTTTGTGCTTGTGCATGAGAGTGTATCTTATGATATTCCTTACCTCACCCTCAGTTAACAAAAGCTATTTACCAAAACTATCCTGGCTCAAATTACATATTCTCAAACGTTCTGGCATTTCAAAACATGAGCCAAGATGCTTATGCAACCAAAACTATTTTGGTAGCTTCTATTGACAAAACTATGGAGAGATATATAATACAATCTCCTTATGTTTTCAAGACAGAACCCTCAACTAACCTTATCTCTAGTTTTCCCAAAACCTTCTTTCAAAGCTTTTGATTTCTACTCTTGGTAGAGATACCAAGGACTCTTACCTCATTCAAACTCCAACCTTTCAAAACTACCCCTTCTTACCTCAAGCTAAGCTTGATGATAACCCTAGTAGTAGTTGATTAGTTTATAAGATGAGTTGCCTTGATCTGCTGTTTGTCTTGTTTGCTTAGGAAGTAGTATGAGCTACTCTAGGAGCTTATCACTAGGATCAGGAGGCTTCCAAATCACCACACCCTAAGCAAGTTTGCAAGGCAAGATCAAATCTCTAGATACTAAGTGATCATCTAAAACCCTTAGCCAGATCATTCCTGAAGTAATCCATTCCAGAAGTTTCCAAGTCAACAAGGACCAAGCATGGATCCCTGCTACTAAATCTACACCTCAATATCATCCACTTGTTGATGCTCTGATACCTTGCAACCCCTCCAGGAACATTCCCTCTCATACTCTAGTCAAAATCCTCAGTTCCCAAATCACCCTTTTGAATGTCTCCTCTTCTTGAACTTTGTGCATTTCTGGAAATGCACCTGAACCATATTGTTAACCATCCTAAGTACTACCAAGGCCCACTTTTTCCCTTTTCTAGATCATCCTCCAACCCACTTGTTCTTGATGGTTTTGCAGGCAAGAAAATAACATTTATTGCAAATCTAGTCATCATGCCTACTTTGGTAGAAGCTCACATCATCACCCAACCTCCTATGGACCAACTCTCTGCATGGTGGTGTTTACTCATATAGTTCTAGCAAAACCTACTTCACTTGTTCCAAGAGAATCTCTGTGTTGCTTAAACCCACCTGGTTTATAAGGCATCATGACTCTTTTGGTATGGCAGCCTTATTTTCAACAAAGTTTGCCACCATTCCTAGATCACCTCAAATGCATTTAATTCAAACTCCTCCTGCCGTGATCATCTATAGGACTGGGTCTAACTATCCACCTATCCCTTGCATCAAGGTGAACTCTCAACTCCAAGATACAACCATGTTTAGGTGGTATAAAAATAACATCACCCTAGATCCTCAATTCCATATTTCTCCATCTAATTCAAGTTGGAATTCCATTCCACAAGGTTGCAAATGCTTGCTACCCCTTGTCTACATCAACTACCTTGATTATAAAGATTTCTCAAATATTACCCCTAATTATTACGGCTCCAAATCTATTTAATTCCTTTAAGAGGCAAAATCTCAAAACCCCTTTCCCAATGGAAAGTTTGGTTTTTGCCAAACCACTTCTCTAACTTTTGGCTCAAGTGAGTTCCATATATCATACCCTATATTCCCATCTCAAAAATGAATATTTTTGAGAAGCTTTATTATTTATTTTTGCCCATTTTCTTAAATGGATGAATTGAAATAATAATTGTTTTAAATACTTCTATGCCTCAATAAATCTTGGGAAAATTCCCCTAACTGTGTATTCACATTTGGGACCCTCTCAAACCAAAAACCAACCTTGTCCAATGTAAAAATATCATATGATCTTCTAGAAACTACTTCTGCCCTTTTTGAATAAATGGATTTATGAGGACTAAAACCCCTTATAAAAATCCCAAATAAATCCTAGGAGTTTACCTTGACCTCATCTATCTACCAGTACCATTTCCTCATCTTGTCCAATGCAAGTTTTTGGACTTCTTTTCATAACCACCTATTTTGATCAAGTTGCCAATTAAGGAAATCCATTACTCAAACCCCTTTCAAATCTCATCAAATCTTGCTCAATGCCAGGACACTCTTCTGGTCATGAGCACTGTAGCTCCACCCCTGCCACTGCCCATTTTACCCTTGTACTAATAGAAAGAGAGAGAGACAACCCCAAATCTTACAAGGATTGCCACAATTAATTACCATAGCTACCACCCCTCCCTCTCTGATCCAGCACGACCAAATACCCTTCATACCCCTCCCCACCATCCATTGGACCAATCCCTGGCCAGCATTCCCCTCCCCATGTCCAAATGGGAAATTTACACCATCTACTCCCCTCCTAAGTATAAAGGCCAGGGGCACCCCAGCACGCCCCTGCCCCTCATTTGCTTCCCCTCCTCCCCACTTACCTCTCCCCAGCACTCCCTCTCCTCTGCCCTGTGCTGTCCAGGAGAAGAAGAATGAGGAGCTCTCGGCCTCCTCACAAAACCAAGCAAGGCAGTCTCTCCCTTGCTCCCCCTCCTCTCCATGTCGCATGGTCGACTCCCCTACCTCTCCTCTATCTGACCCTAGGCTTATTTTTGCCCAGGAATAACTCCTCCGTCCTCACCAGTGAGCTCCGACGAGGTCATCCTCGGCCACCGTCGCGCGAGCTCTTCCCGTGGACTACCCACGCCATGCCACCCCTCGATCTGCTCGCCGTCGTCGACCGCGTCGCCCTGCACCCTTCCCGTAGCCTCCCGAGCCCTCTAGTGAGCTCCCACCTCCCCCTCCGACGTGCTAGGGTTTCGCCGCCGCGAGCTCTGCTCCGTCGAGCACGGCGACGCGCCGCCATCCATCGTGACTTAAACCGACGGCCGAGATCCGCCAATACCCCTTTGGCCGCCCCCTCTCGCTGACTGTCGGGCCCCGCCTGGCAGGTTCAAGCCACGGCTCCCGGCGCCGCGCCGCTCGCCGCTGGGCTGATTTCCCCTCTGCGGCCCACTTTCCCCTCTAGATCCAGCCCACTGCATCCCTTTTCTTTTTCTTTTTAGCTGATATATTAATTCTAGAAAACTTCATGTTAGGATTAAATCCAAATAAAAATGGAAATCACAATATTTTGTCTAGATCCAAATTTCTAAGGGTTCCTTCATGTTTTGTGCAACATGCAGAACCACTCCCTTGCCAAAAATAATCTGATTTATTTATTTGCAATTAATCCACTAAAATGTATCTGGTATACTAAATAAATTCCTCTGTGAGCTAGCCTTACTCATTTGAGATGGAACAAAGCTCTACTGAAAGGTATTTGATATACCTATCATCCAGCATAGGTCCTATGCCAAGGTAAACAGAAGTGTGTATTTAAACAAAATAACAAAAACAACGACTTTCTGCCTTGGATAAATTCTCTAGGTCAAACCAAATGTGGTATTGACCTGATTCTACCTCTCAGTACATCATAAAATCAACATCTATCAAATCCCAGCAGATCAAAATTTATTGAGCTCAGGTTGAATTTTAGTGATTTAAATACTTCTGTAAGGAGTATTTTCACTAAGTAAATCACTCAAGGAGTTTGGCAACTCCAAATAGAGTGAATCCAATTCCTACAGAAAGGTATTCTAAATTCCTACCACATACCCTTGGAATCAACTCAATAGGTTCTGTAGAATTAATCTGGTGCAAAAGAGAAAAACTTTATAGAACTTCCTTTGGGAATTTCCTGAGGGCATTCTGGTAATTATATTGACAAGATTCCAACTCTAGGTGGTTCAGTATATCAAACAATACCTAACCACCAAAGGAAATAATTTTTGGAGCTCCATATTATTTCTGGTGAATTATTTCCTCAAACTAGAGTTTAATCCACTATAAAAAGCATAACTAAATCTAGAAAATTGATAATCAAGTGAAACCACTTGTGTGGGTTTTGTTTTGTCAAGACCTATCTGAGGATATCACTGTTCCACATTGGTATCCTACAGACCTCAGAACCCCAATCCAAGTTCAAGGTATCTATCCTAGACACCTATCTTCCAAGAGAAAAACACTACAATGGCAATCTAATAATTTCCACTCCTAGTATCCCATTCCTCCAAAACCTACTGAGTTAAGTAGTATTCCTCATGTTTGCTTCCTGTATGATTTGTTGCTTGTATGCCCTGTATTGATTGTTGTATTGTCTACTTGCATGTGTACCCGATGACGGCGATAGTGAGAGTGTTTGACGACAAGAAGGAAGGGATTTCTTACTATTATTTATTGGGTATTCTTGGTTATCTAAAGAAGTCCAGGGACTTATTGCTGATCATAGGCAAGCCACCATTTCCCGAGATTTTGATACTTGTCCTATTCTTTTATTACATGTTTTGTATCTTCTTTATAAATTGCATTATTTATCTGCATGTCTTGTTTATTAAATACTGCACTAATAACTTGGCTCCTCCAAGTTATGACTTTGTGTCCCTCGTGGCACCACCTTGATCTACCTACCATTTTATCCCTTTAGACTGAGAGTATGATGGTTAGCATCCTACCTCCTTGAAAACCCCGTTTGGAGAAAATAGACTATTTTGGGGATTTATGTTCCTACAAATGTTTCAGAACAGTTTGTGAAACCCTTGGGAACAGGCATCATTCCAAGCGGATGTTTTAACGAAAGAAATGGTGATGAGGATAAATGAGAAAGCGAAGGGATGTTCTACGCCTTTACCGGAACAATTTCTATAAGTGCAACCACATTACCCAGGTGCTGGGGCTTAACTCGTAGTTTGTCTGCATTAGCCGAGGCAGCTTGTACCATGCTTATAGGGAGAGATCCCTTGAATTCCGGGCAGGCGCTACCAGATCTCGGATCTGAAGCCTATAGCTTGTTTCGGCAAGAGTGAGCCTGTCGTGGCAGGAGTGCCGGTGCAACAATTGGGTCTCCCACGGACGGTATTACTTAGGCGGTACGAAAGGAAGTAGAGTCACCAAGTTAAGGTATACGCCAAGTTGCGGCTTTGGTATACGCGTGTACGGAAGGCAGGACTATGGCTGGGAGCCACATACTCGTTGCCGGGGAGAACAAACCCAAAAGGAAAGCAGCCTTTGCTAGGGTCGACAAGCGAAAGGTTAGGTTTGATTATCCAGACCCCAATCTACAGTGGTAGTGGGTCGTGGTTGTATCCCGGCGGATGTATTGATTCTTGTGGGGAAAGCGCGCAAACTTTGCAGAGTATAATCTATTCGAATAGCCGTGTCCATGGTCAAGGACGGTTGTAAAGGTGTTGTCTAGGAGTACCCAAACGGTGTTTGTTTGGAAAGAATGGATGAAAGAATGAAGGTTCCGGGGGAACCTGAGTTCGAAAGCTTTGCTTTGACCAGAGGTGGTCAAAGAGGTTTAAAAAGTGTTTTTACTCCAAAACTGTTTTCAAAAAGGTTTTTCAACAAAGATATGGAGATGTCTTGTATTATAAAGCAAAGGCATGTTTTCAAAACTCTTTTTCAACAAAGATATGGAGATGCCATAACTACAAGAGGTAGTCTAGGATTTTCAAAAACAACCCCAAATAGAGCTATCTCGCCATAGCCAGACTTGCATTTCTTTATTTCATTTATCCTGGTGGTTTGCGAGTACATTCAAAAGTACTCATGGCTTTGTCCCTGGTTATTTACTTGGCCATACTTTCAGAGGTTCGACATCAGAAGATTAAGGTGACGTCCAGTGAGCTAGGCCGTCTTCCCAGTCAGCTGCCTGTAGGTTGAGGCACGATTAGGCTCTGCGCATGATGATGTTCCGCTGCTAAAGATGTTGTAGCCATAATGGCATTTATGTAAGTCTTGTAATTTCGTTATGTTTCGGATGATGTAATGATACTTGTCGATTATGTTCCACGGCTCACTGATCATGGGAACGTGGATATATACATAACAGGGATTTCTTGGATGGATAATCCGGGGAGCCCACAGTTGTGAACTGCAGGACTTTGTCCTGGTGAAGATCATTCCTTGCTTGAGTTAGTTCTTTCTCTGATTTAGCCTTCAGGGCCAACGCCATGTCCATCTCCTTCTCAAATTTGCTAACCTTGTCTTGCACCCTCATGAGATCTCGGTTAAGCTTGGTTGTGTCAACTGGGTCCCATAGCTTCATCTCAGCACTATCAAGAAGTGAGCTGACTATGGGTTCTTTCAACTCAACGTGATATCCCATAGTTTGTCCAGCGTTTTCTGCATTGATTTGGGCCACTCTGGATCTACCCATTTGACAACACCGCAACTTCTGCCTTGCATCAATGCACGATGTCCTTGACACCGTAAAAACCTCCTGCCTGCGTTTCGTCCTTCGAACGCTACAAATTTAGCGGGCACATATCCATGTTTACATAGAGAAGGACTGTCTTCATCCGCTAAAACGTGATAGTCGGAGTTATATAGCGTCTAGTTAGCCTAACACATCATACTTGCATGAGTAAACAGAGTAGATCTAGCTAAAAATAGATAACTGGCCATAGATGATAGAGATAGAGTTGAGACGACTCACATCGAAATCATCATCCCTGTCATCACGACGCGTTTCCTTACCGTCTCCCCTTGAACCCATGGCGAGAGGGGGGGTGGGGGACTGGGGTGGGTGCAGGAGAGATATCTAGAGGCGCCGTCGGCTTGCAGCTATGGTAGTATGGGAGAGAAGTGGGGAAAGTGGCTTCAAGGGGAAGGAAGAGAAGTATGGGGAGGAAGAGAACTAGAGGGGACGTGACACTGGCATATGGCCCACTGAACTCGTGAGTAAGCGGGCTGTAAGCGTGGCCAATCATGTCGCAGAACAACATACTCATGGATCACTCGTACGAAGACCATCCCAATCATCCAAGCGCCCCAATCGAACGGTATGTAACAATCGTCATGTAGAACAACTGTGTTAGGGCGTGCCTTCTAGAAGACTCGGTCTAACGGCCATCATGGGGGGATAAGGTTAGGGCTCTCCTAAGGTTAGGATCCATAAGTGGTTAATGAGAAGAACACACATGCAATGACACTGGTGGATCCATGTGTGGTTTGTGAAAAGAACACACATGCAATTACTCTAGCTGTGGTTAATGAAAGGAACACACATGCAATGACTCTAGCTGTTTCCATGTGGTTTGTGAAAAGAACAGACATGCAATGACTTTAGCTGTGTTTAATGAAAATAATAGACATGCAATGACTATGGTGGATCCATATGTGGTTTGTGAAAAGAACATACATCCAATGACTCTAGCTATGGTTAATGAAAAGAACACACATCCAGTGACACTGGTGGATCCGTGTGGTTTGTGAAAGGAACAGACATGTAATGACTCTAGCCGTGGTTAATGAAAAGAACACACGTGCAATGACACTGGTGGATACATATGTGGTTTGTGAAAAGAACACACATGCAATGAACTCTGGTGGATCCATATGTGGTTTGTGAGAAGAACACACATGCTCATGTGGTTTGTGAAAAGAACACACATCCAATGACTGGTGGATCCTTATGTGGTTTGTGAAAAGAACAAACATGCAATGAATCTAACTATGGTTTGTGAAAAGAACAGGTAATATAATGACTCTGGTGGATCCATGTGTGGTTTGTGAAAGAACAGACATTCACTACCTCTAGTTATGGTCCATGAAAAGAACACACATGCAATGACACTGGTGGATCAATATGTGGTTTGTGAAACGAACACACATGCAATGACACTGGTGGATCCATATGTGGTTTGTGAAAAGAACACACATGTAATGACACTGGTGGATCCATATGTGGTTTGTGAAAAGAACACACATGAAATGAACTCTGGTGGATCCATGTGTGGTTTCTGAAAAGAACACACATGTAATGACTCTAGTTGTGGTTAATGAAAAGAACACACATGCAATGACACTGGTGGATCCATATGTGGTTTGTGAAAAGAACACACATGCAATGACACTGGTGGATCCATGACACTAGTGGATCCATATGTGGTTCATGAAAATAACACACATGCAATGACACTGGTGGATCCATATGTGGTTAATGAAAACAACATACATGAAATGACACTGGTGGATCCATATGTGGTTTGTGAAAAGAACACACATGCAACGACTCTAGTTGTGGTTTATTAAAAGAACACACATGCAATGACACTGGTGGGTCCATGTGGTTTGTGAAAAGAACGGACATGCAATGACTCTAGCTGTGGTTTGTGAAAATAACACACATACAATGACACTGGTGGATCCATATGTGGTCTATGAAAGGAACACACATGCTATGACTCTAGTTGTTTCCATGTGGTATGTGAAAAGAACAGACATGCAATGACTCTAGCTGTGGTTAATGAAAAGAACAGACATGCAATGACTCTGGCGGATCCATATGTGGTTTGTGAAAAGAACAGACATTCAATGACTCTAGTTGTGGTTAATGAAAAGAACACACATACAATGACACTAGTGGATCCATATGTGGTTTGTGAAAAGAACACACATGCAATGACTCTAGTTGTGGTTAATGAAAAGAACACACATGCAATGACACTGGTGGATCCATATGTGGTTTGTGAAAAGAATGCACATGCAATGAACTCCGGTGGATCCATATGTGGTTTATGAGAAGAACATACATGATCATGTGGTTTTTGAAAAGAACACACATGCAATGACACTGGTGGATCCTTATGTTGTCTGTGAAAAGAACACACATAGAATGACACTAGTGGATTAATATGTGGTTTGTGGAACGAACACACATCCAATGACTATGGTGGATCCTTATGTGGTTTGTCAATAAGAACAGACATCCAATGAATCTATTTGTGGTTTGTGATAAGAACGAAAATACAATGACTCTGGTGGATCCATATGTGGTTTGTGAAAGAACAGATATTCACTGACTCTAGTTGTGGTTAATGAAAAGAACACACATGCAATGACACTGGTGGATCCATATGTGGTTTGTGAAAAGAACACACATGCAATGACACTGGTGGATCCATATGTGGTTTGTGAAACGAACACACATGCAATAAAACTGGTGGATCCTTATGTGGTTTGTGAAAAGAACACACATTAAAAGAACTCTAGTGGATCCATATGTGGTTTGTGAAAAGAACAAACATGTAATGACTCTAACGTAGTTTGTGAAAATAACACACATACAATGACACTGGTGGATCCATATCTGGTCTATCAAAGGAACACACATGCAATGACTCCAGCTGTTTCCATGTCGTATGTGAAAAGAACAGACATGTAATTACTCTAGGTGTGGTTAATGAAAAGAACAGACATGCAATGACTCTGGTGGATCCATATGTGGTTTGTGAAAAGAACAGACATACAATGACTCTAGTTGTGGTTAATGAAAAGAACACACATGCATTGACACTGGTGGATCCATATGTGGTTTGTCAAAAGAACACACATGCATTGACTCTAGCTGTGGTTAATGAAAAGAACACACATGCAATGACACTGGTGGATCCATATGTGGTTAATGAAAAGAACACACATGCAATGACACTGGTGGATCCATATGTGGTTTGTGAAAAGAACACACATGCAACTACACTGGTGGATCCATATGTGGTTTTTGAAACGAACACACATGCAATAACACTGGTGGATCCTTATGTGGTTTGTGAAAAGAACACACATTAAAAGAACTCTGGTGGATCCATATATGGTTTGTGAAAAGAACAAACATGTAATGACTCTAACGTAGTTTGTGAAAAGAACACACATACAATGACACTGGTGGATCCATATCTGGTCTATCAAAGGAACACACATGCAATGACTCTAGTTGTTTCCATGCCGTATGTGAAAAGAATAGACATGCAATTACTCTAGGTGTGGTTAATGAAAAGAACAGACAAGCAATGACTCTGGTGGATCCATATGTGGTTTGTGAAAAGAACAGACATGCAATGACTCTAGTTGTGGTTAATGAAAAGAACACACATGCATTGACACTGGTGGACCCATATGTGGTTTGTCAAAAGAACACACATGCATTGACTCTAGCTGTGGTTAATGAAAAGAACACACATGCAATGACACTGGTGGATCCATATGTGGTTAATGAAAAGAACACACATGCAATGACACTGGTGGATCCATATGTGGTTTGTGAAAAGAACACACATGCAATGACACTGGTGGATCCATGACACTAGTGGATCCATATGTGGTTCATGAAAATAACACACATGCAATGACACTGGTGGATCCATATGTGGTTAATGAAAACAACATACATGAAATGAGACTGGTGGATCCATATGTGGTTTGTGAAAAGAACACACATGCAATGACTCTAGTTGTGGTTTATTAAAAGAACACACATGCATTGACACTGGTGGGTCCATGTGGTTTGTGAAAAGAACGGGCATGCAATGACTCTAGCTGTGGTTTGTGAAAATAACACACATACAATGACACTGGTGGATCCATATGTGGTCTATGAAAGGAACACACATGCTATGACTCTAGCTGTTTCCATGTGGTATGTGAAAAGAACAGACATGCAATGACTCTAGCTATGGTTAATGAAAAGAACAGACATGCAATGACTCTGGTGGATCCATATGTGGTTTGTGAAAAGAACAGACATTCAATGACTCTAGTTGTGGTTAATGAAAAGAGCACACATGCAATGACACTGGTGGATCCATATGTGGTTTCTGAAAAGAACAAACATGCAATTACTCTAGCTGTGGTTAATGAAAAGAACACACATACAATGACACTGGTGGATCCATATGTGGTTTGTGAAAAGAATGCACATTTAATGAACTCCGGTGGATCCATATGTGGTTTGTGAGAAGAACATACATGATCATGTGGTTTGTGAAAAGAACACACATGCAATGACACTGGTGGATCCTTATGTGGTCTGTGAAAAGAACACACATAGAATGACACTAGCGGATTAATATGTGGTTTGTGGAAGGAACACACATCCAATGACTATGGTGGATCCTTATGTGGTTTGTCAATAAGAACAGACATCCAATGACTCTAATTGTGGTTTGTGATAAGAACGGGCAATACAATGAACAGATATGCAATGACACTGGTTTGTGAAAGAACAGATATTCACTGACTCTAGTTGTGGTTAATGAAAAGAACACACATGCAATGACACTGGTGGATCCATATGTGGTTTGTGAAAAGAACACACATGCAATGACACTGGTGGATCCATATGTGGTATGTGAAACGAACACACATGCAATAACACTGGTGGATCCATATGTGGTTTGTGAAAAGAACACACATTAAAAGAACTCTGGTGGATCCATATGTGGTTTGTGAAAAGAACAAACATGTAATGACTCTAAGGTAGTTTGTGAAAAGAACACACATACAATGACACTGGTGGATCTATATCTGGTCTATCAAAGGAACACACATGCAATGACTCTAGCTGTTTCCATGTGGTATGTGAAAAGAACAGACATGCAATTACTCTAGGTGTGGTTAATGAAAAGAACATACATGCAATGACTCTGGTGGATCCATATGTGGTTTGTGAAAAGAACAGACATGCAATGACTCTAGTTGTGGTTAATGAAAAGAACACACATGCAATGACACTGGTGGATCCATATGTGGTTTGTCAAAGGAACACACATGCATTGATGCTAGTTGTGGTTAATGAAAAGAACACACATGCAATGACACTGGTGGATCCATATGTGGTTAATGAAAAGAACACACATGCAATTACACTGGTGGATCCATATGTGGTTTGTGAAAATAACAGACATGCAATGACACTAGTGGATCCATATGTGGTTCATGAAAAGAACACACATGCAATGACACTGGTGGATCCATATGTGGTTAACGAAAAAGAACAGCCATGCAATGACACTAGGGGATCCATATGTGGTTTGTGAAAATAACACACATGTAATGACTCTAGTTGTGGCTATTAAAGGAACACACATGCAATGACGCTGGTGGATCCATGTGGTTTGTGAAAAGAACAGATATGCAATGACTCTAGCAGTGGTTTGTGAAATGAACAGACAAACAATGACACTGGTGGATCCACGTGGTATATGAAAGGAACACACATGCAATGATTCTAGATATTTCCATGTGGTGTGTGAAAATAACAGGCATGCAATGACTCTAGATATGGTTAATGAAAAGAACAGACATGCAATGACCCTGGTGGTTCCATATGTGGTTTGTGAAAAGAAGAGACATGCAATGACTCTAGCTATGGATAACGAAAAGAACACACATGCAATGACACTGGTGGATCCATATGTGTTTTGTGAAAAGAACACACATGCAATGAACTCTGGTGTATCCATATGTGGTTTGTGAGAAGAACACACATGCTCATGTGGTTTGTGAAAAGAACACACATCCAATGACACTGGTGGATCCTTATGTGGTCTGTGAAAACAACTCACATGCAATCACATTGGTGGATCAATATGTGGTTTGTGAATAGAAAACACATCCAATGACTATGGTGGATCCTTATGTGGATTGTGAAAAGAACATGCATGCAATGACTCTAACTGTGGTTAGTGAAAAGAACATGCAACAATGACTCTGGTGGATCCATCTGTGGTTTGTGCAACAACAGACATTCACTTACTCTAGTTGTGGTTCATGAAAAGAATAGAGGGATGCAATGAAACTAGTGGATCCATATGTGGTTTGTGAAAAGAACACACTTGCAATGACACTAGATGTGGTTAATCAAAAGAACACACATGCAATAAGAATGGTGGATCCATATGTGGTTTGTGTAAAGAACACACATGCAATGAACACTAGTGGATCCATATGTGGTCTATGAAAAGAATACACAAGAAATGACACTAGTTGTTGTTAATGACAAGGAATAGACATGCAATGACACTCGTGGATCCATATGTGCTTTGTGAAAAGAAGACACATGCAATGACTCTAGGTGTGGTTTATTAAAAGAACACACATCCAATGACACAGGTGGATCCATGTGGTTTGCGAAAAAAACAGACATGCAATGACTCTAGCTGTGGTTCGTGAAAAGAACACGCATACAATGACACTGGTGGATCTATATGTCGTCTATTAAAAGAACACACATGCAATAACTCTAGCTGTGGTTCGTGAAAAGAACACACATGCAATGAACTCTGGTGGATCCATATGTGGTTTGTGAGAAGAACACACATGCTCATGTGGTTTGTGAAAACAACACACATCTAATGACACTGGTGGATCCATATGTGGTTTGTGAAAATAACACACATGCAATGCCTCTAGTTGTGGTTTATCAAAAGAACACACAAGCAATGACACTGGTGCATCCATGTGGTTTGTGCGAAGAACAGACATGCAATGACTCCGGTGGATCCATGTGGTTTGTGAAAAGAATAGACATGCAATGATTATAGCTGTGGTGAATGAAAAGAACACACATGCAATGACACTGGTGGATCCATATGTGGTTTGTTAAAATAACACACATGAAATGAACTCTAGTGGATCCATATGTGGTTTGTGAGAAGAACACACATGATCATGTGGTTTGTGAAAAGAACACACATCCAATGACACTGGTGGATACTTATGTGGTCTCTGAAAAGAACACACATGCAATGACACTGGTGGATCAATATGTGGTTTGTGTAAAGAAAACACATCATGACTATCGTGGATCCTTATGTGGTTTGTGAAAAGAGCAGACATGCAATGAATCTAACTGTGGTTTGTGAAAAGAACAGGCAATACAATGAGTCTTGTGGATCCATGTGTGGTTTCTGAAAGAACAGACATTCACTTACTCTAGTTGTTGTTGATGAAAAGAATAGAGGCATGCAATGACACTAGTGGATCCATATGTGGTTTGTGAAAAGAACACACTTGCAATGACACTAGCTGTGGTTAATGTAAAGAACACACATGCAATAACACTGGTGGATCCATATGTAGTTTGTGAAAAGAACACAAATGCAATGAACACTGGTGGATCCATAGGTGGTCTATGAAAAGAACAGACATGCAATGACACTAGTTGTTATTAATGAAAAGAACAAACATGCAATGACACTGGTGGATCCATATGTGGTTTGTGAAAAGAACACACATGCAATGACTCTAGGTGTGGTTTATTAAAAGAACACACATGCAATGACACTGGTTGATCCATGTGGTTTGTGCAAAGAACAGACATGCAATGACTCCAGTGGATCCATGTGGTTTGTGAAAAGAACAGACATGCAATGACTCTAGATATTGGTAATGAGAAGAACACACATGCAATGACATTGGTGGGATCCATATTTGGTTAATGAGAAGAACACACATGCAATGACACTGGTGGATCCATGTGTGGTTTGTGAAAAGAACACACATGCAATGACTCTAGTCGTGGTTAATGAAAGGAACACACATGCAATGAATCTAGCTATTTCCAAGTGGTTTGTGAAAAGAACAGACATGCAATGACTCTAGCTGTGTTTAATGAAAAGAATAGACATGCAATGACTCTGGTGCATCTATATGTGGTTTGTGAAATGAACACACATGCAATGAATCTAGCTATGGTTAATGAAAAGAACACACATCCAGTGACACTTGTGGATCCATGTGGTTTGTGATAGGAACAGACATGCAATGACTCTAGATGTGGTTAATGAAAAGAACACACATGCAATGACACTGGGGATCCATATGTGGTTTGTGAAAAGAAGAGACATGCAATGACACTGGTGGAACCATATGTGGTTTGTGAAAAGAACACACATGCAATGAACTCTGGTGGATCCATATGTGGTTTTTGAGAAGAACACACATGATCATGTGGTTTGTGAAAAGAACACACATCCAATGACACTGGTGGATCCTTATGTGGTCTGTGAAAACAACTCACATGCAATCACATTGGTGGATCAATATGTGGTTTGTGAATAGAAAACACATCCAATGACTATGGTGGATCCTTATGTGGATTGTGAAAAGAACATGCATGCAATGACTCTAACTGTGGTTTGTGAAAAGAACATGCAATACAATGACTCTGGTGGATCCATCTGTGGTTTGTGCAAGAACAGACATTCACTTACTCTAGTTGTGGTTCATGAAAAGAATAGAGGCATGCAATGAAACTAGTGGATCCATATGTGGTTTGTGAAAAGAACACACTTGCAATGACACTAGATGTGGTTAATCAAAAGAACACACATGCAATAAGAATGGTGGATCCATATGTGGTTTGTGAAAAGAACACACATGCAATGAACACTAGTGGATCCATATGTGGTCTATGAAAAGAATAGACAAGCAATGACACTAGTTGTTGTTAATGACAAGGAATAGACATGCAATGACACTCGTGGATCCATATGTGCTTTGTGAAAACAAGACACATGCAATGACTCTAGGTGTGGTTTATTAAAAGAACACACATCCAATGACACAGGTGGATCCATGTGGTTTGCGAAAAAAACAGACATGCAATGACTCTAGCTGTGGTTTGTGAAAAGAACACGCATACAATGACACTGGTGGATCTATATGTCGTCTATTAAAAGAACACACATGCAATAACTCTAGCTGTGGTTCGTGAAAAGAACACACATGCAATGACTCTAGTTGTGGTTTATTAAAAGAACACACATGCAATGACACTGGTTGATCCATGTGGTTTGTGCAAAGAACAGACATGCAATGACTCCGGTGGATCCATGTGGTTTGTGAAAAGAACAGACATGCAATGACTCTAGCTATTGGTAATGAGAAGAATACACATGCAATGACATTGGTGGGATCCATATGTGGTTAATGAGAAGAACACACATGCAATGACACTGGTGGATCCATGTGTGGTTTGTGAAAAGAACACACATGCAATGACTCTAGTTGTGGTTAATGAAAGGAACACACATGCAATGAATCTAGCTATTTCCAAGTGGTTTGTGAAAAGAAAACACATGCAATAAGACTGGTGGATCCATATGTGTTTGTGAAAAGAACACACATGCAATGAACACTGGTGGATCCATATGTGGTCTATGAAAAGAACAAACATGCAATGACACTAGTTGTTGTTAATGAAAAGAACAAACATGCAATGACACTGGTGGATCCATATGTGGTTTGTGAAAAGAACACACATGCAATGACTCTAGGTGTGGTTTATTAAAAGAACACACATGCAATGACACTAGTGGATCCATGTGGTTTGTGCAAAGAACAGACATGCAATGACTCCGGTGGATCCATGTGGTTTGTGAAAAGAACAGACATGCAATGACTCTAGCTATGGTTAATGAGAAGAACACACATGCAATGACATTGGTGGGATCCATATGTGGTTAATGAGAAGAACACACATGCAATGACACTAGTGGATCCATGCGTGGTTTGTGAAAAGAACACACATGCAATGACTCTAGCTGTGGTTAGTGAAAGGAACACACATGCAATTACTCTAGCTATTTCCATGTGGTTTGTGAAAAGAACAGACATGCAATGACTCTAGCTGTGTTTAATGAAAAGAATAGACATGCAATGACTCTGGTGGATCCATATGTGGTTTGTGAAATGAACACACATGCAATGAATCTAGCTATGGTTAATGAAAAGAACACACATCCAGTGACACTTGTGGATCCATGTGGTTTGTGATAGGAACAGACATGCAATGACTCTAGATGTGGTTAATGAAAAGAACACACATGCAATGACACTGGTGGATCCATAGGTGGTTTGTGAAAAGAACACACATGCAATGAACTCTGGTGGATCCATATGTTGTTTGTGAGAAGAACACACATGATCATGTGGTTTGTGAAAAGAACACACATCCAATGACAAGTGGATCCATATGTGGTCTGTGAAAACAACACACATGCAATGACACTGGTGGATCAATATGTGGTTTGTGAAAATAAAACACATCCAATGACTATGGTGGATCCATATGTGGTTTGTGAAAAGAACAGACATGCAATGACTCTAACTATGGTTTGTGAAAAGAACATGCAATACAATGACTCTGGTGGATCCAGGTGTGGTTTGTGAAAGAACAAACATTCACTTACTCTAGTTGTGGTTTATGAAAAGAACCGAAACATGCAATGACACTTGTGGATCCATATGTGGTTTGTGAAAAGAAGACACATTCAATGACACTAGCTGTGGTTAATGAAAAGAAAAGACATGCAATAAGACTGGTGGATCCATATGTCTTTGTGAAAAGAACACACATGCAATGAACACTGGTGGATCCATATGTGGTCTATGAAAAGAACAAACATGCAATGACACTAGTTGTTGTTAATGAAAAGAACATACATGCAATGACAATGGTGGACCCATATGTGGTTTGTGAAAAGAACACACATGCAATGACTCTAGGTGTGGTTTATTAAAAGAACATACATCCAATGACACTAGGGGATCCATGTGGTTTGTGAAAAGAATAGACATGCAATGACTCTAGCTGTGGTTTGTGAAAAGAACACGCATACAATGACACTGGTGGATCCATATGTCGTCTATGAAAAGAACACACATGCAATAACTCTAGCTGTGGTTCGTGAAAAGAACACACATGCAATGAACTCTGGTGGATCCATATGTGATTTGTGAGAAGAACACACATGCTCATGTGGTTTGTGAAAAGAACACACATCCAATGACACTGGTGGATCCTTATGTGGTCTATGAAAAGAACACACATGCAATGATACTGGTGGATCAATATGTGGTTTGTGAAAAGAACACACATCCAATGACTCTAGTTGTGGTTTATTAAAAGAAAACACATGCAATGACTCTAGTTGTGGTTTATTAAAAGAACACACATGCAATGATACTGGTGGATCCATGTGGTTTGTGAAAAGAATAGACATGCAATGACTCTAGTTTTGGTTAATGAAAAGAACACGCATGCAATGACACTGGTGGATCGATATGTGGTTAATGAAAAGAACACACATGCAATGACACTGGTGGATCCATATGTGGTTGGTGAAAAGAACACACATGTAATGACACTGGTGGATCCATATGTGGTTCATGAACAGAACACACATGCAATGACACTGGTGGATCCATATGTGGTTAATGAAAAGAACAGACATGCAATGACACTGGTGGAACCATATGTGGTTTGTGAAAAGAACACACATGCAATGAACTCTGGTGGATCCATATGTTGTTTCTGAGAAGAACACATATGATCATGTGGTTTGTGAAAAGAACACACATCCAATGACACTGGTGGATCCATATGTGGTCTGTGAAAACAACACACATGCAATGACACTGGTGGATCAATATGTGGTTTGTGAAAATAAAACACATCCAATGACTATGGTGGATCCATATGTGGTTTATGAAAAGGACAGACATGCAATGACTCTAACTATGGTTTGTGAAAAGAACATGCAATACAATGTCTCTGGTGGATCCAAGTGTGGTTTTTCAAAGAACAAACATTCACTTACTCTAGTTGTGGTTCATGAAAAGAACCGTTACATGCAATGACACTTGTGGATCCATATGTGGTTTGTGAAAAGAAGACACATGCAATGACAATAGCTGTGGTTAATGAAAAGAAAACACATGCAATAACACTGGTGGATCCATATGTGTTTGTGAAAAGAACACACATGCAATGAACACTGGTGGATCCATTTGTGGTCTATGAAAAGAACAAACATGCAATGACACTAGTTGTTGTTAATGAAAAGAACATACATGCAATGACAATGGTGGATCCATATGTGGTTTGTGAAAAGAACACACATGCAATGACTCTAGGTGTGGTTTATTAAATGAACACACATCCATTGACACTAGGGGATCCATGTGGTTTGTGAAAAGAATAGACATGCAATGGCTCTAGCTGTGGTTTGTGAAAAGAACACGCATACAATGACACTGGTGGATCCATATGTCGTCTATGAAAAGAACACACATGCAATAACTCTAGCTGTGGTTCGTGAAAAGAACACACATGCAATGAACTCTGGTGGATCCATATGTGATTTGTGAGAAGAACACACATGCTCATGTGGTTTGTGAAAAGAACACACATCCAATGACACTGGTGGATCCTTATGTGGTCTATGAAAAGAACACACATGCAATGATACTGGTGGATCAATATGTGGTTTGTGAAAAGAACACACATCCAATGACTCTAGTGGATACTTATGTGGTTTGTGAAAAGAACAGACATGCAATGAATGTAGCTGTGGTTTGTGAAAAGAATAGGCAATACAATGACTCTAGTGGATCCATATGTGGTTTGTGAAAAGAACACACATGAAATGACTCTAGTTGTGGTTTATTAAAAGAACACACATGCAATGATACTGGTGGATCCATGTGGTTTGTGAAAAGAATAGACATGCAATGACTCTAGTTTTGGTTAATGAAAAGAACACACATGCAATGACACTGGTGGATCGATATGTGGTTAATGAAAAGAACACACATGCAATGACACTAGTGGATCCATATGTGGTTGGTGAAAAGAACACACATGTAATGACACTGGTGGATCCATATGTGGTTCATGAACAGAACACAAATGCAATGACACTGGTGGATCCATATGTGGTTAATCAAAAGAACATACATGCAATGACACTGGTGGAACCATATGTGGTTTGTGAAAAGAACACACATGCAATGACTCTAGTTGTGGTTTATTAAAATAAAACACATGCAATGACACTGGTGGATCCATGTGGTTTATGAAAAGAATAGACATGCAATGACTCTAGTTGTGGTTTGTGAAAAGAACACACATACAATGACACTGGTGCATCCATATGTGGTCTATGAAAGGAACACACATGCAATGACTCTAGATGTTTCCGTGTGGTATGTGAAAACAACAAACATGCAATGAATCTAGTTGTTTCCATGTGGTATGTGAAAAAAAAACATGCAATGACTCTGGTGGATCAATATGTGGTTTGTGAAAATAAAACACATCCAATGATTATGGTGTATCCATATGTGGTTTGTGAAAATAACAGACATGCAATGACTCTAACTATGGTTTGTGAAAAGAACATGCAATGCAATGACTCTGGTGGATCCAAGTGTGGTTTGTGAAAGAACAAACATTCACTTACTCTAGTTGTGGTTTATGAAAAGAACCGAAACATGCAATGACACTTGTGGATCCATATGTGGTTTGTGAAAAGAAGACACATGCAATGACACTAGCTGTGGTTAATGAAAAGAAAACACATGCAATAAGACTGGTGGATCCATATGTGTTTGTGAAAAGAACACACATGCAATGAACACTGGTGGATCCATATGTGGTCTATGAAAAGAACAAACATGCAATGACACTAGTTGTTGTTAATGAAAAGAACAAACATGCAATGACACTGGTGGATCCATATGTGGTTTGTGAAAAGAACACACATGCAATGACTCTAGGTGTGGTTTATTAAAAGAACACACATGCAATGACACTGGTTGATCCATGTGGTTTGTGCAAAGAACAGACATGCAATGACTCCGGTGGATCCATGTGGTTTGTGAAAAGAACAGACATGCAATGACTCTAGCTATTGGTAATGAGAAGAACACACATGCAATGACATTGGTGGGATCCATATGTGGTTAATGAGAAGAACACACATGCAATGACACTGGTGGATCCATGTGTGGTTTGTGAAAAGAACACACATGCAATGACTCTAGTCGTGGTTAATGAAAGGAACACACATGCAATGAATCTAGCAATTTCCAAGTGGTTTGTGAAAAGAACAGACATGCAATGACTCTAGCTGTGTTTAATGAAAAGAATAGACATGCAATGACTCTGGTGGATCTATATGTTGTTTGTGAAATGAACACACATGCAATGAATCTAGTTATGGTTAATGAAAAGAACACACATCCAGTGACACTTGTGGATCCATGTGGTTTGTGATAGGAACAGACATGCAATGACTCTATATGTGGTTAATGAAAAGAACACACATGCAATGACACTGGGGATCCATATGTGGTTTGTGAAAAGAACACACATGCAATGAACTCTGGTGGATCCATATGTGGTTTGTGAGAAGAACACACATGATCATGTGGTTTGTGGAAAGAACACACATCCAATGACACTGGTGGATCGATATGTGGTCTGTGAAAACAACACACATACAATGACACTGATGGATCAATATGTGGTTTGTGTAAAGAAAACACATCTAATGACTATCGTGGATCCTTATGTGGTTTGTGAAAAGAGCAGACATGCAATGAATCTAACTGTGGTTTGTGAAAAGAACAGGCAATACAATGAGTCTTGTGGATCCATGTGAGATTTCTGAAAGAAGAAACATTCACTTACTCTAGTTGTGGTTCATGAAAAGAATAGAGGCATGCAATGACACTAGTGGATCCATATGTGGTTTGTGAAAAGAACACACTTGTAATGATACTAGTTGTGGTTAATGTAAAGAACACACATGCAATAACACTGGTGGATCCATATGTGGTTTGTGAAAAGAACACAAATGCAATGAACACTGGTGGATCCATATGTGGTCTATGAAAAGAGCAGACATGCAATGACACTAGTTGTTATTAATGAAAAGAACAAACCTGCAATGACACTGGTGGATCCATATGTGGTTTGTGAAAAGAACACATATGCAATGACTCTAGGTGTGGTTTGTTAAAAGAACACACATCCAATGACACTGGTGGATCCATGTGGTTTGTGAAAAAAACAGACATGCAATGACTCTAGCTGTGGTTTGTGAAAAGAACACGCATACAATGACACTGGTGGATCTATATGTCGTCTATGAAAAGAACACACATGCAATAACTCTAGCTGTGGTTCGTGAAAAGAACACACATGCAATGAACTCTGGTGGATCCATATGTGGTTTGTGAGAAGAACACACATGCTCATATGGTTTATGAAAAGAACACACATCTAATGACACTGGTGGATCCTTATGTGGTATGTGAAAAGAACACACATGCAATCACACTGGTGGATCAATATGTGGGTTGTGAAAATAACACACATCCAATGACTCTAGTGGATACTTATGTGGTTTGTGAAAAGAACAAACATGCAATGACTCTAGCTGTGATTTGTGAAAAGAATAGGCAATACAATGACTCTGGTGGATCCATGTGTGGTTTGTGAAAAGGACATGCAATCACACTGGTGGATCCATATGTGGTTTGTGAAAAGAAGACACATGCAATGACTCTAGTTGTGGTTTATTAAAAGAACACACATGCAATGACACTAGTGGATCCATGTGGTTTGTGCAAAGAACAGACATGCAATGACTCCGGTGGATCCATGTGGTTTGTGAAAAGAACAGACATGCAATGACTCTAGCTATGGTTAATGAGAAGAACACACATGCAATGACATTGGTGGGATCCATATGTGGTTAATGAGAAGAACACACATGCAATGACACTAGTGGATCCATGCGTGGTTTGTGAAAAGAACACACATGCAATGACTCTAGCCGTGGTTAGTGAAAGGAACACACATGCAATTACTCTAGCTATTTCCATGTGGTTTGTGAAAAGAACAGACATGCAATGACTCTAGCTGTGTTTAATGAAAAGAATAGACATGCAATGACTCTGGTGGATCCATATGTGGTTTGTGAAATGAACACACATGCAATGAATCTAGCTATGGTTAATGAAAAGAACACACATCCAGTGACACTTGTGGATCCATGTGGTTTGTGATAGGAACAGACATGCAATGACTCTAGATGTGGTTAATGAAAAGAACACACATGCAATGACACTGGTGGATCCATAGGTGGTTTGTGAAAAGAACACACATGCAATGAACTCTGGTGGATCCATATGTTGTTTGTGAGAAGAACACACATGATCATGTGGTTTGTGAAAAGAACACACATCCAATGACAAGTGGATCCATATGTGGTCTGTGAAAACAACACACATGCAATGACACTGGTGGATCAATATGTGGTTTGTGAAAATAAAACACATCCAATGACTATGGTGGATCCATATGTGGTTTGTGAAAAGAACAGACATGCAATGACTCTAACTATGGTTTGTGAAAAGAACATGCAATACAATGACTCTAGTGGATCCAAGTGTGGTTTGTGAAAGAACAAACATTCACTTACTCTAGTTGTGGTTTATGAAAAGAACCGAAACATGCAATGACACTTGTGGATCCATATGTGGTTTGTGAAAAGAAGACACATTCAATGACACTAGCTGTGGTTAATGAAAAGAAAAGACATGCAATAAGACTGGTGGATCCATATGTGTTTGTGAAAAGAACACACATGCAATGAACACGGGTGGATCCATATGTGGTCTATGAAAAGAACAAACATGCAATGACACTAGTTGTTGTTAATGAAAAGAACATACATGCAATGACAATGGTGGATCCATATGTGGTTTGTGAAAAGAACACACATGCAATGACTCTAGGTGTGGTTTATTAAAAGAACATACATCCAATGACACTAGGGGATCCATGTGGTTTGTGAAAAGAATAGACATGCAATGACTCTAGCTGTGGTTTGTGAAAAGAACACGCATACAATGACACTGGTGGATCCATATGTCGTCTATGAAAAGAACACACATGCAATAACTCTAGCAGTGGTTCGTGAAAAGATCCCACATGCAATGAACTCTAGTGGATCCATATGTGATTTGTGAGAAGAACACACATGCTCATGTGGTTTGTGAAAAGAACACACATCCAATGACACTGGTGGATCCTTATGTGGTCTATGAAAAGAACACACATGCAATGATACTGGTGGATCAATATGTGGTTTGTGAAAAGAACACACATCCAATGACTCTAGTTGTGGTTTATTAAAAGAAAACACATGCAATGACTCTAGTTGTGGTTTATTAAAAGAACACACATGCAATGATACTGGTGGATCCATGTGGTTTGTGAAAAGAATAGACATGCAATGACTCTAGTTTTGGTTAATGAAAAGAACACGCATGCAATGACACTGGTGGATCGATATGTGGTTAATGAAAAGAACACACATGCAATGACACTGGTGGATCCATATGTGGTTGGTGAAAAGAACACACATGTAATGACACTGGTGGATCCATATGTGGTTCATGAACAGAACACACATGCAATGACACTGGTGGATCCATATGTGGTTAATGAAAAGAACAAACATGCAATGACACTGGTGGAACCATATGTGGTTTGTGAAAATAACACACATGCAATGAACTCTGGTGGATCCATATGTTGTTTGTGAGAAGAACACATATGATCATGTGGTTTGTGAAAAGAACACACATCCAATGACACTGGTGGATCCATATGTGGTCTGTGAAAACAACACACATGCAATGACACTGGTGGATCAATATGTGGTTTGTGAAAATAAAACACATCCAATGACTATGGTGGATCCATATGTGGTTTGTGAAAAGGACAGACATGCAATGACTCTAACTATGGTTTGTGAAAAGACCATGCAATACAATGACTCTGGTGGATCCAAGTGTGGTTTTTGAATGAACAAACATTCACTTACTCTAGTTGTGGTTCATGAAAAGAACCGATACATGCAATGACACTTGTGGATCCATATGTGGTTTGTGAAAAGAAGACACATGCAATGACAATAGTGTGGTTAATGAAAAGAAAACACATGCAATAACACTGGTGGATCCATATGTGTTTGTGAAAAGAACACACATGCAATGAACACTGGTGGATCCATTTGTGGTCTATGAAAAGAACAAACATGCAATGACACTAGTTGTTGTTAATGAAAAGAACATACATGCAATGACAATGGTGGATCCATATGTGGTTTGTGAAAAGAACACACATGCAATGACTCTAGGTGTGGTTTATTAAATGAACACACATCCAATGACACTAGGGGATCCATGTGGTTTGTGGAAAGAATAGACATGCAATGACTCTAGATGTGGTTTGTGAAAAGAACACACATACAATGACACTGGTGCATCCATATGTGGTCTATGAAAAGAACACACATGCAATAACTCTAGCTGTGGTTCGTGAAAAGAACACACATGCAATGACACTGGTGGATCCATATGTGATTTGTGAGAAGAACACACATGCAATGACACTGGTGGAACCATATGTGGTTTGTGAAAAGAACACACATGCAATGAACTCTGGTGGATCCATATGTTGTTTCTGAGAAGAACACATATGATCATGTGGTTTGTGAAAAGAACACACATCCAATGACACTGGTGGATCCATATGTGGTCTGTGAAAACAACACACATGCAATGACACTGGTGGATCAATATGTGGTTTGTGAAAATAAAACACATCCAATGACTATGGTGGATCCATATGTGGTTTATGAAAAGGACAGACATGCAATGACTCTAACTATGGTTTGTGAAAAGAACATGCAATACAATGTCTCTGGTGGATCCAAGTGTGGTTTTTCAAAGAACAAACATTCACTTACTCTAGTGGTGGTTCATGAAAAGAACCGTTACATGCAATGACACTTGTGGATCCATATGTGGTTTGTGAAAAGAAGACACATGCAATGACAATAGCTGTGGTTAATGAAAAGAAAACACATGCAATAACACTGGTGGATCCATATGTGTTTGTGAAAAGAACACACATGCAATGAACACTGGTGGATCCATTTGTGGTCTATGAAAAGAACAGACATGCAATGACACTAGTTGTTGTTAATGAAAAGAACATACATGCAATGACAATGGTGGATCCATATGTGGTTTGTGAAAAGAACACACATGCAATGACTCTAGGTGTGGTTTATTAAATGAACACACATCCATTGACACTAGGGGATCCATGTGGTTTGTGAAAAGAATAGACATGCAATGGCTCTAGCTGTGGTTTGTGAAAAGAACACGCATACAATGACACTGGTGGATCCATATGTCGTCTATGAAAAGAACACACATGCAATAACTCTAGCTGTGGTTCGTGAAAAGAACACACATGCAATGAACTCTGGTGGATCCATATGTGATTTGTGAGAAGAACACACATGCTCATGTGGTTTGTGAAAAGAACACACATCCAATGACACTGGTGGATCCTTATGTGGTCTATGAAAAGAACACACATGCAATGATACTGGTGGATCAATATGTGGTTTGTGAAAAGAACACACATCCAATGACTCTAGTGGATACTTATGTGGTTTGTGAAAAGAACAGACATGCAATGAATGTAGCTGTGGTTTGTGAAAAGAATAGGCAATACAATGACTCTAGTGGATCCATATGTGGTTTGTGAAAAGAACACACATGAAATGACTCTAGTTGTGGTTTATTAAAAGAACACACATGCAATGATACTGGTGGATCCATGTGGTTTGTGAAAAGAATAGACATGCAATGACTCTAGTTTTGGTTAATGAAAAGAACACACATGCAATGACACTGGTGGATCGATATGTGGTTAATGAAAAGAACACACATGCAATGACACTAGTGGATCCATATGTGGTTGGTGAAAAGAACACACATGTAATGACACTGGTGGATCCATATGTGGTTCATGAACAGAACACAAATGCAATGACACTGGTGGATCCATATGTGGTTAATCAAAAGAACATACATGCAATGACACTAGTGGAACCATATGTGGTTTGTGAAAAGAACACACATGCAATGACTCTAGTTGTGGTTTATTAAAATAAAACACATGCAATGACACTGGTGGATCCATGTGGTTTATGAAAAGAATAGACATGCAATGACTCTAGTTGTGGTTTGTGAAAAGAACACACATACAATGACACTGGTGCATCCATATGTGGTCTATGAAAGGAACACACATGCAATGACTCTAGATGTTTCCGTGTGGTATGTGAAAACAACAAACATGCAATGAATCTAGTTGTTTCCATGTGGTATGTGAAAAAAAAACATGCAATGACTCTGGTGGATCAATATGTGGTTTGTGAAAATAAAACACATCCAATGACTATGGTGTATCCATATGTGGTTTGTGAAAATAACAGACATACAATGACTCTAACTATGGTTTGTGAAAAGAACATGCAATGCAATGACTCTGGTGGATCCAAGTGTGGTTTGTGAAAGAACAAACATTCACTTACTCTAGTTGTGGTTTATGAAAAGAACCGAAACATGCAATGACACTTGTGGATCCATATGTGGTTTGTGAAAAGAAGACACATGCAATGACACTAGCTGTGGTTAATGAAAAGAAAACACATGCAATAAGACTGGTGGATCCATATGTGTTTGTGAAAAGAACACACATGCAATGAACACTGGTGGATCCATATGTGGTCTATGAAAAGAACAAACATGCAATGACACTAGTTGTTGTTAATGAAAAGAACAAACATGCAATGACACTGGTGGATCCATATGTGGTTTGTGAAAAGAACACACATGCAATGACTCTAGGTGTGGTTTATTAAAAGAACACACATGCAATGACACTGGTTGATCCATGTGGTTTGTGCAAAGAACAGACATGCAATGACTCCGGTGGATCCATGTGGTTTGTGAAAAGAACCGACATGCAATGACTCTAGCTATTGGTAATGAGAAGAACACACATGCAATGACATTGGTGGGATCCATATGTGGTTAATGAGAAGAACACACATGCAATGACACTGGTGGATCCATGTGTGGTTTGTGAAAAGAACACACATGCAATGACTCTAGTCGTGGTTAATGAAAGGAACACACATGCAATGAATCTAGCTATTTCCAAGTGGTTTGTGAAAAGAACAGACATGCAATGACTCTAGCTGTGTTTAATGAAAAGAATAGACATGCAATGACTCTGGTGGATCTATATGTTGTTTGTGAAATGAACACACATGCAATGAATCTAGCTATGGTTAATGAAAAGAACACACATCCAGTGACACTTGTGGATCCATGTGGTTTGTGATAGGAACAGACATGCAATGACTCTATATGTGGTTAATGAAAAGAACACACATGCAATGACACTGGGGATCCATATGTGGTTTGTGAAAAGAACACACATGCAATGAACTCTGGTGGATCCATATGTGGTTTGTGAGAAGAACACACATGATCATGTGGTTTGTGGAAAGAACACACATCCAATGACACTGGTGGATCGATATGTGGTCTGTGAAAACAACACACATGCAATGACACTGATGGATCAATATGTGGTTTGTGTAAAGAAAACACATCTAATGACTATCGTGGATCCTTATGTGGTTTGTGAAAAGAGCAGACATGCAATGAATCTAACTGTGGTTTGTGAAAAGAACAGGCAATACAATGAGTCTTGTGGATCCATGTGAGATTTCTGAAAAGAAGAAACATTCACTTACTCTAGTTGTGGTTCATGAAAATAATAGAGGCATGCAATGACAGTAGTGGATCCATATGTGGTTTGTGAAAAGAACACACTTGCAATGATACTAGTTGTGGTTAATGTAAAGAACACACATGCAATAACACTGGTGGATCCATATGTGGTTTGTGAAAAGAACACAAATGCAATGAACACTGGTGGATCCATATGTGGTCTATGAAAAGAGCAGACATGCAATGACACTAGTTGTTATTAATGAAAAGAACAAACCTGCAATGACACTGGTGGATCCATATGTGGTTTGTGAAAAGAACACATATGCAATGACTCTAGGTGTGGTTTGTTAAAACAACACACATCCAATGACACTGGTGGATCCATGTGGTTTGTGAAAAAAACAGACATGCAATGACTCTAGCTGTGGTTTGTGAAAAGAACACGCATACAATGACACTGGTGGATCTATATGTCGTCTATGAAAAGAACACACATGCAATAACTCTAGCTGTGGTTCGTGAAAAGAACACACATGCAATGAACTCTGGTGGATCCATATGTGGTTTGTGAGAAGAACAAACATGCTCATATGGTTTGTGAAAAGAACACACATCTAATGACACTGGTGGATCCTTATGTGGTATGTGAAAAGAACACACATGCAATCACACTGGTGGATCAATATGTGGGTTGTGAAAAGAACACACATCCAATGACTCTAGTGGATACTTATGTGGATTGTCAAAAGAACAAACATGCAATGACTCTAGCTGTGATTTGTGAAAAGAATAGGCAATACAATGACTCTGGTGGATCCATGTGTGGTTTGTGAAAAGGACATGCAATCACACTGGTGGATCCATATGTGGTTTGTGAAAAGAAGACACATGCAATGACTCTAGTTGTGGTTTATTAAAAGAACACACATGCAATGACACTAGTGGATCCATGTGGTTTGTGCAAAGAACAGACATGCAATGACTCCGGTGGATCCATGTGGTTTGTGAAAAGAACAGACATGCAATGACTCTAGCTATGGTTAATGAGAAGAACACACATGCAATGACATTGGTGGGATCCATATGTGGTTAATGAGAAGAACACACATGCAATGACACTAGTGGATCCATGCGTGGTTTGTGAAAAGAACACACATGCAATGACTCTAGCCATGGTTAGTGAAAGGAACACACATGCAATTACTCTAGCTATTTCCATGTGGTTTGTGAAAAGAACAGACATGCAATGACTCTAGCTGTGTTTAATGAAAAGAATAGACATGCAATGACTCTGGTGGATCCATATGTGGTTTGTGAAATGAACACACATGCAATGAATCTAGCTATGGTTAATGAAAAGAACACACATCCAGTGACACTTGTGGATCCATGTGGTTTGTGATAGGAACAGACATGCAATGACTCTAGATGTGGTTAATGAAAAGAACACACATGCAATGACACTGGTTAATCCATAGGTGGTTTGTGAAAAGAACACACATGCAACGAACTCTGGTGGATCCATATGTTGTTTGTGAGAAGAACACACATGATCATGTGGTTTGTGAAAAGAACACACATCCAATGACAAGTGGATCCATATGTGGTCTGTGAAAACAACACACATGCAATGACACTGGTGGATCAATATGTGGTTTGTGAAAATAAAACACATCCAATGACTATGGTGGATCCATATGTGGTTTGTGAAAAGAACAGACATGCAATGACTCTAACTATGGTTTGTGAAAAGAACATGCAATACAATGACTCTAGTGGATCCAAGTGTGGTTTGTGAAAGAACAAACATTCACTTACTCTAGTTGTGGTTTATGAAAAGAACCGAAACATGCAATGACACTTGTGGATCCATATGTGGTTTGTGAAAAGAAGACACATTCAATGACACTAGCTGTGGTTAATGAAAAGAAAAGACATGCAATAAGACTGGTGGATCCATATGTGTTTGTGAAAAGAACACACATGCAATGAACACTGGTGGATCCATATGTGGTCTATGAAAAGAACAAACATGCAATGACACTAGTTGTTTTTAATGAAAAGAACATACATGCAATGACAATGGTGGATCCATATGTGGTTTGTGAAAAGAACACACATGCAATGACTCTAGGTGTGGTTTATTAAAAGAACATACATCCAATGACACTAGGGGATCCATGTGGTTTGTGAAAAGAATAGACATGCAATGACTCTAGCTGTGGTTTGTGAAAAGAACACGCATACAATGACACTGGTGGATCCATATGTCGTCTATGAAAAGAACACACATGCAATAACTCTAGCAGTGGTTCGTGAAAAGAACACACATGCAATGAACTCTAGTGGATCCATATGTGATTTGTGAGAAGAACACACATGCTCATGTGGTTTGTGAAAAGAACACACATCCAATGACACTGGTGGATCCTTATGTGGTCTATGAAAAGAACACACATGCAATGATACTGGTGGATCAATATGTGGTTTGTGAAAAGAACACACATCCAATGACTCTAGTTGTGGTCTGTGAAAACAACACACATGCAATGACTCTAGTTGTGGTTTATTAAAAGAACACACATGCAATGATACTGGTGGATCCATGTGGTTTGTGAAAAGAATAGACATGCAATGACTCTAGTTTTGGTTAATGAAAAGAACACGCATGCAATGACACTGGTGGATCGATATGTGGTTAATGAAAAGAACACACATGCAATGACACTGGTGGATCCATATGTGGTTGGTGAAAAGAACACACATGTAATGACACTGGTGGATCCATATGTGGTTCATGAACAGAACACACATGCAATGAAACTGGTGGATCCATATGTGGTTAATGAAAAGAACAAACATGCAATGACACTGGTGGAACCATATGTGGTTTGTGAAAATAACACACATGCAATGAACTCTGGTGGATCCATATGTTGTTTGTGAGAAGAACACATATGATCATGTGGTTTGTGAAAAGAACACACATCCAATGACACTGGTGGATCCATATGTGGTCTGTGAAAACAACACACATGCAATGACACTGGTGGATCAATATGTGGTTTGTGAAAATAAAACACATCCAATGACTATGGTGGATCCATATGTGGTTTGTGAAAAGGACAGACATGCAATGACTCTAACTATGGTTTGTGAAAAGAACATGCAATACAATGACTCTGGTGGATCCAAGTGTGGTTTTTGAATGAACAAACATTCACTTACTCTAGTTGTGGTTCATGAAAAGAACCGATACATGCAATGACACTTGTGGATCCATATGTGGTTTGTGAAAAGAAGACACATGCAATGACAATAGTGTGGTTAATGAAAAGAAAACACATGCAATAACACTGGTGGATCCATATGTGTTTGTGAAAAGAACACACATGCAATGAACACTGGTGGATCCATTTGTGGTCTATGAAAAGAACAAACATGCAATGACACTAGTTGTTGTTAATGAAAAGAACATACATGCAATGACAATGGTGGATCCATATGTGGTTTGTGAAAAGAACACACATGCAATGACTCTAGGTGTGGTTTATTAAATGAACACACATCCAATGACACTAGGGGATCCATGTGGTTTGTGGAAAGAATAGACATGCAATGACTCTAGATGTGGTTTGTGAAAAGAACACGCATACAATGACACTGGTGGATCCATATGTCGTCTATGAAAAGAACACACATGAAAGAACTCTAGCTGTGGTTCGTGAAAAGAACACACATGCAATGAACTCTGGTGGATCCATATGTGATTTGTGAGAAGAACACACATGCTCATGTGGTTTGAGAAAAGAACACACATCCAATGACACTAGTGGATCCTTATGTGGTCTATGAAAAGAACACACATGCAATGATACTGGTGGATCAATATGTGGTTTGTGAAAAGAACACACATCCAATGACTCTAGTGGATACTTATATGGTTTGTGAAAAGAACAGACATGCAATGATTGTAGCTGTGGTTTGTGAAAAGAATAGGAAATACAATGACTCTAGTGGATCCATATGTGGTTTGTGAAAAGAACACACATGCAATGACTCTAGTTGTGGTTTATTAAAAGAACACACATGCAATGATACTGGTGGATCCATGTGGTTTGTGAAAAGAATAGACATGCAATGACTCTAGTTTTGGTTAATGAAAAGAACACGCATGCAATGACACTGGTGGATCGATATGTGGTTAATGAAAAGAACACACATGCAATGACACTGGTGGATCCATATGTGGTTGGTGAAAAGAACACACATGTAATGACACTGGTGGATCCATATGTGGTTCATGAACAGAACACACATGCAATGACACTGGTGGATCCATATGTGGTTAATGAAAAGAACAAACATGCAATGACACTGGTGGAACCATATGTGGTTTGTGAAAATAACACACATGCAATGAACTCTGGTGGATCCATATGTTGTTTGTGAGAAGAACACATATGATCATGTGGTTTGTGAAAAGAACACACATCCAATGACACTGGTGGATCCATATGTGGTCTGTGAAAACAACACACATGCAATGACACTGGTGGATCAATATGTGGTTTGTGAAAATAAAACACATCCAATGACTATGGTGGATCCATATGTGGTTTGTGAAAAGGACAGACATGCAATGACTCTAACTATGGTTTGTGAAAAGAACATGCAATACAATGACTCTGGTAGATCCAAGTGTGGTTTTTGAAAGAACAAACATTCACTTACTCTAGTTGTGGTTCATGAAAAGAACCGATACATGCAATGACACTTGTGGATCCATATGTGGTTTGTGAAAAGAAGACACATGCAATGACAATAGTGTGGTTAATGAAAAGAAAACACATGCAATAACACTGGTGGATCCATATGTGTTTGTGAAAAGAACACACATGCAATGAACATTGGTGGATCCATTTGTGGTCTATGAAAAGAACAGACATGCAATGACACTAGTTGTTGTTAATGAAAAGAACATACATGCAATGACAATGGTGGATCCATATGTGGTTTGTGAAAAGAACACACATGCAATGACTCTAGGTGTGGTTTATTAAATAAACACACATCCAATGACACTAGGGGATCCATGTGGTTTGTGGAAAGAATAGACATGCAATGACTCTAGATGTGGTTTGTGAAAAGAACACGCATACAATGACACTGGTGGATCCATATGTCGTCTATGAAAAGAACACACATGCAATAACTCTAGCTGTGGTTCGTGAAAAGAACACACATGCAATGAACTCTGGTGGATCCATATGTGATTTGTGAGAAGAACACACATGCTCATGTGGTTTGAGAAAAGAACACACATCCAATGACACTAGTGGATCCTTATGTGATCGATGAAAAGAACACACATGCAATGATACTGGTGGATCAATATGTGGTTTGTGAAAAGAACACACATCCAACGACTCTAGTGGATACTTATATGGTTTGTGAAAAGAACATACATGCAATGACTGTAGATGTGGTTTGTGAAAAGAATAGGAAATACAATGACTCTAGTGGATCCATATGTGGTTTCTGAAAAGAACACACATGCAATGACTCTAGTTGTGGTTTATTAAAAGAACACACATGCAATGATACTGGTGGATCCATGTGGTTTGTTGAAAAGAATAGACATGCAATGACTCTAGTTTTGGTTAATGAAAAGAACACACATGCAATGACACTGGTGGATCGATATGTGGTTAATGAAAAGAACACACATGCAACGACACTAGTGGATCCATATGTGGTTGGTGAAAAGAACACACATGTAATGACACTGGTGGATCCATATGTGGTTCATGAACAGAACACACATGCAATGACACTGGTGGATCCATATGTGGTTAATCAAAAGAACAGACATGCAATGACACTGGTGGAACCATATGTGGTTTGTGAAAAGAATACACATGCAATGACTCTAGTTGTGGTTTATTAAAAGAAAACACATGCAATGACACAGGTGGATCCATGTGGTTTATGAAAAGAATAGACATGCAATGACTCTAGTTGTGGTTTGTGAAAAGAACACACATACAATGACACTGGTGCATCCATATGTGGTCTATGAAAGGAACACACATGCAATGACTCTAGATGTTTCCATGTGGTATGTGAAAACAACAAACATGCAATGAATCTATTTGTTTCCATGTGGTATGTGAAAACAAAAAACATGCAATGACTCTAGCTTTGGTTAATGAAAAGAACAGACCTGTAATAACTCTGGTGGATCCATATGTGGTTTGTGAAAAGAATAGACATGCAATGACTCTAGCTGCGGTTAATGAAAACAACACACATACAATGACACTTATGGATCCATATGTGGTTTGTGAAAAGAACACAGATGCAATGACTCCATCTATGGTTTATGAAACAAACACACATGCGATGACACTGGTGGATCCATATGTGGTTTGTGAAAAGAACACACATGCAATGAACTCTGGTGGATCCATATGTGGTTTGTTAGAAGAACACACATGCTCATGTGGTTTGTGAAAAGAACACACATGCAATGACACTGGTGGATCCTTATGTGGTCTGTGAAAAGAACACACATGCAATGACACTGGTGGATCAATATGTGGTGTGTGAAAAGAACACACATCCAATGACTTTGGTGGATCCTTATGTGGTTTATGAAAAAAACATACATGCAATGACTCTAGTTTTGGTTAATGAAAAGAACACACATGCAATGACACTGGTGGATCGATATGTGGTTAATGAAAAGAACACACATGCAATGACACTGGTGGATCCATATGTGATTGGTGAAAAGAACACACATGTAATGACACTGGTGGATCCATATGTGGTTCATGAACAGAACACACATGCAATGACACTAGTGGATCCATATGTGATTAATGAAAAGAACAGACATGTAATGACACTGGTGGAACCATATGTGGTTTGTGAAAAGAACACACATGCAATGAACTCTGGTGGATCCATATGTTGTTTGTGAGAAGAACACACATGATCATGTGGTTTGTGAAAAGAACACACATCCAATGACACTCGTGGATCCATATGTGGTCTGTGAAAACAACACACATGCAATGACACTGGTGGATCAATATGTGGTTTGTGAAAATAAAACACATCCAATGACTATGGTGGATCCATATGTGGTTTGTGCAAAGAACAGACATGCAATGACTCTAACTATGGTTTGTGAAAAGAACATGCAATACAATGACTCTGGTGGATCCAAGTGTGGTTTCTGAAAGAACAAACATTCACTTACTCTTGTTGTGGTTCATGAAAAGAACTGATACATGCAATGACACTTGTGGATCCATATGTGGTTTGTGAAAAGAAGACACATGCAATGACACTAGCTGTGGTTAATGAAAAGAAAACACATGCAATAACACTGGTGGATCCATATGTGTTTGTGAAAAGAACACACATGCAATGAACACTGGTGGATCCATATGTGGTCTATGAAAAGAACAGACATGCAATCACACTAGTTGTTGTTAATGAAAAGAACATACATGCAATGACAATGGTGGATCCATATGTGGTTTGTGAAAAGAACACACATTTAATGACTCTAGGTGTGGTTTATTAAAAGAACACACATCCAATGACACTAGGGGATCCATGTGGTTTGTGAAAAGAATAGACATGCAATGACACTAGATGTGGTTTGTGAAAAGAACACGCATACAATGACACTGGTGGATCCATATGTCGTCTATGAAAAGAACACACATGCAATAACTCTAGCTGTGGTTCGTGAAAAGAACACACATGCAATGAACTCTGGTGGATCCATATGTGATTTGTGAGAAGAACACACATGCTCATGTGGTTTGTGAAAAGAACACACATCCAATGACACTGGTGGATCCTTATGTGGTCTATGAAAAGAACACACATGCAATGATACTGGTGGATCAATATGTGGTTTGTAAAAAAGAACACACATCCAATGACTCTAGTGGATACTTATATGGTTTGTGAAAAGAACAGACATGCAATGATTGTAGCTGTGGTTTGTGAAAAGAATAGGAAATACAATGACTCTAGTGGATCCATATGTGGTTTGTGAAAAGAACACACATGCAATGACTCTAGTTGTGGTTTATTAAAAGAACACACATGCAATGATACTGGTGGATCCATGTGGTTTGTGAAAAGAATAGACATGCAATGACTCTAGTTTTGGTTAATGAAAAGAACACGCATGCAATGACACTGGTGGATCGATATGTGGTTAATGAAAAGAACACACATGCAATGACACTGGTGGATCCATATGTGGTTGGTGAAAAGAACACACATGTAATGACACTGGTGGATCCATATGTGGTTCATGAACAGAACACACATGCAATGACACTGGTGGATCCATATGTGGTTAATGAAAAGAACAAACATGCAATGACACTGGTGGAACCATATGTGGTTTGTGAAAATAACACACATGCAATGAACTCTGGTGGATCCATATGTTGTTTGTGAGAAGAACACATATGATCATGTGGTTTGTGAAAAGAACACACATCCAATGACACTGGTGGATCCATATGTGGTCTGTGAAAACAACACACATGCAATGACACTGGTGGATCAATATGTGGTTTGTGAAAATAAAACACATCCAATGACTATGGTGGATCCATATGTGGTTTGTGAAAAGGACAGACATGCAATGACTCTAACTATGGTTTGTGAAAAGAACATGCAATACAATGACTCTGGTAGATCCAAGTGTGGTTTTTGAAAGAACAAACATTCACTTACTCTAGTTGTGGTTCATGAAAAGAACCGATACATGCAATGACACTTGTGGATCCATATGTGGTTTGTGAAAAGAAGACACATGCAATGACAATAGTGTGGTTAATGAAAAGAAAACACATGCAATAACACTGGTGGATCCATATGTGTTTGTGAAAAGAACACACATGCAATGAACACTGGTGGATCCATTTGTGGTCTATGAAAAGAACAGACATGCAATGACACTAGTTGTTGTTAATGAAAAGAACATACATGCAATGACAATGGTGGATCCATATGTGGTTTGTGAAAAGAACACACATGCAATGACTCTAGGTGTGGTTTATTAAATAAACACACATCCAATGACACTAGGGGATCCATGTGGTTTGTGGAAAGAATAGACATGCAATGACTCTAGATGTGGTTTGTGAAAAGAACACGCATACAATGACACTGGTGGATCCATATGTCGTCTATGAAAAGAACACACATGCAATAACTCTAGCTGTGGTTCGTGAAAAGAACACACATGCAATGAACTCTGGTGGATCCATATGTGATTTGTGAGAAGAACACACATGCTCATGTGGTTTGAGAAAAGAACACACATCCAATGACACTAGTGGATCCTTATGTGATCGATGAAAAGAACACACATGCAATGATACTGGTGGATCAATATGTGGTTTGTGAAAAGAACACACATCCAACGACTCTAGTGGATACTTATATGGTTTGTGAAAAGAACATACATGCAATGACTGTAGATGTGGTTTGTGAAAAGAATAGGAAATACAATGACTCTAGTGGATCCATATGTGGTTTCTGAAAAGAACACACATGCAATGACTCTAGTTGTGGTTTATTAAAAGAACACACATGCAATGATACTGGTGGATCCATGTGGTTTGTTGAAAAGAATAGACATGCAATGACTCTAGTTTTGGTTAATGAAAAGAACACACATGCAATGACACTGGTGGATCGATATGTGGTTAATGAAAAGAACACACATGCAACGACACTAGTGGATCCATATGTGGTTGGTGAAAAGAACACACATGTAATGACACTGGTGGATCCATATGTGGTTCATGAACAGAACACACATGCAATGACACTGGTGGATCCATATGTGGTTAATCAAAAGAACAGACATGCAATGACACTGGTGGAACCATATGTGGTTTGTGAAAAGAATACACATGCAATGACTCTAGTTGTGGTTTATTAAAAGAAAACACATGCAATGACACAGGTGGATCCATGTGGTTTATGAAAAGAATAGACATGCAATGACTCTAGTTGTGGTTTGTGAAAAGAACACACATACAATGACACTGGTGCATCCATATGTGGTCTATGAAAGGAACACACATGCAATGACTCTAGATGTTTCCATGTGGTATGTGAAAACAACAAACATGCAATGAATCTAGTTGTTTCCATGTGGTATGTGAAAACAAAAAACATGCAATGACTCTAGCTTTGGTTAATGAAAAGAACAGACCTGTAATAACTCTGGTGGATCCATATGTGGTTTGTGAAAAGAATAGACATGCAATGACTCTAGCTGCGGTTAATGAAAACAACACACATACAATGACACTTATGGATCCATATGTGGTTTGTGAAAAGAACACAGATGCAATGACTCCATCTATGGTTTATGAAACAAACACACATGCGATGACACTGGTGGATCCATATGTGGTTTGTGAAAAGAACACACATGCAATGAACTCTGGTGGATCCATATGTGGTTTGTGAGAAGAACACACATGCTCATGTGGTTTGTGAAAAGAACACACATGCAATGACACTGGTGGATCCTTATGTGGTCTGTGAAAAGAACACACATGCAATGACACTGGTGGATCAATATGTGGTGTGTGAAAAGAACACACATCCAATGACTTTGGTGGATCCTTATGTGGTTTATGAAAAAAACATACATGCAATGACTCTAGTTTTGGTTAATGAAAAGAACACACATGCAATGACACTGGTGGATCGATATGTGGTTAATGAAAAGAACACACATGCAATGACACTGGTGGATCCATATGTGATTGGTGAAAAGAACACACATGTAATGACACTGGTGGATCCATATGTGGTTCTTGAACAGAACACACATGCAATGACACTAGTGGATCCATATGTGATTAATGAAAAGAACAGACATGTAATGACACTGGTGGAACCATATGTGGTTTGTGAAAAGAACACACATGCAATGAACTCTGGTGGATCCATATGTTGTTTGTGAGAAGAACACACATGATCATGTGGTTTGTGAAAAGAACACACATCCAATGACACTCGTGGATCCATATGTGGTCTGTGAAAACAACACACATGCAATGACACTGGTGGATCAATATGTGGTTTGTGAAAATAAAACACATCCAATGACTATGGTGGATCCATATGTGGTTTGTGCAAAGAACAGACATGCAATGACTCTAACTATGGTTTGTGAAAAGAACATGCAATACAATGACTCTGGTGGATCCAAGTGTGGTTTCTGAAAGAACAAACATTCACTTACTCTTGTTGTGGTTCATGAAAAGAACTGATACATGCAATGACACTTGTGGATCCATATGTGGTTTGTGAAAAGAAGACACATGCAATGACACTAGCTGTGGTTAATGAAAAGAAAACACATGCAATAACACTGGTGGATCCATATGTGTTTGTGAAAAGAACACACATGCAATGAACACTGGTGGATCCATATGTGGTCTATGAAAAGAACAGACATGCAATGACACTAGTTGTTGTTAATGAAAAGAACATACATGCAATGACAATGGTGGATCCATATGTGGTTTGTGAAAAGAACACACATTTAATGACTCTAGGTGTGGTTTATTAAAAGAACACACATCCAATGACACTAGGGGATCCATGTGGTTTGTGAAAAGAATAGACATGCAATGACACTAGATGTGGTTTGTGAAAAGAACACGCATACAATGACACTGGTGGATCCATATGTCGTCTATGAGAAGAACACACATGCAATAACTCTAGCTGTGGTTCGTGAAAAGAACACACATGCAATGAACTCTGGTGGATCCATATGTGATTTATGAGAAGAACACACATGCTCATGTGGTTTGTGAAAAGAACACACATCCAATGACACTAGTGGATCCTTATGTGGTCTATGAAAAGAACACAGATGCAATGATACTGGTGGATCAATATGTGGTTTGTGAAAAGAACACACATCCAATGACTCTAGTGGATACTTATGTGGTTTGTGAAAAGAACAGACATGCAATGCCTCTAGCTGTGGTTTGTGAAAAGAATAGGCAATGCAATGACTCTAGTGGATCCATATGTGGTTTGTGAAAAGAACACACATGCAATTACTCTAGTTGTGGTTTATTAAAAGAACACACATGCAATGATACTGGTGGATCCATGTGGTTTGTGAAAAGAATAGACATGCAATGACTCTAGTTTTGGTTAATGAAAAGAACACACATGCAATGACACTGGTGGATCAATATGTGGTTAATGAAAAGAACACACATGCAATGACACTGGTGGATCCATATGTGGTTGGTAAAAAGAACACACATGTAATGACACTGGTGGATCCATATGTGGTTCATGAACAGAACAGACATGCAATGACACTAGTGGATCCATATGTGGTTAATGAAAAGAACAGACATGCAATGACACTGGTGGAACCATATGCGGTTTGTGAAAAGAACACACAAGCAATGACTCATGTTGTGGTTTATTAAAAGAAAACACATGCAATGACACTGGTGGATCCATGTGGTTTATGAAAAGAATAGACATGCAATGACTCTTGTTGTGGTTTGTGAAAAGAACACACATACAATGACACTAGTGCATCCATATGTGGTCTATGAAAGGAACACACATGCAATGACTCTAGATGTTTCCATGTGGTATGTGAAAACAACAAACATGCAATGAATCTAGTTGTTTCCATGTTGTATGTGAAAACAAAAAACATGCAATGACTCTAGCTATGGTTAATGAAAAGAACAGACATGCAATAACTCTAGTGGATCCATATGTGGTTTGTGAAAAGAATAGACATGCAATGACTCTAGCTGCGGTTAATGAAAACAACACACATACAATGACACTTATGGATACATATGTGGTTTGTGAAAAGAACACAGATGCAATGACTCCAGCTATGGTCTATGAAACAAACACACATGCGATGACACTGGTGGATCCATATGTGGTTTGTGAAAAGAACACACATGCAATGAATTCTGGTGGATGCATATGTGGTTTGTGAGAAGACACACATGCTCATGTGGTTTGTGAAAAGAACACACATGCAATGACACTGGTGGACCCTTATGTGGTCTGTGAAAAGAACACACATGCAATGACACTGGTGATCGATATGTGGTTAATGAAAAGAACACACATGCAATGACACTGGTGGATCCATATGTGTTTTGTGAAAAGAACACACATCCAATGACTTTGGTGGACCCTTATGTGGTTTGTGAAAAAAACATACATGCAATGACTCTAACTATGGTCTGTGAAAAGAACAGGCAATACAATTACTCTGGTGGATCCATGTGTGGTTTGTGAAAGAACAGACCTTCACTTACTCTAGTTGTGGTTCATGAAAAGAACACACATGCAATGACACTGGTGGATAAATATGTGGTTTGTGAAAAGAATACAGATGCAATGACTCTAGTTGATCCATATGTGGTTTGTTGAAAAGAAGACACATGCAATGACACTGGTGGATCCATGTGGTTTGTGAAAACAACGGACATGCAATGACTCTAGCTGTGGTTTGTAAAAATAACACACATACAATGACACTGGTGGATCCATATGTGGTCTATGAAAGGAGCACACATGCTATGACTCTAGCTGTTTCCATGTGGTATGTGAAAAGAAAAGACATGCAATGACTCTAGCTGTGGTTAATGAAAAGAACAGACATGCAATGACTCTGGTGGATCCATATGTGGTTTGTGAAAAGAGCATACATTCAATGACTCTAGTTGTGGTTAATGAAAAGAACACACATGCAATGACACTAGTGGATCCATATGTGGTTTGTGAAAAGAACAGACATGCAATGACTCTAGCTGTAGTTAATGAAAAGACCACACATGAAATGACACTGGTGGATCCATATGTGGTTTGTGAAAAGAATGCACATAGAATGAACTCTGGTGGATCCATATGTGGATTGTGGGAAGAACATACATGATCACACGGTTTGTGAAAAGAACACACATGCAATGACACTGGTGGATCCTTATGTGGTCTGTGAAAAGAACACACATGGAATGACACTAGTG
The DNA here is from genome assembly GCA_916181665.1 of Avena sativa. NCBI lineage: Eukaryota > Viridiplantae > Streptophyta > Magnoliopsida > Poales > Poaceae > Avena > Avena sativa. The sequence goes on along the minus strand of OV702291.1, from coordinate 461,671,613 downwards.
GATTAATATGTGGTTTGTGGCAAGAACACACATCCAATGACTATGGTGGATCCTTATGTGGTTTGTGAATAAGAACAGACATCCAATGACTCCAATTGTGGTTTGTGAAAAGAATGGGCAATACAATGACTCTGGTGGATCCATGTGTGGTTTGTGAAAGAACAGATATTCACTGACTCTAGTTGTGGTTAATGAAAAGAACACACATGCAATGACACTGGTGGATCCATATGTGGTTTGTGAAAAGAACACACATGCAATGACACTGGTGGTTCCATATGTGGTTTGTGAAACGAACACACATGCAATAACACTGGTGGATCCATATGTGGTTTGTGAAAAGAACACACATTAAAAGAACTCTGGTGGATCCATATGTGGTTTGTGAAAGGAACAAACATGCAATGACTCTAATGTAGTTTGTGAAAAGAACACACATACAATGACACTGGTGGATCCATATCTGGTCTATCAAAGGAACACACATGCAATGACTCTAGTTGTTTCCATGTGGTATGTGAAAAGAAAAGACATGAAATGACTCTAGGTGTGGTTAATGAAAAGAACAGACATGCAATGACTCTAGTTGTGGTTAATGAAAAGAACACACATGCAATGACACTGGTGGATCCATATGTTGTTTGTCAAAAGAACACACATGCATTGACTCTAGTTGTGGTTAATGAAAAGAACACACATGCAATGACACTGGTGGATCCATATGTGGTTAATGAAAAGAACACACATGCAATTACACTGGTGGATCCATATGTGGTTTGTGAAAATAACACACATGCAATGACACTAGTGGATCCATGACACTGGTGGATCCATATGTGGTTCATGAAAAGAACACACATGCAATGACACTGGTGGATCCATATGTGGTTAATGAAAAAGAACAGCCATGCAATGACACTAGGGGATCCATATGTGGTTTGTGAAAAGAACACACATGTAATGACTCTAGTTGTGGTTTATTAAAGGAACACACATGCAATGACACTGGTGGATCCATGTGGTTTGTGAAAAGAACAGACATGCAATGACTCTACCAATGGTTTGTGAAAAGAACACACAAACAATGACACTGGTGGATCCATATGTGGTATATCAAAGGAACACACATGCAATGACTCTAGCGGTTTCCATGTGGTGTGTGAAAAGAATAGACATGCAATGACTCTAGCTATGGTTAATGAAAAGAACAGACATACAATGACCCTGGTGGTTCCATATGTGGTTTGTGAAAAGAACAGACATGCAATAACTCTAGCTATGGTTAACGAAAGAACACACATGCAATGACACTAGTGGATCCATATGTGTTTTGTTAAAAGAACACACATGCAATGAACTCCGGTGGATCCATATGTGGTTTGTGAGAAGAACACACATGCTCATGTGGTTTGCGAAAAGAACACACATCCAATGACACTGGTGCATCCTTATGTGGTCTGCGAAAACAACACACATGCAATCACACTGGTGGATCAATATGTGGTTTGTGAATAGAAAACACATCCAATGACTATGGTGGATCCTTATGTGGATTGTGAAAAGAACATACATGCAATGACTCTAATTGTGATTTGTGAAAAGAACAGGCAATACAATGACTCTAGTGGATCCATCTATGGTTTGTGAAAGAACAGACATCCACTGACTCTAGTTGTGGTTCATGAAAAGAACCGATACATGCAATGACACTGGTGGATCCATATGTGGTTTGTGAAAACAACACACATGCAATGACACTAGCTAAGGTTAATGAAAAGAAAACACATGCAATAACACTGGTGGATCCATATGTGTTTGTGAAAAGAACACACATGCAATGAACACTGGTGGATCCATATGTGGTCTATGAAAAGAACAGACATGCAATGACACTAGTGGTTGTTAATGAAAAGAACAGACATGCAATGACACTGGTAGATCCATATGTGGTTAATAAAAAGAACACACATGCAATTACACCGGTGGATCCATATGAGGTTTGTGAAAATAACACACATGCAATGACACTGGTGGATCCATCACACTAGTGGATCCATATGTGGTTCATGAAAAGAACACACATGGAATGACACTGGTGGATCCATATGTGGTTAATGAAAAAGAACATCCATGCAATGACACTAGGGGATCCATATGTGGTTTGTGAAAAGAACACACATGTAATGACTCTAGTTGTGGTTTATTAAAGGAACACACATGCAATGACACTGGTGGATCCATGTGGTTTGTGAGAAGAACAGACATGCAGTGACTCTAGCTGTGGTTTGTGAAAGAACAAACAAACAATGACACCGGTGGATCCATATGTAGTATATCAAAGGAACACACATGCAATGACTCTAGCTGTTTCGATGTGGTATGTGAAAAGAACAGACATGCAATGACAGCTGTGGTTAATGAAAAGAACAGACATGCAATGACCCTGGTGGTTCCATATGTGGTTTGTGAAAAGAACAGACATGCAATGACTCTAGCTATGGTTAACGAAAAGAACACACATTCAATGACACTAGTGGATCCATATGTGTTTTGTGAAAAGAACACACATGCAATGAACTCTGGTGGATCCATATTTGGTTTGTGAGAAGAACACACATGCTCATGTGGTTTGTGAAAAGAACACACATCCAATGACACTGGTGGATCCTTATGTGGTCTGTGAAAACAACACACATGTAATCACACTGGTGGATCAATATGTGGTTTGCGAATAGAAAACACATCCAATGACTATGGTGGATCCTTATGTGGATTGTGAAAACAGAAGACATGCAATGACTCTAACTATGGTTAGTTAAAAGAACAGGCAATACAACGACTCTGGTGGATCCATCTGTGGTTTGTGAAAGAACAGACATTCACTGACTCTAGTTGTGGTTCATGAAAAGAACCGATACATGCAATGACACTGGTGGATCCATATGTGGTTTGTGAAAAGAACACACATGCAATGACACTAGCTATGGTTAATGAAAAGAAAACACAGGCTATAACACTGGTGGATCCATATGTGTTGGTGAAAAGAACACACATGCAATGAACACTAGTGGATCCATATGTGGTCTATGAAAAGAACAGACATGCAATGACACTAGTTGTTGTTAATGAAAAGAATAGACATGCAATGACACTGGTGGATCCATATGTGGTTTGTGAAAAGAACACACATGCAATGACTCTAGGTGTGCTTTATTAAAAGAACACACATCCAATGACACTGGTGGATCCATGTGGTTTGTGAAAAGAACAGACATGCAATGACTCTAGCTGTGGTTTGTGAAAAGAACACGCATACAATGACACTGGTGCATCCATATGTTGTCTATGAAAAGAACACACATGCAATAACTCTACCTGTGGTTCGTGAAAAGAACACACATGCAATGAACTCTGGTGGATCCATATGTGATTTGTTCGAAGAACACACATGCTCATGTGGTTCGTGAAAAGAACACACATCCAATGACACTGGTGGATCCTTATGTGGTCTACGAAAAGAACACACATGCAATGATACTGGTGGATCAATATGGGGTTTTGAAAAGAACACACATACGATGACTCTAGTGGATACTTATGTGGTTTGTGAAAAGAACAGACATGCAATGACTCTAGCTGTGGTTTGTGAAAAGAATAGGCAATACAATGACTCTAGTGGATCCATATGTGGTTTGTGAAAAGAACACACATGCAATGACTCTAGTTGTGGTTTATTAAAAGAACACACATGCAATGATACTGGTGGATCCATGTGGTTTGTGAAAAGAACAGACATGCAACGACTCTAGTTTTGGTTAATGAAAAGAACACAAATGCAATGACACTGGTGGATCCATATATGTGGTTAATGAGAATAACACACATGCAAAGACATTGGTGGATCCATATGTGGTTTGTGAAAAGAACACACATGCAATGACACTGGTGGATCCATATGTTGTTAATGAATAGAACACACCTGCAATGACACTGGTGGATCCATATGTGGTTAATGAAAAGAACAGACATGCAATGACACTGGTGGAACCATATGTGGTTTATGAAAAGAACACACATGCAATGACTCTAGTTGTGGTTTATTAAAAGAACACACATGCAATGACACTGGTGGATCCATGTGGTTTGTGAAAAGAGTAGACATGCAATGACTCTAGTTGTGGTTTGTGAAAAGAACACACATACAATGACACTGGTGCATCCATATGTGGTCTATGAAAGGAACACACATGCAATGACTCTACCTGTTTCCATGTGGTATGTGAAAACAACAAACATCCACTGAATCTAGTTGTTTCCATGTGGTATGTGAAAACAAAAAACATGCAATGAATCTAGCTATGGTTAATGAAAAGAACAAACATGCAATAAATCTGGTGGATCCATATGTGGTTTAGCTGCAGTTAATGAAAAGAACACACATACAATGACACTTGTGGATCCATATGTGGTTCGTGAAAAGAACACAGAAGCAATGACTCCAACTATGGTTAATTAAACAAGCACACATGCGATGACACTGGTGGATCCATATGTGGTTTGTGAAAAGAACACACATGCAATGAACTTTGGTGGATCCATATGTGGTTTGTGAGAAGAACACACATGCTCATGTGGTTTGTGAAAATAACACACATAGAATGACACTGGTGGATCCTTATGTGGTCTGTGAAAAGAACACACATGCAATGACACTGGTGGATCAATATGTGGTTTGTGAAAAGAACACACATCCAATGACTCTGGTGGAGCCTTATGTGGTTTGTGAAAAAACATACATGCAATGACTCTAACTGTGGTTTGTGAAAAGAACAGGCAATACAATTACTCTGGTGGATCCATGTGTGGTTTGTGAAAGAAAAGACATTTACTAACTCTAGTTGTGGTTCATGAAAATAACACACATGCAATGACACTAGTGGATCCATATGTGGTTTGTGAAAAGAATACAGATGCAATGACACTGGTGGATCCATATGTGGTTTGTGAAAAGAACACACATGTAATGATACTGGTGGATCCAAATGTGGTTTGTGAAAAGAACACACATGAAATGAACTCTGGTGGATCCATATGTGGTTTGTGAAAATACACACATACAATGACTCTTGTTGTGGTTAATGAAAAGAACACACATGCAATGACACTGGTGGATCCATATGTGGTTAATGAAAAGAACACAAATGCATTGACACTGGTGGATCCATATGTGGTTTGTGAAAGGAACACACATGCAATGACACTGGTGGATCCATGACACTGGTGGATCCATATGTGGTTCATGAAAAGAACACACATGCAATGACACTGGTGGATCCATATGCGTATAATGAAAGGAACAAACATGCAATGACACTGGTGGATCCATATGTGATTTGTGAAAAGAACACACATGCAATGACTCTAGTTGTGGTTTATTAAAAGAACACACGTGCAATTACACTGGTGGATCCATGTGGTTTGTGAAAAGAACAGACATGCAATGACTCTAGATGTGGTTTGTGAAAAGAACACACATACAATGACACTGGTGGATCCATATGTGGTATATGAAATGAACACACATCCAGTGACTCTAGTTGTTTCCATGTGGTATGTGAAAAGAACAGACATGCAATGACTCTACCTGTGGTTAATGAAAAGCACAGACATGCAATGACTCTGGTGGATCCATATGTGGTTTGTGAAAAGAACAGACATCTGATGACTTGTAACATCCCAATTTCAGCAACCCTGATTAGTTGTCTAGAATGCAAAAATCAGGGGGAACAAAAACTTTTTCTTGTTATTTGGTGTGCAGTGTTTGTTTGTTGTTTGTTTGTACTTGTGCAGGTGAGTGTATCCCATATGCTACTCCTTACCTCACCCTCAGTTGACAAAAGCTATTTAACAAAACTATCCTGGCTCATTTTACATATTATCAAATGTTCTGGCATTTCAAAACATGAGCCAATATGCTTATGTAACTAAAACTATTTTAGTAACTTCTATTTACAAAACTATGGAGAGTTATATAACAGAATCTCCTTATGTTCTTAAGACAGAACCCTCAACTAATCTTATCTCTAGCTTTCCCAAAACCTTTCTCAAAGCATTTGAATTCTACTCTTGGTAGAGATATCAAGGACTCCCATCTTATTCAAAATACAACCTCACCTCAAGCTAAGCTTGATGGTAACCCCAGTAGTGGGTTGGCTTAGTTATAAGATGAGTTGCCTTGATCTGCTGTTTGACTTGTTTGCTTATGAAGTAGTATGATCCACTCTATGAGCTCATCACTAGGATCAAGAGGTTTCCAAATCACCACATCCTAAGCAAGAAAACAAAGCAAGATCAAATCACTAGATACTAGGTGATCACCTAAAACCCTTAGGCAGATCAATTATGAAGTGATCCATTCTAGAAGGTTCCAAGTCAACAAAGACTAGCATCAAGCATGGATCCCTTCTACTCAATCCACACTTCAACATCATCCACTTAATGATGCTTAGGTACCTTGCAAACCCATACAATTTTTTCCCTCTCATACTCTAGTCTGGAAACTGTTTCAACATCACCTTTTTGAATGCCTCCCTTTCTAAAACCATGTGCATTTTTGGAAATACACCTGAACCATATTGTTAACCGTCCTAAGTAATACTAAGGCCCACTTTTTTCCCTTGGTTAGATCATCCTCCAACCTACTTGTCCTTGATGGTTTTACAGGCAAGAAAATAACTTTTCCTGCAAATCTAGTCATCATGCCTACTTTGACAGAAGCTCACACCATCATCCAACCTTCTATGGACCAACTCTTTGCATGGTTGTGATCTACCAATCTAGGTATATCAAAACCTGCTTCACCAGTTCCAAGTGGATCTTTGTGCTACCTAAACCCACATGGTTTATAAGGCATCATGACTACTCTGGTATGGCAGACTTATTTTCAACAAAGTTTGCCATCCTTTCCAGACCTCCTCAAATGCAGTTAATCCAAACTCCTTCTTCCATGATCATCTATATGACCTGGTCTACCTATTCATCTAACCCTTGCATCAAGGTGAGCTCTGAGCTCCAAGATCCAACAAGGTTTAGGTGGTATAAAAATAACATCACCCTAGATCCTTAATGCCTTGTTCTTCCATCTAATTCAAGTTGGATTTCCATTTCCCAAGGTTGAAAATGCTTGATACACCTTGTCTACATCATCTACCATGATCATCAAGATTTCTCAAATATTATCCATATCTATTATGGCTCCAAATCTATTTAATTCCTTTAATAGGCAAAAATCTCAAAACCCCTGTTTCCAATGGAAAGTTTGGGTTTTGTCAAAGCACTTCCCCAAATTTTCGCTCCTGTGAGTTCCATATATCCTACTCTATCCTCCCATTTCAAAAATAAATATTTTTCAGAAGCTTCATTATTTCTTTTTGCATATTTTCTTAAATGGCAGAAATGGAATAATAATTGTTTTTAAATACTTTTAAACCTCAATAAATCTTGGGAAAATTCCCCTAAGTGTGTATTCACATTTGGGACCTTTTCACACCAAAAACCCACCTTGTCCAATGTAAATATATCAAATGATATTCTAGAAACTATTTCTGCCCTTTTTGATTAAATAGTGTTAAGTGGACTAAAACTCCTTTGAAAAATCCCAAATAATTCCTAGAGAGGTCATTTAACCTCATCTATCCACAAGTACCATCTTCCCCATCCTTTCCACTACAAATCCCTGAACTCCTTCACAAGCTCTGTTGTGATCAAAATCTTGCAAAACAATTAAACTTGAACACAACTAGGACCAAACCACCACCAAAGCTTGTCAAGCACTCCCCTGGTCGTGAGCACTGTAGCTCCACCCCAGCATTGCCCCTTTTTACCCCTACATTAGTGGAGAGAGAAAGAGACACCCATATCTTACAAGGATTTGCCCCATTTAATTACCCCAGCTATCACTGCCCTCTGTGCTCCTACACGACCCAAAATCCCACTCTTACCCCTCCCCACCGTCCTCTAGGCCAACCACAAGCCAGCATCCCCCCATGTCGAAATTGGACATTCACACCATGGATCCCTCTCCCCCTTGGTATAAAGGCCAGAGGCCACCCCAGCATCCCTCCTTGCCTCATTTTCTCCGTCCCACCTCCACTTACCTCCCCCAACACTCCCTCTTCCTTCCCTACCTTGCCATGCCCGAGAAGAAGAGAGAGAGAGATCTCGGCCTCTCTTAGAAAAACGAGCAAGGCTCCCTCTCCCCTGCTGCCCTTCCTCTGCATGTTTGCTCACGAGTTCCCCTCTTCCTCCTCTATCTAACCATGGTCTTATTTTTTCCCAGGACTGTCCCCTTCGTCGTCGCCGTTGAACTCCGACGAGGTAGCCCTCGGTCACCGTCGTGCAAGCCGCTTCTGGGAGGCCACCACCGCCGTGCCTCCCCTCGATCTGCTCGCCGTCATCCATCGTGTCGCCTAGCACCCTCCACGGCACCTCCCGAGCCCTCTGGTAAGCTCCCCCGCCGCCGCCCGAGCCAGCTAGGGTTTCAGCTCACCGGCGCCATCGTGAGGAGGATGACATACACAGGCCGTCCATCGTGACTAGATCCAACGGACACCACTCCGCCGCTGACTGGCGGGCCCCGCCAGTCAGGTTCGAAACCTCCCCTCCCACGCGCGGCGTCGCCCCACCTGGGCCGAATCCGCCCCCGCGGCCCACTCTCCTCCGGAACCTGTGGCATCCCGCTAAAACCACTACTAGAAAATCGTTGTGTTTTTGGTGCATTGCATCATCATGACCGCATGCTCATGTCATTATGCCACATTGCATTTGAGCATCGTCATCATCTTGCATGGTTTGTTTAAAAACTATTTTCGAAAAGCCTGGTTTTGTTTTCTAAACGCCCCGTCTTTATTTCAAATTAAAACCCGGATCTCCGGATTATTTTGTTTCGTCTACAATCGGATTTCAAAAGCCCCGTTTTAAATAAATAAAATTTTCAAGTTATTTTTAGGAGGCAGCCGAACCGGGCCGAATCGACCCAGCCGGCCACCCCTAGAAAACAAAACCCTAGATCAAACCCTAACCCTAATCCCCACAGCCTACCTACCCCCTCCTCCCTCCAACTCCCTCCTGCCCCGCCGCCACACTTCCTCCTCCCAGCTCTTTTCCCGCCCAGCCGACAACCTCCCACACCATCTGGCCCCACCAATCCGGCCACCTCCTGTGCACCGCGCCACTCCCGCCCACACACAACCCACGCGCACGCACACCCCGCCAGCGTGAGAAACACCCCTCCCGCACGCCACCTTTTCCCTCCGGTCCCACCACCCATCGCCACCTGCCGCTCTTTTCCTCATCCCCGCCCGCACCACGCTCCAGCGAACCGCGCGCGCTGTCTCCTCCCGCATCCCCAGGCGCCCCTGCTCGGCCCCACCACCTGGCACGCTCCTCTCTCTCCCTCATCGCCCCGTGTCGCCTCCCTCTTCCCACCAACCCCGTCGTTCTTCTTCGCCTTCCTCGAGCGCGTCCTGCCGCCGCCGCTCAGACTGCTCTTGCCAGCAACCACCTACCCCGCCTCCTGTCGCCGCCGCCAGCCCGGGCCCACTCCCGCTGGCCCTGTCCTCCCTCTGCCTCACGCACGAACCACTCCATCCCCATCCATTCGTCGGCACCAACCGCCTCTACCTACCGGAGCTCCCGCCGTCGACCTCCAAGCCACCGCCATCCCCGCACTGCTCCTCACCTCTATGGCCCCGCTCTCCACCTCCACCATCCCGCCTCACCCGAGCCGAGCTCTTCCTCGGCTCTGTCCCTCTCCCAGGCTCCTCCACCCTCCCTGCAAGTCGTCCTCTCCCGTCTGCACCATCCACCTCTCGTGCCATGGCGCCTCTAGCCCCTTCCCCTAGCCTCGCCAGTTCGCCGGTCCCCGCCCTGGCGCCAGGGCCGCTCGCCCCGGTGCTGCCTCAAGCCACCGCCGCCTCGTGCCACACCAGCGTGTCGTCCTCCACCGGCCGCATCTCGTGTGACGCCTCCACCGGCCACCATCACCTGATCCTCTTTGATCCGGTCCGCACTCACGCGCCGAGGCCGCGTGCGTCACCCTCCCCTGCATCTACCTCTGCCTCCTCACCTCGCTTCTCCCGTGAGCTGCCGCCCCAAGCTCCGGCCCTGTTCCTCGCGCGAGTCCTCGCAGCAGCATGCAACATCGCTTCCTCGGTCTCCTCCAACTAGTGCTGCATGTGCCTTCCCCGACCTGGCATCTCCGCGTGGTCCAGGACTAGAGATCGGGCAAAGACCTCGGTGATGCTACTTTGGCCGCGAAACTGATGCCAGTGTTGGTCTCGGCTGGCTATCTCCTTGCCTATTCGTTGCCGCAGAGCCCCTCGCTCAATCCAAGATCACCACCAATGATGTAACTGGGACAACCCAAGTCCCCCTTCATGGACGGCAAGTTCAGCGAAACAAACCCGAAGGTTGGTCCAGAACACCAAGGTCTTCTTCGCGAATGCGGATTCAAAGCACCTCCAATGCGGATGCCAAGATCTTCCTACTGGAGTTTGAAGCCCGATCCCGAAGCCGAGAACCCCGACAAGATCTTCCGAGTGGCAACGGCGCCGAACGGAACCCCGAAGCCTCGATCCGAAGTCAAGACTGCAAAGTGGAGACATCGCCGAGTTCTTCCGATGACCGCCAAGATCGCCGACACGGAACGCCAAGTTCTTCATCCCGGACGCCATGACCGTGTACACGGACCCGAAGACCACCGGTACCCGATCCATTCAAGTTCGCCATCGACGGCAAGATCGACCGCTTGGAACCCAAGTTCTCCATGTTGTATCCGAACCTCGCCGTTCCGTCCAACCCGGAGACTCCGCCCCGAACCCTCGAAACCAAGATCTTCCGAACGCAGATGTGTGCCCTAAGCCTCTATTTTTATAATATGACATATACCTGTCGCATCATTAAATCATCATGCTTCCATACATGTCATCTGGTGGGTTGGGTTAAATAGTCGATTCACCTAAATTAAATATGGAGTCTATATGCGGGCTATTCTAGTCTTATTCCGGACTCCATTTAAATTTGTGTAGTGAAACGATACCATGTTTTGCCTTGTTAAGACAACATTTAATTTGCGGGTAGTTAAACAACATGAACCTTATATTTAATTGTCGGGACCCTGGTTCCGCTTAATTTTGCCTAATTGCACCGCATCTGTGCCATGCCATGCATCATATCATAAGCATGCCGGATCTTCTGTCGTAGTATTAAATATTGCATCCGGTGTTTCTTCTAGTGTTTGCTTCTTCGCGGATTAGGCTGATGAGTTGATGCGAGTATTGGCAAGTTATCCGGATATGAACCTTCGGCAGTGTTTCCTAGGCGAGCATCTCTTCCCCTTCTACCTATTTTGCATTTTTAGTCTTTACTTCCTCCTGTTGATCTATTGCTATCTGTGACGTGATGCTTTAGTTCCGTACCCGATATATTCCGTGTAGCCGATATATTGCCTTGGACACCTCCTATTACATGTTGTTTGGAAGATAGCGGGCCTTGCGAGTCGTAGTTGCTTGCTCAGGTGCGATCTCGTGTTGTCAAGTACCACAGTTGTTGGAATGCTGGCAGATGTTTACGGTGAAGAGGATCATGACTTTAAATACAACTATTAAATTGCTGGGATAACTAATGAAAGAGGCACCGGTGGGCAATATATGCTATTTGGTTTTTCATGTCCACTTGTGTTCCATAGGCCCCGAGTACTTGATACCTGTTCCTTGACTATTCGCACTATCTACATCCGGGAGACCCTATGGATCCCCCTTAGCCAGATCTTGATTCATTTCTTATTTCTTGGGGCCACAAACTAATTTGGGGCTTTATTATTATCCTGTACCTATGCCATGCTTTACTGTTTTATTTACGATTGTGTGTGGAGCACCTGTACTGTTTTGGATCGCGCCACCTGTACCTGTACTCACACTTTTGGGTTCCCAGTCGTTTACAGCCGTTCTCGCAAACCCTGGGTCCGTTCCGGAGCCGGCCAACTTCGTTGCGGGTAGCTTAGTGGGGTGGCCCCCTGAAATATTTTATGAATCTTGTGATTGCTTTGTCGTGAAAGCCTCGTTGGGTTTTGATTTGGTTTTTCCGAGGTTGATAGTGTGTGTGTTGCTATTTGTGCACCCCTGTAGGGTAAATCTTTCTGAAAGCCGTATCCGCGGTTATGGACGACTTGGAGCGCAGTATCTCGATCATAGACAAGCATAACTAAAGTAGTGCTATAAATTTGACCTAATATGTGACTAGTAATCAGCTTCACTACAACGGAATGGATAATAAAAGTGCCAACAACTAGTGGAACTGGGGTGTATCGTGTCATGTTATACCTGCCTAGTAAGTATCACAACTCCAATGGAATGAAATAAAAGTGCCAACAACTGCTGGGTTTCGGATGTCACATGCTAATTGTATTTGACTAGTAAGTATTGCAACTACAACTTCTTGGTTAACTAAAACTGCCCACTACTTATGCTATCAGGATGACTCATGATATCCATATCTGATTAGTAAGTGCTACAACTATAACGGAATGAGTAAAACTGCCAACTGTGTGAGTTCCTCGGTTGGACTTCCTCGTTTGGTCTTGAGGGAGAAATACCAGGATGGGTATGTTTGGTGCTAGAATCAGGTGGGTCCCGAATAGGTCTCTCTTATCCCTCTCTAATAGCCGATAGATGAATCGAGTCTCTATAGGTTGTTTAGTGCATGCTTCGCTGCCGCTTCAGTCCACCATACCTATGTAGGCGAGGACCGCCGAATTCTAGCCTTGCCGTATACTGGCCTCAGTACTGACGCTCCTCTTTTTCCTTTGCCCTTTATCGGCACCCCTTTTGTTTTAGCAGGTTTGAGATCGACGTTGTTACCAGGGTTACCCTTTCGGCTTGGCCAGGGCAGGGTTATGGACGCCATTGGTTATTCTTCAGGGCTCTTAGCCCCATTTGCATCTTGTCCGTACTCGGACGTTGTAACGTTTTCAAGGTGATTTGGATCTTTGAATTGTATATTTGTATTCTTGTCTCGTTGAGTCGCTGTTGTATATATGTCTGTTCTGTGGGTCCCATCAAGGACTGTTGTGTAATGGTATTACTTTGTTTTCCACCCACATGAAAGTGCCTGGTGGGCGTCCTTGAATCGTTTCTATGAGGGTTTGCCAGAAAGGGCTAAAACTTGCGTAGGGCCGATTCGAGGGTGTTACAGAACCCCAGCCCGATACCCCCTCTGCTTTATTCTTTTTCCCCAGATCTGCTAGAGTTGCTGTTTGATTTAAATTCAAACAAAAATGTAAAAAGATGATTTTGACCAGATCCAAAATCTTGGTGCTACCTACCTTTTTTGTCTAACAGAATATACCTTTGGTTATCCCAGACTAGGTTTAGTTTATCCATGATAAATCAATTCCTAAAAATTACCTTGACACCTAAACAATTTCCTCAGAGAGTCTTACACCTCCAATTGGGGAGAACCAAAGCTCTGCTGGAAGGTATTTTATATACCTGCCATCTAGCATAGGTCCTATGCCAAGGTGAACAGTAGTGAGCCCATAGCAAAAATGACAAAAAAACCATTATCTGTCTAAGGAAATTTCTCTAGGTCAAACCAAATGTGGTATTGATCTAATTCCAACCCCCATGGATGTGTCTAATCAAAATCTACCAAGCCCCAGTAGCCCAGATTTTATTCAGCTTTGGTTGAATTGCAGTGAATTAAATACTGCTGTAAGTGGTATTTTCACTAAAAAAATCACTCCAAAAAGAGTGAATCCAATTCCTACAGAAAGGTATTCTAAATTCCTACCACATTCCCTAGGAATCAACTCAAGAGCTTATGCGGAATTAATCTGGTGAAAAAGAGAAAAACCATACAGAACTGGCTTTGATGATTTATTAAGGGCACCCTGGTAATTCTTTTGACAAGATTCCAACTCTATGTGGTAAAGTACATCAAACACTACCTAACCACCCAAGGAAATAATTTTTGGCCTCCAGATAAAGTCTGGTGAATTATTTCCTCAAACTAGAGTTTATTCCACTATAAAAAGCATAACTAAATCTAGGTATCTGATAATCTAGTGAAACCACTTGTGATGGTTTTGTGTTATCAAGACCTATCTGAGGATATCATTGTTTCACATTGGTATCCTACAGAACTCAGATACCCACTCCAAGTTCATGGTATTTAGCCTTGACAATCATCTTCCAAAGGGAAAAACACCTCTATGGCAATTTAGTAATTCCACTATTAGAACCCAACTTCTCCAAAACCTACCAAGTTAAGTAGTATTCCTCATGTTTGTTTGCTGTATGGATTGGTGCATGTATGCCTTGTATTGATTGTGGTATTGTCTGCTTGCATGTATATTCGATGACGGTGATAGTGTGAGTGTTTGACGACCAGAAGGAAGGGACTTCTTATTATTATTTACTGGGTATTCTTGGTTATCTAAAGAAGTCCAGGGAATTATTGCTGATCACAGGCAAGCCACCTTTTCCTAAATTCTGATACTTGTCCTACTCGTTTTACTCCCCGATATAACATGGCTCATCCAAGTTATGCATTTGTGCCCCTCGTGGCACCACCCTGATGTACCTACCATTCTACCCCTTTAGACTGAGAGTATGGTGGTTAGCATCCTACCTCGTTGAAACCCCCTGATTTTGGGTTTTACCCTACTACAAATGTTTAAAAACTACTTTGTAAAACCCTTGGGAACAGGCATCGTTCCAAGCGGATGTTTTAACTACATAAATGGTGTTGATGAGAAATGAGAAAGTGAAGGGATGTTCTACGCCTTTAGCGGAACAATTTTTATCCATGCAACCACATTACCCCAGGTGTTGGGGCTTAGCTCGTAGTTTGTCTTCATTAGCCGAGGCATCTTGTACCATGCTTATAGGGAGAGATCCCTTGAATTCCGGGCAGGCGCTAACAGATCTACAGATCGGGAGCCTGTAGCTTGCTTCGACAAGAGTGAGCCTGTTCTGGCAGGAGTGCCGGTGCAACAATTGAGTCTCCCGTGGATGGTTTGACTTAGGTGGTACGGAAGGAAGTGGAGTCACCAAATTAAGGTATACGCCAGGTTGCGGCTTGGGTATACGTGTGTACAGAAGGCAGGACTATGGCTGGGAGCCACATACTCGTTGCTGGGGAGAACAAACCCAAAACGAAAAGCAACCTTTGCTAGGGTCGACAAGCGAAAGGTTAGGTTTGATTATCCGGACCCCCATCTACAGTGGTAGTGGGTCGTGGTTTTATCCCGGTGGATGTATTGATTCTTGTGGGGAAAGTGGGAAAACTCTGCAGAGTATAATCTATTTGAATAGCCGTGTCCAAGGTCAAGGACGGTTGGAAAGGTGATGGCTAGGAGTACCCAAACGGTGTTCGTTTGGAAAATGGATGAAAGTATGGAGGTTCCGGGGGAACCTGAGTTTAAGGTGTTGCTTTGACCAGAGGAGGTCAAAGAGGTTTATAAAAGGGTTTTTACTCCAAAACTGTTTTCAAAAAGGTTTTCAACAAAGATATGGGGATATCTTGATTTATAAAACAGAGGCATGTTTTCAATATTCTTTTTCAACAAATATATGGAGATGTCATAACTACAAGAGGTAGTCTAGGCTTTCCAAAAACAACCCTAGATAGAGCTATGTCGCCACAGCCAGAACTTGCATTTCCTTATTCTACTTAACTTCGTGCTTTGCGAGTACATTCAAAAGTACTCATGGCATTGTCCCTAGCTTTTTAATTGGCCAGACTTTCAGAGGTTTGACATCGGAAGATTAAGGTGACGTCCAGTGAGCTAGGCCATCTTCCCAGTCAGTCGCCTGTAGGTTGAGGCACGATTGGGCTCTGCGCGTGTTGATGTTTCGCTGCTAAGGATGGTGTAGCCATAATGGCATTTATGTAAGTTTTGTAAATCGTTATGTTTCGGATGTTCTAATGATACTTGTCGGTTATGTTCCACGACTCACTGATCATGGGAACGTGGATATATATATAACAGGGATTTCTTGGATGGTTAATCCAGGGAGCCCACAGACTTGGTATCAGAGCCATTCTGATGGTAAGAGACCTTAGTTAGCATGGACGTTACACAGGAAACGACAAACCTATTTTCTAAAAGACAAAGGGAGAAGAGTTGACTATTTGCAAAAGTGCTTATGTCACTTCCCCTCCATCTTTGAAAACTACTTGCATTAATATGATTTTCTAATCTTAAAATCTTGCACACTTGCCACTAACCCAACCTGGCCCTAAACACTTCTGTAGATGGAACCTATTGATGAAGAATGGCTGAAGGTTGGATTCCCCCGACTACTCTGGGACTCTATGCAACTTTGCGGTTACCAGCAGAAACCTATCTACACCCTCCACAAGGGACTGGAATCAGGAGATTATGTGGGACGGATTGTCATACTAGCCAAGCTAGGAACCAATGGAAGCCCTATCTATTCCATAGGACCTCAGATGCCCAGTCCTGTACTTGCGGTTGATTTGGTAGCCAGAGAAGCTTTGATGCGCATTCGTAGCTCCCTCCTAGAGATGAGACAGCCCACAACCTTCTACCTCCCCATGAAGGGAAATGTCGACTGCACCGGAGGATCTCAAGGACCCGGCTTGGCATACCCTGTTCTCTCCTCTCAGACCCGATTCAGCTACTCTAGCAATGAGGTGTTAACATCAGTCGTTGACGAATACCTCCACTCCCAGATGGAACTCCGTCGTCTACAAGCCATTCTCACCCGCAAGGAAGCTCTGGAAACCCTGCAAAGGAATCAAGCACGAACCACCGCCACTGAAGGAACATCGAGGGAAGCCGCCCCCAAGAGAAGAAGGAAGTGCACCACCGCCAGTCAGTATCTCCGCAAGTTCAAGCCCATCAAGGAGGCACATGATACCTCCACTAGTCCGCCAGCAGCCAGCCACAACCCCTCAGATGCACCCTCCGAGTAATCACCCGTGTTGCGGTACTCGCCCATTTTGCAATAGGGTAGAGTAATGTATCGTCCCTGAACGTGTTTTGTAATGCTTAAGTACTATTAGCACCCTCGGGTGTAGACTGATTGGTTATGTAATAACTTCCTTGGAGTGCTATGCTTGATTGGATGTTTTCCCTCTTGCGTATTTTAACCAAGTCATTGCATCAGCCCCAACCCAGAACGAAAACGCCCCAAATGAGCGCTTCTCTTAGTTGTCTCATATTCCTCCCAAAAGCTGGATGATTGCAGGTACCCCGTTAAACACACCCCATGAGACCTAGAACCTCGGATAGATCTACTTGATTAGACCTAAGTCGCTATCCTACAGATCTATACCCCAAAAACCCCTCCGAGTTGAACTCCGAAAGTAACTGTTAACACCGCTTACTCCCATAACCGGAATGCTTACCACCAACAGGAACTCCCCCAAGATGTCCATGGACACCGGAAGCTCGAAGAAGGCATGTAGCTATTGCGGAGATGAAAGACACGAAGCCAGCAGGTGTTCCGGCAACTGCCCAAACTGCGGGAAACCCCATTCGTCCAAATTTTGTCCAACTTGGTTTGTCACTTGTTTCCTCTGTGAAGGCCAAGACCATGTCCCTGTCAATTGCCCAATATATCTCCTCATTGGCAAGGCCTGTCAACCTCCAGGTGTCAGCATAGGCAGGTCGCCAACTCAGCTACGCCGAAAGAAAGGTACTCGTTTCTCGTGTGATCAACCCAGCCACTTCCGCCGAGAATGCCCCCAGGGTAAACCCGTCAAGACCTCCACGAAAGTGAAGCCCGAAGGCACCCAGGGCCCTTACCTTCAGAAAAGATGGCCACCCTACCTCTCGCAGCCCTGTAACTCAAGACTGAAGATTCCCCTTGCATCTACAAGCGACTACACCCTGTTGGGAGTAAAGATAGAGAGAAGCTCATTAACTTACTCTAGGACTCCCTGAACATCGGCAAGTGCAACTTGTAATAAACTAGTCCATATTTCCCCTCCCCCCGGAACGACACCTATGATTCTACCCTCCCTTATGTCGCTGTACGCTACCTTAAGAACTATCTTTTGCCACCCTCATACGGATGTTCCCCGTTTGTAACTCTCCGATCTACCCCAGTCTAATCCTAAGGGGGAAAGACTGCGTCTTTCCCACAAATTAGAATAACCCTCTGCCAGAAGCAATCCAACAGTTGGACCCAAAGCTGCAAACTAGGATACAATAATCCCTTAGGACAGACGCTGTAAATCCTAACAGCCGGAAGGTCACCCCTAGCAATCCTGGTTGAAGCCGGCTCGGCACTCGTGTTTCCAGACGTTTGAAGTTCAACCTCCCTGTCATGGTGACCCTGTTCAAAGACAAAGCCGACAAGTTAGTACGCGAGAAACACATAGCATTAACTCCCAACACAAGTCCCCTAACCGTACTCTCCCGAATCTCGGGACGAGATTCTTCTAAGGGGGAAAGGTCTGTAACAACCCAATTTCAACAACCCTGATTAGTTGTCCAGAATGCAGAAATCAGGGGGAACAAAAACTTTTTCTTGTTTGTTGGTGCAGTGTTTGCTTGTTGTTTTTTTCTACTTGTGCAGGTGAGTGTATCCCATATGCTACTCCTTACCTCACCCTCAGTTGACAAAAGTTATTTAACAAAACTATCCTGGCTCATTTTACATATTCTCAAATGTTCTAGCATTTCAAAACATGAGCCAAGATGCTTGTGTAACTAAAACTATTTTAGGAACTTCTATTGACAAAACTATGGAGAGTTATATAACAAAATCTCCTTATGTTCTCAAGACAGAACCCTCAACTAATCTTATCTCTAGCTTTCCCAAAACCTTTCTCAAAGCATTTGAATTCTACTCTTGGTAGAGATACCAAGGACTCCCATCTTATTCAAAATCCAACCTTACCTCAAGCTAAGCTTGATGGTAACCCCAGTAGGGCTTTGGCTTAGTTATAAGATGAGTTGCCTTGATCAGATGTTTGATGAGTTGCCTTGATCTATCGTTTGACTTGTTTACTTAGGAAGAAGTATGAGCCACTCTAGGAGCTCATCACTAGTATCAATAGGTTTCCAAATCACCACATCCTAAGAAAGAAAACAAGGCAAGATCAAATCACTAGATACTAGGTGATCATCTAAAACCCTTAGCCAGATCAATTCTGTAGTGATCCATTCTAGAAGCTTCCAAGTCAACAAAGACCAACATCAAGCATGGATCCCTTCTAATCAATCCACACTTCAACATCATCCACTTAATGATGCTTAGGTACCTTGCAAACCAATAAAAAAATTTCCCTCTCATACGCTAGTCAGAATCCTCAAAACTGCCAAAATTAGACTAAGTCTGGAAATTGTTTCAACATCACCTTTTTGAATGCCTCCCTTTCTCAAACCATGTGCATTTTTGGAAATGGACCTGAACCATCTTGTTAACCCTCCTAAGGACTACCAAGTCCCACTTTTTCCCTTGGTTAGATCATCCTCCAACCTACTCGTCCTTGATGGTTTTGGAGGCAAGAAAATAACTTTTCCTACAAATCTAGTCATCATGCCTACTTTGACAGAAGCTCACACCATCATCCAACCTTCTATGGACCAACTCTTTTCATGGTTGTGATATACCAATATAGGTCTATCAAAACATACTTCACCAGTTCCAAGTGGATCTTTGTGCTACCTAAAACCACATGGTTTATAAGGCATCATGACTATTCTGGTATGGTAGCCTTATTTTCAACAAAGTTTGCCATCCTTTCCAGACCACCTCAAATGCAATTAATCCAAACTACTTCTGCCATGATCATCTATATGACCTGGTCTACCTATTCATCTAACCCTTGCATCAAGGTGAGCTCTGAGCTCCAAGATCCAACAAGGTTTAGGTGGTATAAAAATAACATCACCCTAGATCCTTAATGCCTTGTTCTTCCATCTAATTCAAGTTGGATTTACATTTCCCAAAGTTGAAAATGCTCGCTACACCTTGTCTACATCATCTACCATGATCATCAAGATTTCTCAAATATTATTCATATTTATTATGGCTCCAAATCTATTTAATTCTTTTAATAGGCAAAAATCTCAAAACCCCTGTTTCCAATGGAAAATTTGGGTTTTGTCAAAGCACTTCCCCAAATTTTGGATCCTGTCAGTTCCATATATCCTACCCTATCCTCCCATCTCAAAAATAAATATTTTTGAGAACCTTCATTATTTCTTTTTGCCTATTTTCTTAAATAGCAGAAATGGAATAATAATTGTTTTTAAATACTTTTAATCCTCAATAAACCTTGGGAAAATTCCCCTAAGTGTATCCACATTTGGGACCCTCTCACACCAAAAACCCACCTTGTCCAATGTAAATATATCAAATGATCTTCTAGAAACTATTTCTGTCCTTTTTGATTAAAGTGTTAAGTGGACTAAACCTCCTTTGAAAAATCCCAAATAATTCCTAGAGAGGTCATTTAACCTCATCTATCCACCAGTACCATCTTCCCCATCCTTTCCACTACAAATCTCTAAACTCCTTCACAAGCTCTCTTGTGATCAAAATGTTGCAAAACAATTAAACTTGAACACAACTAGGACCAAACCACCACCAAAGCTTGTCAAGCACTCCTCCACAGCACCCAACACGCCCCTGGTCATGAGCACTATAGCTCCACCCTAGCATTGCCCCTTTTTACCCCTGGATTAGTGGAGAGAGAGACACCCATAGCTTACAAGGATTTGCCCCATTTAATTACCCCAGCTGTCACAACCCTCTCTGCTCCTACATGACCCAAAATCCCACACTTACCCCTCCCCACCGTCCTCTAGGCCAACCACAAGCCAGCATTCCCCTCCCCCATGTACAAATTGGACATTCAGATCATGGATCCCTCTCTCCCTTGGTATAAAGGCCGGAGGCCACCCCAGCATCCCTTCTATCCTCATTTGCTCCCTCCCACCTCCACTTACCTCCCCCAGCACTCCCTCTTCCTTCCCTACCTTGCCCTGCCCGAGAAGAAGAGAGAGAGAGCTCTCGGCCTCTCTCAGAAAAACGAGCAAGGCTCCCTCTCCCCTGCTCCCTTTCCTCTGTATGTTTGCTCACGAGTTCCCCTCTTCCTCCTCTATCGAACCATGGTCTTCTTTGTGCCTAGCACCGTCCCCTTCGTCCCCTTCGTCGTCGCCGTTGATCTCCGACGAGGTAGCCCTCGGTCGCTGTCGCGCGAGCCGCTTCCGGGAGGCCACCACCGCTGTGCCGCCCCTCGATCTGCTCGCCATCGTCCACCGTGTCGCCCAGCACCCTCCACGGCACCTCCCGAGCCCTTTGGTAAGCTCCCCCGCTGCCGTCCGAGCCAGGTAGGGTTTCAGCTCGCCGGCGCCGTCGTGAGGAGGATGACGTACGCAGGCCGTCCATCGTGACTAGATCCAACGGCCACCACTCGCTGATACCGCTTCGGCGCTCCTTCGCCGCTGACTGGCGGGCCCCGCCAGTCAGGTTCGAACCCTCCCCTCCCATGTGCGGTGTCGCCCCACCTAGGCTGAATCCGCCTCCGCGGCCCACTCTCCTCCGGAACCCCATCCCGATACCCCCTCTGCTTTATTCTTTTTCCCTAGATCTGCTAGAGTTGTTGTTTGATTTAAATTCAAACAAAAATGTAAAAAGATGATTTTGACCAGTTCCAAAATCTTGGTGGTCCCTACCTTTTTGTCTAACAGAATATACCTTTGGTTATCCCAGACTAGGTTTAGTTTATCCATGATAAATCAATTCCTAAAAATTACCTTGACACCTAAATAATTTTCTCAAAGAGTCTTACACCTCCAATTGGGGAAAACCAAAGCTCTGCTGGAAGGTATTTGATATACCTGCCATCTAGCATAGATCCTATGCCAAGGTGCACAGTAGTGTGCCCATAGCAAAAATGACAAAAACAGCCATTATCTGTCTTAGGAAATTTCTCTAGGTCAAACCAAATGTGGTATTGATCTAATTCCAACTGCCATGTATGTGTCTAATCAAAATCTACCAAGCCCCAGCAGCCCAGATTTTATTGAGCTCTGGTTGAACTGTAGTGAATTAAATACTGCTGTAAGTGGTATTTTGACTAAATAAATCACTCCAGGAGTTTGACAACTCCAAAAAGAGTGAATCAAATTCCTACAGAAAGGTATTCTAAATGCCTACCACATGACCATGGAATCAAATCAAGAGCCTCTGTGGAATTAATCTGGTGAAAAAGAGAAAAACCATACAGAACTAGCTTTCATGATTTATTAAGGGCATGCTGGTAAATCTTTTGACAAGATTCCAACTCTATGTGTTTCAGTACATCGAACAATACCTAACCACCCCAGGAAATAATTTTTGGGCCACCAGATAACGTCTGGTGAATTATTTCCTCAAACTAGAGTTTATTCCACTATAAAAAGCATAACTAAATCCAGGTATCTGATAATCTAGTGAAACCACTTGTGTTGGTTTTAAGTTATCAAGACCTATCTGAGGATATCATTGTTGCACATTGTTATCCTATAGAACTCAGAACCCTACTCCAAGTTCATGCTATTTAGCCTTGACAATCATCTTCCAAAGGGAAAAACACCTCTATGGCAATTTAGTAATTCCACTACTAGAACCCAACTTCTCCAAAACCTACCAAGTTAAGTAGTATTCCTCATGTTTGTTTTCTGTATGGATTGATGCATGTATGCCTTATATTGATTGTGGTATTGTCAGCTTGCATGTATATTCGATGACGACGATAGTGTGAGTGTTTGACGACCAGAAGGAACGGACTTCTTCTGATTATTTATTGGGTATTATTGGTTATCTAAAGAAGTCCAAGGACTTATTTCTAATCACATGCAAGCTAAATTTTCCCGAATTCTAATACTCGTCCTACTCGTTTTACTACTTGTTTTGTATCCTCTTTATAAATTGCATTATCTACCTGCATGTCTTGCTTTATAAACACTGCGATATAACATGGCTCCTCCAGGTTATGCATTTGTGCCCCTCGTGGCACCACCCTGATGTACCTACCATTCTATCCCTTTAGACTAAGAGTATGGTGGTTAGCATCCTACCTCGTTGAAAACCCCCGGTTTTGAGAAAATGAACTGTTTTGGGTTTTACCCTACTACAAATGTTTAAAAACTGCTTTGTAAAACCTTTGGGAACAGGCATCGTTCCAAGCGGATGTTTTAGCTACATAAATGGTGTTGATGAGAAATGAGAAAGTGAAGGGATGTTCTACGCCTTTACCGGAACAATTTTTATTCGTGCAACCACATTACCCCAGGTGTTGGGGCTTAGCTCGTAGTTTGTCTTCATTAG
Source organism: Avena sativa (assembly GCA_916181665.1). Lineage (NCBI taxonomy): Eukaryota > Viridiplantae > Streptophyta > Magnoliopsida > Poales > Poaceae > Avena > Avena sativa. Next base: position 461,648,256 of record OV702291.1, on the reverse strand, counting down.
ACGAGGCAGCTTGTACCATGCTTATAGGGAGAGATCCCTTGAATTCCGGGCAGGCGCTAACAGATCTATAGATCTAGAGCCTGTAGCTTGCTTCAGCAAGAGTGAGCCTATTCTGGCAGGAGTGCTGGTGCAACAATAGGTGGCAGGATCTCCCGCGGATGGTATGACTTAGGTGGTATGGCAGGAAGTGGAGTCACCAGATTAAGGTATACGCCAGGTTGCGGCTTGGGTATATGCATGTATAGAAGGCAGGACTATGGCTGGGAGCCACATACACGTTGCCGGGGAGAACAAACCCAAAAGGAAAAGCAGCCTTGTGGGGAAAGTGAAAGGTTAGGTTTGATTATCTAGACCCCCATCTACAGTTGTAGTGGGCCGTGGTTTTATCCCGGTGGATGTATTGATTCTTGTGGGGAAAGTGTGCAAACTCTGCAGAGTATAATCTATTCGAATAGCCGTGTCCACGATCAAGGACGGTTGGAAAGGTGACGGCTAGGAATACCCAAATGGTGTTCGTTTAGAAAATGGATGAAACTATGGAGGTTCCAGGGGAACCTGAGTTTAAGGTGTTGCTTTCACCAGAGGAGGCCAAAGAGGTTTATAAAAGGGTTTTTACTCCAAAACTGCTTTCAAAAAGGTTTTCAACAAAGATATAGGGATATCTTGATTTATAAAACAGAGGCATGTTTTCAAAATTCTTTTTCAACAAAGATATGGATATGCCATAACTACAAGAGGTAGTCTACGCTTTCCAAAAACAACCCTAGATAGAGCTATCTCGCCATAGCCAGAACTTGCATTTCCTTATTCTACTTAACTTGGTGGTTTGCGAGTACATTCAAAAGTACTCATGCCATTGTCCCTGGCTTTTTACTTGGCCGGACTTTCAGAGGTTCGACATTGGAAGATTAAGGTGACGTCTAGTGAGCTAGGCCGTCTTCCCAGCCAGCCGCCTATAGGTTGAGGCACGATTGGGCTCTACGCGTGTTGATGTTCCGCTGCTAAGGATGATGTAGCCATAATGGCATTTATGTAAGTTTTGTAAATTCGTTATGTTTTGGATGTTGTAATGATACTTGTCGGTTATGTTCCACGGCTCACTGATCATGGGAACGTGGATATATACATAACAGGGATTTCTCGGATGGTTAATCCGGGGAGCCCACATGACTCTAGCTATGGTTAATGAAAAGAACACACATGCAATGACACTGGTGGATCCATACGTGGTTTGTGAAAAGAACACACATGCAATGATCTCTGGTAGATCCATATGTGATTTGTGATAAGAACACACATGCTCATGTGGTTTGTGAAAAGAACACACATCCAATGACACTGGTGGATCCTTATGTGGTCTATGAAAAGAACACACATGCAATGACACTAGTGGATCAATATGTGGTTTGTGAAAAGAAAACACATCCAATGACTCTGGTGGATCCTTATGTGGTTTGTTAAAAGAACAGACATGCAATGACTCTAGTTGTGATTTGTGAAAAGAATAGACAATACAATGACTCTGTTGGATCCATATGTGGTTTGTGAAAAGAACATGCAATGACACTGGTGGATCCATATGTGGTTTTTGAAAAGAACACACATGCAATGACACTGGTGGATCCATGACACTGGTGGATCCATATGTGGTTCATGAAAAGAACACACATGCAATGACACTGGTGGATCCATATGTGGTTTGCGAAAAGAACACACATGCAGTGACTCTAGTTGTGGTTTATTAAAATAACACACATGCAATAACGCTGGTGGATCCATGTGGTTTGTGAAAAGAACAGACATGCAATGACTCTAGATGTGGTTAATGAGAAGAACACACATGCAATGATACTAGTGGATCCATCTGTTGTTTGTGAAAAGAACACACATGCAATGAAAACTAGTGGCTCCTATGTAGTTTTTGAAAAGAACACACATGAAATGACTCTAGACGTGGTTAATTAAAAAACAGACACGCAATGACTCTGGTGGATCCATATGTGGTTTGTGGAAAGAACATACATGCAATGACACTGGTGGATCCATGTGTGGTGTGTGGAAAGAACATACATGCAATGACACTGGTGGATCCATGTGGTTTGTGAAAAGAACAGATATTAAATGACTCTAGTTGTAGTTAATGATAATAACATGCATGCAATGACTCTGGTAGATCCATGTGTGGTTTGTCAAAAGAACTGACATCCAATGAACTCTAGTGAATCCATGTGGTTTATGACAAGAACACACATCCAATGAACTCTAGTGGATCCATGTGGTTTATGACAATAACACACATGCAATAAACTCTAGTGGATCCATGTGTTTTATGAGAAGAACACACATCCAATGAACTCTAGTGGATCTATCTTGGCATAATTGGATGTATTCCACAAGGTATTTCATTGTACAAGACACTCACTTTCCATTTTTATACTACTCAGTTTTGCCCTTGATTTTTTGATACTACTCAGTTTTGCCCCTCTCTCTCTCTTTCGTAGAAGCCCAAACCTATGCTCACTTTGTCTGCTATGCCCTGATTGGTTGTCACAGTTGTCATGCGGATCACGGGCACCAACCGTTGATCCTGTGTGATCCAAAGAGGATCGTTGCACACGTTATGCCCTTCATTGTACAGTGTGAGACAGCACGGACGTCTCCCTCAGCGAGACTTCTACAAGAAGGAACACGAAGCCGTCCATGAAAAAGTTGCTGACTAGTCATGTCATGTTTAATCAAGTCTGAAAATCCTACAACTGCTACTACTATGCCACAACACATCCATCATCGAGTGCACGGTCATCGACTGGCAGGTGCAATTTATTGCCACTTGATTTTAATAAGACATATCCTATTTTTTACGCAGCGGCTCTCAATCTCACTTCCAACTGGGCCCCACCGTAAGAAACTTTCACACGTTAGCCGGAGGCCGAAGAGCTGAGAACCTAATGTCTCCGCCTTCACAGTCATCAACACATCCATCTACCGATCTAGCACAACCCCACGAATCTCGCCGTATAGCCACCTACCTTCTCCTCTACATTTCCCCTTTTAATTATCACCAATTTTATGGCCGTGTCAAACTTCGTACATAAAAATTGTGTATGCACCCTTTGCATGCGACTCAATACAGAACTGCCATGCATGGCCCGGGAAAAAAAACATGGCGTACTGTGCGCGTGTCACGGTGCACGGTGCAGTAGCATACACGGCGCGTTGCATGGTGGTGCAACAAAACATGCCTTGCTTCCATTCACCTTAACTATAGAACCCATCTCCGCATACCCACTCTCACTCTCACTCACTCTCCTCACGCAACCCTCTCCACTGTCCCACTAGCTTCTGCAAACTCCCGATAAAACCCCGTCTGCGCCGGTGATGGCGGAGGAGGATAGGGTGGCCATCGTCGCCTCCAAGGCCGCCGGCGAGGAGGCCCCCGTCTCAGTCCCGGTCCCCCTTGACGCGTTAAAAGCAGCCACCGTCCCCGTCTAGGCCCCCGTAAAGGCATCGATGGCAGCCGCTATTCCAGTCCAGGCCCCCGTCCCCGCTACCAACGTAGCCGCCGGCGAGGAAGCCCCCGCCGGTCACGAGCAGATCCAACTCTTCCGGGACCCCTATGATCCAGAGGAGTACATCGCTCCGGTGAACCCCTACGACATCGGCATCGATGACCCATGGTCGGAGATAACTAGGGTTTGCTCCTCTTCCCTGGTTCTTCTCCCGTTCCCATCATTGGATGCTAGATCTTGGTTTACTAGGATTCTCTTGTTCGCATTTCGATTGCTCGATCTTCTTACATCATCTAATCCTCCCTTTTCATTTTCTTCCAATAGGTTTACGGCAGCAACGTCTGCAGCGATGATGAGTCCAGGCAAACCAAGACTTGTCAGGTGCTCAGGAGGCTGCAGGCCGGCCAGTACGACGCCTTCTTCGTTGGCAGCGTCTATAGTTTCCCCTTCTGCAGGACGAGACTCATCGGCACCAACTTCAACTGCGTCGTGATGCATGCAGAGGGCCCGAGCTCCGGCACCCCAAAGTCGGCCAGACTGTGACGTCAATGCCTACATCGCTGAACACCAGGGTCTCGGTATTCACCTCCGAAACCTCCAGTGGCTGGCCATCAAAGAGGGTCGCATGCCTCCGATCAAGCCCAAGGCCCCCAAGAGCAAGGGATTGGGCAGCAAGAAGTGGAGGAAGCGCTAGAGGGAGGAGGCGGAGGCACAGGCGCATGCAAGGAAGGGTTGAACGTGTTTGCTGCTGCTGCTAAGCAGCTTCTTTTGATTTTCTATATTTTGCGTGTATCCTATTTCTGCACGCAAGGAAGGGATTGAATGTATCGAACCTCGTTAAGCAACATACTTTCTATCGCTATATCCTATTTAGCTGCGCACAGCTATATCTATATTTTTTTTGCTTTTTGAATGAACGTATTCTGCCTGGTGTGATTTGCTGCTCTAGATTTGCAACCAAATCGGAGGCAAAAATAGGTCCAAAAGTGAATGAATGATCAAAGAGAGAAGCTTCTCTAGATTTGCTACCAATTTGGGCAAAATGAAACATATCTATTTAGCGAGAGAAGAAAAAGGTACTCTTTCAAACTGCCAGTTAACGAGGTACCATCTTGACAAGCTACCAGACACATACAGAAACATAACACGAATAAGTAAAATTTATTTTACTACTCTCACTTGAGGCGCTAGCCATCTTGACAAGCTAACTGAGTTCCACAAAACAGAAACATAACACAAAGGAGTAAAATTTAATTAACTTCTCATCAGACCACTTGACGCGCTTGCCATCGTTCTTAGGCGACCAACTGCGATCATTCCAGGTGGATCTTACATTATTGGCCCTCCACAGCTCACGAAATGCAAGTTCGTCCCACCTGGGATCTGACTTGGCTTTCCTATCTTCAGCATCATGCGACACAATTAGCGGTGCATCATAGGCCTGATTGTTGCCGCTAGAAGATGCTCCCTCTTTGTTTGTTGCTTCTGCTTCAGATGCAGCCTCTCTGTCAGCTGCTTCTGCAGCCTCTCTGTCGGCTGCTTCAGATGCAGCCATTTTTTTGCATATGCAGCTTCAAACTCAGCTATTCTGCATTTTCTACAAAGGGCTCCCCTAAGATCGTCTCCCCTCTTGCAAATAGGGCAAAACACGAGGTAACGTAGAAAGAAATGGATCTTCTTGTACAGCTGGTAGGTCACGTAAGCATCTATGGCTGCATACTTTTGGTTTATTTCAGATAACGGGCACTCCTCCCAGAAATCCTATCCATAGGAAAATCTGACTTTATTCTATCGTACGACTCATCGAGGATTCTAGTCGCGAGTGTAGCCATTTCATCCTTCCTCGAGAACCCTATGATCTTGACAAGACTCTGAATATCGATCTAGTTGTGTGCAGGAATTGTAATTCCCTCTTAATGAAATTTCAAAAAATCAGTTGTATTGTCGACAATGCAGAAAACAATTCCTTTTTCTACAAGGAATTGACGCAGCGCCGAACAATTCCTGTCAGTCCTGAAAGTATGTAGTTTGTCATCACCAAAATTTGTAACTACAAATATTTTGTCAATGCAAGATCATCATCTGAGTATAATTTTAAAAAGTTTAGTAAATGCAAGATCAAGACTCTCAACATTGGTTTGTTATAATTTATTTGGTCCTAAATAAAATTCAGTAGTTGCAAGATGAGCAAATGGATAAAGAACAAGAGAAGAAAACCCTAAAAGCGGTTAACTATAGAGAGCAGATCTACAAACCGGGAGAAGTGGTAGACGATTACATATTTCCGCATGGCCAGTTGGACAACGACGACTTCATTCTGTTCATATGGGTTATCCGGGGTGTACTCGAGGTCCAATCCCACAAACTTGTCCTCGTCTTTCCCAAGTCAATCCTCGTACATCCTCCGGACTCGCACCACTGTCTCCTCCTTATTGGTGTAGACGACGTCTATATTCTTATTGTCATGGGTAGTGAAGCTTGTCTCTAGAGTGCGACGACCTTACATGGCGGCAGGGAGAAGACGGAAAGAGTGCGACGACCTTCCATGGCGGCAGGGAGAAGACGGAAAGAAGACAGATGACAGGAAGAAGAAGAGTGGTTTCTGCGAGACAGGGGAATGGTGGAACCGTCAATGCATTTCTAAGGTAGTGGTTAACGACGGGACGGAAGTCCAATGAAGAGACGCGTGGCGGTGGCCGTTCCAGCTTCTGAGTAAACAAAAAATAATTATAATAACGATATATGTGCCATGTTTTGTCACATCAATACACTGGGTTGGTCGTGTTGTCCTATCCACTGTGCCAGCGCTGCAAGCCTACGTGACAGCCATTACGCCTAAGCGACGGGAGCGACATAACGGAGAGAACTGACAGTGGAGCCCAACTTGACGGCCGTTAGACTGATATTTTGTATTGAAACGTAAAGTTGAATTCGTGCCGAAAAAGACCCTATGAGTCTTTGGCACGCCAACTGTAATCATCGCGGCTGATTACAGGCAACTTAGGTACCGCGTTGTCTAGACGCCATGATGTGTTTCTTCACATTACCCTAATCGAAATAAAGGTGGACTCTCATCTTTTGTGTTTTCCTCTATATTATCATCGTTTCCAATCTACAAGCAGGATCAATCGGAAGGCAGCGTTTTTATTTATTCCATCATGTACAGATTCAACAACTTCTTTATCATAGAGTTAGTGTAATGCGGATTGAATATTGTATTTAACGAGTCCTCGGCATTTTTTCTTGCCTTCACCTGGAATGCAACATGCTACATGCATAGTTCCGTCATTAATCCGTGGATTACTGTTATTTGATTTTGAGATTATAGAATCGCCAATCCTTGGAGTGAACGAAAAAATTACTTTTGCAATCTCAAGCAATTCTGTTGGTAACCGTATCAAATTGGTTTATATTGGACTCCCTTCTTAGACTATCCTACGAGTATAGACTCTACATTGAGAAAACCAGTGTCTTCTTGCCTGTTGCTGCCATGTATGGGGCTGTTTGACGTGGGAGTTCATGCTCTTATAGGTTTGCAGAGGTATGTTCAAAACAGTTAGTCTTACTTAATTGGTTGTGTCGAAGTCATGTCCATTACTTGATTTCTAATCGATACTTTCTTTCTTGCAGCTTTCAATTTTGTCTTGGATCTCTCGCAGGAGTTGACCGGGAGTTTTCTACTATCTAATTCAATGTTGTTTTTCCAAGTTTTATTCTTATGTGCTCGCTAGGTTCTTGACAGAACGCCTATGTACGGAAATGCATTTTGTCCCAGGAAGCGCGGGGAGGTAGAAAATAATATTTTAACGAAAAAATCATGCATATATAATTTCCTACCTTGAAATCCAGTATGCTTCGTTGATTGTGGGAAGCACCTATAATCCTTACAACCCCATCTCTGAGATGAATTCATTAGGAGAATAACATTATGCAATTAGATGCAACATGACATGGTCATCGTGTGTGAGGGATGGCAACAACATGTGGTATTTATTGTCTACGTGCAACAATAATAAACCAGAAATATCCGTACTGCTCCAATTGATTCTTAATTTGTCAAGGTAAAAACAAGACCAGATAGGAAGGAATGTGATTTGTATCTACCTCAGGATTTCTTACGCTATTATTCAAGGTAAAAACAAGACAGATAGGAAGGAATCTGATTTGTATCCACCTCAGGATTTCCTACGCTATTATATACAGAGACATTAATGTTCTACTCTGCTTTTGTGATGTTACTCCTTTTTTCCTAACTACCTTTTTCTCAAATTTTCTGTCTAAAGGAAAAATAATTTATATTTGTACTTTTTTTTAGGTCAAACACCATACGATGTATTATTAGTATATCCTCAAGCAGAGTTTTTTTGGTAAGAAGCTTTAAACATTGTACCCTATATATAGTCTTAAATCATGTGCACCCTATCTTGATTTATTTTGGTTAAGAGTTTTTTTCCTATAATATTTTCTTTTTCACAGATGTGATCTAATGATTATCTTAACAAATGTATTCCTATATTTTGTATGTATTGCAAATTTCTACAGTTTTAGATAGATAATTGTTACCAAAAACTTTACAAGAATTTATTTATTTCTGAATCACAAGCCCGTGCAGGGGCACGGGCAAATGACTAGTCCATCTAACCATAATAAACGAAAAAAGTTCGTATTATTCTCACCACAAGGAATAGGATCCTCACTATGTATTTTATTTATTCTTTCCCAAGCATCTCTTAGTGTTTCTCCAAAGTGTTGTTTAAAGGAAGTAGTAGCATTCACGGGGAGGATTGGTCCAGGTTGGTTCATAAGGCTCAAGTTCCCAAATAAGGTTGATACTAATTTGTATGTGTTTTAAGGGAAAACTAAAAAGACTAAAAACAAGACAAATAAATTTACTTAAAATGGACTGGGGTTCATGGATTCACTTGTCTACTCTCTTTTTAGGTTGCAATGGACAGAAGCAATTCATCAAAGACATAGTATTGATGGAACTTCAACATGTGTTTGATAAGCATTCATGTGGGCATCATGTCCTAACATATAGATGATGCAACCCATGTCTCTTATAGTCCCGAAGAAAGGGAAAACTCTAAGCAATCTTGAATTAAGAATCAACAGAGTATAACCTTAAGTAATTTGACATGATGTTTGAATCACAAATATGCTACCTTGACCAAACAAGATTATCTAGCTGTCACAAGATAATCATAGCACATGACTTCACTTTATCCCTAGTGAGGTAGCAAAAGGAAGGTAAATACCATAGTGGATCTTGAATTTGTTGTCATTATTCCATCACTACCACCATGCTATTCCATCTAATACACACTTCTCCCCACACATGCTCTTGCATACAAGTTGGATTAGAAAAAGTACTTAAGAACGGGGTACATGATATGCATCTATCAATACATCTTACACATAACAGGCTCCAATTTCATATATCAAATCACAGAATAAAGATCCACCACATAGGAATTACCTATATGACCATAATAATGTTGGGCAGCTCATAGGGTACTAGATCTATGAATAATGAGAGAGAAATAGATGAAGATACTACCACAAACCCATAGTCCAGAGGTGGACTACTCCCTCATCATGATGGTGATGATGGTGGAGATGTTGGAGAAGGTAGATATCCCTCCGGCGGCGGCTCTAGCAGAGCTTACCCCTCCAATCTTTGTTGGTTCTGGCTCTGTTTTGGTGTTATAGTGTTTCTATGGTGCCCCCCAAGGAACTCCTGATGGACCCTTTATATAGTGGTTTTTAGGTCATACGGAAGCGGTGGGCGAAAGATCGAAGCAAATCGATGGCCGAGGAGGAAAAGAGACTGGGTGGCATGCCCACCCTTACTAGGCATGCTACCTAGTCCATCTTGGGACTCCAGGTCCACCTAGTGAGGTCCAAGTGCTCCAGATGCTTCTCTTGATGAAATAGTCATGCTCCTAAAATCCCAACTCCATTTGACTTTGTTTATATACGTGAAATGTAAAAATACACAAAACATGGTTTTCCTGCCCTACAGAGTTATAACCAAAATAAAGGAGATCAATGATAAATCCCCATAAGTCAATCTAAAACATGGATATAACATCATATATGTAGAAAATATGTGGCAATTCATATCAACAAACTACAAATTTCATGTATGCATTTTACATGCATCAGGAACCGCTGCCAAAATTGCCTCTGGTTGGATCCACCCCATCCTTCGTGGTCATCATCAACATCTATAGCAAAATACCTGTCATATCCCCACTGTAATCTCTTGGAAAACATGATGTGTGATGCAATATATAGTTTTCACATGATCTATTGTGTATCTATGTATATGTTTGAGTAGTGATTTGTTCATGGCAATCGTGAAATAGTTCGTTGTTGGTTGCATACAAGTATGTTCTCTTCTATGATGGTCTTATGTACTGATATATGAGTGCACACATATGTTGGGTAATGCATAAGGTTGTCACTATTGCATGTTGCATGGAGAAGGTATGGCCGGAGGCACTTGCTAGAAACCATGTCCGAGGTCTTAAATATACATGCTACATTAATTCATCGTTAGTTAACAGGGGATAAATTATGAGGACCTTGAAACTTATTGTGGTGGATAGACTTTATAATAACTCCCTTGCTTGGACAAAAATGACCTGATCAATCACACTACAACAAAAGTTCCACCTGAAACGGTTTGATCCGCAGAGCATGGTAGAAGGTAATAGCTTCAAAAGCGATCTTCCTCGTATGTGTAAAATTATGTTTGACATATTTAGAATAAGGAGGCCCTTTAATAGCACCATTTGAAGGAATTTGTAGATATTAAGTTTTAGGCAATTCAATAAACTTCTCAAATTTAGCATCATCCTGACTTCTAAGGGTAAGAAATGGGACTTTGGACACAATGATACCTTTCTTTACCTTAATTTACAAATATTTTTCCTTAGCTTTATTCTTACTTGGTGAAGGATCTTCTTTATCTTGTTTTTCTTCAAATTCTTCTAGGACTTGGTTCTTTATCTTCATGGGTTTCTTGTTGGATATCATTACATATCTCCATCACCGTCTCCGTCTTGAATTTCAGTGTCCGATAGATATATACAATTTTAGGTTCCTAGAACTGTGCAATATATATAATTGTCATATCATCTAAAACTATTTTCGTATCAATCTATCCAACCTTGATAGCTACATACTATTCTGATAAGGGTGAACCTCAAGGGTGGCTAGATCTTCACGGATCTCGTGGTAAAATCGATGGGAAAGTGAGGGGAAAAGAGAGGGATAGCGGAAGCAGACACACACCTCACGAAGAACACGATGAACACACGGAACACGACACTACAAGGCCAATTGCTCCAGTCGGCGGCCACCGGTCCAATAGAATCCTCGCAAGGAAATATTGGTCAACATGCTCCCGACAATGCCAAGCGGAGAGGGAAGAACACCTTGGAGAGGGTCTTGACATCTATGCTCATGCACTCGTAAACATAGGCCTTGTACAACAGTGGATGTGCGATGCAAATTCCAACGAGGTTGGTGACGGTAATCGATCCACTTGGTAAAGGGGATGAGGCAAAACTAGAGATTCCAGAAAGGGGGTTGTCTTTAGTCTATCATCTAGGCCTAAAGGGGTACAATAAGGGGTGGGGGATCTATATATAGGCCAACCACTAGAATGGGGGTAGTTTGGGCACAAAACTAGGGTTTGGAACAGAATAAGGGGGTACATGGGCCAAGGGCCTAGATGATGGCACGCAGGCCCATCACTTAGGTCGGAGACTCTAGTGTCGAGGGGTCGGAGACTCCAGGTGGCTGGAGACTCCGGGCATGGCATCGCTCTCTGGGGCTAACTCTAGGGTGGTGGACAGAGAGCTCTAGGTAGTGTTCGGAGTCTAGTCTGGAGTTCCAGGGGCGGAGACTCCAGTGTGAAAGGCTAGAGACTCTAGTGTAGTGTGGTCGGAGACTCTGGGTTGTGTGGATACTCCGGTGTTGTTGTTGCTCTCTGGGGTTATCTCTGGAGGGGTGTACTAGGAGCTTCTAGGGAGGGTCTAGAGTCCTGGTCGGAGTCATTGGGGAGTTGGGCCGGAAACTCTGGTTTTGGAGGCCGAAGACTCTGGGTGTCAGAGCTAGAGACTCTGGTGCTTTTGTTGCTACTTCTTCCGTCTCCTCTTCCAAGCCTCCGCCTTGTCAGGCTTGATTCTCCGGGCTTCCTCCCTTGCCTCCGCACTTGTCGGTGTGAACCTATCATGATAATGGGATGGAGTATGAAGTAGTATACCATTAAATAGGTTAGGAAGTGGGCTCGCATAGAGGATAGGATTCACTTTTGGAGTCCATGATGACTTGGCATAAGTTGGAGACCTTGATGTGGTAGCGACTGTATGTCGAGCTGCATCATCTCCACCCTTCAAAAAGAGTCTTCATCGACTCTACATGCTCATCACAAAGTAGAAGAGGTCGAGATACATTCTTGATCCTGGGGTTCATCATATGGTCTTCCTCGGGAATATTTATTTGACAACACTTCAATGTTCCTTCACTTTCCACGAAGCCTACAAATATGACAACAAAAGCGAAGCACTCAAAGAGTAGCCAATTATTTAAGATTATATCATGAGTCCTCAAGTAGAAGGAAGTCACCTCATGGTGTAGAAATAGCTCTTATAAGCACATCCATAGGAAACTCTCTACCTTTCGTCTTGTCAAATCATTGTCCATAGTGGTTGACTTGTATGCAATTGTATCTTCACACAACAAAGACCAAGCAAAAAAAAATTGTGTGTGGTAGAGGAGCATGCCATTTGTGGCATGTCCATTTTTGTTCACAACACTATTAACACAACTCAAGTATAGCAAACGAAATGCATATGCAAGGTCAAAGTGCATGGAAATTGTTTGAACATCATCCAAATGTGGGAACTCAGAAACTCCATAAAACATCTTATTGTGGCACTCAAAGCATTGGACTAAAATAATGATCAACATCTTTGATGCAAGAATAGGAAAATTTGGCAAAAACACATCAGGAAGGACATCCAAAACAACATAATTAAGTGTGCAAACCAAGCATTGGAAAGTGAAATTGTTCAATATGTTGGATTCCATACGCAAATCATCAAAAGAAAATATCATTGGAATATGATTATCACAAGTGGAAGGAAACAACAACATGGTTGAAAACAAACCATAGAAAACAACCGATGTTCCTTATGTTTGTTGCAACAACTGCACGAGATACTTGGAATCTCTCATGAGAGTGCATGGTCATAATGGCATTATGGTTGCACTCAAAACATCGGAAAGAGAAAATTTTCAACATTTTCTTTGCAACACACAAAGCATAAATACCGAGTAGCAAAGAAACACGATTCTCACAAGGTGGAAGAATACCATCAACATGCTTGCAAGCAAATCATAGGAAAGAGCAATTTTTCATCATGAAATATGCAAAGCATGCAAAAGGTATCAGAGTTGGGTTTGATCTTGAACTCACGTGCGGAATGCTCTCAAGAGCTCTTTTTGTCAACTCGTGCTCAACTGAGGTTGACATTATAGTCCGGGTACCTACACACATCATACACAAAAGGAAGAAAGTGTGTGCATGGTGGAGAAACACATCATCCATCATGACGTATCTCTTCTTATGCACATAACCATTAATGTCAAATAAGTGTAAAATAGATGCATGGTTAATATGCAAGTGGGGAACATGCTTATCATGGCATTTACTAAAAATCTCCAAAATTTGAGAAAGCTATGGTTGAAATCTCAATAAAAACCATATGATAATTATTGTTGCAAGCAAAACAAGTTAGAGAGCAATTATTCATCTTATTGAAAGAAACAGGAAAAATTGGAAAACATCCATGACAAAGCATGGTCCGAAGGATAACATTTTTATCATCATTGCAAGCAAAACATTGGAAAGAGAAATTATTCAACAAAGTGCAAGCAATAATATCATAAACGTAACATTTAGAGCATATCATGTCTATGGTAATATCATAACAATAAAAGGTCTCCACATGGTCATCATGATGCATAGAAAAATCAACACACATAATAAGAGTGGAGCATATGTCATGTCACAAGTATCATCCATAGCATGCAAATCATCATGTCCACTAGTGGTATCATAGCATCATCAACACCCTTATTTTTACCTTGTTCATACCTCTCATATGAAGTGGGTGTTATGGTAGTAGTGGCCTCCATGTGGGCGACTTTGTCTTTTTGATGTAGCCATGGCATAGCATCATCTTCATGCACCATGTACATATTCTCAGTGCGAGGCATCATCATCTCGAGGCTTGTCGCTTCTTGATCTATGGAACCTAGCACATCATGAGAAAACAGATTAGAGGTAGAGGGTAAGTCGTTAGAAGTAAAAATGGTCTTAGAAGACCTATCAACTACCACTCTCAACTCACTCGGTATATCACTCATGCCCTCCAAATTGAAGCACTCAATCTCACTATGGTGGAGTCACTCATCTCACTCTTGCTTTAACTCAAGTGGGATAAGTGGGTCTCATACTCACATGGGATTGGTACAACATCATCACTCAAGAATATAGGGATAGGATCGGTTTTCTCAACTCCATGGGCCTCCTTTGGTGAAGGGAAAATCCCATTCTCACCATTATCAACCTTGTCGCCTTCAATGTTGGATGCCATAAGATGTGCATCATCGCTTTCCTCCATGGTCGAAGGGAAAATCCAATGCTCGATCGTCTTGTCGCCATATTGTAGTAGTGGTGGTAGTAGGACCACGTTGTTGTCGAGAGAGGTGCTCGAATCGACTTTATCACATATGTGGACATGGATTCCTCCATATTGAAGTGTAGACTCTTCACTTGGAGGTTGCTCATACTTTTCCATGGCCACCTTGGCTTTTGTAGACATCTGCTTGACGTACTCATTCAACTTGGTGAAGTATAGGTCTTCCTTCTCCTCATCCATAAAGTTGCATGCGTCATCTAGGACAACAAGTTTTGGCATTGAAGCTTGATGGTGTGGGAGAAGTCTTGCTCTTGGTTCCATTATGGTGGTGGCACTAGTAGTTGAAGGTGCCTTATGATGGTGTTGACAAAGGTCATTGGCGTGCCTTGCCAAAGGGTGATGTAGGTGGCGCACTTGGTCATCCACATGACGCTCGCGACGATGATCCTTTTTCATGGCACTCTTCTTGTGCTTGTGGTGCCATCTTGACCTTTACACGATAAATTTGGCGAAGTTGTCGTGTCCTCCTTGAACTTGTCGAGGGCGCTTTTCAACTTCTCCAATTGACTATGGACCTTGGCACTCTCAAGGTGGAGGTTCCATCTTGGTCGATGTGACTTGAGGCGCCTTCTTGAGCCTGATTGAGAATTATGGATGGTGCTCACCATGTGTTCCTCGTATTTATGGTGAATATGCCTTGGACGATATCTTGTATCCTCTTGATGTTAGCAATGATCAATAGAGGGCGTATGTCGATGAAGGTTCTTGTTTCGTGGCACATCTTGTGGAAGATGATGTTGGGCACCACTTTTCTTGGAGTAGGTGGCACATGATGCCTTGGAGGAGGTTGTACTTGACACATTGAAGATGTTGGTCCTTGGAGCCTTTGAGATGTTGGCGCTTGATGCCTTGTAGATGGTGGTGCTTGACGCCTTGGAGGTGGATCATCGAAGTAAGTGGTGCCATTTGGTGTGGCACAGTTGGCCTTGAAGGTCATGGTTTCTTGATGATGCGCCTCCTATTGCTTGGCGTAGTAGTCTTCCACCTCCCAGCGGTGGAGGAATTCTTCATGGCTCATGGAAGAGACCTCAGAGTCAATGAAGTTTGCCATGTACTCCATGTTTGGCGAGGCATCATCATTGCCACACTCAAAGTCATCCATGCTTAGGGAGTGATATGTCATAAACGTATCTATAATTTTTGATGTTCCATGCTTGCTTTATATCTACTTTCTTATGTTTTGTTCATACTTTGAGGTATTTTTATACATTTTCTAGGACTAACCTATTAACAAGATGCCATAGTGCCAGTTGACTAATTTCTGCTGTTTTTGGTTTCAGAAAAGCTAGTAAAGAAATATTCTCAGAATTGGACCGGACAAAATCCAAAGTCAATATTTTACCCGAAGCAACACGGAGTCCGGAGGGGAGACGAAGTGGCAAACCAGGGCGACCACACCTGGTGGCGGCACGGCCTGGGGGGGGCACGCCACTAGGGGGTGTGGGCCCCTGGTGCTCCACAGACCTTGCCCCTTCGCCTATCAAAGCCTCCCGGGAGGAAAACCCTAAGTACCCAATCAAAATTCCACAAAAGAGTCTGTAGCCGCCGCCATCTCCATCCCTAGATCGAGAGGGATCTAAAGCTCTTCCCGACACCCTGCCGGCAGGGAGAGATCACCCTAGAGGCCTTCTTCATCACCATGCCTGCCTCCGGTGTGATGCGTGAGTAGTTCATCCTTGGACTACAGGTCCATGTAGTAGCTAGATGGTTGGTTCTCCTCCTTTGTGCTATCATGTTTAGATCTTGTGAGCTCCGTTCATGATCAAGATCATCTATTTGTAATCTTACATGTTGTGTTTGCGGGGATCCGATGGATATTGAGATGCTACTTCAGATTGATTATTGATTCTATCATGTCTATGTTATTTGTGATCTTGCATGCTCTCCGTTGTTTGTAACTATCTTGGCCAAGTAGATGCTTGCAATTCCAAGAGGGAGTATTTATGCTCGATCGTGGGTTCATGCCTCTAGTAATCTGAGGAAGTGATAGGAATCTCTCAGGTTATAGATGTTGTTGGGGTTCTGCGTATGAAAACAATAAATTTTACTCTACGCCCCTGAACCCCTGAAGTTGCCAGGACCTATCTATTAGTAATACAGTAACAGGAGGGGATTTTCGCGAACTTACCCTTGAAGACCGAAAAGTGTTGTCAACACTCAGGAGAGTGTGGTTGATTTAGACGAGCCGAAGCCGACCTCAAGGTCATGATGAAGTCCTTGTGCTCCTTTGGCTCCAACGAATTGAGTGCCTCAAGTGCGACACCTCGCGGGGAGTTACACACGTCCGGTGCCTGACGATGACTCCCGCTTCCCCGATCCATCATAAGTTGAGGAAGTAGAGCTCCTGAATCCATATTCCGCAGCACGACGGAGCTCCACGGTGAAGATGTCTCTTGTTCGTGCAGTCCAGACTTGGGACCACGTTCACGAGAGAGAGGGGGGGAGAGAGAAAATATCAATTAGTGGTCCTCCCAAAAGTGAGAAGACCTTTATTGATTATTGGTGTAATTTATTTGGCCAAATACCCCCACTATATATAGGGGGAGGAGAGGTACTACCTCCCTCAAAGTCCCGGGGTGGGACTAAAGGAGAGGAGGGGGGAGGGGTGGCACCGCCAGCCACCCCCATGGTCCC
This sequence comes from Avena sativa, assembly GCA_916181665.1. NCBI lineage: Eukaryota > Viridiplantae > Streptophyta > Magnoliopsida > Poales > Poaceae > Avena > Avena sativa. Next base: position 461,631,332 of record OV702291.1, on the reverse strand, counting down.
CACGCGAGGGGGGCTGTCCCACTAGGGCGCCAGCCACCCCCTTGGCCCCTTCTCCCTCTCTCCTTTCCCTAATGGGCCCTCTCCCTCCGGGAATTGGCCCATTAAGTCTTTGACCATTTAAATTGATTTTCTATTTATTAAATAATTATGAATAAATGATTAAATCATTATTTAACATTCATTCACATATTATTCAACCTCCGTGGCCATGGAACACTTCCACCTCCACTCCGGACATCCTCCGGACTTACCGAAACCCTTCCGGTTTTCTCTCTACCAATCTTCGGCAATAGTACCGATCCTATAAACATTCTCTAAGCATCATCAAGCCCTTAAGCGTGATACCCCACGGTTCGGGAACACTCTAGACATGGTCGGGACACTCCCGCACCAATGATCGACAGAGGGACCTAGATGTCCATGTGACCCCTGTGCGTTCCACGAAGATCTTTCGTCGTTTGAACCAGGACAGTTGTGTCTTATTCCCTTTGTCTCTTGATACTTGCATTGCCCGAGATCTGATCAATTACATCACCATGTCGTGTTCAATCTCGTTACTGAACAATGCTATTTGACTCATTCCGACAAGTGATATCCCCGTGATCAAATCACACGCTGCGCAGCTATTGGATATAACCTCTCCGAGTGGGCCCTTGAGTATCTTCCCGTCACATGGACGGACAAATCCCGCTCTTGGCATATATTGCCTCAACGGTTTCCTCCGAGTACCTGAACACACCTTTATAACCACTGTATTACCAAGTGGCGCTTGATGCTATCAAAGCACTCTCGGGAGACAGTGATTGATATAGCCTCACGGTCTAAGGAATAATCTACGAGGATCCATTTCTAATCATCGTAACTTGAACTTCGTGACATGATCTGGTCATGATGTTTAGGTTCGGTATTGGTTCATCATCTCATTCTCCGAATGAGTTGGCTCCATTTCCAACTGGCATAAATGCCACATGATCAGGAAACATGATCATCTGTTGACCAAGAACCAGTGACTAGAGTTTCACTGGGAACCCCTGGTTGTTTGTATATCACACGTGTATTGGTATTTCCACTCAATACAGTTATAGCTTGATATAAAACTTAATCATAAACTATATGAAATATGATAATAGTCCTTATAACTATTTGTCTCTAGAGCATATTTCCAACAGTCTCCCACTTGCACTAGAGTACAAATACACTAGCTGCATTTGTTCTCAATCATTGGCACCATATATCTGGTACCCTAAACATGCTTGCTCATGGAAGAGGTTGAGTCTTGTGTATGTACTTTACAGTCCCAAATCCTTTGCAACTTACTAATGTCACCTTGATTGACATTAATACTTTATCATCACATGATAGCATCTGTGTGTATGCATCGTCGCTATGGCAGCAGAACGAGGCCTGATTCCAGGATCCTATAGTGACTTTAGATCAACCTCGAGGGCTTTCTCATGGGCACTGTGCCCTGGGACACATCATTCTACGTTAAAAGCAAACTAGCCCTGCCATAACATTATACAACACTTTAGATGGTACCCTTATCTATTATTATAAATGTTTTCATCAAAACACTAGTGCACTCGGTGCAACTTTCGATGTTTTTGTTCACCTCGCTTCCTACTTGACTTTAATCGGTATTTACAGGAGTTCCCAACATATTCCCTTATAACATAACCCTTTATGTTTTACAATATGTCATCCTTTATGGATTTGGAAAACATGTCTACAGTTCTCTATTAGACACTGCGGACAAACTTAGCTCAACATTCTATGATTCAAACTTAATCACTTTCAAGCGTTCCTTATTGGATCATATATTATGTTAAGTTACCATCATGGTTTTCTAAGATAGAACCTATGTATTAACATAGTGGATGATGATCATCCTTTTCTTTCTTTCAACCATTGATGTTAAACTTAATACTAGTCCTAATTTGAGTTATTAAGGACCAGTTCCTTAATTAACTTCTATTCTGAAACCCTTTTTCAGAATCCCTTAAGGAATACTACATAATATCATAATACACCTATTATCAACTCCTACACCTTATAAATCATTATTTATAAGTATTTGTGGTTTTATTCTTAACACACTTAAGAATCACTTCTATAAGCTCCCACTCAAAAATAGGTCATTCACATATTGTTTTAGGAAGACTTCCATAGCTCCCACTAAATTTTATGCAAATTGCATATCCACTCACTATTTTGAATAACTTCAAAATCCTTTGATCAAATATCAAACTTGGAGTTTTACTATGAGATACTAGTACTATTACTAGTTTTAAATCCTCTAGACATTCAGCACACTTTAATCAAATTCATTTGAATTTGTCCAATACTTGACAAATTGTGCTTTTGTCATTCACCCCCTTTTCCACTATGGCTTTGCAGTCATTTGGGAAAATTCCAAGTAACCCCTTTTACTTGTGAGATTCAACAACGAACTATTTTTCTAATCTCAAGTGAATTCTGTTTCTAGGATTTCTCATAATTCTAGTTTACCATTATTTCCTTAGTAGTTCGTAGGTATGTCACATTCCAAGAATCATGACAAATGATTCACAAATGTTTCCATACGAGATATGGATTACATTTTCAATCCTACTTCATGTAGTGAAAACACTAGTGGGGAAAACACAATGATCATTATCATTGATTCTTTCCTTTGTGAAGAGAATCGTTCAGGAACATTGTCCGTTGCGCTTCTCAACACTCTGATGCAGGGTTTTGAATACTCATCGTGTTTTCGCTATCTTCCATTTGCTCCACAATTGAGAAATATCACTAAAAGTGAGCTTTCTCAAGAATGTACCAAAATCCAAGCAATACCAGCTTTGCTTCTCTTTTGGTTTCAGCTATGGATTTCATATTCAAAGTTTCCAGTGAATACTCTACAAGGACTTATTCGCTATTGTTTTGGTTATATCGGATAACCCCAAAACTTTCACGAATTCAAATGGTTCACTATGTTCTAATTGAGTGTTAACTATTAACTAATGGTCTCTACATCTACACTACAACGATTTATTTGGTGGCTTCTATTCACCCACTTTGATATCTAATATCACATTGTGATGCTTTGCATTTTGATGTTTCAAACCGCTTTGCATTCCACAATTTATTTTATGCCATTCTTATAAAGTCGAATTTCATTACTATTGCTCAAATCATAGTAATTAGATTCTCATTTATCTTTATACCCTTTGTTGATGAAACACTTTGATCAAATCAAATAGTTTCATATTCATGTTTCCTTTGGTAAACTTCTTTACGAATTTAAACAATCATTTAATGATAATTACCATTTTCGTTAAAACACAATACATCGAATATGTATTTATTTTCAATAATTCATTAAACACTTTGTATTCAAGCAATACACGGTGTTCAGGTTATTTTGCCGAACTTAGGCATGATCTATATGTGACAAGAAATCGAATGACTTTCACATATTATCACATAACTTTGAATTTAAACAATGGTTTCATTCATTAGTGAAATATCATTAATTGGGTATTTTTCAAGGCATTTCAATATTTTACAAATGTTCACGCATTATCAATTAGTTTCAAACAACAAGGATAATTCATATATAATCAAACAAGATATGAACACGAATAGAAATCATTCATAAAAGTAGAACAACTGTTTGTTACAAACTCAGATGAATAACCATCTCACAAAGTGTGAGACACACTAAAGAAGTTCACAATCTTTTGATTACAATAATCATCCTAAACACAAACTAAATGATAAATATCGAGGGAGAGTGTCGTCGTCCATCATCATCATGCTCGCCATCAACACGCAATGTCACCTCCTCTCCAGCAAGCACCTCTCATGCAGAAGGATCTGTTTTCAGCAAAACTGAATAAGTATCAAATATACTTAACACTACAAATGTGTTTGAAAGATTATAACATTTATAAAATTGTATATCAAATATATACCTTTGTCATTGATGATCCCAGCGACACCGGGTTCAACCACCACACCTCTGAAATGTGATATGAACTCATGGAAATCCAGTGTTTCTGTGTCGCCTCTCATAATGCAAATCCTGACTTGTGCTTGGAAGCTTGGTGGTAGCGACCGTAGCACAACTCCCAGTGCAAAAGAGCTTGCGAACCAGTTGTCCAGGTAGTATGCCAGACTCATGTATGCATCGTACATGCTCAATAAGTGCTCGTCCAGTGAGGAGCCCTCCTCCATCTTTATGGAGAGGAAGTCCCCCATCAGCACATACTCCCACATGCGCACTTGTTCCACGAAGTGCGATCTTAGTTGTGCCATGACCATTCCGGGATTAATACTTCCCACCATTGGCCATAGTCCATCCTCCATCCCGAGGCGCATCGTCATTGATATGAATGTGCCATCACACGACGACGGCAGCAGAGATCCCGCTGCTCCTAGGTCTCATGAGAATAGGGTGGCTCCAAGTACATCTCATAGATCATGTAGTCAGCCACTTTGTTCTCACCAAGGAGATCGAAAAGGTGCATGACCAATGCAGAGAAGTTGGATCCATCTAACTTGAGCTTTTCTCCTTTTAACCAATCGCCAATAGGGAAGGTAATCTCGGGGAGAACCATTTTCTACATTTATAATTGCAAAAGGAATTTAGACTAAGTTTATAATTAAATGAGTTAATAATAACTCCACTCAGAAAAACCTATCCCCATAAGGGTTCCTAGTGATAACACGACCCCTATCAGCCACATCTCCCCGGTCATCATGGCCATCAATGTGGGTTCAAGGGTGGACGCTAAATGTTGGTCACATCATTCATGCGACTCGTGCTTGATCTTTCAACCATTTGTGTTCTGAGGCCATGTCTATACATGCTAGGCTCACCAACTCAACCTTAGTGTATTCGCTGTGTAACATGACTTACACCCACTAGATGCGAATGTAGATATGTCTAACACCCGATCATCACGGCCTGCCTCATACCGAAGAACTTTCTTGGTGGTGCACACTAAGGGGGAACACAATCGTTGGTAATTTAAACAGGGATCATCTTATTAGGATGACGTCGAGTATCTAATACTAGCACACAATAAGATATACAAACAATAACATTGAATGTAAATGCGATGTGATATGGTCCTTCATGTCGTGATCTCCATCCGTCATCACCGGGTTCCGGCACCAGGTTTCTGGCGTCGTAGACACGAGGGTACCGGTGTCATTCCGGCGTGGTAGTCCATCACTTCCGTGACTATCTACTACTACGTAACATAAGGTAATCACTTTACCTTTGCCACAACCATATCACAAAGAAATGCCCCCCTGCAAAACAAAGTTAGACGCCTCTACTTTATCTTTGCATGTTTTACGTGGCTGAATGGGCTTTCGCACAAGAACCATTCTTACCTACGAACTTTCAGCACAACGCTGATCAAGTAGTTGTCTCTACTACACCCCTTTCGGGGCCCTCCGTTGCAAATGGTATACAAACTAATGCAAGAGAGACAGTCACCCCCCTATGCCACTTTATACGGTACAAGCCGTATGTCAAGCGTGGACCAGTCTCACGAATGAATGCGTAAAGTCGGTTGGAGGCCGCTTCATCAAGCATTACTGCAGTATACACAAGTACACGTGGGAGGGTAGCAAGTAAAAGATCAACGCCCACACGCTACATCTTGTGTGTTCTACCCGTACTAGCATTACTACGCATAGACCTAGCTCTGATACCACTGTTGGGGTTCCGCGTATGAAAACAATAAATTTTACTCTACGCCCCTGAACCCCTGAAGCTGCCAGGACCTATCTATCAGTAATACAGTAACGGGAGGGGCTTTTCACGAATTTACCCTTGAAGACCAAAAAGCGTTGTCAATGCTCAGGAGAGCGTGGTTGATGTAGACGAGCCGAAGCCGACCTCAAGGTCGTGATGAAGTCCTTGCGCTCCTTTGGCTGCAACAACTTGAGTTCCTCAAGTGCGACACCTCACGGGGAGTTACACACGTCCGGTGCCTGACGATGACTCCCGCTTCCTCGATCCAGCAGTAGTTGCATAAGTAGAGCTCCCAGATCTGAATTTCGCAGCGCGGTGAAGATGTCTCTCGTTCGCGCAGTCCAGACTTGGGACAATGGTCACGAGAGAGAGATGGGGAGAGAGAAAATATCAATTAGAGGTCCTCCCAAAAGTGAGAAGACCTTTATTGATTATTGGTGTATTTTATTTGGCCAAAACCCCCACTATATATAGGGGGAGGGGAGGTACTACCTCCCTCAAAGTCCTGGGGTGGGACTAAAGGAGAGGAGGGGGGGTGGGGTGGCACCACCGGCCACCCCCATGGGCCCCACGCGAGGGGGCTGGCCCACTAGGGCACCGGCCACCCCCTTGGCCCCTTCTCCCTCTCTCCTTTCCTTAATGGGCCCTCTCCCTCCGGGAATTGGCCCATTAAGCCTTTGACCATGTAAATTGATTTTCTCTTTATTAAATAATTATGAATAAATGATCAAATCATTATTTAACATTCATTCACATATTATTCAGCCTTCGTGGCCATGGAACACTCCCTCCTCCACTCCGGACATCCTCCGGACTTACCGAAACCCTTCTGGTTTTCTCTCTACCAATCTTCGGCGATTCTACCAATCCTATAAACATTCTCTAAGCATCATCGAGCCCTTAAGCGTGATACCCCACAGTCCGGGAACACTCCAGACATGGTCGGGAAACTCCCGCACCAATGATCGACAGAGAGACCTGGATGGCCATGTGACCCCTGTGCATTCCACGATGATCTTTCTTCGTTTGAACCGGGACAGTCGTGTCTTATTCCCTTTGTCTCTTGATACTTGCATTGCCCGAGATCTGATCAATGACATCACCATGTTGTGTTCAATATCGTTACTGAACAATGCTACTTGACTCGTTCCTCCAAGTGGTATCCCCGTGATCAAATCACACGCTGCGCAACTATTGGATATAACCTCTCTGAGTGGACCCTTGAGTATCTTCCCGTCACATGGATGGACAAATCCCGCTCTTGACATATATCGCCTCAACGGTTTCCTCAGAGTACCTAAACACACCTTTATAACCACTGTATTACCAAGTGGTGCTTGATGCTATCAAAGCACTCTCGAGAGACAGTGATTGATATAGCCTCACGGTCTAAGGAATAGTCTACAAGGATCCATTTCTAATCATCGTAACTTGAACTTCGTGACATGATCGGGTCACGATGTTTAGGTTGGGTATTGGTTCATAATATCATTCTCCGAATGAGTTGGCTCCATTTCCAACTGGCATAAATGCCACATGATCAGGAAACATGATCATCCGTTGACCAATGAACCAGTGACTAGAGTTTCACTTGGAACCCCTAGTTGTTTGTATATCACACATGTATTGATGTTTCCACTCAATACAGATATAGCATGATATAAAACTTAATCATAAACTATATGATATATGAGAATAGTCCTTATAACTATTTGTCTCTAGGGCATATTTCCAACAAATGTGCTGTTGCTACTAGGGAGAAAAAAGCAATCCTTTATCCATGGGACAATCGTATTGTTTACTTTACGCACTTTGCTTAATGCAATTATCTGTTGCTTGCAACTTAATACTGGAAGGGGTTCGGATGATAACCTGAAGGTGGATTATTAGTCATAGATGCAGTTGGATTACGGTCTATGTATAATGTTGTAATGCCCAATCATATCTCATAGGAGTCAAGATGTCTAGTATATTCATAGTATGTTTTCTCAAATCTGTCAATTGCCCCGCTATAATTTGTACACCCAACATGTTATTTATCTTAAGGAGAATCACCTCTAGTGAACTATGGACCCCGGTCCATACTTTTACCATTGCCATACCATCTATTGTTACAGTTTACTGTTTACTTTCTGCAAGCTATTACTATCTTCCACACAATACAATTAATCCTTTGTTTTCAGCAAACCGGTGAGATTGACAACCTCACTGTAAGTTGGGGGCAAAGTTATGTGGTTGTGTTGTGCAGGATTCCAAGTTGCTAGCAACACCTTGGGGTTGTTTCCTTGCTCCTATTGGTTCGATAACCTTGGTTTCATATATGAGCGAAAACTTGTTGGTGTGCTCATAATACCGTCCTCTTGGGGTACCCAACGAGCTCTACATTTTGAGCCATCAAGCACTTTTTCTGGCGCCGTTGCCGGGGAGTCAAGGACAGCTTCACAAGGGGAGTCTCTCGCAACCAATCTCTTTCCTTTGTTTTTTTGTTTTTCTTAGTTTATTTCTGCTTAGTTTGCTTGTTTCCTTTTACCAAAAACACACAAAAAAACTTTTTTCTAGTTTGCGTCCTTTTATTAAAAACACAAAAAAATGACTACTCTTGAAAACACTAAGTTGTGTGACTTCACTAGCACAAACAACAATGATTTCGTGTGCACACCCATTGCACCACCTATTTCGGAAGCTACTTTCTTTTAAATTAAACCTGCTTTGCTCAATCTTGTCATGGGAGAACAATTCTCTGGTGCTGGTACTGATGCTGCTGCTGCTCACCTTAATAACGTTGTTGAACTTTGTCAGATGCAAAAACATAGGGATATAGATAGAGATATTATTAAGCATAAATTTTTTCCTTTCTATTTGAGAGGAAAAGCTAAAGAATGGTTACTATCCCTACCTAGAAATAGTATTGATTCCTGGATTAAATGCAAAGATGCTTTCATTGGAAAATACTATCCTGCTTCTAAGATTATATCTATGAGAAGTGAAATAATGAAATTTAAACAATTTGATTATGAACATGTTGCTCAAGCTTGGGAAAGAATGAAATCTGTGGTAAAGAATTTTCCAACTGATGAACTGACTGCTTGGATGATTATCCAAACCTTTTATGTAGGACTAAATTATTCTTCAAGAAATCTATTGGATTCTGCTACTTGGGGCACTTTTATGACCATTACTTTGGGTACTGCAACAAAGCTCCTTGATAATATGATGGTTAACTATTGTGAATGGCAGACTGAGAGAGATCCACAAGGTAAGAAGGTAAACTCTGTTGAGTGATAAAATTGATGTTTTTATGTCTATGCTTGTTAATGGAAAAACTCATATTGATCCAAATCATGTTCCCTTAGCCTCTTTGGTTGCTCAAGAAAAGCAAGTTGATGTGAACTTCATTAGAAATAATAATTTTGGCAACAATGCTTATGGTAATAACAAGTATAGGCCTTACCCTCCTAATAATACTTATGGTTATCATGGTAAAATTGGAATGCCTAGTGAAGAAAGAATTTTAGAAGTTGAAAGAGCCACTAAAAATATCATGCAAATGAAATATGAGCAGAATAAATTATTTACTAAAACCATGGAGGAACAATCTACTATTTTGAAAAATATTAGTCATCAACTTGAGAGTTTAAATAGGGAAATTCTTGGTTTGTAGTCCAAAATTTTGAATGCTAAAAAAATATCATCTTTGTCTGAAGCACAATCTTCTTTGATTAATAAAATGGCTGCTAAACCTGAAACTATGGAAAACCCCTTTGCTGCTACTAATGCCATACACGTTAGAATTGATGAAAATGTTAGACTGTTAGCTAAATTGCATGCTAAGTGGGAAAGAGAAGATGAAATTTCTAGAAATAGTAGTATTTGTACTATCACCACCACTAAGTGGGAAAGAGAAGATGAAATTCCTAATGCTAGTGCTATGAATATGGCCTTTACAAAACACATTACAAATGCTCTCATGAAAATTAAAGAAGATAAGTTGAAACATAAAGCTTCTATTCCTAGGATGGTTGGGAACCCATCATTAATACGAAAGTGAATGATTTTTATCTCAAAGCTTTATGTGATCTTGATAGTAGTGTCTTTATTCTGCCTAGAAAGATTTATGAAATGCTTGATTTCCCATCATTGGAAGATTGTTATTTAGATGTCCAACTTGATGATAATGTTAAAAAGAAACTCATGGGGAGTATTAATGATGTCCTTATTATGGTTAACAATACCTATGTCCCCATTTATTTCTATGTTTTGGATGTTGAATGCAATGCTTCTTGTCCTATTACCTTGGGGAGACCTTTTTTAAGCACAGTTGGTGCTATTATTGATATGAAGGAAGGCACCATTAAATATCAACTCCCACTTAAGAAAGGTATATAATACTTCCCTAGGAAGAGAAAGAAGATACCTTTTGCCTCTCCTATTAAAAAGAAATTTGGTCTTAATACTTCTTTATTTGAAAATACTTGAGTCTTGCTTCCTATGCCTAGCTCAAAGGCGTTAAAGAAAAGCACTAATTGGGAGATAACCCAAATTTCTATTCAGTAAGTTTTTCTTTTGGTGAGTCTTGGCAGTTATTACTTCTTTAATAACCTCTCCTTATCCTTTTTGTGGTATTTTTGTGCCAAGAATAACCTCTAATAAGAGAGAAGTAAGACTTGGGAAAGTTGCTATCCCGAAACAGATTTTTGTGCTCCACTGTAAACATTCGTGAACAATCTCTGTACATCGCATTGAGTTGTACTTTTTGTGTTTCTGACCCAGGTTATTATCTAACTTTCATTAGTTCAGCACTTTTCGATTTGAGAAATAGAAGGTCCTCGAAAAAATTGATTTTTACCTGCTGGTCTATTTTGACAGATTTCTGTCATTATTTGCATTTGCCTCTTAATCTCTTTCTCTTTGAGTTCTCTTTGATCACTTGAGCTTTTAGAAGAAATTGCTATAGTAGTTTGTGTTTTAATGGAAGTTTTACTTGTGATGAAACTAAACCATAGGACCAATTATCTTGAATGCACTAATATTGCTAATGAGGATTGTTTGAAGTTTTGTATGAAGGAAAATTTTCAAGTCTAGGGGAAGAATAATGTGATAAGATGAAGTATGGACAAAAGCTCAAGCTTGGGGATTCCACCTGGTCACCCAAAAATTATTCAAGAAGTACAAGCGCCAAATCTTGGGGATGCCCAAGTCATCCCCTTCGCCATTAATAAAAATCTCAGGTTTCTTCCAAAACACTTCATTTTTATTGTTTCGTGTACAATTGTGTTGTTCTTGGAGCGTCTTCATTTTTGCTTTTAGTTTTCTTTTTGTTTAGTTTGCTTAAATAAATTTGATGGACCCCTGCATTCATATTATATTTCAAATAAGTTGATTGGTGATTGGAAAAGAGTAGGAAAATTCATGCTTATAAGTGCTACAAAAGGAGTTTTGTTTTGACTGTGGCCTAGACTTTATCATGTCATGTTTTATATTGCTTTGACTTTATGCTTATAATTATTGCTGTAGCATGACTTGTTTCAAACAATTGGGATTGCATAATGTGCCTTGAAATAATGGTACGTTGTTTTAATATACAAAAGCATAATATTGTGGTAGTCTCCTTTGATGCTTTATTTGGGTTGACTTGGCAGATGCTTACACCATGTTAAGACTATGTATCAGTCACCTTAGCCTCTATGATCATTTAGTTTTTTGATTTGTAATATCACTTTATGCTTTAATTAATAATGTTTTGTCGCTTTGCATGATTATGGCCATTAGTGCTCTCTTAGTTGGTCGCTCCCAGTCTTTTGCTAAGCCTCCATATGTACTAAGTATGAGTATCACTCGTGCATCCAACCCCCAAGAAACCAAGTTATTCCAAAGAGTCCACTATAAATTCCTATGCATGGTGTGTTACACCATTCCAAGTATATTCATGCTTTTATCTACCCTTCCAAATTATTATGTGAAAATTAGTGATTAAGGCTCTCACAAACTTGATGAAAAACTTTACTTTCTTGCACTTAATAAACCTGAACCATTGCGCCCATCTATGTTGCGTATATGCTTGCACTTTATAAGTTGAGAATTAGCAGAACCATGTTATCATGGGGAACGTTTTCAACATTGCACTTATTATTCAGTTGATATCAATGTTCTTTTGTTTATGGATCCCGGAGGTGTGAAATTAAAGGGGAGCTTGTAAGCTCATGGAGTTTGTATATGTGTTAGAGAAATGCCTGAGAGGCTAGCCTAAGCCATGCCTAATCATGGTGGAAACTTGCAGCATAACCATAGTGAGCATTATGTGAAGCATCCTTAATAAAAACCTATGCAAATAGCAAATAAAAAGATCGTTGAGATGCTCCTTGTCTGTTGCCTTGTCATTTTGATATGGGATAGCTCCTGTATCATTAGGCAAGGGGTATCCCGTTGGCGGTTCTCCATGATACACATGTACTTACAATGACAAGAACTTACTTGTGACTAAAGTTGAGTAGCATGAGGTCCGGGACTCGTAGGCAAGAGGCATGAGATTTTCAACTTATAACTTGCAAGCATATCCTCATATTTGTTCACTTAAACCTTAATCACCTAAAAGATGCTTATGATAGGGATAATGAGAGCTGAAAGCTAATAAGAACCATAATTTTTGGAAGCTCTTTATGAAACTTGAAATCCCTGCTTTCCTCTTATGAAGGGCCTTTATTTTTACTTTTATGTTGAGTCTCCATCTTCTATATTTATGCACCAATTGAGAGAGCATAGTGACCATTCTTAGTTTAATGTGCATTGATCCAAAACTTGTTGATTGATTCATAACTATGATATTTCTTGTTCTTAAGATTACTTGTATCTAGTCACCCTTATGAACTTTGAAGGTGTCCTATGCATTTATGTTTTGCTATATCATGAAGGACAAGCTGAATACTATTCTTATTATGTTTTCTATATGTTAAATAAACAAATGTCTTTTAATGCATTGTTATTCATGAATCTTTTGTTTGTACCTTTTTCATGTTACAACATAGTTGCTATGTGTTATTGTTAGAACTCTATCTTTTATGTTCATGATTAGAGTATTTTGATCCCAGCTATCAATGATTTACAAATATGGTGGTGTATGTCACCTAAAAAAATATTCTTTTTGTCACTTACCTACTCGAGGACAAGCAGGAGTTAAGCTTGGGGATATTGATACGTCGTAAATGTATCTATAATTTTTGATGTTCCATGCTTGCTTTATATCTACTTTCTTATGTTTTGTTCATACTTTGAGGTATTTTTATACATTTTCTGGGACTAATCTATTAACAAGATGCCACAGTGCCAGTTGCCTGATTTCTGCTATTTTTGGTTTCAGAAAAGCTAGTAAGGAAATATTCTCGGAATTGGACCGGACAAAAGCCAAAGTCAATATTTTACCCGAAGCAACACGGTGTCCAGAGGGGAGACGAAGTGGTGCACCAAAGCGGCCACACTTGGTGGCGGCGCGGCCTGGGGGGGCCACCAGGGGGTGTGGGCCCCCTGGTGCTCCACCGACCTTGCCCCTTCGCCTATAAAAGACTCCCGGGACGAAAACCCTAAGTACCCGATCAAAATTCCATGAAAGAGTCTGTAGCCACCGCCATCTCCATCCCTAGATCGGGAGGGATCTGAAGCTCTTCCCGGCACCCTGCTGGAGGGGAGAGATCACCCTGGAGGCCTTCTTCATCACCATGCCTGCCTCCGGTGTGATGCGTGAGTAGTTCATCCCTAGACTATAGTTCCATGTAGTAGCTAGATGGTTGGTTCTTCTCCTTTGTGCTATCATGTTTAGATCTTGTGAGCTCCGTTCATGATCAAGATCATCTATTTGTAATCTTACATGTTGTGTTTGCGGTGATCTGATGGATATTGAGATGCTATTTTAGATTGATTATTGATTCTATCATGTCTATGTTATTTGTGATCTTGCATGCTCTCCGTTGTTTGTAACTATCTTGGCAAAGTAGATGCTTGCAACTCCAAGAGGGAGTATTTTATGCTCGATAGTGGGTTCATGCCTCTAGTAATCTGGGGAAGTGACAGGAATCTCTAAGGTTGTAGATGTGGCATTGCTACTAGGGAGAAAACAGCAATCCCTTGTCCATGGGACAATCATATTGTTTACTTTACACACTTTGTTTAATGCAATTATCTGCTGCTTGCAACTTAATACTGGAAGGGGTTCGGATGATAAACTGAAGGTGGATTATTAGTCATAGATGCAGTTGGATTACGGTCTATGTATAAAGTTGTAATGCCCAATCAAATCTCATAGGAGTCAAGATGTCTAGTATATGCATAGTATGCTTTCTCGAATCTGTCAATTGCCCCATTGTAATTGGTTCACCCAACATGTTATTTATCTTAAGGAGAATCATCTCTAGTGAACTATGGACCCCGGTCCATACTTTTACCATTGCCATACCATATATTGGTACTGTTTACTGTTTACTTTCTGCAAGCTATTACTATCTTCCACACGATACATTTAATCCTTTGTTTTCATCAAACCGGTGGGATTGACAACCTCACTGTAAGTTGGGGGCAAAGTTTTGTGGTTGTGTTGTGCAGGATTCCAAGTTGCTAGCAACACCTTGGGGTTGTTTCCTTGCTCCTACTGGTTTGATAACCTTTGTTTCATAACTGAGGGAAAACTTGCTGCTGTGCTCATAATACCTTCCTCTTGGGGTCCCCAACAAGCTCTACATTTTGAGCCATCAGGGAGTCATTATTGATGTATTACTCCATATCACACAAGCATGTGGAGCCATTGTCGGTGTAGTACTCCATGTACTCCATGCATGTAGATCCATTGTCGATGTAGAGATCCAAGCCTTCCATGCTTGAGGAGCCATTATCGATGTTGATCTCCATGTCTTCCATGCATATGGAGTCATCGTAGGTGTAGTGCTCTGGCTCCTTAAAGCATGCGGAGCCATTGTCAGTGTAGTGCTCCGTCATGTCCTCTATACTTGCGAAGTCATAGCCATGGTGGCTCATCATGGTTTCTTCATATATGTCCTCTTCAGTTTCGGAGTCCCTAGACATGATTCACAAGACCAAATGGTGTATATGGAAGTGATAGAGGGTGTTAGGGATGCAACGTCAAGCCTTACTTTACCTTGGAAGATAGTATCGTGCAAGTGGCCAGACTTAACAGCAATAAAAATAAAGTAAAGTGAAATTCGCGCGGAACACCAAAACCAACTAACTTCTAAAAAACATACACACACAAAGTTTATGGTGGATAGGTATGGAAAGTGGCATGTCAAGGAAACAATCCGAAATCAAGGTATTGTATGGCAAGTAAAGAACCACAATGATCACAAAGAAAAACAAGTCCATCTACAAGAAAGGAATTATGTTCAAGGAAACACACATAGTGGTATAAATGGTACTTGTGCGACGGAGAAAGTGAGCTAAGAACCAAATGATTACCTAGCGAATTCTATAAGAATGTGTCGCACAAGTGCAAGGAGAGACACTAGTTCGATAGCAATATATGGGTGGGCTACAAGATATGCACAATAAGTACCACCTATATGATGTTCATCGAGCTTGCGTTTCCTATACTATGAGGAACTTGTTTCTTTCTTTTTCTTTTCCTTTTTCTATTTTTTCAATATTTTTATTCTTTTTCCACTTGCCTCTTCCTTTGTGCCAACAACTATACAAGATAACTATATGAGATAGCGCGCTCACAACTTTTGCTCGGAATTCTACAAGGTATCAAATTTGCATATCCCAAGCAATCATAGGAGAACTAGTCTCAATAGGTGTTTGTTGTTTGCAAAGATAGTGGAGTTCACAAAGGAATGGAAATGGGGAGAAGTCGCGGAATGTTTATACCTTTCATCGCCGATCTTCACCCTTTATTGTTGGATTCCGCCTTGATCACGGAATTTGGATGGAGTAGATAACATGAACAACTTGGATGATGATGTAGATCTCCTTATCCTCTTCGAAACGAGCTAAATACACCAAAATCCGAGTTCGAATGCAAAACTTATGCTCAAAACCGTGAAGAAGATTTTTTGTCCTGTAGGTGGGCGGAGACTCCGGTCTCGGGGGACGGAGACTCCGGTCTGAGCTTGCTAACCCTGAAGACTCCGGTACTGGGCTGGAGACTCCAGTCCGGTCGATTTTTGGCCATCAAGAACTCGTCCGGGACGTGTTTTGGGCAGAAAAACTCGAACCAAAATCTTAAATTGATGGGGGAAATCAAAGAATTAGGCTATGGGAACGCAGGGGAAGGTAGACCAACAAGTTTAGCAAGTAATCCACAGATCAAAATCTACCAAAACTCACTCAAATCACAGATCAATCCAAAACACGAAATTTGGGCTATTTTTGGTGGAATTTTCGAATTTATGGGGAAAACACCAAATCGATGAGAAATCTATGACAACCAAAAGCTGCTAATACCAGATGATAAGGGTGAACCTCAAGGGTGGCCTGATCTTCACGGATCTCATGGTCAAATCGAGGGGAAAGCAAGGGGAAAGTAGAGGGGTAGCAGAAGCAAACACATACCTTGCGAAGAACACGATGAACACACGCAAACATAGCATGATACAAGGCCAATTGCTCCAGTCGGTGGCCATCGGTCAGATAGAATCCTCACAAGGAAAGACCGGTCAACATGCTCCCATCAATCCCAAGCGGAGATGGAAGAATACCTTGGAGAGGGTATTAACTTCTACGCTCATGCACTCGGAAAAGTAGGTTGTGTAAATGATGGATGCACGATACAAAGTCCAACGAGGTTGGTGACGATAGTCGGTCCCCTTGGTAAAGGGGATGGGGCAAAACTTGAGATTCCACAAAGGGGTTGTCTTTAGTCTATCATCTATGCCTAAGGTGTACAATAAGGGGTGGGGGCTCTATGTATAGGCCAGCCACTAGGATGGGGGTAGTTTGGGTATAAAACTAGGGTTTGGAACAGAATAAGGGGGTACATGGGCCAAGGGCCCAGCTAATGGCATGCATGCCATCACTTAGGCTGGAGACTCCAGTGTCGAGCGGACGGAGACTCCGGGACGATCGAAGACTCTGGGCAGGGCGTCGCTCTCCATGGGTGACTCCAGCGTGGTGGACAGAGAGGTCCAGGCAGGGGTCTAGAGTTCCAGGGGCGGAGACTCCGGTATGGAAGGCTGGAGACTCTGGTGTTGTTGTTACTCTCAGGGGTTGTCTCCGGAGGGGTGTACTGGGAGCTCCTGGGGTGAGTCCGGAGTCCCGACCAAAGTCCTTGGGGAGTTGGGCCGGAGACTCCGGGCGTCAGTGCCGGAGACTCTGGTGCTTCTGCTGCTACTTCTTTCGTCTCCTCTTCAAAGCCTCCGCCTTGTCAGGCTTGATGCTCCGTCTTCCTCCCTTGCCTCCGTACTTGTCGGTGTGAACCTATCATCATAATGGGATAGAGTATGAAGTAGTATACCATTTAATAGGGTAGAAAGTGGCCTAGCATAGATGATAGGGTTCACCTTTGTAGTCCATGACGACTTGACATAAGTTGGAGATGTTGATGTGGTAACGACTGTAGGTCAGGCTACATCATATATTTTTTTAGAAGAAAGGTACTCATGTGTCCAACTTTAAATTAATAAAGCCCCCCAAAACAAGTTTGATACAGGAGTGATGAAGAACAACTTACAAACATAAACGTAACAAGAATAAAATAAAAAAGATCATGAAGCACCGGTTGAACATGTAGATACCCTCTTTGCGAAGCCACCAGTGTCGAGGCAAAGCTGACCTGAAGGATCCGCGAACTGCTTTGAGTAAGGCCACTACGTCGGCATCACATGGGTGTACTATGTTGGATAATTAGGCAATAATTCTATGATTAATTCCAAAATATAAAGCATGACAACGACAACTACAAACATGTGAAGCTTGAACATACTAGATGTATTAATTACATGAATAGAAGTACTGCAAACTCTACAACAGCCATAGTAAAACAACATATCGGAATACGTCACACGTACCAATTGTTAGTAGATGGATAAGTCGTTGATGCAAGGAATAAGAAGACCGGTCGAAGAAGATGGCGTAGAAGACGACATATGTGTGGTCCTGCAGAACGACCGGAAAGACGAGCCACAATGGAGAAATTTAGTAGTCGCGCGGAGATCCCCAAAAACCTTATCCACCCTCTCTTGTACAGGATCGAAACATGCGAGTGATTCCAAAGACCTGCAGCGAGTAGGGTATGGTGGCGGCATGTCCGTCAAAAATGTAATTTTCCCGAGCAGGAAAAATAAGCTCAGCTCGAGGCTCATTCCGCAAACCATGGTGCGCACGTTGTGACGAGAGGTGTGAACGGGCGGCGGAGGAGCGCCTGTGTGTCGTTTGTCCTCTCACTCACTTTTTTTGGGAAAAGAGTATATATTAATATCACGGAGATACCAATTACACCCAGCCTCTGCAACAACGCATGCTCTAGCGGTCTTATGGATACACACATCCCAGAAAGAAGAAAAAAGAATTACAAAAAAGAAGAGAAGTGTCGCTACAGAGAACTATTCCTCAAAGCAATGACACTGACACCACCAGAATAACACAAGTAGTCCTCCACTCCAATAACAACGGCTTCAAGAAGGAAACAGTGCACAAGCGTCGTCGTTGCCTGATAAAAGATCATAGGTTTTCACCCTGGAGAAAGTTCTCGCCCGCAAAACAATGCCTCCAACAAGGCAATTGCCAGGCACAACCAGTTAAGGCCAGACCTTGGATTTCCACCCTAAAGGGTAAGACTGGGAACTCCTCCTATGTTGTCTCCCCCCACAAATAGTCGCTGCTTCAAGTCACAGATCACGGAGCCAGTTCGCCATCGCCACAATGACTCAAATTACCATTGTTGCCCTCATATTTTCTCTTTCCTGACATTCTCCGCATCTGACTTCACCATGTCTCATTGAATGGCACTTGGTGGGAACAAACAGCAGAGCTTCGCAATGCTCCCGCTGAAACCAAACGGCCAGAAAAACAAGGTGCGCACGACCGAATACCTTCTGATCCAGCAATCTCCAGGTATAATGCACCCATGGGAGTTCGCCAGCGTAGCCTTCCAGAACCCGCCTCTTCAGGCTAGATCCATGAGAGGAAGCAACAAGCAGATCTTTGTCTTCACATTGAAGGAATCCTAGGACCTCCCGCCATTATTGGACATAACAACAGGCCCCCACGCTGCTGTCCGCCGCCTGTCCCCTCCAGGGGAAGAGGAGACAATCTAGCAATAACCACGTGCCCCCCGTCGATCTGTTGATCCGAGCAAGAAGCAATGTGCCGCCTCTCCACGCACCTTCAGGCAACCAAAAGGCCACACCGATGGTGGATCTAGGCGGAAGCCTAGACCTACGACCATAGCTGCCACACCTTGCGCCGATACCCGATGGGAAAGTCGGCGCCGCAACAGATTCGGGCATCAGCCCAGCTGCCGCAAACAACCGATCTCCATGATCGGATCTCACGTCCAGGGACAGCCACTGCCGCCACACGACCAGGGGCGCCGCCCTAGACGCCGCGCGCAACCGAAGAACCAGCACCGACCCCAGCCGTCACCGGCAAAACATCCACCGCGATCTACTCTCCCTGGCCCCTTCGTCGCCGGGCCTGCCGCCACCGCGGTCGGCGCCGGCGGCAGCGGCTGAGGGGTGGGGGATCAAGGAGGGGGAGGGGTAGGCGACGGGAGGGGAGCCCCCCGTCAGAGCCCTGGGGTGCGCCACGGGAGGGGAAGGGTAAAATAAAATAAAAATAAAAATAAAATCATCTTAGCCCAAATGGTGAGACACTCCACCTTATAAGGTGGTGTAACTCTCGTCCAACGTTTTATGTGTGACTAAGCTTAGCTCACACTCTTTTTGCATTTCACATGTGAGTTGCCACCAATATCATCTTCATACATATGGGCTTCCACATATGGGCTTTGAGATTTAATAAAAAATAACTGAAATTTTACATAGACCGAATTTGTCCATTATTTCTAACATACTATTCACAACATAAGTTGTCGTTTTTTTCTTACCTTCACGTAAGCATGAAACACCAAACAGTTTATGGCAATAAACATAAGTCATTGTTCAGCCTCCCACCACACCCACACCACAGTTGGTGTGGAACTACGGCAAATGACAAAAGCAAGTCTGTGTCAGGCGGGCTACAGAACCAAAACGACGATAAGCTAATGGAGCAATAGACTACGACCATGAACGCTACTACAGAGGTGCAGAGGTTTATCAGCGAGTTTATATCTTTGATTTGGGTGACTGGTGGGTTGCTTAGTTACTCCCTCCGTCCACTAACATAAGATATTCTAGCTTTATTTTCCTAAAACACATGTATGTAAACGTGTTTTAGTGTGTAGGTTCACTTATTTTGGAGTATACCTAGTTCGCTTTGAAATTCTTAAAATGTCTTACATCAGTAAACGGAGGGAGTACTATAAATCCTTGTGTGTGCTCTGTCATACGGAGTACTTATTTTGAGTAGGCGATTTTTTAATCTTAGTCTGTGTATAATGTGTTTTAGGCCACATGTATGGTGCATTGATTTAGAAATGAAAGTTAATGACGCTAAAGTTTCTTAGAAACAATAAGCTATGGTGGAGCCACGATCATCGCTCAGAAAGGGAGAGCATTCCATGCAAATACTATTCTGAGATGCTCGAGACCATGTCAGGCAAGGCAAATTACGACGCCTCATATTTTGTGTGATTATGCTCTTGTGCGGCCATGGCTATGAGAAACGGACTGAACGGTTGCGGAGATTCCAGGGCGTGTGGGCGCTGGATGGGCATATCATTGAACTCTTGTCTCTAGTAGCCACGGCAGTGGGAATGAATCCATCGATCGGGATGTGAAGGAATGTTTTATTGGTTGTGTGCAATGTGGTCATCTATGCCTCTGGTTCCATGTTGATGTTAACGGCAATAGCAACCAAGTAAACAGTGGAGCACGTAATATCCTTTTAAGAGATTGCACAGTTTCGCCATATCGAATCAGGTGCTCAGTATGTAGCGAGAGCATGCATGGGCCACGCAAATCCCCTACGAAGGAAACAATATTGGTTGGTTGACCTTTGTTTGGCTATCGTTGATGGAATTTGCATATGTATTGCCCACAGAGTCTCAATATAGATGCTTTTAGAATCCGTAATCATCTGAAAAATTCTACATTTGACCATCTGTAAAGGAAGAATTACGAGCATCCACAAAATCAAATTGACATTATAAGATCCGTTGCTGAATGTACTTTTTTTTATTATGCATAGTTATATGTATGCGCTGGACTACTACTCCCTCGACCTACACAAAAGGTGACGACATGTTAAAAGTCAAACTTTGATCAAATATACTATTTTAAATATCAAAATATTATCTTAATATGGGCCCACCCGTCAGGTCTACTTGGAACAAATGTGGTAACATTTCTTATTTTGTAGTACCTCCGTTCCAAACCAAATAAGAACGTGTATAAATATTTCTAGAAGTCAAATGGTGTAAACTTTAACCAAGTTTTAAAAAATATCAACATCTATAATACAAGATGTATATCATTAGATAAATCTTGCAGTATACTTTCTTATGATATCTATTTTATCTTGTAAATATAAATAGTTTATTATATAAAGGTCAAACTTTACACCATTTGACTTTAAAAAATTATACACCTTATTTTTTTAAATAGACGTTGTAACTAGGGGGTAAAAGGGTAAAAACTAGAATAAACTCGCAAACTAATACTCCCTCCCTCTCAAAATAGATGTCAAAAATTTATTTAGATACATCCAGATTTAGAAAAGTTTGCAACATCTATTTTGAGACGAAGAGAGTATTTGACTTCCACACGTGAAAATAATCTTTACATCATCGACTCTTTCTTGTTCCGGTTGTCATCGTGAATCATCATGATTGTGTACAAATTAATATCTTCAGCAAAGGTGAGCTCACACCTATATGAAATTAGTGATCCATCGCAGTTATATTGATGTCATTGCAGATATCATCAAATATATATATATATATAGAGAGAGAGTGGCGCTATTTGACATCCAGGGTGTAGAATAGTTATTCTTCACCCACCCTCTATCTTTCAAATCGTATATGATTTTTACGTAAAGTAAATTATCTCTTACCTCGAAAGTCAAGAAGAACATAAGAAAATTTAGACATGTCGTAAAAAATTTGTTTACATGCCGTATAAAAATACGACTTAAAATGCATATTCTCTATGTTTTTTACACTAAAATGACTCATAAATTGTATTTTTATGTCAGTTTTTTTGCGTTTCTGATGAATATGAACATAATTATTAGTATACAAAATATTAGTTTCTAAATGTGAGAACATAAAAATATGTGAGATGCAAAATAACTATTCTGCACCCAGGATGCTGAATAGGGTTTCTCTCTCTCTCTCTCTCTCTCTATATATATATATATATATATATATATATATATATAGCTCTGCTATTCAAGAACCGATTACTGAATAACTATTCAGGAACCCCCTGTTTCCCTTCACGCAAATAGCAGAACGGCTTGTTAACTTCCACGCGGACATGAGTTAACTTCTTTTTTTTATAAGCTAACTTCCAGTCTGTAGTAGTAATAATGAACGTTAACTTTCGCCTGTGCAAGTTAACTTCCGCGAAGTTCTTAACTTTCCTGTGTGTGCAAGTTAACTCCCTCTTTCTATGCTAGTTAAATTCCCGACGGAGTACCTACTTCCTTTTTCACGTGAACACCGGGAACTCCTTGTTAACTTCCACGCGAACACGAGTTAACTTATTTTTTCTTTTCAAGTTAACTTCGAGCCTATAGTAGTAATAATGAATGTTAACTTTCATATGTGTAAGTTAACTTCCACGAACTTCTTAACTGTCCTGTGTGTATAAGTTAACTTCCGCGAACTTCCGCCTATGCTAGTTAACTTTTGCGACCATCTTAACTTTTCTATGTGTACAAGTTAACTCCGTCTTCTATGCTAGTTAACTTCCTGATGAAGCATCGTTTTTTTTGTGTTTTTTGCTTGTGCAACTTAACTTCCATGACCCTCATTAACTTTCCCGTTTGTGCAAGTTAACTTTCGCCTGATTCACTTCTTAACTTCCGCGGCCCTCATTTAACGCCCCCTTGTTGCAAGTTAACTTCCGCCTGATGCAGTAGCTATTCGTCTGGGAGGTGTTTGCGCCTAGGGTAGGGTAAGTCGACGGCGTGCGGGGGGCTGTGGCGCGTGGGGCAGATGGCCCGCGGCGCGCAGGGGCTATGCAGGGGAGATGGCCGGCGACCCTCCACAAAAAAATGGCGGTGGCACGCGGGGAGGAGGGCGCGGAGGCGGCCGGCGGTGCGCGGGGAGGAGGGTGGATGCGCACGGGGAGGAGGGCGTGGTGGCGCCCGGGGCGGAGGCAGCCGGCGGCGCATGGGGAGGAGGGTGGAGGCGCGCAGGAAGGAGGGTGCGGCGGCGCTTGGGGCGGAGGCGGCCGGCGGCACGCGGGAAGGAGGGGTGGCCGACGGTGCTGGGGGCAGAGGAGGCCGAGAATGCGGGGGGGGGGGGGTAGGTGTGAGGATGAAGAAAGTGATTAGGTGGGGAAGAGTAGTTAGGTGGGGGTTGCTGAATAAGCTTATTTAGGAACCTCTTAAGGGGGTGTTTATGAATACTCTTGTCGTGTATATATGTATAGCTCTGCTATTCAAGAATCGGTTCCTGAATAACTATTCAGAAACCACTGTTTCCTGTCACGCGAACAGCAGGAACACCTTGTTAACTTCCACGCGAACACGAGTTAACTTCGTTTTCTTTCAAAGTTAACTTCTAGTCTGTAGTAGTAATAATAAATGTTAACTTTCCGTCTGTGCAAGTTAACTTCCACGAACTTCTTAACTCCCCCCGTTTGTACAAGTTAACTTCCACTTTTATGCTAGTTAACTTCCTGACGGAGCACCTGTTTTCTTTCAGCCGAACACATAGGAACCCCTTGTTAACTTTCACGCAAAAACGAGTTAACTTCTTTTTCTTTTCAAGTTAACTTCCAGTCTGTAGTAGTAATAATAAATGTTAACCTCCACCTGTGTAAGTTAACTTCCGCGAACTTCTTAACTGTCCCTTGTGTATAAGTTAACTCCCTCTTTCTATGCTAGTTAACTTCCTAACGGAGCATCGTTTTTATTTTTTTTTGCGGACTGAATATTAACTTCCGCTTGTGCAATTTAACTTCTGTGACCCTTCTTAACTTCCCCGTGTGTACAAGTTAACTCCCTTTTTTCTATACTAGTTATCTTCCTGTAGGAGCACTAAAGAGGGGGCCTGATGATAGGGAGAGGAGGAGGAGGAAGAAGCTAGTTAGGTGGGGAGGAGGGCGCGGCGGGGCGCTGGCCAGAGGGCGCTTGGGGAGGAGGAGGCCGGCGGCACGCGGGGAGGAAGGTGGCCGTCAACGCGCGGGGAGGAAGGTGTCCGGCGACGCACGGCAGAGGAAGGTGTCCGGCGACGCACGATGGAGGAGGCCTGCAGGGAAAACGGCACGGTAGCGCACGGGCCGGATGGCGCTCGGGGCGGAGGAGGCTGATACATTGCAAATGTATCTATAAGATTTTGATGTTCCATGCTTGGTTTTATCCACTTTCTTGTGTTTTGTCCACACTTTGGAGAACATTTTATATGATTTCTTAGACTAAACTATTAACAAGAGCCACAGTGCCAGCTGCCTGTTTTCTGCTGTTTTTGGTTCCAGGAAAGTCAGAAAATGAATATTCTCGGAATTGGACGGGACAAAAGCCAAAGTGCCTATTTTTCCGGAAGTCATCAGATGCCAGAATATGAGACGGAAAAGGGCTGGGGGCCGAGCACACCACCTGGCCGCGCGGCCAGGCCTGGCCCACGCCAGGGGTGGTCTGGTCGACCCCAACACCCCCTCGGCCTCTCCTTCTGCCTATAAGATGCCCTCGGGACGAAAACCCTAAGTACCCAATCAAAAATCCACGAAGGAGTCTGTAGCCACCGTCATCTCCATCCCTAGATCGGGAGGGATCTGAAGCTCTTCCCGGCACCCTGCCGGAGAGGGAAATTCACCCTGGAGGCCTTCTTCATCACCATGCAAGCCTCCGGTGTGATGGGTGAGTAGTTCACCCTTGGACTACGGATCCATGTAGTAGCTAGATGGTTGGTTCTACTCCTTTGTGCTTTCATGTTTAGATCTTGTGAGCTCCGTTCATGATCAAGATCATCTATTTGTAATTATGCATGTTGTGTTTGCGGGGATCCGATGGATATTGAGATGCTATTTCAGATTGATTATTGATTCTATCATGTCTTTGTTATTTGTGATCTTGCATGCTTTCCGTTGTTAGTAGCTATCTTGGACAAGTAGATGCTAGCAACTCCAAGAGTTATTATTTATGCTCGATAGTGGGTTCATGCCTCTGGTAATGTGGGGAAGTGACAGAAATCTCTAAGGTACTAGATGTGCTGTTGCTACTAGGGAGAAAACAACAATCCTTTGTTCATAGAACAATCGTATTGTTTACATTACACACAATTTGTAAAGCAATAATTTGTTGCTTGCAACTTAATACTGGAGGGGGTTCGGATAATAACCTGAAGGTGGATTATTAGTCATAGATGAAGTTGGATGGCGGTCTATGTATAATGTTGTAATGCCCAATCAAGTTCCAAAGTAGTCAAGACGATTAGTATATGCATGTATTGCTTTCTCAATGTTTGTCAATTGCCCCGCTGTAATTTGCTCACCCAGCATGTTATCTATCTTAAGGAGAGCCACCTCTAGTGAACTATGGATCCCGGTCATTTTCTTTTACATACAATCTATAAATTGTTTACTCCTTTGTGTTTAATTTCTGCAAACTATTACTTCCTTCCATTTGATACGTTTAATCCTTTGTTTTCAGCAAAACCAGTGAGATTGACAACCTCATCGCAAGTTGGGGACAAACTTCTGTGGTTGTGTTGTGCCGGTCTCCACATTGCTACTGACACCGGTTGTGCCTGCTGCCAATGTTCAGCTAGCTACACCTTTGGGGTGTTTCCTTGCCCCTACTGGATTGATAACCTTGGTTTCGTACTGAGGGAAAACTTGCTGTTGTTCTCATCATACCTTCCTCTTGGGGTTCCCCAACGAGCTCGATATATTTTGGGCCATCAAGCATATTTTCTGGCGCCGTTGCCAGGGAGTCAAGGACATCTTCACAAGGGGAGTCCCTCATAACCAATCTCTTTACTTTGTTATTTTTGTTTTGCTTAGTTTCTTTTTTGCTTTTTTTCCTTGTTTCTTTATCAAAAACACACAAAAAATTAGTTTTACTAGTTTGCTTTCTTATTTGAAAACACAAAAAAATGACTACTCTTGAAAACACTAAGTTGTGTGACTTCACTAGAACCAACAACAATGATTTTATGAGCACACCTATTGCTCCACCTGTGCCTGAAGACACTTTCTTTGAGATAAAACCTGCTTTGCTCAATCTTGTTATGAGAGATCAATTTTCTGGTATTGGTAATGAAGATGTTGTTGCCCATCTAAATAACTTTGTTAAACTTTGTGAGATGCAAAAGCATAGGGATGTAGATGGTGATATTATTAAGATGAAATTGTTTCCTTTCTCTTTGAGAGGAAAAGCTAAAGAATGGTTGAATTCCTTAACCAGGAATAGTATTGATTCTTAGACTAAGTGCAAAGATACTTTCATTGGAAAATACTATACTCCTGCTAAGATTATATCTATGAGAAGTGAAATAATGAAGTTTAAACAATCTGATAATGAGCATGTTGCTCAAGCTTGGGAAAGAATGAAATCTTTGGTAAAGAATTGTCCTACTCATGGACTGACTGGTTGGATGATCATCCAAACCTTTTATGCAAGATTGAACTATTCTTCAAGGAACTTATTGGACTCTGCTACTGGAGGTACCTTTATGACCATCACTTTGGGTGCTGTAACAAAACTTCTGGACAATATGATGGTTAATTATTCTAAATGTCATACTGAGAAAGCTCCACAAGGTATGAAGGTAAATTCTATTGAGGAAACTTCCTCCTTGAGTGATAAGATTGATATTATTATGTCTATGCTTGTTAATGGGAAAGCCCATATTGATCCAAATAATGTTCCTTTAGCCTCTTTGGTTGCTCAAGAAGAGCAAGTTGATGTGAACTTCATAAGAAATAACGATTTTGGCAATAATGCTTATAGGAACAATTTTGGTAACAACAATTATACCAGCCATATTCTCCCAACAATGGTAATGCTTATGGAAATTCTTACAACAATAATAGGAGTGCTCCCTTTGAACTTGAAATTATGCTTAAAGACTTTATTAGTAAGCAAACTGCTTTCAATAAAACTATTGAGGAAAAACTCTCTAATGCTGAAAGAAATATAACATCTTTGGCTGAAGCTCAATCTTCTTTGAATAAAATGGCTGCTAAACCTGAAACTAATGATAATCCCTTTGCAGCTATTAATGCTATACAAGTAAGAATTGATGAAAATGTTAGACTATTAGCTGAATTACATGCTAAGTGTTTCTACTATCACCACCACTAGTGTTGAGGCTAGTAATAGTTCTACTACTTTAGATGATAAAATTGATTTTGATCTTGTTGGTTGCAATATCTCTGAAGTTATTAAGTTCCTACAAAAGCTTCCTAAAAGTCCTAATGCTAGTGCTATGAACATGGCCTTTACAAAACACATTACTGATGCTCTCATAAAGATTAAAGAAGAAAAGATGAAACATAAAGCTTCTATTCCTATAAAACAAGAATATGGTTGGGAACCCATCATTAATATGAAAGTGAATGACTTTGATTTCAAAGCTTTATGTGATCTTGATAGTAGTGTTTCTATTATGCCTAGAAGGATTTATGATATGCTTGATTTGCCACCACTTGAAGATTGTTATTTGAATGTCCCACTTGATGATAATGCTAAAAAGAAACTCATGGGGAGTCTTAATGATGTTCTTATTATGGTTAACAATGCCTATGTCCCTGTTGATTTCTATGTTTTGGATATTGAATGCAATGCTTCTTGTCCTATTACTTTGGGAAGACCTTTTCTTAGAACTGTTGGTGCCATTATTGATATGAAAGAAGGCACCATTAAATATCAACTCCTACTCAAGAAAGGTATAGAACACTTCCCTAATAAGAGAGAGAATATTTCTTTTTCTTCTTCTATGAAAACAAAATTTGGTCTTAATGCTTCTTCATTTGAGAACACTTGATTCTTTTTCTTGCTTCTTATGCCTAACTTAAAGGCGTTAAAGAAAAGTACTTATTGGGAGATAACCCAAAAGTTTTAGATGAGTCTTGGAAGTTACTACTTCAGTAATAACCGCTCCTTATCCTTTTTATTTGATTTTTGTGCCAAGAGTAACCTCTAATGAGAGAGAAGTAATGATTGGGAAAGTTGCTGTCCCAAAACAGATTTCTGTGCGTCACCGTAAAAATTCGTGTAAAATTTCTGAACGTCTTTTTGAGGCGTGAATTTTTGTGCTTCTGACCCGGGTTGTTATATAACTTTTGTTAGTTCAACACTTTTTGATTTGAGCAATAGAAGGTCTTCGAAAAAAATCGTATTTACCTGCTGGTCTGTTTTGAGAGATTTCTGCCATTTTCTGCATTTGCTTCTGGTTGGTTCCTTTTTGAGTTCTTTTGGGGAATTGAGATTTTTGAGGGAAGTGCTTCAGTAGCTAGTGTTCTAATGGAAGTTTATTTGGTGTTAGAACTGAAATTTAAGACCTATTATCTTGAGTGCACTAATATTGCTAATAAAGATTGTGTGAAGTTCTGTATGAAGGGAAAATTTCAGGTGTATGGAAGGAATGAGTAATGAGATGAAGGATGGAATAAAGCTCAAGCTTGGGGATGCCACGTGTGTCACCCCAAGAAATATCCAAGAAGTACAAGCGTCAAAGCTTGGGGATGCCCAAGGCATCCCCTTCTCCATCAATAAAAATCTCAGGTTTCTTCCAAACGCTTCATTTTTATGCACAGTTGTGTTGTTCTTGGAGCGTCTTCTTTTTCGTTTTTGTTTTGGTTCTTTGTTTGCTTTGGTTTTCTTAGTTTTTTGAATAAATTGGTTGGACCCCCTCTTTCATACATTGGTTTGCAAATAGTTTGGTTTGGTTTGGAAAAGAGTAGGAAAGTTCATACTTATGTGGTAAAAAGAGCTCGTTTTTGACTGTGGCCTATGCTTTGTCATGCCATGCTTGATTTTGTTTTGGCTTTATGCTTAGTATTCTTTGCTGTAGCATGAATTGTTATAAACAATTGATATTGCTTAATGTGCCTTGGATGAATCATGCGTTGTTTTAGCATATTAAAGCATAGTATAGTGGTATTCTCCTTTGATGCTTTATTTGGGTTGACTTGGCACATGATCACACCATGTTATGACTATCTCAAGTCACCATATACTTTATGATCCTTTAGTTTTCAACTTGTAGTATCACTTTATGCTTTGATCAATGATGTTTTGGCATGATTATGGCCATTATTGCTCTCTTAGTTTGTCGCTCTCAGTCTTTTGCTAGCCTCCACAACCAAGTATGAGTTCCACTCATGCATCCAACTCCCTAAACCAAGTTATTCCAAAGAGTCCACCATACCTACCTACTAGCTTATGCTATTCCAAGTATATTCATTCTTTTTTTACCTTCCAAATTAAACTTGTTATGAGAAAACTAGTGACTAAAGCTCTCACGAACTTGATGGCACACTTTACTTTTTTGCATCTAATAAACTTGAACCATTGGGTCCTTCTTTATTGCGTATATGCTTGCACTTTATAAGTTGAAATTAGCAGAACCATGTATCATGGAGAACGCTTTGAACATTGCACTTGTACTTTGTACCTCGTTGATATCATGTTCTTTTGCTTATGGATCCCGGTGGTGTGAAATAAAAGTGGAACTTGTAAGATCATGGAGTTTGTATGTGTGTTAGAGAAACGCCTGGGCCGCTAGCCTAAGGCATGCCTAATCAAGGTGGAAACTTGCAGCATCACCATAATGAGCACTCTATGAAGCATCCTCAATAAAAACCTATGCAAATAGCAAATAAAAGATCGTTGAGATGCTCATTGTCTGATTGCCTTGTCATTTTGATTATGGGATAGCTCCTGTATCATGTGCAAGGGGTACCCCGTTGGCAGTTCTTTATGATACACATGTACTTACAATGGCAAGAGCTTACTCGTGACTAAAGTTGAGTAGCATGAGGTTCGGTCTTCGTAAGTAAGGGGCATGAGATTTTGGTTTATAACTTGTCAAGCATATCCTCTTAGTTGTGTCACTTTAACCTTAATCACCTTCAAGATGCTTATGATAGGGGCAATGAGAGCTGAAAGCCATAAGTACCATAATTTTTGGAAGCTCTTTATGAGACTTGAATCCCTACTTCCTTCTATGAAGGCCTTTCTTCCACCATTATATTGAGTCTCCACCTTCTACCTTTATGCACCTACTTTGTAACTACCTCGGTGAATTACGCTCTTAGTTACATGCCTGGATGAGCGAAAATGGTTAAAATAGTATGGTGGGGCCAAGGGCCACTCACAGGTAGACCTTTCGGCCATCCTAACCATTTTCAGAACATCAGGACAAGAACGAGCGGCGTAATCGGCAGGCGAAGGGATCAACTACATACACAAATGAGTATGTATGCAAGCCACATACAACAGTCCTCAGAGCCATTCCATCTAAAAGAAATAGAAATATTGCAACGCCATACGGCAAGATCCAAATATCCTAGATAGAGATAATATTTTAGGATAGCTCCTCATACATCAAACATCAGAGTATCAGGCGGAAGCGGAAAACAAGATCCGAGTATGGATAAGAAGCAAACCGGCATAAGATGCCACATAAATAAACACATCCCGCCACAGATCTCATGGATCCCCGTTCCCGAAATCTCTATACCGAGCGATCGTTACCAATATCGTCCGTCTTCTCCACCCAATATCCATCTTGCGAGTATACCTGTTCATCTGAATCAAACAATTTATCGTGTGAGACCCTAGGGGTACTCAGCAAGTCTTTATGCCTCTAAAGGGGACATAACCTGGGGTGACGCAATTGCAGCAAAAGATAATAACTAACAAGTCTATAGATACTCGCTAACCATCCGCTTAACCAAAGGTAGACGGATGTCTGTTAATTAAGAACCAGGGTTATAACAGTATAATTAAAAGATCCATCCTCCTTCTCGCTTACCAACGAGAAAGTGGACGAACAACCCCCATCTGTTGGCAGTTTAATTAACCATTCGATGAGTGTGGCACTATTTACTAGTCAGGTACTTAGTCAATTTAAAAATGGTACTTTAGTTATACTTGTCTATGATTGAGAAACTGTGCTCCAAGTCGTCCATAACCGCGGACACGGCTTTCAGAAAGATTTACCCTGCAGGGGTGCACAAATAGCAACACACACTCGATCAACCTTGGAAAAACCAAATCAAAACCCAACGAGGCATTCACGACAAAGCGATCACAGGATTCAGAAATGTTTCAGGGGGCCACCCCAACAAGCTACCCGCAACGAAGTTGGCCAGCTCCGAGACAGACCCAGGGTTTGCAACGACGGTTGTAAACGACTGGGAACCCGAAAGTGTGACTGGGCTTGTCGATACCGCGAAAACATGGCGCGATCCAAAATAGTACAGGTGCTCCACGCACAATCTTAAATAAAGCAGTAAAGCATGGCATAAGTACAAGATAGTAATAAAGCCCCAAACTACTTTGTGGCCCCAAGAAATAAGAATGAATCAAGCTCTGGCTCAGGGGGGTCCATAAGGCCTCCCGGATGTGGATAGTGCGAATAGTCAAGGAACAGGAATCAAGTACTCGGGGTTCTACGGGACACAAGTGAGCATGAAAAACCAAATAGCAGATATT
Organism: Avena sativa; assembly: GCA_916181665.1. Classification (NCBI taxonomy): domain Eukaryota; kingdom Viridiplantae; phylum Streptophyta; class Magnoliopsida; order Poales; family Poaceae; genus Avena; species Avena sativa. The sequence goes on along the minus strand of OV702291.1, from coordinate 461,599,645 downwards.
GCTCACCGGTGCCACTTTCATTAGTTATCGCATTACTACTCAGGTTAAGTTGTTTAGGTACCTCGTGATCCATCAGACACTCACATACCCTACACATGTTGTTCTACGACCCGCATGGCTCAAACAACTCCTGTAGTAATGGCTCGTGGGATGGAGGAACAAGCTTCGGTGGGGTTTAAAAATAAAGGCTATGCAGTACTTGGGATTCATTTTGATGCAATCGCGACTCAATGATGCAAGAATAAGATAGAGGCAATAGGTACTATATGTATGCAAGCATGTGGTAGTGCTTGCCTGGCAGTTCAGTTGAAGCGAGGGACGGATCTAGGTAGTGCTCCTGGGATTCCTGATATATCCCCTGTTCAACGTCTATTCGAAAAGAACCAAACAAACAAACAAGGGCCAACATAAATAGAGTGCACAAGCATATGAATTAAAATGCGACAAGCAAACAATCATGCCATGATGAATGATGCACAATTTGCATGGCAATAATGTAGCATGGTGAGGTGTGGGGTACAAGATTAAAGCATTTTATTAAGTTTTTAGCCTGGTTTGCTTTCATATAAATTGCTGTATACTTTATATTTATATGATGCATGCTGCAATTCAGAACATGGAATGCATAGATAGAACGGGCTCGTCGCGTTGATCGATTTAGACATATTATTTGTCAAATTTGGAGTTGTAGAATTAAAGTTATTAATTAATTAAGAAAAGGCCTTTTTATTACATTTTTAATCAGCTCGAAAATTTAAAGTGCCCAAATAATATTTTGAAGGGCATATTTGAAATCCTCACATTTTTCTGATTCAAAAACATATATCATTTGTATTATTTGGATTTATAATGTCAAAGTTATCTAAAACTGATTTGAATTTGAATTTAAACATTTCCTGGAATTGTTTATTAAAACAGATAAACAGAAATACTTTTTATACTCAACCTCTCCTAGCCACAGTCACAGACAGGTGGGGTCATTGCTGACTAGGCTAATTCGGCGCTCAAAACCTTCCTCACCGCGGACTCCTCTACCCTATGCGAATGATAGGTGGGGCCAGCGGGCTATGGGCCCACGTGCCAGTGGCTGAGTCCGCAGAGGCTGACAGGTGGGTATGGGCTGGAGCGCGGGTTGATGCTTACGAAAACCGGGGTCTCTTTTTGTAAAATGCCCACAGGCACAGACAGGTGGGGTCGGGCTGGACCGCGGGTTGAGCCGGCAAAAGCCGCAGGGGTGTATGTGCAAAAGGGGGGATGCGGTACTGTGGATCTTCTTCACGTTCTGACGGATCCGACGGACGCGCGGCGTGGCGCGGCGAGGCGGGGATTCTATCCCGCGACGCGGGGCACGCACGCAGAGGGCGGTACCAGCGCGGTAGGACGGGGTCGTTGACAGGGAGTAGCTAGGCGGCTAGGTGAGGCACTATGCGGCGCGGGGCATGCAGACGCCAGCGCACGCCGGCGTGCAGAGATCGCTCGGCGAAAATTCCGGCGGGTACGGGCCTCGACGGAACGAGAGGAAATGTCCAGGAGGAAGCGGGGCTTACCACGGGGTCGTCGGTGGGGTTGGATCGGGGCGGGGCGCAGCCGATCATCGACGGGGCTGGCGGCCGGCGAGGTTAGGGTTTCAGCGGCGTCGACGTACTGCGGCATAAGTGGGGCTTCTCCTCCTCGCTGGCGTTCTCCGGGTGATGCAGAAGGACCTCCTCGGCTTCCTCGACCACCTCCACGTCACCCACGCCTGCTAGTTCAGGAATCGGTGGTGGCTACTGACGGTGCCCGCCGACAAACAGAGAAGGAGGATGGCGTCCGTGGAGAATAAGAGGGAAGAGGGCAAGGCCCTGGGGTGGATCTGGCGATGCTAGGGCGCGTGAGGAAAGGGATAAAGGCGAGGGGGAGGGACGGTGCCGTGAGGGAGCGGGATCGCCTTTTCCTCCTCCTTCACGTGCACGGCGTGGGTGGCCAGGCAGGGCAGGGGCATGGCAGGTGGTCCAGGGAGAGATCAAGGCGGGGCAGGCTCGGGCTGGGGCCAGCATGGCAGGGAGAAAGAAAGAATGGAGTGAGGGAGGCTCGGGTGTATCTAGGTTAGGAGTAGATGGCTAGGGTTGGAGAGAGAGGTAGGGGTGGGGTAGCTCGCATGGTAGAGAGGGGCTAGGTGGGGTAGCTTGGCAGAGAGAGGGATGTACCTCGGTATGGTGAGAGGAGGGAGGTGAGGTGAGGGTTAGGGTTTAGACTAAAACTAGGGTTAGAGAGAGGAGGTTAGAGAGGGGTTAGGGTTTTGTTTTTGAGATCAAGGAAAAATGAATGATGAGAAGAAGGGGAAAATGTAGGGCCTTTTATTTGTGACAAGCAAAACCACATCCATGACTACTGGATCAAGATGAGGGTGGAAAGTAGATCGAGAAAAGTTTAGGGTTTTGATGCACACATGGTGGTGGTAGAAGAGAGATAAAGGTGGGGCTTAACAAGAGGTCAAGAAACACTTAGGATGAAAACACAAGACAAGACCCACTTTAAAACAAAGGCAAAACTCAAAGGAGAAGAGATGGTGGAGCTTTGCATGGCCCATGCATGGGCATTAAATGCCATGTGTTATTATGTGAAAACAATAATAATATAACATGGCATGATTCCCATGCATTACCAAAAAGGTGGAATAAAGGCCAAGCAAAAGAAATTAGAATTGGATCCATCCAAACACACATGAGATAGATTAAATGGCAAAAGAAAATAAGAGCTCATGGGTAATTAGGGTGGTAAAGAAAGGTGGTGGAATGGAGTAAAATATATGCCCCCAACTCAACTTGGGCATCAAGAATTTATCAAGAACCAAATACAATATATCAAGAGCCAAATACAATTAATAATGCATATGAGAGAAGAACCAAAAGAAAAGGAGTTCTATATGATGTTCAAATGCAAGGTGGCATGATGACATGAGCATGATATAATTATAATGCAACAATTATATGTAGGAAGTAGCCATTATAGTATTAAACCAAGTAGCATTACAATTGTTAGACAATTGGGATGCTACAACTCTCCCCCACTAAACAGGAATCTCGCCCCGAGATTCTAGGAAGAATAAGAAGACACGAAGAGGATAGGATACTTGACACGGAGCTCATCTTCATGTTCCCAAGTGGCTTCATCAACGGAATGGTACGACCACTGCACTTTGTAGAACTTGATGGACTTGTTGCGAGTCCTTCTTTCTGTGACTTCAAGGATTTTTATGGGGTGTTCTTGATAAGACAGGTCTTCTTGGAGATTGATAAGCTCATGGTCCACGGTCCTGCCGGGATCCTTGAAGCACTTCTTGAGTTGAGAGATGTGGAAAACATCATGGACCTTGAGTTTTTCAGGGAGCTCAAGAGCATAAGCAACTTCTCCTCTTCTTCCACGTATTTTGAAAGGACCAATGTATCTAGGAGCCAGCTTTCCTTTGATACCAAAGCGGTGCGTGCCTCTCATGGGAGTGACATGAAGGTAAACGAGATCACCAGGGACATACTCCATGTCCGTGTGCTTTCTTTCATAGTTGCTCTTCTGGCGACTTTAAGCAACCTTCAGATTTTCAAGAATGATGTGAACCTTCTCCTCCGCTTGAGTTACAATGTCGGGGCCAAACAATGTTCTTTCACCTGCGCCCGACCAACCAATCGGAGTTCTGCATTTGCAACCATAGAGAGCCTCAAATGGTGCCATCTTTAGACTTTTCTGGAAGCTGTTGTTGTAAGAGAATTCAGCATAAGACATTCTTCCCACTTCATGCCGAAAGAGATGACGCAAGCACAGAGCATATCTTCTAGAATCTGATTGATCCTTTCAACTTGTCCTTGCGACTGAGGATGGTAAGCTGTGCTGAAGTTCAATTTTGTTCCCAAAGCATTTTGGAAACTTCCGCAGAACTTGGAAGTGAAGATGCTTCCACGGTCTAAACTGATCTCAAGAGGAACCCCATACAGAGAGACAATTCTGTTGATATAGAGCTCAGCCAACTGAATTGCAGAAATTGTTTCCTTGACGGGAAAGAAGTGAGCCACTTTAGAAAGCTTGTCGATGACAACAAAGATTGCATTGTTGCCCTTCTGCGACCTTGGAAAACTAGTGATGAAGTCCATCTCTACTTTCTCCCATTTCCATTCCGGAGGTTTCAATGGCTGTAGAAGACCGGAAGGTTTCTGATGGACAGCTTTAACTCTGCGGTAGACATCACACTCCGAGACATACTTGGCACAATATCGTTTCAACCCAGGCCACCAATACTGTGTTTTCATGTCCATGTACATCTTAGTGCTGCCAGGGTGAATAGAAAGAACAGAATCATGCGCCTCCTTAAGAACTTGCTCTCTCAAACCCCGATCGTTCGGAACGACCATCCGGTTTTCAAAGAAAAGAGCTCCTTGATCATCGACGTGGAAGGACTCATATCTCGGTAGTTGAATGTTGGAGATTATGTTTTTGGCGTAAGCATCACCTCGCTGACTAGCACGAATCTTTTCTTCCAAGAGAGGGGTTGCCAGAAGGTTCAGAAGATACCCTTGTTCCACAATTTCAAGGTTGAGCTTGCGGAATTCCTCACACAAGAGAGGCTATTGTTGTTCCACCATGAGGTTGCCGACATAAGCTTTGCGGCTGAGAGCATCGGCCATGACATTAGCTTTGCCCGGAGTGTAGTTGATGGTCAAATCGAAATCATTGATTGCTTCAATCCACCTCCTTTGACGAAGATTGAGATCAGGTTGTGTGAAGATATACTTCAGACTCTTGTGATCAGAAAAGATTTCACAACGGTTGCCAAGCAAGTAATGCCTCCATACTTTCAAAGCAAAGACAACTATTGGGAGTTCGAGGTCATGTGTAGGATATTTGATCTCATGCGTCTTCAACTGTCGAGAGGCATAAGCAACAACTTGTTTTTCTTGCATAAGGACCGCACCCAATCCTTTCAAAGAGGCGTCACAGAATATATGGAAAGGCTTGGATGTATCTGGAGGAATCAAAACTGGTGTGGAAGTGAGCTTCTCTTTGAGTGTTTCAAAGCTTGCTTGACATGCAGGAGTCCAAAGGTATTTCTTGCCTTTCTTGAGGAGATCGGTAAGAGGCTTCGAAATCCTCGAGAAGTTCTGCACGAAGCGACGGTAGTAACTAGCCAAACCAACAAAACTCCGGACTTCTTTCACATTTACAGGAGGAAGCCAGTCAACAATTGTCTTTACAGTTTCTGGGTTGACGGCCATGCCCTTGGCAGAGATGACGTGACCAAGATAGGTGACTTGAGGCAGCCAAAACTCACATTTGGAGAACTTTGCATACAGGCGGTTCTCACGAAGCTTGTTTAGGACACACCGAAGGTGTTCTTCATGTTCTTCCTTTGACTTAGAATAGACTAGGATGTCATCCAGATAGACCACAATGAACTTATCAAGATACTCCATGAAAACCGAGTTCATAAGCCTCGAGAAGGTTGTAGGTGCGCTGGTGAGACCGAAAGACATGACCGTGTACTCATACAGGCCATAGCGGGTGGTGAAAGCTGTTTTGGGAACATCTTCCTTGCGAATCTTGATTTGATGATATCCACTTCTCAAATCAAGCTTAGAGAATACCACAGCTCCAGCTAGCTGATCGAAGAGATCATTAATTCGTGGAAGGGGATATTTATTCTTGATGGTTTTAGCATTGAGCGCCCGATAGTCAACACAAAGTCTATCAGTCTTGTCTCGCTTCTTCACAAAGATGGTTGGGCTACCCCAAGAAGAAGTACTGTGCTAAATGAAACCCAACTTCTCTTGTTCATCAAGCTGACGGTTGAGTTCAGCCAACTCAGCAGGACCCATTTTATAAGGCCGCTTGGAGATAGGAGCGGTACCAGGTTCAAGCTCAATCACAAACTCGACCTCTCGGTCAGGAGGCATATCTGGCAACTCTTCAGGAAAAACATCTGGGAACTCACAGACCACCGGAACACTCTGAATAGCTTCCATAGCATCATCATTTAGAGCCGCCAAAGAGAAAAGCTGAATTGCAGGAGTCAGACTTGGAGAATAGACTATATGGGCTTCAGGAATTTTCAGAGAAACCGAGCGTTCAGCACAATCAATCACAGCTGCATTTGCTGTTAACCAATCCATGCCCAAGATAACATCAATGTCAGAGTTGCCCAGAATAATTAAGGAAGCCGGGAACGAAGAACCACCAATCTCAATTTGATTGCCATGGCTGATTTTAGAAGCCATCATGCTTGAACCAGGAGATTGCACCATGAGGCAAGTTGGTAAAGCATCAGAAGGTAACCCATTACTCCGCAAACTTGTATGACACGAAAGAATGTGATGCACCAGAATCAAATAAAACTCTTGCAGGAACTGAGTTAACAGGAAGCATACCCATCACAACTCCAGGTGCATGCTGAGCTTGAGCGACGTTGACACAGTTGGCACGAGCAACAGTAGACCCGGGCTTGGTGTTGATGTTGAGAGCCCGAGGTGGAGGTGCACGAACCATAGAAGAGCTTGCCGCAGGTCTTCGAGGTGGTGGAGGAAGAGCTTTGTTGTTCATTGGACAGTTCTAGTGTTGATGCCCGGTGTTTCCACAAGTGTAACAAGCACCAGGTGGACGTGGAGCAACATAGCCAGGGACTCCACCAGGCGCTCCAGGGTAGTTGTGGTTGTAGCCCCTGGGAGCAGCAGTGAAGGAGTTTGGTGGTCTTGCCGCGTAGCTTGAAGATCTTGGTGGATCCGGGAGCAACGGTGGGGTGTTAGGAACCCAGACACGACGCTTAGAAGGAGCTAACATAGCTGAAGAGCTTGCTGCATCGCGGTTGTGTTTCTTTGACTCCTCAAACACTTGCCTACTTGCTTCTTCCTGCAGAGCTGTATGTTGGAGTTCTAGAAAAGACGTCGGCCTTGCATGTGTGATTGCATATTTAATCGATGCATTGAGCCCTTGTCTGAACCTCTTTTGCTTCTTCTTATCATCAGAGATCTCATCGCCACCATACCGAGAAAGATTCATGAAGTTTCTGATGTAGGTATTGACATTGTCATTGCCCTGCTTGAGGTTCAGAAACACTTCCTTCATCCTCTCCATGACATCTTTGAAAGCTCCAGTGAACTGTTCCCAAGTAGGCTGAAAACCAGTGTAGTTTGCCTTGAGGTAATTCTCCCACCACAGAGCTGCATCTCCCTTCAGAAGGTGAGTGGCACATTTTACCCATTCTTGCTCAGGAACATCAGCAGTCACCAGTAACCTTGACATCTCACGCAACCAATCATCCGCATCAAGTGGCTGATCAGACACCTCAAAGTGGCGCAGGTTGAACTTCAGGAAGCTTTTGATGTCTCTTCGCTTGGGAGGTGGAGGTAGCGGAACAAACTCATTCCTCCTAACACTTTCTTCAAAACGCTGTTGGTTCTGCTGTATTGTACCCAAGGCATTAGCAATACTTGTCAACGCAGCCCCCAGTTCAGGTGGTGTGTCCTCCTCAGAACGGCGTGGTGGTGCCATCCTGTGATTGATATAAAACACAAGTTAGTACCATAATGGATAATAATAATAATCCAAAATAGTACCAAGATGGAATTAGCCAAGATTTAAAGGATACAAATTACTAAGGTGATATTAAAATATCAACAAAGTTCAAAGCACCTAGATGATATTAAGTATATCGCACATGACTGAATAAGGAGTGTGGTACACAAGCTAACAAAGAAAAAATTTCCGCAAATTTCGGCATTAAAATACCACTATATGCGCAAAACCACTTAACGAATTAAGATTAGTAACTCTACCAATTCAATATACAAGAGCGAATGAGAAAAGTAGTGGTATGGTCGTGACTCCATCCCACACTCAAATCATTATTCTACACATGAATAAGTAAAACACATATCCCAACACCTTCTTCTTAAGATGAACCTAAAGATTAGTAACTACGAAAACGAACACCCCAAACAAGATAACGTCGGATAACAAAGGGTAAGACAGGTCACACCGGTATACAACGAATCAGATAGATCGCGTCGGTTTACAAAAGCCTGTCGGTATGGAATGTACCAACAGTTGATAACCAAAAGGCAGATAGTGATAACATGTTGGATGCAATAGATAGACAAGGAATTCACACACACACACACAACCTATGGTACTACGAAACCCAGAACACGTGAATCCTAGTTTGAATTTTAGAAGAGGATTGAAAACGTTACACTTCCTTACCAGAAAAAGGGTGGTGGGTGGGTAAGAAGAAAAATGGAAGCAGTCCTACTCTCGCATTTTGTTTTTCCCTAGTATACATAGCTACCAAAAATATTTGCTAGACTGACAACGACCATTTGGCTGAGACCCTAAAGGGCGGGATGGCTCTGATACCAATTGTAACTATCTCGGTGAATTACGCTCTTAGTTACATGCCTGGATGAGCGAAAATGGTTAAAATAGTACGGTGGGGCCAAGGGCCAGTCACAGGTAGACCTTTCGGCCGTCCTAACCATTTTTAGAACATCGGGACAAAAACGAGCGGCGTAATCGGCAGGCGAAGGGATCAACTACATACACAAATGAGTATGTATGCAAGCCACATACAACAGTCCTCAAAGCCATTCCATCTAAAAGAAATAGAAATATTGCAACGCCATACGGCAAGATCCAAATATCCTAGATAGAGATAATATTTTAGGATAGCTCCTCATACATCAAACATCAGAGTATCAGGCGGAAGCGGAAAACAAGATCCGAGTACGGATAAGAAGCAAATCGGCATAAGATGCCACATAAATAAACACATCCCGCCCACAAATCTCACAGATCCCCATTCCCGGAATCTCTACACCGAGTGATCGTTGCCAACATCGTCGGTCTCCTCCACCCAGTATCCATCTTGCGAGTATACCTGTTCATCTGAATCAAACAATTTATCGTGTGAGATCCTAGGGGTACTCAGCAAGTCTTTATGCCTCTAAAGGGGACATAACCTGGGGTGACGCAATTGCAGCAAAAGATAATAACTAACAAGTCTATAGATACTCGCTAACCATCCGCTTAACCAAAGAAAGACGGATGTCCGTTAATTAAGAACCATAGTTATAACAGTATAATTAACAGATCCATCCTCCTTCTCGCTTACCAACGAGAAAGCGGATGAACAACCCCCATCCGTTGGCAGTTTTATTAACCATTCCATGAGTGTGGCACTATTTACTAGTCAGGTACTTTAGTTATACTTGTCTATGATCGAGAAACTGTGCTCCAAGTCGTCCATAACCGCAGACACGGCTTTCAGAAAGATTTACCCTGCAGGGGTGCACAAATAGCAACACACACTCGATCAACCTCGAAAAAACCAAATCAAAACCCAACGAGGCATTCAGGACAAAGCGATCACAGGATTCAGAAATGTTTCAGGGGGCCACCCCAATAAGCTACCCGCAACAAAGTTGGCCGGCTCCGAGACGGACCCAGGGTTTGCGACGACGGCTGTAAACGACTGGGAACCCGAAAGTGTGACTGGGCTTGTCGATACCGCAAAAACGTGGCGCGATCCAAAACAGTACAGGTGCTCCACGCACAATCTTAAATAAAGTAGTAAAGCATGGCATAAGTACAAGATATTAATAAAGCCCCAAACTACTTTGTGGCCCCAAGAAATAAGAATGAATCAAGCTCTGGCTCAGGGGGGTCCATAAGGCCTCCCGGATGTGGATAGTGCGAATAGTCAAGGAACATGAATCAAGTACTCGGGGTCCTACGAGACACAAGTGAGCATGAAAAACCAGATAGCAGATATTGCTCACCGGTGCCACTTTCATTAGTTATCCCATTACTACTCAGGTTAAGTTGTTTAGGTACCTCGTGATCCATCAGACACTCACATACCCTACACATGATGTTCCACGACCCGCATGGCTCAAACAACTCCTGTAGTAATGGCTCGTGGGATGGAGGAACAAGCTTCGGTGGGGTTTAAAAATAAAGGCTATGCAGTACTTGGGATTCATTTTGATGCAATCGCGACTCAATGATGCAAGAATAAGATAGAGGCAATAGGTACTATATGTATGCAAGCATGTGGTAGTGCTTGCCTGGCAGTTCAGTTGAAGCGAGGGACGGATCTAGGTAGTGCTCCTGGGATTCCTGATATATCCCCTGCTCAACGTCTATTCGAAAAGAACCAAACAAACAAACAAGGGCCAAAATAAATAGAGTGCACAAGCATATGAATTAAAATGCGACAAGCAAACAATCATGCCATGATGAATGATGCACAATTTGCATCGCAATAACGTAGCATGGTGAGGTGTGGGGTGCAAGATTAAAGCATTTTATTAAGTTTTTAGCCCGGTTTGCTTTCATATAAATTGCTGTATACTTTATATTTATATGATGCATGCTGCAATTCAGAACATGGAATGCATAGATAGAACGGGCTCGTCGCGTTGATCGATTTAGACATATTATTTGTCAAATTTGGAGTTGTAGAATTAAAGTTATTAATTAATTAAGAAAAAGCCTTTTTATTACATTTTTAATCAGCTCGAAAATTTAAAGTGCCTAAATAATATTTTGAAGGGAATATTTGAAATCCTCACATTTTTCTGATTCAAAAACATATATCATTTGTATTATTTGGATTTATAATGTAAAAGTTATTTAAAATTGATTTGAATTTGAATTTAAACATTTCCTGGAATTGTTTATTAAAACAGATAAACAGAAATACTTTTTATACTCAACCTCTCCTAGCCACAGTCACAGACAGGTGGGGTCATTGCTCACTGGGCTAATTCGGCGCTCAAAACCTTCCTCACCGCGGACTCCTCTACCCTATGCGAATGACAGGTGGGGCCAGCGGGCTATGGGCCCACGTGCCAGTGGCTGAGTCCGCAGAGGCTGACAGGTGGGTACAGGCTGGAGCGCGGGTTCATCACCTCGGCGCGGTCAGGGGAGCGAGTGATACGCGCCCCGTGAACCACGCTAAGGGGTGGCTCGCCTCCCTCGATGACGTGTCGCGGGTGAACGCACGACACATCGACAGCGATGTAGACCTTGTGCGCCCCGAGCTTGACGAAGAGGCCGTTGCACGGGAGAGATCGCTTGCCGAAGCAGCCAGCGTTGTCGCTGACAAAGTCCAGTGCTCCAAAGTGCTGAACAAGCCCGGAGACGATGCGTTCGCCGGTGCCGATGAGGTTTCCCGTCTGGATCTTCACTCCTGCTAGCGCCGCTAGCCCCACGGTGGGCGCCAACTATCCTGGTGGTGTCACGGCAGATGCCATGGATAGGCTAAAGGTGGGGACAAGATGCACTAGAAGAATCCAGGGAGGGATAGTGTGGTGATTCCACACACAGATGTTTGTATTTGATTCACTTCCACGGTTTACAAGTTCTCCTTGAGCTGTATTGGGGAGAGGAGGAAGAAGGGACTCTCTTACTCTCACCAATGGCTAGCTCTCAGGAAAACTAGAACTGAACCAGCCATGACCAACCCACTCGAGATCAACCCTTTATACAGAGGCCCTAGCCCTCCTTATATAGGGGTGGCTAGGTCTCCAATTAGGGCATACGTGGAGGCATATTCCAGGGAATATGCCTCTTCCCAAAATAGTAAGCCGACTAGGTCACTTTTGCCCAGCGTCATCCCTGCAGAGGCTACGTGAGCCTCTGCGGCGCCCGCGTCATCCGACACAGGCATCGTCACCTTTGTCGACCACGCCTCGGTGGTCATGGCCTCTGTCTGCTTCGCTCACGCTGTGCATACAGTGGTCACCCTTTGACCAGCGAGATACCTTCCTTCTCTTACAAGCTTGATATAACCCGGATCGCACCTAGTTGATCCGACCACACCTGTACCTACATACGAGTTAGATACATCTTACCGACATACTACATAAGTCGGCTGAGACCTAGTTAGGTGGACATCCCCTGGTCCGGGTTACCCCGTGATTCGTCCTGCCTCGAGGTGACTCGGCCAGCACCTGCTTTGACCTTGCCGTACCTCGTCTAACTTGGCCTTCATACCCCGGCGTGATCCTACCCGGGCGTGTCCCCCCAACACAGTTCATCGCCCGGTCTACTACATCAGCAAGGTCCTCACCGAGTTTAGACAACACTACCCATAGTACCAGAAGCTAGTCTACGCCGTCTTCGGAGCCCAAAGAATGCTCCCCCACTACTTTCCAGGAGCACCGCATCACGGTTGTCTCCTCCGCCCCGCTGCAGGACATCGTTCGCAATCGCGATGCGACTGGGCGATTCGCCAAGTGGGTCATCAAAATCTGCATCCACAACATCAAGTATGAGCCGCAGAAGGCCATCAACTTGCAAGCTCTGTCTGACTTCCTCGCTGACCGGGAAGAAGCATAACAACGCACGATGCTACCATACCTCCACTACTGGTCCCTCCACTTCGACGGATCATAAAGAGCGGACGGTGATGGGGCAAGGATAATCCTCACCTCCCCAAAGGGCGACAAACTTCGCTACGTGCTACAGCTCGACTTCACGCCCTGCACCAACAACATGGCCGAATACGAGGCCCTCCTCCACGGCATGTGGGCCACCAAGGAGATCAACATCAACCGCCTGAAGTGCTACGGCAACTCCGACCTTGTCGCCGCATAGGTCACTGGCACTTGCGATGCAGTCGCCCCAACATGATATCGTACCGCCAAGCAGTAGACCAACTGGGGGTCTACTTCGCCGGCTACTCCACCGAATGGATTGTTCGGCAGAAGAACGCGGAGGCCGACAAACTCTCACGCATCAGGTTGGCTCGTCAAACGTCACCCCCAGGCGTCTTCCTCGACATCATCAACAAACCATCGGTCTCCCCCCGAAGGAGATTGACATCGGGATACCACTTCAGCACATGTCCGCTCTGGTCGCCATGATCACAGAGCCCAGCGACTGAACTACGCCCTACGTCGCCTACCTCGAGCACAGGATCTCTCCCTCTCTAGTTATTCCCCATGGTCTCGGATTAGCGAGATACATGTTCCCGGTGGCTTTATCTGGAAAGAAGTTGCTGCTTCCACTGCTTTGCTGGAGCGAGGGATGGACGTTGTCGGGGTACCGTACGTGTGTGCGATCACGGATGCACCGCTGTTTTGCGGTGCTAGACTTGGTGGTGCTGGACTTGCTGGAGCTGGATCTGATGGACATGCTAGAGCCGGACCTGCTGGACTTCATCATGATCTTGAGATCGATAAGTGTACGACTACATCATCCACGAGTTCCATCTCGTTAACAAAGCTTTGTTGTCTTCGAGGGTAAGTTCTCTATGGATGTATATCCACCTATTGCTTGTATCTAGTAGATAGATCTTGGCGTATAGTTCCCATCGTAGGATTTTTTTGCTTTCTATGCTACAAACCCAACAGAGTCCTGGGCAACAACGCCTACTACCTCATCGACATACGAGGTGACGGCCAGCTCAACGTCGAGCGGCCATGGAATGTGAAACTCCTCCGCAAGTTCTATACATAGAAATCAAACTTGTACCCAGTTGTACCAATGATGGAATACAAATACTGTACACACAAATTGTGTCACTCACCTTTCCTTGTGCCAATTGCATTCGTACAAAAAGCAAAAATGATAAACCACGGTAGTCAACCTTTGGTCAAACGACCGGCATGGCTAAGTAGTGCGGCCCAAGAGCATCAAAAATAAGTCGGGTCTTGCGTTGTCCACGAAAATGCCAACCCGGAGCCACCATCAGAGTCACCTAGCTCGACTGGCTCTCCGAGCCAAGACATCCATTCATGCTTCCTACATCACCTCGTCCTCCTCATCCCGTACACTGTGACTCAAAAAGTTAAGTACCACACTTGGGGACTTGTTCCAAAACAAACTCGCAAGCGACTTGGGAAAAACACCAAGTATGAGATCGTGTCATGGACTCTCCGCGCGACTGGCTTTCCGAGCCAAGAGGAGGTACATACTACAAACAGTCACCCCACGTCCTTACCTACCTTGGGCATACGACCCAAATAGTTAAGTACCACACTCAGGATTCGTCAAACATGAACCCGCTTGCGTTCAGGGAAAAACACTAAGTACAGAGTACCCCTTGGTGTCGCCATGCTACTGGCTCCACGAGCCACGGTAAGTCGACCTAAGCTAACCGAACAACCATAAACATATTGCTGATATTACTAAACATATACGCGATACTAATAGCCAATGGAAGATGCACTTGGGGACTCGCACAAACCAAATATCCAAAAGCTAAAATCAAAACAAGTGATTAACTCTGCGATTCTATACAATTCGACTAGAATATCATTACGTGATAAAATATATAGTTCACTCACAAAACACTGTACAAAAGGCTAGTCCCAGATGAAACTACATTATAGTTTAACCCCCTATTCTGCAGGCTTTGATAAGGAGGCACCATCCGCACCCTTGGCCCTCACAATGGACTTCCACGGGTTCGTCGGATACGTCATCAGCGACTTCGTGATCAACGATTGGAACAGCCGCTCGATCGAAGGTCATGATGCGTCTGTTCTATGACGTTCGGAGCCACTCACGTCTCTTGGTAAGGCAAGAGGTCGCCCATCGCCAACACACGCTCTGCATACGAAGCAGCCTTCGTGTTCAGTGCAATAACCTCCATGATCTCCACCTTGCCAGTCGCCAAGGGATACCCGCTGGTGACGTCATCAAGATCAAAATCCGCTGGGAAGTGGGCGAGCCCAAGGCTTAGCGCTGTGGTAGCTCCGTGCTAGAACATGGACCATGCCATCCACTCGACGACTGCAGGTGCCTCCTCGAGGTACCTCCACACCTCCATCAACCCCCCGGGAATCACCTAGGTGGGAGATATGCCCTTGAGAACGTCTTGGACGCACATCACCGATGATGTGGGTGCATTCAGCACACCGCCTTCATGCATTGCTCGGTGCTGAATATTTGCACGGCGGGATCTCCTTGGCCTACAATATCTTCACATCGTCAGCAAGTCAAGCTCCACCAGGTGAGACGCTCGGGCTCTCCCCCGCTTGAGGACTCGGACCGCACAATAATGCGGTACTCGCAAATAAAAAACAGAACTGGAGGATGTATCGACAAGTTTGCAGTAGTTCTCCGTCACGAAATTCTCCAGGGCAGAGAACTTGCCCTGTAGCTCCATGATCATGGAGTCATACGCCTTGTGTTCCTCCTCCGCCACTGAAACTGCAGCATTCGCCCTCTTCTCGGAGGAAACCATCACCAACTCCAACTCCACCACCAACGCCTTGGCTTTCTCCTCCGCTGCGGTCACAGCGGCCTTCGCCGCATCCAAGTCAGTGACAGGCACATAGCCCTCATGAGCCTTGGCGAGGGCGGCGACATGGTTGTCTACAATCAAGAAACTTTCAGTTAACACAGACATAGCCACAATATCCCAAGGGCTTGACAATAGCAAAACTCACTTGCGGCGGCTTGGAGGAGTCGATTGCTCTCCTAGGCAGCCTGCAAGATGTGCTCCATGTGTTCCAGCATGGCTCCCCGCTCGATGAACTCGCACGACAAGATGAACAAAAATCACATAAGACTCGACTCGCTACTGCCTACCGACTCGACCCTCGGGACTAGAGGACTAATAAAATTCAAACCAGTGTCTAATCGCTAAAATATAGGAACCAAACCTTCGGGGACTGGACATACCTGGAGTGCTTCGCCAAGCATACGGTTGAGGTCGAGCGCGTCCATTGATGGCATCAAAAATGCCTTGCGAACAGGATGTTGCCTTATGGTGTTGTCGATCACCTCTGCGACTGATGGTGATTGCATTTTAGTTGCCGCCACTGAGGCCCTTGCCAGGAACCGCGGGAATGTCACGGCCGCCGCCCCGGGCGCGCAGGCCGCCGACACGAACGCCTTTGGAGGCACAACAACCTTGGTCACTTTCCCCGTGGTCGCGTTCTCCTCCGCCGTGATCACGGCCTCGCCCTCCTTCAAGCCTGAGTTGTCTTCTTCGGCCGACACGGTCTTCTTCTTCTTCGTGCCTTCGCCTGGCGCCTGGGTGATTTCTCCCTTCCTCTTTTTAGGAGCATATCCCCCACCCTCGGTGCCAGTCGGCGGAACCTTGGACACCGTGGGGCGATTGTTCTTTTTGGGGCCACCCCTACAAGACCACAATGGTTAGGGACTAAAGAGATTCAAAGCAGGAAAATACAAATAAGACAAAAGACCAAAAGTACTCACTTGGCGACCGGAATGAAGTGCAGGCCAGTACTGATCTGCATGGGCTTCTCCAGCTCGAACCCTATCGGCTGGGTCAGTCACCTTTCCAGCAAGCTTAGTTGTCGCTTCACCCTGGGCTTCTTCATTGACTTGGTTGTCGATGTGGGGACCTCCGGTTCCTTAGGCACTGACGCCTCTTCCGGTTCCTTCACCGGTGGAGTCGTCGACTGATACGTCCAAAACGTATCTACTTTCCCGAACACTTTTGCTATTGTTTCTTCTCTAATTTGTGTGATTTGGATACAACTAATGCGGACTAACGCTATTTTCAGCATAATTGCTACGGTGTCTCGTTTTTGTGCAGGAAATCAACTTTCAGGAAAAATCTCGAAAAATATCGCAAAACGCCTATTTTACTAGAAGACTCACGGAGTCAGAAGACGTGACGAAGAAGGGCCACAAGGGGCCCACACCCCCTGGCCGCACGGGCCAGGCCAGGCCGTGCCAGGAGGTGGTGTGGCCGCCTCGGACTCTGCTTCAACATCTCCTTTCACCTATATAAGCCCTCTGACCTAAAAACAGAGGGGGGTTCGACGTTTTTCCAGATAGAGTTCCGCTGCACCGCCACCACTAGAAACCACGATTCGGAACCAGAAACTCCGTTTTGGCACCCTACCGGGATGGGGAATTGGAGGAGATCATCGCCATCATCATATTGTTAGGGCATGGTGCCTAGTATCTGTTGTTAGTACTTTTTGACTTTGTTGCAACTTGTTATGCTTAATGCTTGTCACTAGGGCCCGAGTGCTATGATTTCAGATCTGAACATGTTATTGATTCACGATAATAGTAATGTTTATGATCTTACCTGCAAGTTGTAGACACATATTGTTGTCTGGAACCCGAGGACCCGAAGTGACAAGAACCGGGATAACCGGAGGGTATGGCTATGATATGAGGATCATGTGTGTTCACGGAGTGTTATGCTTTGCTCTGGTGCTCTATTAAAAGGAGCACCTTAATTGCCAGTAGATTCCCTTGAGGCACCGCTGCAACGGGCTAGCAGGACAAAATATGTTGTGCAAGTTCTCATTGCGAGCACGTATGACTATATATGGAACACATGCCTATGATTATTTGGTACTTGGATGCTTTATCTCATTTCTCTGGAAATTCCCTATGTCTTGATTGTTACATGAATTGTCTTGTCTATGCAACGCCCATCCATCCATCCCTATGCCTACCACGCTTTAGTCCTAATATTTAGTGCAATTGTTACTACTATCTTTATTTTACTACTACTATTACTTTGCTATTGCTACTACAAAATTGTTGCTACTGATAAAACTACTGTGAGCAAGATTGTTTCTAGGTACAGCTGAATTGACAACCCAGTTGTTAAGGCTTATAAATATTCCTTGGCTCCCCTTGTGTCGAATCAATAAATTGGATTTTAGTTCCCTCGAAGACTGTTGTGATCCCCTATACTTGTGGGTCATCACCGACCCTGCAGCCGCCTGAGCCTTTGGCTCCAGTGTTGTCGAGGTGCTTGGACCTTTAGTCATGGCCGGGACCACGGTGGTGGCATCCGCGGTCGTTGCTTCCGTCACTGGGCTGGGCCGTCTGGCGCCTTCGCCGCATCTGTGGCCTCCTCATCGTCGGATTCGCCCTTCGACTCGAAGGTGGCCATTCCCTTGGCCGCTGACTTCACCGGCGACCTTGTTTTCAGAGTGGGCTTGGCCTGCGTAGGAACCTTTCGAGAGGTACGTTCGTCGATGAGCTCCACGTCGCTATCAAAATATTCGAGGCTCCAACTAGCCTCGACGTCGTGCCTCTTCTGGCTATGGGTCTTCCAAGCCACGGAGGGGGGCTCCCGTGCCTCCATGATGTCGTCCATGCTCTCAGAGCTCTCTCCCTCCTCTTCGAGCTCCTCAGAAACTTCCTCGTTGAGCGAAGGAAGCCAGTTCTCAAGGACCTAGAAAATGTGAAAACAATGGGAATCAGCGACTACAAAACCACGCCTGCAAAACTGCGACTATGAAACTGCGAATGAGAAAAACAAGAAAACTTATCGGAGGAGCCTTCCACTTGCCGGAAGTGTACAGAGCTAACCCAGCCTTCATCCAGGTGAACTCCGCCTCCGTGATCTTCTTCAGCGCCACGGCGTAGTCCTCCGACTCCCACGACTCGCTGCTTGATATCGTTGAGTGTTCCAGCCCGGTGTATTGGTACATCCAGTGGGCTCGGGTGGCCAGCAGAACTAGTCGCTGCCCGAGCCAACAGTTGTACAGATTGATGGTTTCCAGCCCCTCGTTCTCTAGCTCCCGGATCCGGGTCAATATCTCATCCACGGCCATCTTTTGGTCGTCGGGGAGCTTGTCCGCCGACAACCTGCATGGCTCACTCCTCTCAGTAGTATACATCGGGATTGATACCTCGCCAGAGGGGGGTCAATTCCTTCACGAAGAACCAAAACATTTTCCACTTGCTCACCGCTTTCTTCAGTAGATGCAGCTTTAGGAACTTGGCCTTGCGCTTTAGCTGGAAAGTAGCACCGCCTGCCGCCAAGATGGTGCCGCCCTTCCCCTCGCGGCTGACGCGGCCATGGAACAGCTCTAGCCAGAGGGGGAAGTAGGGGCGGCACCCCAGATAGCACACGCAGAATGCCACGAAAATGGAGAGCTGCTTGATATTGTGCGGCCCCAAGTCAGAGGGTTTGATGGTGTAATAGGCACAGAAGCACTGGAAGAAGATAGAAGTGGGGAATCCCAGTCCCCTCTCGAGATGGATGAGGTAACAAATGAATTCCCTCGGCCACGGCTTTGGCTCGATCTCGCTGGCTATGGGGATCCGCCAGTTCCCCTTGCCGAGGATCTCGTCGTCCTGAAACAATTTCAGGATGGACGTGGTGCACTTCGACTTGCCCCACAAATCCTTTGGGGGCGCCATCAGGAATAGAAGAAGGTCGCCTGTTTTAGAAACTCTAGATCGGAAGTGGCTATGAAGACTGAAGACAAACAGGGGGCGGAGAAATATAAGAAGTGCCCACATTTACCTCCACCAGTCTCCTTATAAAGTGGCGCTACCCAGCGATTTTGGGATGGCCGTTACCTCACGGTAAATCCGCCAAACTTACGATTGGACTTACCTAATGTCTAGTTTGACCAAACTGATGGCCCAACTTCGACCAAATTAGTGATTCCACTTGCTTACTCACTCGCCCATTCCAATCGCTTGGGCGAGGCAACTCGAGCTATCTTTTACTCGCCAAAGCTGCGATTGAAGGCACATGAATTATTTCTCCCTTCATTGGAGGAGTCCTCCGCCGATTCAACTGGGCGCCTCCCTTGACTCGCTTACTCCAACTGCCAAGTTGACACCCATGTTGAACCCCCGTCGCAATCGGGGACTACTGATCGGGATATGCCAATCGGGGTTTACCCATGAGGACGGTTCAATTGACTTGGGCCCAAGGCCATTGGGCCTGCAAGCACGGCGACTAGAATGCGACTGAAGAAGAAGCCCGGCGACTGGAATGCGACTGAAGAAGAAGCCCGACAACTAGAAGCTGGAGGCCCAAAGTTGTAGATAGGCCCAGTCAGATTAGTTCAACACCTCCGAAACCTAAACTAATTCGGTTGTAATCCTATAAACCCTAGCGAGGTACCCCTATATAAACCTCCCTAGGGCTCTCTACATACTTACATGCTATTAGCTACCCCCTTTAAGCGACTCGCTTCTTAACCGCCGAGCTCGCCGATCTTGTAACCCACTCTCCATAAATACAACCTAGCAGGAAGTAGGTCTTTACCCTATGGGGACCCAACCTGGGTAAACCCCTTGTCTCTGCTCTCAATCTCGCACCACGGATGGCGACTCACTCTTGCCCCGAATCCTTTTAATCGCTACCCCTGGTAGCGACTACCGTGGTCATTCCCACGACAACCTCTTCGTGTTACCGGATATCACAAAAACCTTTTGAGATAGAGTGTGACGCCAGCGGTATTGGCATTGGACGAGTCCTTATGCAAAATGGATGTCATATTACCTACCATAGCGATAAACTTGATGGCGGGCTCCTGAACTATCCGATTTATGATAAAGAGCTTTTTTCCTTAGTTCATGTTCTTCAAGTTGGCAACATTACGTTTGGCCTAAGGAATTTATCATACATTCCGACCATGAGTCATTGAAATATCTCAAAGGACAAGCCAACTTAAGTAAAAGACATGCTAAGTGGGTTGAATTTATGAAGTCTTTTACTTACATTGTCAAGTATAAGAAGGGTAAAGATAATGTAGTTGCGGACGCTTTGTCTCACAAGAACACAAGCCTTCTTACTCGACTCGAAGTAAACGTGTTGGGTCTTGATGAAATCAAAACTTTGTATGCTTCCGACACGTTCTTTGGACCAATATTCGTAAAGTGTTCAAGTGTCAGAGGATTTGATGATTTCTATTTGCATAAGGGCTTTCTATTCAAACAAAACAAGCTCTGCATTCCAAAGTCATCTCTCCAAAACTTGCTTATCCAAGAGTATCATGGTGGAAGCCTATGGGTCACTTTGGACGTGACAAGACATTGGACATGCTCTCCACTCATTACTATTGGCCTAAGATGAAGAGAGACGTGGAGCGCTACGTCTAATGATTCACTACATGCATTCAAGCTAAGTCTAAGTATAACCCATTTGGTCTTTATATGTAATTACCTATTTCTCACGCAGCTTGGTCGGACATTAGCATGGAATTTGTGTTAGGACTTCCTAGGTCTAAGCATGGTCATGATTCTATATTTTTCATCGTGGATCGCTTTTCCAAAATGGCAGACTTCATTTCGTGCCATAAGACCGACGATGCTTAACATCTGGCAAATTTGTTTTTCAGGGAAATCGTCCGTCTTCACAGAGTGCCAAGAACAATCGTCTCTGATCGTGATGTCAAATTCATGAGCTACTTATGGAAGATACTCATGGCCAAGCTCGGAATCAAGCTCCTCTTCTCATCCGCCTCGCATCCGTAAACCGATTACCAAACCAAGGTTGTCAACCGAAGCCTCAAAACTCTCCTTCATGTGTTGATCAGGAAAAACATGAAGGATTAGGAGGAATGCATTCCCTAAACTGAGTTTGCCTACAATAGAGCCAATCACTCTACAACAAAGATGAGCCACTTCATGATCTTCTATGGTTTCGAGCCCCTCACCATGCTCAACATCCTACCATTACCTCTCCATGAGCGCACCAACATGGACATTGACAAGCGCGCCCAAGCTATGAAGAAGATTCATGAAGAAACAAGAGCTTCTATCAAGCAAAAAGTCATTCGCCAAGCATCAAGGTTAAACATGGACAAGAAGGAGATGATCTTTGAGGAAGGAGACCATGTGTGGATACACTTGAGCAATGACAGTTTCCCCAAGGAATGTGATTCCATCCAAGAGGAGATGGCGCCTTCGAGGTCCTCAAGGTAATCAACAACAACTCCTACATCATAGACATTCCGACCTCCAAGTACCTTATGAGAAATACATTCAACATCAAGGACCTTTCACCTTTCTGTGGAGATGTTCAAGATAATATGCATGAAGTGTCGATGATGACTCTTCCCAAGGGGGGAGCTGATGCAGCTCGTCCTACGAACGTCCCTACATATACACCACCAAGTCCCCCAAGTGGACCGATGACTCGTGCCCGAGCCAAGCTACTTCAAGCTAAGGTGAATTCGCTCCTCGTCTCATGTGATTTCCATATATCCTTGGATGGTTTATACTTCATACCAATACTTTATGCATCCTAAGATATGAACCCCATGAAGAAATGCCAAGAGAAGGAGCCAAGCCATCGCAAGACGAAGATCCTACTCAAACCGGCGCCAGGTCCGGCGAACCAGTATCCTTGCCGGAATATCCGGCGATAGCTCCGGAGGACCGGACCCCGTGCTAAATACCGACGAGCACCGGAACCAACCGGTGAAGACCTAAGAACAGTTTTGTATGCTGTTCCGGTTTCGACCGGAAGAACCGGCGGCAACCGGAAATTCCAGCGCTAATTCCGGCGCCGCCGGACTTACTGCTGGAATGCCCTAGTACTAAGTCAACTATGGGTTTGATGCCCAAGAATATTCCCTGTTTCGTCCAGATTTTACCTTTTGTGGCCAAAATACCCCTGTTTTACTGGTTGGCCGATATATAGCCCCCACCATCCATTGTAATACTCAGACTTGGATAATTGGAATTAGAAGACACCCCTTATGGATCTCCCTAATTCTAGTCTCATGCTCCTTTGCTAAAGGAGCACCAATTATCCTCCACCTCATTGGATTTTGCATCGTGCCTCCCTCGTTGTACAAGGCCTTGGCATCAGAGCCCTTTGCCAAGATGTCAAGATCTCACCAATACTCTCGCTCATCGTGCCGGTTAGAGAGAGAGAGATCCTTGCTCGACGCTGATACGAGGGATTGTGCCAGACCAGTGGCCGCTGGCGTGAGCTATTGGTTTGTATCGTTTCTTCGTGTGTGTGAGAGTTCATCATGTTCTTCGTGCTTGAGTTCGCGCATTTCATCCTATCCCTCTTCCCTACTCACTCAACATCGATTTCCAAGGGATTCGTGAAAGATTGGGCCACCCACGAGGTTAGCCCTCAACAGAGGTAGCAAATCATGATGTAGCCGTAGTCAGGTTAGGTGTGGTCAATGTCATTGTCGTCGTAGTGGTGTGTGGCCACCGGTGTCGGAGGCGCAAAGAAAATTGTGCGTTTTTGTTTTTTTTGGATGGAGCTGTAGTGTGGATGTTTCACACCTTGTGGAGGTACCATCGAGAGAGTCTCTTGGATGCGGTCATAAGTGAGACCACTGAATTTGCCAGAACCGAAGGAACCCACCAAGCACACATGGTTTTCCCATAACCATATGCGTGGTCGTAGGGTCATCGCAATTGTGACGCCGGTTTGTTGATGCAGTCTTAGCCGTCGGACAAGGTCGATGCCATCGTCGTGCCTTGCAGTTGTACTATTAGAGGGGGTTGTAGATGTATGTCCATCATGTGCACTGGTATAGCAGCGGCGACGGTGTTGTGTTTATCAAGATGTTGATAAAGACCACGTTGATGTAGACCTTGGCAATGATGTGTTGGTGAAGTCATAGCAGACGTGACGTAGAGCATCGTTTGAAGGCGTCCCTTGTGGCGACGATTGTGTCGATGTCTTGCTGTTGGAGAAGTCGAAAAAGTAGTGTTCCACACCGGTCTGCATGTGGATGATGTTGATACCACTTCTTTGTGGATACGCTCGACTTCTCTGTTCGCTCCCGCGAGCGGAGGGGCGAAACCTCGATAGCGCCGCTGCCTTCCCTTCCCTCACCTCCCCTCCTCCTTGCTGTCGCCGGAGGGCGTCTCCAGGCGAAGCCCCGAGGGCGTCAGCGGGGCCTCTCCTCTCTCGTTCGTTGGTGGCGGCGCGGGCGGCTACGGACGGTAGGGGCGCGGCGCTCGTCGAGGGCACAACCTTTCTTTGGCGGTGTAGTAGCTCAGCGGTCTTGGCGTGCGAGCGGCTGCCAGTATGGCGGCGGTGGTGTCTTGAGGCGCGAGCAGTTGCCCATCTGGCAGACGGCAACGCTTTGGGAGGTCTTGTACGCGCCGCTCTCGGCCTCGGCTCCGGCGGTGGCCTGCGACCTCGAGCTGGCTCCTGGAGGGGATGGGTGGCTTGGGCGCCGGGTGGTTCCAATCGGGAAGCAGGGGCCCTGACCCTCCTGAGCCAAATCCC
This sequence comes from Avena sativa, assembly GCA_916181665.1. NCBI lineage: Eukaryota > Viridiplantae > Streptophyta > Magnoliopsida > Poales > Poaceae > Avena > Avena sativa. The sequence continues at coordinate 461,575,713 of OV702291.1, read as the reverse complement.
TCTCCCCAGATCCAAAGGCGACGGTGGCCAGGGGGCCCCCGGACGCCGATCTGGAAAAGGACCCTTCTTCGGTGGTTCTCCGGTCTTCATAGACCTCG